>CM063706.1:15313166-16744937 GCA_032441835.1 Slavum lentiscoides | reverse complement strand
TTGTTGTATATAATATCTTCCGCCAATACGGAAATCGCGATCACCAATAGTCAGAGTAATAGTCGGTAATTTGTTCACTAATGAACACGGTACCTACAATAGACGTGTGTAAAAAACACAGTTTTATTCAAACGTGTAACATAAATTCAACATTCAATCAAGTTCAATGAGTTGTTTTACATGAATTACGTGTGTGTTTGTGCTTGTTTTTTACAATAGGTTAATTATTGAAAATTTTT
The DNA here is from genome assembly GCA_032441835.1 of Slavum lentiscoides. Taxonomy (NCBI): domain Eukaryota; kingdom Metazoa; phylum Arthropoda; class Insecta; order Hemiptera; family Aphididae; genus Slavum; species Slavum lentiscoides. The sequence continues at coordinate 16,744,698 of CM063706.1, read as the reverse complement.
ATGCAAATTCACGTGTCTGATACGAAACGTTGAACCGAGTATAATTATATAAAAAACAATTTAAACAATTCCGACTCACTCACCCTATACCTATTATAAAAATATTCCACGGCACCAATTAGAGTGTTAATTTTAACTACGTATTCATTGGGAACACCAATTTGATTCGAACTCGTATCTAGTATCACTTGACATGTTTGATCACAAAATGTTTTTGCATATGTTTTATTCATTTGCACTGAAAACCTAAATTTACCATTTGTATTTATAAATGTGATTAATAATAATATAAAAACAATATTTAATCAATCAAATACAGTATTATTGATTTTAAATAGTATATAATTAAAACGTTCGTAAACTTATACGGGATTAGGTTTAAATAATACGTGTAATCTACGTAAAATCGGACAATTGTAATTAAAATGAATTTTAAACAATTATTTTCAAATCGATTTCATTAGTAAAGTTGAAATTATCATAAAACATTCGAATACTTTCGACCACAAACGAAGAAAAAGTGAACGTAATCAATTTGCGGACACATGAGGGCTGTAAAATACGAATAAATTATTTTAAGACTTAAATCCACATGTTAAAATTATTATTGTAACACTACCTTTTAAAATTAAATAGAACAAAAATCTTTATGAATACGTTATGATTTTTAAATTGTTGACTGCGAATAATGAACACTGTATATGTTTTAAAAGATAGTTAATATATGAGGGACAACTTCAGGTGTAGACCATATGACGCATGAAAAGACGTTTTGTTCTAACTACGGTCATCACCGACAGCGATTGTGGAGTGTGCGCTTTTGTGTTTTTACATTGTTATGGCAAAAAATATCGATTCTACACAAACGTTCACTGGAAGTGGATTTAACAAGACGGAATAAAAAAGTGTTTGTTTTCGGATACATTACTTGATTTTATAGTACTGAATAATTTTTCGTTTTGAGCCTACCGATACAAATTGGATAGACCAAATCGAATATCGTCGATATAATATAGAAATGTAAATGAATATGGATTTTTTTTTTAACAAGAATTTCGTTTCCTCAATATTAGATTCTAAGCGGAGCGATGAATCTATTATTTTTACAATGATGTTTATTTTACTTTTTTTTTTCTTCCTGTGTACAGATTTTCGACCAAAAGGAATGCTCCGATATCTTCGGTCACAGTTTGTTTCCGGCAGCAATTCACATCTATAGTTGGTACTTTAAAGAGGTCATTTTTCGATTTTCTCAAAAGCACCTAAAAATAGAACTTAAAAATGCTAAAAATGCAATTTCGTCTTAATCGATTGTTGTTTATTTCTTTGTAATTTTGAAACTAATAGTCATAGAAACTTGAAATTTTTACCATATATGTAATTTAAGAATCGTTTTATCGAATGCAATGATTTATCATTGCTTTCAAATTTAAAATAAAAACAAAACTCTAAAATTTTTATCCAAGTAATTTACTAAAGCGATATCTACAACACCCCGTGGCTCGTTACCTTTTTTTGTTTTAATTGGTTATTTTCAAGCGTCATATGTGAAATGTGTTTCAGATTATTATATAATATTTATTTTTACTAATATTAAGACTACTTATATTAAATGAAAAGATCATGTAGTTAAAGAATTCAACATTATAATTTATTGTAGACGTCTACTTTAGGCTGGAACACGTACCTATCTATAAACATAATTACATTTCTTTACGTACATTATAATTAATAATTATATTTTCTATTTATTGTTCATTTGTCTTAAAAGGATAAATATATTAAAATACTATCAGAAAACGTCCAAATTTATAAGTAAGTACTTACTGTTTCATCGTAATTTGCCAGTATTTTTTAACCGTTACTGGAACGTATGTGATAGTACTGTTTATATGTCTGGGTTCAATACCTCCAAAGAATATAATTCCACCTTTCGGCGTTGTCTTGTCTCTGTCAAAAAGAAAACACGACTTTGTAACACTTACATCGGCTATTAATATTATAATAGTTTATTATTTATTATGTAAGTGTATTATTTCTATGTACTATAATCAGAATAATATTCGTACGTACAACAACTGTTCACACTGTTTTGATATTATTCTTACAATTACAAAAAAAATAAAAAATAATTTAAAACAAGTAATACATTTGTGCAAGTAACGTAGAAATATAAACTGATTTACCTATAATTACGTAATATTAGGCTAATACAGAACAACAAAGCCGATTCATTGTAATATTGTGGAAAAATTATATAAAATGCATAGACAAATGATTTTTTAATTTGTTTACTATTGTTCTCATCATAGACTCACCGGTTCATGTACAGCGAGAAAATCGGTTTTAAAATTTTTTTATCACCGAGGAGCTTATAAAAAAATGGATTATTTGTAGTTCTAGCTATTGTATTGTATCCTAATCCAATTATTCCGTCAGCGTGCATTATTTGATAGTCCGATCCGGTTATCTCTCTGATTTCGGCAAATATTAAATCAGACACGTTCAAATGAGCCAACTAAATAGAAATATATTATTAACATCCGTAATTAATTGTAAACGTTATTTCAATGAGGTATTGATAATTTGCTAACTACCAAAAATACGTAATCGCATCAATGTGATTAATATTCAATAAAATAAGTATTAATCATGAAATATATTTTATATACTTTAAAAAAAAATAATTTAAACACGGTGAATTTCCTTCGTTTTACATTATAAATTATGTACAACCCAAACGCCGATTATTATTAAAGATTGTGAACTCGGTTTCAGTATTTCAGATATTAAATAATTTGATGAATAAACTGAGTAAATTAGGTTTACAAATTACACGTGAACGCGAATCAACTATTTTATATTCGAAAATCGTTTAGCATTACCCGGAAGACACTACGAGGAGTAGACGCCATTCTCGTTGTCCTCTGGAAATTTTTTTTCTTTATTTTCATTTCGTTATAATTAACGGACGTTTATAAATATCTAAATATATAATAAAATTTGTTTAAAAATTCATGATTAGTTATGCAAAATGTATTTATTTTAAAAAGTAAACCGCATATTCCTCGTATTCTTTATAATTGTTCACTATTATTATGTTTTTTAAAGCGTGATTTTCAAGAATTTTGTGTTTTTTTTTTTTTAGCAATTGAAGTTTTGAAAATTAAATATTTCATTAAAATATTGTGTATTTCAATACTGGTTTCAATCAGTGTTTCTTGTAATTTCTTAACGACAGCATATATAATATTCCGACATTTTATCGGTGAATATTATCAGGACACAGTTTACAATTGACATTACATTTACTCAATTCCTTTTATGGCCAGATCGATTTATTTCGTCTTTGCTAAATTCATTTATAAGATTGAAATCAATCTTAAATCTCTATTTGGCGGTCTCTTTTTTTTCCTAACCACAGATTTCTAAAATAATTACTCTTTAAGAGGACATCATTAATTGTCATTTTAACATTTTTCCATTGAATTTAGAGTCGTAGACACATCATTAACGTATTAAATAAATTCGGTTTCTTATTTTCCGGTACCTAGTAGAAATTTAGTTACAATAATAATAATTGGCACCGATATTCTATGACAAATTTCATAGTTGAGTTAATATGGATGTATATGATAAATATGCAGTAGAAAAGATGCGTTTAGTATGGAAATGTTTCATGTATTATATATTAAAAGTAATCATCGAGTTATAGTAATAATATACAATTATTAATATCAAATGTTTTAAAAAACTGATGACTACGTATCAGGACCGCATGATACCACACATGGACTATATGCTATAGCTGCTACTGCAACTACAATGTTGGCAACAGGGCCCGCAAAGCAGTGGAAAAAAATTGTGATTTATGATACTGACGGCAATGTCGTATGTGTGCGTAAGTAAATTAGAACACATCAAAAAATAAAACAAACCCCACTTTAATAATAATTATAATATTACAATTATTCGATAATATTTAAGAAGAAACGATACGAAAACAATAATTGGGAATAAATGAATATGTATTTATAAACTAAAACACGAAATAAAAACGAAATTTAAATTACGAATACGTAGCGACTGCTATAGTAGGTATTTTACTTTCAATTTTTTTTTTTTTCAAAAGCAAATGTAAAATGTCTCCTGCTCAAACATACAGTTTTCGGTAATAATTATGTTATTGAGGTAGAGGGTTCCCGCAAAGATTATTATTGACTGTGGGTAGGCTAAGAGGACACATATATTATTGTAGAGTTATATTAACCACGTCATAATACTTTCAAAACAATTCGACGCCAATATAAATATTATTTTATTTTAAAAAATACGTATACATAATATATATATTATATATTTATTTATGTATTTATGTAACAACTTGAAAATTGGCATAAAAGTACACTGGAAAATTTATGAAAACAAACATTTCTTATGAGAATAGAAAAAGAATAATTAATTATTTATAAAAGGTATATTACTAAAAAATAAATTACTCAATATAACTTAAATTATTTTTCAAGAAAATTTCCGTACTGGTGTCAGATATTTGATACTATTGAATCACTTTACGTGGTTTATCACTTTTTTTTCTTGGAACTAAACGGATGACTAAATATTTTGCCAATATTTATAAATTTCAATGTGATCAATCCATACGCGAATAAAGAAATTTGATACCTAGTTATTTATTTAAATAGGTATGCTGCAGTTTTCATTTATATATGTATTAAAATAAATTTATAAATTTATATAATTTACGGCAGCTCAATAAACGTTACAAAGGAAAAATTGCTTGGTATTCGAATGTTGTTTTAATCCCTTCATAATAGTATTTATTAAATCGGGTTTTATTACTATTTCCAATTTGATTTTCGAGTTTTTCAATATTAAAGTATATGCCAGCCTTCATAAAAATTATATTATATGACTTACTCTGACAGTATCACAAGTTAAATTGCCAACCAATCCTTGCAGATTAAATGGTTGTGGGTCGACCGATCTGTGTGTTGACGACGCATTAGAATCGTACAAATGTTTCGTACCTTAAAAAAACAATTAGTCAATATGTAATAATAATAATTTTTATTAAGTAGTATTGTATGAGAAAAAAAATAATATTATACTCAAACATGAACTCACTGCAAATCGGGTACACTTGTGTCGAACATAATTTTGATGGCAACCACATATCTCCCCAAGTGGTATCAAAAATCACGGTGAATTTTTGTCCTGGTTTTCCAACTAATATCTCAGCATAGTATTCACTCTGTGATATAAAATTTAAAAGTATTATTATTATTATAATCATTATTATTATTATTATTATTATTATTATTATTATTATTATTATTATTATTATTATTATTATTATTATTATTATTATTATTATTATTATTATTATTATTATTATTATTATTATTATTATTATTATTATTATTATTATTATTATTATTATTATTATTATTATTATTATTATTATTATTATTATTATTATAATCTAAAATAATTGTTTAAACTAAATTATTTTTACATAACACATACATAATATCAGTTTTATATATATATTATTATAAATAATTGTTTCATATAAAACAGTTATTATAATATACTATAATAGTTGACGGAATAATTAAAATATTAAAATAAATTAATACTTTTATAATATCCCAAACCCATTTAATATTAAATAATTTTAATTTATAAATAAATGGAATACAACATTTATCAAAAATAATAATAATAGAAGGAATACAAATATAGAACTTTTGTCATATTATCTTAAATCTTAATATACCTTTTACTTCTATGTAATAATAAATCATTTATAAAATATTTCTGAGCGTTAATACGTGCATATGAAAAACAAGGTTATTATTTAAAAAATATAGAACAATATATAGAGTATGCATGCATTCATTATAATATGAAATAATATAAAGTGTTAAATAAAACATAAATGAAGGTGGAATTTTTTTTATCTAAATATAATTTTGAAAAACACAAATGTTTAAAGAAAAATACGTGTTAAATTTCAATCCTAAAAGTGTTGTTTTTTTTAATTTCTTTATTAAAGTATTGATAAAAAATTGTTAACAGAAAATTCCTACCTAATACATTTATATTAATGAAACCATTAGTGATTAAAAAAAATCTTACATCCAAGTATTTAAATAGTGTTACATTTTCATTTGTTGGCGGAGTTTTGGCGATGTTCATTTTTTTCATGTAATTTGGATCCTTATGCATCATTTCCAATGGTGATTTTCGTCTAATCAATTGCATACTGAAAAAAGTAAATAGTAAATATACGAATTTTATGAAAAAATTATACCCTAATAAGAGTAATATTTAAATTAATTTGTTTTTTTTCTTACCGATAGATGTTATTATTCTCCGTTATAACAAATGTACATAAATACATAACGTTGTACAAAAATATTAAAAATAATAACCGGTACATCTTGCTTTTAGATTTTCTTTTCGAAAAATATAGAATATTTAATTTTAAGTGGAGATAATTTAATAAACTGAAAACACTCTTAGTGTCTAAATGTGTTTTCACGAACAACTCAGAATGATAACTACAACATACTTATAAACGCATTTAATAACGAAGGCAAAACGATAAATAGTTTATTGATAATAATTATCAATTCTTGACAAAGTCCATACGAATTAGCCATTTTAAATATTTTTTTTAGATTTCCGAACTTAATTCACTAACCGCACAGAATGATATATTACAATAAAACGTAATAACTAATAAAATAAATGCTTGTGTATAACATTTTTAATGTTAAGTAAATCTATCCGTAATATACTTGTTTAGTTCTTTAAAATTTTAAATATTAGTGTGTTCTTTATTTCACTGAATTTCTAAAGTTGCTGTATTGATTTTTTTTACAAAATGTGTTATATGTATAAAAACATTTAGTTTAGTATTTAGTTATTATTATATTGTTATCATTGATACTATACAAAATATAAGCGCAATGATTATATTTAATATATTATGAGATTCGTTACTGATAAGTTCTAGTTAATTATTTCTTATCTTAATTTTCAACGAGTAATTGATGTCTGTGAAAAATGTATTTCAAACGCAATAAAACAGTGGTTAACAAAAAAAACCCCCATATGATTATTAAATAATTAATTAGTTAAATAAATATATACATTTAATAATTAAAACACATAAAAAATCGTTCAGAAACACGTTGCACAGTACAAATACAGCGTCCATGTTATACGATTACATTACTTTACTTCTCTATATTATACGTCTCATTACTTTACTTTTCAATTTATTTGGCTTTTATATTAATATAATTCAGTGACTCATATATAATGTAATTAAATGTTTTTAAGTTTGAGACTATTATATAATATAAATACTGAAATAAATTTCAAATTAACTTTTATGTCGGAGAAAAATATTATTATTAAACTTTCTCTCTAGTTATACTGTACAAAAAAAAAATATATATATGGGCCTGCTTTCAAGTTGCTTTTTTACACTGCGTAGACGTCTTATAATTTTTATTATTTTTTTTATAAACTATTCGTGTTAAAAGCGGTATGTATACATTCTACAAGAACTGCAGTTTACGCGCTATTTTAAACATCTAAGGATTCCGGTTGTTGTGTTTCTTTAAACTTTTCTGCTGTACAAATTAAAATTACTTGTGCTGCATTAAAACTCGTCGAATATAAATACACATTATGCATGTAAGAGAGGAAAAAATTATTTGCATGGGGAACAAATTAATGTAAGGAGAAACACAACGTCTGGCTGTATAATATATGGGCATATCTTTGAAATAAAAACAAAAGAAAAATAAATGGATAAAAAACATCCTTCATCAACGGTAAACGGAACTCTTATTAAACGTGAATCCTGTGAACCGAGGACAATTTGCTTTGATTAATTACCCAGCTTTTTGTCTTGTGGAAAATTGATGCTCATTAAAACCAAAGGGATGCTTTTTAAACCTTATAATATATTACGGTGCATTCGAGGAGCTAAATAAAAAAATAATAATATTATTATTATTATTATTATTTTTGTTTTTATGTACTAAATTTAGACCGAATATGTTCACTATATTTCCTTAAAAATAATCCAATATGCAACTGTTTTTGCTGTTGAATGTAATATTTGTACGAGTATAATAATTGTCAGTTTTAATTTATTAAATTGTTTTTCATATATGCACCAAAAATTTATATTGTATATTTATTTATATAGCTGATACAAAATCCATATATTATAAATTATATAAATTATATTATATTATAATATAAGCATATATGCTTTAACCACAGTATATATATTTACATGACCAATATTACAATGGTAATATTTTTTTTTGTCTGAGTTTGGTTATATTTTATAATTCTAAAATATAATTAAAACGCACTTTATTTGAAAATATTAATATATTTAATTTTATGAAAAATATTTAATTATAATTTTGTAATATATATATATATATATATATATATATATTTATTCATATTTTCGTTAACTACTTTATGCCGGGACGTATTTAGGGGGGCAACAGAGGGCTGTTGCCCCAGGCGGCTGATTATGATGAGGCGTCTAAATTTTTTTTTTTGTACAATTGTATTAAATTAATCCTCTCAAAACTTCATTCAGTTAATTTTTACGCATAACATTATTATAATATTTTATTATTTATGCTTTTATCGTGACTTTACTTTTATAACCTACTATCGAGATTTACGCGAGATATAATTAATATTGAATTATGACAATATAATTAAAGAATTTGCTGAGTCACAATCCAAGAAAAAAACTTAATTATAAATCAAAAATAAAATTGTTTTTTTATTGCCTTAAATTTGTATTTTAATAGGACGTTTTTTTTTTGTTTTTTTGTTGCCCCAGGTCGATCAATTCCTAAATACGCCCCTGACTTTATGTTAAACGTGTACTGGTTTCGTTGTAAAAAAAAATATATTTTTTCCTTTTTTTGCGACTTAACAATTCTCTTCAATTTAAAATCGTAATAATTCAGTTTCTTTTCACCCGTGTCTTTAATATCACACAGTGAATAATAAAAAAAATACTTTATGTCTTTGTCTCGCATTTTCTCATTCCTTTCCACCCATTATTATTCCGGTATTTAACAATTTAATTTAAATAAGTTGTCGTAGGCGAAGGCGGTTGCGGCAACCGGAAAAATTTGAAATCGGTTGGTATCCAGAGCTTAATGACATTCACACAATTATTGTTCTTTTGAATGTGATTTATTTACATTAAAAATCATATTTTATTTATTTAAATAATAATAATTGCATAAATATTTTTCATTCTACAAAAAAATGTTTCGTTTTATGTTATAATATAATAGCTGAATAAAAGTTACGTTCGTGTTCAAAATCAATCAGTTCCATTAGTTTTGATTTTTTTTATTAATTAATATGGCATCGATATCCAGAGGCGTACCCAGGATCAAAATGTAGGACAGGCCTGGTTATAGTAATTATTTAAATAGGCACACATTGTTTCATTTTGGAAATTTTTCATAAAATTGTTTATAAAAACATTTTTTAGAAAAAATGATTATATAATATAATATAACACAAAGGAAAGATTTATCATAAACACGTATAAACGCTTGATATAAATGGATAATAAATAAATAATCTTTGTTCCAAAATGATTTAATTTCGTATCGTTTTATGAAATAAAAAAAAAATTATAAAATGATGTTTCTTAAAAAATTAAATAATAATGAAGTAAAAAATATTAATAATAACTATTTAAAAACAGGGTAGGCGCGGGCCTACCAGGCATACCCGCTGGGCACGCCACTGTCGATACCTATCTATTTAAAACATGAAATCATGCACATCGTTACCGCTCAATTATATTTAAGTTAATAGTTGACAAATTTATTTATTAATTTTATAATAATAAAACAAAACAAAAATATGATAAACTAATATCGTTTCGATTATTTGTTGTTTTACGAATATTGGAATACGCGAGTTACCGATGCCGATCGGCATACAAAATTTAGTGAAATACATAGCGATATTTTATTATCTCTGTTGTTTCCGTTCGTCTTATTGATTCGTTTCTGTGGTACCCATAATTTCAATATTAATATATCAGTTGCAAAATAATTATTTATTTGTATATTGCTGGGAAAAACAACGAAGTAGATTGATAAATGTATACTGCGATGGCGTGTATAAATACAAGCCGTTAATTTGTGTGAATCGTGTAAATTAAATTTTATTGCATTGTAATCCAATTTACAAATAAAATAAAAATTACGTATAAGGAACCTAGAATTTTGCTCTCTCGTATGATGTGCTTTCCCGAGTTCTTTTCGCCACTGCATGGAGGATAACGTGCCATCAGTACTTGTCAAACACGCATAAATACAACGCAAAGTTAATACATATCACGTATTTTTTTTCTGGCGTATTTACCGGGAAAACACGTATCAAATTAATTGAGTCGAATTAAATTCTACAATTTTAATTTTGAAGAAAAACGCTCGGCGATAACACTATAATTGCCATTTCACGTATCGTCCTTTGTTTTACGTATAATTTGTGTGCCCTGCCCTACTTCCTCTGGGCCGAAACTATAAAAAAGAAATGTTACGTGGTGAAACTCGGGAAAATTTGTGAAAAAAATGTATAAAAAATATATTTTCGCTATGAATTCGAAACATGTTAAAAAACGCGTGTTGATCAATATTTATTTAAAGTGCATATCTAAATTATTCTTCTTCGCCTTGCACTCCCAAATACATAGGGTCGACCAACCTAGTGTCCCATACCTCCATAAAGCACGATATCCTAACTCTTGTACGCTCACACCAGCTATCTTCATATCACCTTCAATTCCATCCACTTCTTTTTCGGTTTTTCTCTTCCACTTTTCTCTTGTACATTTATTTTCAATTTTCATAACACCTCTTACAACTCCAGAATCATCTCTCATCCGCATAACGGTTGTGTACCAACAATCTTAACCTAATCACTCACAAGAGTTCATGTCGTAAATCGCTTAACGAAATATTAGAACGCATTTATTTATCCCTATGAACTTCTACGTAAACATAACCGGCGTATAAATCAAAAACAAAACTCTGTATGACGATTGAACGAGTGCATTTGGAGATTCCATCAGACGAAACATTTATTTTCTTAATATAATGTACGAATATTTATGCAATAAACATTTGAAACGGTATTATATTGTTCAAATAAAAATTCCCCCGACTTATATATTAATAATTTCATTTACTAAAAAAATTTCCAAGACGTTATTTTAATTGAGTGTCAAAAATATGTTGACACATACAGAAAAAGACCTAGATAAATGTATCAAATATAATACCTAGTAGAAAAAAGGATAGAGAACTGCGGGTGTTGTAGATGTCGCTCAAATGAATTAGATGATTAGTAAAAGATTTTAGAATTTTGTTAGTATTATAAATTTGAGAGCGATGATAAACGACTACGAGTACATTCAATAAAACGATTCTGAATGGAGCTTCTGTGATTTATTATTTATTATTAATTTGCAATAACGAATTTCGAAAATATCGTGTTTTTGGTACTTTAAAAAATGTTTGTTGCTGTTTTTTGAGTCTCGTTTAAAAACAATAGACATTCTAAGCATTGCACAAATCTCGCATTATGCCTCATTTCTAATACTTTATTAAAATACACGACATTAATATAATGTCACTGACGTAGTTCTAGATATAAGTGAAAATACTTTTAAAATACATTTAATCGTCATTGATATATTAGTTTTCTGTGTAATTTCCTATTTATATAACGCCTGAAAACTGAAGTACGAAATCGGTATGTTCCTCTCTTTTGACGCGAAGGAATCGGTATTATCTTTCTTTTTTTTTTTTATCGATACGGAACTAATACATATACCTTATTTTGCAACGTTTGTGTTTGGAACGGAACTCGTATGCAGCCCTCTAAACTTTAAAGTACCACCCACAATCAAATTTTCTACCGGAAAATGGGATACAAGTGTAACGATAAGAACTGGCCCTTATGGCAGTGGCGTCATTTCAGTTTTCGAAAGGGGGAGGCAAAATATTTAACCGGCCCATTTAACTATTTTCCACTTACATTTAGCTCAATACGATTTCCGTTTTACATAATTTTGATATTTTCGTTATCATGGGCACGCGCGAATCGCCCGATATTTTTTATTTATATTTTTTTTTTTTTTTGGGGGGGGGGGAGGAGAAAATTCATTATTTTGTCAACTATAATAAATGTATTATAAATGACTATATAGTACATATGAGATTCAAGTTTTGAAGTTTCCCTTGTCGTATAACATTAAACATGTTAGAAATTACGTTTTGTGACATGTTCTGAACATCTTGTTCAGTTATTTTCCTCTCTTTCTCGCCGTCTTGGTCACACAACCTTTAGCTTTTTTCATTTTTATTTTTTCACGCTTGCCACTCACAAATTATGTATACATAAAATATACGATCGAAACGTTAAAGAACGGCTAAACAAATTCGTTTATGCCGTATGCGATACAGCCATACAGATTACAGGTACGTCGTCAACCGTCAAACGTACATCGTAGTTGTTATATATAATGTTCTTTATAATTTACGCACTGCCTTTAGGTAACGATAACCGTGTTTATCGAAAAAAATCTAGAACTGTGGTAAGCTATAACCACGAATTAATCGCCTTTAATCGTGGTTATATGACCTGCATACTTTTAAATTTTATTGGTAATTTAATTTTTATCCACTGTTTGCCACGCGATTTGTTATTACTACTCATAACTCGATAGTCATTACTTCAGATTTGGTCAGAATAACTATTGTTCAACATCATCTCGGCACAAATCATGTCGGCCCACAATTAACAAGGGGGGGGGGCAAATGCCCACCCTGCCCCCCACCAAATGACGCCACTGCCTTATGGGGCCCTCTGGGAGTTGAGTTATTATTAGTAGAAATAAAGGGCCCCAAATTTAAGTTTTGCACACGGGCCCCAAATGGTCTAGTTACGGCGCTGGGTGCAGGTCAGTAGAGCCGGGTTCATTACGTCATGACGTGGCAACGCTCTCGGTGTCGCACAAATTTCTATCGTGACCCCTGCAGCCATAAGACATATACATGTCAAAAAAATGTATATATATATATATATATAACTTATTGACCGACCTAAAATTGAACAAAAAAAAAATGCAACCCGAAAAAATTAATTACAGGTCTGAAAGGGTTAATTTGGGGCTAGGGCATTAATATTATAAATACGTGTAATAAACGGATAAAATAAGTTTTCCTCAATTTGCAAAAAAAAAAAAAAAGTTGTTAGCGCGTCCCGTCCACGCGCTACCGCTCGCTGCGGTACTTTGCGGCGTGTCGGCGGCGGCGGCGGCCGTTGTCTCGTTTTTCGGACGTGTTTGTTTTGTAAAAATTAATTGCGCGCCGAAACAACAAAAACGGAAAAACGATGTCGCGCGGTTTTGCCGTCGACGCGGACGGGAAACGCCTTCTGCAGCGCTTATTCCGTACGCCGCCGCCGCAGCCGGCCGAATGCGCGCGCCCGCGTTAATGGACGCACCGTTTGGCCGCATGACGTCTAATACGCGCGTTTGAAAACGGCTGGAAATTAATGATCGGCGGTTGTCTTTGCGTTTGTCTCTGTGGATGTTAAAACGACAAAAAAAAAAAAACGCTATTTCACCGCGGGCCAACGGTGGTGCGAAACAAGAAATACGGTACCTATACTGAACGGTGAACAAATAAATATTGTATACAAAATAAAACCGCGAAGAAGACATCGGAACAATAGACGTTCGTAGTGAAGGAGAAGGAAATTTCTTTTACGTTTTGTCTATCGGCAACGGAATTGTACATTAGACAGTGTACGTTCTGGCGGTAAATAAAAAATTATCGTCGGGCGCGCGCGCGACCTGTAACTCCGCGGTGATCACGTGGCGTAGCCAGTGGCGCCGAACTATATATAACCGGTGCAATTATCCAAAAAAATACGCCCACCCACCCCTTAAAAAAATAGCATTTAAATTGAGAAGCCCCCCTGCCCCCTCTCCCCTAAAAACAAATTTAACACAAAATACGAAAAACAAAAAAAAAAAAATGTGAAATATTAATTTTTCCTAAAGACAAAATTTTTCGTTAAGTCACACACGACTATTTCGGTCGGTGCGAGAGAGAGGGCGGCGACCAGCTCAGCTCGCCGCTTCGGTCCGGCGGTGCCGTATAGTGCTACCAACTTCCCGGCCAACTACCGACTTCGGGAAGAATTCCTGTGATGGTGTCGGGATGGGGTCCGTTCTCCGACACATTGATAAGAACTTGGCGTAGATAAGAATTAAGTACTACCAACAATGAAGACGAAAAGTATTCTCAATAAATAATTAAAAATCTAACTAAAACTATAACAATCATTAACCCAACTACTATTTATCATATGAAAGTTTTGTCTGTATCATGATATAATTATATCATGGTTTGTATGATGAATGACGTAATCATAGGATAAATTTAATTAAATTTATTGAACAAGTGAACAACAATAAATCTTAACTATATCAGGGGTTTGTAATATAAACTACAAAATTTCTTTCTGTATATTTTTAAAAGATTGATGTTGGTATTGAGAGCAATGTGAGGTTAGATCTGAAACCTAACAGCTCATTCTTATCAATTTGTCGGAGAACGGACCCGGACGGGATGGTGTCCCACCACACTGTAGGTATATATGAATACTATATAAAACTATAAAGTCGATTTCCCCAATATTACGTAAATCTCAAATAATTATCGTCCACGATATATTTTTATAAATAAAATAGTTTGTCTTGACAATATTATATTTTTAAATTGTATACGCCCACCCGCGACCGGTGGTACCCACCCCTAAATTTTACCGGTTCACTTGAACCGGCTAGGTATAGCGTTCGGCGCCACTGGGCGTAGCCAGGAGGGGGGGTTGGGTGTTTAAACCCCCCTCCCCCCAATTGCCTTTTTTTATACTTTTTAATCCAATAAATGTATGCAATTTATACAATTGTATATTTCATTAATTCTAGTGCCTACTGCAAAAAAATATGATATATTTTGTCATTTTACAAGAGTAAAAGCATAATACTTTCGAAAACTCGTCCAGAGTCCGGATCGATAACAATAGATTTTCTACTTATTTCTATAAAATAATAGAATTAAAATAATAAAAGAATTTCATATTGCAGTGCTTATATATTTATTTATTTTGTTTTTATTTTTTTGTACATACACCACTGAACCTGGTCCTTGAATGGTTCAATAAGAGTGTGAGCATTGTGCAACAAACTTAACAAAAAAATGTAAAAGCTTATAATTTCATTTATACTTAAAACCTCCCCCATTACATAATCCTGGCTACGCCACTGGCGGTGATAACCGCTATATACTCTCGGAGTTCGGTCAAAAATGGAGAATAATACGCGGCGTTTTCATTGACATCCCTCCACTATACAGTTGTATGTACGGGAGAACGGGTGCAGCGACTCGACGCGAACGTCACAAACACAATCGTCATTATTTCGTTTTTTTTTTCCCCGCAACGTTTTGACACTGCTATAGCAGCACCGCGTCGTCTGCGCCGAGCCCGTAGCCAGGGATTTTTTTCCTGGTGGGAGCTTCGGAAACGAGTGGGAAAATTTAAAAGAATGCGTTAAAATCGCTGACGGTAAAAAAAAAATCATTATTTGTCCGGGGCAGAGGACTCGTGGCTCAAAAAAGCCTGCCAAATATGCAAACACTTGTGCACTTCAAAACCCTGTAACAGCGGTTCCCAAACTGCAGTGTGACGCGCATCCCTTGGGAGGCGCGAGGCAAATGTTGATATCATAGGCGGAACTAGACATTTTCATTAGACTAGGCCACTCATGAAAGTCAATTATATACCTATCAATTATCATGCCCGGAGTAAGGGAGAAGGATGATAGGGAACACACATTTTTTTTTTTTTAAACAGTGATTTATCGATAATTTTCCTGATTTTACACATGTCATTTTATGAAAAATCGCCTTGTAAATTATTAGCATAACATTTAAAATAACTAAAATATGAATACATAAAAGTAATTTAAAAATGTTTTTAATCAATCCTTATTTTAATAATACAATATACAGTAAAATGTTACAATCTAAGTAGTATAATTGATGTTATTAATCTTTTAATGTATATATTTATTAAATTATATGTAATTAATTTCTCAAAATTTTTACGCGTTTGATTTGTTTTATGACATTTACAACAATATGTTCTTGAAAAATATATACAATACGGGGACCATTAGCCTGGGCCAAGGCCCAGTTGGCCCTATAGGGCCGTAGTTCCGCCTATGGTTGATATTGTATACGTTTATTTTCATCTATTCCAACACATTGTGCCGAACACAACGATTTAACATGTTGTCAAATTTTATTTATCAATTAGTGAAAATTAGGTTTCACCGAGATTTATTAACACTATTACACGTTAATCACTCGAAATCGGCTTGTTAACATTTAATCGGCATTTTAAAATGCCATAGTAATTTACTATATATACTAAATGCCATACTAAATTACCACTATGGTAAATTAGGTTATAATCGCCTATTTTTAATATTATATTATCAGTTATCGTATTTTGTGATAACCAACGAGAACGTAAGAATCAAGGTAACCGTTTTGGTAACCCGACTAACATTTTGTTACACTTAACAAAGAGAATTTAACAATAATAATTGTAATGGTGGAACTTATATCATTTAACCCGGTGTTAAATTTAAACAAATTGTCAACTAACACGGTGTTAGAGTGTATTTAACAATAGACGCTGAAACCGGCCCATTATATGTGGTTTACAAATCGTTATTGCCTGTTGTTATTTTATACAATAAAATATTTCATTATTTCCGTGTTTCGTGGCGTACGTTAACATTATTGATGTGTACGACCTGTATTTTATTAACTTGTATTTATTTTTCGAATATTTTTAACAATACTTAATAATTATTTGAAATACATTTTTCATTTTATTTAATTATTTAATATTCATTAATTTTTTTTTTAATACACATCAATTATTATATTAACTGGAAACGCGTGTATCGGTAATAACGTCGATTCCTAATTTTGCGGAATTAATGCGCGGAAAAGAAGCACATCGTTCGCATTAAGATTAATAATTTTGTAACACTTTAAATTAAATAATAGTTATTGTTTTTTTTTTTTTGTCATAAAAATGAAAAAGTTTGAATATTTAAATAATAGGACATTTTATTTCATTTGTTCGCGGGAGGCGAGATTAATTTTTTTCTCTTTTTAAGGATGCGTGAAACAAAAAATTTCGGTTCGGTTCCAGTCCCTGTCTTGAGCCCTCCGCCTAGCTACGTGCCACACGAAATATGTGAAAGAAATAGAAATAAAAATAATACCAATGAAATAATACTCTTAAACAATGAATTTACATATTATGTGTGTGTATATATAAAGCAAATAAAAAAATAATATGTATGTTTGTGTCAATATACAATCAAGCTAAACAGTATTATGAAAAATAAAGAAATATATATTGGAATTGTTTGTTTGTTTACTACCGGTATTAAACGAAAAAGAAAAATATAACAGAATAATAATGAATAAAAATGAACGAACCACAAAGTGAAAATTATGAATATTGCAAAAAAAAAAAAAAACAGATAGATCTTAAAAAATTAATTTAAAACCATTAACGAAATCGTGTACGTTGTGAACTTACTCGTTTATTGACATATATTTTGTATTCAAATTTTGCGTAAAGTACTTTAGAAAATAATCCCACTATTACATTTAATACAGCAATTGATTTTATAATATGCGATACAATGTTTATATAAATTCAATTTTGGAATAATCACGTATACACATAAAGAAATTAAGAGTAACAAATTTGTTTAACACTTTTTATATCCAAACTGATTTAAAAAATAATATTTTTAATCGTAATACATAATAATTGTAATTATAATAATAATATACATACCTATAGTATTAATTTTATATCACATAATATTAATAACATGCAGTATTTATTTTTTAACAATTTAATTCGCCGTTTATACAATGTCATTGCTGTATTTCATTATAGCTATTAACTCCGTCTTTTTATTTGTAATATTCTTAATTTTCTCTGTGTATTTCGCTCATTTTTATTCTTTATTCTGTTTCTGTATTCTTCTTTTTACCTTAATACCGACGACGATTTTTCGTCGAAACCGATAGTAAATAAACAAATTTAATGCAACAAATCCTATGTGTTTCATTATTTTTCATAATACTCTTTGGCTCGATTATATATTCACATATATGTGTATATATTTATTATATACATATATTTATCATATTTTTCGTGTTTAAATTAAATTAAATTTTTAGTACAATTAATATAATAAACCGTCAACCACCACCTGCAGCAACGCGTTTGTTTTATGTATTATATTATTTTGTTTTTCACTCGTGGCGAAATTCGTTTACGAATTTTAAAACCAGTTAGTATTAAAGTCTTAATGTGATCTTAAAACCAAATATCGAACAAAATACGCATTTATGTAGGTTTGATTGTAGTTTCGATGAGTGTACTTACAAAGTTCTTATTAAAATATATATAACCATTCCCTTATGATAAATACTGGCAAAAACGTTATACAAATACATGTTCGTATATAAAATCCGTTAACATCGCCGGCAAACGGTTTTGCGGAGCTCCAGACATTTTTTTTGTGAAGACGAAAAAAAATTTCTTGGAAGGTTCTAGTATGACGTTTTTTTTTTTGTTCTATATAATTTATGTAAAAACGTATTTTTTACGCGTACAAACACAAACTCTACAAATATGTATTTATTTTTATACAGATTAAAATAAAAATATTATTTTGCTAGTATACTGTATGAATAGAATTTTCATATTAAATTTTGCATATTTTCACATTATATTTAAGTTAAAAATTCAAATACCTTATGACATTTCGTATGTCAGACGGCCAGTTGTTACTTGTTATTTATATTTGAAAATACGAAATTCTAGGCTTACAAAATGTTAAACTCTGTGAAAAGCGCGGGGCCCTGCTCTGGCATTCCGCCGGCGCTGTTCGTTAATATTATTTTTAGTAAACATCGGGGTACACAGTTATGCACAGTACAGTAATTTAAATTTCTATACGCACATTTATAAACAATATATTAATAATAAAATAAAAATAAAAATTTTGTTCCGCTAGCAAAAACTAGAGCAACACGCTCGATTGGCAATCCTATATAAAATCAAAATATTGGAGCTACATTTTATTAAATTATAAAATTACACAGTTTTTGTTGAATGCTCGTTGAATTAAATTATTTTAAGTGGTTCGTGATGAAATCGGTGGTAAAATCAGTTTCGCAAACTTTTCCTCGCATAGGAATCCATCATTTAAACAATCAATTTTTTTTAAGTATATTTAAAATATAGTCGAATCAATTTTTCTAAGGTAAAAATTACTACCACTTTATTATTTATAGTAAGAATAGCAGTTCGATTTCTTTTTCTTCTATTTAACTTATTTGACTGCTATAACACACAGTTATTTTTAACTTAGACATTTGATTCGACAGTAATAAAATAATTAAATGAATGAAAACGTATTTTTGTTTAGATACCACTGAACCCGTGCTACAAAATCATTTGTTGTTTGCGAAACCACAAAAATAATATGTTGGTAATATAATGAATAGTAAAAACAACAGTTATATTAGAGTTATCGTGTTTTAAATAAACATTTAATCATAATTAGGTATATCTAAACCAAATGTTTATAAAGAAGAAATCAATAATATTTGTCACTTGTGATAAAACAGTTGTTTTGGCATCACAAAATAGTCGCTAAAACCTATATACCATTAATAATATTATAGATTGCCGAATTATTCGGAGAATACGATACGAGTCGAAACAAAACATTTTCAACTGTACATACTCGTATGGATTATTTTATATGCAATATCTATAGTATAATGAAGATGGTATTGAATTAAAATTCGATATAAAAAATGAATAAAAATAATTGGACCAGGTGGCAGATAATTTTTATTATTTTAGGAAAACCTACAAATTAATAATCGTAGATCTTTTTGTGGTGACGACAAAATTAACTTACTATGCCCGCGTATCCCCATAATATGTTCATTTTGTAATGGGGTATACACCACTGTTAAAATAAAGGACAAAAACGAACACGAAAGCCGCCCTTAATACTATCCTTATTACTCTACAATAACTCTATTTTATATGAAACCACCCTGCAACGACATCATTTAAAAATATAATACGACTATTTACTTGTTGACAGTTAATACACATTTTATTTTTATTAACTCAGTGATTTTATTTTTAACATTATAATTAAATAAAATATTGTATTAAAAAAAAAAAATCCACTTTTACGATTACATACAAGCACAGTTACAAGAAATATTTACAAATTAAAAAAAAAAAACCAAAAACTATCACAAACTATTAAAAAAGTGATTAAAATATAAAAAACAAAACTTTCATTATTGATTTTCTAGAAAAAAAATAAAAAATACTAATTCACAAAACATAATTCATATTTATATTAAAAAAAAAACCATCATAGCATACAAATATATTACCTAGGCCAAGAAAATCAATGGACATTACGCTGATAACTTTTTTTACCATGTTCGTGAATTTGGCTCCAAAAATTGATTCCAGAACAACGCCAATTTTTTTTTCAAATTATTTGCCAAATTGATTTTCAGAATTTTTAAATATACAATTTTAACGGAATCGCGATTTTATTTTCCGGGTGGCAAACTACACGTAACTTATTCCCCAACTCCACGCGCGATCGATACCGGACTGCCGCTAATATTTTGAAAATAATTTTCAATAATTTACACATATTGATTTTCACCTGAGTTCACAAGTTCACAAGAAAAACACCATAATTATTCATAATGCTTTTGCAGTTCGCTCGAGAGATGTTTTTGTAAAATAACAAAAGTGAAATTATTAGTCGATATATATTTGCAATGTTGTTGCCTTTGACGTTTGTGACAGACTTATGTGTGGACACGTTTTTTACATTCACTTCGTAGTAATTAGCATAAACGTTTTAGGTAGGTAAATTAATTTGTAATATAAAATTTGAATTAAAAAAAGTATATGTATTTAGTAATTTATAAAAATTTGCCGATAAAACAAAAATTCTGTCCCTCTAAACTCTTATTTTACTATATGACCTTAGAGTGCCTTTACTGTATCATATTACGTATTTACTTTTTCTGTGGTAAAAGTGACAGAAAAACATTTTTTAGCATATCAAATGATTGGATATTATACATAGAAAAACGTATTTTAACACTTATTTTTCAATATTCATAAAAATTTTTAGTAAAATTAAGAAAATGTAAGGACCACGTTCAACGAAAAACAAGACAAGAGATAATAAGAGTTTCAAGATTACAATTTTTATTATATACTTCCTCTGCAAAATATATAACCATTTTATTCGTTTATTTGTATAATTCAGACAAAAAATAAATGAAGCTATGTCCACATTAATATTAATAATAACTAGGTGAACACAGTAAAATAACATTTTTAAAATCTAACCAAAACACGTATCAATATATTCGGTATTTAAAAATTATAAAAAAATACATCATATATACGGGTATATTATGTGTTATTTGGTAATCCAGTAGCCTGCCAGTTAGTATTTATATAGTTGTATGTCTTTTTCATTCGTGAATATCAATAAATATATTTTCCGTTATAGTAACATAACAATTGAAATATAATGTAAAAAAAAACTTTTTACTATTTTCTCCATTTCAATGTATTGCATTTATGAAATGCATTTAATTTAAAGATTTCTTCGGGCTTTAGCTCCAGCAAATTCGTCAATAATGTTACAGTTGTACACATTTTTATTTATATAAATAGATTGTAAGTTAACGAAGCAATAAGCAATTTAGTCTTGCTTGTGAGCACATTCATGATCTCAATTGTCAGATACATTCTTATTTTACAAGGTGTAGAAAAGGACTTTTCTGTCAAAGGCAATTGCCCGCGGTGGGAATTGTCAACATTTTTTCATTTCATGTTGTATTTTCTTATTGTACCATTGATAAAATATAATTAATTATTGTACCTACATATCATTAATATCGATATTTAATAATAAAATACATAATTAAGTACCAATTATATTATTGAATAGTATTATAATACTATTTAGTAATGTATTTGGTTTTTAATTATGCATATAAATGCTCAAAACTTTTTAAAAAAAAGTTATATATATATACAAAATATGCATCTAATGATTAATTTTACTACCTAATATATCAGTTTCTTAGCCTTCTATTGAAAGTGCTGCAGGGGGCAACTATAAATCCTCCCTAAATACAGGCCTGTTTATAATAACATGTAATAATAAAATAGTTAATAGTTAACGACTGCATTAATTATAAGTATCAAATTAGATGATTTAAATTTTTGCATAATTATTATTTTTATTTATTGCAACATACTTAAAGGTTTTTAAAATATTTAAACGGTGTGTCTGGGCTGTCATCGGAACTATTATGTTAATTCAGCCGAGCAACATAATACCCGTCCCTCATCATAGTATACGTAATTGTTTTCTGCACTCATTACAGCATATTTGCAGTGAACATAAAAATGAATATATATTCATTATTATTTCTGTACAAATATGTAAATTTTAATAAATCACATTTTGATATATTTGATATAGGATTTTACTTGGTTTCTTTATTATAATTCGTATAATATCATTGCACTATAGCCTATAGGTATTATTATAAAGTATTTCCAATTTATTTTTAGATACAAAGAATTCTATTGGAATTCAAATTTTAAACCGTTTGACTTTGGATAGTTAGTTATATTTGCTATAAAATGATATATTTTAATATTAACAGATGTTTTACTGTTTTAGAATTATATCAAAATAATATTAATTTCCAAACTATTTTGTGAAATTATTAATTCTTCTCTTTTGTGCTATTTTTAATATCAATATATGAACATTTGACTTAGTTAAAAATATCGTAGTTTGTAAAGTTGATGTATTTCTATGGTATGTAGAGGAAACTTTCAAACAGTTTATTCTTATGATAACGCAGTTTGTACTGTATAAAAGATCTCATAGTCGAATAATACGGACTTTTCCTAACCACTCCTGTCTAAACTATTTAAAAAGAAGAAATAATAATATTATTTAAACACTTTAATATTATATCTAAATATAACTCACGTATATAATATGTAACTGACTGGTTAATAAACGCATTTGGAAAAGTTTTAGATATTGTTCATATATACGTATATTTTTTTAAAGTGTAATGAAATTCATCAGCTATAATGATCATGGATTGAACATCATACTTTGGAATAATGGTTCAAAAAATGTCGATTTTTATGATTCAGAAATATATTATAGTATAAATGTGTAAACATATTTTATTTAAAATTTAAAATTATCGAATGTGTGGATAGACATTTTTTAATGGAAATAATATTCGGAAATTTTATTAGTCTAAAATGTATATATAAATATATATAAATAATTAATAATTATCAATTTTCCATTAGTATATAGAATAATCGTCAAATATTCAAAGATAAAATTTCAAATATTTTAAAAAGCATATGCATCAAATGAGTACCAAAACATTTAGCGAATTCCATGTTATTTATATTTTTAAATTTTTATCCAGTACGCGTGTGGATTACGGAAATAAATTTCTTCAAATTTTAGACACATAATTTTATTACAAATTATCTTATGTTTTCCTATAATTCCTACAATTATATATTTTTTAATGAAATCCTTTTGATTTAGTCAATCTTGTTTGCGTCTTATTATACTGTGAAATAGTAATCGCGAAAAAAAATGTAATAATTAAGTATGTATTTTCCTGGTGCGCATTTAGTATTATACTCTGTATTTATATAACTTTACAATATTGACGAGATTTTAATCAATTATTATGTGCTACATCGTATATACTAGAAATCTCCTAATATATTTGCGACTGGTGGGTTGTAGATAGCGGTGACTGGTGGGGGTCTATGTTATTACTTTAATTATTATTTTTACTGATAGAGAATAGCATATAGCCAATGTTTTTCAATTCTGTGGAAGAACATATATCCGTACTACCTTCAGTATGCTGCTTATAATAATTTTGGTGAAAAATACTTCAGAACAAAAATTAAGGGGTAGAAATTAAACTATGCATTAGTGGTATTAATTTACGAAATATCGATTTTACTCGATTGTATAACGATTAAAAAATTTGCAAAAACTAAAACTTGAATTATTAATTGTTTATTTTTCAGTTAATATTTCAGAAAATCATGCAATGTAGACTTATCAACGAATTTATTTATGTTTCAAGCATCCAAATCGAATCTAATTATCACCTTCAAGACATGGAAATGCGGAGGTTCTAAAATGCATGTATAAGTAGAGGTATTGCGCTCCCTTAAATACGAAAAAAAAAAACATTACTATAAAAATTCAACAAATATTTTACATCCGCATTGATTTATATAATAAATATTACGTTACTTTTTTTTTTTAAACACAGTTACTTGTAACTTTAATGAAGGGAAGTAATTGTTGCATACCTTGACAGTTACTAAAATTGAGTAACTTGCCCGTCTTTGCTAATAATAATAAAATAACCAACAAAAATGATAAATATAAATCCAAACATTCAATATGAAATATCTACGGAAGGATTTAAAAAAATTATTGCAGTCATTGTGGTAACTAAATTCTATATGATTATATTAATCAAAGTAATTAAAACAAATTCTAGACAGTTTATTCGAACTTCAAAGTCGATATAAGATTTTGATAATATTCAGTAGAATTATTTTCTGTTAAAGATCAAAGAAAATATTATGACTACATAAATTTCATTTTAATGATAGCCGAGTATAA
The DNA here is from genome assembly GCA_032441835.1 of Slavum lentiscoides. Lineage (NCBI taxonomy): Eukaryota > Metazoa > Arthropoda > Insecta > Hemiptera > Aphididae > Slavum > Slavum lentiscoides. Next base: position 16,719,623 of record CM063706.1, on the reverse strand, counting down.
TTAAAGATGCATGATGTTAATTTATATCTACGCTGTAGATAACAACGTAGATATATAGATACCTGTCTATATTCATTGTAGTGAATACATTTTAAAAGCTTTTGTGTAATTGAATATAAGTTATCAAACAGTTGTTTTAATATGATTTCAAATGAGAAATTCTTGATCTAATTATATTATTAAAATACAAAGAGCAATTTTATTGTACGCACAAAAGCGTTTCAAAAATAAGGGGGAACGTGTTAGTTCCCAAAAATCGCGAGTGAAGAAATTCAAGATATTATTTAAATTGGTTACTTGAGCGCAGAATGAACTTTATAGAGATACTTTTCGTGTTTGAAGTTTTCTCTCAATTGCCGAAAAGAATCTATACATAAGTTGGACGTTTTTAAAACGATACTTTTATTGAAAAACTTTCAAATATTTTATTATATTTTTATATTTATTTGCACTTTTATTTACTACGAATGAATCCAAACGTTACAGGCACGCACGCATTATATATTTTATATGAATTGCTACGTCTTTGATAATAATATTATTGGACATTCATAACAAATCTTTATGTATTGTAAAAAGATACATCAAAAATAATTTCCTGTTAATAACGAAAATGTAAAAAAAGAGTACCGTTTTAATTTTATATAATACTTTTAATTTAAATAAAACTAAAAGTATTTACTTTCTACGTTACTTTGTACGCATATTATTGTCATTATTAACCTGTTCATTGCAAGTGAAAAATATCATACTTTATATCGTAGAGCGCTGTAATACAGCCTTACAGGTCGTTCATACATTTATAAATATTTGAATACTTTTATTCAAATACTTTTACACAAATACTTTACAACACTGCTTGTTACTGAACGTTATTATAAGTAGACTTCACAATATTAGCGATTCATGGACGAGTTTCATTAACAGTTGAGGAAGTTGTAGATGAGAAAATTAGAACCAAGAAAATTAGAATTTGTATTATAAGAAATAAAAACATTATTGAACACTATTCACTATATTTTTTTTATGTATTGAAATTATTATAAATAATATTACATGTCATAATTTGGGGGTGTGGCTGTGTGGACCCAGAACACCCGCCCGTATATTTTTCTAGAAATTATCCAAACCTCCCCTCCCCTTTGAATAATCACGGCAGTTAGACTAGAACTATACTGCACCCCTGAAGATGGAACATGCAATGGTTTTGAAACGTAAGGAAAAATATTGACGACGTGAATATTTCTGTAAAACACAATAAAACTGATAGTTTAATCCGTGAAAAATTGAATAAATTATAAAACAAAATTAATAAATTATAATTAAATATAAAATATTATTTTTGTTAAATTATTATACAAACATTACTTTTTTTTTTGTTGAACAATGCAATGTTAAAATAACAATGTGCCACGAAAAAAACACAAAAAATACTACTTTTATCCGAATACTACTACTATTATAAAAAATTAATTAAAATAAAGATAAAAACAAAAATTGTAACGATATTGTAATTTTATAATACAAATTTAATTAAAATAATTTATTGAAAACTGTGAATTTTACAATTTGCGGTACTTTTGAAAATAAAATTGCTTTCGTTCGTTCGAAATTCAACCGATTTCAAAATTGTTCTTTTCTCCATATAATCGTTAGGCGTAACTCTACAAAATGGCTATTTTTGAATTTAAAAAAAAAACGTCGTGTAGTTAAAAACGAGCGTGAGTGAATCTAGTGTATTTCCCCGAAAATTGTGTTAAAATTGGGCCGCCAATAATTTTTCACTCTGGACCGTGGACTACCTAGTCCGCCCCTGCATGTAAGTGTCGTAACATTGTTAGAGTGCTGTTTTAATTATTCGCGAGGATAGATGTAATTTTTAATTTTTTTTTTTTTATTGTGTGCGTTTGGAGAGTGCCAGCGCACATTCTGCGCACCCTCTGGCTACGTATATCAATCTCAAGGATGGGCGAGTTAACATTTTTTTTTTTAACTTGTTAAGTTAATTTAAAATAATTAAATTTAAATGAAGTTAAAAGTTAACCAATATTTTTTTCGTTAAATTTGAAAAAAAACTTGTTTTTGTAAAAAGTTAATATTTTCTAATTATCAGAAGAAGAAAAAAATGAGAAAACGGGTAAGATACCTGCCTCAAACATTAAAAACAAATTTTAAATTGCGTATTATAATATATTACTCTATTACATATAAGATAAAAACAAGTAATATTTATTTAAAATCATTCAAAAATTGACATTGTTTTTCGAATAAAATTTAACATAATTTGAATACTTTCGTAAAAATTTAACATAATTTAACACGTGAAATTTTTTTTAAAAAGTAACTTTTCGAGTTAAAAGTTAATTTGAAAAAAAATATATAACGCGTTAATTAATTTAATCAAAATTAATTTGACTTTTTAACCTAATTTTAACTTTTAACTCTTTGATGCCCAGCCTTGATTAATCTAACATATTCCTGATTGGATCGTTATACGTAATGAGAGCGGATTATTGATAACGTGTCTTTCTTTATCTGAGGCGTGAAATATACATATGTATATATACATTTTTTTTTTTTTTAATTGATCCGAAGAAATTGGTTAATGAATTAAAGTCGTTGACCGCCTTTTTTCTACATATTATATATATAATACGTATAGGTACAGCACTTAATATAATTTTAAGTCTTTGTAGTTACGTAAAACCGTGTTTTATCATTAATGAAACTTCTTTAATTATATATATATATATATATATATATATATATATATATATATATATATATATATATATATATATATATATATAAACAAATCCTAATTAATGGGGAAATATCTCGTAATAACGCTATGTTATATAATGTTCATTATTATTACGTAACTCAATATTATTTTCGTAAAATATAGCGTAAACACTACGATTTTTGTCTCGGATGCGACGATGCGCCAAAAGTCAATTGTTAGCGTGAAAATAGTGTAGCAAGGTGCACAGCTGATGTCGTGTTTATTGCCGCACGAGTGTTGAACATATTTTGATAGGCCGTGTTCCCAAAACACAGTTGTCTGTTTGTATACCTTCGATATAATAACCAACGAGGAAGTTCTGCCGTCATGCGTATTACTACAATTTCCTAATTATTTTCCGCACAATAAATTTAAATGTAAACTTCAGCTGTACCCAACTCATTACTCGTATAATAATTTCACCGCGAACACCGTACATGCGGCTCTTTTGTTTTCTATTGCTGCCGACACATTTATATACGTTTTATATGACATTTTAATGTATTACAAAGTATTTACAATACGGATATATGAATGTGATACACACCTATATCGGAAAAATACTTACGTATTGTGTATTTTTTTTTCTCTTAATCATCGATATTGTCGCACATACAGAGATGCAAGGAGGTGCTTATTAGTATCGCCGAGACTCGAATTACCTATTATTTTGAGCTAAATCCCCGTCGTATACTTCAATCACTTTACCACACAATCCTAATATGTCCGTAAGACACCATCTCCTACTTCTCGTTTGCTCACATCAGCTATCTTCGTGTCACTGTCTGTCTATAATATACTACACATGTATACGCAATTATGTTTCCAATTCGCACAATAATACTTTGTGGCTATAATATAATATGGAAAACGTTATTATTCAATTGTTTTTTGATCATTTTAACGTAGCGTCAGTTAAATGTCGAAAGGCGTGAAATATCTCAAGGTTATTGAATGATAAGATTCAAATTGAATTTATTTGCGAAATAATGATAATATCATAGATATTATAAATAACTGTTTGGTAGTGTATTGTATAATGCGTTATGATTTGTAGGCAAGTTTGAGCTCTGGGCGAGTGATTTTCATCGATAGCCTTGAACAATATCTAATTTTATCACCCCTAAGGTTGAATATGCGCCTATGCACATCGAACAATTTTTTATATTATGGTGGATAAGTGACAATGAATTCTTTCACGATATCTATGACGATTAGGGTTTTAAAAATTCATGAAATTAATTTTTTTTTAATATTTTATTTGAGTGAAGAGTAAAAAAATATTTTTTTTTCGATAAAAATAAAAAAATGTTGTTTTATTTCTGTGAAAAATAGAATATTTTCTGTTTTATTCATTATAGTATACTTTTTGTATTATTATTTGTACTAAATATAAATAAAAACTAATTTATTACAATTAACAATAACATACAAGTATTAGTTATTATAATGCACAAACTATAAACCATTTAAATTTTCATGAGTATTATTAGACGAATATTATACGATTTACGAATTATGAAACACAAACATAACCGTAATAATTAAATTATTGAAAAGCAACGATTACAGACACGGTCTTAAAATATCTTCCAAGACCGTGATTACGGAACTCGGTAACATTTGTTATCAACACGCCGGTTTTTCCTTACCTATACCAGTTGGCAGTTAAACCAGAGACCACGACAATTGTGCCGAAACGATGTCATAAAATATGAACTGATTAGATGATATTTGGCAATCAATATGTCAAACGTAAAAAAAAAATAAAATCTGAAAATGTAAAATATTTCGAATTTAAAACCCTAATGACGGTGATTACTTTGCGGTCATACATATTTACTTACTTTCCAATTATTATTATGTATTATTGGTTTATCGTAAATGGTCGATTTATTGATCACATAATTACGCGTTGTAATCTACTCTTTTTACATTTAGAATAAGCGCAATTTTTATTTCTTATAAAAATTAGCAAAATAGGTACACTTGTTTTGTTGTATTTTTATTCTGACGTCTCGAATTCTTAAGTGTATATGAGTAAAAATGTTGGCCAGGAAAACAAATTGAAAACTCCTAACCTCCACCCGTTGCATAACGATTCGTCAATTGATAATAATCGAGAATAACAAAAACAGCACAAAGCCGCGATAATTATTTTTCTTATGACAAGTAATACTGACAGAAAAGTAAGCATATTATATATATATATATATATATATCGTAATATTGCGTTACATAATTTTATTTTAATTACATATTTATCATAATATGATAAATGGCGTAGCCAGAGGTGGGTTATAAGGATTCAAACATAACATTGACTTTTTGATATAGTTTTATTGAGCTAATAATATTTTATTGATTACTGTTTTGTACTATTGAATGTCATATCTTGAAATAATTTTTATTTTATTTTATTTTACAGTCAAATATTTTTATTTTTCCTTACAATTTTATCGTCTTCGCATATCGAATACCGATAGTAATATGATAGGTCATAGACTAAAACCAACATTATTTTTTACGAAAAAAAAAGAATAAAATATACACAAAAAATACATTTAAAAAAAAATATGTAAAAAATTGTATTTGGCAAAATACGTTTTTTAAATTTTCATTCTAGGTTCTGAGAAGAGCGAGGAATCTACTTTTTTTAAATTTCTTTTTGTATAGAACGGATTTCTAGTCTGGTCTGCTTGCTATAAATCCAGAGCATATTAATTATTTGTCGTTTTTTCAAAGTAGTGTGTTGTAAGTTTGATATACTAATAAATTATATCACATTTGTTTAATAAGCCCCCCTCCTTACTTGAATAATTTCCAGCTACACTACTACATACGATGATAACGTTCTTCAATTATACGATGACCTTTAACACAGGACTTCTCATAAAAATTAATTTAATGGACTTTACGGCTGTGACGGCGAAACGAAATATCACAGTGGTAAAAGACAAAACGTTCAGATGTACATCACAGCATGGGATTAAGCGTTTGGAATTGTGGAAAATTAGTAGAATTTCGCATCCACCGGCCGGAAAATCGGCCCACAGTTGTCTGTAAGTGAATCGCGCTCGTTTCCACACCGTTGGCACATATCACTGCGCGGTTAAGCCCGTGGAAAACTTGCCATCGAATTATTTCACGACTAAAATATCGGTTATGAAAATGAGGCGAAGAGACGAGGACTACAGTCGGCTGGTGAGACGGATGAAGGAGGAGACTGTTTGCGTTGTTAAGTTTGTAGTAACCGAGCTTTTGCATTTAAAACGACACTAATGGCGGTTCAGTACTCATGGATTTCCTTCGTTGTTTTAGATATGCCATTAAGCTAACTTCAAATACCAACTATCTATTCCCACACACCCTCCGCTCTTGAACGTATCCATCTTCACATTACAGAAGCTGCACTTGAATTCGATTCATACAAACATAAATCTCTGTAAGACTGTAAATATTATTCATTGCTTTTAATTTATCGTATTACAGTAGTTTTCCGTATACTCGTATAAATACCTATTGTATTGAAACTAAGAGAAAAACAATTTTTTTGTTTAACAATAATTATAATAATAATAATAATAATAGGATGATGATGATGATGTGACCAAATTACTTTCCGTAAACTATAAATAGTACTTCACGAGGATTTTCTATGTATTCTGTAGAACAATTATAATATATTAAACTGAAAACTATTTAAAAAATGAAAGAATTTTTTTATTTTATTAAATAAACTAAAATCTAAAATACTAAGCCAGTGTTATACTGTAATAATTGTAAATTTATTTCGTGTATTGTGTACGTATGAAATGTGTACTTCTTCTATCTAAGTCTGCCATTCTATCGTCGATTGTTCTTGAGAAATATCGTTGTGTGAATCATCGAAATCTATATATTGAAATTCGGAACATTTAGTGTATCGTTTATGAAACGCTTTGTTTTTGAGAAAATTCGTCGTTTTTTTTAATAAGTCACGTTTTTAATTAAATAACTCCCGAAATACGTAGTTCAAATTGGTTTTGAACCTTGTATGTAACGAAATAGTCATTTCCAGATTTAATGGATTGTTTTGTCTTTTATCAAAGACTTATACGCAGTCCACGATTATATGATGTTAATGATTGTACAATATGTTTACCTCCGATTTCGGTGATATTAACAAATTATGTTTCGGGGTGTAGTGAACTGTTGGGGTGGTAGGAGATGCCAAATATTTGGCACCAGAAACAGTATGGTATTTATTTGATACGCATTATGTGAGGAAAATAGATAAAGATACCGCTTGTAATTATGGGATCAGATAGAAACATTGATTTTTAATAAATGTATGAGTAAACCACGTGTATATATGTTGTCGTTTTTTCAATAAAATATCTTATATGTATCCGTGGAAATGATATTAATATGTGACTTTAATTTTAAAAAATATAACATAAACCATAAACAAAATATTAAGTACAGTAGGTTCAAAAAAAATAATTATTACATACATGTACTAAAATGTTTTAAAAGATAGTTTTTTCGTTTATAAATATTATTATATTATACATATTTATAAGATTATAAATATGAACCGTTTTCGCTCATAATATGATATAAGTGCGGTTAAATAGTATATTTTCAGTATACGTTTCAATTGAAATACGATACAAAACATATACATTTTTGACGGCCACAACCACGGATAATATGGTATAATGGCCTGGTAGGTATTGAATAGAAGATAGAAGTTAAATAGAACGAATCGCAAATGCGGCTTCTTCTTTTCATGGCCTCTCGTTGGATAGGTAATAACAGCTCGTGAATGGAATACTGCCTGCCGTTTAAGTTGAGATAAACGTTTAACATAAAATTATATAATATGATATTCAGTAATTATGGTGAAAACGTGCAGTACATAAAATAATTAAAAACATGTACTGTGTTAGGAATTGAACAACAAATATTATTGATCGTATTAAATTTTAAACACTTAAAAAGTTGTCGTTAGGTGACGACGTGGCGTTGATTCTCCGTTTTTGTTTCTTGCACACCGTTTAAACATTAATTTAGTTCCACTATTAAAAATTTCGATTACCACAAATCTGCTCTGCTACATTTGCATCGGTAAATACTCAATTTTTAGCAATTAATATACGTGAATATGATCTAGATACGTGTGATCAATGCGTAGCTCTTATAGCGGGACACTATTTAAAGTTAACTAGATATCGTGAAAACTTTACAAGACATGCGCAATGACATTATAAACGATTAGATTGTAAAAATTAATTTTTTGAAATATTGCAGGTACGTTGCTTTTTCGTGTATGTAAATACGTTTTACAATATAACGACGTTTTGTTTCTCATTAAAAATATGTATTTTATAGTACTATTATACGATTAAATATAAACATTATATACTATTCTCAAAATACTTCAATATTTAAATATATGTATTGAAAGAAAAAATATTTTTCTTTTACAATACATTGAATGACACGAGACAAAAAAATATATACATATTATATAAATATGCTATTTGGCAACACAATGACTGGTAAATATTTGCTTCAAATATCCAAATTGAACATTTATTTATCTCGTTTGATTGTTATTTTGTCGGATTTTTAATGCTTTTTATTTATTAACCGAACAAGAACCAATGGTTTTTTCGTAACGCAATCACAGCATTAATAAATAATTGTTTTTTAAATATGAATATTTTCAATGGAAGAAAAAAGTAAACAAATTGTGATTAAAAATAAAATGTTGAGTTTTAAATTATTAATGAAATAATTTGTATAAAGAGATTGAATTTACTTAGTGTGCTAATATTTTATTTTATTATTTTCTTCGAACATTTATAGTGTCATAGAAATATTAGTGCGTGTGTTTTTGTGCTCGTTTCCATTTAAATAGAACGACAATAGATTATAGAGTGTATAAGAGATTGAAGATGCGATATTAATTCGATCCCATATAATAGAACCTACTACGTATACAATTTTATTATTACTTAGCTTGCAGGATTGGAGTTCGCAAGTATATGTCGCATAATAAAATACATGTAATGCAGTAAGAACAGTACTGAATACGGCATTCTGGCACTGTATTATTATTTATATATAAAAAAAAATTTATTACGTGAGTTTCATTTTATTTATTGTTAGTTGTGTGTGTTTCTTTTTAAACTATAATATCGTGTGTGAAATAAAAATCGATTTAATTATTCATTATATTAAATATTAATATTATATTCAGTGTATTAATAATAATAAATTGCGCGTCAATTTATTTCAAATAGGTGATATATATTTATATTTATAAATAAAAATAATAAGACGTACGATTTTATTTTTCAATGCTTTTATGACCTAAAGACATTTCGGTAATATATTATAGAAAAATTGAAATATTATTTATTTATTTAACGAAATAATAAATTCTATTTGTCATTTCATTCAGAGAGTATCAATAGCATATAATGCGTGCATATCTTGTAATACATACATATGTTATTTTTGTCAAGGTTCGAATACAAGATTTTATAAATCATAGAAAAACAGTCAATACTAATAATATTCTGAAATTTCATTTTTTTTTACCTATTATGTGATATTTTTCCATTGTTTATACTCGTATATCATTACAACGTTATACGTTAATTTAAAAACTATATATTATTTAAGAACGTATTAAATATATTGAGTACTACAAAAATATATATTATGTCACCAAATGTATTTCATTATTACATATTATTGCAAAAGTTTATTATTATTACATATTAATTCAAATATTTAAATTATTATTACCTATATATTATTTATATTTTTATTACAGAAAATAATCATTTATTTGTACAGGCTTATCTCGAGTTGCACAATAGATTTTTACACCGGCATTTACATCGATTTGTCATATATTTTTTCAAAAACTCACACCGTATTACTCCTTTACCGGTCAAATAGATTTGCATACCGCTTAACGAATACCGATTTCATTTTTTTGCAATTATCGATGATTTTAAACAATTTTATTCACATAGAGTGAAAAGTTGAGAAAGTGTTCCCGTTTTTATAGCCAGGTGAAAAAAATTTCCGTCCATAATTGTAACACAACAGCAAGTAATGTACCGAACTTTCTAGTTTGTTTTTGTATTTCAATATGAGATTCAAATAAGATTATTTATATTATTTTTAAACCGAAATAAAATAGTATAGGTACATAGCCAAATTTAAAATTATTATTTTTTAATTAACGTATAATATTGTAATAATATACGAGTAAAAAGCAATGTGAAAAATATCACATAATTGTTAAAAAAAAAATTATTCAATTTTGAAATTTTAATTCCGCTATTGTTTTATTCAAAGATTTACAACATCTCTTTTGTAAAAGTCTAAACTACAGAAATCATTCGGGATTTGACCAAATTATTTTGCACACCCTAGGTTTTACCAAAATCTATCGGATGTGTTAGTATATTCGGACATTTACCAACAGCAATCAGTGAAATCTAGGTTTATATAATCAGACCGTTTTAAGTAGGTTAATTCGGTTATGAATTTAATGATTTTTTTGCACTCTGTGGAATATAAATACAATTAAGTACGTTATAAACTTATTATTGTTTAGTAGGCATCAGCGATGAAAATATAACGAGCGAATAATTATTGTTGATAAATAATTTTAAAATATTTCTGAAAAATAATTTTTATTAAAACAAGTTTTTATTTATTTCCCCATATTTTTTATTGCAGAAAAAGAATAATTTGTATAATCTACATAATACGATATAATATGTTTCATTTTAATGATTTTCAATTTTATTATTTTAATAATATTTATTAAATATAATTAAATATAGATTAATTAAATAATTCATCAGTAATTTCCATATAATTTTGTGTATATATATATATATAGTACATATTTATAAGAGCTTGAAAAACATTATGGCTATTTTATAAATTATATTTTTACACTGGCATATTTAAAAGCCTGGTTTCCAATTAAAACTTCAACCACCTGAGGGATTATTTAATTTACACTTGCCCTTCATATTGTGCTTATGTCAAAGGAATGATCCGTAAAAGAAACTTGTTCTAGTAGCTAGAATACTTATAACATCATACTTACTAGTGTTCTAGTAATCCTTAGGATTTTTCTTTTCACATGCTGTACTTGACATTGTTTTGGATTTCTTTAGTTTTTCTATATACATTTATTATTCCCACACAAACTTAAAAGCGCTTTGTTACATTCAATTTCTTATAAAATCTTATTTTTTTATTTTTTTTTTTTATATTTGCTAAATCCATAATTGAAGTTATATAAAGGCACATAATTATAAAATGCGAGCTATAAATAAGGTTGGAGTGATTATAATTTATTTTTTTAAATTTTATTTGAAATTAGTGCCACATCAAAGATGAAATTTCTAAAAATCTTAAAATGGATGTGTTTAGAAATACATAATAAAACATTATTAACAAATAAATTATAAATTCTTAATAAGCGGTTAGGTTTGAGGAACATTCATTGAAATAATTAATATAATCTATAAAGAACATAACATTTATTTAATTCTGTTAAAAGGAAAGGATAAAATATATATTATAGTCGTAAACATGAAATTACTATGTATGAAAATCTTTTTTGTATTAAAATTTAAAAATTGGTATAAAGAGGCGAGATTCCAGTTTATTTTTTATAAATCCTTTTCTTCTTTTGGGTCCCCAGATTAAAGTTCTATCCCCAGTAATCAATTTGATACACCTTTCAACTGCTAGAGTGTAGCAAAACGCTCGATTGAATTTCTACAAAATCTCACTCCATAATAGATCTTATCACTTTTCGCCTCAGAATTTGTTTGCGTGTGCTTCTGTATTATTTTCATAATACGTATAGATGGTTCAATCATAGTTTTCTAGTTTATTAAACAAAATAATTCTTAGAACGGAAATTAAAATTTAGAACTTTGAAAACTCTATCTTCCTAGCGTGGTCTGAAATTAATTGTCGGATTTTTAAAATTTTTCGAAATTCTAATACTTTATTATGTGCTTTATAATCAGTTAACATTTACAAGTATGTATGTACGCTCAGTTACAGGGTCCATAACTTTTTTCAATTCATTTAGTATATACTGACATACCGTGATAGTTTTATTGTGTCAAACACTCGAACAAATGTTTTGCGCGGTAAACACAGATCGGCTTGTTTTTGATTTAAAAGTATATGCTAGAGATGTATGGTGTGTATACATTTAGAATATAATTAGTGAGTGTATGAAAATTTTGATATGTTATTTTAGATTAAATTTACAATCTTAAAATCTTGTTAAAATATTTAATTTCGTTGGGCTAATTTTTTATACATATAACTGATCTGTACATAAATTTTGTTATAACAACCAACGTGCTTAAGATTTAACCACAGCTTGTGACCCGAAGTTGTTCACAATTTGTCCAAAATGCCCTATAATACTCTTAATATCTGTTGTTGCTCCATCGATGTGGTTAAATAGATATTGCAATATTGAGCCTGTTCGTATGTCATTTTAGAGATTGCTGAAACTACTCTTCCACAAAAAAAAAAAAAAGGAAGAATTTCACTAGTCTTGTTTTCGGTGTTTACTACTGTTGTACTGAAACCAACATCCAAGATTTTTGTGTACCTAATCAATTGATTTTAATGTCGAAAACGAAATAATATGGTTACACATAATTTAAGCGTTACCAGTTTTAATAAAATTCAATTTTTTTAATAACTTATTATGGAATTTTACAAAAATTTTGTTGTACATAGGTAATACAAATAATTATTATTACCAACTATAAATTAACGTGTGTAGCAGATATTTACTCCTTTATGTTCCGGATCATTAATCATACGGTTTATCTCACAAATTAATCGTAGACCCATTAAATGCAGTTAATAATACTTAGGAACATTGTATAAGATAACAATTTAGGATAGCTTTACTATTATCTGGAAGTATTCGAATTATTGAGAGTTTGAGACCAATTAAGTATTTCGATTTCAATTATATATATACTCCTATCATATACATATACAATATATATATATATATATATATATAATATTAATAAAAACAAAAAAAAAAACCAATTGATTTTTCCGTTATTAGTAATACAGAAAACTATCCTAAATATTCTAAACTCTAATTAGCAGCGTTTTGACGTGTCATGCCCTTAATTCAAAACTAATGTGCCTTATTATTAGTGAACGGAAATATTAGTTATTAATTATTATTACGTGTATAAATATTGACACAAATTACTCGAAAATGTCGTGTTAGGTACGAAGTCGGGGCAGTTAAATCCGTGTTTTTAAGTGTACATAAAAACGAACTTATATTCAAAACTAATTAAATACACATATAGGCAAATTATTTAGCACATATAATTTGGATAAAATATACATACAACTATGGTTTTCGGAGACTGAAACTCATGGGATTTTTTTTCGGTTTCGGCCTCGGTTCGTTTAATGGAAAAAAAAATTGTTTCAGTTTCGGTTTTGATTCCAGATTTATATTTTTACGTTGGTGTTCTGGTGATGGTTTCAGTTAATACTAATGTGAACATTTTCATACATGCACATATATATATATATATATATATTCAACAGAAATTAATTTTCAAAGTACCTTATTAATTATTAATTATTATGTTTAATGTTCAAAAAAGTAATACCGTTTTCTTATTCATATTAAATTTTTTATAACTTATAAATTGTTATTGCTTAGTCATATTCATTAATCATTATTATTTATTATTACTATAATTGTTTTTATTTTTAACACCTTATTGTGATAAAAACTAATAAACACTGACTTGTAATGCAAACATTTAAAAGTATTGGCACACTGTCACTTGTGTTGATCGAAATTTTTTTCGTCCAATATATCGACGAACGTTCTTCAATCACTCAATATATTGCACGAACCATCAATATAGATCACAGACTATCAATAATATTATACGGCCTAAAGTATTGGGGGGGGGGCTTTACCAGACTTGGGCTGTATTCCGAACACAGTGTATTTTTTAAATATAACTTTTCCCAAAGTATTTAAATGAGTAATTTAAACAATTTTTAAAATTATTCTGAATACAGTTCTCTGAATACTTTTTAATGCATAATCAAATTTTAAATAGTACCTACGTATTAATTCAGAAAAAAATATGAGTAACAACCAATGGCAGTATGTAGTAATTAAAACAAAGCAAATTATTTTATTAATAGTCTTGCTATAATTAATGTTTGTATATATTTGTTTGCTATATATTTATGTTTATTTATAAACACAACATTTAAAAAAATGATTAAACTCCCCCCTCCCCAAAACACATATTGATGACCGTTTATATTCGATTAAATAATAATATAATTACTTTAATTCATATTCGTATATCATTAGAAAATAGTAAAAAAAAAGCATTTGGAATACTTTTTGTGAAGTATTCAAAATACTTAGCAAATACTATTGTCACGAATTATGTACATATTTTGACTGTTTTTTTTCAAATATTCTGGGAATACATATTCCAAATAATATTAAAAATTATTTTACCTGAAGTCTGTTGCTGTAAGTATTTATTTTATAGGTTTAGAGTAAAAGATGATTGAAAGAGTACAGTGCGGCAATATATTACGCGGACAGAACATGGTGATATTTTTATTTAATACTAACTCGTTTTTCTGACATTTTTTGTCACCCAGTACCTCTAGACACTTTTTTATGACAAATACGCACACCACCTTAATATTCTAAAACTAAATCAGGATTCAAACTTTTTTTATTTTCTTAAATATTTATATAAAATCAGCTAATATTAAACAAACCGAATGAAACATTAATATATAAAAATGAATAATGAAATGTAGGATAGAGCTGATGGAAGCATGTTGAAAGGAGCATTGACAGGGGCATTATAAGGGGAAAAGACCATCGACAGGAAGTGGGCGAAAAAGACGGAAGGAAAGCGTCAGGGAAGAAACTGGAGTAATTAAGACTATTCTTAAGTTTAATCAATTTGAATTGTGTTTGCATTTTTACTAAAATAACTAAAATATAATTTTACAATTTTCGACCAACAACAATATAAGATAACTTAAAAAATAAAAACGAGTCTGCTAGTAATCGAGACACTGATGTGTAAACGTCGCGTGAGCGGTAAAAATGGAACGGAATTGTGATTGGGACTTGTGAATGTTGGTATCTTTATTCAAAGTAACTTCGATAATAAAAATGAACTAGTTCAAGTTCAAGCTCATCAAATTTTTATAAACTGTATTGTTCATAATAAAATTATAATTTTTTTTAATATGTTTTAACAAATTATAAGTAGTGAGTTTTTTGTATGTGTAAAAAGAATTAATATTAATAATTAACGTTAATATCAATAAAGGTAACGAGCCGCGGGGTTTTGTGGATATCGCTTAAGTAAATTACTTGGATAAAGATTTTAGAATTTTGTTTTTATTTTAAATTTAAAAGCAATGATATGTCATTGCATTCGAAAAACGATTCTGAGCGGAGCTTACTTTTCTCGTAAATATAGTCTAAAGTTACATATTTGGTGAAAATTTCAGGTTTCTATGAATATTAGTTTCAAAATTACGAAGAAATAAACAACAATCGATTAAGAGAGAAAATAGAATTTTTAGCGTTTTTCAGTTATATTTTTAAGTGCTTTTGAGAAAATGGAAAAAATGACCTCTCTAAAGTACCAACTAGATGCGAATTGCTGCCGGAAACAAACTGTGACCGAAGAGATCGGAGCACTCCTTCTGGTCGAAAATCTGTACACAGGATAGAAAAATTAAAAATTAAAAAATAAACATCATTGTAAAAACAATAGATTCATCGCTCCGCTTAGAATCTAATATTATTATTAATTGTCGTGACAATAGCTTACACATTACACGCCAATCTATAATTGCGTGTAAATTAATTAATATTATTATTATTAATTTTCCGTCCCATTTCCCGAGATAACCCTCATACCGCCGTATAATAGACGTTTACACATCAAAAAAATTTTTGAAATCAAAAGAAAATTGTATCAAAAAAATTCTTCACGTACCACGGGTACTGCGATAAATAATAATAATAATAATAATAATAATAATAATAATAATAATAATAATAATAATAATAATAATAATAATAATATTGAACGTATGTATATTGCGCGTGACCCGGTCGGCGGAAGCCGACCGGAATCGAGGGCCGAGGACGAAAAATGTCGGGAGCGCACCATTAGCGCGTTTTTAAACCGGACACTGATTAAGGCGAGTATTCGCACGTATGTCGCAGTGTGTTTGCGCGCACTGTTTTATTATATTCTGTAACCGCGCGTGTCGCCACAATTCCGTGGAAGCTGCAATACCCATTTCTCCTTCCCCTACCCCCGGGGACCCCTGTCCCCTCCCCTTTTTCTCCCCGTATACGATCCTTTTCAGCTGACCACCGCACTCGCGTAACGTATCCGCCGTACACGTCGCTAGCGTGCGGTTGGGTGCCGTGTCCGGTCCAATAACTAATGGACGAACGGACTCCTTTCGCCCGTTGCTTCTCCGGCCCACCGACAGATTTACTGAGCCGCTGCATCGGGCAAACAAAACCTCCGTCGAGTGGTCTCCGGTCGGTGGACGAGGAAAAGCACATCCGCCGATGGAATTTAAATGGCAGCCGGTACCGCCGCGCGCAAAGGGACAAAAGACGGTCGTTCGGGACTGTATATTATAACACGGAGATAGAGAGAAAACGAAGGAACGAGGAACGCAGATAAATAGAATTAATGCGACAAAGCGGAGGATGTAAAAATAACGATTTCGTAAAACATTTGTTTATGGGTATGGAATTAAGGGGCGTATTTAGAAATTTTTTTTTGGACTGAGGTATTGCGTAAATACCGTTGTTGAATTATTTCCAAATTCTAATCCAAGACTAAATCTTAAAAATAGGACGAATTACCAAATTCTCAATATTTTAAAAACAACTACATATTAGGAACTTATTAAAAACATTACATCCTATAGCCATAGCGGCCATAGGAATACATAAGGAAAGTTCCTGAAATTTCGGGGGGGGGGGGAGCTGGATCGCCATCAGCCCACCCACCCATAATTACGCCCTGATGGAATTGTTTACGTATTTCTTTTCGTCGCAAGAACGTATACACTCGGATCAATTGGCTTCGATTCATTAGCATCTACTGGATCAAAATGAACGCTACTAAAAAAAATTATAACGGAATTTTAGTGAAAAAAATCGATATTTTTTTGTTCTATTAGATACGAATAAAATCCTTTCAATAAAGTCGTTAAAATTTTAGATTCTGAGCGGAGCGAGGAATATATCGGTTTCACAATGATGTTTATTTTTTTCCCCCTTTTCTCTTATGTCAGTGCCCCAAAATTCTACTCGAAGGAGTGCTCCGATCTTTACAGTCGTAGCAGCAAATTGCATGTAGTCCAGAGCCGGAGGATTTAGGCGGGAAGGGGGGCTGAGTGGGCTGCAGCCCACTGGCCCCCACAAATTCGTGGCCCCCGTGCTTTTTTAATTATTTTACAGCTACAGATATTAAAAATGGAAATTTATATAAAATTTAATTTTCATCAAACAAATAGGTAAAATGTAACAGAAGATTTTGTAAAAATAAAATCAAAAAAAGTCGCGGGCATTTAGTTTTTAATTATTACTTATACATATTATTATTTTTATGTTCAAATCACTTACACTAATTTTCTACCGATTTGTATTTTTATAATGCGATCCCGTAATATAATATCACTTACCCGCCTTGATCGTTTTTAATTAAGTAAATAGTATATATATTATGTAGGTACTACAGAAAAAATTTAATTGTATTTAATAAGCAAATCGTGTATTGTCCTGTTTATTCACTTGGGGCCCCCACATTATGTTCCGCCCATAGGCCATCACGTACTTAAATCCAGCCCTGATGTAGTCGATGCATTAGAGAGGTCATTTTTCGATTTTCTCAATACTTTTTTCTAGCGTCAGAAAAACTTTCAAAAAATGGTAAAAATGCCCGATTTCGTGAAAATCGATTATCGTTAATTCTTCGTAATTTTGAGCTGAAATTTTCGACGATTTAATTTCTATATTCTGTTATTAAAATTTTAACCGCGACCCTTAATTACTCCATTACTCTTAATTTTGACTGATTTTTATTTTTCGTGATAGTCAGGGCTGAAAATGCCGATTCATATAAATATTTTAAAATAAAATGTCTGCTGTGTCGATAATTCATTCTTTTAATTTACATAGATACTGGAACGTTAACGAAATCTGAAACTTATCACATATGTTTTCACAAAATTTGTTTCTTAGGTTTTCATCCGAAGACAACTTTAGGTTATTTTCCAAATTAACATTGGTTCGTTGATATTGAACGTCAATTTCATTAATCAATATTATAAAACGACTGGAATTCAATGTTTTTGCTTTTTTGAAATTATATTTAGTTTTTTTGCGCCTTTAATTACTTTGGTCATGTTAAAAATTGGTTAAATTAAAATTTTCTATGGATCATGCAATTATTAAACATAATATCTCGTGAAATATTTCTTTGTCTTGCTTCTTAAACCCTTTTTTGACACTACATATATGTCGAGTTGCACCGTCAACGCGTATATTTTATTTTATACGAGTATATAATATATTGTTGACGTAGAGTGTAGACGATTCACAATCTACATAATTCGCGACCCATAGTTTGCGCACCACTGATCCAGACGACAATAAAAAAAAGTTAAAAATATTATATACGCCTGAAAATAATACATTTTCAAAACTTTTATGATACTTTATAAAGTACTTAAACTGTTGAACAATTAATTTATTATTAAAAAGTAAGTATCGAATAATTATATTATTGATTATAATCAATGATAAAATTAAATTCGATTGACTAATTGATTGTTAATTATTTTATTTTTAATTTTCTCAAAATACAGAAGTTTATAATTTTTTTTAGTCAACACTACAGTATAAAAATAATTCCTGTACAAGTAAATTGGTTGTATAAAGAAAACGTTGTCAAAAGTTAATAAAAAATACAAAACTAATCGTTCACTCATAAATTTCAGTTAATGATTCAATGTAATTTTTTAAACGTATTTATTTAAATTTTACACTTCAATTAACATAAAATATTTCAATTGAGAAGTATTTACATTTTATGTATTTTATTGTAAGTATAAAATATTAAATTAATAAAACGGTACAATTTTGATTTTTGTCACTAATTTTATTTACTTAAATCGTGTACATTTTCAATTGGTATTTTATATTTATACATTTAAGGCATTATAAAATTATCGTATATTTGATATGGATTTCTTAACACAATTTCAATTCCTTTCATTTTTTTTTTTAAATTTGTCAGAAATTTTACATTGTTCTTTTTGATGTTAAATCAAAGAAATACCCATTCATAGTATAATCTGTGTTAAATGTTTACAATTTATAAATACGAATTTATTTGAAAATGTTTACGATTATTTCTCCTCTTTCGTTTCGTTCAGACATTTTCTTAAATAAAATTAACATTATTTTACAAAAAAAAAAAAAAAAAAAACATAAATAATAATATAATTTTATATAAACGTAAAGTACTTCAAAGCTTATTTGTATATAACGTATTTCATTAATTTTAGTCTTACAAATAATATTTTATTTCAAGAAAAAACAAATTGAATTCAACCTAACCGTATTCTTCGAAACGTTGAACAAAATAATACGAAACAGCGAGATATACTGAAACTACTATAAAATTTTGAAATCCAATCTTTTCCAGTAATGTTCAATCAAGATACGGTGTCCGTTCATTAGACTCCGCTGTGTATATTTTATTATTTATCCAAAGGCACTATGTTTACTTTTCAAAAGATTTTCATACACGTCTGTTAGATACAGATCGACTGAGGCAAATAACAAAATCTTTCAATGGATCCAGTATTCAATGTCGATCAGTTTCCCATTGTCTTTTTGTTTGTGGACTAAAATGGTTTGTACATCGCAATAGAGATGAATGGCGTTACAACATATGTTGTACATTGACGTTATTATATTATCACGAATTACAGTAAAATATTAGATAAATATGTGATAATACGTGTAAATGTCTAATGTTCATATACCGTTAAATCGAATAAAGCTTGTTAAAATGAAAAAAACATATTTTATAATCGAATACCTAGTTTGATGCCTTTTTTCTATCGAATAACAATGGGACAAATGCGAACAAAATTGAACAAATGAATAAAACTAGTGTATGTTTACTTCGAAGGAGTATTAATTTCACAATATGTGTTTTAATAAATTGATCTAATTTATCCAAATGACTAAACATTATCCAATCTATAATTTGCACGTCTCAATCGCAATCGTAAAAATTAAATAATCACTTTTTCAAATAAATAGTTTGGAACCAATTTCTTTATGATTTTAATGACTGGCAACCACTATAAAACTCAGCTAGCTATAATAATTACACAATTTATTCACTACTAACTGCTTATAAATAGACATTATTTTTATCGAAAAATAATAATATTATATACGTAGGCAAATAATAAAGAAGAACAATTATAAAACAATGTCAACTGTATACATTTTACGTAAGCTGTATTTA
This sequence comes from Slavum lentiscoides, assembly GCA_032441835.1. Taxonomy (NCBI): domain Eukaryota; kingdom Metazoa; phylum Arthropoda; class Insecta; order Hemiptera; family Aphididae; genus Slavum; species Slavum lentiscoides. Next base: position 16,699,148 of record CM063706.1, on the reverse strand, counting down.
CGTTATTTTTAATATTGTAATAGAAAATGTCTATAATTATCATTAATCCACTCAATTATATTTTTAAACATGTACCCGAAAAATATATAACAAAAGTATTACCCCTGTAAACATTTAAAATATAAATTTTTGGGTTCTGATGAGATTATGCGTTGTTTTAAACTCATACTGGATTTTCTGTATTAAAATAAACGAAAATGTATTAAACAACTCGATAGACAGTGAAATAAATGCTCTTAACAACATATGAGTAAAACTCTGCAGAAATGATTTAATGAAACAAGTGCAAATGAGTGGTTCTGATATATTCAAAGAACTGACAACTTGTCTAAGGGCTACACCAGATCAGTAAGCAGCCGCAAGGCTTGACTAAGCAAATTCCTTTTCACGACTTGTGTCGGAAACACATTTTCTAAAATACACATACATGTATAAAATATATACACATAAATTCAAAATTCATTTAATTATAATATACTGACAAATTCATATAATTAATTGTGTTTATTATAACATTGACCTCCGTAACAATATTGATATATGCAAACAGACAATATTTGTATTGTTTTTATTATTATTATTATTATTATTATTATTATTTTTTATTATTATTATTATTATTATTATTATTATTATTATTATTATTATTATTATTATTATTATTATTATTATTATTATTATTATTATTATTATTATTATTATTATTATTATTATTATTATTATTATTATTATTATTATTATTATTATTATTATTATTATTATTATTATTATTATTATTATTAATATTTATGTGGTATATTTGTTGGGTAGTATCGGTTTATTTTAAACGTTTTTATGCAGTACAATACTCGCATGATATTTGTTTAGAGTATATCTTTCGCAGGTAATGTTACCGCACGTGTAAAAATATTTTCTCAAAATGTATGACATTAAATGAGTTTTCTTTAAATAATTTCGAATTCGTTTTATTTAATCCGACGCATCGATCATATACAGTACATATAAAATATATTATATTCACAATAAATACAGTGCAAATCTTATTATTCATTTTTTAGTGTTCACTATTCTTATTGACGCATCTTTGGAACAAAATATTAATGTTTACTCGTGTATTAAAATAAATTCCTAATATACGGATTAAATTTGTCATCAATGATGTGTGGATAATGTTATGAAATAAGCGATAATGTTATGGAATAATTTACAACGATAATTCTTTAAAAAAATGTAAGATTTTTATTGATGATCTTATTGAATACAGATTAATATAAAGTCCGGAATAAAATATGATTTAAATAATTATTATTACTTTGATATAATCATAATATACACAATAATATTTTATTTATTGATTCCTATATAAATAACACGGGTTTGTTGGTTGTTTTGCATATTATTATATTTTTATAGACAATCGTCGTTTATAGTAGATACAGACACAGGCTTTTAAACAATATCAAAAAAACAAATTTAAAAAAATTAGTAATAATAATAGGTAATAAATCAATTTCGAATTATACTCCAATTTCAACTCACTCAAGTCGCTTATACTCGTACATACGTAAAATATTATGTTTTACGGGAAATCAGATTCAATCAAGTTTGATATTTGATTCGAGAAAAAATGTTTGAATTAATAACATTTCATGTTTCGTTTACTTTTGTTTTGCATGAAGTCGTAACGTTAAAGTAATAGCAATTTCCCAAGGACATAAAGATGAAATGTTACAGAGTAAAAGAGTGTGTGAGAGAGAGAGAGAGAGCAGGAGAAGAGACAAACAAAATGCCGTAATAAAAAGGGCACAAAGTCAAAGCAATACTTATACATTATGTAGTTTAATGTTTACGATTCGTGTAACAATGATATCGAAACTGCCGTCGAATGAGCTGAAATATAATATGTAATAATGTTATTAAATCGAATAAAATTGTAGGAGTATTACAGTACAATTTTTTTTTCCGTTTAAATGTACCGTAAACAAACGTTAATGTTTTTGAAATATTTTTAAATCGGCAAACTACGTTTTAAAACTATGTATTGTGTAATATCATATAAAATGAAAACAAACTCTTGGTTATTTATTATTGTCATTGAAGAAAACTAATTTAACGTAAAATCGAGTTTATTGAATTTTTAATCACACTTTGTATCACCAAATGTTATTTCGTTTTAAATTAAAAAGCTATTTCTGAAAACATAAATGGTAATAATTCATTTACTAACATTTACAGGTTTCATTTTAGCAAAGGTTTCACTAGTCGATATGATTCTCATTAAACACTTCAATTCATTTTTATTTTTATTGAATCACTAACATTTTCATGTGTTTACTTGACGGGGAAAAAAATGCTATTTATTTTATTTCGATGTTTATTTGTGATTCAACATTTTAACGGCAATAATAATACAACAAAGAATACAAACGAGGCGAACAAATATTAAAAGTAGAGAAACCATATCTTATTTTTTTCCGTCTGTTTCTTGATACTAACTATAGAAAAAAATTATATTTTCAAAACACAGGGTACATGAATATGAACAGTAAACACATAAAACTTCATGCGTATTTTTTATCTGTGAAGACTAAACGTTTAGCGGATACATTAAACTGAATTTGGAACAATGTTAAATATACTGCAAACGTATTAAAATGCAAAATATTTACTGGAATAAAACACAAAAAAATATATTGAATTTTTTTTTTTTAATATAACACAATAAAACTAATAATATTTTATTTAAAATATAATGACAATTTCATATATTCAAAGGAGTTTTAAATTATAATCATTATAAGAATATTGGATACGCTTAAATTATCATAGATATAGGCTGAATATTAAACTATATAATTAAATGCTATACATGTTAATAATTGAACACAGTTGTGTTTTGCGTAATTTTATGTTGTTAAAATATTGAAATTTTAGATTAGTAAGGTAATATTTGATACATACAAATTTAATTTATTTCAAAAATAGTGGGTAAAATTTTAATAAAATAATTTTATCAAACATTTTAAACGTTTCACAATTATTTTATTTGTAAACATTTATAACGATATTATCGTTTTATTAATCATTTAATAAACTATTGTTAGTTATTATAAAAGTATATGAAAAGACAGAAAGTATATTGTATACACATAATATGTATGTACCTTATATTTAACAGGTCAGAGAAAAATGTTCATATTAAATAAGCTAAAAAAAAAATAGTTCCATAAACATAAGCCAAATAATACATATATATTTATATTATCAGCTATAAGCTGAAAACAAACTAAGCTATATACTAAAAACAAAAAAACCCGCGTACAATACATTGTTAAACTGCAACAGTTATTTTATAAAATAAAATAAAAAGTTTTAGCACCTCCCCGAGGAATGCTTAATGTTAAATCGCAAAAAGTAAAAAACTTTCAGTCTGTACTCCTGTGCTTTTGGAAAAAACACATAAAAAATACCTCTTGGGATGAATAAATTAAACGAAAATGTGGTTTGATATTGATTTTGTAAAAATCATGTTTTTATTTTAATCCAGAAGATAAAATATTAAACGTTGATGAATCGCCGAAAAAAAAAATGCTATGATGGATTGTAATGAAAACAAATTATTATTATTATTATTAGCGATTTATTGAGTTGGTTAGACCTGCTGCATATATATATATATGTTAATATAATAGTAATATACAATATATATTTATTGTTATAAATAATTTGTATTCTCGATTTAAATAACTGGATTGAAGGTTATACTTTATATAACATCAATTTAAGATATTAATTTCTAAGGATAAAAATAATATATATATATATATATATATTTTATTTATTCATATAAATTTTCGTAATAAATTGAACCGCTCTAACTTGTAAATATTATAATAACGCTAATATCAGCGAATAATCGAATAATTACTCAACGCTAATATCAGCTCTAATGGATAATGTCCAATTTCTCATTTCGTTTCGAAATTCGTGTGTTACAGGACTCCTTGAATAGTCGAAATAACGTGCAAGAATGGTGGTGTTGTCCGGTTGTTCATCTCACGGACATCATCATAAGTTCATTGCATTATTAATATTATGCTTTTTGGATTGCGGTCAAGGCGACGGCAAAGGTAAGTTTTTCGGTTACTTACGGTCATTTTATTTGCGAGTTTTACAGCTGCTTTCGCCCACGGTGTTTAGTTATAGTCTGATTTAATGGCACCGTGTTTCGGATACGCAATACGTCATGTTCCAAATTGCCAAAGTTTCACAATCAAGGAAATCCTAAATATCTATCCTTCTAATTATAATGGGATCCCTAATGGCACCACTGCTTAAACGGATGACCTAAACTTTACAATGTAATATGACAGCATGGCGCGTACGATTATTTTAATTGTAATTACGCGTAATGAAATTAACATACGAAATTGTTCTGGAAAACATTTTTAAGCGCTATAAGTTTTACACAGTAGCAAATTAAAACGTAGTAAATCATTCGACACCGTGAACGTCGTGTTAATTACACACTTGCGAAAAGTTTTTTTTTTTTTTTGTATGGGAACGTTTTACCTCAAATTTAAAGCTATAATTTTATTTTTATTTTTTATAATAATTTTACTTTTCTAAATAATATTGCAAATATTATTTAAGCTTTTGGAAGTTGAAAAATGTGTAGTAGCTTAGTACAGTAACACACGTTTACTTCATTCCTAACCCCTCATCAACTCGCCGACATATTACGCCCTATTGCTAACCTTTTGTGCGCTTCAGACGTTTACATAATATTTATATAATATACGAGTATACGTTTAATATTCTGACGGTGTATAGAAAAAAAATTACTGAGTACCTAATATTATTTAAGTATTATTTAAATTACCAGTCGTTCAGAAAATGTGCCGTTTTCATCATTAGTTTCGTTCTTGGTATAATCCATAAAACCGAAAAATATCTTTAAATGAATAAAAAAAACAAATATTAAATGTCCGCGTCGTATAGCATATTTAACGACAATATTTGGAAATTGTTTATTTTATTTTATAACGTAGTAGTTTTATCAATTAAAAAAAAATAAATTCTAATTATACATAAGGTTTTGTGGACACGTTATAAATGTCCGACCGGCAACCTGTATACTTTAAATATAAATAACGCAGCACAAACAAATCGTTATTATTTTTATCATACTAATCTCATAAAACTGTTTTTTTTTTTTACTCGTTGATAGCGTAATATTCTTTAAGAATATTTACTTTATAAATTATAATTTACAATTTATATTTACATATTATTAATTCGCTATTATAATGCCGGAATTTCGAAAATTATATAGTTAACAATATTATAATTCTTATTTAAACGCGATATTACTTCTTTGAAAAAAAAAAGACTAATTGTACGTTCATAATTAAAATGTTAAAACACGTCATTTTGCAAATTCTAATCTAGGAGAAAATTAACATAAATTATAAAATACACATTTCAAACGTCAAATTAAAAAAATATATTCTTATAGTCACAAGTACTAGGAATAATTTTTTTTTAAGATAAATTTAAAATTGCTCCTATATTATAACAACATTCATGACCACGAGATTCAAACTTCGCTGAAATTAATAATACACGTTTTTCGAAACTCTAAATTATAAATATATATATAAAATATTATTTTACACTTATTATAACATAATAATCAATACAGAAATGACATTATTTAACGGTCGTATATTTTTGTGAACTATCTACTCGTATATCTTGATTTGCAATTAGTTGATTTTCTGCGAAGGTGACAAAATCGCCGTGTTGGTTGCGATAGCGCATTTGCATTGCTCTCTAAAATTAACAAATGCGATAGTAATTTTTCAAAAAAATTGTTTTTATTAAAACCCGATCTAAGCACATTCACTCATTTATTGCTTGGTTTCGTTTCTGTATGTGGTGTTCATTATTATAAGGTGTTTTAACTGTAAATTATATATATATATATATATATATATACATATATAAGTATATATTTATACGTTGTGTATATAAACTCGTTACACATACAAATGCAACAAACGATGGTTATAGCATCATCTAAATATTAATATCACACCACAGCCTAATTTTAAATACATTACATTAACCACTCGAGATTTACGTAAAACTACAATGTTAGTACATTTTTCTAAAACATTTCCAACAAATTATAGTCAGACTTATCGCACATTTTTGGACGATAATTTTGAAAAAAAATTTAAGAGATATTCAACTTAAAATTTTCTAGTGCCAACTTCAAGACCTGGCGACCTTAAAAACAAAATTTACAAAATTATATGTTTGAATTAATAAAAACACCTAAAACAGGTACAACAATCTCACGTTAACACACCTCAAATAAGAAAATAATGTCTGATAAGTTTTAGAATAGAATAAGGGCTGATTTTTAGCCTAGAATTACATTTTTTTTTTTTTTTTTGTTCCATACCGCGTTAAACAGAAATTGATAAAAAAAATTCTATACGGGATATTATAATATTGCACGAAGAGCAACTTTGAATATATTACGATGATACTTTGATATACACGGACAAGTAAAAATAATAAATTCAAAATTGTTTAGTTTTCTTAACATGAGTTGGTCGTGAAGTTACAAACATTCATGTAGACGAAATTCTGGAATTCTATCCGACAGATTCCAACAATCGTCCGCAAACAACGTCGTATAACAAAACCGAATACGATTTGTTGGAGAAAGGTTTTAGAAATACGTGCTAACATTGTTGTAGTACCTCACTCACGTATATGTACCTCCACTCGAGATCGAGTACAGGTCCAGGGGATTAAACGAGAAGAAAAACTTGCACGTTTCCCGGTCAAGTGTTGTTGAAATCGCGATATACCGACGACAACTGTTATCCGTATTTAGAATAAATAACGAAACTATCTCTACAAAAAAAAAAAACGTAGTGTTGCCTATGGTTTAGTGGCGGAGCTAGCTGGGGGGCAAGGTAGGTCAAGCGCCCTACCCCAATTTGCTTTTGCTCCACCTTTGTCCTATCTGTTTAAGATCAAAGAAAAATTTAAATTTCAAGTATTTATTCACTTTCCATCGGTTTCCAACTGTGCAGTAATTCATCGTATCATTTTATTTTTATAAATTAGGTAATACACCGCCATTCAATTCGATTTAGAATTTTATTAAATATATATTATCAAAAAACTCTATCGTAATATAGCATTTTCCGAGTATTTCAATAATTTACACTAAACCCGTACAGAAGGTATCACACTACACTCGTGTTATACTCATGATGCGGTCTAAATTCTCGGTGACACTTTTAAATACTCGTGCGTGTACAATAGGTAAAAAGCTATAAACGATGCTCGGTTATAGTTATCCGACAAATCAAAATATGAAAACCTGACATAATTGGCTCCAATACCAGCCTATATTTTTTTTAAAATTCTCTTTTAATATATGAATACTTACGAGCACAGAACGAGTTATTTTGCGTTTTTCTTTTTAAATGTACTATAGAAATACTAAATAAAGTGGATATAAATATTATACAATAATGTATGATAAATATTATAGTATGATATGATTATACAGACCGAATTTACAAGAAAACCACTTACTGCCTATAATTTATTAATTTTTTTACGTATAAATATTAAATTATTAAGCGATACGCACACACGTCTGTTGCGTTATTTGAAACAATTAATAAAAAATAATAAAATATATATATAAAGAAAAAATGCCTAGAATATTTGACAATATAACCTGATGAATGATGAAGACCTACTGTCGAAACTAGTTATTACTTTCTAAAACATTATCAAATACTCTAAGCATTTTTCTTCATATATATATTATTTTATAAATAATATAATAAAAATAATTTATAATAATAATAATAATAATATTTTTATACAGTTTTTAATTTAAATTTAAAAAAATTATTTGACATTTTTGAAATACACATACAAAGCATTATAGCTTGACATAAGTGTATTGTTTCAAACATATTAAATTTTTATTCTAAAAAAAGAGTGAAAAATGGAAGTTTTGCTTCGATTATTTATATATCCATAATAAATGTTTATTTCACTATAATGTCCGAATAGTAAAAAAAAAATAAACGTATCCCCACGTTCATGGAACATATTTAAATTATTAATAATCACATACACGATAATATGAATAAATCGAGTGTATACGCGATACAAATCCGTTATAAAATGTTTAAAAAAAAAAAAAAAAAACCTATGCACGTGTATTTCAATACTATAATTTATTTCGTACGTTCGTCGCGAAATTTTCTTATTTTTATTATTCGAAAATTTCATTTTTCTCCATTCGATTTCCCGTCTGATTTATATATGATTTACCCAGACCCATTCAGCAGACGTAGTGGGTGTATACAAAAAAAAAAAATAATAAAAATATCAACCCGAATATTATGTAAAGTATACGGAGTGTGTATTTGTACACCGTCGGAAAAAATAATGTGCCGCGATCCCCTGCCTCATTGCCCAGAATAAAATGTCTGGTGCCTACTTTGGGAAAATTCTACGCGCCTCTATACTAGACAGCTAGTAGACGGTAACGGCTGTAACCGCGGCCGTCCGCGGCGTAACGGCCGCTAACGAACGGTTAACGGTCCACGTGCGCGCGCGCGGTGGTTTTCGGTAGGAGCGTTGGAAAACGGTACGGCAGGTGTGGGAAGACGGCCGGGAACGAGTTTTGATTTCCCTCGGGTACAGTTAAGAAAGAGATCGTGTGACGGGTTTAGTTTCGTTTGTGGGATTTCGGTGGCGGGGGGGGGGGGCGAGACGGCAGGGGAATAAAGGGGAAAACTATTATTGCAAACAACCATTATAAAATAATACAACGGTGCTGAGGAGAGCGATTAGCGAGCGGAAATCGTGTAAAAGCGCGAGACGGCGCAGGACGGCGGAATGGATGGAATAAGGAACGCGAGCAGTGGCTTTTAAACGTCCTTACGTGTCCTGTGTGGCGAAGGTACGCCAGACGGCGGACGATCGGCCTGCGATCTGTGCCGTTATTGCGCGGGATCGTTGCGGTGCGAGAAATTAACGGGACCGCCGAAAAACGAGAAAGTTTTGCGCAACAAACCGCGTTACGGCGTGTAATTTTGACAATCGGCGAATCGCACTCGTAGTGCGCGTGTAGTGCAGGTGTGCGTCCGCGGCCGCCGGCTGGACGCGTAATTAATATTTACAAGCTTTTGTTCGACTTTGCGTTTTACACGTATGTTTAGTTCAATATCTTCCGAGCCGAATCCGAACCCCGCTTCCTATCTGGACTTGGGACGACGCGGGAATTTCGCGTTGTTGTTGTTGTTGTTGTTGTTGTTCAGTGTTAATTGAAGACAATTCACTAATAAAAATTATAAAAAGTAATTTTAATTACCATAACAATATTACAGAATTATATATTAATCGATTAATTGAAATTAATGTAATTAATTCTAAATCGTTGCGTGTCTTGCGAGCTTCTCGGCACCGAGCGACACTACGAACGGCCAAAACTGAATAGGTGTAAATAAATTTTTAAAGTAAAAAACGGACTGTTTATAAAAACGAGCTTTTATTAAAATAAGCCGAGGAGTTCGTGAATCCCGTAATTTTGTGTAAACCCCAAACCAACAAAAGGGTTGAATATGGTTGCTGTATAAAAGTGTCATCAGCAAAAGTACGATAAATTGACACGTATCATCTATAAATAATAATCGGTATTACCGTGTTCTTGTGTGATTTTAAAGCTTGTCGCGTGATTTCTTTCGCCTACCCCTTAAAATAAACGCCACGACAAGCTTTTAAATCACATATATCACGAACATGGTCGTATACTATTTTGTTTTGTATATTGCGTTTTATGTAGTGTCCGTATATAGTTATATGCCGTGCGTGATCATAGGCGGATCTACGGGGTGTGCCGTAGATCACCTACGCCTTGGCACACCCCAAAGTAAAAAAAAATATATATTATACAATGGGTATTGGTTAGTTAACAAGTGTTGGATACTTAAAATATTTTGACATTAGTATATGGGAGAAAATTATGAGCTAAAAAAACGCATAAAACGGGTGAATTTGTTTACAGCCTCCCCTCTATATTATAAAAAAATAACTACAAAAAAGGCCGGGCACACTCAAACGTAAAACTCTGGGTTCGCCTATGTGCGCGCTTCTCAATTCTCGTCCCGGTTTTATTTTCCTACCTTTTTGCCAATTTATGTCAAACATAATTATTGTTACCGTCAATATCTCCATTTATATCTCCTGACTTCGGATGGATTACGATTGCGCGCGTATCTTTTTGGATTTAGGATTGCGAACAGAAATACCTAAACACCCCGCGCGATGTTGCCAGTTTTATTTTGTTGCACAGTATGTCGTGTAGGGTATTTTATACATTATCGTCCCGACAAAACGGAATATCAGAAACAAAATACAATCTTTATATCACGACTCAAACAAATCTGCGTGAAGTGCTAGTAAAAAAATAAAATTTTAATTCGATTTTTTTTTCATAAAAATCTATACTTATAAAATTTGTTGACCGTAAGTCAAAATAATTTTAATTATAGATTTATATGCAAATAAAAAAGATTTATTAAAATGGACACGTACTAAAACAAATATAGGAACGTTTTCTTTTTTCTGATTACGTTTTATCCGGCTGTATATTTCCATCATGATTATACTGGCTAATCAACCGTCATCGAATCGTTGGTGAAACGTTTTATTATTTTATAAAAGCAAATTATTTATTGAAACTTTTAATTTGATTGTTATTTAAAAACGACAAATGGCTCCGAAAGTTTTCAGTGCACATGCAATACAGACAGTTTTATGCGTGTCATCATCCTCTATTTCGATAATAATTTCGGTTTTAATAAAATCGCAAGCCAAAATAACCGCAATTATTATATTTCTATCACAGATAACGTTATTAGCTAGTGTAAAAAAAAACGACACTTTACACATACATAAAACTAAAAAAATGTCCAGCGACCACGAACAACATAAAACGCATGGGAATTTAATAAACTATTTTAGGTAAAATCGTTGAGTCGAAAAAATAAATCAATAAACAAACATTTTATACTGTACATTGAATGTATTAATATACGTTCAAATATTAGATTATTAATTTATGTATACATTTATATATTTTTTATTTACGAGAATTGCCAACGTTTTGATGCATAATTTACATAACGTATATAATTACGCCCCTAAATATCTATAAGAATCTATTACAGATTGTATGTGCTTAAAATGATCAATCAAAAAAAAAATAAAAAAATTATAATAATAATCATAATTCAATTTCGCGCAATGACCGCATTTGGCCGCTGATCTCGTAAGATTTGTCTTTCATACAATGAGTTTTATACTTATAAATAAAAAAAAACCGACTGTATTATTTATTAAGATAAAAATATACATCATGCACATCGCATGTTCTTTGCTTACCACGAGAATTTCGCATTTGGTCATCGATAAATGGAAATGTCAAAGCGTTCAAATAAGAAAAAAATACGTTTGTCGATAGTTAGTGATCGTACGTTTGAATTAAATTCCACCATAACATACGGAATATGGCATTTTGAATTTAAAGAATTCGGTAAAACAGTGTACGTTTTCCCTTCAAAATTGATTATTGACAATTTTCTTAGAATATAATTATCGTATTACTCTTAAATAGTTATAATATATATATATATATATATGTATATAATAATAAAAATAATTATAATATATATTATATATAAATATAAATCTAATTTAATACATATATATATATATATATATATATTGTGTGTGTGTGTGTGTGTGTGTGTATTATAATACACAAATCATAAAAATGCAGTTTTCGTTATAACTAAACAGTACCAACTGCATAATTGAACTATATGTGAGTGTGTGTGCGGAGTAAAATATACTGAGATAATATATTAAAATTACTAACAATAAAATGCTCAGTGTAAAAAAGAATATTACAAGATGGAAAAAGTAATTTTGTGTGTATACATACATTGAACAATGTAGAAAAGAATATTCTTAAGATTATTATTATATAAAAATGTATACACCCCTTCTTTATAAAAAAAATAGAATTTCGTATTTACAAATAATTTAACGTAATTCAAAGTAAACATATTATTTATAACGGTACTGAAAAGATAAAGTCGTTTTAGTTTAGGAAAAAACCCGAGTGCTTTATTATTATAGTGTTATAAATGAGCAATATTTTATTACGATAGAAATCATAACATATAATATTATATATATATATATATATATATATATAATATGGTTGAGTGGATTACGTCAAATTTGCTATTATTTTATTTAAAGAATATAACGGAAATAAATGGCAATTTTTTTTTTTTGTAAAATAAATAATATTTAATGAAGTGTTTTAGAAATCCTTTCAATGTCACTCGTAATCTTAAATATTGTAGAGAAAATTTACTCGTTTTATTAACGTTTAAATGTGTAACTGTGTAGATATATACATTATGATTTTTCTCATTAATTATAATAATTATATACATAAAACTGATATTCCTTTTTTGTTTGTGTGGTTTAATAAATACAAGTTTTTAAAAATTCTATTTTTTTTTTTAATACATGTTATTACATTGTTAATAATATTGGAAATGATGCGTTATATTACCCATTGTAATTTTAAGTTGACTTATAATATAACAATAATTACTAAAGTTTGTTATCAGTCCAAAGTTAAGCAGTGGTTAACTAGCGTTTGGATGTCAATGCCATTGTTGAGACTGAATTTAGTTTTGAGAGATTGTAGGCAGTAAGTAGGTACCTATTACATATATTATATAAAAGTACGTGAGTAGCAAATTTTTACACAATTCAACTATGGCTTTACTTGGTTTATAAAACTGTACAAAATATTACAGTACATGATGTGTGAAATAAAACGGTAAAATATTTTACTTATTTTAATGAAAATGTTAAATAGTGTGACTGAAAGTTTATTTTATATTCTTTTCGTATGTATTTTTAGTTTTGGTAAGTAACTGAAAAAAAGGAACGTTTTTGAAGATATAATATTGAATATATTAAATATATTATAAATAATATAATTTAATTTATATATAAAATTTAAATGGAAACGTGCACCCAAAATGCAGATTAACACCATTTGATTTCTTTTTAAACCGACTGTCTTACTACGACGATTTCTACGTCCACTAATGATTGCAATATAATAGACAATAATTTTATTTTCCAATGTAATAAATGTTTTATTTGATTTAATATATTTAACTTGAATTATATATTAGAAATTATTTTAAAATATTAATATAATATGGACACCAATTGGTATTTACTCTGTCTTATGAAAACAAACTTCCAGAAAAAAAATACAAATTGCTGTTTTACATACTTTCATTATTTAAACTATTATATTGATGGTCGTAATACGACCTGCGATTGTATCTTCCCTTATTATAGTGGATTTGTATTTTAATGTATAACAACATACAAAATAGTTGTTCACCAATACATTTTAATAATTTTACTTAGTTATAAAAGATAAGTTTTGTCACATGTAGTGTGTGTAAGTATTTGTCCACTTTAATATAATTCGGTTACAACAGTTTGATGGCAGTTTGATGATCGAGTCAGTGATCTAAAATCCTTTTGTGTAAACTTAACGTTTATTAATTTCCTAGTGAAAAGAGAAGCGAATAACATTTATAGTTTTCACTGTTCGTCGACGTTTGATCGTCCTGTCGGTCGTAGATCTACAAAGACAGAAAAAAAAAATATTTTTTTTATTTCTACCAATACAAATGTATATGTTCTGTTGAACTTTTAACACACGGTGTATGATAATTATTTTCATCAATTTATTGTCAATTTTGATAGTACAAAAAAAAAGTAATAATAATAAAGCACAATATTATTTTAACTCACAGTTTTTTATGTGTGAATGACCTGTTTTAATTCGAATTCGTAGAAAAATGGTGTGATTACGATCCGGTAGGTCACACATTGTGCAAATCCGTTTACTCGCGTAAGTTGTTTTTCCAAAACATATTATAAGTTTCCCCTAGATTAGCTCTTTTCAGAGGATAGTTCACGTCGGTTAAACGTATTTCCATTCATACATTTATATATATATATATATATAGGTAAGAAATGCAGAAATAGCGGTACATTTAATTAAAACATGTCCCGTGTATACTGCAGCTCGTGTGTTTCGGAGCGTACCGGTTCTTCCGGTTAATGTATTATTTTATTCGGGATGAAATCGTCCGGTTTCGGTTACAAGGGGATGATACGTATAAATAAATACGAGGCGAATGGTGAATTCCGTTTAACCCCGAAGACGGCCGTGTTAATCCTTTGTAGACAAAACGTAGGACTAAATAAAACGCACACATAATATGTACTCGTATGTGTGTAATCCATAAACCGGGATACGTTAAAATGTAAAAGGCACAGCGGCCGTAACGTGGAAATATTACGACGTTGTTAAACACTTGCAGGGAACGCGTTAATGTACGCGTGTATTAAGCCAGCGTAGGTACTTTACTGTCTTTAATTCGTGCGCCTAACATTTCAGTAGGATTCGTTTTAGGAAGTATAAAAAAGGTGCGTACAACATGAATCATATAAATAGAGCGGACGAATATTGTAGTTGCTTGAAGAAAAAAAACACGCAAAAATGCAACTTAAGAAACAATTTAAATAAAAAAAAAAAACATTTTTTTTAGGTAAAATTATGTAAAAAAATCAATTTGAATTAAAAATTAAATAAACGACACTGAATAATATTGTCTTTAAAAATACGTCGTATGGATGAAATAGTGTTGTTGATACATCTTGTTCCGAAAGTAAGAAAATAATTTTAGTCGAAAATAATTAAAATCGTGCATGAAGCGCACGACAAGAATTCGTGGCCAATGTCTGTGTAACGACAACGTTCAAGCATACTTGCACGGCTATACAATATTATTACTGCCACAGTAAACGACTGCTATATCAGTCAAAATACTTTTAAATCTTAACAAACGTGTCAGTGTACTACATATTATTATTTAAACGATTTTTTTTTTTTTATACAAATTACCAATTATGACTGTCTACAATGTTTAGGTTTTAAAAAATATAAGAAATATACGCAGCGAAAAGTTTAAAGAAGAATAATTACTTTCTAATAGTAACAAAAAAAAACCCCATTATATTCAAAATAAATTTATATATCTAGCTTTGATTTAACGTGAAAATCGTATTTATTTCTCACTCAGTTAACTTTAGACGATTGTGTAAAACCACTATGCAGATTATACTAGTCCTCAGCCCTATTTATAGACTAAAAAAAAAATACTATTGTTATTGTTTTGCACTTGTCCTACTGTTTAATCCTTCTAAATCTAGAATTTGAATAGTATTAACTGTTTAGTAGCATTTTAAATAAACACCCGTGCCAGATAACGTGTGGCGATTAAGAGGTCGTGTAAGTATAGTGTATATGCGGTATAATATTATGGCTCTCCCTAGATGTAGTTTTGAGTATCGTGTCTTTCTGTTTCTGACACTTTCGTCTTAATTTATAACTGCTGTAACGAAATTTGGATTTAATGATATCGCGGACCACCGTTAGACTCTAACACGTTGTTTTTACGCCCTTTGACCATGATGGGGTACTGTTAAAGTTGACAATTAAGTCTCAAATCACAGAGACAGCGATTTGCCAGTGAAATTTTTTTTTATTATCGTACGTCTTTTTTACAACTAACTCGGTAAAACAGTTCTTAACGTCATTTTGTTCTAGTCTCGGTTATACGGACAATTTATTGTGATACTTACTTATAAAAAGGTCATCATTTCGTTTTACCGGGTTCTCTACAAATAATAACAATACCTACGCAACAATCACCGTTGCGTATCGTCGTCGCGGTCACGTTTCATTTTTGTCATGCCCACAAATAATCCATCTATTGAACTTTAACAAGGATCATTAAACGCGGTTCGCCGACTGTAATTATTCCCTTGGATTCGTTTAAACAAAATGTTTTATACGCATTGTCTACAAAGTCCCCGACGGCTGTGTGGCCGCGATATTTATCGCGATCACATCCTAGTCTCGTCGATACATTACAATGCATTATATAACTATAAATCGTTTGCGGTGCACACCGTGGACGGTATCGCGCAAAACTTCAGGCAGCGGTCGAGAACACGGTGTAAACTCCGTTGTAGTATTGTACAGGGTGTCTCGCGGTGATTCGATTTTTTTCCGAGAGATTCAAAGGACCTTTCGAAATGAAAATATTTTATATAATATATATTATTTATACAATTTGTATTTATTAAGTGATTTTTAATGAAAGAGTCCCATGTAATTACAAAACATATAGTCAACTCGTCGCCGATTGTTGTATGGTACGCGCGTAAAACCGATTCCACATTAATCGTCATAATATATTATACGGTTTTTATGTAGATTGGATTTTTCAAAATATATAAAAAAGGTACTGGACTCGGCTCAAGAAACTATCGACATTTCTCGTAAAGGAATTCGTCTCGTGGTTCCTACAATCAAGTAAAAACAAAAATCAATATTTCTTATCAAATATTTTGTGTCTTGTACACCGATTCTGTACTTCATATTATAATTATAGTAATATTATTATAATACGCACCGAAATTCGTTATTATTTTCACAATTAACGAAATACAATTTCAGCATAGCGAGAACAATTTCTTTGCGGATTTAGGGGGAAGGGTGGAGAAAACGCCATTCATTTTAAAGCGACGCGATGGCGAAAAACCGTCTGCTCGCATTTTAGATTAGTGCGAAATCTCGTGGGATACTTTGTTTATAATAATAATTAATACAGAGTAACTGGTGCGAAAGAGCGCTTTTTTAAAGAACCCCTACTATTATGCTTTGGTATGGTATAAAATGAAATATATTTTTTTTTTTTTTTGTACTGCGCCAGTTAAAAGAGTACATTGTCGTCTAAATGATTTCTATATCCTCGCGAATCTTCTACGACTATAAAAATATATTATTCAAACCGATACAATTACGTATAGTATATTTGAATATATTGCACGAAGAAAGAAACAATATACAAACGAAATTAATTAAACATTCTTAGTTTTAGTGTGCTCTGTATGTTATGATATACTCGTATATATATTTTTATATTTAATCGAAATTTATTAATTTTTAATTTTTTCGTCTCGTTCACAGATTGTTTAAAAGTATTTTGTATGTGTGTAAACATCTATTACAGTGGTATGAATGTACATCTCGGGAAATGGGACGGAAACGTGTAATCTGTTGTCAATTGTCATGACAACTAATTATAATATTTATTAATTTTAATAATATTAATTAATTTACACTCAATTATAAATTGGGTGTAATAGGTAAACTTTCGTCATGACAACTAATAATAATATTTATTATCGAAATTACTTTGAATAAAAATACCAATATTCACAAATCAACGCGACGTTTACACATCAATGTCTCCAGTATTAGCTGACTCGTTTTTTTTATATTTCCATAGTGTATATTTTTACAGAAGATCCGTTATTTTATATCAAAATACACAATATAATTATACATATATATATATATATATATATATATATATATATATATATATATGTATAAGCTGTTATACGTAGCTTATGGCACTTATCATAATTTAATTTTTTCCAGATTTATTTTTATTATTTTATTTTTTGCCGTAAACTTTTTTATGGAAACTTGATGTTAAGTTTTGTACATTATTATACAGGTGATATTTTCAACTAAAAAAAACTTTACGTATTAGTAAAACTTGTTACCGGTTCTTAACGGTATACAGAGAATATTCCATTATTTTATGAACCCAACGGTCTAAACTACCTCTCTGCGGCAAAAAAAAACACTTCTTTATTTCATATTTTACACGGTCACTGCATCGTCGTCATCTGCTTAACCGAGTAACATGCAATCACTTTATTTTCTTTCAATCGTTATACTGAGATTTATCCAAATGATGTTGAGAACACGGCTAATAGCTTATACTTTTCGGCCGTTCCAGGATCGTTGCACACGTCTTCTATATTTAAATATACACGTGTCCTCCTTAATTTCAAAAATCTGCGAAAGACAATTCGTTTAACTTCTATGCAAATTTAAGCCGTTTTAATTCTTTAGATTTTTTTTTAACGTAAAATACGTTTTTATGGCAATGACCAAAATGTAAAAATCGTCACGTATTCGACCCGTTAACCGTAACCTAGACGACACACCCACGTCGTACTCGTCGATTTGGATGTCTCAGCGTGTATCACAAACCGTTGTTGTGTATTACAGAATTATATTAGAGTCGTCCAGAAAGTTGTGTTATAAGACTCCTGAGAGCTGTATGGAATTTTTTTATTTCGATTATTATTGTTCTGCTAACTTTACCGAATGTTTTCCTGATATCTCTCGAAGCCTTTTGGGTGAAATTTTGACCGTAAAATTGGTATACAGAAAGTTTTATGTCAGGTGTGTTCTAAAAATGCTCATGCATGAACACAAACAATTCCGTGTTCTTTCCGCTCGTCAATATCTCGAACGGTACGTGGCCGAAGAAGAATATTCCTCGATCGGATTGTGACTGATTGCAACTCGGGTTTGTCGTTGTACCTCGAGTTCAAAAGACAGTCGTTACAGATCTCAGTATCGCCTAAAAAGTTCAAAACCACTCCTTAAGTTCGTAAAATCGTGGCCACAGCTTTTTCGATTCGGAAAGGAGTCCTGCTAGTGGAATTCATACTTCGATATGAATTAAACAATTCTGCGGGTTACTACCTATGAGGCCCTTAAGAAAAAAATTGTCGTAGAGGAATGCTGACTTGGGTTAGCCTCATATACAACAACAGTAAGCCTCATACCGCACACCTTTCCCAGAAATTCTTACCTCGATTGGACGGGATATATTATCACCCACCCCTTCAATAGTTCAGATCATGCACCCAGTGATTATTGTTTTACTGAACTCAATGAACATTTAGTTGGAAATCATTTTCTTGACGAAGAAGAGGTGAAAGAAACTATTGACAAGTGGTTCAAAGAGGTGGAGGTGGTGAGCCTTTCGTCACTGGTATAACTGATAACATGCCCATAAATCTGATTAAAAATAAAATTACATTTTTCAATAAACTCAGTGAGTTGAATGTAAAAATATACATTTTTTCAGTTTTAAATTGTAATATTTTGCTTTCTGGATGACCCTGGTATTATCGTCTTATTATATAAAAATTAATAATGCCTACGGTAAATATATAATGACTTAAAAAATATGTGTAATAATGAAATTATAATAATATGATATCATATAATAATGACGTATATATTTTAATATTTATTAAAATAAAATTATAAAACGTATATTGTTCGCATGAAATTGGTTAAATTTTCTTTGTTTTTTTTTTCAATAAGAATTTTAGTCGAAAATAAAATGTTATAGAACGTTAATTCGCTCTTACTCATCGAAATGTGTAATATATAATACGTTTGACAACGCTGTCTCTAAAATAGTATATTAAGAGGACGTCTCACCGATGGCTTACAAGGGGGTTCTAAAAAGAAAATGTTTATAAAATTTTAAGAAAAAGAATTATTTTAAAATATTTAAATATTTAATTCGTTTTATAATTGAAAAGTCATTAAAAAATGTCTCTGTATAAATAATATAAATATGTTATAGCAAACGAATGATGAAAAAGTAGAATCGAAAACGACAAAAAACGAGTTCCCGCACAACAGAAAAAAGTAACCCTCATAAATTATTCAAAAGCTAAGACACCTGTAATAGAATATAGATAGAGGACAATTTTTTCGAGGGAACCTCTTATGCGTTTTACATTACGTATATAGGTCGATATGATAATGCAAATATAATTTTTTGTTATATTTTTTTAACGGAAATGTGGACCTGGAGAATATTACTTCGTGTTAGTCGGACTGAAAGGAAAAGCAATGCAGAAATTCTCCAAATACTAGGAAAGAAGAGATAGTATTGTTATCATAGATAAAAAAATGTATGGAGAGGCCACTCCTATATTGAATGTGCATGGGGTAGCTGTCTATTTTAAAGAAGAGAGAAGTGACTATTAGAATCTTTCTTGCATGGGTATATTTTAAGGGGTTATTTTAATGAAATTATTATATTTATTATCTTTGAAAATTATACGTGGCGAAAACAGTTATTTTCAAATTTTGATATTTTATACACAATATATAACATTGCCGAAGTTTTCCCTGATGACTGAAATATCTAACTTGATTAATTATATACAGGGTCCGGCAGTGAAACGGGATGATTTCAATATTTAATTATTCTTTAAAAATTAATTTATTTTAATTTTAACAAATGTAAATTTAAAGTATAAGGGTAACCATTTAGTGTACAACAAGAAAAAAATTTTTTTTTATAAATTACGTTTGGTAAGTGACCTCCATTAAAATTTATACATTCTTGTAGTCGAAAATGAAAGTTTTGTATGACCTCTCAGCATATTAACGGATATTGCTTCAATCTCGTCCCGAATGCGTTAACTGGAAAATGGGCAAGTTGTGTAAGAAAGTTACGAATCATTGTAACGTATCGCTCTGAATTGACGGTTACTGCACTTTCATTTTCATCCTCGAAAAAAAATGGGCTGATTATTCAATTGGCTGAAATCGCACACCATACCGTAACTTTTTGAGAGTGAAGAGGTGTTTCATGAAGTATACGAGAGTTTGAATCTGACCAATATCTGAAATATTGTTTATTCACAAAACCAGGAAGGTGGAAGTGCGCCTCATCGCCCATCCACAAGTTGTTAAGTTGGTCATAATTTTCTTCGAGCCTACTGAGCATATCCTCACAAAATCGGATTCGTTTTTCATAATCACCTGAATTAAGAGCTTGTACGAACTGAATTTTGTAAGGGTGAAAATGAAGATCCAGATGGAAAATCCTTCTCACTGACCTGTCACTCATTGTAAGACATGCGGCGGCATGACGTATGAAAGGATAGTGGAGCGGTATTTCGAAATAACGTCGAAAATCACGACGTGTTTGAATAAAAATTTCGCCATTTTTATAATACGATTTAACTGCGAAACCGCGTTGTTCACCCGTCCAACGATCCATAGTTACTAAATAGTTAGTTGTGCTGATAACGACGAACCGATAATTGTCACTACCACCATCAGTTAACTAGTTTTTATCTACATTTCAAATCATCCGGTTTCACTGCCGAACCCTGTACTTACTTAATTCGATCAATCCCGCCCATACGAAAGAGCTTATTTGTTATTTTTATGTTTAAATTTATTATTCATTATCATAAGTTATTATCACATTGTGGCATTTTAGGCACGGGAGAAAGAGAAACTTGCATATGGAAGAAAGAATAAGCTACCCCATATAATTCTTATAAGATGACCACAAGATAAGACGTAATGACCCATATATATATTTATTATCTATGATTGTTATCCGCCATTAGATCAAGAAGCGGAAAACTTATGGGTACACTTAATAAGTCATAATCCCTTCGTAACCGACGTAATGGACGGGAGAATCAATGGACGCCAAAGAAGAGAAAGACCGAGGAAGACATTCGTAGGAGAAACTTTTGAAATGGCTGGATATTCACACATGCGAAGACTCTGGCATTAAAGAGAGGATAGTGAAAGTCTATTTTTGCTACGACAAGGCGCTTAACGTTTATAACAAAAGAAGATGATATCTTTGTGATTATTTTTTTCCTCATGATATTTTGAAAAACGCGTATGAGTTTCTTTTTTAATGAAACATTGTCTTCTGTTTTTTTTTTTATCTATATAATACGTATTTTAACTTTGAAATCACTCCAGAGAGTATTTTTTTTCCGCGAACATGTTTTTACCACTGGAAATGGTCGGTGAGACGTTCTTTTTAAGACCGAACGCGTACCAAACGTTGGTCACGCGTAAACGTTACCGTGAATATTACTCGTGTCAGACGTTATATTATACAAACTTTACGGGTGTAAACCTTTTTCGCCGTTGTTTATTCGCACAACGCGCGCGTATTTCGCTGGCGGTGAAAAGGATGGACGAAGGGATACGATTTTCGATTACGCCCTTTATCCGACCGCATTGGCGATTTCGCAGCGGTAAACACAATACCGACACAACAATTATTATTGCTCTCGTATCCGACTAGAAGTAGTAGTTACCCGTGAATTTAAACCAATCCGCCGCGACATCATAAATGTCAAATGTCCCGCAGTATTATTATGTAGGCGAGATTTCGGCGTTTTTAATCTTCCCTCGCGTCACGTTTGCACCATTAACGACGAACGTATACCTATGGAAATCCTTCAGATTTCCAGAGAATATTCTCGCGTTTTAGACGCAAAGACCCATCGCAAAGTTATGGTCAAGGCTCGGATTTACGTGTAAATACATATTTTTACGGTGATACCAGATAATTTAATTTAGACAAGTTATTTAAATATTCGTTTGAAATGATTTGTAATATAGAATCATTCGACATTGCATATTTTTACATATTCTTCAATAATTCCATTTTTTTTTTTTCATATAAAATAAACGGGAAATTATTGCAGAACGAACTCATCACTTCTTTGGACATCGCCAAAATGAAATTCGCACCCTTTACATCTGTTGACGTCGAGCGTTCAATTAGTCGGTACAAATCTGTGTTACGACTCATCTCATTGCAATGAAGATCCATAGTGGGGTTAATTATAGAAATTATACTTTTTATACAAATTTTATATAATTTTTTTTATTACATACATGTTTACATATTTTGGTTTTTTAAATACATAAAAATCCGAGCCCTAGTTATCGTATATAAATGTATACGTTTATAAGCATGAGATCAGAAAACGTTTATGTACTCGGACAAGCCAATATAATCTAATACACTAATATTTAAATTATTTCTGTGTAAAACCAGTGATTTTAAAAATAATATATTTATGCGGAAAAAAACTATATCGACAATAGGAAATCTGAGATGTTTTCGTTTCTACCGGAATTTTTCAGCGATACGAATATCAAAAATATAAAAGAAATTATAACAGCTCATCTAGTACATTAACAAACAAGCTTTTATACAAGGTTCGAAGATTTTCCAGGAAAAAAAAGTCTAGAACGGATAAGAAATCCATTTTCTTTTCATAGAAATTAAGGACATTCAAAAATAGGTGAAGAACTTATTAACTTGTCATCGGATGAAAATCTGCAGTATATGATTTCATAAAAGTTAACAAGCTTAAAATTTTGGATTTCCATTAAATTTGAATATACAGAATTATCAAAACGAACCGTATCGATTTCTTGCTGCTTCAAGTTAATTGTGCGAAACATTTTTTTTAGTTCTAGCGGAAATAAAAACAAATATCGGTCCAGATTGAATGTCGAAGCACATTTAAAAGTGGCAGTCTCAAATATAAAACCCGACTTGGAATCAATAATGTTTAAGATTCAAGCACAAGTCACTCATTAAATCATATATATATTATCATTAAAATATTTATAATTATTATATTACTTTCGTCAATTTTTTTAATTTTTAAATTTTATTTTGATTGCAATAATAATTACGTACTATTCATAATTTTTATATTTTATATTTTAGATTAATTATATTACCTAAAATTGAAGATTTCATTTATACGAATACATATATATATATATATATGTAAATACTTAAATAATTTTGGTAGGGGTTCGGCTCATCGAAATAAATTAATTCGATGGTTGTGAATCAAAAATGGTTGCGAACCACTGGTCTACCGTATAGTAAGAATAAAACTATAAACTAAAAATATAAACTCTACAATCGAGTCAGAATACAAAATTATCGAATAAAAAAATTCAATAAATATTAAAAACTCATGTAATATTACGGCAATATAATATTGAGGATATTGTAAACGAAGATTTTACGAGAGAACGGTGACTATATTACCAACAGACGTATATTAATAAATTAAAAATTATTAATTATAATAAATACGCATCATGAGGTCACGGTATACATTTTGTTAATAAACCTTATTTCAATTAAAAGTAGGCAATGTTTTTTTTTACAATTTTATCGATGAAAAATATTATGCAATATAAATTTTATTTTATTTTATTTTTTTGTAATTTTCATTTGAATTTCTATATTACGTCAAATAAATCCGATATCAATTCTTATAAATTCAATGGTTGTTTCATTATTTTTTATTTAGATTAGTTCTTACTAAGTTGTTTAATTTGTAAAAAAAAATTATAAAATATTTATCATAAATGTTCACAAAAAATCCACATCTTCTATGACATTTTTATTTGATAATTTATTTTCATAGCAATATTCTAACTGAATAAATCTAAATCGTGTACTCCTACTGCTTTTATAAACAAATACCTAATAGATTTATAATATAATAATTATACTAACTTCGATATAAAACATTGATAAAAATACCTTTATTTTTATCGTCATTATGATAATAATGCTGATATTTTTATAATACATAAGAATGGTAAATATTTATAAATTTCATTTTAAATGTTAAATAAATTTTTCAACATGAAGTTGAAAATGAAATTTTAAACATGAATATTTATATTGATACGCATGATATTTAACCTCGTTATGACCAATCAAAAAGGCAAAAAGTTCAATAATATTGTTATCTTACAAAGATTTAGTATAATTTTTAATTTGTTTTTCTTTACGCATGTCTCGTTTCACGGTGTAATATTTTATTTCGTGGTCTAAAAACTCGTGAGTTTAACTATTACTATACGGTAAATTATTTCTATTTTAAAGGAAAATAATTATAATAAAAACATTGATTGCCATTATATTTTCATTTACTCCATATTAAGACCAATTAAACAATTAAATATAATAACATACTTTCATAAAAAAATATATATATGTAAATTATTGTACTTAAATCCATAAACATTTTTAAAACTTGGAATGAGACAACATGAACATGAAAATCAGTAGTCAATTCATTTTCTAAATGGAGCGTAAACAAGTTTATTTATAACATCGTTACTTTTAGAATGAATAAATGTTAAAAGTTTATCGATAAAATTAATGAATGAACTTTAGAAAAATATACTACGAAAAAAAAATATTTATTTTAACAAAAAATTAACGAGTGTGACAATAGAATATTAAAAAAACACACATAGTTTGAAATAAATAATACTGGTGTTTGAAAAATTTTAGTGTTTTAAGTGATTCTTAATGTCAATTGTGAAATCAAAAAAGAACATATATGGCTATATAAACATATATACATACCATCTATAAATTGTATATATATATATACTTATATGTATGATATAAATATAAAAATATAAAATATAAATACCTAATTCGTTCGTTAACACTAACAATGTAAAATTTAAAGTGATACAAATGTAGAAAAGTGTGACTAATACAATAATCTGTAGTACAATTAACCAAATAATTCGAAGTGTTCAGTTAGACGAATAAACAACTAAAAAAAATAGTAGTTATAAACACATTAAACACACACACACACATATAAATTATATATCGTAGATAATATATTATTATACATATATGTTATCGTTAACGTGTGGAGCATGACATGTAGTGTCTATCATAGTTTGTGGTCATCTGTGAATATTGATATAGGCACGTAGCCTAAATTGATAACCAATTGATTAAAAATGTGAAAATAAAATATTCAATATCGACGTACTCATGAATAATTTTGGTGAATATTGATAGTATAACATAAGATCTATTTGGTGAACGCTAAAATCTGTGGTGACACAAGAACTTTTTACTCTGATAAACAAGCACATATATAATCAGTGATTTGTAAGAGCTTAAAGATTTTATACAGTATTTTACTATGCATTTTTTCTTTCAATGATAATAACCTACCAAGGTTAGATAAAACAATCAAAACATTTATCTCACTTTATCGACTGACACTGAACCGACTGAGTGTTCAAGTGTTAGACGATCATAAGAAAACCTGTAAAATGTGGTCTATAACAGACTGCAATGACACATTTATTATGCCCATTAGGACCACGCTATGTATATAATAGTATATTATATGCTCAAATATATCTTGTACTGGTTTTTTAGTCTTTAGTTTTCTTAAATGGAAACCATTGCTTATAGCTTTATATTATGAAAAAAAATATTCTCTTTCAAATTATTACATTTTTATAAAAGTGTTATATAACTAATGCTATAAATTTTACATGAAATATATTTCAAATTTTTTAATTTTTCAGGGTTAAAAGTAGGGTGAGCATGCTTAAAAAATCATTCTGTTTATACATAATATACGTAATGATATATGAAATTGAAAATTGACTAATATTAAAGATTTTTAAAGATATTTCTGTATACAATCAATTAATTTGACGCTTATTTTCATGTTTTTAAGTGCTACAAGTCCCGAACCCTAGTTATAAGTATTGTAAGGACTAAGGGCCCTTTGGACTACTAGGCTCCAGGCCCGGTAAACTCTTAATCCGGTCCTGCTTGTACATACGATTTGGACCTGATGGCAGGCAACCAAAAATCAGCTTAATACTGAGCGAAGAAAAATACGTATATTGCCAAAACACATAACCAAATTAATATTTTATATTATTTTACGTATGTTATTTGAATTTATTGACCAAATTATAAATATGCATAGTGTGTTGCCTGACATAAAAAGAAAAATTCAATATTCAGATTCGTCAAGAGTACCATATTAATAAATTATTGAACACTTTGTTCCTTAATGTTTTAACGAGTACGTGAAAAATTACCGCAATTACTTAAATTTACTATAATAACAGAACTAAAAATTAATATATAAAAACTAATCCAATTTTCACGTAAACAATGTACATAGAATGTGTTTTATGGTTTAATTTAAATAATTACATTAACTATTTATTGTCAGATATTATTATTAAATATTACACAAATATATATTATTATAATTATTATTTCAGACATTTATTATAAGAGTTATTAATTTTTATGTAATAATAAAAAATATAATAATGCACAATGACGGTTTATTTGTAACCTAGGAAACGAGTAACGCTTTCGCACCAGAGTCTTTTTTCATGTTGTATCTCACCATAAAACGTATTCTACGTAAAAAACAAAAAATAAAATTAGACCATAATTTTATGAAGAATATATGTATATGTACGGAGTTTGGTTTATAATAAAATAGAAATCATACACTTACGACTATTTACCCAATAGTAGGAAAACATTTTTTAAAGTAAATACTATTAAAATCCGTCATTTATTCTTATGGCAAACGTCCTTGGGAATAATGTGTTGTGCTGAAAACATATAATACAATATCGTAATATATAGTATAACGTATTATATTATTTATTACTGATATTATTATGTTGTTATAAAATGGAAAACAGACTGACTTTACGATTACTTTGAAAAAGAAACCCAAACATGTTGAGACTACCGACTATATTCAGTGGAGGATAATAATAAATAAAATGAATAAACGGAGAAAAAGACGGAAAGACACTTGATATTTTTACTAACCTTCAATATTTTGTAAAATAACTCGGATCAAAACGAAATATTATAGGAAATATATAAATAATAAATTCAGATATACGATAATACATGTATTGATTATTTTATCCGTACAAGCAAATTGTAAAATAAAAGTACCCTTGTTCTAGTTTTATTAGTTATAATAATATACACCATTTTATAAAAATAAATATTATAATAATTAGAGTTTTTTTTTTATTACGCGAATATTTCTTTGGGTCAATACGAATATTGTAAATCTAAGAAGATTCCGGACAATTAATATTAAAATGTACAATATATAAAAAAATTACAAGATTTTCCGGATATATTCGAATTCACTGCATTTACAAGTGATAATATATGTTGACGAGTTTCAATTTCAAAATTCGCTATTTACATATTTTCACGTCTTTTCCATTCATTAATTATATAAAATATACAAATTGTTTAGTTTTTAAAATATGAATGACACATAATTGATAGCTCTAATTAGAGTATTAATACTTCAATCACATTCTTTGTTAACGCGGAACGTAATACATTTTCCTTGTCCAAATTTAATTTTAAGTCATCCGAAAATCACATGAAATATTATTCGTCAAAAATTCGCCCATCCGTGTTATCAATTAGTAAAATAATGCGAACTCAGCCATAAATGTATAGCATTAACTTTTATTTATAACAATAAATACACAAATAACTGTAAATATTTTAATAATATTTAGGTATTCAAAAGAGATTGTTAGATTAATATGTAATTCCTTCCTGTTTCAATAGTAAAGTATATGTAGAATATTAAGATTCATCATCATACTGTAATGATATGCACGCACATCATCTGTGTAATATGCTATAAAAAAAATAACCCAATGTATTCATTTTTCATTTCTATCATACACAATTGTTCCATTATATTTAAATAAATATATATCAACGCTTGCTCCTCTCGGAATGCCGATTATATTACAAAAAAAAGAGAAAACATTTAGATTGTAACACATGTATTGGTCCTGCGCGGACCCTCGAAATATAACGCTATCATTTTATAAACACATGCGAGAGATGCTGATCACCGAGGCCAAACACATAAATTAACTATACGCGAGATACCGAGCTTAAAAAAAAAAAGAAAAATTAAAAGAATAAGGGAAAATAAAAACGTTTTATTCATAAAACGAATATCACGCTCCGATAATAATATACAAAATATACAAAAAATAAAATCACACTCGTGGGAAAAATTGTGTGGGAAAAAGCGACGCCATAAACAATCACGCCGTGTCACCGCCGAATTGTAATATAGGAACAAAGGCCACACATTGTTACGTGGATATCGACTTGATCATTGGTCGATCGGACCACTGCCACCAGCGTCTTGACATAATTAAAATTAAACAACTAAAATTTACACCCTTGGTCCTCTCGGTGATCTCGTCTTCTCGGCAGTGTGTGTGCAGCGTGCACAGTGTGCGCACACTCAACCAAGCAACAACGACTCAAGAAATCGGCACTCTGCGAGGACAAGTCTGGTATTTCGCACGATTCAATCTGTCTCGAGTTGCTTCATTTTTGTCGCTGACTTCGTATCTAATCGAAGGCGGCGTCCCAACCTTTCAACCTGTGTTATTGCTTCCATTTTCCGTCAGTTCACTGAACCCGAGCGTGGCTTCGTTACGGTCTCTTGGAAGACTACACTGAGTGAGCTCAGCTAGGTAAGTGATATCTTGTTTCGCTTTATTGCATGCGATTATCTCTTTTGTATTTTTGTTTTGTGCGTTCCAATCGGTTTTCGAACTCACGACCCCGGAACACTCCTTTCCGTAAACAGGAGTAAGGTAATCACTCAAAATTGA
Organism: Slavum lentiscoides; assembly: GCA_032441835.1. Lineage (NCBI taxonomy): Eukaryota > Metazoa > Arthropoda > Insecta > Hemiptera > Aphididae > Slavum > Slavum lentiscoides. The sequence goes on along the minus strand of CM063706.1, from coordinate 16,669,648 downwards.
CTTCTATACATATTTTTATTTGGGTTATTACAAAGTGGCGCCCAACACAAGTTCAGTTTTCTTTTTTTTTTCTTCTTTCAAAAAAAAATTATTAAAGTCAACTGAAAACTGATTGGGACGTAATAAAAAAATATATATATAATAATAATATATATATATATATATGAATACAACATCAATAAATAAATAATACGCGTGAAACTCTAAATATAAAAGGAAGAGGAAGAATAATACGGTTATAAAATTTTGAAAATAATTAAATTAAATTGTAAGATAAAAAATATAATTTTGTCCCAATAAAGGGAAAATAAAATAAATTACAATCTTATACAAATAAATATTTTTTATTACATAGCCCAGTGAGGCAATTTATTCAATTTTAAAATAAGTTATCAATTTGTAATTTCGTTCCGAGGGTGGAAAATTATAAAATTTGGTAACCTTAAATAAACATATATTAAAAATTTTATTATTGTGTAGCCCATAGAGGCAAATTATTCAATTTTAAAATAAGTTATCAATTTTGTAATTTCGTTCCGAGAGTGGAAAATTATAAAATTTGGTAATCTTAAATAAACATATATTAAAAATTTTATTATTGTGTAGCCCAGAGAGGCAAATTATTCAAATTTAAAATAAGTTATCAATTTTTAATTTCGTTCCGAGAGTGGAAAATTATAAAATTTGATAATCTTAAATAGTTATATATTAAAAAATTTTATTATTGTGTAGCCCAGAGAGGCAAATTATTCAATTTTAAAATAAGTTATCAATTTTGTAATTTCGTTCCGAGAGTGGAAAATTATAAAATTTGGTAATCTTAAATAAACATATATTAAAAATTTTATTATTGTGTAGCCCAGAGAGGCAAATTATTCAATTTTAAAATAAGTTATCAATTTTGTAATTTCGTTCCGAGAGTGGAAAATTATAAAATTTGGTAATCTTAAATAAACATATATTAAAAATTTTATTATTGTGTAGCCCAGAGAGCAAATTATTCAAATTTAAAATAAGTTATCAATTTTAATTTCGTTCCGAGAGTGGAAAATTATAAAATTTGATAATCTTAAATAGTTATATATTAAAAAATTTTATTATTGTGTAGCCCAGAGAGGCAAATTATTCAATTTTAAAATAAGTTATCAATTTTTAATTTTGTTCCGAGAGTGGAAAATTATAAAATTTGATAATCTTAAATAGTTATATATTAAAAAAATTTTATTATTGTGTAGCCTAGAGAGGCAAATTATTCAAATTTAAAAGAAGTTATCAATTTGTAATTTCGTTCCGAGGGTGGAAAATTATAAAATTTGGTAATCTTAAATAAACATATATTTAAAAAAAAAAAAAAAAAAAAAAAAAAAATTTTTATTGTATAGCCCAGAGAGGCAAATTATTCAAATTTAAAGTAAGTTATCAATTTGTAATTTCGTTCCGAGGGTGGAAAATTATAAAATTTGGTAATCTTAAATGAACATATATTGAAAATTTTATTATTGTGTAGCCCAGAGAGGCAAATTATTCAAGTTTAAAATAAGTTATCAATTTTTAATTTCGTTCCGAGAGTGGAAAATTATAAAATTTGATAATCTTAAATAATTATATATTAAAGAATTTTATTATTATTTAGCCCATAGAGGCAAATTATTCGAATTTAAAATAAGTTATCAATTTTTAATTTCGTTCCGAGGGTGGAAAATTATAAAATTTGATAATCTTAAATAATTATATATTAAAGAATTTTATTATTATTTAGCCCAATGAGGCAAATTATTCAACTTTAAAATAAAGTTATCAATTTGTAATTTCGTTCCAAGAGTGGAAAGTTATAAAATTCGGTAATCTTAAATAAAACATATAAAAAAAAAAAAAAAAAAAAATTTTTATTACTATATAGCTCAGTGAGTTAAAATTTAATATAAATTATCAATTTGGTATTTCGTTTCTGGAGCAGAAAATTATAAAATTTGGTAATCATAATCAAATATATAAATAAAAAAAAAAAAAAAAAATTAGAATTACTGTGAGTTAGAATAATATATGTAAAAAGCACATGAATTTATTACATTTCAATCTTTATTATTTCACTACACATTATTTTAACTTATATATAATTATATACAGGTCACACAGAGATCATAATTCCCATCTTAAATCAATTCACTCAAAATAAATGGACAATATACAATTCACAATCAGTATATAAATTCCGTGACATAATCCCACACAAAAAAATTAATAAAATAACAAGAATAATTTCAGTCAACTTAATATAGACAAATAAAAAGAAAAGAGGAGGCTATTCATATCAAACATTCCTTTCTGACAGGGAAAGAATAACAATTCAAATAATAATTTCTTTTCATTTAACAAAATAACAGATACGCATATAATAAGAATAAGAATTTAAACAATAACTTCTTTTCATTTAATAAATCGACGGACACACATTCATATTTACATACAAAATTATAAACCAAAAAAAAAAAAAAACATGTCACATTCTGAACAGAGGCAGCATATTTATAACGATAAAGACTTGTCAATTGTGTCAACTAGCTGGGTCCATAAATTAAATAAACAAAACGTGATTAACGAACTGTCTAGGAGACATTTAAAACAACAGGAAATTTATTTGATTTAAAATCTAGACTATTCAAATACTTAAGGGTGAATCCACACAGGACGACATTGAAATCTCAGTAGAAGATACTGTATTTATACCGGGCCCAACTACACGTCGAGCAATCATTAGGAAGGATAATATGGCTGACAGCAAGAAACCGTTTTTCAAACCTGGAAAATTTTCGGGTACAATTTCGGAAAACATCGATCAATTTCTAAAACGTTTTGAAAGGGCCGCGATAATAAATGGGTGGACAGATACCGAAAAATCTCAATACATAGCCGTGTATTTAGAGGGGGCAGCACTTACATTTTATGAAAATATTCACCACGTAGTCGACTTTATCGAATGGGAAACCCTAGAAAATCAACTCAGGCAAGAATTCGAACCAACTGCACAAACTGACATGTTGAGAATAATGTTAGAAAAACGAAAACAATTACCGGACGAACAAACAATTTCATATATTAATGAGGCAGAATCTCTATGCAGACGCATTGATAAAAATATGTCCCAGGGGGAATTAGTTCATAATATCATGAAAGGGTTAAAACCATCAATAGTGCGATATATCGGAATTATGGAAAATAAAACGTTAGACGAACTTAAAAGTAATGTCAGAAAATATGATTTAATAGAGTTCATGGTTACTGGGGAATCAGAAAAATCCCCATTCGAAATAGAAAATTCCATTTTACAAAATAAAATTCAACAGATCAATAATAACAAAAATAACATTGACCACAAGTATAACAAATTACAAGACGAAATAAACAATTTAAAAGAACAGCTTAACAACATAAGAATTACTGACAGTAACGACAATTTAAACACTAATAACCAATATAAAAAATACATTAATAATAATATTGACAGATTTAATAATAATGAAGTTAACACAAATTATTATAATAAACCGAATTGGGAAAATCAAACTGAAAATAAAAATATTGAAGAACCCAAATCATATTGGAATGGAAGCCCATTCCCTTATAACGATTCAACTTTCCCAGTCAATTATACACAACAAGTAAACACTTCAGCTCAGCAAAACACCTACCAACCACAAAATCAAAATTATAATACTAAATGGCAAACCAACTTAAAAAAACATTGTAACTATTGTTCAAGAAATAATCATACAGAAGAGAATTGTTTTTTAAAAAATAAAAATTCCATTATTTGCCAAATTTGTAATAATTCAGGTCATACGGCGATTAATTGCAGTCAATTTATTAATAAACAAAAAAACTAGATTCGAGGTTAAACCTAGCTGATAATAGTTCACCTTTTATTACAGCACAAAAAACACGAATTATAAATAAAATACAAAATAAAACCGACGCATTGCATATTAACATTGAATTTAATAACAAAATAACTCCCATAACAATCGATACAGGTGCCAACGTATGTTGCGTTAGACAACAACTTCTAAGTACAAATCACATTATATTACCAACATCAATAAAACTTTCTGGTCCAGATAACAAACCACTAAATTCAATAGGATATACAATTATAACAATAAAAGTAAACAATTACAAATTTGAAATAAAAGCTCACGTCATTCGAAATCTGTCAAGCAACATGATTCTTGGAAATGATTTTCTTATAGAAAATAATGCCATAATTAATTTTAACAAAAAAATAATAACGTTGAATAATACAATTAATATTGAAATAAGAAATATTAATTTAAATAACATAAATAATATAAAGAATACAAATAATTATAATATCACCAATATTAAAGAAATTGAAGGCAACATTTTTGACTCTCCATCAGATTTTGCAATTGCTCACTGTATATCTGCCGATTTTAAAATGAACAAAGGATTAGCTAAAGAAATTTGTCAAAATACGACGTTAAAAATAAACTACCCCAATTAAAACATATATTGGGAACACTATCACCACAAAACATGGCTATAGAACTATATTTCATTTAATAACAAAAAAATTCTTCTTCGACAAACCTTCATATAAAGATATTCGAATAGCAATAAATAAGTTAAAAACAGAAGCAATTAGAAATAATCAATTTAAAATTGCATTGCCCATAATAGCATCGGGCTTAGATGGACGTAACTGGCCAATAATAAAACAAATAATATACTCAGAATTCCTCGACAGTAATATTGAAATAACCATTTATCACTTTAACAAAAACAACATCACTCAAAATTGGAAAACTAATGAACATAATAAAGTAATACAAAGTATTCATAATCACTATCAAAATGAAAACCTCACTATAAATACAAATAAACAAATTAATGAAAGCAAGGGTAGTGTAAAGGATAAATTTGCCAACTATAAACCGGGTGAAAATGTCCCCAGTGATGGTAATTGTGGGTTATACGCATTATGTAACGCCTTAAACGATAACAAAACTAACAAAATTACTTCAATATTAGAAATATTAGAAATATTTAATTTAGATGACTTACCTAATTACTGGTGGTCAGATGAAGAACTAGCATCTATAGCGGATTATTATAATTTTGATACGTATATATATAATAACACTGATAATACGGGCATAGTATATGGGAATGGAAACAGACCATATATAGTGTTATACAATGTAAACAAGAATACTCATTGGATCCCAGGTACTATCTCAAATAATAAATCAAATAAAATTCCCAGAGAAATTGTTCAAATTAAAATATAACTTCAATCAAATCAATTATGATAAAAGTAAAAAGGAATTTAACAAAACAAAGAACGAGCACATGAACATAATCAAAGATAATGATAGACAAAATGTAATAACAACAATTTTAGCATAGACCCAACTTATTATATAGATATAAAAAATATAAAAATTTGGTATATAACGACCTATCGAATTGTAAAAATGTAAAAGAAATAGAATATCGTCACATAAATAATAAACCAAAAACTAATTTCGAAATAAACAACATTGATAAAAATTTGAACGGCATTAATTTCAACGAAGAAATAATCGTAACAAATTTAAACAAAATTAATAATAGTGAAATCAAAGTCCAAAATAGTAAACACATAAAAACTAGTACAAAAAACTATAATATGCAAGGTGATAATAATAATAGTATAACCAAAAAAATTGTTAAAAATGATCCAAATAGTAATGTCAGCAAAATGATTAACTTGCATGTAAATAACATAAATAATGAAATAAATTTAGAAACAATAAAACATAATAAAAATAAAAGTGAAAATGAAAATTATGAGAATAAAAAAGGGAATGAAAGTGAAAATAGATATGAAAATGAAAACAAAAATAAAAGTATGAGTGAATATGAGGATGAAAATAAAAATAAAAAAGGAAACGAAAGGGAAAATAAGATAAACAATAATTTACTTTTTAAGAAAAAAATTCCCACAACTTGCCAATTTCGCAAGAAATTAGGGCACACAGCTACTATCTACCAGTTTTTCTTCAAAAATAAAAAACATATAAAAATCATTTACACAAGAGAAAATAAAAATAATTTCACCTATATTAACCTAAATAAAAATAAAAATATAAGACACGCCGAAATATTTAATAACACTGAAAACAAAAATATCAAAACAAACATAAAACCAATAGTAATAGATTCCAAAACAACCGATAATAATAACAACCTAAAACACAGAAATAATATTGAGAAAAGTCCAATTATAACACACTCTAAGACCATAAAGTATAAGGAAGATAAAAATAATTTCGAGATAATAAAAAAATCTATTATATTATATCGTAATATAAAAGAAAATAATGAAGATACAAATAATATGTTGAATAAAATTCAAAATATTAAAAATTCAAAATGGATAACAACACATTTGAAACTATACACAACACTAAAAGATACAAAAACTAATTTTAAAATCTCACGATTTTACAGGGATCAATAGAAATTTAAAACATAAAATCAATTTAAACAAAAACATATTTCCACAGAATCTATGAATAATAAAATTCATCAAAATCTAAATATTTTAAAAATATTAAAAGCAGAAACTATACTATTTCAAAAGAAATTAAAACTGTGGTTAATTTTGAAGATATATCATTATTATCCAATTTAAACTTAAAACAGTATAATAAAAAAGAAAAAAAAAGTGTTTGGTTTATTCTATGAAAAAAATGCGCTCATTATATTTAGAAATCTAAAAGTTAAGCTTCATTATAGAAACATTCAGGAATTTCCTCCAACGAATAGCCTATTTATCAATTATATAACCAAAATTTAATTAAACTTGGAATGTTCTATAAAAAAATGAAATTATATCAAGAGTAAAAAAAAATATATATGCCAGGAATTGATCAAATATAAGAATAACGTTAAAAATATTCAATTTTTTTTTCTCATTATATACTCTAATATAATATAACACTTGGTTTGTTCTATGAAAGAAAAATCACACCAAGAAATAATCAAAAGTAGAAATAATTGTCAAAATTCTTTAAAGCTTCTTATTATATACCTTAAATTAATATAACACTTGGTTTGTTCTATGAAAGAAAAATCATACCAAGAAATAATCAAATGTAGAAATAATTGTAAAAGCTTTTCCAAAGTTTTTTTATATATACCTTAAGTTAATATAACACTTGGTTTGTTCTATATAAGAAAAATCACGTCAAGAATTAATCAAATATAAAAATAACTGTACTAATGTTCAATTTTTATTGTATACCTTAAGATACTATAGCACTTGGAATGTTAAAAAAAAAAAAAAAAAATTATTTTAATTATATGTTTTAATAAAATAAGACACTTAGTTTGTTCTGTAAAAAGAGAAACCAAATGTCAAGTACTTTTAGTATATTTAGAGGTAGACTTATAAGTAATCAAAAAAAATTGTATATCTATTTTAAAATATAAATTTTGGTTTGTTCTATAAAAATATATGCTAAGACATAATTTTAACCTAATGTAACATTCAACTAATGCAAAATTCATACATTTCACTTTATAAACTTGTTAATTTACTTATAACTTTTGTAATAATTACTAAAAACAAAAATAAAAGATAACTATTAATCACGAGGCATTCATTACACTCCACTCCAAATAATCAACTTCATACATCAAAAGACATAACGCAAGGGCCGAAGACTTTCAACTTTTCAAAAACCAAACTCCAGCTTTTAAGTTCAACACGACAAGTTCAACTTTGCAAACGTTTTTTCAAGGGCAAAATTTAAACTTTCAAGCAGTCTGGTCGAAAGTTCAACTTTCAACTTTTCTATGCGACTTTCAACTTAATCAACTTCCATCTCGTCTTCTATTCAGCATTCCACTATTACCAAGGTTGTGAGGGCACAACGCAAAAAAGACTGGGGTGGATGTAATGATATGCACGCACATCATCTGTGTAATATGCTATAAAAAAAATAACCCAATGTATTCATTTTTCATTTCTATCATACACAATTGTTCCATTATATTTAAATAAATATATATCAACGCTTGCTCCTCTCGGAATGCCGATTATATTACAAAAAAAAGAGAAAACATTTAGATTGTAACACATGTATTGGTCCTGCGCGGACCCTCGAAATATAACGCTATCATTTTATAAACACATGCGAGAGATGCTGATCACCGAGGCCAAACACATAAATTAACTATACGCGAGATACCGAGCTTAAAAAAAAGAAAAATTAAAAGAATAAGGGAAAATAAAAACGTTTTATTCATAAAACGAATATCACGCTCCGATAATAATATACAAAATATACAAAAAATAAAATCACACTCGTGGGAAAAATTGTGTGGGAAAAAGCGACGCCATAAACAATCACGCCGTGTCACCGCCGAATTGTAATATAGGAACAAAGGCCACACATTGTTACGTGGATATCGACTTGATCATTGGTCGATCGGACCACTGCCACCAGCGTCTTGACATAATTAAAATTAAACAACTAAAATTTACACCCTTGGTCCTCTCGGTGATCTCGTCTTCTCGGCAGTGTGTGTGCAGCGTGCACAGTGTGCGCACACTCAACCAAGCAACAACGACTCAAGAAATCGGCACTCTGCGAGGACAAGTCTGGTATTTCGCACGATTCAATCTGTCTCGAGTTGCTTCATTTTGTCGCTGACTTCGTATCTAATCGAAGGCGGCGTCCCAACCTTTCAACCTGTGTTATTGCTTCCATTTTCCGTCAGTTCACTGAACCCGAGCGTGGCTTCGTTACGGTCTCTTGGAAGACTACACTGAGTGAGCTCAGCTAGGTAAGTGATATCTTGTTTCGCTTTATTGCATGCGATTATCTCTTTTGTATTTTTGTTTTGTGCGTTCCAATCGGTTTTCGAACTCACGACCCCGGAACACTCCTTTCCGTAAACAGGAGTAAGGTAATAATCCAAATTGACTTTTACTCCAAAAATTTTATTTGGGTTATTACAATACATTTAAACATTTTTTCTAAATATTTTATACCTTTCTACATTATTATATTATATATATATATATATATATATATATATATGTGGTTTTTGTAACACGCGTTTTCTTCATTTCTAATATTTTAATCTGCACTTCACTAGTGTAAACATTGTGGTTTTTTTTTAAGTTCAGATATCTAAAGATTTGTATTACTTAAATTGTACATTTAAGTTCATTTAATTTTAAAATATATTGTCGTCTACCAAGATTTAACAAAGTAACACTCGTATAACTAATATAAGTTATCGAATTTTTAATACGTGAAAAATATAATATTTATCCCATACCAAAGAATGGAATTGATGAATATCCATCGCATGCCTTTTTATTATTATACTAAAATTCTTCTAAGATTATAATATAATCCTTAAGGAATTATTAAAATTCTCTGTTTTCGACGTTGATATCAATAGAAAATCACGGGAAATTCATATAAAAACAGATTCTACGAGTATAACATCCCTTTATGGAATATGTTAATAAAACATTTTTTGTTTATTTAAATGTTTTATGGTTACAAATTTCAATGAATTAAATTTATCTCTTTTTTCGAATTTAAAAGAATGTAGTATGTAGAATATAGTGTTAAAATAAAATAGTAATATATTTATCGATAATAATAATACCAATGGCGTGGATTTAAAATGTGTTTGAAGGAGTCGGATTAAGAGTATCATAAATGTATATACATATTATATATATATATACATATACATATATTATATATATTTAAAATACGTGTTAGTAATAATTATACCTATAACTGTACAATATATTTATTAAGTTAAAGACAAACATATTATTGAAAATACTCGTTAAATAAAAATTATAATATAAAAAATATTATTTTTGTGTATTGATTGTAGGATATTTTCTTACCAAACAGTGGAGGAATTTAAAGGAGGTAAAAATATTAATTCTTTTATCATTACAAATTGAATAAAATATAATTAATATCTCAAAATAAAAACTAAACACGAGCGCAGATAAATTCAGTACAATTTAATTTTATACCATTATGATTTTTAAATTACGCCAAAAACTAAAGATAATTAATTAACCCTCTACCGATGTATCTTGCACATATATTTTTGTTCACATCTATATAATAAATTAATATAGAATAAAGCAGAAATCAGTGAACTTGATACAACCCTTACAACTTATGTTAATACATTTAATTAGACATTATGTAATACAAAAATACAAAACATAATAACAATTAAAAATAAATTTAAAAAATATATATATACGTATTATAAAATATATATATACCTAATACTTATATATATATATATATATAATTCAAAATTAATATATATTATAAAAATATATAAAATGAAAATATGTTTAAAGTATTAGTAAAATGTTTATAAAGGTAACATATAGTTTTAACTATAAGTTATCATTATTTTACAATCTTATATATTTGGGTAATAATGTAGGTTACCCTGATGATGACTTATATATGAATTACAATCGCAGAGTATAACAAAACTACAACTATCACTGAATAATTACAATAGAAATATTTTTTAATAAACACGGCCAATACGGTCGGGAGGCTATAGCCCCCTTAGACTCTTTGGCTACGCCCTTGAATAATATTTTGAAATATTTATATAAACATTAATTTTTATAATTAAAAATAATTTTGGTAATATAATATTATCAGTTTTATACATAAATACTCCATCAAACAATGTTCTGTATGTCGATTTATTCGAACACTTATAAAAACACTGTACCAAACGCTCATGAGCACTAATTGCCAACTTTCATCAATAAATATCAATTGGTACTACAAAAGTTCCTGCTAAATATACATTTTGAACCTCGCAGACCATAAAAAAAAAGAATATATAAAGTAAATTTTGATACTAGCGTTTATTGTTAAAAAATAAAGTTTTAAATGAGTTAAAAACCTTGAAAGCAATAATTCATTCCGGGTAAAACTTAAAATTAGTTATAGGGCATAATAAAGTAAAATATGAATTTTAATATTCCTTGGGTACAAAATTGTATTCAATTTTATGGTATATGTTTAGGTGTGTATGTATTTAAAGACGCGATAACGTATTGTTTTGTTACTCTGTTTGAAATAATTTTTGGTTTTGAAAAACATAAAATGGAACATTTAAATTTACTTAATTTCAATTGATTTATTACGAACAAAATATTGATTTACGCTAGTTTTAAGCAATAATTATTTTGTATTAAGATAAATGTTCATCGTATTTTGAAATAATAACTAAAGTTAACGAGGATAAACCAAGTAACTCCAGATAAAATGGAAACACAAATCCAATGAACGTACATAGTGATGCCAACATTATACGTACAAACTACACCAAATTATAAAGAACGTGGAAAGGAATACATAAAAAGAGTAAAAAAAAATTGGAATTAATCCAAGATTTTGAAAAATACTCTACTAAAATCTGTTTTAACGTATTTACGATGCACTATCAGTTATTGCTTTCTCTCTTATATTTTTTAAATGTATTTATTAAAATATATTGATCGACACTTAGATCTCATATGATAGGTATTAGGAGTATCCAAAGAACCATATTTTAATATTAATATAATTAAAAATGAGTTTGTTAATGAAAAAAACTTAACTCAAATATAGTTAAACTAACAACATAGCACATAGTTTAAAGTTAACAGTTAACACAAAAATTAGGTTTATAATTAAGTTTACATAGTTTAAATAGGGTGAAAATTATTAACTAAATTCAGTCTAAAAAGAAAATATTTATATAATACGAAAATTAGAAGTTTACTATTGATTAAATTATTAATTTAATGATATAGAAAGTAGAAATAAATAAACTGAATAAAAATACATATCTAATAAAATGTCTTAATAATTTTTTCACGGTCCTGTACATGAAATATGCATTTTGTTTCAATTTATAAAGTGTTAAAATATGGAAACAAGATTGGACTACTGGCATAATATATAAATGACGTCGACACATTTGTTTGAATATTAAAATTAAACTTGCATTTCTAACTCAGATCAAACATTTATTCTCAAGTGTGTTACCTAAATTGGACAATTCATGTAACTATCTGTAAAAAGATAAATTAATGAAAACACAATTTAAACTAATATTTAATGACAAAATTAATATTAATTAGTTATATTAAAACGTTGAAAAATATGTATTTATTTATTCACTTCTTTATGCTTTAATTATTTAATAAGTTAATTTCCAATTAAATTACTAGGTCACATTATTAAAATTATGAAAAATAGTCAAAATGTCTTCTTAGATATATAGTATATATATATATATATATATATATATATTATTTATTTATACAGGTATATCATGTTGTGTCCTGGCACATGAGATTTCTTGAAATTTATTCTACCTTTATATTATGGAATTCTGTACACGTTTTACATGCAAGTATGTGAGCGAAATATTTAACCCAATGAAAACATTTATATGTAGTTAATTAAATATATTGCTTATATAGGGTACATACAATTTCATGGATTATAATCAATAAAACATTATGAAATTGGATTCTGTGCAAGTGAAATAACGATGAAATTTTAATGGAATTCTAAGGGTGAAATAACGGGATGGTGAATCGAGCGCAAACATATTTTCCAATCTAATTTTACCTTAATAATAATTAAATTGTCGGTGTACAAATCGTTTTTCAATCTCTGCTCCCATTTAACGGCCATTAGCTTTTCAAATTTTTATATTTTCTCTTGTCTTACCCCTGTTACGTTATATCGCATTCCCACTTAACTTTTAGAAATTGTCAGATTTTTTAATGTTGGACCAATAAATCATGGAAATTCGAGAAGATTCTTACGTTACACAACGGTGTTTTATTATTCATCATTTATTAACATGGTTACGAGAAAATTCATCACAAGTAATATGACACAAATATCATTATATATATATATATATATATATATATATATAATAAATGAAAGTTCGAAAACGGAGTTAATGATTTCATATACTTATTCAATTCAATATTTTTTTTATTTTCATTAAAAATATATATCCACTGAAACAGTCGTATAACATTTAAAAATGTACATTTTTCGTTAATCAATAATTCATAAAATATTTCTTGCGTAAATTAATTCTTTTTGTCTAACAAATACACGCGAAGTCAGCGTGGTGATTGGATATTGGATATGAAAAAGTAACTTTTGTAAGAAATGATATAAGATAGCAGTCTATAACAGCATTTGTTGACATATACATTATACTTTTTTTTTTCACATGGATTTCACATGACGATGTACGAATATATATTTATGTTGGAAAAGATTTTTAAAAAAAACCTATGTATAAAAAATTACATTGCGATTTCACATGTTTTCTATTCCTGTATTTTCTCAAAAAAATACTTTTGAATATATTACGTTCATCAGTGTATATTTTTTTAAAGTATCATTTAATTGCTAACTCTTAACAGAATTGTTATACTTTGTTTTTATTAATAAATTATTTATGATTATGATTATCATATAATAATTTCTAATACTGAATAAAAGGAACATGTATTGTAAATTAAATATATGCTTTTTCCAATTTTTATGGGAATTGGTGAATTACCGTGTACTAATAAACTTTATATTATTGAACGAGTAATCCTTGTGTTAAGAATTCTATTGATCTACGGAGTGGATTTCATATATTTTGTAACTAGTCTCTTTTTAAAAAATGTTTTAGAAATTGTCGATATTTCTTGATTGTCATTACCCTGACCGCGCCAATTCTCTTCAGCATCTAATTATGATGAAAAATTACACAATTTATTAATGTACATTTGGACAGTGTAATTAAAGAATAAAGATTTTATTCGTGTAATAAATTAAAGACTTCTGTTTTTTGATTTATTGGTGTCGTTTGAATAAATGTCAATGTCTAATAATTTATGTAAAGTCTACATTGACTTATGTGTTATTCTGGATAACGGGTAACATATTAAGACAAAGTTTGACTGATTTCTCTTTTATATGTTTTGAGTTTCATTTCGATGGATGTCTCAACTGAAAACTTCGTAATAGTTTTTAATTTGATTCAATACCAATCAAATGAGTTGTTATAAACTCATTTGCTCTCACAAGACGAACTTCAAATTTCAGAATTAGAGTTTTTCGCTCCTTTAATTCTGTTTTCTAAAACAGCCGAACTTGAAATTCCACGCAGCTAGTGAAATGTCAATTTCATAATATTGGCCAATAATTGGAAAACATTACACAAACCTTATACGTATATTTTGATATGTCACGTAAAAATTATTCAGATAAACAATTATTTGTTACTGATACATTGATTTAATATTTCTTATAAGTTGTTTTATACGTATTATTATTTCTTGTTCTTCATCATCAGTTTCATCTCCAACATATTTGACCTCACTTGAAATAGTTTTAATTTCCGACAGTCCTTTAGTATAAATTTATTTAAAATCTCTTTTCTCTTCCAAAGATGCTTTATTTTCATCATTTTTAATACACTCTATTATTCTCTGCAAATTGGATGATATGAAAATTGTAAAAATTATATTGACAAATATTAGCATATTATATTTTTAAAATAACTGTGAAGGTTGTGCGTTTGATAGCACAAATTGGTGATGCCAACTTCGCACATAAGTTATGAAGTACCCATATACAAATGGTTTTCATAAATAGTGTACATAGAAATAAGAATAAAATTATATATTGAGTACCTCAGCCGCAAGGCAGTGGATTGACATCAGTTTATATTCATTTTATATATATTAAAAACATTTGTAACTTGTGTATTAAATATTTAATGATACATGCCTTATTTTCTTCCGGGCAATTCATGAAAATACGCGCGTCTTAAAACAGCGGTAAAAGTGAATAAAATTTTGAAAGAACTGAAAAAGTGTAAAAAATTAACATTGAAAATAAATAATAGTGTTTTTGTCGCATTCTTTATAGATACTTCAAATATAATACCATCTGATGATATCTTTATTCTTATTGTTCATTCCTGTCATGTATCTGATGAAAATTCAAATTTTCGTAATTATAAATAATTATGACAACTATAGTAAAAATTATAATGTTAAATTGTTGACTGGCATGTTCGGTGGAATATACGGTATTGAAAATTTGGTTACACGATTAAGATTATCAAAATAAATTAAACAAAAGAGTACCTCCAGAATTTATGTATTCTTTATAACGCACTGTACAAATTACTTTTTAATATGGTTTTAACTGTACTGAGTAAACGTGCCGTGCAGATAAGACCAGCACTCGACGTACAACAAAATCTCGTAACAAAAATATTGCTCAAAATAAAATTTAAAGTCTCCACTTTATCGAATTATAAAGGCACTCAAACTTCTACCATTAGAGGCAATTGATCATTTTGAATGAAGCCGGTAAAATTATATATTCTCGAGTAAAAAAATAAAAACATGGGATACGACATACGTGTGAGGTACACGAAAAACAATATAGGACAAATTCGCGGATTACTTGTAGATCCAATACATTTTAATATTCCTAAGCCGTCTAAAGAAATATTTTCAATAGGTACCTAATGCGAAACCCAGTAATATACACTTGTCTAACAAAAAAAATCGATTGTGAATCGGTTGTTACACGGATTGCGTAATGTGTAATGTGTATTAATAGGAATTTACATTTGCAAACGTAATTAATTTGTACATTAATAACGACTCGTTTAATTAAAAAAAACTAAAAATAAAAATGTTCTCTAATATTGTAAAAAACAAAACCGTTCGTCGGTACTTCATCAATATTAATATTATTATGAGAACTTACTGGAAAACTGATGAATGTGCGTGTGCTTAAATTTTCTCTCGGAGATAAACCACGAGTTTAATAACACTTACTGCAGTGGCGGCGGTGTCGGCCTCGGCGGTTCGAAAACATCAAAGTGTCACGGCGATATTCCATATTCGTATACGCCCTTTCGTAAATGACATTAGACAAGCATATGTGTTATTCTCTAACGCCGGTGTACACAGAGTTATGTGTTGCTCAAGCCTTAAACTATTTACGGGCCGATTCGACTGCGCAGAGAATCGAGTGACGGTCGGAGACGGTCTGCGTATAATATTGTGTTATTATTGATGGCGTACGGCTCACGATTGAGTGTCGTCTAGCACAGTGGTCTTCAACCGACGGGCCACGATAAGTCTTCTGTTTAAAATTTAAAAAAAAAATAAAGGTAATACAATTTTAACGAGTGTATAAATTTTACTTTTACTAAGAAAAAAATTTAACGTGGGTATACTGTACAGTGTGTACTACAACACAACTAGCAACTAAATCCATTTCGGTTCTATAGACATTTCCAACGACATATCTATTTATTTATTTATTTATAGTAGTCATGTGGAGGATATTGTATTTTTAAAATAAAGGCGGCATAGGATAAAAACGATTTTGTACGCGTTCAATACGTTATTGGTCTTTAGCTAGATGGGGATGCCAAACAACCTGACCATATTCGAGAAGCGAACGGACTAGGGCGAAATATAAAGAACGAAGACAGGAGATGGTTGTAAAAAGTCTTGTATTTTGTTTAATAAATCCAAGAACTTTTAGTGCCCTACTAACAGTGATGTTGATGTGATGGTCGAAATTTAGAGAGGGTGTATAATGAATGCCGAGATCTTTTATAATAAAAACCCGTTCAAGCAACATATCATCTAGGAAATAAGAGTGTGTGATTGGCGTTCGGTTGCGGTGAAAGGACATAATATGGCATTTATTCAAATTAAGAGTGAGATTGATACGATGGACCCAATGACAGAAGACGTTGAGTTCAGATTGTAAAATGAGACAGTCAGAAGTAGAGTTGATTTTAAGGTAGATTTTAATATCATCTGCAAAAAGAAGAAATTTAGCGCGTGAAAGATATTTTCCTATTGAATTGATGAATAGAATAAACAGGAGGGGGCTTAGATTACCACCTTGAGGGACACCCGATGAAACATAAGATAAATCAGAAAAAGTACCGTTTACGTTTACAAATTGTTTCCTAGAATTAAGGTATGATTTAAACCATGATAGAAGGGGATTACCAATACCAAGCAGTTCAAGTTCTTTAACAAGAAGAACATGATCAACAGAATCAAACGCTTTTTTAAAATCAGTCACAATTAAATCGACTTGGTGACCAGTTTCAAGGCTTTCTATTACATATGTAGTAAAGATTACACCACTTGTAACAGTTGACTTCCCTGGTCGGAAACCATGTTGTTCGTTAATAATAATATGGTTTAAGCTTCTCTTGATACTGCGATATACGATTGACTCAAAAAGCTTAGCTAAGTGAGGAAGAATGGAGATAGGCCTATAATTTAAAACGTTTGAAGGGTCACCAGATTTTAAAATAGGAGTAATCGAGCATGTTTTCCAGACTGTAGGAAATATACCTTCGTCAAGCGATCGTCTGAATAATAAATAAACAGGATGCTTAATAGAATGGCGACAGTTGTACAGTAAGCGGGCTGATATTCCATCAGGACCATTTGAAAAATTGTTTTTAAGAGATTCAAGAGACAATAATATGTCATTAATAGTGAAGCTACAGTTAGAAGGAAGATCATAAGGAAGGGTGTTGTGAGAAAAATCACTAAGAGGCATATTAGTTAATGGCGGATTATAGTTTGCGCCGAAAAAGTTAGAAAATAAATTAGCCGAGTCATAGGGTGAATTAGCAACATTATTATTGAAGTGAATTGATGGAGGTATTGGGGAACGTTGCTTTAAATCTCTAATATGTTTCCAGAAGGAAGAAGGGGAGTTAGATAGTAGGCGTTCAGTTTCAGTTATATGTGCTTTATAATTTAATTTGGATAATCGTTTGCATTTAGCTCTTAGTAAAGAAAAGTTATTGTAGTCGGAAGGCAAATTGGAAAGTTTAAAGGACTTGTGGGCACGTTTTTTTTTAATTATCAAATTTTTTAGATCAGAGGATACCCAGCGAGGAAATTTAGGTGTTTTGAAAATTTTTTTAGGAATGTAGATATTTATGGCATTAAGGAGAGCATCATTGAAAACAGAAGCGGCATCATCTATCGAATACTGGATAAAAGTAGCTTCCCAATTGAAATAACTGATATACTGAGATATAGATGTATAATCACCAGCCTTGAAGTCGGTGTATGTATGCGATTTATATTCAGTTATTAACGGAAGAGGATAAGTAATATGTAAAGGGGGGTGGTACTTGTCAGGGCTGACAAGTGCTGATGAAGCAATATTAACAGAAGATTCATTAGTGTTAGAAAATATGAGGTCAAGAATCCCACCGTAATAATTACATTCACTATTAAGTTGAAAGAGATTTAAGAAGGAAAACGCATCAACAATGTGGGAAGAAGTTTCTGGTGAAATGGGGTTTTTTAATGTGTCGGAATTTGAAAACGTCAAAAAGAAATAAACTTAAAAAAGAACTTGATTTGCGGATTGCATTAAGTAAAATTCAGCCAAGGTGGAGTATATAATGTGAAAACAATGATAGTCAAGTATTGCACTCATTTATTTTTTTACTTTTTTTATACCTTTACGTGTAATAAGCATCAAATACTACCTAGAAAAATGTAAATTATTATTTATTCAATTATAAATGCACTCTACAATGGCATGCTAAGACATTAAGCAATTTTAGCTTTTTTTTTTTTGCTTTTCATTGCTAATAAGTCTGACATGGGAGCTATAGACTCTAGCAGACGTTGGCATCAACGCGTACGTAAAGGTATACGAAATTATTATTACACGTACGTAGTAATCCGAACGTGGATAAATCCCAATTGGTCTTTGCTTGGGAGGATATAAGGAAAGCGCCAAGACGCTTTAGCAACCCCTTTGTTAATAATAGTTATATAACATTCATTAATATTATTACGCTAATAATAAAAAACAAAATTATGGTGTAATTCGATAAATACGCGATTTGTACAATGTAGAAAAATAAAAAGTAAACGAAAAAAAATCATAACAATTTTGTGATTTATACTTGCTGCTAAAATCTAGGTACCCCTCATAATTTTTTTTTTTACATCCACCCCTTGCTATATGCAATGCATATTAATACAATGCAAAAAAAAAAGGTAACGAACCGTGGAGTTTTGTGGATATCGTTTAAGTGAATTACTTGAATAAAGATTTTAGAGTTTTGTTTTTATTTTAAATTTGAAAACAATGATAATTCATTGTATTCGATAAAACGATTGTGAGCGGAACTTACTTTTCTCGTAAATATAGTCTAAAGTTACATATTTGGTGAAAATGTCAGGTATCTATGACTATTAGTATCCAAATTACGAAGAAATAAACAACAATTGATTAAGACGAAATTGCATTTTTAGCGTTTTTGAGTTATATTTTGAGAAAATCGAAAAATGACCTCTTTAAAGTACCAACTAGATGCGAATTGCTGCTGGAAACAAACTGTGACCGAAGAGATCGGAGCACTCCTTCTGGTCGAAAATCAGTACACAGGATAGAAAAAATAAATAAATAAACATCATTGTAAAAACAATAGATTCATCGCTCCGCTCAGAATCTAAAACTATTTAAGATCCAGCCAAACTGATAAAATGTCGAATAATTTAGCATTGCTTTCGATAGAAAATGAAACGTTAAACGAAATGAATTGCGAAGGTTTAATTGACACATTTGCATGAACCGAATTTCGACTTAAATCAATCGTCTAATTAGTAATTATTATGTTAAAATTTATAGCAACATTTTGTTACATTATTTATTTTTTGTTTTTTTTTTTTAACTCGAAGTGTCATGCTTTTTTAGTATTTAACATTGAAATAAAATTTGTTTGGCGTAACTACCTAAGTTACATTTTATAGCAATTATAAAGACGGCTATTTTCCACATGCCTACAAGCAGTAAATGCGCCCTGCTGCCAACTCTATTATCTATCAGTGGCGTAATTACGAATGTTATATTGGAGGGGATATAAAGCGTATCATGTGATAATCGTAAAAATTGTTCCAACACTAATATCAAAGGTTAAGTAATCGATACTCGTATTTTTTATAATTTTATTCTTTTCTTTAATAAAAACGACATATTTTATAATAAAATTTCTAATTTTCTTCGGTTTTTTTTTAGCTAATTTGTCGAGTAGTTTATCTGTTTTTACTTCGACGTCTGAACACGGGTAAACCTTTTTTCGATGACAACCTAACCGCACCATATCTACAATTAGTAGTTACAGGTTAATAAACTGAAGAATTTTACGAATATTATGATAAGTACTTATCTATATTGTTAACACAAAAAAATTTTATTTTTTTATTTTTTAATTATTATAATTTCTTATTATATTTTTTGTACATTAGATAATAATGTCAAGTAAAAACCAAAGCCTATTATAGGAGATCCATCCACCATATCCCTCCCACCCCGTAATTAGGTCCCTGTAATCTATTACTAATTTTTTTAGACGTTTTGTTGCACTTACCCTTCACGTGTAATCATCATTGATATTTGCCGAAAATATTACATTTATTTCAGAATAGTCGTGCTTTTGCTATTTCTCTTAATATACCTACCCACGCTATCGTAATTCGCAATCGAAAATGACTTTGTATTTTCAAATACACGTAATCTCGTTTCATACGTGACGCGCGTTACAAGAATATCATCAATTTTATTGTTATAATTATGGCTACGAACTTATAGGAGTTTGCATGTTTTTTATAATCATTTAAAACATAGCTTATTAATATAAAAAATTTATTTTATAGTACTAGGAGCTTATAGAAAATATTTTTTTTGCGTATTTTGCATATTTAGCTCTTTTTCGCGCATATTTTGTTGTATTTGAATTTTAATAGCATATTTCACGAAATTTAATACTAATTTTAAAAAAAAAAATTAATATTTAAATTATTTTTAAATCGGTTGAAAAAACAAATTCGATGAAATGAATAAGCCGTGTATTTCCCTCGTCTGCTCGACAATACAGGTATAAGCTTTTGAGATTATTTTATCTTCACTCGAATTACATATATATTTTATGAGTATAATACGAGTCACGGTGTTATTAACCACGCTTATAGTTTTATTATATATGTTCTAGTTATATTTACATCCATTTTTAATAATATACATTAATCATTTTTTTCATTATTATTTATTAATTAATTAAATTTAAATCTAGTATAGGTATACCTAACAGATACCTTCATTCAAATGCTTTGGTTTTTACAATGCATATTTCAAGAGCTTATTTTAGTGATTGTACATATTCGAAGGGCATATTTAGTGATTTATTAGGTTATCAATGCATGCATATTTGAAGGTTTCTTAGAAAATGAAAACCAGTTGTTAAACGTTTTTACAAATAATATTTACGATTATTCGCGCGTTTCATTCAAGAGAATAAGTTCAATTTTCGCTGTCGAAATTAATTTTCTATTATATTAGTTATACACTGTTTTGACAACAAATATTACATTTCTCGTCGAATAATAAATTGTAAGATAGAACATGACGTAGGAGAAAATCTAAAAATAAAAAATAACGAATACGATCCTCGACATAAATTTGTATTCATTTTATATAAATACAATTTTAATAATATTATATTCAAACTTTATGACTTATAAAACAATGCAACGTATTTTATATTGAGTTCTGTTAACATTTCAACACCACAATAAAACATGTTTCTATTCAAAAAGTTCTAATGAAATAAATCATATAACTTCTATATGAATATTGACCTATTAAATTCGGGCTCTTATTTTTTAACGCAGAGAAATTTACAAGGAACAAACGGTACCTGTGCGCATTGCTCTTTGAACCATAAATTATATGTTTTAAACGTTTTTTTCTCAATTTCTGCGGTAACACGGACAAATGACGAACAAAACAAATTGATGTTAATTTTAAAATCCTGCGTGACCGATGCGTGTTAACTCGAGACGGGAAATGCTAAAAAACAATATTTTAATGCATTTTAATCGAACGAACTGTTTTCAATAATACGTTGAATTTATTAGTTCTAATTTTTATAATAAAATTATAAATTGTGTTCAATGCAATGGTTTCTAATTTTCTAGTTTCTCATTCCAGTGAGTTATTTTACACGCGATAAATCATCGATATGATAAATAAGAGTTAGCGTGATAAATCAACGGGAATATACTTAATATATTCACACTATATTATAGGTTGGGGGTGTGATACGGTGGTTTGATAAAAAATAAAAATAAATTGTTGTAAACTTATATCGTTGTGATAAAATACAAAAATAATGATCGATAAATTTAAAAAAAATATACGTATTAAATAGTATTGGTTATTACTCGTTATAAATACATAATTAAAAAAATTAAAATAAAAACTAAACGCGTATGGATTCATAATTATTAAACTACAATTTTTATATTTCAAAACATTATTTAAAAACGACTTTATGCGCGTAATAAATTCTCTTCGGTTTTGTATTCGAGCCAAAAGTAGAAAATTGGACTCGTCGCAAAATATACATTATAAAAAGAATAAAAAAAAATAAAAAAAAGGAAAAAAGTTTTTGTCGGAGACGTTTTCCGGTTATTTTACAAATTCCACGTAATATTTTTCCAACAATCCTGCATAAGAAATTAGTTTATAATATACTAATTTGGCAATATATTACAATCGATACTATTATTACGAAGCGAAGGTTAAGGTAACATTTTAAAGTTAAAAATACTCCTTAGCCATAATTATTTCCTTGTATTTCCAACACATTTCTTTTTTTTAAATATACCGTAAAACGTGTTATATATCTTCGTATATCTAGAAGTTTTTTTTTTTATGTTTCAAAGAACTCGCAGAATATTTAATCGTCATTTAATGGATTGTTAGAGAAATATTTAGTACATACGTTTTTTTTTTTTTTGAGAATTCCAGTAGAAAAATACAAAAAAAACCCCTTTAAATATATATATTATATTATTGAAGAACGGTTGTATAAAAAAAAATTCACATTATATTAACCGCAAAAAAAAAAAAAAAAAATACTGAAATATCAGCCGCACTCTCCTCTCGAACGAAAAGAGCATATTTTTTTTATCCGTCGCGCGAAAAAGAGAAAATTAAAAGCAATCATATTGCCGGGGGACTAAAAAAAAAATAACCGCAATAAAATATAATATACAAAACACGAAAAGAACGCGTAACGCCAGACCGCGCATGGCTCGAAAAATGCAAATCGTACACAAATGTGACGACGGCCCCCTTAGCTTATTGTTTTTATTTTTAATTACGGCCAATTAGCCGTTTCGCGGCCCTTAATGCGCCGGAGCCCATGGCGGAACCGAGCTCTGTAATTATTATTATTGCGATGACGCCTCGCGGATCGAAACAATGCGAATCCGCACCGCGAACCGATGTTTTTCGATTTTTAATTGGTAGAAAAATGTTTACAATAATAATAATTGTAAAACACGTGTTCTGTTCGGGAAAATCGAGAAATCTTTGAGGCAGACACGTAACTAGGGGTGGGCCAGGATGTAAGCATTCCTCCACTTGCGGTATTAGCTGAAGAAAGAGCGGATATCTGCAACAGATTAAATAGGAAAGCCGCCAGGGACAAGCTGCTAGACTCGTGACAGGGTCAGTGAAACGAGTCGTCGAAAGGCAGATGGACACACCGACTAATCGGGGACCTCAAAACGTGGATACAAAGGAAGCATGGCGAAGTAAACTTCCATTTGAGCCAGGCCTTAACTGGTCACGGTTGCTTCAACGCCTACCTACACCACTTCGGGAAGACGGAGTCAGATAGCTGCGCTTTGTGTGGATTCCAACCGGACGACGCGGAGCACGCAATCTTCCATCGCGTTGTTGCGCACCGATGGCGACAGGAGGCATGCGTTTACTTAGGAGTGCACGAGCTAACGCCTGAGAACTTGGTCAACGTGATGCTGTCGTCTAGAGAATCGTGGGATCGAATATCGAACCTAATCTCAAGAATTGTAAGTACGAAAGAGAAGGACGTGAGGCGAAGGGAACGGACAAGGCCAAATCCGTAGAAGATATAAATACCAGCGCTATGGAGCAACCGAAGAAAGCAACTACAATGTTACTTTTAAGCATTTGTTTTTGTACGTCCAAGGACGCGTGGAAAATAATTGTAAAAAACTTTCCTATGGATGTTTAGATACATAAGCCTAGTATGTGTTAAAATATTTTTTTTTTTAGTAAAAATAAACGATGTAGCTGGGGGGAAGTATTGCTAACGCAGTTCCTACTCAGCTATATTTAAAAAAAAAAGGATGTACCGGGCACCCCTAAAGAAATCATTGGCCCTCAGCTGGCACCCCCGGGAATTTTTTTTTACAAAATTCGAATAAAAAATCTGCCGCAGCCAAATTATGGTCACGGGGGCTTTTTTTTTTAGCCCGTAAATAATATAATTCTTTAATAAAATATTATATTATTATATTATTACTTGTTAAAATAAGTACATCATTATTATTTACTACCATTTATTAATTAGTTATTACCTCTCTATTTATATCGCTAATTTTAGACGATTTTTGAAGAGATTTGTAAGTGCATACAAAAATAGACGGTTTATCACAGTGCCTTACTGGAGTAGATGTATGTAGCAAAATAATTTAAAACAAATCTTTGTGAAATACTTACCTAACCAACCTCTTCATTAAGGAACATCTCTAGTTAGTTTTTAGTGGCTGAGGCCGTTGGGCGTTGGAGGCCAAAAATGTATGGCCCCCCTGTTGAAAAAATCCTGGTTACGTGCCTGTCTTTGTGTCCGTTTAACGTTGCAATGTTTTGATGAAAAATGTTTTTGCAACACCCCTCCCAATTTTTTCTCAATTACTCCACTCATTCAAATGATTCAATAATCAATAATCATCGATTAGCTATTTGGGTTCAAACGATCATTTTATTTTGATATTTTATCACAAATGACAAACGCGTTATTCATCTCTCGGTTTCTGTATACAAATCACGATTAAATTATGATATCTTTAAATGTTTAATAAAAAGATAGCAGGTAGCTTACTTGTTATATTTTTATATTATTTATTCAACAATACATAATTATCAACTTGTACAATGGTATTTATATAATATAATAATATGTTCTCATAAAATTAATTATTTTGCCTGTCGAATAAACTTTTTAAATCATTAAATGACTGTGTCATATCATTCAGCTAAGTTATATAGAAGAAAATTCAAACTGCTCTTTTTTACTATGAATAATATATACCTTGTCATTTTCAACTTCAAAAATTGATCCGACCGTTAAAATATAAATTAACAAAATATTGATCGTTTAAATGGAGAAGTATTCTATTTGAGAAACGTGATGCGAGACTGATTTACCACCACTGTGATCACAAACCACTTAAAATAATTATAACTGAACGAGCCTTTCAACAAACAGTGGAATTGCGTATACGAGTATATAATTTATTTTTTTATTCCTATATAATTTGATGTACGTATAGCTCTACTATTTTGATTGTATATAAGATTGCGGATCTCAAGAGTACGAAAAATGAAATAAAAATTTATAGTTCTATTCTTTTACCGAGTGGAACAATTTTTTAGCAATGTTATGTTTAGAAATGTGCGTATATATACCTTTGAATTTATTTACTAACACATATCACTGGTAGTTGATAGCAGTAGTCCAGTACATTTTCAGCAGTGTGTATAAACGACAACAGTTTTCGATTGCTTAACGCTAGGCGACGGTGGTTCGGATGGAGATATTATTACATTCACAAATTACGACGTTTATCAACGCTATCCTTGCAGTCAACGAATGGAATGGAATCGTATAGACATTCGTTTGACAAGCAACGGCAACGGCAGTGGTGAGTGCGGACTCGAAGTACGCATTTCACGTAATTGGTCATATTATAATACGGTATAAACGGGGCTTTTATCGAAAAAGTCACTCGGCTTATTCAAAACCTTAGCACGAAATACCCAACGTCAAGGTCCTGCGTCTACATAAATATATATTTATGTAAAATCGGCCCATTTTACTGTACACGCAAACGCTTTTTTTTTTTTTTTAATTTACCTTTTCTGACATTATTCTTTTGGCAAAATTGTGCACACAGTTATTAATAGTTGTACTATTTTCATTTATTTTTTTGATGTTTTAAAACCCGTATTTCTTATCTACATATACCTTGCACAGTAACAAGTTGGCAATTAAAGTAATTAAAATTTTAATCTAGTAAAATGTATTAACACACGAAGTAAAAAAATAATAATGCCATTTAAAATTCAAAACCTATATCTTATAGCGAAGAAGGTTTTAAAACGCAAAGGGCGAAAACCGAAACGGAAAACCACGATTTATTTGATGCGCACGCGATTACTGTTTGTGTCATTCAATCTTGAAATCACAATAGTACTCAATGTTTCAATACTAGTTGAATTGTCTGTAATACATACTATAATAAATAATATCGATCATCGATTGTCAACCTAATACACAATATACAATTATTTAATTATATTACAGTATAATGTGTGTGTGTATAATATATTAAAATATGTTGACATCTGTTTCTATAGTATTTATAGTAAAAACAAAAAAAAAAAACTTAAATGATCAGTAATTTAACCTTTAATTGCAATGATTGCAAATTTTAATAGCGGTGTTTCGTTGTTTACAACCACACAAGTGTGAAATTCGACGTAAAAAGTAATTTTTTTTTTAGCTACTTGTCAATAACAAATAAATAATAAAAAAAAATATATATATATATTAAATACTTGTGGTAAACATTTTGTCCGCACTGAAAACACGAGGTTTGAATTGAATGCGTTAAATTAAAATAATTTAATATATTGACGAGTAAATCCGACAAAGAAATAATCAAAATTACACTACGTAATTATTAAAAGAAAAAAAAAGTTAATTTGCGAGAAAAAATTTAATTGGGTTGAAATGTAGAAGAGTTGCGTTGAAAATGTGAGTAGATTTCATACTTTTATCTTGTTAACTCGTTGATGCCCAGTCTTCGGCGTATTGTTTAGTACGTTGGTAACGTATATAAACAAACGCATGTCAAATATCAAATATTAATTTCTGTCCACCTCTAAATGCAAAACTTAAAAAAAAAATCCAAAATTCTATATTTCGTCGAATTATTAAACGTGTTAATATGATATAATATATTATTTTAATAATATATCGAATAAACGTAATAATTTATAAGCGGTGCCTATATATTCGAGTGGTATATTATAATCGACCAGTGAAATGACCGTGCGATATGATCGTTGAATACAATATTTATTTGCACGATTTATTATACACGCCAAGCGTCATCACTCATTACAATATAATAATGTAATAGGTAGTATCGAAATGTATATATTTCATATTATGTACGGCTAAAATATTATGTTGACAGGTTAATAAAACTATAACTGTAGATAGAGTACACATTTCAAACTGTATACGGTACGTTTTATCAATGTATACGCATATATAGTGTGTAAACATCTGTCAGCGACGTGCGATAAATTTGTATTACCAAACTGAATAATAGTATTTTCTCTACAACGTGTATTATTATTATTATTATTATTATTATTATTATTATTATTATTATTATTATTATTATTATTATTATTATTATTATTATTATTATTAAATGATGAAAATTTGTGGTAAAAAAAAAAATGTGTATATAAAGAATTATGATTGCTATATGATATAACTGTTTGGGTTATCCATAAAACCATGAATCATTATAGTCTATTATATTTTCATTTGAAATTAAAATATGAATTTCATTGCACTATAAAATATAAATATATCATAAATTATGGTTTCAATTGTACATAAAATTACGTAATATTCTTAGTTATTCTCATTTCAAAATGCACTATTCTTCGTGCACGACAAGAATTAAAACATACTTAAAGTTTACAATGTCACAAAACATATTTAGTGATTTAGCCATATTAAATGAGAATATAGAATTATCAAATAAAATAAATGATGACGGTGTACTGAAAGAGTATGCATCTAAATATAGGCGCATTCAATTACAAAATAATTTGTTTTTTGTCGAAAATAAAATGTATATGTTTATATATTTTTTTTAATTCATGATGGATTCATTGCTAAATTCATTCTTATTTGTATCTTTAAATATTCTGGTGTCAGGGGTCGGGACTATAGCCCCCTAACCATTTAATTCTAGTTACGCCCATGTTAATGTCCCGACTCTCGACTAATAGAATAATCGACTATTTCGTGTCAGTGTTTTGAATAATATTTATTAGAGATATTATAATAACCTATTGTTTCCATTCGATTACGGCCATACCTTTTTTAATAGTTTTAAATCTTCGAGCCGATAATATTTGTAGTTGTCTTCTATTTAAATATTAATTTTTGAATTTATTTTGACGACTCAATTAAGCTTATATATATATATATATATATATATTAATATCCTCGATTTTTCATATACATTATTTAGTAAGTTAGATGGATTAAACTTCCAAACTCGTCACATTATTCCTCTTACCTAAATACGTTTAACGTAAAGTTGTGTAAAATATTGTAATTAAAATATGTATAACAGTCATACGATAATCGCCAAGGCCAACCCAATCCACCCACAATAATATTTACTCTAATTTACGCCCATGCTTGTGTGTGGTTACTTCTAATCTTAATGTACGGTTGTCACGCTATTGTAATATATGCTGACTTAATATACCGTATAGTATATAGGTCCACAAATTAAATTTTTTGTGTGAAATATTGGGAAATTATAATGTTGAATAATATCATCATTTTAATACATATATTTTTAATGCGAGCAGTGAACTGGTCAACCGTTTTACATTCCTAGATTCACTTAGTTATTCGTTATCTTGTATTATTTTATGGTATTGTTTATTTTAGGTTTTTAAATTTTTTTTTTTGAAATAAATTTAACATTTTTGTAATTTATCTTAGAAAAATTGTTATCGTTCTCATCATGCTTTTAAGCAGACAAACCAATTATTTAAATTGTTCCTGATTCTAAAATAAGTTTCGATCGAAATAGTTTGAATATTCGTAGTTTATGATAATTATCATCCAAAAAAAGCTTGCCCATTCGAATTGTCCATTACACAACAATCAATTGACTGTGATATTTTTAACGAGGGTAAAAATTTAAATCCCAGCCAAATGGATCGATTGAGCCCACATCATATCGTAATGAAGTAGGTGGGTTTTTCATTCTTTTCTTGCACCATTATAACCGAGTTGAAAATGACTCCAGTAATGAGACTGCTTTTGACGTTGTCTGATTGAATTCAGTTTAAACGTAAAAGGTACCGTGAGAAAATTGACGAAGGATGCTTGAAATGTAATTACTACACTTCTGATTTATAATAAATCAGAACGAAAACATAAATAAATAAATGAAATATCCTTATAACATCGTTTGAATTCAAGAGTTCTAGGTTAATTATATTTTAATAAGAAAATTTTTCAACGTTTATTGGAACCGAAAATTTTATTAGTATAAAAAAATATTACAAGCCTTAAGAAAGAAAAATATTAACATATTTACATGTTTATTTATTGTTATTTAATAATAAATATGGTTTGAGTGCTAAGGTGACCAGGAAAGTCCAAAAATTCTTTATTTAGGATAGTTAAAAAATAATACAAATATAAAACCTTTGAACCACCATATTTAATACAGTCATAACTCACTCATAATAGACACAATAGGAAAAATAAATAATTTAAGGTAGAAATAATAATCCAACTGATACTAATTCCTAATAACAATCAACTGATAATGTATTTCATACATTTAGTTATATACGATAATTGTAATAAGTATTTTCGTGCAAACAAACGTAAGAGCAGGAAATAGTATTGTTTTTGGTAAGAGATTAAATCCAAATGATTTTAAGAACTTTGTGTACTCATAATTATTATAATATTATTTAATCATATTATCACTACTATCATATTGTCATTTTTTAGATACTGGATTTTATTACTTTATTATAATAATGTATAATAATATTTAGTACATTTTATAAAAGTATTTTCTGTTCTGAAAACACAATAACTTTTTTCTCATTGTGTAGTAGGTATGTAAGTATTACATATTTACATTACCTTCTATAAATATTGTATTAACATACTTTTTTTTAAAAAGATTCTTGTTTAGTGTATATAGATCATAAGTAATGATTCTTAACATATCATAATCTGTCAGACTAGATATATTTTGTAATTTATATGGTTTCTGCTGAGATGGGCATGTGATGAAATTCATATAAATCTCACAAACTTATTATATCCTTTCATAGTATGATAGAAAAGTTTTCTATTTGAACAATACATGTATACATATATATATATATATATATATATATACATTTCACCCAAAATCATTAAATTTTAATCTTGGAATACGAAAAGTGTAATTTATGATTCCAACTGGCCTCTTATTATAAACTAATAAACATAAAGTTTAAAAAATATTGAATTATTTTCTTTTTTTATTTTACAGAAAAACGAGAAATATTAAGTCCAAAAGGCAAAAATGGACAACAAGGAGGCACTGGCAACGCAGAATGGCAACAACTGTGGTATTCGAGTTTTGATGAATTTCAAAAGCTCACGGAACCGCTATTGGACAACACCACTGAAACCAATCTCACAGTTCCCTTCGGAAGTACAGCGTACCTGCATTGTCGTGTCCGAAATTTGGGCGAAAGAACGGTGAGAATAAATCAAATTTTAGTAATTTATGAATACAAAATTATAAAAATAATTTTTAAAAATAATAATTGTTGATTGTAAAACCCTGCAAATAAATAAATTAGATTATTCTTTTGTATTATTTATATTATAAAGTGGATACCGTGACTAATGAGTCGATGATCGTAATTTATCGAAAATTAGTAAAGAAATTTTGGATATATATACACACATACAAAATGTCCTATATATTATATGTATTATATATATATTTAGAACAATTTTAAAACATATTCGATTTATTGAATATGTTATTTAATCCATATTTTATAATTATGAAAATTTTAATATATGTATTTATTTGTAAATTTAAATGTTTGATTTTTATAACCTATAATAGTTCTCGTCGTATGTACTGAACTGATCTCGAATTAATAATTATCTAATATACAGAATTTTATTTGACTATATTTATATGGTAGTTAAAATTTATTATATGTACCTACTGAAAGTCTAATTATTGTGTCATAATAAATTAGAATATTATGAAGTATGCACAGAATTATCTATGTCTTTAAATAATAAATAATTCAAAACAAATTATTTTTTTTACAAAAATGAGAATTTACTGCGCAAGACGTAATGTTCATGAATTTTTAAATTTATCAAAATTCTCTTGTTTTACGTTTTCTCTCTCTTGGATGTTGTTCACTTTCAGAACAAACATAAATATATATATATATATATATATTTTTTTACAACAGAAAACGAAAATCATATTTGACCGACGACCGTTCAATGTTAATATTTATATGATATCGACCCAGCGTGGTATATTGTTACTGGTTACTTCTGCGACGATTATTGAATTGCAAAATTTGAAATATCGGAAAAATATCCCTCAAACATTTTTTTCAATTCTTGGCTTAAATTACAATTCATATTCTCAATTCTACTCGATTTGTCAACATTTCTTTGTGGTTTTCTTACAGTTTTATAAGTTTACATCTCCTGCAACTTTCATAATTTGTCCATTTTAAGAATAACGGGCTCACTATCTGATGTCTTCTCTTCTCCGGTCATGACTTCTATAATTACCGTGCACTGTTCCGAGCGCATTAACGTACGTCATCCATATTTCGTCATTATATCCATTATAATATATTATTATTCAATGTCATCTTAATATTTCCATTAATATGTTTCACTTTATATTAGGAAATCACTCTTAATATTTAGTTGATTTAATTTTATTTTGGTATTAAATATTAAATATAAATAAAATACAGTCTATATACGAGTATGTTTTTTTTTTTTACTTATAATTTTTTATATATTGCTAGCGAGAGTAATAAGATAATATTATTAAAATTACTATTAAATACAAATTATTTTATTAAAAATTCAGTTGTTATAAGTATACTTTGCCTAATTGCAATACCTAATAAAACTGAAATAATTTTATTACATTAAATTTGATTTGTAATTGGGTTGGGCTCGTGGTGGCTCTATTATTATTATTATTATTATTATTATTATTATTATTATTATTATTATTATTATTATTATTATTATTATTATTATTATTATTATTATTATTATTATTATTATTATTATTATTATTATTATTATTATTATTATTATTATTATTATTATTATTATTATTATTATTATTAAATTTATTTAACTTAATGTAGTCTCACTAAAAATAAAGTTATTAAATCTTTGTAAAATCACTACTACTTTAGTTATAGTATTACGAAAACTTGTAACATCCAGTGATAAAGAAACTAAGTTCAAAACTTGCCAATATTACATCCTGTTAATATATTACTATAACAAATCATTGAAATCATCAATCATAAATTTTTAATTCATAAAGAACTCACGAATCTTAAACCATTTATACTCATATTCAATGTTCATAAATATTTTCTTTTAATATTTTTTAATACGAATTTATTATATAAACTAATATTAACTGATTTTATAATAAAAATATTTACAAATTAATTTCACGAAATATATTATAACCTGCATTATGCATTAACTAAATAATATTCCTAGAGTTATTTTAAGTGATTATAATATTATAAGATTATATGAAAATTTTAATATATATATATATGTATATATATATATATATATATATATATATATTTTTCATAAATATAAAATATAATATAACTATAAGACAAAATTTTTCATTTAACCTTTGTTCTATTTTTTTTCTTTATATTTTTCTTCACTCTAACATTTAATTTTTCTTATTCTATAAATCTCCACTTCAACTATACCCATATATTACGAGTATCTCCTTTAATATTTTTCTATAAGGAAACGTTATCTTTATAACAATCCTGAATATTCAAACGTATTAAGTTCTATTCTCGCATAATCTCAACAACTTTTCTATTTGACCGGGATTATTCTCGTCTCTCCTCATATCCAAAGCCATATTCACAAAATCATAACATACGTCTTATGTTAATTTCTGATTATCAAAGTCCTGTCGAAAATAAAAATATTTATTACGTGCATGCGTAATGAAATAATAGGTTTTTTTTCACTACAAGAACATTTTACCTCTATGTTTTTAAGCAGAAATATCATTTAAACTAATCTAGTTTATTTCAATGGTGTTATATATTTTAGTATGTCTTTGGTACTGTAATATGGCCCTTTGAAATTCTATTTTTATAACTAGTTGTTCGATTTTATTGTGAAACCCCACTACAACTTAAATACATAATACACTTTTTATTGCCACGTACGTAAAAATGAGACATCACACTATTGGATATTTTATTCAATTTGTATAACGTGCTGTACGTACTTTTTTTTCTAATATAACGTATAAATACACGGGCAGCGAAATATTCATATCTTGTGCCACGAGCAAAATGATATATTGTAAAATTTATAGATATTTTAGTTATTTAAATTGCGCAATTGAACTTTTTACTCACAGTTCAACTTATACGTTTATATAAATATAATATTATAATAATTAAAATTTACTAGAAAAATACTGACTGATACGAATGTATTGATCCTGTACAAAAAACAGTCCCCAATAAGTTTGTAGTCATTATATGATATACGTGACTGTCATCATCGTGTTCAATGCTTGTATAAATACATTTTTTGTACATTTCTCACTATAAGATAACCGTGAAAAGAATTGTGTATCCCCTGCACCACATTCCATTACACAACGGTAAACCATCACAGGATTTAATAAAACATTGACTGAAGGCTATTATACGATTATGATTCATAATAACGGATTAATTTCCTTCGTTATACTTTAGATACGCTTTATTTAAAAAAATAATTGCCCATTATTATAAATTTTAATATATTTATACAAGGTAAAAAATATGAGCTCACATAAAATATTCTAGTTCGGTTTATCACAGAAAATATATACAAATTAAAAATAAATTTCGTAATATATAATTTAACAAATTAAAATTAATTTTTAAATAAATTGGTGATTTCCAAAAATATTTTGGACATTTTTTAAAATGCTTAAACCAAAAATTTCGTTACGATTTGAATTTGTGCGAAATTCTAATGCAAATATTAATAAAATATAAACCAACTAAATTTTTTACCCAAAAGTGTGCCAAACATTTTTTTTAAATGTGACATATTAATTCAAGTTATAATTTTACAGTATTAATTACATAATACAATTTAGACACAAAACTTTATATCAAATTCATATATTTTAAATGATTAAATGCACTACAAATTTAGGATTACAATTTTATAATAAATTAGGTCATTTAAATGTTATATTAAATGAGTACGAATATAACCATATTGAATGCACATGTTCACATGGGACTTTTAGTTATTTAGCATATTTAATTTATAACCTAAAAATACAGGAAACTTAAAAACACAAATGAAAAGAATTACAAAACGGAATTAATTTTATATATAATTAATTCTTTAAAATATATATATTTTGTCATTGTGATAATTACAATATTAAATTTTGAATACTCTATTGGGATAAAATAAATTAACATTTTTAATATGTCTTATAATATAGAAAAATTGTATAATTTATGATGATGACATCTCCATTATAAAAAAACGACAATCAAATTTTATCTTGCCATATGATTTTCTATATTTTACGACCTCGGAAATAAAAAAAAATTAAATTATAAATTAAACTAAAATCTAATGATGATACTGAAACTTGAAAGGAAACCGTGTTAAATCAACATTTTAAAAATATTATCTCATTCTATTTAACTATTTGAAAGACTTACCAATATTTGTATGTTTAAATGGTTTAAAACAGGTTTATTATAAGATATATATATACATAAATGAAGGAGAAAAAATTACTAAAAAATAAAATCCCATTTTAAATTAAAGATGTTTGAAAATGAAAACGTCAATTCCAGTAGACCAGCAAAATAAAATTTGGCATAAAAATAATTTATTGAAAAGATATTTTCCTATTATTTATAATAATTGTTTTGTTACATGATATAATATATTTAAGTATACAATGGTGATTTTGATTGATATCAATAGTTATTATTGTATTTCAATAAAATTAGTTATAATTTATCAACACTATTTATAATTAATATGATGTAATTTATTATTTATATTTATGAATATAGATGTATAATTTTTGAATAAAAATTGAAAAAATTGATTGAAATCTTGACAAATAAATATTTAATATTTTCAGTATTTGGATGTCTTATTTTAGAGCTATTAAATTCTAAATAACGTATTCAGTTAATACTAAAACAGGTGTTAGAATAAAGACATTCTTATTATGTAGAAAATTATGTTGAACGGGATAATATATTTTATCAATAAACCAATCCGAATTCAAATGTTTTCTTTATAATACATGTTGTAGAAAATTTATTTAATGACTGTGCACGGTTTTTTGGTTGTATTCAAATTTTTTTTTGTGCGTGATATGATTTTTTGGTTTTTTTATAATCTTTTAAATTTGGTCTTTAAAAATATTAGACATTTTTCCTTTCTTCGCAATCCCTCTTTTTATACCTAAATATTCTCTAATCAAATGTCTTTTGAAAATGTACTCCAACCACTTTTTAAGAAACAAATTACTAGAACTCTACATAAAAATATCTCCTAAAACACAAAGTAAAGTTCTCAAAATTAAACCAATCTCCACAAATTATGGAACGCAGTTTATAGAAAAACAAACACTTTAGTATGGGCACATCATACTCTTCAAATTAAAAAAATTGGAAGTATATTTGTATTTTCGGACTTTAAAAAAACACTATTATTTATACGGCACTTTCTGACATATTTCAACTTCAGAAAGATACAATATAGCTCCTCCAGTCCTTAACCTAAATACCTTCTTGTTGTCTTTCCACTACCAATTTCCTTTTTTTTCTTTTTTTTGTGAACCATTTCACACCAAATGATATCAAATTTTCTATTATCGAAAATATATATCTAATAAATCACCCGGCTTTCTATCTTATCGCTATTGAATAAGACAGGTAAATTTCTAAAAATTGCATTGTCTACAATGCATTAATACGTTTATACTCGCGTGTTTTCTATATACCTATTGGATTTCTATAAACAATTCTCTATTGAGTATACATATTTATGTGATTTTAAAATTATTATTAGTGTACCAATTCCAAATAAAAATAAAAATCACCATTTGTTTACCATTATTTTAAAAACTTCTAAAGCGCTTAATTTTTTTTCCCCTAAAATAATAGATAAACTAACCTCGATAAATTGAATTCTACAACGAATTCTTATGAATCAAAAATTGACTATAATATCCAATGTAAATTTTTTTGTTTTGTATTTTTCCTATAAACAATTCATGTTTTTGTAGATTTGTGAACGTTAAATAACACCGTGCTATATATCTAATTCTTAAAATCAATATCCTTTTTTATTCTTATGCGTTATAGACACTAGAAAATATTAGACATTAGACATTTTCGAAAATGTAGAAAATATTAATACAATGACATTACAAATGATTATTTGTATCAATGTCATCAGTTTTTTACGAAATAGTTGTCATTGAGCCATTGACCAATTTATCATTTCACGTACAAATGTGAATGATGACCTTAACAACAGGATAATAAAATCTATGAATGATGGCACTTGTATCACATAATATAATGTTTTATAAAATAAGTTTGTCACCATAAAATTATAAAAGGTAATAAATCAAAGTGAATTTTTTTTATCCTCATATAAGTGTAATATTACATTTTGACATTCATATTCCCGAATTTTTGTTGGGAATACAAATACGAATTTACGAATAAATAATATTAATTTAAACATATTTATACAGATATTTAGGGTGTTAACGCTTTAATAAAAAAAGAATTATAAAAACCGCATAATTATATTGAAATAAAATTTTTCACGGACTCAATACGTACATACAACTGAAAAAATTGTGTAAAGATCTGTGTTATAGAAAAATGTTTTGAATAGAAAATAAAATCCTCATCTGCCTATTTTTATTATTTTAAGTAAATGAACAAGTCTTATCGGTTTTTTTTTTCATAATCAAAATTCATATAAATCTAAATACAAAAACGGTACGTGGAAAACTCAAAAATGTATTTAAAAGATTTCATAATTACCTAATTAATATTTTAATAAAACTACTATTAGATTTATAATCAAATAAAATAAAACGTATTTTGAATCAGTTAAAATAATTTACTGAAATAAAGAAAATATTTTCGTAATAATTATAGTTCAATATCACACACTGATAAAAAACTTTCAATATCTAGGTTTATCCTATTTCTTAATTACTTGTTGTCGGCAAACTATAATTGATAATATTAAAGGATTAAAGTTACCGTAAATTTTAATTTTAAAGAATTTTAGTCACTAAATTGTTATTGTAAAC
This sequence comes from Slavum lentiscoides, assembly GCA_032441835.1. Taxonomy (NCBI): domain Eukaryota; kingdom Metazoa; phylum Arthropoda; class Insecta; order Hemiptera; family Aphididae; genus Slavum; species Slavum lentiscoides. The sequence goes on along the minus strand of CM063706.1, from coordinate 16,631,883 downwards.
CATTTAAAGTAGTTAACACTTTTATTGTCCATTAAATTATAAAACGAATTATTGAAATTTATATATTTTTATTATAATTATCGATTAGTTTATTCAATGGCTAATGAAAGCAATGTCGGCATGATGACATCTTACAATCATATTTCATCTGTTTTTTTTTTTTTTAAGAAATAATTTATTTCATAAATGTTAATAATATCAAAATATTCAATAAGTCTCAATATTTTCTGTATTAAAAATTACTATGATTAAAATCTTAAATATTATACACTTACACACTACTCACTTGAATATTTTTACCTAAGCAACTAAAATGAATACGCATTATCTAATTAATCCGAACTGTCCGAGTTCATTTTTTCCATACCGAATTTGAAGTTGATAAAGAAGGGTTAAGTCTTTTAATCAAAACACGCTCGTTCAAGCCAAATTGCCAAACTGGAAACTAGTGGAGAGAATGAGAGTGAGAGAGAGTAAGAGCTGACTTCACTCGGAGATTCCGGTCACGTATACACTAGTGCTGTGGACGTTTATATATCTCTCGGGTCGTTGTCGCCGTTTTTGACATAATGATGTCCGGAAAAGAGAGATGCCATTGGGCGAAATTAAATTCCGTCACTAGCTGTTGCCGCCTTCCCGTGTTTTCGAACACCCTTGTCCACTTCACCCTTTCTCTTTTTTCCTTGCTCACCCTCACTACCTCCTCCCTCCTACAATATCACTCTCCCATAATGTGTACGGTTCTGTCTAGATAATAAACGGTGTCGTGTCGGCTTGTGTAAAAATTTGAGCCATTCGTGTAAACACACATTTTAAGTCGACATAGTGAAAAGGGATATTACATGAAATTTCTACAAAAAGAACTTAGAAAAAAATAAATAAAAATCCACAGCATATGATTTTGATTTTCAAACAGTATAATATAAATAAAAATAAATGCAATAATAAATATAAAATATAATTTCAACTTTTCATGAACCATCAATTAAATTTATATGGTATACATTTATTTTGACGCTTTTAATTAATACGAACATGTATAAAGAAATGTTATGGGTAATTGACCTTATATATATATAATTTAATAAATTTCCGGTATATTTGAATTAATTAAATTTATAATTGGACTTCATTTCTTTATTCATAATAAATTTAATATAAATCGTAATTATAATACAATTAGTTTTTACACCTAAAATATAACTATAAATAAATTTACTTATAAGTTATTAAATAAGTTAATTTTATCAATTATTATTAAAATGCCAATTTTATTGTGATATTTTCATATGACAGTAATTGTTTTAAAGCTATATCATATCTAATTTGTTTTATGATTAACTAATTTAATGTAATACATCTGTTTTATCAAAACAACCTGCAATGATTCGCTGCAGCAGAATTTAATTAATATATTATTCGTATAATCGTATGAGATAATCATTTCAAAAATCATTCTTTAGCATTCAGAATACCGTCACCGTATATTAAAGGCTAAGCCGTGTCGTCGAATCCATTCGACTACCACTACATTTGACGCCACCCACTTCCATGAAACTAAAGACGTAAAAATTTATGAGTTCTTGTATGTGTTCGAAATATTATTATCTTGGGCGTCCTATCGATTTCGTCACAGTAATTCTTCCTTCAATGATGTTGGTTATGAAATCGTTGTGTCAGATGATATGACCAATTAGTTTTATTGCCCTTGACTCAATCGTCTTTAACAGCTGCCTCCATTCTCGTACTACGTCTAAAACTTGCTAATTGCTTTTTTTAACTATCCGTCTCGAATATTTAGAATAAATTTGTTAAAATTAATTAATTAAATGTTTACAATCATTAATAATATAATAATTACATAGATTTCTAGAATACAGTTTAATAATGCCTGCCTTGTTTTAATATTTCACTTTAAATTTGCACAAGAAGAAGATAAAAGTTTTATGTGATTATATATTTTTTTTTTTTTTTTTGTAAATAGGTCTTTTCAGTTTTTTCTGGTGTTGTGGTTGCGCTATTCAAAATTCGTTTTCTCTTATCTTCTTAAACACTCCATCAGATTCACAAAAAGGAAAAGGCATTGTATAATATTTCCAGTCCCCAAAAATATCCATTGTCCGTGACAGAACATGACTTATGACGTTTATACGACACTACTTCTCTTTCTTAACACTAACATAGAATTTTTCCGATTTCCTCTGTAATGAATATCACTGTAGATCTATCATCAAAAACTAAATAAATCCATTCATTTGAATGCCTTTATTTATTTTCACGTCTCTGTTTATTTAAAATAAAAATTACAATGTCATTTATATGGTTGTCAGCGTGAAAAGTGATCAATTGCGTGTAATTGGCCCAGCATGTGATTCATAGTGACGAGTGGTAGGATTTATTTGAAGGTGTTTTTAACAAATGAATACACCAAATGTTGGTTTTAGTTGTATTGTATTTAATACTTAGATCGCGTTAAATTTTAACCTACCGCGAACAAAATAACTATATCATTTTTTTGAAAAACATTGGATAAATGTATTTTCTTTAGTTATGATTGGACCATTCAACTAGCGTCATAATTTGTTTAAAATTTATTCTAAGAACAAACCCACAATATGATATTTATTAAATTTAATTAACTGAATAAAAAAGTAGGTTACTGAATTTCCTGTTGTTTTATTTATTTATACTCCTTTAGTAAAAAATTAACTTGTGATTGAACCTGATTTTAATGTGAAGAAAATAAATCAGTTTTACTACCTAGTAAAGTTTGTGTTCATTCATAATAATTTAATATAATAAATACGATGTTTAAAGTATTTTTAATAATTATAATTTTATTATTGCATTAAATACAAAATGATAAAATTTGTATTTATTGTTTTGATTTTTCTTAAATTATTAGTCCTAACATATATTTTACTAAATTAAGTAAGTATAATTAATATTGTTCATGACATAATATAATTATAAATTCTTTATTGTAATTGGCTATACTTATATTAAGTCATATGTATTACATTTGTAATGTTATAGTATATTTAATAATATTAAAAAGTTCTGTAGTGTTAATAATTTTACTCTAAAAGCAAAGTAATCTTTAAAAAATAATATAAATTCAAAATTTATATATATTTATACTCTGTCGTTTTTTTTGTAATAATTTATTAAAATAATTTGAATTGTAAATATTTTAGACAATACATTTTTCGTTTTATTAATGTAAATATTAAAAACATTGATTTTTCATAACTTACTATGCGCCTTATATACACAGTTTTTTCTTTAAAATTTAGTTTACAAATAAACTAACCCTGCCCAATTTAAATTGCGTTCGCGTGACCGAAAATAGTGTGTACACAAAAATACCGATAACGTCTCTCATAATTATTTACACAGTAAAGAATTTTTACATTATAGTTTATACCTTACAATACGTTTTGTTGTACAGTTTTTTTGCACAGCAAATTAAAAATATTTTTGTAAATTACACGTGTCTTATTGGAGTTCGTATTTAATTGGAAACAACTTGTCTCGTTTAATTATTATTTTATTTTTATTTTTTAAATTAATTTCAAATCGTTTCATTTATAATATAATTCATGGTTTTGATGAACACCGACTTTTTATATTTTATAGGTATTATTAGTGACGTCTTTGCTATATTTTATGTTTAAAATCGCCCTCGGAATATTCTGTACTATATTTCAATGATGCGTATTATAAATAAATAAATATATCTGAATGCTACAGCTGTGTGTTATTTATTAGTGACCTCTATAAAATATACGAACTTATTTTCTTCAAAAGTATATTTTTTTATTATTATTATCAACGTAAATCTTTGTTTAATTCGAAATATAACGCATTACTAGTTATTATCTGTCAGAATAAGAATAATTTTATAGGCTCCATAAAAATTGAATATAGGTGAATTAGATCTCCTAGTCTCTGAAGGGCTAAATACAGTAGGGAACAATTTATTTAATATATTGCAGTATTATACAAAATATATAATTTTATTATTAAGTCCTGGATAAACACAATAATGTTTGTTTGTGATTTTTTTTTAAATATTATGTAAATCTTTTTTTGTAATTATTAAGAAAATTATATTTTATTTCAAATTTATACATAATAATGAAATTTAAAAAAAAAGCAATTGTTGATTTTATTTCCGAATTTAAATCGTAAAAGAAATTAATATCCAGATGTTAAAAATATTTATTTCACAAGTTCATACAATTTCTACAACGTACGACAATATTATTACTTAAAAAAAATCATTATTAATAGCAGATAAAACTATTAATTGCATTACATATTATCCGTTATAATATAATATTATTACGGATAATATGTAATGCAATTTATATTTTTCGAACACGTATAGCATATCGTAAGTACCGTCAAATTTCCGAATCAATGTAATTATTCGGACATAACTATTTTTTTTTTTAAACAATATAGACTGATAACTCACATAATTATTAATTTTTCGGCATTCTGATTTCACTGAAAAATTCTATACATATTATTTAATTGTAATACGTATTTATTTAAATGATATACGCATAAATCAATCGTAGAAATCGTTTTTAAACCAGTAGTTAACCTTCTGACATTTCATAAATGCGCAAAAAATCATATTATAGGTATAAGTGACTACGCAGATATTATCACGAGTTTCAATATTTTTTAATCAATCGTTTATGAAAATAATAAAAAGTTGTTTATAACTTGAAAACAAAATCGTTTTTCATTTAGTAAAGTTAAATATTTTATTTATTTTATTTTTTTGTTTTTTCATCGTGTCATTTCGGACAGTTAGGATTTAATTATAAAATAGGTAAAGGTAACTATCAAGTTTTATATTGCGTTCTAAAAGTAGAATAAATTTTGTTTTTTTATAACAATTGAAATAGTTATATCGTTGTTTTGTTTTGAATTTTTATAGTTTTGAAGCAAAATTGAATAGGAAATATTATTTACATTTTAAAAGATATTGTTTATTAAATTTAATTTGAATTTCAAAACAAGTTTTGAAAAATGTCTCCTTTATCAGAAATTACGGTTTTATTTTCTACGTTCATCGTAATTATTCATCGTAAAATTCATTATAGCAGTGTCTAAAGTTAAAGGAAATGGTGGTAAATTCAAATATTAATATAAAAATAAAATGCTAAAAAAAAATCTTAATTTATTTATTTTTTCTTTTAAGAAATCCATTTTAGAATGGTGAGACTATATTTTTTACGGATCAAAATAAGAAGTAAATTTGCCTGGTTTTTGTTTGGAAAACTTGTCCCCTCCCCAGTCGACCGACGATATATTTATTGAATTTTCATCGAGATAAAACGTACCTATTATATTTAAGTGTATAGACACCAGTCAGTGGCGTAACTAAGAGGCATTAGACATTAGGCATTAGTCCTTGCGTTTACCCGAGCCCAAAGTAAAACAATGCATAAAATTATACTATTAAATTTTTTTTTGTTAATTCAAAAACAATACTCGGATATTACTTAATGAACCTGTTGTTTACAATAATAATTAAAATGTTGTACGTTAAAATGAGTAAAACATATGTGTGGTGCACAAAAGCAAAAATTAAAAGATTTAAAAAAATTAAAAAATGGAAAATTTCCAAAATTAGACAGTGATTTCACAAAACCGATTGAACGTACATCAGAAAATTCTACTATCATTAAATCTGTACCTAAAATACCACTTGTGGCAAATCCGCAATTTTTTTTTTTTTTACTTCGTTGAGAATTTCGCTCGTGGGACAAAAGTTTCAAGTTACGCCATTGATACACGCACAGTATTCATACTCATACACATCAATTCAATAAGTACGAAGTACAAACGCAGGTCTCATTTAATTTGACTTTTCAAACCGTTGTCGTTTACGATCGAAACGTGTTTGCACTATTTTGCCACCCAGAGCAACGTAAAATGTGAAGAAAATTCCCAAACACCGGGCAGTGTAGTTGTGTGGCGGCGGCGAAAGGCTGGGCCTTAGCCAGAGTGGGCTACGGGAGCTTTAGCTCCCCTTCTCCGAAACGTCATACATTTTCTATAGTTATAAATTTATATTTGAGTCACAAAAATAAACAAGTTTCGTTAATTTTGTAAACAAAATATTTATGTATAAGTGTAAAAAAACATATGACATTTCGCTTGATGAGGGGGGCTTTATTATTCCATGGAGTCCATTTTCACCGAACAATTTATCACACTGTTATCATAGATTATAGACAGAGAATTAACCGTTGACAGCCATAGACTCGTACGTAATATAATGCCTATGTATGTAGCACGGTTGATAATAATTGCCTTGGTTGGTATTTGGTATTGTCTTAACAATCTGCCAAAAACACTTTAAGTGCATTTTTGCTCATCTGCATTAGTACTTAAATATATATATATAGGTAACACCTTGCTTCCTTTAATCTATATATGACTATTATTTCCTGCTTCCTTGAAATAAATATTGCTTGTCTACTTATATTTTCAGATTTTGAAGTAAATTAGTAAATATGTACGCGTTTATAGGATAAGAAATATAATTTAAATAGTTTTGATTTAGACGATGTTTTGAAAAATATATGGAACCCAAATTCAACATAACACTTTCTGACTAAACTTTTTGGAAAACAACGCAGAAAGTTTAACACTTTAACACATTATTTGATGGATAAACCCGATTGAAATTTATGAGACATCGAAAAATACACCTCTCTCAAAAGATAGCGTACTGATTGTGTAAAAAAAATTTTTAAATTTAAAAAAATGTACGTATAAACACGAAGCAAGGAAGCATTTTGCACTATATTATGTAGAATATAATTACTATAAATATTATATTGAAAGTAATGATAAAAACGTCTAAAAAAAAAATAAGAATAAACATTATTGTAAAACCAGTGTACTCAACGGTCCACTGAGAATCTAAAATTAGTACCCCTGCGAAAATAATCCTGGCTACGGCTCTGGCGAGATGGTTGCAAGAACAGTGAGAGCATTTTCGTTACATAAACACACAAATAAATATGTATGTATACGACGTGCGAACGGTACGGAATATATTATAATAACGGCGTTCGCGTGTATAAAACTATGGTGAATTTACGAGATTTTTATATATATTTTTTTTTGTTTTCTTCTCGCGCCGCGATGACGATGGACGACAGAGGGCGCAGCCGGTGATGACACGCTGTTAAAGAGCGTATCATAAATACGAGATTTTCTGCAGAGCTGTCTGTATTGTTTTTCAATGTAAATATGTTAGTCTTGCGGCCCCTGCAACGGTCCCGGCACGCCCAATACACTTCAAAGGTGTCTTTTTCGACAATCGACTATAAACAACAAACGGCGGAGGTTGTGGTGGATGAACACCGAACACACACACACACACACACACACACAGATTTTCTGAATTCACAATCGCTTCACACGCCGAAACCATATTGGACGTCTGTGCGTTTCGCACAGGGCGATAGGAACGGAGGTACATTATATTGTATAAAGGGGAAACGAGTGGGGAAAAAAAAATATACCGAAGCAAATCGAATATTGTAATGGCGGCGCCTCGAAATAAATCGTTTGTCTGGTCATGTTTTTTTTTTGTAAGCAGCACGTGGATATATCGTCGATACAATAAAGGCGGCGATGGTCGGGAGAAAAATCGCGGCAGTCGAGAAACAGACGTGCACCGTTATTCTCATTCGTCGTCACTGTTTTATTCATGACTGCCTTCCGCAGCAGCTGACGCGGTCCCGTGTTGCCCATGTCGTTCCCGTCCGATCTGTACCGACCAGACGAGACGCGAATCTCGCGAAAGTAGCCTGAAATACGTTACACGACATAATAATAATAATACGTCATCGAGTCATTACGATCATGACGAATTTATCTGGAGAAAAAGCCTGCTATCTCGGGGTGTTACACCACGGTCTAGATGCGATTCGATAAAGTGTAAAACAAATTTTCGTTTTATACCTGTTATAATTTGATAAACCGTAAATTGATTTTGGTAAAAAAAAAAAAAAACTATTGCGAAAATGTAATCTAAGATCATTGTCGACGGTGGTTGTTGCGACCACGTCGTTCAATACGTAGTGGCGTATCCAACGAGTCGAGAATAGGAAATACATCCCTGCATAGAATTTTTTTTTTACAAGAAAATGCGTACAAAAATATTGTTATTAAATGTTTACGTAAAATACAAGAATCGACGTTTACTAATCAACTACAGTCCACGTGTCAATGTTCAAAATAATATTCAGACATCCTATTTGATAATGAAATAATATAATGTAAAAGAATAATTTTATATTTTCAACGAGATGACAATAAACTATTACTAATCGTTTCACATTAATATAATGTTTATCAGTTGATGTCATTTATTTAAAAAGTGCCATAATTTATATAGACTAATATTATTATGTTTTTCGGAATCGACCATGTTTTTGTTTTTGATTTATTCCTGACGTTTCGGAGCCGTTACAGGTTCCATCTTCAAAAGTTATAGTTCACTGCTGACTGCTATGACTATACTGAATCGAAGTACGGATAAAAGAACAGGAAAAAGACGTAGATTACAGAAGAATAGCAAAATCAGCAGTAGCCGAACACGTTGAACAAAAATATCACAATATCGATTTTGAAAAAAATATTGAACACAGAAATGAATTACGGAAAACGAATGATAAAAGAAGCGATAGAAATAGAAAAATTTCAAAACAATTTTAACAGAGAAGATGGTTGGAAAATCAGTAATGCATGGAAACCGATAATCCACCAAGTTAAAAGACGAAGAGAAGAAAAACAACCAATAAATATTAACACTCAGCATGAAATACCTACATCATATAGTAACAACCAAGAAGAGAGGTTAAATAATGAACCAAAACAAAACTGTAGATGTAGAAAAGGAAGAGCTACATGCATAGAATGTAAACGCAACGAAAATCGAGACCAATAAACAATCAAGGCCACCCGAAATACTTAAATAGAAAGTGACAAGAAGGTACAATCGAGAACATTAAGAAAACGATTAAGACCATCAACAGCAATTATAAAGTGATAAAGACTATTTGGAAAGAAAGACATATTCGTTTTTTTAGTAAAAAATATATTCGTTTTTTGAAGTAATTTACTCCAAAATAAAACGAATGATATCATATGGCATCGAAACGATGGTAAGTGGCCCTTCTGGTATCTGTAGTTCAACCATGGTTATAAATGCCCCATATGATATTACACACCCGACACCCCTAATAAAACCTGGTAAAAAACTACCTAGTACAGAGGTATTCAAACAGTGCGTCGCGGCTCCCAGGGGCGTCGCGTGAGTTGGTGAAGGGAGCCGTGGCAAAAAACAGGAAAATAAAATTAATGTCATAGTGTAGCTATTATGGAAACGATAATGAAACACACACGACAATCATTTGAGCGATTATTGAAGCAATAACTAAACACACACTGTAATTAAAACAAAATATCGGTAAAAAATAAACGTAGAGAAGGAGATGAGAATAGCTATTTCTAAACTAGAACCAAGATTTGAACATATTAATATATTATGAAACATAAACAAGCTCATCCATCGCTCTAAATATTAATTAATTTTTTTATTAATTTGTATTTATTAAACATAAAATATTTAATTTAATTTTTTCTATATTACCTATTTATTTGTAAATTGATTTATACAGTCGTATGATTGTCTTTTTGTCATTACTAATTTGGGAGTCGTTCAAATATTGTGAAGACAAAAAGGAGCCGTGGGATGAAAAAGTTTGAATACCTCTGACCTAGTAATTAGTGTGTGTGTATATATATATATATATATATATATATATATATATAATGTATGGAATTCGCCACTTCCCCTATAGAAGGGTCTAGGGACGCCAATGTTTGTATCCCGCTTACTCAGAGGCGAACGCAGATAGGAGTTTTGGGGGTTCAAACCCCCTCTGAAATGTCTGAGAAAATTTAAAAGTTAAGCTGCGACATAATATATATTATATGTAAGAGTATATATAGTACCTAATAATTTCACATTTTTTCAAAAACCCACCACGAAATTTTTTCCTGCGTTTGCCCTTGCCCCCACAAATAATTCCTGCGCACGTATCAATTATATGAATTGATTTTATTTTAAATCCCATAATTTATAGATACGAGTGCATTTGTCACGGCTCTCAGTTGAAAAATCATATTTTTACGGCCATCATAATTTTCACGTTGTACGACTACTCATTTCTTTTTATTCTAAAAGCTCGTGAACAATTGTTTATTACACGACCATTTGCTGAACAGTGTTTATAATGATCTAACTTTCATTTTACGGTAACGAATATCCTAATAGACTTTTGATACTTTGGTTACACACTAATCTATTCGTATCACGCAATATTTTATATATATTATTCTATATTTGTAAATCGTGTGTATTTTTTTTTTGTTTTCGTTTGTTTAATAAAAACGTAATAATTTTAAAATATTCTTCTTGGAAAAAAAACGTAAAGAATGTGAAAACGAAACAAATAAATCCTGAAGTTGTTCCGAATGCATATGGAATTTATTTTGGATATAATAACTTTAAACTAGTTAAAGTAACAAAAATGTCTAACTGTAATTATCGTCATTCGGTAATAATATTATTGTTAATAAAATATAATTATACGGCTCTACGGAATTACCAACGTTATTTTAATAGTCAGTTGTTATGATTAGTTTAAAAGAAACTAATTAAAATTAATATTGTTTTTAACTAATAATACATATATTACATAAAATCGAATGTTCTGATAATTTGAAATGTTATATTAATTCGTCATACTACAGATAGTGAAATCGGATTGTTAAATCGGGTTACAACGAATTTATAGAAACAAACGTGGAACGTTTTATTTTATTTTATTTTTTTTTTATTTAGTAAATCTGTTGAACTGTATTGTTATTAAATTAAATCCAAAAATTATTTTCGCAAACAAAAAAAAAAAGGATTTCTTTTGTCTTCGGCAAAAACGTGTTCGTTGGTTCATTGGGTCGGCACAAACTTTTTATCCCGATCAGTCTCTTTTTTCGTCAAACTCGAACAACTATATTCGAGAAAAGCGTATGAATTCAATTCCAGTATTCCAGCAAATAAAATATATCACTGAGTTATAAATAAATTATAAATCCCATAGTACATTAACATCATTATCCGATGTTAAACAATATTATGCAATATATTTCACCGTTTTGTACATATTTAACTGCGTACGTACGCCCCGGTTCTCCCTAAACAGCAGTAAAATTTATTTGCCGAGAGAATAGTAGGTGATGTGGTAATAACAATTATTATTGGGGCTGAATATTACCACAAACTAACGCATTGAGTTAATACAAAGACCCCAGTGCACATAACGAGAGATACATTTAAACATATACATTTTTCAGGAGACATTAAATTTTTTTTTTTTTTTTTTGTAGGATATACGTAGGTATCTGTATTTAAAAATTTTGAGATATTATTTTTTTGGTTGACATATAATATTAATCGGAAAATTTTAATTAATTATTACAATAAACATGATAATTACCACAATACTTAATTACCACATTTCTATTAATTGAAATATGCGAATACGCACAAAACGTGTCCGGTAATCGCACCGAATGTGTTATAATAAATTAAAGAATAAAATATAATATTAAAGAATACAATATATGTGGGTACATAACACGTTGTGTCTATCATGTGAAATGATAACGTTGCTTATTAATTATTAGAATCGAAATTTCTTATATTTGTATAATATATTACAGAATATTATTATAATAAAAATAAATACTACTCTTGCTACTGATAAAAAAATATTAAAATAATAGTGATACACTTATATATTTATCAAAAACACGATGTAATCGTCAAAATATCGAATAATAAATGTTTTCGATATTTTGCGGTAAAAAATGACATTTTATCATATACTTAACACGATTTAAGACATTTGGTGCGTACACAATTCGATATTTTACTAGTTCTTAAATAAAACAATATACACCAATAAAATGTCGTCATTGAACCGAAAAAGACTGTATTAATGACTACCACAAGTTGGTTCGGTGCGAAAACCAGATAGTAAGTCCGAAGAATATTTTTTTTATTGCATCGGGCATAAATCCCATAAAAAAAAAATATATATATATTTATATACCTATATGTTCAATACAAATTCGCTAGACAAATAAGCTTGTTACAGCACCAATAGAGATAGAGAATTTTCTTCCCTCGACATTTACATAAACATGATTTTTCGGAAAATTTCGACCCAATTGTACATTAAATTTATAGTATTACACGCATAAAAAACAAAATTTTTATTTAAGTGTATTTTCTTTTAACCCGCGATCGCTCGCGTTTTAAATTTTTTCTAACAATATATTAATTTACTTAATTTCATCGAAATATGAATTCTATTTTTTTGCAATTTATTATTATTGCATTATAAACTAGACTATATGTGTGAGATAGTTATGGATCCTTATTGGCAGAGACGTAATTACGGGGGGGGGGGAGATATGGTGGATGGATCCCCTACCATGGGCTGCCTTTTTTACATAACATATTATTTAATGAACAAAAAAAAAATAAGAAATTATAATAATTAAAAATAATAAAAATAATATTATTTTGTATTAACAAAAATCGGTTAGCATTTACTATAATTTATAATATTCCTCAGTTTATTGATCCCGGTGACTACCAACTGGTATGGTGGTGCGGTTAGTTTAGGTCACCGAAAAGCTTACCCGTATTCAGTTGTTGAAGTAGAAACAGATGAAGTATGATCAATGAATTAGCTAAAAAAAAACGAAGAAAATTTGAAATTTTCTTAAAAAATACATCGTTTTTGTTAAAGAAAATATAATAAAAAGTATAAAATACCGAGTATCGATCACTTTAACTTTGATAATAATATTGGAATGGGTGATACAATTATGGGTTATCCAATGCTAAATTATAAATCTCTTCTCTTACAACACTCGTAATAACGCCACTGCTTATTGGTCCCTCCTACCATAAAAAATACTGTATTTTTACATAAATTTTTCAAATTTCTTTTTTTATATATTTTAATTTAAGGCTGCTAATTTACCATTCTGTTATTCTAAAATATAAAAAGAAAAAAAACATTAAAATTGTAAATCATAATAAAGTCAGTAGGAGGGATATTAGACATAAACCTAAATTATTTCTAACCTGGTGAATTTTATCAAAAAAATATATACGAAAAAAAAATGTTTACATTAATGATCAACTCCACTGAAAATAATTGTCACCAACAATTCAATATTATCGACACGTACGGTATTATTTGATTCATAATCGTGTAGACACAGCACTAGTAGAAGGGAGATTATTATTTATCATTCAATCGACTATAGTGTTATTCTTAAAATAAGTTTTGTGTTAGATATTTTTCTAACGGTGCTAGCGATCGCGGGTTAAACATTATACTATATACCGGTACAGTAGAAGACGTATAGACGGACGGATTACGGCGAATAATGGGTCAGCAAGCACACGCGTGAAACGTATTAATGTTCGACGTGTTCGTGACGAGCGCGCATTAAAATAATAATCCAAAAGAAGCTCGACGATACGCACGATCTGCCGGTGGATAAAAAAAAAGAAAAAGGAAGGCTAAAAAAAAAAAAAATTCGTCTAGTTTATTTATATGTATTAAAAAAAAAAAAAATATATATATATATACATAAAATTGTGTGTGCGTATTATCGCATAAATCGCCTGGATTCCATAACGATACCGGTGATTGTTTACGATGTTGTTATTATATATTTAAAGGGACGGGGACTATGGCGCCCCGAATATATTTATATAAATAATATGCGCACACGGTGCGTATACTCGGTAACGGGTCGTGTCACGTTATAATATAAATTGAAAAAAATAAAAAATAAATCGCTGGAGTGAAGAAAGCGATTCACGCAACGTTTGAAACGCTTCCTCGGTGCAGGATAGACCGGCGGAGCCGTACGTTTTATTTCTTTTTTTTTTTGCATTTATTCGGTTTTTTTTTTTTTCATATACCATATACGAAACGATGATAACTGAGCTTCGGAAAGTGTAGTTCAAATGAAGTATACGCTTATGAGTCGACAGAAAATGACGCATCGGCGTGCTCGCGGGAATAATTCACGAGATGTTCCTTTGCCTCGCCCCCCACCGTTTCAAACGTGCCCATTGCAAAAACGGAATGCGTTAGTTTTACACCGAGAGCAATATAGCGCCACCTCACCTCCGAAGATACAGATCCCTAATCCGAGAATATAACAATCATGCCTCAAATAAAAGTTTACCCATACACAAATACATGAATAATAATCCTAGCCAAAGATTAAAATCCCGTAAACCTCCTTGGAAGCTGGCACAAAAATTAATTAAGGAAAACTATAACCTTAACTCTAAATGGACTGATGAATGGAGACTACATAACCCTGACAAATTTAACATTATTGAACAACTTACAGAAAGGACCCCGGGGTTCCATCTACCTCGGAAGGAATGGGTGACCTTAAATAGACTTAGGACTGGCCACGGAAAAACGGGAAATATGCTGTATAAATGGGGACTTAGGGATACACCATAATGCGACTGCGGACATGATAATCAAACAGCCAATCACATCGTGGAAGAATGTCCAGTACGCAACTTACAAGGCGGAATGAAACATCTCCACAAGGTCACAGCAACGGCAACAAAATGGCTAACCAATCTAGACATTAGAATCTAAAATTAAACAAAAAGTATCCCGACTCACCATACAATCAGGGCCGTAGACACGGGGGGGTTAGGGGGTTCAACCCCCCCTTGAACATCGGATACTGGATGAATTATCTAAGAAACCGAGAAAAATTGATATATTGTTATAAATTAATTATAGTATATAAAAATAATATAAATCATTCACACTTTCTTGATGTTTACCTTAATATTATAACTAATGATGACCTCACATAGGCCATATTAAATTTCTATCTATAGCACTGAACCCCCCCCCATATAAAAATCCTATCTATAGCACTGAACCCCCCATATAAAAATCCTATCTACGGCACTGCATCCAATCACTCATATATATTTTATATTATTTTATTTTATTTCTTTTATCTATTTAACGAATTATTACTATTTTATGTTTCCATATATTACCAAAATTTTATATATATATTTCTTATTGTAATATTTGTTGTTGCTATAATATTAACTAATTTTAATACTGTTAGTGTTGGATTAAACCATACGAGAAATAAACACCGAGAGTGTAATTTCTCGGTACAGAAACGTGATAGAGACGATTTTCAGTAAAATTAAATTCAAAAACTAACCGAAATTTTTTTAACGCGTTTAACGATCCAGTATCTTTATTTCTTCTATTTTCCTACAGAAGCGGATTTATCATTTCTACGGCTATAGGCACCAAAAATTTGCCACCCCTATATTAAGTGAACAAGTCACAATACCCCCTACAAAATACCTACTATAAATATATAGACAATAGTAGTGGACATCCATTTGAATTTTTAGACTATTTTTTTCGCCTTTAGTTATTCGGCCTACGCGACCGTACGTATGTGTTTTTAACGTGGCGACGCGAGCTCTGGGCGGACTATACCAACGTGTTACATATAGTATTATCAAAAACTGTTTTCTATACAGACATACAGTAGTTGTTTACTGTATTTATAATGAGTAATGACTATAAATTATAATGAACCAAAATAGATAGGTATACCGTATACCATATATACCTACGATATACAAAAATATAAAAAAAATACGCACATTATTAATTATTTTTCGTAAATATAAAGTAATGAATTTTCCAATTTTTTTTTTTTTTTTTTATACGTTTGACGTTTAATAAAACACTACGAAATTTTCCGCCCTAAGCGGCTGCCTACAGTGCCTAAGGGGAAATCCGGCTCTGTGCAGGTGTACCTAATACCCGCACAAATGTACAATAACTCTGTTACGGCAGCGTTCCCGTTGTGATCAATTTGTAACCGAATCCGACGGATTTATCAGTTTATTCGCTTAACAACTTTTATACATTTCTTAGCCATGGTTTGAACAGCACATTATCGTGTCTTGCGTAACAAACTCGACAATATTCGTATTGTTGCGCGCGGACTAATCTAAATTGAATTCATGGAATCGGAGCATTTTTCCTGCAATAAGTCATTCACGGGAGAAAAAAACCGTATTGAAATTCACGAATTCAAAATAATTTCATATTTTATTATTCGTTCTCGTGTCATGTCAGTTGGCCGTAATTCGAATCCCCGGAGAAAGTTTGCGGAGAGAACACACCGCGTACACGCATACGTACATAATATGTTTCAATAAAAAAACTATTGCTCGGGTTTAGTGGATACGTACTGTACCACCAACGATTTGTTTATATATCCGTAATGAGAATTTAATGATATTAATTTTTTTTTTTTTATTATTATTAAAAATATTTTATAATGTTATTCAGTGGTTTAAATCAATTTTCAAAAGTGTTTTTTTTTTTTTTTATAGTTTTAATCGCAGCTTATAAGAGGCATTAAAATTTCAAACGGAGAAAAGTTTCATTTAAAAACTATTCCCTTATGAATTTATTCGTATTAAGGTCACTTCTGAAACGTTACAAACACTATTATATTATATTTTATAATTTATTGATATCATAAAATTCGGAAGGATTTTCAATAAAAATCTATACCATTCAATTTAATCAAATTTAAAAAAAAAAAAATTGTATTTTTGATACAGAATTTTGAATAACTATTAAGTCTAAAGTTTTTGAATAATAGACGCTTATAAATATATTTATGTAACCTAATAAAGGTATAGGGCTGAATAAAATATACTGAATAATGTTGTCTAGGAAACGGTCAAAACAATCCATCAACAATATTATTTTTAAAACAATTTCAACGTGTATAGAAAAATATTCGTGTTATTTTATCATTTTTATTTAATATTTATATAAAAATCTTTTTCATATCAGAAATAAAAATTGTTAATCTCCATTTACAATAATAACAAAGAAATCTTTTGTTATGGTGGAAATCCGATGCAGTATTCGATGCAATATTTAAGAAAGAATTTGATAATTCGATAAATTATTTCACACACACGCACATATTGTTCGACCTTATGAGATTTTTAAAACGCAAAATATGTAATACTTAATGCAATATTGAGTTTGAAAATAAAAGAACAAACTAACTTCGAGGAAATGTATTCAATATCTTGTAAAGAAAGAAAACTCTTCACGAGTACAAAATTGTTAAACATCCAGACTTCTGACGCCGTACCATATTAAATTCCTTGTACAAATATTTTATAAGAAAAACGGTTTCAAAGACGTATCTAAAGATATACTCGTAAATAAAATATTTTGCCGATAGGAGTAATATTTTTAAAAAACATTTATGCACATTTTAATACTGCGTATTTGTAACGTGTATGAAAAATTCGTTTATTTCAATAATAATTTTTAATAAATAGAAACTCGAAAATAGAAGCCAAAAGATATTTGAACAATTAAAACATATTGGGCCGGTTTTATCAATTATTGTTAAATACACTCAAACACCGCGTTAATTAACAGTTTGTTTAAATTTAACATCTAGTTAAATTGTATACGTTTCACCATTACATTATTATTGTTAAATTCTATTTGTTAAGTAACAAAATGTTAGTTGGGTTACCAAAACGGTTACCTTGATTCTAACGTTCTCATTGGTTATCATGAAATATGATAACTGATAAGTGATAATATAATATTAAAAATAGACGAATATAACCCAATTTACTCTAGTAGATCTGTGGCATTTTAAAATGCCGATTAAATTTTAACAAGCCGATTTCGAGTGATTAACGTGTCAATATTAACAAATCTCGGTGAAACCTAATTTTCACTAACTAATTGTTAAATACAATTAACAAAATGTAAAATCGTTAACAAATATTGGTGGAATCAGCCCATTATAGTTTAAAAAAAAATGCTAAAAATTGCAAAACCATAAAATTTGTAAGCTTTGGTTGTGTAAAAAAAAACATGATAAATAATTTAATGGACTTTTGAGAAAATCGAAAAATGATCCCTCTAAAGCACCAACTAGATGCGAATTGCTGCTGGAAACAAATTGTGACCGAAGAGATCGGAGCACTCCTTCTGGTCAAAAATCTATACACAGGATAGAAAAAAAAATAAACATCATTGTAAAAACAATATATTCATCGCTCCGCTCAGAATCTAAAAAAATTAAATATATAAAAAGTATAAAAGGTATTTGAAAGAAATAGAATTAACAAATAAAAATTATAACTTAATAATCATCATTAACAAATGGGTGTGTGTGTGTATATATTTATATATAGAAATATATAAATACATGTATATATAAATGTAAAAACAAGCTAAAGAACATTATACAAGTAATAAATAAAAAATATAAGTCATATAAAACATTTGTTTATTTCATACTAACCAAGAGTCATCATCAGGTATTATGCGTAAAAGAATAATAGACACAAAAACATAAAAATAAAAAGATAAATATTGCATGTAACATTAATATTTTTACTATATTATATTTGTGTAAAATATTATTTTTAAATCTGTATATTTAACATATTTTTAAATTGTTCATACATATATAGTTGTATATGCAATTCTTCCAATAATGAATTTGTGTAAATATTATGTTGTATATAAAAAATATCTGAATCAATGTCTATGTTAAAAGTAATAGTATAATTATTTTCTAAAACACTTATAGCAAAACACGAATTTGGGTTAGGTTTTATAATTTTTTTTCAGAAATAAAAAATATTTGTATTTTTAAAAATTTAATTCACTTTATACATAATTTCTTTGCCTTTTTGATTTTTTGGTTTTTTCAACTCTGTGTCTACTTATTGTAGGTAATGTTCATAATTTTCCTTATGCAGTGTTGTTCATTTTTATTTAATTTGTTGTTGTTGTTGTTGTATTTATTTTTTTTTTCGTTTAATACCTAATGATGACTTTTACCGGTAGTAAATAAACATTGTATTTTTAGTCTTTTTTCAACATGCTTTTACAAAATAGATATTTTTTAATAATTCATTAGTGCAATTATATTTGTTAATAATTAATGCTTATAGAAAATATTGATAAAATTCACTCTGGTACTGTGCAATTAACGGGTGACTAAAAATAACAGCAAGTTACATTAATAAATTAACCAAAAAATAAAAATTATTGCATTAAACCATTTCAATTGGTATTATCAATATTTATTTTTCATAAAAAAAAATTAATTAATTGATACTTGGATAAAGTCGACAAAATCATTCGAAATAATGTTGCAATCAATAACCATAGTATGTTAAATACTTTAATTACGTTTTTAAAACGGGAGTTACGGCATCTCCTCATTCTCTAGACTCTAGAGCGTTGCGTATTACGCGTACAAGTGTACAACTATAGAAAAAGGGTGAACTTTTTTCTCTCTTTTTTTTATATTTACAAATAATATCTATTAGCTATAATAATATGCCCTGCACGTAAAAAATTAATGATTTTTTTTCAATTTAACCAATTATGGTCTCACAGATAATCAATTATTATTACTTTTTGTTGTTATTATTATTATTATTATTATTATTATTATTATTATTATTATTATTATTATTATTATTATTATTATTATTATTATTATTATTATTATTATTATTATTATTATTATTATTATTATTATTATTATTATTATTATTATTATTATTATTATTATTATTATTATTATTATTATTATTATTGCATTAACTTAATTTATGTACAAATAATTAAGGATTATTTTATAAAATTAATTAACGTTAATTTATATAATATTTTGTCTGGCTGACGACTATATATTTACAAATACATATGTTTTGTATTTATGTTGGACCAAAAAACGTTTAGTCAAAAAAAATTATATCGATCGTTGATTTTCCTACAATACAATAGTGATTTACAATTTATTCGTACACTGTCCAAACGAAAGTATATATTTAGGCGAATCTGAAATCGTTTATTTTGTATTATTATTATTATTACAATTCGACAAAAAGTTTATTCAAAGCTGACACAGAGCTCGATTCATTTGTTATTCTGTTCAGAGATAAAGTCTTTGTGTTAGTCAGTATTGATCAAAAATCAATATGTTATAATGCGTAAATTATTCTAAATTGTTTTGTAATTTTAGCTTTACTGTGTGAATATTTTCAATAGTTTTTTGTTGAAAATACGTGTTGCTGTGAAATATTTTATTTGTTTATTTTTCAAATACTTCAGTTTTAATAGTTTATTTTATTATTATTGAATTTTATGTTTAGATAGCCGTATAAAAACCAAATGTACTCAATTATTAATATTAAACTTTTTATGATAATTTTACATCCATACATCGTCATGTGTAGGAATTAATTTGCTTATATTTTTCAAATTAAAAATGCTCGAATATGATGTATTGATGTAACAAATGTTTTCTTAAACGATTGTGTTAAATAAATAGTTTCCTTTTAAAAATGCGCAAATAACCGATTAAAATCGAATGTTTTTTACTTTCTACGAACTTCCATTCTACAGTCTCAAAGATATTGTTGTTATTCATTTTTTATAAAAGTCATTATATAAGTCTTAATTTACAATTGTATGAACGATTAAACATTTTAACGGGTTTATTATACATATATATATTATCTTAACCCTAACCGGGTTCAGTGACAATATTATGCATAATATTATTATTATTAATATATTATTATGCATAATATTGTCACTGAACCCGGTTAGGATTAAGACACTTAGTGCAAAAATGTATACCTCTCATTTTAATTTTAAAAAACGTTCCAAATAGTTTTAAGGTTTCGTGTAAATCATAGTTTCGAAGATATCATTAAAATTTTTACCAGTGATTTATTAAGGTTAAATATGTTGTATGTATGAGTTAGAAATTTTACCGTTATTTACAAATGTACACAAAAGATAATTAATAAAATAATAGGAAATGGATTATTATAACTAGTGCTCGGATTTTTTTGAAATGTCTTATTTCAAGCTACAAATGTTTCAAATAATCTATGTTGTAACTACAAATTTGTTTTAGTGCATTTTTTGCATTTTCAGCTGATTTTATACTTTTTGGGGCATTTTTGACGTTTTTAATGCATTTTTACCTATTTCTCGTATTATTACTAAACAAATTGACTTCATTGAAATATAAACATAGTACTATTAATTTTTTTCTGAATTTTAATATTTATTTATTTCATTAATACAAAAATAAAAAGATTTAATTTAAATTAATGTTTAAATTAATTTTTTGAAAGGGCATTTGTTGATATTTTTATGGTATTTTTTAGAGTTTTTAGGTCGTAAATGCATTTTTTGATAGGGCATTTTTTGGTTTTTTTAGGGCATTTAAATCCGAGCCCTAATTATAACTGATATAAGAAAAGTAAAAATACAAATTAAAATTGCTTCAGTTTAAATTATAAGAATTTGCTAATTTATACACTATAGTTGACCTCAAAAATGATTCAATCATTTTTTTGCGGAACTAAAAATGCCAAATCAAACAATCTGAAACATATGTGCTTTTATAAGATAAACAAAATGATTTTTAAATCTGAAAACATGCATTCGAATTCTTTAACACTAATATATTTAATCACATAAAGAACAAAATGTTTGTTATTATCCGTAGAAATCATTTTTTTGTGAAAAATAGTACAATTATCTTCAAGATCAATTATGTAAATGGTTTTATCCATAACATAAAAAGTGTATCTTGTTACTTGATTTTTTTTTTAACCCGGAATACAGAAAAAAAAATTTTTTTATTGCTCCTATTTAAAAGCAATCGACGGAAATCGAGAATAATCGCTGTTTCAACTTTCAATGCTCCTCATCACGGCAAGGCGTGGGTACTGGAGACTGTAGCCTACGCATTAATCCAGGGCTACATTCACCGAATTATGTAAATTATCTAGATATATTGGCGTTATCATAGCACTACAATTTACAAGTTTCGTATATAGTTTCAAAATCATATTTTTATTTTTTTTTTTTTGTTAAACTGGCCTATAATAACGTTTTGTAATTTTTTTTTTTTAATTTCAATATTATATATTCAGGAAACTCCCCTCCCCCCCCGTTAACTTCATTAATGACATTTTACACTTAATAATTATCATCAAAACCAATCGTAACAAATATCACATTTAATTAACGCACATTATTATTAAAAACACGTTTTTATCGTGAGTAACACAGTACTAAGGATAGATACGATATATTGTTGAGCTAGTACGTTATGAAAAATATACGTATACAATATATTTGCAGTGGAGCGAAATAGTCGACTTCGTTTAGTGTCCTTCAAATTCCCTGACATATAATCCACCGATTCCCCGAATAATGTAACGCAATTTTGACGGATTCAACTACAGCGTCCTGAGATATAATCTATAACGTCAGAGTGTATGTCGAGAATGTCGAAACGGATAAATTCACGCCGGTTTCTCGTTTCAGTCGTTTGTAATACAATACTTTCATTGACCGCGTAATATAACGTCTTTTGCACGACCGCGATCAACACATAGATTTGACCACTATCACGCATCAATAACGTGTGTGTGTGTGTGTGTGTGTGCGCGCGCGCAATTTCTAATATAATTGAATCGTTTTTATTTGACTGTGGTTTCAGATATCGTGGGTTCGCCGCAGGGACTGGCACATCTTGACTTCGGGCATGTTCACGTATACAAACGACGAGAGGTTTACCGTGTTGCACGCCGAAGGCTCGGATGATTGGACACTGCAAATAAAATACGTGCAGAAAAGGGACAACGGCACGTACGAATGTCAGGTTAGTGAAAAACAATACTTGTTGATTCGTCTTCACTATATCCTTCTGCGGGATCGGTTAGGCTACGGTGACGGTGAAAAATGATCAATAAATTCATTTATATACTGCGGGATTCTCGTTTTAAATCTTACGGAAAAATTCGTAATACCTATATTCGTAATTTATACATATAAATTTAAATGGAATAGTGGAAAATTTCGAATAATATTCGCGTTTAAATAAAAAAAAATGTGTTTCATTATCCGTTGATAAAATAATAATATATTAATCGTGATACGATGTTAGTATAAGATAATGCTATATATAATACATATTATATCGTTCTATAATGAACAATAGGTAGTAAATAATAAAATTGACATTAATATTTAGATTTTTGTGATAATTTTTTATGTACTCGTGATTAAAAATATAATGTAAACTGCAGTGTTTTAAAATGTTTGAGTAGGCACAATTAATTAAAAACAAGACGTGTTTTTATACGTTTTTGTTAGTATAAATAATAAAATATAACAACTTGTCTCTGAAAAGTTATTAATTTTTTTTTTATTTGAAGATATGTGAATACAGTTTATTTTAAACTATATTATCAGATTAGCCTTAATTTTTCTAATTAATCTTCGCATATACAGTCAGTTATATTAAATATATCGTCTTGCAATTTGCAAGTATGAGTATAGTTTAATTCATCAATCACCAACAACTCCGATTATTGTGCACATGCAATGGTTATAAAAAAATTAACATTTTAAACTAAATGACAAGTTTTACTTTAGAATTTTAAAACATTTGAAACACTTTATAAAAATATTTTTTGTGTAAATAAAAAATAAATTTAAATAACAAAAAAGTATGCGAGTATACTGAGTTATAATTCTAATTCCATTTTATGAAGTTTAATTAGCTTATGTTATTTAATAACATTGAAATCAAACAAATCAGGTAGTATGTATAAGATACAATATATCATATCTAGATGTATGTACATATACTCGAATAAAAGTTTTTGCAGTAATGAAAATTATATTTAAAAAAGGTAACGAGCCGCAGGGTGTTGTGAATATTGTTTAAGTAAATTACTTGGGACAAGATTTTAGAGTGCATTGTTATCACTCTAAATTTGAAAGCAATGATAAACCATTGCATTCGATAAAACGATTCTGCGCGGAGCTTCGGTGTTATATTATTTATTATTAATACTATATAATAATAGAGTATGTGTAGAGCATATAATTAATAATAGTAATTTTTAATATAATTTCTTACAATAAACTTATAAAAAATGAATTTTTTTGGTTGTTTTTGAGTTAAAGTTTTAAAGGCTTTTTGGAAAATCGAAAAATGACATCTCTAAAGTACCAACTAAATGCGATTTGATGCCGGGAACACAATGTGACCGAAGAGATCGGAATACTTCTTCTGGTAGTACTTTTGGGCATGGTCATAATATATATATATATATATATATATATATTATTATTTTTTCAGTGGTTTTTGAGTTATATTTTTAGGCGATTTTGAGAAAATCAAAAAATGATCTCTCTAAAGTACCAACTAGATACAATTTGCTACCGGAATGTAACTGTGACCGTAAAGATCAGTACACTCCTTCTGGTATAATGTTTTGGTACAAGCATAACAATTTTTTTTTTCGGTAGTTTTCGAATTATAATTGTAGGTGCTTTTAAGAAAATTGAAAAATGACCTCTCTTAAGAGAGTACCAACTAAATGCGATTTGCTGCCGGAAACAAACTGTGACCGTAAAGATCGGAGCATTCCTTCTGGTAGAATTTTTGGGTACAAACATAAAAAAAAACACATCATTGTAAAAACAATAGATATATCGATCCGCTCAGAATCTAAAATTAATTATTATAAAATTTGTACATATATGTATATATATTTCTATATTATGTATATGACCATATACAATCACACCAAGGAGTATTATGAAAAGTGAAGAAATATATAAAAATTATTGTGCTGTTATTGTTTATTTATTTTCGATTTCGACGAAAAATCATCATCAGGTATTAAGCGAAAAACAAAAATAAGACAACTCCTATATATTTATTTTCCATAATATTCTTTAGCTGATTATATATTCACACACACACACACACACACACACACACACACACACATTTTAATATTTATTTATTTATTTTTTATTTATGTATTTTATATATATACAAAATATGTATATATATACATATATATATATATATATATATATATAAATTTATTATTTATGAGTATTAATTTATAGTTCTTAATTTTTATTTTTATTTCTTTCACATGTCCTTTTTATTTTCTAATTTAAATATTTTTGTTTTTGTTTTTAGTATTTTATTAAATAATAATTTGTAGTAACAGTAAATACAAATATAATTAAATAAAATATCCATAAACAAGTAAATTCTATAAACATTAATTATTGGTTAATGATTATTATTATAGATACCGTGTAATTTTGTTGTTATAAAGTTTCCATATTATTGCATAAAGTCGATGTGTTTACATCAGTGTTCAACTCGCACGTGATGTCCAGGTCAACTTCTATTGATTTATTTGAACGCTGTGAAGAATTTAAAAGGAAATTCTGGCAAGAACGTGGCAAAATGCTTAATGGCCATAAAAACTCTTTTTTTCTTTATTTTTTTTTTTTTTTTGTTATACTCCTAATATAAAACCATTTGAGGTATGGTTCTGAGAAATATATAATGTTATATATCGTTAAGAAAAATGTCCGTCAAATAAAGTTAGATATTAAGGATATCATATATATATATATGTTAACTATATATTATATATAGTAGATAAATGTGCGTATGTAATACTATATAACATAACTACATAAGTCATGCAGCATACCAAACTTCGAAAATAAAAAATAAGCTTTCAATCATTATATTATATGTACGAGTACATAAATTTATAGATGACATGTTGAAAATATTTTCATCAATAAAATAATTAAAAGAAATGTGTTATGTAAAATAGTAATCCTAGTACATATAATATGAAAAATAACGAAAAACCTAAAGCGTTAACTGCTAAATCTCATTTTAATTCGTTTGTCTTTATTATTCTTTTAAATTACATAAAAATGCAAAGTAAAAAAAAACATTTTTCCTTACCCTAACATAACTCATAAATATTATATTATTTTTATTAGCGTCAGTTTTTCATCACGTAGACGTAAAATATAAACCTTCATATTATTTATGCCAATGTTTTGTAAAATTGAGTTTACTACGATACCATTATAATTCTTGATCCTAATATTTTATGATTTTTTTTAAGAAATGTAATTATTTCCAAATATAAATCTACTTTACGTTTAAGTTAAACCCGTACAGTCTATAATCTATATAGCATGGTAATCACTTTTTGTTTACTATATAATTAATATAATTTACAATAATTAACGTTATATCGTGCGAATTGTCGATACATTTTAATTCGATTACTATACTTATATAATATTTGGATATGAAAGTACCCTTAATTAATGAATACGCATGTGCTTTAATTTCTCTTTTTACCCTTTAGTTAATTTGCTCGAACATTTTTCGGAATTGTAATATCCATTTTGCATATATATATATATATATATATATATATATATATATATATATATATAATTAATTTATATTATCAAAATGATTATTCAGCATGAAAAAAACCCTAAGGTTTTATTAAAAACTGATATATATTTACAAAATCTAAACCCTACATTGATCGTCAGTAAATTAAATGTATTGAATAAATACATCCAACAATTGTAACTAATAAATTTTAATATTTTGACATACCTTCTTTGCTTCCACATATACACATATTATCATATATTTATATATTTCTGTGTATGGGTGTGTGTTTATGTTTATTTCACGAATGTTCTGTATTGTACCCTATAAATTATAATCAATGTGCATAAACGTATACGAAATTATATATACATGATATTAAATGGGAATATTAGAGATTAAAAATATGTACTCATGAAACACAAATAAATTAGAAAATTATTATTTAAACATTTTTTAGGGAAATTGTATGAGAATAAAGTATACAAAATATAAAATAATAAAGTGTATTTATAAAGCGTACACAGTCAGCCTCATGAAATTGTATATTATAAAAATGGTACGCTTACCCAATTTTATACCAGTTCTAAATGATTTGAATTACAATTGAACTTGAAAATAAAATAAAATTGATTTTAACAATTCTTTACCATCTCTTGCTACAATTTAATTAATTTTGTACCGGAATACATTATTATTATTATGATAATTTTTTTTTTTTTTTTACTTTTACACAAAAACTACAACAATTCACGCGTGAAAAGTATCGAGCACATTTAAAAGTTGTTTGTAGTTTTGCGCACCAGGGCGAAAGAGATATTTATGATAGATAAAAAAAAACGCTAACCGTCCTGGCATCGATGGCAGTATGTGGACTTTCATTGAGTTTCTTTAACAGATACCTTACAATGATAAAACAAAAAAAACCGTATGACTGATCAGGTAATTTAAACTTCTAACGCAGCTGGCTTAATATGCCAAAAGTTAGGGTTTGGATCAAGTCTTTATAAGGAAAACTGTTTTTACATTTCCAATACAATATACACGTACGCTAATGCCATAATGTGCCTTTGCGTTTGCATAAATTAAACGCATAGAATAATAATGTGCATAAATCAAAATTTCCAGCATTTCTTCGCAAATATATTCCTTGTGTGATTAAATTTTGTTACGTTATATCCAATTAAAATTACATTTTTATCGTCCTTTTATGTGCGTTTTATCGGTACCGAAACACACAGCAATAATTTATTCTGAAGCGCCAAATCATGCGTTAAACTTTCACGTTAGTAACTAATAGAACCTGCCATTTATGTTATGTACTTTTTAAATAATATACTCAGACGTATCTTTAAATGTAAGTTAATTATTAATAAAAAAAAAACTACTTGCAAAATTTTGATAGTAGAATACCGCAGTGGACGGTCGATTTAAGTAAGACAAATCCTTAAATAAGATTTCTATACCTTGTAAATAAAATATGGTAAATGTCATGTACAAAGTGGAAACATATTTGAAATTGAATTGCAACAGCGAGAGAATACCTAAGTAAGAGAGAATTATTAAATACTACGTAAACGCCGCTAAACCAATTGTCATAAAGCTGAAACAATTCAAATGGGGAAAAATGTCTGACGAAATATTTGAATTATTTTTAATACAAATTTATATTTTATATAAATAAATTTATATATATAATATAATATATATATATATATAATTAATATAAATAAATTACATTTTAACAACACTGACATAAAACTTTTAAATACTATAAATAAATATTATTTTAATTTTATAAAAATGTTTTTTATAACTATTCGTAAACAATGAAAACTTTTTTAAATTTACGCCGCGTCTACTTTAATAAATAATTTGTAAAATTTTTAAACCGTTCGGCGGGATCATTAAAAAGTTTTAAAAGGTCTACGTGTCTTATATTAAAACGGCTGTTTTAAAGTTATTTTTATGATTTTTCTTTTTGGATCTACTGAATTAATAATGAGCGATGATTAAATCGTTGCAGGCATGAATACAATATGTATGACCAATACAATAAACAAATTAATAGATCATATTATTTGTAATTACATAATATTATTCATTTTACCTAATGATAAAAAAAATAAATGGAAATGAAATCGTGGCATTAAATAATTAATTTGACTCTTCGTATTTCTTGGCTCATCTACATATTCCAAACGCTTTTATTCAAAATGAAAATCAATCACGTAAATCAGTTCAGTGAAAATCCAGTAATTTTTGACGTCATTAAAAATTCTTCTGAATAAATATATATATATATATTTAATTTAATATTATTAAACAATCATTTTTATTAATAAAAAGTTTAAATGTTGATTTTAAAAAAAATACAAAAATTAATAAATATTAAAAATCAAAATATTATTGTTGATCATAGCAATCACACTTCTTTGACGTAAATATTTTTACGGCGTTAAAAAACAATAAAAACGTCTACTTTTTTGCCATTGAATCATTTCGTGTTTATATAGTAATATTCTATTCAATTTATGAACTATATGAAATACTTTATGTGTTTATGCGGTTTACATTTAATAGAGGCTATATACTATATACAGTATATCGGTTGAACACTTAACAATGACTTTAATTAATATAAGAATATTGTAATTTAAAACAATTTAACAATTAAAAATTATGCAATTATGATATTGTCAAAAAGACTAAGTAAGGCACATAAACTCGCTCAATATATAATTTAATTAAATTTATTAATGCACTCTATTATTCCGTTGTTTCTCTGGCCAATAAAATTCTGATTAATAACACGTGAAATTCGTGAGCAAATCGAAGAACAATTATACGTAAGAAAGTTTAACGAGCTTCCTATAAAGCCCAGGCTACAAGATGGAATTTAAATACGAAATGGTATTATTATCATGAATTTTTGTTTTTGTACAGTGAAAATATGCAAAACTCAAACTTTGAATTCGAAAAAGTTGAAACAAGAACAATATTACAATTTAAAAACTTCGATTTTATTAAATAAATTGCATTTTTCATTAAATTATTTGATACTTACAAATAATACGAATAACACATTGAAAGTTTTTATACTTATCGTACTTTATGAATATATATTTAAATTTTATTAGGTCGGTGAAACACTTAATTAAACGTGTTCAATTTAATATTCAGTGTACGCGCTTGTAATTGACACATTGTATTTCTTATATTCAACAATACATTATTTACAACGCGTAAAACAAAATAAAAAGTTAATATTAAACACTAAGTTTTTAATTGCAAAATAAATTATTATCGTGATGACTTTATGAACACTACTAAATAATTCAATAATTTTTTTCCTTACGAACCTACATTAAAATATATTTACATTGTTTAATAAATAATGAATAATTATACATAGTATTAATTTTATCAGATTAAAATTCACGAATACGGGATACAGATATTATACAATATAATAAATATAATTCATCTATTTATTTTTTTTTAAACAAAATTTAACGTTATGTATTATATTATATAAAATATATATTAAAAATATATATTTTAGGACAATGTTTTAAATTTTTTTTTTCTTATCAAATTTACCAATTTATTTCCTCTTAAAAAACCCAACGTATTCCAATTGAATTTCAATCGCGTAACCCGTTTATCGATAAATGATTGATGACAGACCTGCTCGTCTGTTTCGAAAATGAAAAATGTCGTTTGTTGAACAGACAACTCTGGTGACACGTGTAAACAGTAATCCATAAGTAAATTCAGACGATAAGCATTTAATGCTTTTATTTGTAGGAATTTATATGAACATTTAAATAGAAAAATTGTCGTAATATCCAAAAGCGATTGGACAATTACCAAATACATAAACTTTTTGTGTTTCTTTATAACTTAGCCGAAGCGAAATATCAGATTACATATTTTCTTTTGAAATAAAAACGTATAAATATACATTATTCCACACCGCAATAATACAATTTATACGTTTTTCCTAATTGGATATTTCATCGAGTTCGTTAAATTCAAGTGGATTATCAATAATTTCAAAGCACTGTACATATTATATTATTATAATTCACATATCTACGTGACTAGAGTTCAAAATTCGTATATTATTAATAAAAACTATTAAAACTAATTTGGTCATCAATTCACGTATTATGATCGATTAAATAATGAATACTGTAACTTTTTTTGCAATTACATTAATTCTTTGTAAACAACCTATAATCATAAATATATTCAGTGGATATTACATATTGACAATTGATATAATATGAAAGTTGTTTACAGATTTCTTTTATGTTTCGCTGTTTGTGTCAATATAGTTTGACCCATCTCGGCTATATTATATTTCGAAGGAACGTTTTAATAGTAAATAAAAATAAAATAAAAGAACAGTATTGAACTATTGATTCACATACTTTAATCCCAAATGGTCGAATTACAGGTAGTCATCTTATTAGGCATTTATTATTCGTCCATTACTATTCATTCGATTCTCTTTCACTAAATTCCAGCAAAACATCCAAGAAACATTTGTTTTAATTTTCTAAAATCGTTAGGTACAACGAGCAAACGAAAAGGGTTGAATGCAGAGCATAATTTAAAGAATTCGTATTGGGGACATTATGACTAAGGATTAAGTCTCCAGGTACCTATTTAGTTTATGTTTTACTGAAAAAAGTGAACAAACTCGCCCGTACTCATGTCTAGTTCCCCTGGTATAATTTGCAATGTACTACAATAATTATTATACCTAACTAACCACTGGGTGGCATTAATTCTTCACTAGGTGGCACTAGAGCCACCTACTTTATGTGTTAAAATTATGCTCTGGTTGAATGTATACGGTTCCAAAATACTACCCATTTATAACAAAAATTTTAATTTTGCAACTTATAATTTTTAATATTTATTTTCAAACAATTATTTATAATATTTATTACATAAATTATAAATCACTTATAAAATATATCTATCCGTTTAAATAATCATGTTATAAAAAAAATCGAATTAAGAAATATCTAAAAATCAGAAGATAAATAAAAAGACATTTAAAAATATACGTTTAATTTCAATCCATTTATCTAATGAAAGTTGAAACTCAAATTAACTTCGTGAAATACCGGAATTTTAAATTTAAATATAAAAAAAAACTTCTGTATAAACTAATTTATTATGTATCGAAGCCAATGGACCATAGATGATTAGTTTCAAATTTCAACTGTTCCACATTATTCAAATATACAACATTTTAAAAAAATCGTCATTTACCTAAATAAAATCATTCATTATCTTTTTATTTATTTATTTTTTTTTGCTCTTGTATTTGTAATATTTTTCGCCTTCTATTAAACACACTTTAATTTTTGAAGTTCCAAAAAAAAAATTGAAAATTGTTGTGCTATTTTTTCATTTGTAAATATATCCTCCGTCATATTATATGTAACTACTTTTTTTCTGAAAATCCTATTTGTAATATACTACTCATTGGCTTAAATCAAATTTGGTCTTTACGTATAATATGCTTTTGCGACAAAAATATTCATTATAATAGACAACGACAAAACAAATTGAGTAGCTAAATAGTTATTCTAAACATTTACATATATGTTTTCATATCAAATACATTTACACAGTCAATATACATTATTACACTACGTAGATTTATATAGTAACCGAAGAAACGAAGGTTTTTTATACATAAATATTTAAATTATTTAAATACTAAAACCATATAATATTTTTAATATTCAATTTATTTCCTTATTTTACAAAAACATCTATTTGTAATATTATTTATTCAATTTATACTCTTTTTTATCTAAATTTTCATACGAATTTCCAAAACATAAAACGTAATCTCTTATGGGATCAAAGTACTTAAGTTCTTTACATGAATCATCCGAGTCGAATGATTCTCTTTGTGAATTAATTTTTTGGTTACAATTTGTATATTTTTGTGATAAAAACGTTGTATTTTTTTTACAAATTTTTCAGTAGATGGTAGATTTCATTACACAACCCCATTAATTTTTGTTCAAAATAATCGCGTGCTATGGACTAAAATCTGAGGGAATAGACTGTATAATATATCAAATACACTACTTACAAAATGTATAAACAATATCTACACGTCATGTTTGAAGGAAATAAATTAAATTCTATTTATTTTTATTCCTTGTTAATAGATAAACAAATAAAATTATCTAATTTACAGTACAAAATTAAATGCGAAGAAAAATAGTGATGTGAATAATATTTAATTTATAATATATAAATATTGTTTACATTATCGTTTTCACAATTTCAATATCTGTTCTCTTGCAATAAAATTAGGTACCCAAATAAATTTATAAACCCTGTAATACATGGTGTTGCTTTAAATTTAATTATTATTATTTAATGGTTTCGTTGTGTAATTTATTAATTTATTAATTTAATCGTAATTAAAAGTAATTCATACTCATGGCATAATCTTAATTATTTTTAAAATAAAATTACGATATTTAATAAATTATCGTATTTATCTTGGAGAACTAAAAAAGGAAATATAATGTAATATATAGCAATGGGACACAAAAAAATATATACGAGTACATAGTTTTGAAGCTAACATCACGTACTAAAAATATTTCGATATGGCACAGGCCGTTTGTCACTGTTCATCAAATTGAATTACGACTTAATAGAAATAGAATACTTATTGAAATATAAATAAAAAATTATTCAATTTTAATATAAAAATGTATTGAAGGTCACAGCATTAGTTAAAATACAGATGTATATTATACAATTAAATTATTTAACAATTATTGTAACCTCATTTTCGATTAAATTGAAAACTGCGACATTTGACTTTCCAACTACTACAAATTATAGTAGTAGTAATAATAATAATAATTTTTTTTTATATATATATATTTTCTTACATACTAAATTGTAATAATTACTAAGCGATTAAATTTCAAACGTTAATTATTACACAATGATAAATGTTTTTTTTCGTTATAATAATATAACACCCTAGTCATGTCAGTTAAATATAATGAAATTTACTTTGTAAAATTCCTCTTCATTTATGAACTGATAATATTAAATAGATTTTTATTAAAATGTAATTTATTTTATGTTACAGATATCCACAGGAACGGGGATAATGTCCTCGTTTATCAACCTTCATATCGTTGTTCCGGAAGTCCATATTGATGGAGCAAGTGAACTGCACGTGGACATGGGTAGCATAATAAATCTTCTTTGCATCATCGAAAAAGTATGTCATTGTTATTTTAAAAATGTTATAAAGACTAGTTTCTCAGAAAAATACCTATTTATATAAATTTAAAAAATTATTTTCGTATACATTAACTATAACTTAGTATATGAAATACTAATATTTACAATGCAAAGTTAGATAATAATTTAAAAGTTAGCTATATTGTATTATAATGATATTATATACGTTGTAATTAAAGTCATACAAATACGAGATATTTTCAATTCAATAATATTTATAAATATACAAAAAGTTAGAGAGTTTAACTTATTATATGTCGATTAAATTATACTTTAATAATAATGCTTAGAACATCTGAACATAACAAAAACTCCAGTTAGTACGTGCATGTACCCAAATTGCATATCCATTATGCCGTGATATATAAAATGATTGATTTTATTATATAAAATCTTATATATATTAGTTGTATACCGTATACGTTTGATATAACGATTTCAGCCACTGATTAATATATCAGAAGCAGAACATTTATTTTATTTTATTAATAATCTTAATTAACTGACTTAACATATTGTTTTAGGTACTCGCCATTCTTGTTAATTTAAGTTCATAAGCAATCTTTTCAAATATTTCGTTTATATTGACTTGGACACCATATAATCGACATAACTAATGTCAAATAATACACTGTGATGTCGAACGGTCTCGAATAAATTCACTTCCGCCGCCGATTTTTAGGATAAAAATATTGACTTCATTAAAAAATTTAAATACGACCAATTGTTTTAATGATATTTTATATATATATATATATATATATATCCTAAAGCGCTTGGCACATTTGCAGTAAACACTGCGTGACGCAGGCACAGTGCTACGCTGCCCTGCCTTGCTTTTCAACTTGTGCCCGGCCTTGCGCCTTCAATTTTTAATATTTATATCAATCACTCGTGCAGTATATATTAATTTTTGAAGACTGAAATACGAATCACCGATTCAAAAAGTATACGTAAAGGGAAAAACGTGGCGTATTACAACAAGAAACAGGCTGGTACCAGATAGCCGACACAAAATCGAGAAGGACTTATTCGTCGAGCAGCGATTCGATAATTTTTTACGTTTTAAAACCAATTTGAACAACATTGGATTCGTTTAATCTAGACCAGTGGTTCCCAAACTTTTTCCATCGCGGCACATTGTTATTAGTTATTATAAGTCACGGCACGTCTTGGATAAATATTATCTACTTTTCAAATATAAGTGGTTTAGGACTGGGAAACATAAACGTAGTAAAAAAAAGTTCAAGTTGT
This sequence comes from Slavum lentiscoides, assembly GCA_032441835.1. NCBI lineage: Eukaryota > Metazoa > Arthropoda > Insecta > Hemiptera > Aphididae > Slavum > Slavum lentiscoides. Next base: position 16,596,735 of record CM063706.1, on the reverse strand, counting down.
CGCGGCACACCTTTGGGAAACACTCATCTAGACGATTGAAATACGCATACGGCGAAAACGAATCCTGCTGGCCTGGTAGTAAATCACGTTAGAAAGCGCGTGTGGCCAGATTTCTGAACGCAGGTGTGAGTTTTACGACATCGCGAAGAGTCAACCGAGCGCATACTCTTACAGTACGCGAATGATATGAAATGCCTCTAGTGAGGATATACGTAATTCCGAAAACGGTCAATTATCCCTTAAATGATTTAATTAAATAAATCAAAACCGTTGAAAAAAAATTCGTTTAATATCTTTGCACGTAGGTAATAGCGAATTCGTGATTGATAAAAATAAAAAAAATATTTACTTGATGTATCGCGTTTCATTGACTACATCTACGCCACGTTCTCGTTTACAAAAGAAGCCCGTAACCAAAACAATTTTTTTTTAGTAAAATTATTGCTATTTTTTATGTTATTTGTAGATAACAAACAGAATTTTTTAAATTTTTAATTAAGTAATAAATGTATAAAAGTATTACCTAACACATATAGGTTTATAATATTATTACATGTTAAAACAAAGTTTTTAAAAAACGTTATTAATACAGCTAAAACGTTTATCTTTTTGATTTTACGCACATTTTTAGAGGGAGCAATAGTTGTGACTATAAGAATTTTGCACATTATTTGATATGTAATAAAAATTAGGAATTACTCGTATATGCGTCACTACACTGTGTTGTATTACATGTTATATAAATGCGTATGTGCGTGAAGTTAGCGCTGACACTTTATGCAATCAACTTAAAACCATGGCCAATATTTTGCCATTAATTTCCAACGATTTTTAACATTGATTTTGGAATTTGCACCAGAATTTCTGAACTTTCACCAAAGAACTCAATTTTAATTGTGGCGGTACATTGTGCCAATTTCACGCAACTACTACAGCTATGGAAACGGACAACAATAATGAATACACTTTTTATACTTACTTATTTCATATACTTGTTAGGTTATGTCTTACAGTCTTACCAGTCTAATGCGACGTCCTTCAGGCATACATTTTAAGATTAAGATATGTGATAAGAAATGTTTCCGTAACTGTATCCTACCTCGTCCGCGTCCAAATAACGATAACTGGTTTGATGAGTTCGGTACAAAGGTTGCACCTTGTAATGTTCCGTTATATGCAGAGACATTCAACCAAATAACTCTTTTCGACTCAAAATATCACTCCAACCATTGTCTCTCTATGCCAATCTCATTAGGCGAATTAAATGCCGCCATCGCTTCACGTAAATCTCCCGCTGTCGGTTCTGATAACATTTCCCTCGTGATGCTTCAACACCTTCCACCAAATGCCATCGATAATCTCTTAATCATCCTGAACAAAATCTTTCTTCTAAAACAAATACCTGATTCCTAGTCTAGTGGTATCTCTTTATAAAACACTGGTTAATATGAAATATTGTCGTAACAATGAAATTCTTAATTTAAATTCTAATTTATATTATCATAAGAACAAAAAATATATTATTGTTATTATAATATTATAAAAAAATAATGAGGACGGACATAACGGTCTTATATAACACGAGTCTTCAACCTAATACAATACGATCCAGGTTGGCTGTTACGAAATTTAGAATTTGTTTAGATTTTAAATAGGAAAAACAGGTAAAACCTGTTTTGGCAAAACCAAATTTTCTGCATTCATTTAACAATTAAAAATAATTGTTCTTTAATAACTTTAATTCAACGTTTCTTAATTTTTAACTTTTAACTATTTGACTTATCTTTTAATTTAATTACGTAAAGAACTATCTAAATTTTAGGGTATTTGGACATTTAAATAATAAAACGATTGAACCATGCTTAAAAATATAAATATTATTTTGTGTAAAGCAAGTATAGTTTTAGGATCTTTAGAATAATAAATTAAGAGCCGCGCTAATTACTACTGTTATAATTACCTGTCAATATACCAGTCATTTTAATAACACTAGTTATTTCTTGTTAAATCGATTTAATGTCCTTGGTATATTATGGGAAATTGGGTTTAAACAATATCTGATATCAATTATCTATAGGTCGAATCGTACAAACGATATACTTTTTTCTGATGTAAACACATTCCGAGTGAAAGAAAATACGATTTTCTGTCGTTATAACATTGACAGAAACGGGTGGTTTCTGCTCCACACACAAATACGATAAAACAACGTCAACGTTTTTATTCGATTGTAGCTAGTTATATTTCTCGTGGATTATATATAAATATATATATATATATATATATGACATGCCGATTACACTGTTAAGAAAGAATAGTTGAATGTTCTTATATTACAGAGCTAGCATAAAAATTACAATAAAAAGTTTATTTTTTTATACGTTTGTTTGCCATTGTAAATTAACAAAAGAAAGTAATAATAATAATAATAATAATAAAGTAATGATTATAACATACATTGGTAGTTTTGCTGTAATTTTTTAAATTTATTTTTTATTGCATACGACCATCTAAAAATGACAAATTAATAGTATATGGTACTGAGAAATAATAATAACTGCAAGTACAAGGCTAATAGTTGATAGATATATCACTGCAGGTTTACTGCAGTAATATTGTTGGAATACAAAAACTTTACAGCACTGAAAACTACACGTTTTTTCAGCGAAATGGTTAATTCTATACAGTCTTTGAAAATAAAAGTATTTTCGCCATAATTTCCGATTATTATAATTTACGATTTATTACTCTCTTATAACACGCATTATAATAATCGGTATTCAATTCACTACTAAATCATCTGGTCATACAATCGATATTATCAAGATGAATTTTTTTCGATTTAAATAAACCAAACAATTTTTTTTTTTTTAAGGAATTTCAAACTATTTATTTGGTACCTACTACTTTATAAAACAATAATGCGCATAATATTTGTTAGTTATTATAATATTTCGAATTATTCAAATGTTTTGTTAAAACTATGTTTCATATAATATATAAAGGAATCTCTGTTTGTCATACATGTCATTAATTTGTGCTTCTAGAGTCCACAACCTCCACAGTACGTGTTCTGGTATCATAACGAAAAAATGATTAATTACGACAACAGCAGAGGCGGAATTGTAGTCAACACAGAAAACGGTGGCCGCAGTACTAGCCGGTTGACCATACATGACGTCATTGACACTGATAGTGGAAATTATACGTGTCAAGCAGCAAATGCAGAACCGGCATATGTTTATGTTTTTGTTTCTGAAGGTAAGCTAAAATACCGTCGTACATTTCCTTATTATTCGTTCGCGAAGTCGAAGGAATTGTTTTTCACAATATTCTCTTCCAAACACAATAAGTCGTCTAATATAATGTTCATGTTAATAAATTGTAAAAATTATAAAGTTTATAATATTGTGTGTATTCAGGTAACACTTTTAAACTTGGTATTTATACAACTTGTAGTGCACAACATAGTTATTTTTTAAGAAATTTTTCCAAAACATTTAAAACTTTTCAAATTAATTTTTATAATATAATTAAAAACCGAATTTGATAGATTACAGTTTAGTTGATAAAAAGAAAGCAAAAAAAAAAAATATATATAGTAAAAGTATTTTCTCGCTATTTTGATCAAATACACCAATGTCGAAAAACAATTTTTTTTCACAAAATTCTTTACTTTGTGCATAAAACCAAATCATAACTATAATGGATGCTTAAACCGTCAAAATTTAAACATTAATTCAATTATATTATATTATTTATTATTTATATTTACTTAACGTACTATCCCATGTTTATTTAGTTAAAATATTATAAATCAAAACACCATTGGGTTATATTAAAATAAAAATAGAAATCATGAAAACAATATCGTGACACGTGTTGAAAAAATATAAATATTATTTCAAGCAAAAATTACTCTCAATATTATATTAGTGAAAATGACTATGAATATAATATACAATTAATTAAAATTTTGGTTTTCTTTACACGAAAAAAATGTATAAATTATAATTTATAATTAAATATTAACTACGAGTATACGCATACTATTCATCGATATAAAATTCAATTTTCAATTATCAATACCATTTATTACAAGATTATTGTAATGTGATTTTTTTTTTCTAAAATGCAAACAAATAGCTAAAGAGCTTTAAAATATACAATATATTATCATAACATTGTTGGTTTTCAGAAGAATCAAGTCGAGTGTATTGCGCACGAGTCGAACTAACTGTTTGTTACATAATTTGTTAGACATCATGAACATTTTTTTCTGAACTTCTAAAATTTTAAACACAGTAATCGTTATAACGGTGTTAAATAGAGCGTTTTATAATTTAAATTAGCAACAATTTTTTGGAGGGGCTTATTCCCCCCTTCCAAATACGCCTATGCATATTACCGCCCACAAAATGGTCCTAGTTACGCCACTGATATATATATATATATATATATATATATATATACAAATATAAAATAATAAGTTACATTATATTTCGTTTTATGAATATGCAAAATCAATGTTTTTTAATTTAATACTGATGAAACTCGTAATTATTACGAATTATTAAAAATTAATACAATAAGTAAAATAATTTTGAAAGTTAAATTACATTATTAATTTTGATTATTTCAAACGCCCTTTATTTTGTCGTAAATTTCGTAATTTTTTGATGTGTAAACATCTATTACGGCAGTATAAGGGTAAATCTCGGGAAATGGGACGGAAATGTGTAAGCTATTGCCATGACAACTAATAATAATATTTATTATCGAAATCACTTTGAATAATAAAGACACCAATATTCACAAACCCCAATAACAATTCCGTTCCATTTTTACCGCTCACGCGACGTTTACACATCAATGTCCCGAGTACTATTTTTTTTTTTTTTTTAGAAGTGTAATTATGATTTACACATTTTAACTTTTGTTTGTACCCCCCTCCCCATAACACGATTTTAAAATACATATTATGTAGGTAACTAATTAATACAATATCGGTGTGATAAAATATTAAAAAATCGAAGAAATATTCGCGTAGAAATGAAATTAATTTTTACGATCGCACGTATCCTATATACGAGTAGATTACGCAGGCACGTCCCCAAGGGGGGGACAAAGGGGCGTTCGCCCCCCCCCTCATAACAATTTTTAATATACACAATTACTTAAAATTTACGTAAGCTTATTTGTAATGTAGTCACATTATAAAAAAAAAAAAATCAATTCAGTAAAATTGACTAAAGTTCGCCCAAACTTTTGAAAAATACGCATAGGGTAATTATTGATTCAAAAAATAGGTTCGCCTACCTCCTTGAAAACTGTCTAGGGACGCCCCTGAGTTTATGGACTATGTATATACATTATATATATATATATAAAGAAATTACGGAGAATATTGTATGTTATACGCATAATATCGATAAAAAATATCAGATTCTCGCGAAAATCAATTTGAAATGAGAAAAAGCGAGATGGACACGTGGCAATACAATTCCGTCATCCACGGCATGGTAATTGAATGTGGCCCGCGAATAATGCGATAATATTCGACCGTTGTGCGGGCTGCAGGGGGACAAATCTCCGTTACAGTACTGCGAATCCCCGGCAATCAACGACCGCGGTCGGATTAGCGTTTCGACGTTCTTTTTCTGAGAGGGTAAAAGAAGATACGGAATATTAATAGGATAACTGAAGTTTTCCTACCTGGTCGTGTATAACAGTATGAAAACGCGCGTTTTGATGTGCCCCGAGCGAATGACGAAACCGAGGACCGCTCGTATTACTACAGTGTCGCGGTAGTTTTTGTTTCAATAAGTTATTGAAAGAAAAAAAAAACAATAATAATAAATAAACCATATGATATTATTACAATAATTATAATAGCGAATGTTTCGTTATATAAAAAAAAAAAAAAAGAACCATCTCAATAAATTTGCTATTATAAAACAACAAAATGTAATTCTATACGATTCACCAGGCGCGGATCCAAGAGAGGGCTAATAGGCTTTAGCCCCCCCCCCTTGGGCTGTATTCATTGCTTAAAAATTACACATATACCTACCTAAATATGTATAATTTTATTAGGTCATTGTTGTTTGCTCTTCTAGTTCTTAACGACGCCACTGCGTATAACAACAACAGTTCTGGAATCCTCATAGTAAACGCTTTTGTCGTCTTGGTGTTGATACGTGATATAAATCGCGCGACTTGCAGTCAGTGTTGAGACTTATCTAGATAAATTTATCTAGATAATATTTTTTTATCTTTTATCTTATCCAGATGCATTTTTTTTTACTTATCTGAAGGTTATCATAGTTTAAAAAAATCGTTATCTTTCTTGTAATTATCTAGATAAAAAATGTTTAACTATTTACTTATTTTTTTTGGTATTTTTGCAATAAATAAGAAAAAATGACATGGGAATGTTTCCAGGGAGACTTGGATACGCACACACATAATTTATATGTATATAAATATATGTTTGTGTAATAATGTATAACTGTATATTATACCCCTTATAATAACTAATAACACGATTATTCAAATAATTCATAATTTTTATCTTATATCTAGACAAATTTCATTTATCTAATATCTTATCTAAGATGATTTAAGTTTATGTCATCTTTATCTGTATCTCGTAGATGATTTTAAGCAAACAATCTTTTATCTTTATCTAGATAAATTTTCACTTATCTTGTCTCAACACTGCTTGCAGTACACAGTGTTGTATAAAGATAAATATTAATTTGTCTAGATTAAGATAAAAGATAAATAAATATGTAATTATTTAGATAAAGATAAATTATTAATTACAATTTGTCTAGATAAAATAATAATAATAATTTCTTTTTATACTGTTATAAAATGTCTTAAAGTACTAACGTATCAATGATGATAATCATCCTTAGGATTGAAAAAAAAATACTTTGTAATAGATAACGATGAAACTTCACCTTACGTCATATAATAACTGAAGAATTAACATTAAACATTTCTGCTAGTGAAATTCATCATTTGTTAGTATATTTTCCGACAATTGTATTAATCGTTTACAAATCAATCAGAGGTCACTGAAAACAAATATATATTATAAGGCAAATTATTTAAAAGTACTAAACTAAAAAAAAAAAAAAAAACACAATTTTGAGAAATATATCGAACTGATTTTATTACACCGACTCCTGTATAGTAAATATTTCGCATTGCGACATAGAAATAAAAACAAAAAGGTTTTTTGTGATTTCTGTAATTTAAATTCTTTAGAATAGTAAAATTTCCTATCGTAAATAATTTAATTTAAATTATTTTAATTTAATTTAATTGAAAAAAAAAATCGAACTGAGAAACTCGAATTTTCATATGCATTGGAATATTGGATAAACAATAAGCACTTATTGAATTTATTTCATCTAGATTTATCTAGATGACTTACATAAGACAATGTCTCAGACGGCTCATTTTGAATACGTCTGTACATAAGACAGAACAGTGGCGTGCCGAAGAGACATTTTTGAGGCAGTTGCCTCACGGTTATTTTTTCTTAGGTAGGTTCAGTGGTTAAAAACATATAGATTATGTATATTGTACATAATTTATATAGATTATGTATATCATACATAATTTATATACATTATTTATATTATATATGTGGGAAGGTAGTCAAATTATCTAGTTTTCCTCAGGTTTGAAAAATGTTCTGCACGCCACTGAGACAGAAGATAAAAAAATTAAATTATCTACATAATATACAACACCGCAGTTGTACAAAGCAAAATAATTTGGACTATAACTATTGTCATATTATGTATAAATCGACGTATTAAAAAAGTGAAAAAAATTCGCATATTGCACATTCGGTTATTGCACGTTTTGTATACATAGGCACGTCTTGTATACATATTTATAATATTCTAATGTAGGTTACTAACCACTAGGTATATAGGTATATACTGTATTGTAAAAATATATCTGAATGTTGTGAAGCACAACATTTAATCAATAAGTTTTTATGAATTGATATTTTGCATTGAATTTATCCTTTTTTTAGGTTGAGAGTTAGGTTAGATTTGCTTAGGCTCATATAAGGGAAAGCGGCCCAATTTTCTTCATGGCACACCCCATACAAAATTCCTGCGCACGCCTATGCTTGTATATTATATTGTATAATTTGACGCGCGAAAAACCGCGTAAAACGCAATAATATTACAACGGTGTTCACGACACTATAAACGGAACGACACTTAGAATTCCAAAATCGTCGCACTCGTTACACGCCGCGGAAAGAAACGCGACTGAATAATAATTAATTCCGCGTCTGATGTCGTGGCGCAATACACGAAACGCGAACACACATATTAATGCGCCTACGGCTAAACGGGGGTTATTCGGTTTCTGCTCGGACGTGAATAAAAGTGTTTCGAGGATATATAACGTTATAACTGACCTGGCGCGCGTTACATTCTAATAACTCCACTAACGAATTTATACTTACTCGTTGTAAACGAGTTATCAATTACGAATTTTCGGACCAGGCGCGAACTTGCCGTCGCGCAACAAATATGAATGTATTTTTTTTTTTTTTTCGAAAATGGCCACTTTTCTTCGGCCAAAAACTTTACGGACGTTCCGAACGATTACCTATTCGAAGACAACAAAAAAAAACACTATAACGATATCGTAGTTCCGTAAATGCTTTAACCCGATTACGATTACAGTGATTATCACGTGGAAGCAGGGACTAGAACCGAAATGTAACCAAACCGAAAAGAACCGGTTTAGAACCGAAACCGTTTGAAAATGTTGGAACCGAAACCTAACCGTGACCTTTGTTTTTTCAAAACCGGAACCGACATTTGGAAATACAGGTTTTTATCTTATATCACTAATATATTTTATCACAATAGATTAGGTAAAAGCCCAATAAATTTCTAATAAACTTCCCAAAAAAATACAAAAACGTATAAACTTTAAATGATTAGCCGGGCTACTTATATAGTATACTTATACTATAATAAGCACTAGTATAATAGTATATGAGTAAATACTTATACTATTATAAGTATACTTATACTGGGTATACTTGTATGCTGCACGTGAAAAAACACACTGAACAAAAAATTGGTACGCTAAAAAAATTATAAATCCGTAATAATAATTACTCCGCATAATAAATTAATATATTGTCAATTTTTAATCGTAATTTCGATATTTTGAAGTACAGGTTAGTACCGGTATTAACCGGAACCGACATCGAAACCGAAATTCACAATTTTCATGAACCGGAACAGATATTTAGTTTTTTTTCAAAAACCGAACCGAAACCATAACCGATAAAATCATTAAGGTTCCAGTCCCTGCGTGGAAGCATACCATGTTTGCGGAGAACGAAAAGTAAACGATTAATTTTCGTTTCGATAAACAAACGGCACAAGTCGATCATGAAAAATTGAATTTATTGTATTATATAAATGGACAGGAACCGGTCAACTCGATTCCATCGCGTTTTTCGCGGAAATCATTAACAATTTTTCAAAAAATAAATTGGTAGGTTTAAAACGTTTACGTGTTATCACGAAATCACAAAGACATTGATATTCATCCGAATCACGAGCTCGTTCTTGTGAACTATCATTTTCAAACTTTTCTATTATAAAACCGAAACTTCGTAACACAATGAACTTGACGCCTTATTATTGATGTTGGTTGAATCAACACTAATTGAAAAAATTAAAGAATTTATAAATACATTTCCGTATGACAAAACCTTTAATATTTGTAAATTCCCATTTATTTTTGATAACACGCATAAATTCGAGGAAAAAAATATGTTTTTGTTTTATCTTTTTCGCTAGGTATTTATTACTAAAAAACTCACATATGTAATTATTATATTCAAGACTAAAATTGAAAAAAAATTTTTTATTTTATTAGTATTAATAATAAAAAATACAATTATAATAATAATAATAATTATTATTATTATTATTATTATTATATTATTATTATTATTATTATTATTATTATTATTATTATTATTATTATTATTATTATTATTATTATTATTATTATTATATTATTATTATTATTATTATTATTTATTATTAATATTATTAATTTAAAACTAATTGTCTTCTTAAATTTTTGTTATGTTAAAAACAAATTTTAAGTAAGTAGAGAATTTTGGAAATTTTTTATTTTACATTAATTATATATTCAATATGACCATATATATTGTATAATGATGATATATATATATATATATATAGTTTTCAATATTTATTTTTTATTTTTTCATGATAACCCTGAACCATGCTGGCAACCAATAGGTAGGTACCCCTTTCATAGAATTCAATGGTACCTTCACAACAATTTTATGTCCATATTCCCAATAAAAATATCCTGATACATTTCTCCTGCTGGTATAAAAATATACTAAGTTACTATTATCCTTACAGTAAATATGAACGACAGGATGGTAAAAATATCGTAGGTTTTTATTACCCCTCCCCACCGGTAAAAGGAACCAGACGGGAGTAATAATGTATTAATATTATTTTACCTCCCATTTGTAAATGATAATCTACTATGAAAGTAATGGGCTGTTTACGTCTGTGTTATTTTTTAAGTTTTAAGCAACTATTGATAAAAAAATATAAAATGGTTTATATTCGCCGCGGAGTAAATTATATCCTAGTACATTTTTACTGGAGGTAAAATTATCCTAACCCATTTCAAGAGTTAAAAAATATACTAGGATATTTTTACTGTTGGGGATAATAATATCCAGGAGTAAATATTGCCCGTTACACCGGGTCTGACAACAATAAAAATCCTGGCTAAATGATAATGTTTCGCCATTTTCTTACAACTTAAAATTTGCCCTGCAAGCCTTTGCTTTGCCAAGTCCTCGGCCCGATCCTGCTAACAACACGTGCTCTATAAAAGTCTTGGAAACTCCTCTGAACAATAAAGATTTTAAACAATTTTATATAACACTTCTTATTTATATAATATAATATACAATTTATATTACACTTGTATACATATGTGTAATTTTCGTGTCAAGATAATTTTAACTGAAATATGTCTCTTTACCTATGAAATACTATTTTTAATTCTGTTCAGTTGACTTTACTTTACATTTAAAAACAGTTTTTAATGAAAATCCTATTTTATTTAGCAATGAAACAATTCGCTAAACACCAGATATCGTATTCGTGTTTTAATTATTGTTATAATTATTACTATAGAAAATAATGTTATTTTGTGTTAAAAATTTAATTTGTTCGTAAATAAGAAAAGCCTGTTTTTTATTTCCCTTTGTTTTGAGTTCCAAAAAATGAATATTATGATTTAGTATCACTTTCTTTTATTACCTTGCAATATATTTATTATGTTGACGGAATACATTGATTTTGTTGTAAAAAGTAATTTAAAACTTGATTCCAAAAAAACTTTTGAAAAGGAAATACATTCGAGAAATGTTTATCATTCAATTTTATAGTTATGTCTTTGGATAGCAATAATTACTTGCTTTTAAAGTTTTTAATTATGTACAATAAATAACAGTATATTATTTTACAATAATAACAATGAAAACAAATACACTTTAATTAGTTATAACTTCTACAATTATTCAACAGAAGAAAACTTCACACTTTCCAAGGTATTGATATTAATTCTTACTCATGTCTGATTTTTAAATGTTGGGCGTTAGAGTCTCATTTTTCTTTTTATTAATTAAAATTATAGAATATAATTTAAAGAAAATTAAAAAACCAATTAAAAAGATTGAGTAGAGTCAATATACAGTCCTACAATTCTAATTAACAACCTAGTTGATTCCCAGGAGTATACTTAGTATTACGGGCACAAGGTATGACTTACCCGTGGCCCCGATCTTCCCCCCTCTTTTTGTGTTATAGAAGGTTAACAATGGGTTGATAACTCATCTCCCAAAAAAAAATAAATAAATTGTATTAGGAAAACAAACAAATTATCTCAGAACATTAACTTCATGTATTTCAGAATGGCAAACTGTAAATCGGGTCTATGCTTTAGAACATAAAACATTAGAATTTTACATAACCTTGAGGTTGCTGTGGCTCTTGTGATCAAATATGACTTAATTAAGAGGCTCTCTGCAGACGAAAAGTACTACCCTTTTCTTTCGAATTATGGGGCAAAGGAGGCCATGGAAACGATGGTTTTGCAGTGCATAAAATTTTGTACCATATATTGTAGATTTCAAAGTTATTAGCTCAAGTCTGACATTATTGACCATTAAAGCGATGTAGTTTAAGGTAATCGTCGCAAATGAATGAAAGCAGCATAATATAAAAAACAGTTTTTAGTTATTAGAAAATAATATGAATAGGATCTCATCGAAATATTTACAAGTAATTTCATTGAAAATATAGAAAAGGAAGAATATTTCATACCGATTTTAGGAAATCAGAAACAGCACCAAGTCTCTAATGATAATGGCTTTAGAATTATCAGTTTTGTTTTTCATAAAAATTAAAGAATTAAACGCTTCTCATTCTCACACAAGAATATTCAAAAGAGCACATGGGTCTTGATGTCTCATCATTTGACAAATACCAAGGTAGACAAATTATAAACTTACCTATAAGTTTAATATTCAATAATAGTGTACTAGATGTGAGGATTTGATGAGATATATAAGGTTTTATAAAGTACGGTAAATTTAAAAAAAGTCGCACTAAAATCAAATAAGTCACAAAGAAAAATTATGAGTAGACGTTTTTTCATACAAAGGCTCAGTTGCTGTGATATTATTCAAAAAAATATGTCAATTGCATCTAAACTCTAATAGTAATGACGTTGAGCTAATATGAAAGACTTAAAAATATAGCACAAACGTTAGTAGATGAAACGATTAATAAGAAAAGATGAACAAGATAATCTTGGTTTAATATAATGTGCGAAGAAGCTTTTAAATTCAGATAGCATAGAACGGATATATAGTTGATCAACTCCGAAGATTTTAAGAAACAAAGTACAGAATTAATCAGAAAGAAGCATGTAATATTTTTAAATGTGAGAAAAAACACAAAAAAGATATGCGATTATCAAAATAAGAAATGTATAAAAAAACGAATTTATCTAGTAATGGGTACAAATACAAGGAGAGTTTTTAAGATATATATATTACCTTAAATATCATAAATGTATATATAAGAATAATAAATATTCCTATGTTTTAATGCAGGTGAAGTAGTTAATGTGTCATATATTACTATAGCGTCGCACTGATTTTTACGCTGTATAATGTTTTTAAAATTTTTTCGGATTTTATTTATATGAAAATTTACGTGCCCAATCATGTTATAAAATGTAATATCATGCTCAATCGGGTTGCGATCTTTAAGACTCTGTAATGTATTGATAAAGATATGGAGCCAAATTTGAACACAAAATAAATGATTTATTTATCTGTGAGATGCATAGTTATGCGCAGACATTTGGTATGGGGTGTGCTATGAAGGAAATGGGCCGCTATTCTTTAAATGAGACTTACACCCCCCACCCACCCCCCAAAAAAAACGAAGAAATATGATAAAAAATATTAATTCATACCAAATTTAATTGGTAAATTATGCTTATGCTGTCGATAAAAAATCTTTTATACATACTCGTAATATATTAATGGAGAACGCTTAAAATGAAAAAAATGAATTTTAAACCGAATACGAAATTGAAATTTTAGTTGTATAATGTAAATTGCTATGATTTAGGACTGTTAACATATAAAAAAATACTGTTCGATAAGTATTTAAATTACATTTTGTAATTTTAGGTGATACCATGGCTGCCATATCACGTCGAAAGTCTACAGCTTCAGGAATTGAAGTCATGCTCTGGTTTGTTGCACTGCCACTGATGGTTATATCTGTTAGATAAGGAAATACGATACTAAATTGTTTGGATAATAATATTAATAATAATAATTAATTTTAACATTTATTATGTACATGTACATAGTATATTTATAATTATTGTTAAGCATCCTTAAATAAATGTTTTTGTTTACTTATTTGTTATTCAGTTATCAGAGTTAAAAGAGGAAAACTTAGAAATAAATATACTACTTATAGTTTAGCTACATCTTATTACAGTAATCAAATTTACTTTTAAGAAGTTAAAATTATTAGAATGGTTACCAATATTTTTTTTCATTTATATCATATTACAGATATGATAATATTATAATATCTAAAACGTGTTAAAATGAAAGTAATATTAATAAATTTTAATTCAGTTATAATTATCGCACTTAAGTTATATTGTACAGGGTTACACTTACTTATTTCCGAAAAAATTACTTTTATTTTAATCAAAATTAATCTTTTAGATTTCTAATAATATTGTAAATATAATAATTACGTCATTATTCTTTTACATTAAATAATATTATTTTTTTAAAAACATTCTTTTTTTGTTGTCAGTAAATTTTTATTTTATTTTATTTTACTTGTTATTTTAAATAATACAGTTATTATAAATAAAGTTGTTAGATAAATTAAGAGATTATCATTTATAATATTTTATTATTTTAATTCCTAAAACAAATACCTGTATAAATAAAATGAATTTGATGTAATACAATGTCATCACAATGTACGCATGTATAACGTCTATTAGTATAACGTACCTATACCTAATAATATGTTAAAATATTTTTATTTTTCCGAAATTATTTGTTAATTTTATCATGGATAAAATATTATTATTATTATTAATATTATTATTATTAAATAACTTTTATCATTATATAAATATGTATTTTAAACAGAAATTGTAAGATACATTTAACTGAAATCGAAATGAAATAAAAGAAATATGACAGATTCGTTTGAAACCTGTTGTTTGAAAATGACATAATTTGTTATATACATATTATTGATCACAAAATTGAATTATGAATCGAGCAATTAAATACAAATATAATTAACAAAAAAAAAAAAAATCAAAGAAATTTATATAAATATATATATATAGCTTTTGTCGAAAAGTAAAATAATTTGATTCTTGTAATATAATGTAACGATGACGTCATTTTAAACATACAAAATACGATCAACACATAGCATACATTTCTGATATGTGAATAATAAATACCACTTGGGTATTGTTTTTTTTTTGTAAATTTTATTGCCAAACAAATTGTAATATTATTACTATAATATATTTTATAAGTCAGCTGCATACTATACAAGCTTACAAAATATTAAAGTCCATTGTAAATATTCATTTTCTAATATTATAATATACAATGACTACTCGAATGTCCTTTTAAATGTTAAATAAAAATTATAATAATAAATTAAATAATAAGACAAATGTTGGATTTATTTATTATGATTTTTATTATTTCTAAGTTGCCCAAAGGTGTACAAAGCATAATTGCTAATACACAATCGAAATACAATAGTAAAAATACATTGATAGTATATCTTCTCAGTAACGGCTGAATAAATCACAGATTTGTGATTAATATAAAATCGCAGCAAATCATAAATCAATTACTAATAATATTATTACAAACACATTAATCGGAACAATCGTGATTTGTCAACTCATTCGAAGTTAATTATTTTATGTAATATCCAAATAGTCTGAGATTTTGTTTTGGATACTGGAAATTTTACTCTTGTTGTGACTTTATAAACTGATGGAAGGAATGAGTGGTTAACCAGCTATTTAATTCAAAAATATTTTCTACCAAATTCCGCAGGTACAACAAAACTGCACTAACAATGTTCATTTTTAATATTAAAACCTAACTTTATGCGTTTGGCTTTCCAGATAAATATGTAAGTTAATTAATGGTTAGCTGTGTCGTTTTATATTAAATTGACCTCTAACGGAATGTCAATGTATTCAACCCTACCAGACAGGGTACAAACTGGAATATTAAGAAAGGTCATTTATTAAAAGTTTTGTGAGCGTTTACAAGCAATAGAAAAAAAATTTTTATAGTTAAAGTTATAATATTCAACGAAGAAAAATCAAATTCAATAATTGTCCATGTTTTTGCCTTGGGAAAGAAATATACATTTTAATAAAAATAAAATATTTCACAAAATAAAGGAGATTTTACAATGTCAACGATTTATAAACTCGTTAACTGTCAATATTCTCGTATTATATTTATCGACTATTATCATTCATCGTAATATTAGATCACATAACAAAGATTTAGTAGAACTATGAAAACGATATAGTCCTTAAAATTTCTATTCAAATTAATCTTTCGGTATTGAGAAACAATACTATTGACAGTTTATCGGTTATATCGATATAAAGTGTAGCGTAAAAGCCGTGTTGTGAATAAGGAATTGTTGTTACTTTTCAATGCCAACACATAATAATAAAACACAAGTATGTTATTAATTATTATTATATACAAGTACATAGGTTTTACGTATATATTTGTTTGTACATTTCTAAATAAAACGTTGGGATAGGAACAAGTAATGAAAAATTATACAACACGAAATAATTAGATTTTTTGTTTCTGGAAATTTCATTAAATTATTTTGGTACAGTTGAAAAAAATCCGTAGATCACCATTATTTCTATTATATATTTTTATAAATAGATTTAATTCTAAATTAATCTCATTGTTTTCTATTATCCGCCATTAAAAAATTAAATAAAAAATATTTCCAGCAGAACTTCTCGTCGTTTATATACATAAATATATATATAATATATGTGTCAGCAATATAGGAAACTATAGTGAAAATTATTTGTAATATCCATGTTAAAACGTATTATGCAAAGAAATGTGTAAAGTTGTAAGATACATATTTAATCACAATAGGTAAAGAGTAAAATATAAATCATTTTATTTTTCGATGCGATCATATTTATCACACAAAAGCATAATAGCCAATGGGTTATATATATATATATATATATATTAAACTTAAATATAAAATATGGTCTGCTAAATTTAAAAGAAAAAAAAATCATATTCAAATTAATCAATCGTTCAACTGTCATCCAAAAAACACCCAGTAGTTAAAAGTTAAATTTAAATACGCGAGATATCTATTCTACTCTAAAGTTGCCGTTGTTTAATAAAAGATTTAGATATCCTAACAATTATATTTTGTAAACTTTTCCTTAATATATGTTTGATAGTACCTATATTGAATTGAAAGCGACTGCGAGAGTACCGTTTACTCCGGGGACGGTATTACGGTAAAATATAATCAATAACATAGTAGAAGAAACAGAAAAATAGTGTTACCTAAGTAAAATTATTTTGCGATTAAATCGAAACAAATACATTAATTATATAGGTAATATTTATTTGAATACATTTTAAACGTGTAATTCTCATTATGACGTGTCAAAATTAATGTCTTTAATTATAGAAGTAGGTATTACAGTAATTATAAAATAATTAAATAACACTTTTAACATTGAAATTAATCAAAAACATGTAATCACTATAATTAATATAATAAAAATGTGTTTTAAATACACAGCGTATGTGCGTTTGTGTGTGTATTTGTTTCATTTAATCGCTATAAATAAATCATATTTCTTTATAAATAAATTATGGTAATTTATTTTAAACTATTCTTCCCAAACAATTTGAATATTTTCAGGCATAACTCTACTTATCTGTTACTAAAAAAAAGAGTTTTTGTCTAAAAGTAACACGAACGAACTCTAATTAAATCACTTACAATTAAAATGTTATCATAATTTACGTTCTAGTTAATAGATTCGATTAAAAAAAAAAAAAATCCGAAATATATAAATAAATAATATTTCATCTACTCGACATCACATGTTGCAATAATTTCAATGAAATACACAAATATGCGTAACATGCGTTGTGTACCAATAATATGTATTATACTGGTGTACTATAACCAAAAAAAAAAAAATTAAAATTAATAAATACACTTTTCTAAAAATAATTCGGTGAAAATTTTAGTCATGCTCTGGTTTGTTGCACTGCCACTGATGGTTATATCTGTTAGATAAGGAAATACGATACTAAATTGTTTGGATAATAATATTAATAATAATAATTAATTTTAACATTTATTATGTACATGTACATAGTATATTTATAATTATTGTTAAGCATCCTTAAATAAATGTTTTGTTTACTTATTTGTTATTCAGTTATCAGAGTTAAAAGAGGAAAACTTAGAAATAAATATACTACTTATAGTTTAGCTACATCTTATTACAGTAATCAAATTTACTTTTAAGAAGTTAAAATTATTAGAATGGTTACCAATATTTTTTTTTCATTTATATCATATTACAGATATGATAATATTATAATATCTAAAACGTGTTAAAATGAAAGTAATATTAATAAATTTTAATTCAGTTATAATTATCGCACTTAAGTTATATTGTACAGGGTTACACTTACTTATTTCCGAAAAAATTACTTTTATTTTAATCAAAATTAATCTTTTAGATTTCTAATAATATTGTAAATATAATAATTACGTCATTATTCTTTTACATTAAATAATATTATTTTTTAAAAAACATTCTTTTTTTGTTGTCAGTAAATTTTATTTTATTTTATTTTACTTGTTATTTTAAATAATACAGTTATTATAAATAAAGTTGTTAGATAAATTAAGAGATTATCATTTATAATATTTTATTATTTTAATTCCTAAAACAAATACCTGTATAAATAAAATGAATTTGATGTAATACAATGTCATCACAATGTACGCATGTATAACGTCTATTAGTATAACGTACCTATACCTAATAATATGTTAAAATATTTTTATTTTTCCGAAATTATTTGTTAATTTTATCATGGATAAAATATTATTATTATTATTAATATTATTATTATTAAATAACTTTTATCATTATATAAATATGTATTTTAAACAGAAATTGTAAGATACATTTAACTGAAATCGAAATGAAATAAAAGAAATATGACAGATTCGTTTGAAACATGTTGTTTGAAAATGACATAATTTGTTATATACATATTATTGATCACAAAATTGAATTATGAATCGAGCAATTAAATACAAATATAATTAACAAAAAAAAAAAAAAAAATCAAAGAAATTTATATAAATATATATATATAGCTTTTGTCGAAAAGTAAAATAATTTGATTCTTGTAATATAATGTAACGATGACGTCATTTTTAAACATACAAAATACGATCAACACATAGCATACATTTCTGATATGTGAATAATAAATACCACTTGGGTATTGTTTTTTTTTTTTTGTAAATTTTATTGCCAAACAAATTGTAATATTATTACTATAATATATTTTATAAGTCAGCTGCATACTATACAAGCTTACAAAATATTAAAGTCCATTGTAAATATTCATTTTCTAATATTATAATATACAATGACTACTCGAATGTCCTTTTAAATGTTAAATAAAAATTATAATAATAAATTAAATAATAAGACAAATGTTGGATTTATTTATTATGATTTTTATTATTTCTAAGTTGCCCAAAGGTGTACAAAGCATAATTGCTAATACACAATCGAAATACAATAGTAAAAATACATTGATAGTATATCTTCTCAGTAACGGCTGAATAAATCACAGATTTGTGATTAATATAAAATCGCAGCAAATCATAAATCAATTACTAATAATATTATTACAAACACATTAATCGGAACAATCGTGATTTGTCAACTCATTCGAAGTTAATTATTTTATGTAATATCCAAATAGTCTGAGATTTTGTTTTGGATACTGGAAATTTTACTCTTGTTGTGACTTTATAAACTGATGGAAGGAATGAGTGGTTAACCAGCTATTTAATTCAAAAATATTTTCTACCAAATTCCGCAGGTACAACAAAACTGCACTAACAATGTTCATTTTTAATATTAAAACCTAACTTTATGCGTTTGGCTTTCCAGATAAATATGTAAGTTAATTAATGGTTAGCTGTGTCGTTTTATATTAAATTGACCTCTAACGGAATGTCAATGTATTCAACCCTACCAGACAGGGTACAAACTGGAATATTAAGAAAGGTCATTTATTAAAAGTTTTGTGAGCGTTTACAAGCAATAGAAAAAAAATTTTTATAGTTAAAGTTATAATATTCAACGAAGAAAAATCAAATTCAATAATTGTCCATGTTTTTGCCTTGGGAAAGAAATATACATTTTTAATAAAAATAAAAATATTTCACAAAATAAAGGGAGATTTTACAATGTCAACGATTTATAAACTCGTTAACTGTCAATATTCTCGTATTATATTTATCGACTATTATCATTCATCGTAATATTAGATCACATAACAAAGATTTAGTAGAACTATGAAAACGATATAGTCCTTAAAATTTCTATTCAAATTAATCTTTCGGTATTGAGAAACAATACTATTGACAGTTTATCGGTTATATCGATATAAAGTGTAGCGTAAAAGCCGTGTTGTGAATAAGGAATTGTTGTTACTTTTCAATGCCAACACATAATAATAAAACACAAGTATGTTATTAATTATTATTATATACAAGTACATAGGTTTTACGTATATATTTGTTTGTACATTTCTAAATAAAACGTTGGGATAGGAACAAGTAATGAAAAATTATACAACACGAAATAATTAGATTTTTTGTTTCTGGAAATTTCATTAAATTATTTTGGTACAGTTGAAAAAAATCCGTAGATCACCATTATTTCTATTATATATTTTATAAATAGATTTAATTCTAAATTAATCTCATTGTTTTCTATTATCCGCCATTAAAAATTAAATAAAAATATTTCCAGCAGAACTTCTCGTCGTTTATATACATAAATATATATATAATATATGTGTCAGCAATATAGGAAACTATAGTGAAAATTATTTGTAATATCCATGTTAAAACGTATTATGCAAAGAAATGTGTAAAGTTGTAAGATACATATTTAATCACAATAGGTAAAGAGTAAAATATAAATCATTTTATTTTTCGATGCGATCATATTTATCACACAAAAGCATAATAGCCAATGGGTTATATATATATATATATATTAAACTTAAATATAAAATATGGTCTGCTAAATTTAAAAGAAAAAAAAATCATATTCAAATTAATCAATCGTTCAACTGTCATCCAAAAAACACCCAGTAGTTAAAAGTTAAATTTAAATACGCGAGATATCTATTCTACTCTAAAGTTGCCGTTGTTTAATAAAAGATTTAGATATCCTAACAATTATATTTTGTAAACTTTTCCTTAATATATGTTTGATAGTACCTATATTGAATTGAAAGCGACTGCGAGAGTACCGTTTACTCCGGGGACGGTATTACGGTAAAATATAATCAATAACATAGTAGAAGAAACAGAAAAATAGTGTTACCTAAGTAAAATTATTTTGCGATTAAATCGAAACAAATACATTAATTATATAGGTAATATTTATTTGAATACATTTTAAACGTGTAATTCTCATTATGACGTGTCAAAATTAATGTCTTTAATTATAGAAGTAGGTATTACAGTAATTATAAAAATAATTAAATAACACTTTTAACATTGAAATTAATCAAAAAACATGTAATCACTATAATTAATATAATAAAAAATGTGTTTTAAATACACAGCGTATGTGCGTTTGTGTGTGTATTTGTTTCATTTAATCGCTATAAATAAATCATATTTCTTTATAAATAAATTATGGTAATTTATTTTAAACTATTCTTCCCAAACAATTTGAATATTTTCAGGCATAACTCTACTTATCTGTTACTAAAAAAAAAAAGAGTTTTTTGTCTAAAAGTAACACGAACGAACTCTAATTAAATCACTTACAATTAAAATGTTATCATAATTTACGTTCTAGTTAATAGATTCGATTAAAAAAAAAAAAAATCCGAAATATATAAATAAATAATATTTCATCTACTCGACATCACATGTTGCAATAATTTCAATGAAATACACAAATATGCGTAACATGCGTTGTGTACCAATAATATGTATTATACTGGTGTACTATAACCAAAAAAAAAAAAAAAATTAAAATTAATAAATACACTTTTCTAAAAAATAATTCGGTGAAAAATTTTATCATGAATAATTAAAATATGTGTGGGCGCTGATATGTAATTCGTTGTTACTGTTCTCCTACATGAAATCATACAAAGCACATATTCATATGTAGTAAATTGTATTATGTGTGGTAAATTTACTATCTTCTTTCGATACAATAAATTTTCTCGATGTGTAGTATAATACATTTATCAGAAAGCTAGCATATTATGTGATGTAAATTGTATCGTATGTAGTGTAGTATAGTTATTTTCATTTTTTTTTTAATATGATGAATTCGTTCGATGTGTAGTATTTAATACTTATCAAAACATTGTATGACAGCGCCCACACTTTTCATTTTAATTATTCATGATATAAAATTTTTCACCGAATTATGTTTTTAAAAAGTGTGTTTTAAATTTTTATTTTTATTTTCTGTTTTCAGTTACACATTAATTTGTAATAATATTTTATAGTTTTTTAATCAACATTTAAAAAGAGTATAAATGATCAAATGATGATTATATATATAATATTATTTAATATTTCTCATTACAAATATATTGGTAGGACGATGGTTTGGTATCGTATGGTATGGTATGGGATGACCATGAATTATTGTATTGTCATCCAAAACTAAGGTCTATGTAAAGTTTTAGAATTTTTCATTGACAAAAAGTGTCTCAAATGGAGCTTCTCAAACTCGGTTCCAGACAAACGGACGTGAAAGTGAATTTTAGAAAAATGAGAATATAGGAATAATGTAATAAAATTTAAAATATGTAATATTAATATAATAATTTCTTCAAACGTGAGCTGATATTTAAATAACAAGTATAATTTAATATGATGTAATAAATTGTTATTATTTTATGTATTAATCAGTATGATATTTTCTTTATTACTTATACGTAACATACATCATCGTATCTATCCATAAGCTATCAGTCGTTAAAATTATTTTTTAGGCACCATGTATGATGTCTGAAATTAAATCTACATCATATTTTGAGATAACTTATAATTTATAAATAAAACAAACGTTTACGAAGTTTCTACATCAAACATATTTTTAACTTCTATGTACGAGTATACGTAATATAAATATTTAATATTTGAATGTAAAAACTTCAATTTCATATTAAGTATATTTTATTAATAAATTAGTTGTGATAAATTTGTGAATACACTCTAAAATATTTAATTATATAAAAAAAATACTTGTAATTAGTTACTAAAATTACGCAATAATTAATTAATGAAATGTTCAAATGTATTTTTTATTCATTATATTTTTCTACCAATCGCTAAATTTTAATACTGCACAACCTTCAGAAATATATTATATTTTTTCAACTGTACCTCATACGAGAATAACATTTGCAATCTTATGTTGATCTATTAAAACGACCTATAAAATCATGATAAATTTCATAAACTGTCAAAATTAAATGCTCAAATTATAGTACTTTGTAATATATTATGTAAAAAAGGAACGCTTTTACAATTCAATTATAAATATATGTATAAATTTGAGCGAAATTTACTGAAATTATAATCAATTTTAAAATGAATTAAAATCCATAATATAACAAAATAAGTAGTTTAAACCAACAGATATCAGTATTATATTTAAAACATATATCTAAAGACATATTTACCGCGATGATAGCAGACGGTTTATATGATGAGACAACAAGCTCAGTGCAATACGATAATGGTATTGTTTACCGATTATTTAGGAAAGAAACACGAACTACAAATTGATAAAAGTTTCTTTGGCAGATTCGTTTAGATATACTTACTATAATTCGAATACATTTTAGAAGGGGAAAAAATAAACAATATGAGAACGACGAAGGACTCGACGAAAAAAAAAAGACTTCTTGGCTGTTGCTACAAGTCCAATGTCCATCCTCAAAACAGAAGAAATAAAAAAAAATATCAAAAAGACTGGCAGATTTTTTTCCCTTGTTTATGGTAACTGGCGAAATTCCAAAAACTCTAAACGTCCCAATCCAATTCAATGTTTTTAAAAACGTTTTCTAGTTTTTCACTACTTCACTACTCCACTTTCTCGAATCGATTCATTCTCTCGTACATTGGTGACGGTAAATTGTACTTGGCGAAATTGTCTATGCTTAGTACTGATAGTTTTACACTCAAAACTTTTCCTATTCGATATCATCAAATTTTAATCGAAGAGCAAAAGGCAACCGCCTTGTGGGAAAACGTGTAAGTATATGCCAATAATCGTACTTTTATTTCTCTGCTCGAATACAACGTAAAGGGTTTTAATGAAAAAATATATATATTTTAACGACACTTTGAAATTATTTACGTATTATTTTGAAACGTTGATGTTGCGCGAAATTATATTTTAAGTTAAATATAATTTATAAATAAATCGTAACAGTGTTTGTAGAATTTAATTTAAAATTAAATTATAATATTTAAATTAACGAGTTAGGAAAACCAAACGGCAAGCGTGCTAAATTCCCGGTTTCTATACGTAATTATTATTGTAAATTTGTTTTTTTTTTTTAATATTATCGGCGAATTACAATATTTACAGTGCAATAAAATTAAATTTACAATTTTCGAATAATGTGTAAATAATTGTTTTATAACACATAATATTATCATTATTGATATTTGTAACCAGTAACCACTGCAGCAATGATCCGACAAGATAAACAACCTGAATAGTATGATAATATGAGGTACTATATGCTTATATACAGAATTTTAAATACACAATTTTAAATAAG
Organism: Slavum lentiscoides; assembly: GCA_032441835.1. Taxonomy (NCBI): domain Eukaryota; kingdom Metazoa; phylum Arthropoda; class Insecta; order Hemiptera; family Aphididae; genus Slavum; species Slavum lentiscoides. The sequence continues at coordinate 16,571,882 of CM063706.1, read as the reverse complement.
TTGTTTACTGAAATCCGTTAAGCTACATTATTGTTTAGTTTTATTCCAACATTAAAGTTATAACTAAAACGTTTGAAATATGACGATACACGATAAACGTATATTATTTTTAATTTATTTCTGTTTTTATTAAATATAAATTCATACGAATATTTTTAATTTAAATTATCCAGTGTTCCAGTACAAGTATAGCCAATTGTTTCTGCGAGATTGTTTTAACAGTTTAAATTACACTACAGTCTACGACATGAATCTTTTTTAAGATCAGAAGTCAAAATTTGCATATTCTAATGGCTATTTGTTGTTATTGTAGTGAAACCACGTAAAAATCTCATACTTTTTCGTCCGTGATTTGAATAAGCAAGAAACCTTTCCATGATCAAGACAAAGTGCTCAAATTTAACAATGAGGAAGGTACATTTCAATTCACTTATCTTTCTACAAGTTTGATTTTAACAATTTTCAGATTAATTATACATATATATATATATATATATATATATATATATAATGACAATATATATTAGTTGTTTTTTCAATATTCCGGAAAATTTCTCTACAAAACATCGTAAAATATCTCCTATTTTTTATAAAAACATATGACTTTTTACACACATTCAAAAATAAAATACATTTACTTCTTAAACAAACAAAAACAGCGGGTGAGTTAGTCCTCTGAATATAATTTGTCATTAAAATCATATAAACATATTATGAATAACGAATATGATGTAATATATAATAATTAATAATAATAATTTTATTCATTTGGCAATTAGAAATAAAAAGGAAATTAAATATAGATATGATAATAATTAGTATTGAATACAAGCAATATAAAATTATTAATTAAACAAGGTGTTCAACAAATTGTATTAAGGGGATTGAAAGCGGGTATTTTCTCTCTTTGTCTTATACACACGAAACACAGCAAAATTGACGTTCCGTACTTCCAACGTACTGATCGATCTATTGGTGCGATAAGAAATTTGAAAACAGATTTGAATTCCTCGTGAATTTTACTACAAAACGACTTTCCCACTTTTTTCATTTTTTTTTTTCATAAACCCTTAAAAAAATTAACCGAACAAATTTTTAAAAAAAAATTGTTAATAATTCATTTTTGAAGGTCTTAAAAAGAAGAAATAAAAAAAGTCGGAAAGTCGTTTTGTAGTAAAATTCAAGAGGAATTCATATCTGTTTTCAAATTTCTTATCGCACCAATAGATCGATCGGTACGTTGGAAGTACGAAACGTCTATTTTGCTATGTTTCATGTGTGTAAGACAAAGAGAAAAAATACCCGATTTCAATCCCCTTAATGTCTGTTTTTAGAACAACGATTTAATTGAACCCGTGTTCTTAAATCAAATAAAACACAACATTATTCATATTCGATATTCATCTTTTAATAATCAAATTTCCAAACAAAAATAAATTGTGCAAAACGTGCTAAAATTAAATTACCGAAATGGAAACTTTATAGCTGCGTAATTTAGGTTGTATTTTTAATGATAGCAAAGTGAAAATATAATAAAACACAGTGGATAATTTCGTATTTAATCATATGGAAATATTAATTAAATCAAAAGCATAAAGGGTACCTGTGTATCGAATATTACAGAGACTGAATTTCTGATATCCGTCCCTCATATCGACATAAGCCCGCAGGGCGTTGTAATATTGTTCTGACTTCAATGCGATGATGTATTTATAGAAAAAAATTACAAATGCAAAAAATAATTATCTATTTTCGATATTATATATTTTAATTGAATAAATACAACAATAATGTGGTAATAAGCAAAAATTTTACGTTATGTTTTTTTTTACTCTAATATTATTTTAATCTTATACTAAACGTTATAATTAATACATACGTGTTCTGTTATAATTGATGGATTTTCGAATTTTTTATTACAATTTAATACAAAGTTAATTTGAAAAAATATATATGTATAAATATACGAGTAAGTATCGAAATTTATATAGGCTTCTAAATAATTTTGTCGTGTCTGAAATACTCATTTTAAAATATTATTGTAGAAAATAACCCAGCAACTTATTACAATAAATCACTCAAACGAATTTTAAGCTCTTTCAAACACGGTAACCGCCGCTTCAAACACCAGCAGAGATTACTGATACACATTTAACAAATTACTTTGTAATTGTTACTTTGTACATAACACAGTCCCTATTGTATAATATAACTTCATCTCATCACGTATAACGAAACATATTACACATTGTCATTCACCGCATGGCGGATTCAGCGAGCGGAATATTATAAAACTTTCCATATTCTAGTGATAATAAATACAGTTAATTATGAAATTTCCAATTGTTTTGTATATAATTATGAGATTATTACGTACGTTGTCGTGTACTAGATATATTAGCACACAGTGTTCAATACACGTTACTTTCAGTACAAGTAAGTGTGGTTATGAGTGCATGGATTCCAGTTGGCTTCCAATATTACTGTAAGTATACGTACTATTCTCCTCAATTAAAATTCCCTATTCTGATTTTTCTCACTCCGAATCCTATGCTTTCCGTTTCTCATATCACAAATGGGTGAATTTTATCACCCACTTTCGCATCCCATTGTATCATTCTGTTTCTCTTTTTATTCCCTCTCCTCCTTGATTTCATAACCTCTCCATTCCTCGTAAATCGATCGTCCCTTTCTCCTGTCTATGTATAGGCCATAATCGTCTCTTGGACCATTTTCGTTAAATAATTCTCCTTATTATCATTATCATTATTATTATTATTATTCTCACAATATTTTTCCGTTATATGAATCTTTTTATTGTAAAATAGTTCTCGACATTAATTTTTTTTTAAATGTTTTTCCTACAGAAATATATTTTATTTTTAACATTAGTTAAAGCCAATGAGTATAATAAAAAACAAAAAAAAAATGTAAGAGTTTTTGTATTAAATTGATTTATTTACTAACGGTTTCTGTTAAAATTTATGGTCAGGTGTAATGTGTAAAAACAAATATAACAACCAAATTTTAAAATAAAATTGTACACGATTTCATAGAGTCAAACAAAAAAAAGGTAACGAGCCGCAGGGTGTTGTGGATATCGCTTAAGTGATTTACTTGGATAAAGATTTTAGAGGTTTGTTTTTATTTTAAATTTGAAAGCAATGATAAGTCATTGCATTCGATAAAACGATTCTGAGCGGAGCTTACTTTTCTCGTAAATATTGCCTAAAGTACCGTATTTGGTGAAAATTTCAGGTTTCTATGACTATTAGTTTGAAAATTACGAAGAAATAAACAACAATCGAGAATAAGACGAAATTGCATTTTTAGCGTTTTTGAGTTATATTTTTAGGTACTTTTGAGAAAATCGAAAATTACCTCTCTTAAGTACCAACTAGATGCGAATTGCTGCCGGAAACAAACTGTGACCGAATAGATCGGAGCACTGCTTCTGGTCGGAAATCTGTACACAGGATAGAAAAAAAAAATAAATAAACATCATTGTAAAAACAATAGATTCATCATCGCTTCGCTCAGAATCTAAAATAATAATAAATACATATTAAGACGGAATTATAATAATATTGTTTACTCATTACTACGCAACACGGAAGCAAATACGATAGGTATAAATAGTTTATGACCTCTATATGTCCAGCAATCACGGATGTTTTTATAATTTTAATTTTTCCTAATTATATGTACCTATCTATTAACACGATTTTTTACTTAGCCAAATATCATATCATGTTATATAAATAAACCAGCATTGTAAAATGATGAATTTTGTTTGTGTAAATAACAACATAAATTTACCGAACACAAATAAAAGTCAATAATAATAATAATTTGATACTTATCGATTACTTAAATCTGAATCATTATAATATATAATAATGAATAGTGATCTATACTTTCTTCCTAATCTTGTTTATATATTATCTTATTGTACTAATGTAATACAGATATTATCTATAAAAATTTAGTTTGCGTTTTCAGTCAAATAGAATGCACATGGTCTTGTAAGCCAAATATATTATTTAAAATAATGGATGTGCTGCAATTCTGCATAGTACAATAACACGTAAAACCAAACAATTCGTGGTTCATCGCGTCAACAAATACGCGTTTTATTAAATTCTGAGTTCTTACAACTATATAAAGAGCTTTATATTGCATCAGACGTCCAGCTTTCATACATGTTTCAACGTTTCTCAGCCGTAACGCGATCGTTCGACTAGGTACCGCTGAACAATATGTCAGCGGAACTACGCGTAGGAAAAAAAGAGACGTGAAGAAATGTAGAAAAGACGAGCATGTATTCGATCAGGTTAAAAAAAAAATTTCAATCAATAATACTCTGCACACATCAACCTGCTGCAAATTTGTAAAACGTAGTCTGAAAGAAAGATATTTAAATAAGATTCGATTGTCTAAAGAAGAATAATACAAATAAAAACGGACGCGCCTACACTCAAACAGACAAATACTATTATATAAACATATGGGTGAACCGTGGATGCAATACTACAAAAGATATATATATATATATACTAGTCGACCCGTCACGGCTTCGCTCGTGAGTGGTTGTTTATTTTGCCTTCGGACGATGATATGTAGAATTTTTTATTAAAATTTTATCGTTTAATGCAGAGGTTCTCAAAGTGTGGGGCGCGACCCTCCAGGGGGGCGCAAAAGCTTTATAGGGGGGGCGCAAGACAATTTTAAAAATCAACATTGCATTGGTAGAAAAAATTAAAAAAATTGTGAAATGTCCGTAATAATAATCGCGTTTCACCAAACTTTGTGATGAAAAAAAACAAGCCCACCCATCACATTAAAATTGGCCTATTAATTAAAATATTTTATAAAAAATACATTTTATTTTAAAATAAATTTGTAATATTAATATTTATCAATATTTGTTGTTTGTTTTTAACATTTTTTTACTCTAAACATGACTATTAAAATTATTTTTATGAGGGGGGGGGGGCTCAGGTCTGGGGTTAACTAAAAGGGGGGCCTGGCCTGAAAAGTTTGAGAACCTCTGGTTTAATGTGATCGGCAAGTAAATATAAAAAATAGTGCCGTCACAAAATTGGAACATTTAAATACAATACACCCCCTCCAGACTTGTTTTTTATTAACAAAAGTAGTACTAAAACTTTTAGCAGACTGTCAGGTATAACAGTAAAAAATTTCAGACAAATCGGTTCAGTAGTTTTCTCGGTTAGCGCGGTCGTAGAAAACCATTTACAATTTTATATAGTAGTAGATATATATATATATATATATATATATAGGAACATAAAGATACATATTATATGCTCATATAAGCTACTTGGATTGAGATTTAGAAATTCCAGAGATCTATTATTATTTAAAATTTGATAAATCAATGTTTTTGTGAAAACGATTCTGAGAGAAGCGTCACTACTGTATAGGCTATTATAATAAATTAATGAATACGATAATATTGTTAAAATATAACATAATACTCGTATGTCTAATGTTGTATTACATTTTGAAGTCTTAAAATAAAAAACAAAAAAATTGTCTCCGTGTCCAAAACGAACATTTTTTCCGATTTCTTTTTTGGTTTTTTTGTAGGGTGAAAATAGAAAAGTGTATCAAATAAAGTACCAACTATAGATACAATTTGTTACCGGAACGGAACGTAGGTGTAGATCATCCGAGCACTTGTTTTACACGAAGTGTTTACAGACAAAAAAACCCACATCATTGCGAATTTAGGGACTTGAACCAAACAGAAAAAAAAAGGTTTTAAACCAAAAACCCCTTTGAAAATATTGTAATTGAAATCTAACCGTCAATCGCATCCCTCATTTTTTTTTTTTTTTTTTACCGAAACTGAAACCGTAACTGATATTTCGAAGGTTTTATCGGTTCTTTTCTTTACACTAAATTTAGGTTTTTCCCTTTACATTTCGATGCGCTTATTATTAACATATAATATTTATTATATATTATTTATAAAAAAAAAATATGAGCCCTAAAAATATTATTAACGAATAAAAAAAAAGTTTTATATATTAAGTTGTTATTATTTTAACGTTATTGTGTTAAAATAGGTTAAATTTTACCGATATTACATATAAGGGGACTGAAAGCGGGCATTTTCTCTCTTCGTCTTGCACACATACGAAACATAGCAAATAGACGTTTCATACTTCCAATACGTACCGATCGATCTAGTGGTACGATATTTGAAAACAGATTTGAATTCGTCGTGAAGTCCACTTGAAATCGATTTTCCCACATTTCCAATTTTTTTTCATGAATCCTTAAATAAAACTAATTGAACCAATTTAAAAAAAAATTCCTAATAATTAATTTTTGAAGGTCTTAAGATGAAAAAAATGAAGAAAGTGGTAAAATCGTTCTATAGTAAAATTCACGAAGAATTCAAATCTGTTTTTATAATCTTAATCGCATCACTAGATCGATCGGTACTTTAGAAGTACGAAACGTTTATTTTACAACGATTCGTGCGTGCGCAAGCAGACGAGAAGAAAGAAAACGCCCGCTTCCAATTCCCTTAATGCCAAAAAAAAAAAAAAAAAAAAAATGTAAAAAGATGGATAACACGTAGTTAACCAGTACAGGTGAGGATATAGTTAGTGTGCTCGTCGCGCGGTCGTCAATTTTGTAAAGAACAATTTTATAATGTTTATGGCCGATTCGTGAAAACGTTAACGATATAGTCCGGACCTGGGTGGGCGGATACAGAGGCGTATTTAGATTTTTTTTTTTTTGGGGAGGGAGCTGAGGCGCTGAGTAATATCGTCGTCGAATAATTTCTAGATCTTAAACTAAGACTAAATCTTAAAATTAGAAAAAAATTACCGAATTCTCAACCCATTAAAAACGGCTGTTGGGTATATTTAGTATAAACTTCGTATTTCCCTTACGCCGTCGCGGTGTAAACGATAAAAACGTTGTTTTAAGAATTTTTCTAAAAAAAAAAAAAAAATATTGGCATGAAAATATATATAAAAAAATTTCCTGAAATTTGTAGGGGTTTCATGCGCTCATTCGGTCCTCTGAAAACGTCTTCAGCAACGCCAATTCGTTTCTAGGATAACCGCCACTGCAAACCGCAACAGTGGAATTCTTCGTTTCGCAACAGAACCGGAATAATAATAATAACGCGTGGAATCGCGACAAAAATTATTTTACTCCGTCCCGGTGTTCTTCCCCCGTTCGTTACAATAATACGCGAAACACGTGTACACCCGCATACCCACACACACACACACACACACACACACACAACGGGCGCGCGTATAATGTATGTTTTACGTGTATTAATTGCGTGTATGTGCGTGTGGGTGTGCAAAAGACTAATAAGCGTTTTGGACAACCCCGCAGGGGAGGAAAGGGACAAGGGTTTGGAAAATCGCGTCGACTTAAACGGAAAACGCGTCGCGCCCCCACCACAACCCCCAACGCCCCTTCCATTCACACCTCCCATCAGGCGATTTGTATCCATAGTGACGTTCTATATGGTCGATACCGGAGTACGGGCCGGCTATACATAATACAATAGGTATACTATACGTACAGTAATAATATGACCAAGGACATCTGCAACGACGACGACGACGACGTGAAATCATGTCATTATACGCGTTTATTAAAACGCACACATCGTTGCCCATCGACAATAATATGAAAATCGAGTCTTGCCCCGCGTTTGTGCCGCTCGGTTATAACCTACCGGTGCACACTGCAGTAACAGTAATATCGTAACGCTTATATGCCTCCTACCGGATACGCGAGCCTGCGCGGATTTATATTATAACGCTCGCGTTTTCCCGATGGTGTATTCTGCAGTAGCGTGCCTAGGAATTCTCAATGGTGGGGGGATGTTATTATTTTTTTTTTGTAGACGAGTCGTCGTGGCATTTGGACGACGGATGACAGGTTTTACGGCTTATTATTTATTTAAAATGTCTAGTGAATAAATGTATAACTAATATAAACATATAAACCAGGGGTCACCAATTAATATTTCTGGAGGGCCACATTGGGAATTTTGAAAATTTTTGGGGGCCACCAAATTAAAATCAAGTACTTTTACCACATTATATTATAATGCAAAAGTAATATCGTGGCCTGGTGTCTCCTTGTCTGCGGGCCGCCATTTGATGACCCCTGATATAAACTAACAGAACGTCAGCGGGTAAATATGGAAATACTAAAACAGGTGTATAAAATAAAATAAGATAGAGTTAATGTACTGAGTAGATAGTGGTAATTATCATAATGGTAATGGTAACAACGGGTGATCTTAAAGGTAACGTATGAAATTGTGTTTTTAAATTTCGTCACACCAAAATTCTGCCATCCTTATGGCCTTGTTATTCGCGGTTTGTAAGTCTGTTACGTCACATTTTACTGGGCATTCATTGCAGTTTAGCCGGTGCGACATTGTCTGGGTCTCTCCGCACACACAGTCCGTGTCTTCCTTCCCATCGCTTATTACCCATTTTTTTTTATGTTCTCACTCGAACGTCCGACTCCTGTACGTAAGCGATTTAATGTCCTCCATATCATCCATTTATTGTCATGTCCTAGGGGTAACTTCTCTTCGACTACGAAGGATGTTATAAGTAAACAGTAATAATACATTTTAATAAATTGTCATGGTAATACCAAAAACTCAAATGTTTATTATGTTTCAAGCTCTCCAAAATCGTTTCTACCTTATAATTGTGTACATTTGTAAATCGTTCTGTAATTAAAATGAATTTAAATTATAACACATTAATACCAAGTTGTTCAATTAACGTAATATACGTTATGTATAGTAAATGTTTATTGTCATAACTCGTAAGTAATAACTTTTTGCTAATAACTAATAAAAAGTATTGAGTAATGACTCTAAAACGGCAGCTCTTATAACTAATAAGTTGTTTTCTGTAGGTCGGCAAAAAAGACAATGGGGGAGGAGGGATATAACCCCTAACCTCCCCCCCTGAGCGCGCCACTGGATGTATTATGTTACGTATTAAGTGAATTGTCTGCCGCACGTTTACGGTCTACCGGTCCTCAATGCAAATTTGTTATAAGTGCGTCTGAATATACAACACCGTTTTTAGATTCTGAGCGGAGCGAGGAATCTTTTGGTTTTACAAAGAGCTGTGTTTCTTTTTTTTATGTCTGTACCCGAAAATTCTGCCAGAATAAATACCTATATATATATATATATACATTATATGTCTATGCTTTTATTATCGAAGTTTGTACTGCTAACGATTAATGTAACTGGTATCAATTTTAGTGGTTATTTGAAAAAAATTTGAATCCTCGGTACGTGCAAGGGTTATTAATTATTAGATTGTATTCTAAATTATTTAAAATTGTTACTTACCAAAAAAATGTACGCGTATAGTATGCTATCCAGTGGCTGCTTATATATTCGTATTGAGATACAAATGTAAATTGAAATTTTTTTTTCTGATGAGCTGATTTAAACATAACCCCCATCCCTATCAAAAACTAAAATGAGGCCGCTGAAGGGGGAGTGTGATAAAATCCTAAAGTGTGCAGTACGAAAAAGTATATATTTTAGCCTCCGCATTATATTATTATGAGCGAAAACGTTTTAGTAACATTTTTGGATGGAAACTACGGGGCAGGGCTGACTTACTGCGAATTTATTTTCAGCTATGTAACAAATGAATCGCTTATTGTTTCTGATATTACTCTCTACAATACTTACCTATATCACTTATATTATTTAAATAATACAATATTATAGTGGCGTGTATAGACGAGTAATATTAAGAATATTTCCAACAAAATATTAGAAATTGATTTAATACTGTTTATTTTATTGTACACTAAACTCTTGGGTTTCGTAATAATAAGAAAACGAGTTACTATTATTGTTTTTTAACTAAGTAAACAAAATGTTTTTTTTTCTGTCAACTATAACACTTATACAGACTTTTCGCTGTGGTCCGTGTTACGTATTATTTACCTTGATTTCGTTTGCATGAATTTACTCGTTTTTTTTTTTTTTTGTACGAGTATATCCCTACACGAATCGTTTCTCAGTCCCAAACATAAAATTCTAAATATACTATACGATTTTCTTCAATTTTAAAACGCGTAAACTCGAACGTCACTATAGTCTTTGCTGGTAAAAGTAAAATACTCATTACGTTTATTCTCCGAGGCCGGAAAAACAAGACTCGGAAAAACGACGATTTTTACTCGAAAATTACGCGTGTGTCACTAAATTTTATTATTATACTTTCGCCTCCGAGTCCGTGCCCAAAACAAAAATCCTTCCTCCAGACCTTCTGTGAAACCCCTACAGCGCAGTGGTGTCGTATATTCTGTTCATTCACTGTGAACGTGTCTACTTGCTCTCATCACTCCACTCTCCCACACCCACACCAATAATAATTTCAATTCGGCATAAATTTTATACAACTATGGACTACGGATGGAATAAATAAAATCGTTCAACGTCCACCGGAATAATATGAATTCACCGTTACACAAATCGTTTGTTGTGCCTCGTTCGTATATATATATATATATATATATATGTATATATATTGTTCATAGTATTCTGTCGATGCCGCGAAGCAGTTAGGATTTCTTACTGATTAAACTTATCGATTTAAATGTTTACCATTAAATATTAAATCTGATTATATTGAAAAAGATTCCGCTACGTCGTATCGAAATTGACAAAACAAGTTTCATCACTGCATACGTACATGGAACCATATATTATTATTATATATATACTATATTATGAATATATAATATACACATGTATGAATAAACTTATTGTAACTTATTAAAATCGATCAATAACAACAACTCTACCGTGCTACGTCAATGTATACGTATATAATATTACCTACGTGTGTTAAAATCGAACGTACAATAATAATTATTACTATGTATAATGCGCTATTTGAATTAGCTGTTTGGCACGAACAAACGGCCACACGCGTTTGTACAATAATTTAAAAAATTGTTATTATTATACGATTACAATAATAATTATTGTATCCGCGTTTTTACTGTCAACAATATTACGTTAAATCATTGCGGTCGATATAATATATATATATACAATAAAATCGTAAAAACTTACACCGAGCACGTGCACTAAAATGACAGAAATGAATTCTAATAATGAAGTAAAAGGTAATAATAATAATAATAATATATAAAAATGACTGTTAATAAAATGTTCGAGTAGGAAAAAAAAATCGTGTTTATAATAACGTTATTTTTATTTCAGACAAGTTTCTATAGACGTGAATACGTGATAACATAACATATCGAGACAAATAACAAAAACTATTACGTGCATTCAAAGGCGTATTTACGGGATGGGGGGGGGTCGACAGGGTTTATACCTCTCCTCAAATAACCGGAAATAATAATAATAATTAATTAAAAACGGCCGTTTTCGCCGTTTGAAATACAAATTGCAAGGAGCTACAGCCGTTTCGAGCTCAATATTTCTAAAACGTTCTGTGGCATCGCGTATCGTATACGATTATTTCGTATCATAATGCGAAATAAATCTGTTGGCCAGTTGGACATCGAGGAACGTAAACAAATACGATAATATGCATATCCTTCCTATACTCTATACAGAATAAAAATAGTACATTCCACGCTGTTCGCCGTCCCTTAAATTGATTTCATTACAGGAAAGGCTAAAAAAAAAAATGATCTATAGCGTTATTATTTTCGTCCGTTAATCGGAACACACTTGCGTCGACACCGATGAAATTAATAATAAATTATCTTTTGAGCAATTCGAATAAAAAAATTTTTTCCCTCACGAATTTCGTGATAAAAATACTTTAAAGCGATCGGTTCGTGGACTTATCCCCGTAATGTCCGAGTCCTATTTCTTTTCTTCTAATTTACATCAATTCTTGAATCCGAAACAAATTTTAACTGAACAAAAATTAAAGAATAAACAACGTCGCGTCGTACCCACAACAAATGTAGGGAGTGAAATTTTATTCCGTGTTATATACGCGCTTTAAACAACAGCATCGTCGTTCCAATAATTCGCCACGACCGGTCGACGAGCTAACAACAACAGTCGAATCGATTTTAGTATCTATAAATTTAAACGTTTTCACTAAATTAATCGGCAAATGTCAATGATTATTAATTTCCTATAGTCATTATTAAATATATATATATATTATTAGGAGACAGTGTATATAGGTAATATTAATTGAGTCGAGTCGGTAGCTTGAGAAGTTTTATCGCTTTAAAAGTATTTAAAGAATATTTATATATCTACAAAATTCTACAAAAAATTATGAAAAAAAAAACGTATTTTACAATGTTTTTTGATTAAACGACAATTTTTTAATTTTTTTTTTTTTTTTTAATATTATTATACACAACAAAGATAGATTTTTACCCAGAAAAGACCCGTCCACCACTCGGATCAGGGCCGTATTTAGGTACGTGGTGGCATATGGGCGGAATATAATGTGCAGTGGGGCCCCAAATATAAATAAACAGTACAATACAATATGTTTTACTTATTAGAAAACATTTAATATTGTCTGTAGTAAGCGTACCTAAACTATTTATTTATTTGATTTATTTAAATATAAACGATCAAAACGGGTAATTATGGAATTGCGTTATAAAAATACAAATTGGTAAAAAATTAGTGTGAGTGACTCAAACGTAAAAATAATAATATGTAATAATTAAAATTAAACGCCCACGACTTTTTTCGATTTTATTTTTACAAAATCTCCTATTACGTTTTGCCGATTTCTTTTTTTTTTTTGATGAAAATTCAATTTTAAACAGAAAATAAATTTGCATTTTTTTTTTTTATTATCTGTAAGTGTAAAATAATTACAAAAGTGTGGGGGGGGCCTCAACATTTTTTGGGGGCCCCTTAGCTACAGCCCACTCATCCCCCAACCTAAATCCGGCCCTGAATCAGATATTGAAAAACCACCGTGTTTGAACACGTCTAAAAACGCCACTGCGAGCCCCGTTTAACGCCCAGAACAGTGCGACAAATGTAGAAATTTGAAAAACAATATTACATTTAGCGAAACATTCGTGTTCCGGCAAACAATACGGATTTTTTTTTTTTGTGGGGCGGGGGGTTATCAAATGACAGACACGGTGATTTTCGTGAACGTCTGTCGGACGTGGAAATCGACGGTGTCGCGGCGGAAACGGGCGGCCAGCGTTCGCTGCCAATCGTCGTCCGCCGGCTGGTTGTCCAGGTGTTCTTGAAACGATAACCGTTCGAACGTCAACCGGAACACGCGGAGCCGGTCCAACGACGCGGCCGACGCGACCGCGTCAACGTAGTCCGCGTTCAGCGGTAACGTCAGATGGAGCTCTTGGAGTCTGTCGCAACCGGACAGCATGTCGCGGACGCCGGCCGCCGTCGTTTTGTCGCACTCGGTCAGGTCCAGGCGGAGCGCGCGCAATCGCCGCAGTTCGCCCACCCGGCGCAGCACGTCGTCCGTCACGTACGGACACTCGCGCAGGCCCAACGACTGCAGTCCGTTGGCCGTTTTCAGACCTGAAACACAAGTAAATCCGTTGCGGATAGTAAAAAAAAAAAAAAAACGGTATATATAATTTTACTGGCGCGCTTTATTTTCATTGTTTTTTTTTTTATATATATAATATAAAGTTTTAATAAATAAAATAATTGTAATATTAAAATTAATAACATAAAGCATAAACGATATGTAAAACTCAATATCATTTTAAGCTGACTCTCCTTAATGTAATTTATGAAATTTTAACAATACATAGTATAATATAATTAAATAATTTTTATTATTTAATATATAATTCTTATCGACAAATATAAAATTATATCACAGAATAAATGAAATTTATTTATATATTCATTCATTCCGTGTTTTTGAAAATATTATATATTCAGTATTGATTTAAAATTAAATAAAGAAAACGACCCACATTGACGTTTAAGGGCGCCTTCACGCGTAGCCACTAGCAGCGCCACTTTTTTTGTGGCGCCACTCTTTTCTAGCAGCGCGACTAACGCGCCACGAACGCGCGTTGGTAGTTTTGTGAATGTGAGAGTATTGCATTCAGTTTTACTGTATCAGTCTCGAAATAAACGTGGAAAGTGACTTACTGCTAGCTATGCAATTGATGAAAAAACAAATCACAGAAATAGACCAAGAAGATTCTGGGTACATCCGTTACTTTTAGAAAGACCGAACCGAGGACTATTCCATACGCTGTTTGACGATTTACAATAAGACGATGAGAAATTTGACTTATATTTTCGTATGTCAAAAAATACATTTGAAGGGCTTCTTGCCGGAATTTCAAACGTGCAAACGCGCCACGAACGCGCCACAGCAGTTACATGTGAAACGTCCAATCTAAGAATATGTTTTGACACGAGCAGCGCCACTTTTAAACGCCGCGTTTTGCGGCGAAGGCAACCACCGTCACCGTTTGCAGCGCCACTTTTTGTGGCTGTGGTCGTGTGTGAAAGCATCCCATATCTCCCCGGCTATTTCCATCGTGCACAGAGTGGCGCCACAAAAAGTTGCGCTGCGAGTGGCTGCGTGTGAAAGGGCCCTAAGAATTACGTGACATACGGGACTGGTATTGTAAAATACGGGACAAAAGTGATATTTCCAATATTTTGTCGGGACACCGGGACGCTCTACTGAAATACGGGACAATCCCATAGAAAATACGGGACGTCTGGGATATCTGACGTAGGCATGTGGAATTTACCGGTAATTTTTTTTTTTTTTGGAAATTTTACGTAAATTGGTAAAAAAAAATGTATATATATTTTTTTCACATTAATTTTGTAAATAATAATAATAATTATAATTTTTTTTTATTTTATAACCTTATTTATCATTTGAGGCCATATTTTTTTTTAATTTGAATATGTGTTCAATATCACCGTGTTTATTAAAACTTCTTTATTTTATTTCGTTTGGTTTCATTTTGTTTATATAATTTTAAATAGGTAATAAATTAATACACATTACAAACCAAAATAAAACGTTTTAAATGATATGTTTTCGTTATTTGATTGGCAGAGATGGAGTTAGAATTTCTTTTCTAGGGATGCGGAGTAGGGACATGTACATTTTGTACATAGACTAGGTTTTGAGTAGTAGTACTATAGATTATTTTCTACACAGCAGTGGTTCTTATACTTTTGTAGTACGCGGACCCCAGATGAAGAACTTTTTTAAATCACGGACCTTTTAGGTACCAGTTTTCTTCATCATAAACTTTTTTTTTTTTTACAAAATATCTCACGTTATTATAATCAATATTTCAATATTTTTTTAAATATTATAAATAACATAATTAGGTGCATAAAAGTAATTATTTATATTTGATTTTAATTTATTTAATACGAAAAATGGTGTCGTATTTTAGACATCCGTTTTTGAACGCCGAGCACAATGCTCGAAAGCCTTAATTGTAATTCGGACTCAATATTTAGCCAAACGTTGAATACTTAAAACATTCAAAAATGTATAATTTGTTTAGGTTGAGGGAACTTATGCCTGTTAAAACGGCATTGTTGTCTGAAAATCTTTTTAGTTCACTAATCGTTCGACCGATGATATCATTGATTTAACATTATTTTTATTATTAATCTGTCTGTTTTCAGACGTTGGCAATTCAGTTGTTATATACGCATAAAATTCCTAATTAATTCATTCATTCATACAGAACAATAGGAAATCTCTCAGTGTCGATTCTACAGTGTTACATATCGTTACACTATTTTCTGTGCTTATCACTCCGGCTAAATTTATATCTGTGGTGTTAACACTAACATGGTACTCGAATATACTTCAGTAGATATATTCTTTAATATTGTAATCACCTTTTAATATTAATATCGTGTAAAGATTTTTATTCTATATTTGCATTATATTTATTTTCTGGGGAGAGGGGGTAGGCCGAAATGGGGAAACCAATTCTTTTTTGGGAGAAGCTGGAGCATCATCTCGCCTCCTAAGCTCCGTTCTTGTTGATTGATAAATGAAAAAATAGGAAAAATTTTGCGGCCGCGCAACAGACGAGATGAATTTGATTGATCTGTTTTGTGTAACGCATAATGACGTATAATATCAGTGTACTCTTTCTTTCGAAATCGGGCGTTTTTTCTTTAGAGTTTCCACTCATACTCGGTTTACGTTTAAAGGATATTATGATTACGATTATGACGATGATGATGCATAGCGTACGAACATTTCGCGGTAACGAAAGTAACACCGTGTGTGTTCAACACGTTCAATAATACCGCGAATTCGTGAATAAATTATAACTAGTGTCTGGATTTTTATGTACAAACCATTTTTATGGAATGTACGTTGCTCCTTAGGGATAATAAATATAAAAAAATATACATTTATATCCTCCGTCTCGATAAGTACATTAAATAATGTACTTTTTACATTAGTGCTAGAGAATATTTCAGTACATTTAATCGTGTTATGTAATATGTTCTTTAAGTTTTTTTTTTTTTTTTATTGTCTACGATTAAACAAAACGAAATGAATTAATTAATCGGCCACCGTTCGATTTCAAATCTTTACACACTTTGTTTCACTTCCTTTCGCGCGCACGACCTCAGTATAGACGTATAGTGTGCGTATAATTATAATTATAATAATAATAATAATAATAATATTGTATATTATTTTAAACTGATTTGTTTAACGGTAGAGTGTTAGGACACGATACGGTTCGAAATAATCGAACAATTAATGGAAAATGGATTGTTTTTTTAAATTTAAAACTATATATATATCTGCGCTCAAGTGAAATGCACACAATCGAGTTTGTATTCTAAAATAATGATTACCATTGTACATATGTTTTGCAATCGGATATGATAAACGCGAGTTGAAATATTAAAAATATCGTATTAAACAAAATAAATACGTAACCGGTCGGCTTATCAGAAGACACCAATTGTTACGTATTATACCGTTTGAATAGTCAAAATGCGCGTTATTGTAAATCTTATTTTATTATTTATTCCACTATATCCCACTTTATTTATTATTCTTTAGCGTTGTATTTAAGTGAAAATCGATTTAAAAAGATTAATAAAAAACACGGTACTGGGTTATCGTATTATTTCACTATTTTTGTGTCTTTGATTTCAACATTTGACTGCCTGCATACTCGTATTATTATTATTATTATTATTTTTATTTTTTTCATTAGTTTTCGAAGAATAATAAAAACAAAGTATCAGTTACTGTTATAAAACTAATTTAGATTACCGTTTGATATTTGCACGTGTTTATATTCAGTGCAGTAATAGTTCGCAGTCGCTGTGCACAGGACTTGTGACGGTCAAGTGTTGCAGAGAAAAGCGTTTTTGAATTGTATGTAGCAGAGAACAATGTATGGAAAATAGCCTCGAGGATCAGTTCAATTACAGTTCTTCGATAAAAGTACAAAAATAAATTGTGAAAATATGCTAATAACGAACCCGACGGGATTTGAAATCGTTTATTTTGAATTCAATTGTACCTTATAATGGAAGCTCTTTTATAACTTAATATTTACCCAAAATCAGTGGTTAAGGGGTGCGAAATAGGGTAAGCGCACTGCTCAAATTTGGTTTTGCCCCCACCTGTTTAAGACCAAACGAATATTTAAATTTCTATTATTCGTTTATTTGTCGTTTTTCATCTGTTTCGCTGTACAGTAAATCGTCGTATCATTTTATTTTTACGTGCACTCGTTTAGATAATACACCACATAAAATACCGCCATTTAATTTGATTTCGAATTGTGTTATATTATATTATTAACAGAAAACGCTACAATAATATATCATTTTTCGTGTATTTCAATAATTTACACTCCCTACACACTTGCAGACGGTATCACACTACCTACAATCGTGTTATATTTATGATACGGTCAAAATTCACGGCGGAATTTTTAAATACTCATTATATTTTATTTTTTAAGGATCAATTTTGAAAAAAATTAAACGATACCCATACGTCTGTCGCGTTATTTGGAACATTAACAATAATACACAAATAATAATATTTCATATTTTTATAATTTGTTTTTAAATTTTTATTTTATAGGTTAATTTATACGTAACTTTTTCAAATACAAAGCGTTATAACATCATATAAACGTGTTCTTTTATACCTTTAGTTTATAGTCCAGGAAAACAGTAAAACGTGGAAGTTTCGCATACGCTTAATGCTAATTTTACTATAATGTCCGAATAGTAAAAAAAGAGTATTCAGGTTCATGGAAAAATATTAAACCATTAAGAACCAAAACCGTGTACATGATAATTAATAATTATTAATTAGATTTACATATATAAATTATAAAAACACAATACGTTGATTTCCAATGAACCCGTCTCAAAATAACTAATTATGGGTTTATGGGTTTATAGACAAAGTTATAAATGAATAATTTTGTAAGCGATTTATAAATATGTATATATATATATATAAATGAAAGCATTCATTTTTTTTTAAGAACGTGAACGTTTTTTGCTCTTTGAACGTGAACGTTCCGAACCCTGCCCCCCCCCTTCCCACTAGAAACAAAAATGTCTGGTGCTGCCGCTCCTGCCCGAGATCGTAACGATTTTCTGACGTGAATGACGGATGTGTGCCGAGAACAGAATGTCGCGTGTTCGCAGCACAGGCAAAGTGTAAATACAAAACGTAAATAATTGTAGATTTTTAAAAAAATAAAATAAAATAAAACCGGCGAATTCGGCGGCTTACCGTTTAGTAGACCGTCGGAGGTGACCGCGGACAGGCCGTCGATGTCGAGATGTTGAAGGTACGGCATGGCGGCCACGGCCTCGAACCCGTCGTCGTCCATCCGCCTGGCGGCCTTCATGCACAGCCTGCGCAATCGGCGGCACTGGACGCCCAACCTCTTGTACGCGGACGGCCTGAGCCCGGAGCAGTCGAACGCGGTGAACGCGATCAGGTCTTCGGGCAGTTCCGCGGCCACGGGCGGCGACGCCTCGTTGACCGCGGCGGCGTCGTTGTCGTCGTCCACCGCGGCGGTGGCCGAGCAGGACACGGGGTAAATGGCGTAGACGTGGGGCGCGGGTCGCCGCACCGTCACCCTGAACTCGGCCAGTATACCGGCGCAAGTGCACTCCACCAGGTCCAGTAGCTCCAGCACTTCGGCGTCGTCGGCCCGGTCGTACGAGCATCGGAGCACGGGCGGTTCGTTGTCGCAGCTGCCGGATTCCAGCAGAGCCGACACCACGTTCGCCACGTCGTCGACCGTCATCAGTACGTTGCCGAAGCACACCTGTTTGGCGCTGACGCCGCACAGCAGCCGGCGAATGCCGTCGGCCGGCAACTCGGCGTATCGAACGTCCCGAGCGTAGCCCACGTGCAACACGTCCAGCGTCGCGGCTGTCCTCGTTGTCCCGCCGTCGCCGGCGCCGCTGTTCCTATCGCTACGGCGGTACAGTTGCCGCGGTACGTCCCGGTCGAAATCGAACACGTCCGCCAGGTACAACGACGACACGGTACGGACGTCGAACGCCTCGGTCACGGTGGCGGCCGTGTCTTGGCCACCGCGCACCAGCAACGCGCCGTCCGACAAGTACATGTGGTGCTGGGCCACGCGGTACAACCGGTCCGTTGTCGCGGACGCCTGCAACAGGTCTTCCGTGGAAAGCTTCCGGAATATGAATCTGGTCATTTCCGGTGGCAAACGGTCGAACTCGCATTTCGAACACGACCTGCGAACACAATTATTTACGGAAAACGTCAAATGTATTCGTCGTTGGCGTTTTGTTGTCGTCAACACGCGTCCGACGTCGTACTATTGTCGTGACCAGTGTTGCACATTATCCAGATAGATTTATCCAGATAAATAATTATAAAAGTAAAATTTAAAGTATATATACCCGAAAAAATTGTTGTTATGTAATGCCAAATATACCGAAAATTTAATTTCGCACGTTTTTGCGCATTTTTGCATTTTTATTGCACGTTTTTCAGGTGTTAATTGCACATTATAACATATTATAACTCGGCGGGTTTACAAACGCGCTATAAACATAATTCCCTGCACGGTTTGTGCTTTCGTCGGGCCCGAGCCAGGAATTTTTTTCGATAAGGCGGGGGAGGGAGCTTAAAAGAAAAAAACTGATAAGCTCGCAGAAAATAAAAAATTTCGCCATCTTTATATAACGGAAATATATTTTAAAAGATTTTCTCGTAGAAAAGCATAACTATTCTAGAATTCGTTAACTTTCCGATAGGGCTTCAGCCCCTTGAGCCCTCCCCCTAGCTACATGCTACATAGCTTTCATCTTTAAACGATTAAAAAAATTAAACGCCATTATTTAAAATTTGTCCTTAATCTTATCAGAGCGGTGTTGGGCAACACGCGACCCACGGCCCGCGTGCGGTTCGCGAAGCGATTTTTTATGGCCCCCACAACACAAAGATGTTAAATTAAAAAAAAATTATTTCATCAATATAAATGTATATATTTATGGGATTTTTCTAAAATTTAATCTAATCTCGCGCATTAGAAATCACATAAGTCTACAAATTTTGCATGTTTTTATTTTTAATTTAATTTTCTCCTAAAAGCAACTTTTTCTACTCAGAAACTTGTATTTTTTTTCTACTCGTATTTACATGAAAAATAACACTGATGTGAGCTCATATTATAAATTGAATAATAATAAAATTATTAATATTATGTCACGTGTAAAATTTATTTTTTTTTATTATTATTAATATGGCCTTCGATGAAAATATTTTTTTAAAAATGTGGCCACATGGTTAAAAAGGTTGCCGACTCCTGAATTAGAGCATCCGTAACGTGTACGAAGCCTTTTAATAATATTATTATTATTATTATCATCACCACCTCATTCGTTTTTAGATTCTGAGCGAAGCGAGAAATGTATTGGTTTTACAATGATGTGTTTGTTTTATGCCTGTATCCAAGAATTCTACCGGAAGGAGTGCTCCGATCTTAACAGTCATGCCAGGTTTCCGGTAGCAAATTGCATCCAGTTGGGTACTTTAAAGAGATAATTTTTCAAAAAACGCTTAAAAAAAAAAAATAAGAACTCAAAAACTACTGAAAAAATATACATATAAACGGTAAAAACGCGATTTTGCCGAAATCGATTATCGTTATTTCTTCGTGATTTTGAAACTAATAATCATACAGAAACTTGAAACCGAATATAACTTTATATTATATTAGGGGAAAAAAAATTCTTTCAATTTCGGACTACTTATAGAAGTTATAGATTTTGAGGTATTTAATTCATAAAATAGATAAATTTCGGTTGTAACGCGTGTTACTTCAACTATGTTAAAAAATATCTTGAAAAAATCGTTAATGGCAATTTTCCCATAGTAAACATTTCAAATTTTTCGACAATTTTTTTTTTTTATGGAAAATTACGTTTTTCCAAAACTAACGGTGCTAGAGTCTTGACATTTTTACCGAATACGTAACTCTGTGCTATATTAACGAAAACAATTTTTGAAAATGATCACCTACATAGGTTTCGTGTAAGAAATAATATTAAAATGATGTACTCCAAAGGGTTACTGGGGAATTACGTTTATTATAATTAATAATAAATAATATTACACCGAAGCTCCGGTCAGAATCGTTTTATCGAATGCAACGATTTAACGCATTGCTATCAAATTCATATAGTATTAACAAAACTCTAAAATATTTATCCATATATAATTCACTTAAGCGACATCCACAACACCTTTTTTTTTTTTTTTTATCTTTTTGTATTATATAATTTTTATAAAGTCCAAACACGTTTATCGTTGTGGTTTTAAAAAAGGTCCTCCCGAAATCGATAAATACTCTTGTACCATTATAACACTGCGTGTTTACAAACGCGTTACAACCGTTACTCCTCGATGCACCGTTTATGCTTTCGTCTTTAAAAGATTGAAAATTAAACGCCATTATTTAAAAAAATTGCTCTTTACTCAATTATAGCTTCCATAACGTGTACAAAGTATTTTTAACATTATTATTATTATCATCAAAAACGCCTTTTTCGTTTTTTTACCAAAATATATTTTAAATAATATACAAATAAACTGTAATGTTTATAAAGAATATAAAAAAAAATGTCAGAGTAGAAAAAAAAAAGATCATCGAAAACACGGTAATTACCGAGCGAATTTTTACTGCAGAATCGAATCTCTATTATTACCACAACTAATTTTTAACTTTTAATTTATTCGACTTTTTTTTTTTTTTCGAAAATTGTCTCCGATCAATAACGACAATTAAAATATATTTTCGATGTTTAAAATTCGACTGATTTAAACTTTGGCGAATACAATGTCTATACGAACTATGTTATTTCTCGTAACGAGTATAATATTATTCATCAAAGGCAAACACCTTTGAAACCGTGTACGTAAAAAAATCAAAGTTCGTAAATATATCGAACGGAATAAAACGATTTCGTTTCAAAAAATAAAGCCAATATATTGTCGAAGATAGTTTTTTTTTTTTTTGCCCTACCGAATTTATATGTCAAAACGTTTTCACAAATCTCTTTGTAATATGCCATTCGAGATCGCTTTTAAAACGTTAAGAGTTTTAAACTTTATATATATATATATATATCTAAACTTTAAACGAATAAAGGAGACTGTTTTTCACGCAATTTAGAACCCATAAACTTTCGACGACTTTTCACTTTGAGTAATTCTCTAACTGTCTTCCCTTCCAATTGTATGAGTTCTGAAAATACGTTATTATGTAATAAAGACGATACGCGCGCGTAATGATCGACGACACGTCTTGACAAACGTAGATGCGTTCCATAACGTATACCAACACTGATATTGTGACTCAATAACAGCAGTAATGTGTCGTTCAAACGACAATAATAATAATAATAATAATAATATTTTATTTGTTTACTGTTTTAAAAAAAGTTTAACGTATTAAACAGTATACCGCATTATCTCCACGAAAATTCGCATCAAACGAGACTCCACACTCGATGTTGCGCTTTACAACGAGCACCATACACCGTCATGAATATAGGTGTATATACCATTATCAGGAAGTTGTTACAGCGTACGCGTTACGCGACAATGCAGTAAAGAAACACTCTATACACAGATTACGGTTTATACGCGTGAAAACTATTGTCATCGAATCGAGACTCGTGTATATCATCCGATTTCCGTCACGACGTTATCGTCCCGAACGTTTGTAGAAAGGAGATAAGAGAGAAAAAAAGTGACGCTTTTTTTTTTTTTGTCTTTTTTTTACACTCTAACGTATTACGCCCATGAGAAGGATACATTACTACAAGAGGAGACACTACACTTATAATAAAATATACACATTATGTGTGTGTGTGTTTTTACGAGTACGTGGACACTATACAGATTCATTTTTCTTCTTTTATTATTCCACACCGCCGTCTGTACGGGGTTTTTTTTTTTTTTGTTCCGTTTGACGATCGTCCTCCAGTCCTGCTTCGCCGATTTTTATAAATCGATTTCACGACTTTTATCCTTCGAGTTCCTCCGAATAATAACTCGTTCGATACGTCGACACGACATCAAACGTAAAGCACGAATACAATCAGTGTTGGGAAGGTTCCTTTTTAAAACGATCTCGTTCTGTTCCTAAAATATGAACTCGTTCCAGATCCCTGTTCCTTGTTTAAAAAAGGAACTCGTTCTAGACCCAGTTCCTCTAAAAAATAAACTCATTCCGCTTTTCGTTCCTTTTTTTAACCGAGTTATTAAAAAAATTAGATAAAAATGTTGTTGTATTTAGTATATAAAGATACACTATAAATTAACACAAATAAAAATTTACATTTATACAGCGTTTTAATGAAATATAAAATATTAAATTTAATTAATATTTTATTATTCAAGAAACATGTTATAAACAATAATATCTGACATTTGAGTAACATACACAACTAAAGTATAACAATATGAAATTGTATAATTATTACAAATAACGATTTAACCATCATACCGTCTTGTTTATATATCACTTAGAAATAAAAGAAAACTATATATTACGTTCGTATATATATATATACATTTTTTTAAATTAAAAGAAACTAGGAACTGTGATTTTAGTTCACGTTCCTCAAAAAAAAAAAAAAAAAAAAAGAACTCGTTCATTTAATTTTTTTAAAGGAAGCGGTTCCAAGCCTCGTTCTTTCAAAAAGAACTCGTTCCAGGAATCCGTTCCTTTTGGAACAAGTCGCTTCTCAACACTGAACACAACACGTCGGGAATATAATATTCTATGGAGTCTGCGGCGTAACAATGTGTAAACTTACCGTTAACGATTTATTGAATGTTATTATAATAAAAAAAAAGGAAAAAAAACAATATTATTTCGTCAAAGCGTCGATAACACTGGTTCACAGTTCTACGTTTGATTTATGATAGACACTCACTTGCCCACACACACACACACACACAAAACACGCGTATATATAGTGTTATTGTACGTGTCACGTACGCACACGCGTATCACGTTGAAATCAATCCGAACAATATACTCGTATGTACGCCTGTCCGAAAACATTTTGTCGACCATTGAAATTTCAACGGCGCGGATTTAGCGTTTCGTCCGACCGCGCGCGTCATCGAGTGTCATCGCGGATGGCGTACAAACGGCATTTACAAATCGGCATCGGCCGATCCATCAAAATAGCGCGTCCGACCGTCGCAAATACGTGTACATAGGTGTGGCCAGACTTTTATAGCAGGTGTTGCTGAAACGTTTTACTATAAAACGTACACACTATACACGCCACGGTATCAATGTCAATGTAGGTAATATTTATTATTATCAACTATAAAAACGTCGTTTTTATTTTTAATATTTATCGCGAAATAAAATAAAATTCCAATTGTTTTACACTTTAAACCAAGGTACTTACAAATTGATGTACCTATACCTTTATAAATAATAATCTAAAATAAAGATTCAGATGTTGCTATAGCATACACAACAACACCCGTAGACACGCCTATGTACGTACCTATATGTTATTATTACGAAATCAAACGTTACGGGGTCGTCGCAATAATGACGTTCGGTCACGCGGGAAACAATAACGATTTATTAGAACGATTGTAAACCGCCACTGACGACGACACACAGTGGCGGTTTTGACGAAACTTTTAGGGTGGACGGGGGGGGGGGGCGATTTAAAATATCAAACCCCTTCTCACATGTATATCTCTATAGTGTAGTTTAGTTCGTTAGTAAAAAAATTGGGGGGGAGGCTTGGAGGACTTCGCCCCCTAAAAGTTTAGTTAGCCCCTCAAAAACGGTTTGAAAAATTATTATTATATTTAAATGTATTTATATGTATATAGACACATATCGAGCGAAGCGAGAAAAAAATTTTTTCAATGGCAATTTAGTATAATATTGTCTTATAGCGAATTAGACCCCCCAAAAAATAATTTAACCCGATTTCCGCTAATGCACCGCCAGTACTCCTAAAATTGCGGAATCGGGCATATTAGCTTCACTGATTAAATAAAATATAGACAAACGTGACAAATCATGCATAAATATGTAAATTTCAAAATAAAAAATTTTTTGGGATTTGTGATAGTGAAAATGACTTATTCTATTGTTTTGAATTTTTTTACCTTTTGTCATAATAATATTGATTTTTGTGTACTTATTTAAAATATAAATATTATGTGTAAAAGTAACGTCCAGGGGGGGGGGCGATCGCCCCCATCGCCCCACCCTCCTAAAAACCGCCACTGACGACACTGTTTTTTTTTTTTTTAACGTTGAACGTTGTCAAAAATATTTAATATTTTCCCGCGCCCAGTGCTCGCGCACATAAATCCCGAACGGTGCAGCGCTCGAGGTTCATTTATTTGCCCGCACGAGTTCCGGAATGACGCTGGTAATAATACTCTTTTGAAATTTAAATAATTCCGATAATTGGCCAATCGATAAAAAAAAAAAAAAAACCACGCGAATAACTGTTTTGGTGCAAAACGGAACGTCTGCGTTTTCGAGAAGCGAGAAAAAAAAATTCGTAATAATAATAATAATCGCTCGACACACGAATATTGCCTAATAATCTCTCGATATTTATAGACTTACATGTTGGTTTTAGTCATTTGATTCGACGGAAATTCGCTCCGATCCGACAAACGTGTACAAGGCGTTTTACGTAATAATTTATCGTACACCTGCACGCACGCTCGATTATTATCAAACGGAAAACGAAACGGATCGCAGAAAACGTCAGAAACACACGCGAAAGGGGTGATAAAACGCAATGAAATGTACGTGAAAATTAACGTGGAAAAAACAAACAAAAAATTCTCCTATATTATTATTTTTATTCGTTCGAGTACGTCTCGTACGGATGCTGTGCGATACGCACACTGAACGGAACCGGTCCAAAGACGTCTCTTATATACACACACACACCTTGCGTAGTGGTTTAGACGCCGGAGTCGTTGTTATCAGTGTTATCATCGCAGCGAAACGGTCTAGTGAATCCGCGGTGGACGAGATAATAAATGGTGGGGCGCGTAATACGTAACAAAACGGGCAATATTACTCTAAACCTTAGGTCAGTGTTTCTCAACATTTGTATTATGGTGACATTAAAATATACCGTACTTTGTGACACACAATAAAAAAAAAAAAAAAATAAGAATAATGGGTAATATTAAATATTTATAATGTAAACTTAAAAATGACAAAGAAAAATATAACAATAAAACAGCGTTTTAATGAGAAATTTACGACTGATATTTCTTACATAATATTATATCAATACGCGGTGAAATGTCTATAAAATTATACCGAATACCAATAAATTGTTGTAAACAGTGTCAACAATGTTTGTACACTTTGTGTCATTTAATATTAATACTTCACGCGACACATTCGATTTACACCGGTTGACAAACACTGACTTAGGTAGATATTATTAATTATTATTATTAGTTATTATTATTATTATTATTATTATTATTATTATTATTATTATTATTATTATTATTATTATTATTATTATTATTATTATTATTATTATTATTATTATTATTATTATTATTATTATTATTATTATTATTATTATTATTATTATTATTATTATTATTATTATTATTATTATTATTATTATTATTATTATTATTATTATTATTATTATTATTATTATTATTATTATTATTATTATTATTATTATTATTATTATTATTATTATTATTATTATTATTATTATTATTATTATTATTATTATTATTATTATTATTATTATTATTATTATTATTATTATTATTATTATTATTATTATTATTATTATTATTATTATTTTTTTTTTTTTTTTATTATTATTATTATTTATTAATATTAATATTATTATTATTATTATTTTTTTTTTTGTTACATCGAACGTGCTAACATACACGATTTCGTTTTTGTTGTTGACCTCTACGACTTATATACCGATTTATTTACAGCCCGTACTTTGCGAGCACAGAAAAACGCTTGAAACGTGTTTTATCGGAAAACTATTGAATGTATTATTACCTATTTATAATATTCTATCGTGTTATTAAAAAAGTTAAATTTTTTTTCTCTCTCTCTCTCTCTCTCTAAAACCAATTATTTTCTTTTATTATAAAATACTACCATATTATTCAGATTCGTTTGGTTTTATATATATATATATATATAATTATCGGATTTTATACTTGTTTACACGTCGTTAAACGAAATCATGTTATAACATTATATATCGGTTACCCAGCAGTATAGTTTCACGCGTAACACGCATTGACACTTGAAGTAGTACACGCTGAAGGTCAGTGAGTTTTGAAAATAAAATTTTAAAAAATCTCCGGAAAACACGTTTAATTTATAAGATAATAATCATTAAACCGCGTGCCTATAATACGTATTATTGTGCGTAAAATCGAGCAATATAATATTGTGTTCGTACGGACATTATTCGGTTTGGACACAACGGACTTACATTATGGATCGATTAACTGCCGCCTATTTATTCCATCCTAAAATGTAATATTAAGAGAAAACAATTTCCGCGTTGAAATAATAAACAACGACTTAATAATTGTAGTCATCAGAGCGCGAAAATTGAACGACACAGTGGCCTGTACCGTTTCGAGTTTAATGTTTGGTTCGTGTAAAATTTAAGACGGAACAGAAACGGAAGAAGAAAAAAACGACAGAAACATATTACACACTTACTTACTTCTATAGTTTTGTAACGGCTTAATCGTAATTAAATAAATGTACTGCCTATGATTTATTACTCACGTAGGTACTGCACAGTAGGCAGTATACCAGGAATAATACCGGAAATAATATAATTCTATAATTATAACAATATAATAATAAAAGTTCAATTTATTGTATTATTATGATATATTACACAAACTAACGCGATTGTTTTCGTAATAATAATATTTTGTTTTCAAATTTCTTGGTAATTTTTTTTTTCTATCGATCACTTATCTATATTGTAAAAACGGTTCGTAAAATTGGTACCGTATAGTTTTCATAGAAACCGCTAATTTAATGTTCTAAACAAAATATAAATTATCCTAGAGACGAAAAATACATTTTCACATATAAAAAGGAATATACAGTTTATTATTAGGAGGACGCTACACTGAAAGGAAGCATAGAAGAGAACTTAATCTATGTCGTAGCGTTTTTATTTTTTTCATAACTTGTATCAATTTTATATTATATATGTAAAAAAAAACAAATCTTAAGAGTTTAACAATTAATTACTTAATTTAAAATGACTTTATAAACAAAATAAAAAGGCTACGACATAGATTAGGTTCTCTTCTATGTGCTACTAAAATTTGATCATTTTATTTTGATTGTAGCACCGGCGTTTTGTGTTCGCGTAAACCAGTTTTTAGTCTCTTATTTCATATGTGTAGCGTCCTCTTAATAAACACTTGTTTTCTTGCAGAAAATGAATTGGCTGCTAGCACTATTTTTTAAAAACGTCGTTACATAAATATTATGCCTTCTCGAATACCCGAAAAAAAAATCTATTAATAACGATATTCTCGAAAATATACGGTTTTTTTTTAAGAAAATTGATTTTAAAAAGGTAACGAGCCGCGAGATGTTGTAGATATCGCTTTAGTAAATTATTTGGATAAAGATTTTAGAGTTTTGTTTTTATTTTAAATTTGAAAGCAATGATAAATCATTGCATTCGATAAAACGATTCTTAAATTACATATATGGTGAAAATTTCAGGTTTCTATGACTGTTAGTTTCAAAATTACGAAGAAATAAACAACAATCGATTAAGAAGAAATTGAATTTTTAGCGTTTTTGAGTTATATTTTTAGGTGCTTTTGAAAAAAATCGAAAAATGACCTCTCTAAAGTACCAACTAGATGCGAATTGCTGCCGGAAACAAACTGTGACAGAACAGATCGGAGCACTCCTTCTGGTCGAAAATCTGTACACAGGATAGAAAAAAATAAATAAACATCATTGTAAAAACAATAGATTCATCGCTCCGCTCAGAATCAAAAATCAATCTTAATAAACATAAACAATTATATTTATATATATTTATATTATATATAAATATTCGTTAAAATATAATGTTCTAAATTTTGCTATTTAAAACATAATACCTTTTATTATTTATAATTTGGCACTGTTAGTTCAATAAAGTTTAACAAAACCTATTATACGTAATACTTTACACGGATCTTCAGACAATATTGATCAACAGTGACCTATAAATAAATTATTAAATGTGTATATAGACTACCGTTATCAATATTTTGTGTAATATTATACGGGTTTGCAATTTACGTTGGTATATTATATTTTATATTTAATCAAAAATTATTTCATGTCTATCGAGCAATCCGTTAATGCGTATTTAATAAATAATTATCGTCTACAACACAAACAAATTAAAATATTTATTTTTAATTACAATATCATATATATATATATATATATATATATATACTATAAAATAAAAAAAATCATCTAACGCATAGTAATCTAAAAGAGTATATATAATTACAAAACATAATAGATACTAAAACATCAAACTTACCACTTCTATATTTTTTTAATTGCTGCGCTACTATAAATGGTAATAAATTATGTTAATATTTGTTGTTTATTCAGATAAACGACCATTGATTGATATTATTAATACCGTGTATGGACAATATTGTGATAACACCATAATATAAATATATATATATACACACACACACATTTATTCATTGTCCACGTAGTAAATAAACATGATTAACCTAAATAAGACTTAAACACACAAATAATAAATTATACCTGATTTAGGAAACGAATTTACATATATCGTAATGAACTAAATTATTATCGATGTACGTTTAATTGAAGTTGTTTTACATTTTAGGAAAACTTATCTTATTGCTAATTGTTGATTTTATTTTTACTTCTTATTTATCTATTTTTTTTTTTTTTTTTGAAGTTGTCTAAATGTGTAGTTTTAGCGATGGGTATATAGAGGTTCATAAAATCTTTTATTTACCAATTTACAATGAAAAAACCGAGATATTAGAATTGTTATTTTTAAATACAGTGCAATGATAAATTATGGAGTATGAAAAAATGATTGGGTTCAGTAAAAATAAATCGAATTTTATTATAAAATAATTATTTTTTGTAATATGGTGATGAATTTGGATGTGCAGACTAGAAAGTATCATATTAGCTGAGCTTCGAATATTTTTTAATCTCGTACGTACATAAGTAAAACTAGTGATTTAACCCTCTAATGATAATATATTTTTATAAAATATTATGAAATGGAAAGTACCTAATATTATTAATTTTTGAATTGCATATAAAATGAATGCGGGAAGTATTATTAAATTTTATTAATGTTAAATCAAGGGCGTATTTGAGGTAAGGGCGATAATGGTGATCGTCTCCCTCCCCCTTCATAAACATAAAATTTTATTATATTGTGACAGAATTTTATGGCTAAATTACAAAAATATTGATTAGTAAAAAAAAAAAGAAAAGACTGGTGTTAAAAAAAAAACCTTTCGTTTCGCCCCGCCCCCCATAAATTGAAGTCAAATGCGCCCCTGTGTTAAATTTGTATGTTATTCTGTTTTTTTTTTTTTATATAAATTTATATTTTTTCTATAACTAATTGAGTTATATTGTATTACGTGTATGTAGAACGACTATTATAAAATTGTTTTTGTAGTACTGTATAAAAATTCAATATGAAGCATCTTAATAGATTTATTGAATCCGAGCTAATGATATTCTATAAAAGAAAATATGGTTTTACAAAATAATAATAGGTATCGTTTATAATTTTTCTTTAAAATCACGTTTTGATATATTAACAAGAGTTTAAAAGAACTATTGCTATTCTGAAAATATTAGAAACTACCAAAAACATTAATTTTTTCTTCTTACTTTTAATTTTTTTTAAAAAATACGATTAACCAAAACATAATTAATTTAAATCAAATGATTATGACACAATAATAATCCTTATACCATAAATTAAAAAAATATATCTATGTAATATATAAATGTGTTATGACATTATGTACTTGCGCAACATTGTTTATCACGTTGGAAATACGGTTTAGCTCTAATAATTATTAGATAAATACGTGTCTTTAATATCGTTGCCTATTGCTATAATAAAGAAAAAAACAGATAAGAAACAGATGAAATATAATGTATTAAAATACAATTTATAAAAATGTTATTCGCAAATATTGGAGATGTTTTTTTTTCAAATCTCGTGTTTTGGAATACTTCATAAACTTTTTACATTTCATTGTTCATTTACGATCTTCACTATCGCTCACCGTTATCGCAAATATAAATTTGATATATAAATAATGAAAACACAATAATATTATTCTTATTATACTAATTACTAAATACCGTATGTATATATATATATATATATATATATATATATGTGTGTGTTTATTAGGACTGTTAATTTTAAAACAATATATGTATCCAAGGACATGAAATTATAAAGATTATTAACAATTATCAACAATGAACACCAATGTAAAGATTATTTTCAATACAAATAATATAGAAATACGCACATATAATTTTGACCCTTCAATAATATTCATAATTAAAATAATACTTACATGTGTTATCATTATACGATTAACATTTTTTTACCATAAATAAGATAAAACATAAATGTATTATAATAATTTATTGTCCCTAACCCTCGTATTAATTTAAATTTAATTAGAAAATAATTTTTCCATTTATTTTCTAGTAAAAATTTTATAATTTTTCTAAAATTAATTGTAAGTACATTCTGTCTTAGTAAATTAAAATGTATTTGAAAATTAAATATTAAACTTTACAATTTAAAAATATATATATATATATATATATATATATATGTATATATATATATATATATATACTAGGTATATGGTATATGTATCATATTCGATTTCGTTCAAGGCTGCATTATATGCTTGATGATTGACTGTGTTTTTATGATTTTACATTTTAAAACTAGTAAAAAGTTGTTTGTACAAGTACTTGTAATTTATAGAGAAAAAAGAATTTTTGGTAATTACTATCTTACACTTAATATTTCGATAAAATTAATACACGTTATTACCTAATATCTCAGTTTCTAATCGATGTGACTGAGCAAACAACATACTGTAAGTGAACATTTATATTCGTCTTAATTTTTGTTCTAATAATACATTTATGTTGCTATAATTATTATTTTACTTTTTTTTAATGACCAGGAAGTATCTTAAAATGTTTCACGTACATTTATAGAATAGTTAATGAATACAGACAAACGGTACTAGGTATTGAATATGTTAACAATGTTTATTTTCTAGAAGTTTAACTGGGTATAAAATATTACAGAAAATTTACAAACTTTCAAACTAAGTTACCTATTTCTAATTAATTTACCAGTAAACAGTTTTAAAACTGAAAAATCTGATGAACTATTACCTAGACATTTTTTGCTATTCATAAGTTACGTTAACATTTACCATATTCTCGGTGTGAACAGCCGGTAAACTACCATAACCATATTAACTTTACCATTTTGGCACTTAAGAATAGCGTAAACGTTTTTTAAAAAATTACATTACTATTTATGGATAACCAAATTATGACACATTTAATGTGTGGACATATAGACGATAAAAAAATATTCTGTTTATTACAATATTAAATACACTTCGAAAATTATAAATTTTCGAAAATTTATAATTTACAACACAACTGTACATAGACATACAGTAGTAAATTAAGCGATGTCCACGATTATTTTGTAAGCGATTTCTGTGTCATGTATAGGTAATACATATAAATTATAATACTTGCACCAATAGAGTAAATCGAATACTAACGTTAAAAAAATTTGTATTGAAATTAATTAAAACATTCGCTTTTTTTTATCGTAACATTGCGATATAAAACATTTATTGCCTTCACTAACTTATTAAAATATATAGGTATACGATTTGTATTACTATAAAATAAATGCATACCACATAATATCAAATATAAATATCATAATAGGTAGGTATAATAAAATGTATACCGCATTCCAATGAATTTATGAAGGCCAATATTTTAGACGTAGCACAATACACTAAACTCTAATTTGAATTTGTTTTAAACAAATATCATATCACCTACAAGTATCGAATATAATAATAATAATAATAATAATAATAATATATTAATTATATACTTAACAGTGAAAAGAAATTATATTTGTTTTGTTTTTATCGCAATATTATTGTTTTAAATTGCGATTACTAACGAATATAATAACAAAATTAATGCGCTCGTGTGGATTTTAATTTTACCGATAATCGTTGCAACAATACAAACAAAAATTTATTCACCAATGACGTGAGTATAAAATATAATAATGGTTATACGCTACAGTGTTATCACCGACTGTCTAATTGATGAGCCAGCTACATATTTATTTATCGCGTTATAATAATATGCAAGTCATAAACAAATATAAATAACCTATTAATTTTTACAATCCAATGTTGTGTAATTGCACGTAATTTTAGAATAAGACTAACAGAAGTCGGTTGTTCTATACATTGCATATAATGCGCATTTCTACACAGAACTACCTACAGCCAGTGTTGTAAAGTATTTGAGTAAAAGTATTTAAGTAAAAGTATTCAAATACTTTTATGGTACTCAAATACGTATTTTAAATACTTTTAAAAAGAGTATTTGCAAGTAGTGTTTTAAATACTTTTCTAGAGTATCTGTATTTAAAATCAAATACATTTTTAAATCTTTTTTAGTGACATGAACTATGATGAAATAAAACTTTTGTCATTTTTCATATTAATCGTTTATGATGAGTTGGCAAACTATTTTGGTCGTTGGTATCGTTGTCCACTGCTGTGATTTTTCCGTTCAAGTCGATGTAGGCAATCCCGATTAGACCGATTAGATTGTTATCCCAGGTCGTGACAGGTCGAAGTCCATTGTTAATGGTCACCGTATATTATTTTGTACGTATAACATAACAAATAATATATAAATTTATATTTTTGTAATTTTTCTCTCTCGGATGTTCCTCCATACTTATATGTCATATACTCGTGTGTGCCGTGAGTTGTGTCGTCTGTGTAGAATATAATTATTAATCACACAAGAAGTTATAGGTAGTGTTAACAAGTTTTAGTCCAAGGGAGTAAGTGATTTTAGTTTTAAGAGTCCAATCATTAGTAAAACTAATGTTAAACAAAATTTATTTACAAGTATTTGAAAGTGTTTGTAAATACTTTTACCATGTATCTGTTATCTGTATTTATACTCGAATACTTTTCTCATTAAGTATTTAAATACTTTTAAAAACAAGTACCTGTATCTGTATTTGAATACTTTTAAAAAGTATCTTTTACAACACTGCGGCTATAGCCGTATATATACGCGGACGTTTTTGTAATACAGAATAGTCTACCGATTGCAATTTTCATAATAATAATTATAGAAACGGGAGTGTAGCTGATGGAAACCCGGTTTTTTTTTTTATCCGATAGACGCGAAATTCGTAACATTTCATATATTTCACGTAAATACATCCATAGTTTCTCGGCGTTAAACCGACTGGATCGATTTTACTGTTAATTTCTAATTTGTTTTTTTTTTTGTCCAAATTATTTTCTAAAGAGAAATAGCCCGAGAATACACAACAACGTGTTGTACATTAAATTGAATTTTAACAAACAGTTAAAATAGATAAAAAAACGTTGACCGTCGTTAACGGCGAGAAATCAAAAGAATAGACTTGGTGGAAATCAAAATATTAAATTGAAATTAAGATAAAGCACGCGTATGCGCCAAATGCTATGTATAAGTTTCTACGAGAAACGAGAGCACGAGACATAACCGATAAAACAAATACACGTAGGTACACGTACGTTCTGCACGGTGATAAAATTTGTACTCGTATTATATAATATTGTGTTGCACAGAACAAAATTTAAATACGAAAATTATTAATAAAATTGGTCGCGTTAATATTCCCGTACCGTATAAAAAAAATAATCTAAACTGTCCGGACTGTGTACCAATACTATATAATAATATGACCTTATCGATATATCCGTATTTATCGATATTGTCCTGTGTATTTAGAAAACTAATGTGTTGGAACTTTGGAAGTCGGTGGCGGTTACTCTCGTATAACGTCTCATACGCGTTATTAAACGAAATGAAAAACAACTTTTATTCCATATAAATATGTGTGTATAAAATATAATACGAGAACGTGAAATAATGCGTGTTCCGTTGGGAGATGCAAGACGTTACGAGAGTGTAATGAATTCCAAAACTTCGTGTATGAACAGAAACGGGCCGAATTCGAGCATATCCGTACATGTATTTTTAATGATTAGGAGGTACTACCATAATTGCGTGTTATTTAAAAATGTTTTTTTTTCCAATTCTCCAGTTCCGCGTTCGATGGATTGCAATAATAAAAAT
This sequence comes from Slavum lentiscoides, assembly GCA_032441835.1. Taxonomy (NCBI): domain Eukaryota; kingdom Metazoa; phylum Arthropoda; class Insecta; order Hemiptera; family Aphididae; genus Slavum; species Slavum lentiscoides. The sequence goes on along the minus strand of CM063706.1, from coordinate 16,535,747 downwards.
ATGTGAATCTGAATACGTGTTTGTATGTATAATTCACTGTTATAATATTTTAATTAGCTATTAGTACGCCACGCCAGTTTTAGACAACACTAGAGTCTAAAGATTATGCGCTTATGTGAATTGCAAAAAATAATATTAAAGCTATTTTTTTCATTTTTTTTTTTTTGTCGGGACTATACAAGTTTTAGTGACAATTAACGGGGGTCATCGATCTCCGTATTAAGAAATAAGAATCGTTGAGCTGTAATAGGACTGAGGAGTTCTTCTCTCTTATTTTGCGCAAATGCATTTATTGCGCGAACTAATTTGTCCGTGTAAACTATTTACGTTCGGAATTCTAATCAGTAAGGTAAATTTTGTCCCATTACATATTTTTTTACAAACCTTAATTGCATCCCTAGAAACTAATTTCGTATTTTCACCGTGTTAAACATACAAATATAATATTATAATAAAAACAGTCCGTCTCTGCGCAAATAAAAGTGCATTAATATAATACCGTTTGTCTAATGTCATTAATGAAATAATATAATATAATAAATAAATATATTATGATAATATTAATGTCTTTTAGAATAATAATAAAAATTATCTATTTGCAACGTATAAAAATCCCATCCCTCTCCTAAAAAAAAAAAAATTCGAAATATTTAAAAAACATATCAATCCTACATAATATATATGTATATATATATATATATATATATATATATATATATTGTGTATATATATATATAATCCTACATAAAAACATAATTCAATTAAATACATTTGAAAAAAATGTATAGTGTGGAAACCAAAAGTAGAAATATTTTGGTAGATAAAACGGTCAGTATCCAATATTAGTAAGTTATTTATCTGTATTGATATAATAAGACGTATCGAGTTTTAAAAACTATTCGAGACAAGTTTCATGAGGTGAGCTTTGATACGTATTGTGGTTGCTTTGACAATAAATGGGTCTGTCTGACTTAAATGTGTTCAGCCCCAACCCCCTCCAAGTTAAAAACTAAAGTAGCATCTATAGTCTTTAAAGTCAATTATATAGCATGACATTTTAAAGAAAAAGTTATAATCAAATTTCTTATAATTTTTATAGTACTCATTATAAAGTATGTATACTTTTTAAATAATTTTGAAACACTAAATATATTATATATAAATATAATAAAAATATTAGCCATAATTACAGATATTAAAAAATACTTCCGGTAAAAACATAATCTCTAAAACATCGCATCTTAAACCAAATCATTCTTTATACTTAAGGCAAATAACTAAAACGAAATAACAGAAATGAGGAATTTAAATAACAATGGATCGGTACAAAGTCATTTAAAATAACGTTTTTTCCAAATTTTTCAAAGGGCAATTAAAACTAGAATATCACATTATTTAAAAGAAAATTCAAACTTAACAGTAGATTCCTCGCTACGCTCAAAATCTAAAATCACAATTTGGGTTCAGGAAAGAAATTCGTACGGAAGGAGCTTTAGCCCAACTGTTCAAAAAAAAAATTGAAAACAATTATACTAAAACGAAAAACAGGTAGTAGTGTCATAAATAGTTAGTGTTAATCTTTTAAAATTAATTAAAAGCATAAAGGATGACAATAACTTAATTAAAAGATAAAATTATTTAAATAATTATTAATTTACGATTAAAATTAAAATACAGAAAGGTTAAATAGAAAATAACGTAATAAAAATATTTTAATTACAAAGTTCCTAATTTATAAATGATAATGAATATCAAAACAACTATAAATCTTTATTTATTTAATTATAAATAAATAAAAGTAAACAAGTTATTAACACTAATTATTAGATAGTATTATTATAATAACATTTCTTCTTCTTTAATCAGTTGTTAGCTAGGATTGCTCTGATTTACTTTCCCATATTTCACTAAATGTCTCTACACGTCGTTTCTCTATCCCTTTCTGTATGCCTTATCCTTCCTCTAATAATTATTACCTTAACTCCATATTTTCTTCCGGTCAACCATGTTCTAAATTCTAAAGTTAGATTTGCATTTATTGTATTAATTACATTTTTTTGGGGGTGGGGGGCTCATCTCATTATACTAACAATAATTATAATATAATAAATATTATAATATATAGAATAAAATTATTTATAGTTAGACTTAACCTATCTCACTTTCTATTTTCTTTTTACTGTGTTTTTTTACTGTCTCCTTTTTAAATTACTCTAACTTACAATTTGGCTATAACTACAAAGGTACATGAAATACGTAGATATGATTTACATAGGTCGTAATATAGCCAAATAAGTTCAATATCGTGGATAGTTTTTCCCACAAACTGTACCAAATTTGATTCCCTTTTAAGGTTTTTACTTAATATTACTACTGCAAAAATAGTGTAAAGAAGAAAATCGTATACATTTATCAAATAATTTTATTGACTATACATTAAGTATATTATATGATAACTTTACTGAAATAATCCTTCTTATGACTTTACTTTTAAATTCCATAGACCATATTGGTATCTGTTTGCATACTCAACTAAATATCTGTCATTGTCAGTCGATTAATATACTACAGTTTAGGTTTTTCGATAATTTTTCCACTCCATTACAGTAAAGTATTTCTTAGAGTCTAACTTAGAGTAATATATTTTCTTTTATTATTATCATTTATATTATACGTTTGTTGAGTTACTTTCAAAGTACCTTTAATAAGTATAATATAGCAAGAACTCTAAAAATTCTACTACACCTTGTGGTTTTCAACTACTCCTGCATCTTAATTTTCATCTTCTTGTGTTGGTAGTAAAGCCATCTTCACGACGGGACGGCGAAACTCTTGTCCTGAAGAATTGCGCACTGTAACCACTCTTATTACGTCATCAGCACCCGGATGTAATTTAGTTACTCTGACCAAATGCCATTGAATTGGCGGAAGTGAATCGTCTCGTAAAATGACTAAATCTCCGATGGACAGATTACGACTTGGTGATGTCCATCTTCCTCGGCGTTGCATTTGTGGCAAGTATTCGGTCGCCCATCTCTGCCAAAATAGTTGAAGTCGCGATTGTATTAGCGTAAAGTGGCGTAGTCGGTTTAGAGGTACCTCAGAGTGATCTGGTTCGGGTGGTAGCGTGAGTGGACCTCCTACAAGAAAGTGTCCGGGTGTGAGTGCTTCATAATCTGCAGGATCTGATGATAACGGTGTCATTGGCCTTGAGTTGAGGACTGCTTCAACTCTACACAGTAATGTGGCCATCTCTTCATAATTAAGTAATGCACCTTTCACTACTCTAATCAAGTGGTGCTTTGCTGATTTAACGCCTGCCTCCCATTCCTCCAAAATGTGGAGATGCAGGTGGGATCCTCTATTCCCATCTCTGAACATTTTGAAGCGACCTTGCGTCAGATTTAACCATGCAGTATGTGGGATTGTCACTGAATAGTTTGGCCATTGACCTCGTCTGGAAATAAACCTCCCAAGAAAGCATCAGAAGAAAGGTCTCTCACCAGTTCGAAATGGCTCAGTAACTAGACAAACAAACAATTGTTTGATTGGGGTAACTCTTCGAAGACCGCTGCGTATCATGAATGGACCGCAAAATCCACACCACTTTTTGCAAAAGTTCTGTCCTTGGTTACGCGTTCACGTGGAAGAGGAGCCATGAATGGTTCTAACATCGTAGGTCTAGCTCGAAAACAGGTAATGCATTTATTCACAATTCGTCGTGCTATGATACGTCCTCGAATTGGCCAATATATGTTTTGTAGATGTGCGAAGACCTTGTGGACCGATATGCATCAAGCGCTTGTGTTCATAAGCAAATATTAAACTTGTTACCTTACTCTTTGCGGGCAGAACTATAGGGTGTTTCTTTGAATTTGATATGGGCGCGTATGATAAACGTCCACCAACTCGGATAAGACCGTATTCGTCAAAAAGGGCTTAATGTTTTCAAGCAACTGCTGCGATGAATATTGGTGTTAGATTTAAGTGCATTCATTTCGTTGGCAAAGGTTTGATTTGAGCTATTCTAATCCAATGATACTTGCTACGTAAAAGTTCTTCAGTAGTCAAAAATCCTGTTATGCGATTAAGAGCATCAGATTTTGAAATTTTAAGTTTTGAACAAATCGAAAAACATAAGCAGTGATTCTTATAAGTTTTGTCCATTCGGAATGCTGTTCTAGCAGCCAGGGGGTAGCAATCTTTGTCGCTGCTAAAGCCAATTTCAAAGGCCGTTGTTCTGGAAGCTCTTGCTCATCCATTGAGATCTCTGATGCTTTCCATGTATAGACATCTTGAACAAGCCAAGGTGGTCCATACCACCAGATATTGGAATTGACTAATCCTTGGGGTGTCAAACCTCTTGAAACAACATCAGCAGGATTTTCGTTGGTCCTAACATGATGCCACTGCTTACTTTTTGTTATATTAAGTATTTGACCAACTCGATTGGCGACAAAGGTCTTTAAGCGGATTGACTGACTATTTAACCATCCTAGAACAATAATAGAATCAGTCCAAAGGTAAAAATCTTCCACATTTAAATCCCAAGCATTTGCCACTTTAACTGATAATTGCGCTAATGTTAATGCACCACCGAGTTCCAAGCGTGGTATGGTCAGCGCTTTGAGAGGAGCTACTCTTGACTTAGCACACAGAAGTCTTGAATGCCATTGCCCATTTATATCCTTACTACGGACGTAGATTGCGGCTCCATAAGCTTCAAGTGAAGCGTCACAGAAGCCATGAATCTCGACTGATGTACTCGTACTTGGCATGACCTTCCTTGGAATGGATAAATTACTGAGTTCTCTCAACTGATGATAAAATCTTCCACCTTTGTTTTAAGTCATCTGTTAGTGGTTTGTCCCATTCTAGCTTCATCTGCCAAATTTGTTGCACAAATATTTTCCACGAACCAAAACGGGCACAAGAAAACCCATAGGGTCAAACACTCGATTTAAGTCTGACAGAAGTATCCTTTTGGTTACCCTTGCTCTTCCTAAGTTAGCTTCAACTTGAAATATAAAATTGTCAGCAGCTGGCTTCCAACTAAGCCCTAATGATTTTATCACGTCATCAACACCGATCGCTAACGTGAAAAGTGGGTCATTGTGAGCTGTTCCAATGTATTCCAATATTGTCGCCGAATTGCTACACCATTTCCGCAGAGGAAATTTAGCTGTTTCTAATATTGTGCGGATTTGCTTTTGTAGCTGGCAGCATTCTTCAATGGTATTTGAACCAGATTATAATTTTCTCTTCGTTTTATTTAAATTTATTATTTTTATCATTTTTAAAATACATTTCAGCTTATAAATATATTCTACGTACACTGTGTTTCAATACTTTTCAAATTTGGCAATATAAAAATTATAAACCCCTTTTTTTATAAATAATTTATTTCGTAACCTGTTTGGTGCACCAGTTTGAAAGTATCTTTAGGACTAATTTCCGTCATTTAGTTAAATTAATTAAGATATAAATATACGCATTAAATTGTATTTAATTATTTGAACTTGCTATCTAATTTTGTATTTTATAGGTTATTTAAAAATTAGCAATCAACCATTTTAAAATATTTCAATGTTGATGTTAACGTAGAATACGTTTTATACTGGGACCCAAAATGAAAAAATTCCTCGCGTGCAGACATTGACGAAAAAGCGTTAGGCATTCCTTAAATAATAATAATTGTAATTAATAAAGAAATTTAATTTAATTGAGTTCAATAATATAAATTGTTGTTATATATTGCAGAATAATATTATTTAATAATTATTAATATCATTTAATAATATATATATATATTAATTATTGTTTAATAATATTAAACTATAAAAAGTTTACTACGCGCAATTGTTTTCGTGAAAATTGATTTTTATCATCACATTCGTATACTTGAATATTAAAAATAGTTTACATTAAATCATTTTATTTTATACTTTTACTAGATGTATCAAATTTGTTCTTGATTTATAATCTTCAAATTTCTTTTTCTCACGTACAAATTAAATTTTAACACACATATTATAATACCAGTAGGCATATACATAATGCGTTTTGTTATTATGGTTAATCATAGAAACACGAATGTTTACCTAATTCTGAATTTACCTCGTTGTCAGTGATATTATAATATTATTATAAACGTTAAAAGTAGATAACAAGAATATGATAATAATTATACGTTATTGAGACTTCGCATCGGGTCAATTGCAGCGGATTATAGCATGGCTTTATTATAGATAGAAGTGTATCTATATATTATATTTAGTTAATGTTGTAAATGGGGAAATCGAAATAAATCTACATGTATATTTATTACTCGTTATTAAAAGTGTACGTAATGCATGTAGGTATTATTGTATATATTAAACATACTTTTTTTGAAAAACTAATATAACGCGTCTTTTTTTAAATTCTTGTTATAATAACAATAAAGATATAAAAAAAAATTTAATATATATAATTTATTAACATTTATATCTTATAATAATATGATATACAATAAAAAAAAACGCGTTTTGCAAGGGGTAGTTCACTTAGGCTACATTGCGTATCAGTCCTAGCGAATCAAATTATAAAATCCAAGAAGAACGTGCTGCAGGAGTGCAAGTTGAAGGTATAATATTTTTGAAATGTTTTTATGAGTCTGGTATGTGTACACTGATATGTCAACATTATGACAGTTGTGAAATTGCCACTTTCGCCAGGCATATACAGAATATAAACGCTTGCCACCGTAGTTATTTCTCTTCTATACTAATCTTCCAACTTGTATCATTCAAATACGAAAAATATTATATACGGCACACGTACCACACACGTCTAAAAACTATATTTGATGCTACTTAGGTAATTTAATTTAAAAGTTGTATAAAGTGCTTTTATGATTGTCTATTTTCCTACACTGTGTGTAAAATATATTATTCATAAATTTAAATTTACGTTAGTATATTAAAACGAAATAGATTATTAACGACGAGAATTTATATTTGTATTTACATTACCTAACCGTTAATTTCGAATACACGTATTTATTATTAATAAATTTATTTTACGCTAATTCAAACATTTTAAAAATGAAAACACGATATATTAAAACAAATAAATTTCTTTTAAAATTTTATTTCTAAATAATATTTATATTTTAGTATTTAACGTTTGAAGACGTTTTTGCATTTTAGTTTTAAAAAAGCAATTTATTTAAACTCTGCTTCTCTAAATATAAAACACGTTTTTACATAACACAAAAAAATATATACGTATATATAAATGTGTGTGTTTTACGTTTGCATACAACATTAAACATGGTTTATTTTTGTTACATTTTAACAACAAGAAAAAAACATAAAATTTAAATTCTCGAATTCTTGAATAAAAAAATAACGTAGATTTGCTTTAGTGTAAAACGCGTACTAAATATTATATTTATATACATACACTATGCTTATATTAGATCGAATTTTTTCAACGAAATAAATTAAATTCATTTAATAATATTTGGTAAATTAAAATTAATTATATATAATTGTATAATTATATTAATCGTATTTTCCTAAGTATCAGAAACAATACTGAAATTATAAGTTAAATATTATCTTTAAGATAATAATAATAATCACAAAAATTTTAGATTATAAAGTTTTTTATTGCCCACTCGTAACAAGATGTAATACCCACCCGGAAAACGCTTAATCAATTAATTATTGAAAAAATTATAATTAAACGATTCTTTGTATCGCAAAAAAAAAACATTTTTCTTATTTGTTATTAGTTATCAAATTTGGCTTTTTATTTCCTTTTGTACCTACATGAAATAGACATAAGTATTGAAACGGTTATTTGTTTAATAAAAGCATTTGATAATGTGCTGGTTTATTAATCCTAATTGTCTAACAAATCGCATAAATGTACGTCGAATACTTAATAAAATACAAAATTTACAAGCTCTTCATCACATAATTTTTTACCGGCTGGTTATCACAAATGAATATGTGTCACGCGTAAAATACACTTTTCTACTATACGTCGGTTTAATTCGAGGTTACGTTACAAGATAAATGTTTCCAAATTTAGCAATTACTCGTATAAATAAGGACATAACATCAATTAATAACGTACACAGTGAGAATATTTTTATTGAATTCTCGGGTACAAAGGATAATGGTAAAGAAAAATACCACTATTTTATTAAAATATTTTTTAATATCATATTATAAATTTAAAATCATCCTTTGATCTTATTAAAATTGTATTCGGATTTTCGCGCGCACATTTTTTATAACATTTTTTGTAACCCAGTAATGGGGATGTAGGTGGAAAAGCCTCTCACTATTTTCGCTATATGTGTACACTTTATGGCTTACGTTAAGGTCATAACCCGCGCCTTAAAATTTTCATACAAGCTGCGCCTGTACGACGTTGCAATATTTTTTCTTCGATCTTACGCGCACCTTGTGAAAACAAGTAAGTACAATTAATAATAAATGATATGATGAGTACCTTCACGAGATTATCAGTCATCGCCGCAGCGTATTGTTTAAATGGAAACACGTAGTGTGAACGATGAATAAATTAGCACAGAGCATTTTACTGTCGTCATTGTTTGCACGCAAAAAATGACTAGTCCTAGTTTTCAGCCGAGCGCAATATTACAATAATAACATAATATTTCGTAGCACGCGTCAGTTAGTCTGTTTGTTGTAGTAAGATTTTACCCGTTTAGTAGAGTAGAGTAGAGTGATGTGCCTTGGAAACAAACGTCAAGCGAAACAAAACGTTTCCAAATACAATATTATATTTAATAGTAGTACTGACAGTAGTATAAAATTATTATTATTATTAATATTACTTTAATTTTTTTTTCTCGTAATAAATATTAATATGGGTATTTTTATGATATTGTCATTATTCTTTTTTTTTTTTAGATTACTTCTTGTAATCAAAATTAGGTGGCCAAAACAGTTAAATAAAAAAAAAAGAAACTCAAAACATTTTGGAGCAATGAACTACATACAAATACAATGTATATTATAATAATAGTGTGAGTGAATCTCAATATGTAGTTATTACATATATATTATTATTATTTCATAAGAATATACGAATATATATTTATTACATTTCATGGTAGGGTAGATTAAAGGTGGAAATCATTATTATTATTTTATTAAAGAAATGAAATATAGAAATATGGAATAATAAATTGTATTTTAATAATAATACATATATAGTGGGAAAGGAAATGGGATTGAAAATTAAAATTATTAATAATCCAGGAATTTATTTTGAAAATATAGCTATTCTTAAATTAACTAGGACTAATTGAATTTGATTACTTATTATAATTTAACTAGCTTTAATAATAAATTCGATGCAATTCATAGTTATGCCTACTCGATTTTCAATATTTGTGAAAAAATAACAACTAAAAATGCAGACATTAATTCGACATGCACAGATTTTAAAATTATAAACAATCAAGTATTAGAAAAAATTAAAAATGTTAAAAATATGTTAGACGAATATTAAAATTTAAATAAAAAGAAAGAAAAGAGATTCTTATTTTGGAGCAAAAGGAAAAATTCAGAGAACATTATTTGGAGTTTTAACAGAAGAAGAGAGTGAAGAGCTTACAAATAAAATTCATATATCAGAAGAAAAAGGAATAAAATCTATTATTACACAAAAAAAACAATCAAAAATTTTTCGAAATACGATTAATAGCATCTCAAAATATTTAACAGAATTTAAAAAATTTTAATCGAATATTTGTATTACCTATATTTAACAATATATTTAACGAACTTAGTGAACAAAATAATAAAATCAGAACCTTTGAAATGGAATAAATGTTATTAACACATACAATTTCTCTAAATAATATAATTTCACAATTATTAATTGAAACAGAAATTTTATTAAATGCAATAGTAAGTGCACATCAGGGAATAATTAGACCACATTTTATACATCCTGAAACATCGAGGAAACAATTAACTGATATAAAATATATTTTACCAATCAATACGAATTTTCCAATCGGCTTAAATAATAATAACTATTTCGAATTTTTAAAAATTTCTTGAAAAAAGGACAATATGTGTGCATCCATACTATATATATTCCAAACTAATATTATCACAATGATAATTTCTTAATTTCTTTTTTTTTTGTTTTTGCATTTAAATTTTTATTATTTGTCACTCATAATTAACGAGCTTAGAGGACACAATGCCATGGCAGAGGCTAAAAAAACATACAAACTTATAACAATATTTGTAGCTTACAGGCGCAGTGCCATTCCAGAGGCTAAAATAACATTCAAATAATATAAATTTAAATGCAAATTTTAAAAAAAAATTAATAATTATATGGACATTAGTACTTTAAAAGACATTTTAATGGAAATTGATAATGATAAAGTTCTTGAATTAAATTTTGACACAATTAATTTAGAAACTTTAACAGAAAATCAATTAAAAGACGAATTTTAAAATGGCTTTTGCCAAAGTAGTTTCAAATGCAACAGGGGCAGAAACAATATACTTTCTAATGGACACAATTACTTGTGTAGGTGTACTAGGTCAACGATAATTTGGGTACATTTTGAAAACGGTAAATTGAGTCCTGAAAAAAAGATAGTAGGTAAGTTGAGTCCACCTGGCACCTGCCTATCTTAACCTTACTAATTATTTATTAAAAAATCATTTTATACGAGTATATAATATATATATATATATACTCATATATATGTATATGTGTGTGTGTATATTATCAACTGGGAAGTACAGAAATACATTTTATTAAATCTAAACTATTATAACTGTCTTTTAAAATCACAGTATTGTTCTTTTGCTAGCATTTACATCCATTTTCAAATTATTTTACGCTATTATACTACCTATATTACGCTACTTACTATTCTACACTACACAGTTACACGTACTATATATACTACACTAAGTAGGAAATAAAGACTTCAAAATCACAAATAATTTCAACTGTATCAGTATTCACTAATCAAGTTTCTGTACTTTCCAGATGATAATACACACACACATATATAATGATATAGAAATAATTAGTAAGGTAGGCGCAGATGGCCAGGACCCAACTTACCTAAATACCTACTATCTTTTTTTTGCCGGGACCTAATTCACCGAGAAAGAGTCATTTGGGATCCAATTTACCAATGCCGATATAGGGTACCAGAATATCTGTGTAGTGAACTGTGTAGACGAACTCATTTTAAAAATAAACAGGTGGAAGATGCTTGCAAGAACCTAGGTATTACACAAATCTTTTCTAGCGCTTACCATCCACAAACCAATGGGCATGACCGAGTAAATAAATAAATAGAACAACAAAAACAAAAATTTAATCACGACAAATCTGACAAAACTGTCAATTTCATACCAAGTCAAAAGGTTCTAATAAAATGTCAATTCCAAGAACCTAATAAATCAAAAAAATTAGCTTATAAATATAGAGGACCTATTAAAATAATAGAAAAAATATCTGATGTAAATATTATAAAGTAGAGTTGATATTAAAAGAGAAAACAACCACGAATATTACACATGTCCAAAGGATAATACTACTAAATAAAAATAATTAAAGTATAAAGACATAAAATCTTAATTACAATTTTAATAATAAACGTGTATTAAACAAAAAGGGATAGTATAATATAAACAATTATTTAAAAGATTTTATTTAATAACGTATAAATTTATTTAGATATATAAAATATGCGCAAAAAATATTAAACAAGTTCAATGATATCTGTTCTAGATGATATTCAAATATATTATAGCAGGTTTCGCAATGTCCATCAACACACATGCTACAGAAGATATGGCCATAATTGTGATCCGCGGAGCATTTTTTGATGAAGTTCAAGAAGTTATCTTATATGACAAAGGTATTCCTTTGATATACACACAGGAAATCGAAGTCGACGATTTAAACATTTTGTAAAAATAAAAACAAAAATTATTGTAATATTATGAATGAAACTCTGGAAATTTTAGCAACAACAAATAAAAACATTAAAGAAAACGATAAGGGTATATTAGATATAATACACGTCAACTTCAGAAATAAAAGATCAAAAAAGGGCATAAATTTGTTTGGGAACTTCTATCATTTCTGCTGCAATCTGGCTACAGAAAAACAATCAAAAACATTTTATACAAACGAAGAAATGTTAAACGAACAAATTAATACATTTAAAAATGTTTTTGTATCAGACCATAAAGACTTAATTAATTTGACAACAGAATTAAATAAATATACTAAACATACTAACAACAATACGAAATTATTAAAGGATAGGTTTACTAAATTTACAAACGAAGAAAAAACAAATAACTTAATTGAAAAGACTAAGCACAAAAACACGATTCAAGGTATTCACTATTCAAGAAATGATATACAATCCCACGGCAGTAATATTAAAATTTATACAAATTATGAAAGAGATATTAGTACCCACTTACGTTGTAAATTATATAAAAATCCACAATAGAATTAAAAACAATAAATAATAAAGGTCTCATAAAATAAGAAAAAAACAATAAAAAAAGACGGGTATGAATTAATAATACCATTGGAAAAACTTCCAACCTATTACAATAACTTACCCATAACAGAATGTCAATTTTCAAAAACAAAAATTCTTATAAAAATTAAAATACCCATCCAAGAAATATCAGCGAAATGGAAATTATACCAATATATTCCGGTACACATATTCAGAAAAAACATACATCATCACAATATTAATTCAATAAATGACGAACATAGAATAATTTCGGGAATAAGGATTTGGAGACGATTTTGTACTGGAAGAAATGTCAAAAACCGCTTGAGCGAAAATTCTACGTGTTTGGTGTTATAAAACAAATGGCAAAAATGGACACAATTATTATTAAAACCGCGATGAGGGCGAACACCACAAATAACGCGCGATGACTGTGGATACCACGAATAACGCGCGATGACTGCGGATACCACAAATAACGCGCGATGACGGCGGATACCACGAAGAACGCGCGATGACGGTGGACACGCAAGTTCGGTAATCACAGAGGGAACGCCGATAATGGTAATTACCTTATCCGCGCGCGTACCAAACAATCAGTTAATTACTAATTACTAATTAGTTTAGGTATAAAATAGTATAGGCAGGGCCGTATTTGGGGGGTGGAATAAGTGTACCTTGTTTCTCGGGGCGGCAAATTTTTTAGTTAATTAAAGGGGAGGTAAATTTTTATTTACATTATATTTATTCATTAAAGTTAACTCTTGAATAAGGCTTAAGTACAGTTTATATTATATATAAAGTATGTACAAATTAAATCTATAGTAACAGAATAATTTTAAAATATATACATTTAATAAAACAATAAATTTACAATTAATATCTAGACTCTAGAAAAAGGTAAGGTTTTGAGGGAGTAAATATAAAGAAAAGATTTGGCAGGCCTAAATAAAAAACCCAGTGTTTTAATAGCTTTTAGATTTGACTAGATTGTACCCACCAAGGTCACGTATAATATCCAAGTCAGATAAATGGTTTCCAACAACAGAATAATTAAATGAAATTTTATTTTTATTTCTATAAAAATTAAACTTTCGAACATTTAGAGACATTTAGACTTAGGCCATTTCTAGTACACCATTTGGATAGCCTATTTAAATCTTCCTGTAAAACAGTCTTCAATGCAAGAAATTGTATAATAAAATTTAAGATCATCAGCAAAAAGTTTAAATCTACTAAATTTAAAAAATGAATCAATATCAATTAAAAATATTAGGAATAACCAAGGTGACAAATGACCTCCTTGGGGCATACCAGAAGTTACCGGAATTAGAGAAGATTAATGCCCACTAACTAATACTTTTTTAAATATGGCTAGTCAAATATGATCTAAACCAATTTACTCGTTCTAATGAAAATAATATAAAGGAGTGCTCTCAAAATATGAAAAAAATTAAAGAGGAACTCCGTCCCCCTAATTCGAGCACTGACTATAAATATTAACTATTATTATTTATAATAATTACTAGTTCTGACCTGAGTACGCTGAGAAGGGCTTGAAGAAAAATCTTCTAAAAATCAGTGTAATTGAGAGCGACGCGTTGTTTCGCCGCGAAAGTATGGCAGGTGCAAATGTTGCGACGATAAAACCGTGGTAGCCCGCTGCGCCGACCACTGTAGTATGACGCATGCCAAAAAAAATAACAGTGTTTATTAACATTATTTATCGAGTTATACAGATTTTGTAGTTAAATTGAAACAAAAACGAGTTATTTTAAGAATATTGTTTGGCAATTTAATTCTTTTCAAATAACAAAATTAGTATTTTCGTTGTAATGAAGTAATGCAGTTAATTTGGATATATTAGTGTCGAAATGAAACTATATGATACGAGTATATTAAAATAAGATATAGAACTCTAATTATTTGTACAAACTACACTGGTTAGTTTAATTTAGACTTAATGAATGGTAATTATTGGAACGTGTTAAAACAAGACAATAATAAGAATTTAAGTAAGAAAAAAAAAATTAATTGAGTATAACAGGTTGTAAAATTTATAATACTAAATAAGAAACAAGAAAACCGGACGCGCGCGAGAACCCTTACAACTTTCATAAATACACAATATAAGTAAATTAAAATATAATACAAAGTAAATACATAATATTAAATCAATTAACGAAAACAAGTTTTACCTTACATAACGATTCATTGAAAAATACAGACGACGAAATACACTTCACTACAATTCAAAAATGTATTTAAGAAAAATTAAAAGTTAACACGGTACTATCCAACGAGGACGGAATTCCAATATCATAAATATTGCGCGACTTTATATATTAAAATAAAAAGAAAGAAAATAATTAATTAACACAATGGAGGTTTTTTTCGAAAAAAAAAACGGCGAAGCGAAGATAGAACGAACCGAACGCCCAATGACAACTATATTTTAAAGACATTTTTCAAGTTTTACAGAACTAATATTTACAATGTAGTACAGACACGGATTAAATGAATGCAAATGGATCCCTGGCGATGTAAAGTTCAATAAAACAACAACTAGCGATGAATGATGACTGTTTTAATGTTGGACGATGACGTAGAAAAATATTATAATGAAATTAAGAAAAATTGGACACAGAAAATGTTTACCACGATGAGGAAGTTCGTAGGAGAATTCTACACATTACTCAACGAACTAGAAGATGAAGAAATTTCTTTTTATGAATAATAATTATTGATTTAGATGTATTAATTAGTAATTATTCGA
The DNA here is from genome assembly GCA_032441835.1 of Slavum lentiscoides. Lineage (NCBI taxonomy): Eukaryota > Metazoa > Arthropoda > Insecta > Hemiptera > Aphididae > Slavum > Slavum lentiscoides. The sequence continues at coordinate 16,520,418 of CM063706.1, read as the reverse complement.
CTGTATTAGAACAAGACAATAATAACATGTAAAGTTAAAAGAAAATATATATTTTAAATAGTGATGTAACAGGATGTAAAAATTATGATACTAAATAAGTAATAACAAACGGGGAAAAGAGACGCGAGCGGGAACCCTTACAATTTTTATAAATACACAATGTACGTAAATTAAAATATAATACAAAATAAATACATAATATTAAATGAATTAACGAAAACAAGTTTTACCTTACATAACGAGATTCATTGAATAATACAGACGACGAAATACTTTTCACGACAATTAAAAGATTTATTTACGAAAAATTAAAAGTTAACACTGTACTGTCCAACGAGGACGAAATACCAATATTATAAATATTGTACGAGCTTATATATTAATATAATAAAAGGAAAAAAAAATTAATTCACACAATGGAGTTTTTCGCGAAACAAAAAACGAAAAGCCAGACGACGAGGCGAAAATAGAAGGAACTGAACGCACAGTGTAATACTAACACGGATCAAATGAACGCAAATGGATCCCTGTCGATGTAATGTTCAATAAAAAACAATCAGCGATGATTGCCTTAATTTTGGACGATGACGAAGGAAAATATTCTAATAGTACTAAGAAAAATTGAGTAGGTACAAAAAACGTTTACTACGATGAGGAAGTTCGTAGAAGAATTCTACACATTACATTCAAAGAACTAGAAGATAAAGAAATTTCTTTTTATAAATAATAATTAACAATTTAGACGTAATAATTGGTAATTATTGGACTGTTTTAGAACAAATCAATAATAATAATTTAACTAAAAAAATAATAATAATATAAATTGTGTATAATACGTTGTAAAAATTATGATACTTTTTGAATGTGGTTAGTCAAATATGATCTAAACCAATTTAAGAGATTACTAATGTAATGTGTGTTAACAAAAAAAAATATGAAGCGTAATTTTTTTAGCGTAAAAATTGTGTTTCCGGGGGCGTGGAAAATGTAAATACGGCTCTGAGTACAGGTACAGTAATATAATATACTATGATTTATAAATAATTACTATTTTTTTTTTTTATAATAATAATAATGACTAGTTCTGACCTGAGCACGCTGAGTAGAGCTTGAATACAAATCTTCTAAAAACGAATGTAAGTGAGAGCGCCGCGTTGTTTCGCCGCGGAAGCGTGGCAAGTGTAAATTTCGCAACGATAAGACTATATGGTATCCCGCCGCGCCGACCGCCGTAGTATGACCCAAGCCTAAAACAAAGAACAATGTTTATTTACATTATTTATCGAGTTATACAGATTCTGCAGTTGAATTGAAACAAAAACGAGTTATTTTAAGAATATTGTCTGGCAATTTTAGTTTTTTCAAATAACTATAAATCAGTATTTTCATTGTATAGAAGTAATGCAGTTAATTTGAAAATAATAGTGCCAATATGAAACTATAAGATATAGAACTGTAATTATTTATACAAATTACAAAAGTAGAGGACGAAATATCAATATTATAAATATTGCACGAATATATATAATATATATATATTATATATTGATAATAAAAAAGAAAAAAAAATTCACACGATGGAGATTTTCGCGAAACAAAAAACGAAAGCGAGACGACGAGGTGAAGATAGAACGAACCGAACGTACAATGACAACAAATATATTAAATAAACTTCAAGTACGGAACAAAAATAATAGTGACCGGTACTTACATTATTATTTCCCGATTAAAACTAATCGTATACTCGTACAGACATATATTATATTATTATAATAATTATACCAGATAGAATTACCTTGATTAAATATTTACACACGGCAATGATGTACTGCTGGTGGAAGAGGCGATTTCGGAGTGCCGCGATACAGAAAGAATGCACTTGCATTTCGCATAATATAATTTCGAATATTATTAATCGAAATATTTTAAAGACATTTTTCAAGTTTTACAGAAATAAATGAATAGTATTAACAATGTTATACTAACACGGATCATATGAATGCAAATGAATCCCTGGCAATGTAATTCATCAAAAAACAACCAACGATGATTTCCATAATTTTGCACGATGGCAGAAGAAAAATATTATAATGAAATTAAGAAAAATTGGATACAGAAAAAGGTTTACCACGATGAGGAAGTTCGTAGGAGAATTCTACACATTACTCAACGAACTAAAAGATAAAGAAATTTCTTTTTATAAATAATAATTAACAACTTAGACGTAATAATTGGTAATTAGGGAACTGTATTAGAACAAGACTAGAATAATAATTTAGGCAAAAACAATAATAATGAAAATTTGAGATTAATATACGTTGTAAAAATTATAATATTAAATAAGGAACGGGAAAAACGGACGCGCGCGGGAACCCTTACAATTTTTATAAATACGCAATGTACGTAAATTAAAATATAATACAAAATAAATACATAATATTAAATGAACTGACGATAACAAGTTTTACCTTACAAAACGACTCATTGAATAATACAGACGACGAAATGCGTTTCACGACAATTAAAAAGATTTATTTACGAAAAATTAAAAGTAAACACTGTACTGTCCAACGAGGATGAAATACCAATATTATAAATATTGCGCGAGTTCATATATTATAATAATAAAAAAGAAAAAAATTAATTAACACAATGGAGATTTTTTTCGGAAAAGAAAAATGACGAAGCGAAGATAGAACGAACCGAACGCACAATGACAACTACATTTTACAGACATTTTTCAAGTTTTACAGAAATAATATTAACAATGTAGTACAGACACGGATTAAATGAATGCAGATGGATCCCTGCCGATTTAAAGTTCAATAAAAAAACAACCAGCGATGAGTGATGACTGTTTTAGTGTTGGACGATGACGAAGAAAAATATTATAATCGAAATAAGAAAAAATGGGTACAGAAAATGTAATTACTACGATGAAGAAGTTCGTAGGAAAATTCTACACATTATTCAAAGAACTAGAAAGTAGAAGTATTTTAAAATCCGAATTTTTGCACCGCCAGCGTAGTCTTCGGTTAAAGGGCGGTCGTGTACAGTTTGAAGGTGTATATTATGAAGTTAGGTGAAAACTTCCACAACGAAATGCTCGACGTCGGTAATTTCAAACGGCGGTGTTTTCATAGCCATAACCGCGACGAAAAAGCCTTTCCTCCCGTACACACCCTGTACGAGCACAGTCCCGACAGTAAATCACCCGAGCGGCTAATAGTGCCAAAATGAAATGAACGGACTTGTGCGACGGGTATCCGAACACAAGCCAATTCATCATTATTCATCCATTGCACTGTTCTGGTTAAAATACGCGCGACTCCTTTTGAACACAGGAACAAACTTTTGTTTGCACTCTTCGAGCGAATCTTTTTCGAATCGAATTCATAACGACATTATATGTTTGTAAAATACAAAATTCGACATTTGGATATTATTATTTCAAAATATTAAAATCTGGCTACCTAAATATTAATGTCCTCTCAACTGTTGTGCAGGATCTCAAAATTGTCGGGAAAATGTGTTTTTTAGATTTCACTTTTAAATTCCTAACCGGGCGCCCGGTTTGTGCTGTTTCGTTTCGTGTCGTTAACATCGAGGCATCTATTTAATACTATTGGAGTACAAAATAGACCCCTCGATGTTAACAACACTACTCACAGGGGGGACCACGGGAAGGTACAACACACTCCCCCCCTATTTTTATTTATTTCTCGTTAGTACCAATTACCCGACCCGTAAGCATACATTCCCGAAAGTCATAAAATAATGCTTAATAATAAAATTAAGTTATTTAATAAAATTGAGTTAAACGGTTAGCAATTTATTAACTTATGTATTTAAGAACAAATTTATGTATAATTAAAATTTATATTTTATTTCCAAGTGGTTTAAAAATAACATCACGTTTTTTAAAATTTATAAACTTCAATAATTTTTTTCTCATTCTATTTCATTAATTATGCATTTCATTTTTATTAATAATGAATTCAATGTACACTAGCTATATAATAATGTTGATTTCATTGCTCTCGTGTGATTTCTAAAGAAAAAATGTTGATATTTTAAGATTACTAGTCAACTTTTATATATGTATATATATATTAAATTAATAAATATATTTTTGTCATAAGACTATTTTGTATGTGAATATTACAATATTTTATTTAAATTTAATATATATTTTACCACTGATATATTGGTGCATATCCATTCTCTAGATATGCACTGGTAATTATTTTACCATCCCAAAATTCAAAAAGTATTTAAAAAACATTTTTTTGATTGAAAATTTTAAAAAACTGCGAGTTGGCACAGTTGACAACACCAGCAGATTTAATTTCAGTAACTTTAATTCGAACGACTTGACTGCTTTGATCGAGTGTAGCAAATATATAGCAACAACGTCAACACTTCCCTTTTTCGCCATCATATAACTGCTTCACAACGATATATGCAAACACACGAAACACAACAAAATTATCCTAAAACACATTCGAGAACGATATCTCCTTTGGCTTAATTGACTTGGACCGGTCACACTGTTATTTTACTTTTTTACTCTTTTACTTTTTTATAAATAGAATACAATGCGTCCATATACATTATACATACATATCCAAACTAATGTTGTCACAATGTTAATTTCTTATTTTTTTTTTTTTATTATTAATATTTGCATAACACCGTCGTTTGAAATTACCGACGTCCAGCATTTCATTGCGGAAGTTTTCACCTTCTTACTTCATCATCGTCATATACATCTTCAAAACTATACATCGTCTTCACCCGACGACTACGCTGACGGCGCAAAAATCCGCCGGGCCGTCATCTGGTTTCGAATCCGGGATTGGTTGCGCCGCGACGCGCTGAACCGGACACACCGGGCCGCGCCGCACACTCCGCAGCAACAGCTGAGATTCGAGCATTTTTAAATAGCAAACCGCGTCCGTAAAAAAAATGCAAAAAAAAAAAAACGAAAAACAACGGTAACGACGACGTGGCGACACGCGGCCGGGGAAAAGCTACCGACGACGGTATGAAAAACCGTCGCCGGTAACATGCGAATATACCCACTACATGTACTTTACTTTTGTTATTTTTTTTTTAATAAGAATCTTGTAGAAAACGTACGCGCGCGGAACGATAACACAATTAAATGCAATATAGGTAAAACCAAGGTGGATTGATCCACCTTGGGTACAACGTTCACGTAAATAAATAGATGTCTCCCACGTTATATATAGTCCGAACCGTGATATTATAAACTAAAAAAGGTAATTTTTGGTTTAAGGACTTAAAAAAAAGGAACACAGTGTTAAACGTACGTTATTTCAATTACATTAAAAAAAAAAAAAAGTAATATATTATAATATATAATATTATTATATTTTATAATACAATAAATTTATACGTTTTATACGCGTAGCGTAGCAGTGCAAATAATATAATGTAATAAGGGATGAAAATATATTATGCGCGTAACGTATAAAACGTTTTATTTTTATCATCCCTCATAATATTATTGTTCGCGGTGCTGCGCGACCAAAGGTTTGCAAAACATTACTCACATTCGATGGTCTTCCGCCGCGACGACTCTGGATGAACAGAAGAAATTCTGCAGTCGCCGACCGCGGTTTCCGAATCGCGCATCGAAGTGAACATTTCGTTGAAATAGAAAATGAATGACGCGTTCTGGCAATTAACGGCTCTCGTATTTCGCCATAGCGCGCTGGCCGCTCTGGCCGCAGACGCGCACGCTCTTTAACGGCACATTTCCGTCGGCGCGTCGGACGACATCGGTGAAAAGAAAGCGCGCGAATTTAAAAAAATATTATATTTATACGCAGTGCTTGAATTGGGGATGGACGCGGGGGGACGGAGTCCCCTTTCTTTTTTCAAAATATTGTAGCGTACCCCTTCTAATTTTTCATACCGGAACGCAGAGAACGGGACGGTCAAGACTCTAAAAATATTTATTGAACAAATGAAAATTAAAAATTTTATTAACAGCTAGGGAGTGGTCGGTAGTTGTCACAATATACAAACAATATATTTCTTGAAATGGCAATCGTCGATTGCCAATTTTTCTCGGTATTATTTTGTTATTATGAACACAAAATATATTTATTATATATGTTGTTATTTTTATAAAATATATTTTATTTTCATAAGAACATTACTGTTCGATACACAGTTTTCTCGTCAAAATAAAATACAAACGATTTATGAAAAATTAACCAGTGCGAAACTAAAGTTAACAAAAAAAAAATATAACACTTCAAAGTTCAGTAAAAGAAAAAAGCAGACTGTATTTAACAAATTATTAATAAAATTCAATATAACAAACAATAATTGATCTTAAAAATAAAGGGAATATTAAATATAATGTTTACATAAGTTCCATACAAAGTTACTGGACAATATAATTATTAATTATTATAAAACGATAAATACACCAAAAAGAAAGTAAAAAAACCTGATCCTCGAATGGATGAAACTCAATGAGCTTTTCATTGAGTTTCATCCACAAAACACAAGGGATACTCGAATGATAAAGTTTTCTTGCGCAAAACACAAATAATAGTTTTTGTAAAAATAATGACGAAATATTATAATTTTGGCAATGGCACAACAACAAATTTAAATATCAATACCAATAATAATAATCATAAAATTTGCTTAATTAAACAAGTATATAAAAGTAATCGTATATTAATAAAAACAAAAAAAAATAATAATAATAATAATAATAAATGCTCCTTTACTATGTGGCGCAAATGTTTACAGTTAAAAAAAAATGATGCTCATTTATTATTGTATAATGAAAATATAGTGGGGGTGTTGGGGCGAAGCCCCCACGAATTTATAAGACATTATAATCTGCTGGAACGCACATTATTTTTGTACTTTTGCATCCCCCTTCTAATTTTCTTCCAATTCAAGCACTGTTTATATATATGTACAATATACATATTATATACAAATTTATTAAATATTTTAAACACTTGGAATTAATAGTAGTATATAATTCTACGGATTTTGTCACGTGGGTAGTACTGGGCCATAATCGTGACAAACATCGCGTAAAACAAAACTGAACACTCAAAAACATTAGTATACAGACGTCACACAATGAGCTTTGTGAATCGAGGACGCCATGCACTGTTTACCTACTATACAATAAACAATATACAACCATGTATAGACAGGTTTTATTATTATTATTATTATTATTATTATTATTATTATTATTATTATTATTATTATTATTATTATTATTATTATTATTATTATTATTATTATTATTATTATTATTATTATTATTATTATTATTATTATTATTATTATTATTATTATTATTATTATTATTATTATTATTATTATTATTATTATTATTATTATTATTATTATTATTATTATTATTATTATTATTATTATTATTATTATTATTATTATTATTATTATTATTATTATTATTATTATTATTATTATTATTATTATTATTATTATTATTATTATTATTATTATTATTATTATTATTATTATTATTATTATTATTATTATTATTATTATTATTATTATTATTATTATTATTATTATTATTATTATTATTATTATTATTATTATTATTATTATTATTATTATTATTATTATTATTATTATTATTATTATTATTATTATTATTATTATTATTATTATTATTATTATTATTATTATTATTATTATTATTATTATTATTATTATTATTATTATTATTATTATTATTATTATTATTATTATTATTATTATTATTATTATTATTATTATTATTATTATTATTATTATTATTATTATTATTATTATTATTATATATATTAAACCATCATATTGTAATATTCAAATATGACTTAGCCGTTTATGTTATGATCAACTTTTAAAGAATATAATTAATAAACTATTAAATAATTATTTATTGAAACTTGATCTTCAAATTTCACTATCTAAATTGGTAGTCATTTCTTGACTAATAAATTAGATAGTTAGTTCCCAGTTTTTCAAATTTATGTTATTATTAGTACACACTATTTGACTATTATAATCTCTCAAATTTCTGTACACTTTATAATATAAGATAAAACTATATTACACTACATAAATAATACCATATATATATATAATACGATGTTCGTAAGTAGATACATCCAATATTAATTATAAATAATATGTTATATAATAATGAATCTAATTGAATTTTTATTTGATGTAAAATAGGTATGTTTTAGATGTGCTGGAAAATATACATACCTATATAGATATAAATAAATCTGCGTAAAAGCTAGCATTAAAATTCTACAACCGATAAGTATGTGAAAACAAGTAGGTACTTAAATACATTTCAAGATCGGTTTTTTTGTTCAAGTATTTTCTGCTAGCGATAATTTTTAATAATTATGATCAACAAATTTAATTGAAAAAAACTAAATTCTATAAAATTACATTTCAAATAAATATATTAAAACATCACATTATTCTAACCCTGCTCAGTTATTTTAATAATTTTAAAGCTTACCTGCTTCATTTCAAAATAAGTGTAGTACAGTTAAAAAGCACATAATTTAAACAGCCATTCTCTAACATACTAAAAAGCTTGTTTTTGAACATTGAGGGTAAAATTAATGATCATGTTTTACATATTTCAACGTTCAGTTTTATCTTAAAATATTCAAATAAGTAGATTTATCCATGAGTATGCTAGAAATGTGAAAAATACGGCGTACTTAAGTATATTTAATTATAGTATACGTAAGAAAATATTTTTATTTCACTAGGATTTAATTTAAATTTTTGAGATATGCTGTAAATGTACGTAAGTTAAATTAATCTATTATTACATAAAATATAATATTAAATTTATATCGTGATTAATGAGTAGAAAGCGGAATGTATTATTTAGAATAATAACTTTTTGATTCGTGCAGGTAAATTATTTCTGGATTTTTAAAAATAATGCAATTCAATAATATAAAAGTATAAGACATTGTTTTTAATTTATATTTAAATTAAATTAGTTTATAATGTCAATTCTTAAGTATTAAAGATTTTTATTTTAATGTATTTGTTGTTATTTATCTATCGATCTCTTTGTATCTACATTTTTTACCAAAAGCATATCAAAGATTTTATTAAGGAGCTAGTTTCTGTAATATGAGTTATTATTTCTAAATTATTGGACACTAATATTAATAATAAGATCTTACGAAGAGTTGAATAGGTAATACATATTATCTTTTTTATAGCACAAGAAAAATCATGAAACATTATTTTCATACACGATTTGAATATAACGCCACTATTAAAGTACGTATTTTTACAAGAAAAAAATTGACTAAAAAAAATGAACTAATATAATATACTAATTTATCCCTTCACTGCATGAATTTTTTTTCTCTCCGAAAAAAAATGTGCTGTAAATATACTTAAAACTCAATAAAAAAAAATTTTTTAAAGTTTTAGAGTTTTAGTTTTCCGTAAAAAGCCAATTTTTTAATTGTTCCTAATATGGAACATTGTGCATACAAAGTTCAAAGATACGTATTTCTGAATATTATATAATATTATACTATTATATATTTAATAAATTTATTTATTTTAAAAATCCAGAATTAAATAACATTGCGTTTATTTCTTTGAAACATTTTTTTTAAACTTAATATTAAAAAAAAAAAACAAATATTTATTGTGGACAGTGGTAATAATAAAAACAGTCATTATTTTTGTTCAAACATAAATAAACTGTGTATATAAGTATATATTATTAGTATTATATTTATATCATAAGTAATTGTGCTTGTAGATGGTATATGCTCATTTTCAATGAGATTATTGTAAAATACTGGCTGGGTTTCAGTAGGAAACTCGTCTTCAAAACCGTTACTTTCGTCTTCACTATCCAGTGGTATACCTAATGCAAACCTAATAGAATCTTCGTTTAATTTGTATAATATTTATATTTTATATTTGTAAAAAAATAATAAACACGTAATAATACACGCATGCACGCGTATACTCGTATATGAGTGACACTAAAATAATATAATATTATTACGATAACTTACTCCTAACAGTCCTAACGTACTATTTACGTATAATATATTTGAATTCAAGAATATTTTAATCCATATAATAAAAAAAGTATACGTCATTCACTGCGCATGTAATATTTTAATAGATATAAGACAATGATATTTAAAACGATACACAATCGAGAATTGTAATCGAAAGTATATATAAGAAAAAAAAGTTATTTCAGTTATTACTAAAATATTACTACACATTTATTCGATTATATTAATTATTTAAAATTTTTTTTTTGGTCCACCATTTTATATCAATGAAAAGTATTTTAGTAAACACATGAATACATGTTATAATATAAAATGAATTTTTATTCCAATTACAATATTATAGACAAAACTACATAGCATACAATATAATATATCGACATTTATCACAATAATAAATAAAATTCGTTTTTACTTTATCCGTATAATTGCATAAATAATTATTTTAAATTAAAAACAATTTTTCTTGCAACACAAACTGCGTTTTGTACCTATTATCGTTTTACCATTTACTGTAATTGCTGTGTAATTGAAACGTAAAGTTCATTTAGTCAAGTTATAAACATTCACTAAGTATTGAATATAGTTGTAAGTAAATTAATTCGTACTTCATAATAATACTGTTGAGCATCCCAATAGTCTCCGTCCTCCGAGATGACTATATAATGACTCTCAAACGTAACTGAAGCAATTGGATTGTAATTATTGAAATAGAGAACAGTGCGTTTTACAATATTGCATAGATATGTCGTTATCTGTAGAGCAGAATTATTAAAATTATTTTTGTACTGAATCATGTAATAATTCATCGACACGTTTTCATTGGAAGTATTAGATCACGTAATACATTTATATCTATTAATATTTTACTGATAAACACATGAATAAAATTCATATAAAAAAATATGTTTTTTTTTTTTTTTAGATAAATGTGCACCGACTACTATTCACGGAAAAAAAGAAAGAAATTAACATTGTGTTTAGAGTTCACGCGTCTGTCATTAATCAGAATTGAAATCATCAGTATCATTCATAAATCGTAACTGTTCTTAGTAATAATTTAATACGGCAGGTGATAATTTGATGAAATCGTACTCGATCAATTAATCGACTAATTTTATTTTTTACGATACTGGCACTTTTTTTTAAGTTTATTTAATGGTATAGTTTAATTTTAAAGACTTTGTTTATACATTTTTTTTCAAATTACATTATATTTAAATATTTTGTCTACAAATGCGTAAATTGGCCAAGAAATGCGCTATTCCTATTGTCTTTGTAGTATAAACTGCAATAATCTTTTTCGACAATGTCTTTCGATCAACAATTCTTAATCAAATAACATATTTACTACTACACCGGTTTCTACATAATTTGTATTATAAAAATTATAAAGATCATATAAAACTTGTCTAATGACTATAATTTGTAACTAAAGTCACTTTAGGTGTTTATTGTGTTAACAGGAAATTAGTTTTTAAGTTAATATATGACTTCAGGTTAACGCCATTGTTTAAGTTTTCAGTAATGTTACATCAAAGTTTTCATTATCAAAGAATAGCTAAAGCTTATCTAAAACTAGCTAATACCTATAAATTATTTTCCTTAACATTTTGATGGACGAAATTTTAATAAAGAAAATGTATTATTTTAGTCTTAACGTAAACTTATAGAGACGAGCGTACCGGATTATCTATAAACAATGTAAATATTTGTTAACGGTTCTTCTTTATAAAATGCTTCATTGCATCATTTACGTTTTAATTGTAAGTTCTATTTTATAAATCGAAAATATGATATTGTTATTATGTTTAATTGACTTTAACGAAACAATACGTTAGATTAAATCGAAATAAATAACTCTAGTTGTTTTCAAATCTTTTGAACCTATAGAAATATTTAATAGTACTTATTTATTATTAATTGTATTAATATAATATGCAAATCTTTTGAACCTATAGATTATTATTATTATTATTATTAGTACTATTATTATTATTATTATTATTGTTATTATTATATATTAATTATGCTTATTAGATTATATATTATTATCTATTATTATTATTATGTTATTAAATTATTATTATTAATTTATTATTATTATTAATTATTATTATTATTATTATTATTATTATTATTATTATTATTATTATTATTATTATTATTATTATTATTATTATTATTATTATTATTATTATTATTATTATTATTATTATTATTATTATTATTATTATTATTATTATTATTATTATTATTATTATTATTATTATTATTATTATTATTATTATTATTATTATTATTATTATTATTATTATTATTATTATTATTATTATTATTATTATTATTATTATTATTATTATTATTATTATTATTATTATTATTATTATTATTATTATTATTATTATTATTATTATTATTATTATTATTATTATTATTATTATTATTATTATTATTATTATTATTATTATTATTATTATTATTATTATTATTATTATTATTATTATTATTATTATTATTATTATTATTATTATTATTATTATTATTATTATTATTATTATTATTATTATTATTATTATTATTATTATTATTATTATTATTATTATTATTATTATTATTATTATTATTATTATTATTATTATTATTATTATTATTATTATTATTATTATTATTATTATTATTATTATTATTATTATTATTATTATTATTATTATTATTATTATTATTATTATTATTATTATTATTATTATTATTATTATTATTATTATTATTATTATTATTATTATTATTATTATTAGGAACTCTGATGTTTAACTAAAATAAGAAGTTGAAAAGTTTAAATTTATTAAACAAGTTTTTGGCTTTGTAATTTTACATTTTAATGGTTTGGTAAACATTGCGTTTAGTTTATATATGGACAATTAGCTTATTATATCTTTATAAAATTGAAATAACTTAAGCTACAATTTAATATAATTTTATCTAAGTGCATATTGAAAATATTTTTAGGTGTCAAGTAAACAATGAATTTGGAAATCATAATTAGCATTTGTTTTAAATAAGTGAAAAGAAAAATGTCTAATTTTCCGATCAATCATTTACTTAACTACAATATTATGTATGTTTAATTATTCATAAATCATAATAAAAATCAAATAAAAACGACCGGTAGAAAGACCTGCACATCAACGTTGTATGGACATAGTTATAAACGATTTAAAACGATTATAAGAAACGACTACGAAGAAAACGTTGGAGTTCATTGGAAGAAACTACAAAAGACCTATATATTGATACAAAGTTTATACGAATATAAATGTACGCTCATATATTTTTACATTTTCAATAATAATGATTTGAGTTAGCTGTTATTTTAATAGTATGAACTCCTATATGCATTTCCAACTGCCTCGTAGTAATATTTTTTTTAATTATTTAATTAAAATTTCATTTTTATTAAACACGATTGCGGACGTTTTCTTATAGTTTTAATACGATTTTATTAACATTTTCGTAATAAAAAATAAAAATAATAAAAATAATTACATCTTATAACGATTATGACTATGCAAGCAGTTAAATATATACAATAAAAGTTTTATGCTGGCAGATTGTGTAAAACGTAGGTACGCAATTTCTTAATTTAGACACGCTAAAACGATTTCTAGTAGTATAACCTACAGTTAATCAAATATCATATTATATTACACTTGTCTAGTAGACACAGAAATGAAAGAAATGTTTAGGAAAAATGAAAAAAAAAATGTATAAATTGGACTCTACCCCTGTTGTGTCTACATTATATAATGTGGTAGTGATCGATTAAAATATTTCGAAACTAAATTATGTCGTTTATAATTATTAGAAAATGGAATAAAATGCATATTTTTAGTGTCGTGCATAAAGTATTTGCTATGAAAATATGTAAGATTTTCGAATATTGACGAGGAAACGATATGGATACTTGCTATTGTAATTTTAATTGATATTATTTTGGTAATATCGTACATCTGATGGACATCATTTACACGGATCTTTCTACCAATTAAAATTTTTTTTTAAATAATATATTTAACTCTTAGTTACCTTTTGCAAAAACTGTATAATATTTTTAGGTGTTTGAAATTGTATACTTTTGTATAATTATCTATTGAAAATCGAATAGTTTTAAAATTGTTTTCGTTGACATTTTCACTTTCGATGTCAAAAATCGATAGATTGGGATTTTATCACAGTGTTCAAAAAAGTTTAACTAACTATTGAAGTTATTGTACAACCTTCTAAAGATCACACAAAAATTCTACGCATCATTCGTTGAATTATGCGTCTTTTCTTCCATCACCTCCTTCTGCTGTTTTAAGTGGGTCCCTTCTGACAAAAGTATCACGAAAAGAATCAAAAATCAAGACATTCTTTTTACCTCCTAAGATTTTTAATTCTCATATTAAACGAATTTGTTGTAAAACCCTGAAAACATTAGGTTTCATTAAACGAATTTCTCTGGATTTCAAATTATCTTCTTCTTTAAAAGCACTTTATTGTTCTCTGGACTTATATACAGCATCTGACTCGTTCCAACTTGAAAGAGTCCAAAGTAAATTCCTTAGTTTTGTTTCTCTCTTCCTTAATATCGAGCATCAACCACATAAAACTCCCCTGTCCCATACCACTTACATCTTAACAATGTATATCCGACCGTTAAGGTAAATTCCCGTTTATTTCTTCCTTTCTACGTTCCATTCCACCACTCCAACTACAACCGTAACAATCCTACACATCGGATGATACAGCCTATACATCTATCTTTTAATTACTTTTATAATCCACACTGTTGTCACTATCATATATAATGCATATTTTTTTCCTCTACCTTGGGCGTGAGCCTGTTATGTATGTAAATGTAAAAAATAACGTTTAAAAAAAATGGGTAATGGTGCATTTCTTCGTTAGGTTAGGCGCTTATGTGCTTTATTTCTATTTAATTTACTTAAAAGTTAAAACCCAAAATAGAAATATGCTTTTACATTTTTCTTACCAGTTTTATTGATGTACATATCCCGCAAAGTCAACAACATGGTATTTATTTAATATTACATGCAGAAAAATATTTTAATATTTAAAACTTCATATCACGATGAAATATAATATAAAAATTAATAAAATAATTTGAAATTTTGTATAGTATTTTAGACCATATTTGTTTTACGTGCTCAAAAGTTAATATTACGATATATAGTAATATTTTCCTTGGATTTTACTTATTATTTCACGATATATTTTTCCAATTCATTAATGTATTTTACAGCTATATTATTTCTTATTATAACAATAATTGTTATAACTGTGCTCCCTTTGAAATATAACAATGAACACTTAACAGGATACATATTTTAAAAATGTGTAAAAGTTATTTCAACTTATTTCCTTATTTTCATAAGTAATAAGTCTTAAAGTCTACAATATATAAACGTGTATGCATTGTGCGTATTTAAAGTTAAGCTCACATCGTTAAACATACGAGTACTGCAGGAAGTAGGTCGTACACTATATTATTAAGCATGTAAACGTACAAACCCATCTTATTTAATCCATGGTAAATATTTAATAAACATAACAGGAGTTGACTTGTTTTATTATCGAGTAGGTATATTAATTTATTTATTTTTAACAAATATAATTTTGTGCACAAAAATCAATTTTTTTTTGTAATACCTATTATAAATAATAATAATATTTACATTTATTAATAATTGTATAATTATTATACATTACTTGTTACGTGTCCAATACACACAAATACACTATACACTTATTAAAAATGACGCAAACAAGTTATGTAATAACAAGTTATTTTCAGTATCTAAACGTATTTTCATTTTATTTTTTTTAATTATAATTTACTCAAAATATAATATTCCTGTATAATATGTGGGTATATCGGATAATCGACAGTGAATAATCGATTATGAGACGTCGATCGATTTTAAAATCAACGATGTAATGGTATAAGGTATCTAAACCTATATTTAAAAACCTAAAAGGTGTTCATACAGAAATCAGTGGCGTGCGCAGGAGGGGGAGGGATATATCCCCCACCATAAGCTTTTTTTAATATACTTTAAACATGACTTTGAATTCCATTTCATAATATGTAAGTATCTGTTGTATGAATGTGAAATATGTGGTGAGGTGATAACATGGTATGTGATACCAAAGACACTTAGCACAATTACGCTCTCTAACCGTTATTGTAGTCCATACATATGAAGTTGGTGGTTTAATCAAAAAAACTGATGTATTTTTTTTTTTTTTTTGTATTCTGTGTTTATAGTGAAAATAAATAATATTATCAATATTAAAAAATTATTGGTTTAATTTAATGTTTTAACTTTTAAATCATAAATTGAGTTAACAAATTCTTATTAGTTATTATGCATTATGGTTAAACGTAGTGGCTCCACATTTTATCATTTTATCATTTTTTCAAATACAAATATTAAATAATTTTGTTAAATTATGCCTAATTCTTAATATTATCAGTTTTATATCAAAAAGTAATAAATACTTCTAATATTGTGAAATAAGGTACAAGATAATAACAATGAATGATTTTTCGTTATTATAATAAAGATTAAAATGTAATACATTTTCGTTGTTCTGGTTTATGATACTCCTCCCCCCCCCCCAAATACAAAATTCCTGCGCACACCATTGCTGGAAATGATTATATTTTATTAACGGACATAGAAATGTTATGAATTCACATTGTGCTTGTATTTAATTATATATATATAATTATTATATATATATATATATATATATATATATATATATATATATATAAATTATATATATATATGTATATATTATGTTTTAAAATAAATTAAATATTTAAAATTACAAATTATCCGAGAAATAACGTAAATAATAAATAATTAATTACTCAATTACTTCAATGCCCTATATACAAGTGTATTTTAAATATTAACAACAACAACAACAATTATTAAATATTGATTAATAAGGTCATTTACACTGTTCCATATATATTATGTAAAATATTTTCGTGTTTCTGATTAACAATAAAAACACATTTGCGATAAGATTATACGTGCGTAGAAGGTACTCTTAAGAGTTATCTGTCGGTTTCTTTGAAGTATAAACAATACAAATTATTTACCGTGTTACAATTGTATACTTTATATTTTCTAGGAACAAAGAATAACACAATGAATGAAATGTGTACACGAATGTTAACTAAATTTGCATAAATAATAATTTTATGTAATGACGATCGCTAAATTATTTGTATGACATTAGACCTGACTTATTTATATATATATATATATATATACAGGAGCGTCATTTGGGGGGGCCAGGGTATGCGGTTGCACCCCTTACTTTTAATATAGTCCCGATTGGCCTGCTTCGGTAAAGGTACTTAATGTTAATAAAAAGGAGTTAACAATATTACAATATATACACGTAGTATAGAAAATGCTGTAGATGTACTTGATAAACTAAATTAAAAATTGCCGGCTTCCACATATTTAAAATATAATTAATTTTTTTAGAGCTTTATGCTTATACAAAAGTTTTAAATATAAAATATAAATTTAAATATTAGACCTTATACGCTTTTCTTTTATCGTGCGACAAAGGCGATTATTATCTCGTTGACCTCCTCCTACACTGCTATCTTTCGCGATAAGAGCCGTTCCGTGTTTTTCTTCTCTCGGCCATTTTTAGTTTGTCGAAAATATTCGCAACCGATCGGTCGGTGCTCTTGAATTTTACGCGTTATTTGTCATATTCAAACTTTTCGTGTTCACGTCTTTAGTTCGCATTACTTGTTGGTTTACACGGAGCGGCCGGTGTAGGACGACATACGCGCGGGTGTAATTAATAATTCGTCATTGTTGTTCGCACGCGGGTGCGAAATTTGATACACAATTATATTTCTATTACACGGTCTATGCGTACGCGGGTGCGCTCGGAGTAGTTTTTTCATTCGTAATATTTACATACGCACGCGGGTGCGAGATTGATTTATGTATTACGAACATTGAAACGGTCGATCATCGTCGCGCTGGGCAGAAGTAAGGTTAAAACCATAATCGGGATTCAGCTTCGGCGGTCAGCGTTAACCGGTAACGCGGTATCATATAATATACGTCAATTTTGTAAATATTGTCATTGACTCTATGGTATTATTATTATTATATTTTTTTTCATATGATTTTATGTAGTAGGTGGGCGCCCACAATTCATAATATGTTGTATATGAGATTATTTATTAAATCGTGTTAATTGTTATATTTAATATACAGTCCACTTTGGTTATTATTATTAGTTGAATTCGTCAATGTTGTGTTTTCATTTGTAATTTTTACTTTTATTTGTTTTGTTACAATTACACGATAAAACATTTGGTCCAATCGGTCCGGATAGGATTAGTAATAGTTGATAAATCGTTTTAAATATTGTAATTAAGTTATACATAGGTGTTTTTTCTTAATCTCTTATTTCCGTTTGTCATATTTGTTATTATGAGTCGTTCAAAACGTCAACCTGATGTTGAGGCTACCGAGCCGAAGATATTATTACGCGCGCGTGCATCCCGCGACATGATATTACGATCGATTCGTAATTTAGAGACGTTGGCGCAGGAGGCGCAAACAGATGTAGAAAAACAATCGGTGTTTAAAACGCGATATATTATGCTCGACAAATATGTAAATCAGTTCGAAGTACAGCAACAAGAAGTGTTGAATATTATGATTGACTCAGAATTAAAGGACGAGTTCGATAATATAGACATATTTACAACGGACGAGATGGAAGAAATATGTGGACGTATTCGTACGGTTGCCGAAACAATACAAGCTGCTTCAAGTGAAACAAGGCAGGCCCCGTGTCAAGAGAGATCGGTTCATACGGTGCCTACCATAACGTTGCCTAAAATAGAATTACCGAAGTTTGATGGGGACGTAGTCCAATGGTGTTCGTTTCGTGATATGTTTTCTTCACTTGTGCATAATAATGGGAATATTTCGGACATTGAACGTTTTCATTTTTTAAAATCGTCTTTATCGGGTCCGGCTTTAGCGGTCGTTAAATCCATTCCATTAACGGCCGACAATTACAATATCGCGTGGAATGCACTTCAGAAATCGTTTGAAAATAATCGTTTGTTAGCGACGGCGCATATTGATCGATTATTCGCGTTTTCCTCAATCAAAAGGGAGTCTACAACGTCACTCGCGGCGTTTGTCAATACATTCCGCGAAAACGTCGCCGCAATCAAAGCCTTGGGTATAGAGGACATTTCTGGATTTTTATTATTTTATATCGGCGCGCGGGTGCTCGATATCGAAACCAGAAGACTCTATGAAGCCAGTATACCGCAGTCACAAATACCAACCTTAGAAAGCCTGTTGGATTTTGTCTCCCAACGGTGTAAAATATTGGAAAATATTGGGACTACTGCGGACAAAACGGAACTAAATATCAATAGCACGGTGAAAAGGGCAAAGGCGGCCCATCCGGTAAATTTTCGTTAACGGCTATCTCACATTCGAATAGTTCAAAATGCGTATTTTGTGAACAGAGTCATCCGATTTATCGTTGTTTTGTATTCAAACAGAAATCCGTAGCATCTAGGAGGAAGTTTGTCAGTAATAACGGTGTGTGTTTCATTTGCTTAAAGGTAGGACATCAAGCAAAATCATGTTCATCAACGTTTAAATGCCGAATCTGTGACGGCAAACACAATACGCTATTACACGTAGACAGTGACAAACCAGCATCGTCCAATAACGCCGAATGCTCGACGGACAAGGTGGTTCCATCGGAAAACAAGATGGCTGTGCTTGGCAGCTCAGCGAAGTTCGCGGGTACTGCACGTACCGAAACTACGGTGGTTTTAGGCACGGCTGTAGTGCGTGTTCGTGACGGCTTAGGAGAATTACAAACTATACGAGTTTTGTTGGACAGTGGGTCCCAAGTTACGGCGATCACATCAGAATGCGCCACTCGACTCGGGTTAAAACGTACAAAGAGTCGAGTAGAGGTCACTGGACTTTCACAACAACCAGTGAATAAAGTTAAGGGGATCACTCAATGTCAATTCATCCCCCTTCATGCGGAAGAACCACAGTTTTGCACTTCGAGTGTCATTATTCTTACACGTATTACACGCCAACTACCCGGTGATAGATTGCCTGCTGCGGTACGCGAGCGTTATCGCCACTAGTGTTGGCCGATCCAGAATTTGATGTGCCCGGGCCGGTTGATATGTTAATAGGGAGTGACTTGTACCCACATGTTACAGTCCAAGGCAGATATTATACACAGTACGGGTCTACCGTCTGCCATGAGCACTCACCTCGGATGGATCGTGGTAGGAGCACTGGAAGAATCGCAAACAACACCCATGGTCTCATTATCGGTAAGAGTAACACCAGAAGTAGACGGATTGTTGCAGAAATTTTGGGCTGTAGAGGAACCAGATATACCTGACGTACCAACAACAGAGGATGAACAGTGCGAGGCATGGTTTCAAAAGTCAACAAGTAGGGACGACTCCGGACGATTCTGTGTATCATTACCGTTTCGGTCAACTATATGTGCTCAAACGGAATTATCAATGACGCAGAAAGGGTCAACTCACGGCGGGAGCCCGACCGATTTGGGCTCATCTCTCTTTAGCCTTGAATCGTTTACATAACCTCGAGCGACGATTAATTAAAGACACGGAGTTGTACGCCGCCTATCGTAATTTCATGGAAGAATACTTGGCATTGGGACACATGAGACCTGCGTCGGTGGCAGGCAAATATTTTATTCCGCATCATGCCGTGGTCAAACGTGGGGAAAAGGGGCTGAAGATTCGGGTTGTCTTCGACGCTTCGGCAAAATCTACGTCAGGAAGGTCCTTGAATGACTGTCTGTGCACTGGTCCAAAGTTGCAGACTGAAATAAGTGATGTACTTCTGCGCAGTAGATTCAACAAGTACATTTTCGTCGCCGATATTACGAAGATGTATCGACAAATTCGCGTACGCGAGGAAGATTGTGTGTACCAGCATATCCTTTGGCGTTGGTCTCCGGAGGAAGAGGTGCAGGAGTATGAATTACAAACTGTCACGTATGGAGTGAATGCAGCTCCATTTCTCGCGTTGCGGTGTTTACGTCATTTGGACTGTGATGATGGTGCAAAATTTCCAAAGGCGAAGGGACTTTTAATTTTCAATACTTACGTCGACGACATAATTGCGGGTGCTGACAGTGCAGAAGACTTACTGGCCATACAGAAGGACCTAGTTCACTTATTACAACAAGGCGAGTTCGAATTAAAGAAGTGGGCAAGTAACTGTGATGCCGTATTGAAGTGCGTACCGATCGAGGATCATGCAATAGAACCAACTTTCACACCAACTGACGACGCGGCGTTGAAGGTTTTAGGTGTGCACTGGGATCCTACCACAGACGCCTTCGGATATCACGCCAAGACCGTCGAAGTGGCGATTACCAAGAGATCTGTGTTATCTACAATCGCACGTTTGTACGACCCGATTGGTGCTGGGGCCGGTGTTGCTGTGGGCCAAAGGAGTGATGCAGGAACTATGGGTCGAGAAAATTGAATGGGACTCTCCGTTACCATCTTTATTAATGATGAAATGGCGTCAGTTTCTGGAAGAGTTACCATTGCTGTCACAAGTGTCAGTACCTCGTCATATCGACATTCGACAAGTGAAGGAAGTACAGTTGGTTGGTTTTGCTGATGCATCCCAACGGGGGTATGCAGCGATGTTATTTTTACGGACAGTTGACAATTTGGGCAAGTTCAATGTTTACTTTATCGCATGCAAAACCAAGATTGCACCATTGAAATCATCACAAAACGATACTACATTGACTATCCCTCGTCTAGAGTTATGCGCGGCATTACTTTTGGCTAAACTTTTATCAAACCGCCTCAGACTTTTAAAAAATATCATTACCATTGACAGAGTTAGAGCCTGGACAGACTCAACAGTTGTTCTAGCATGGATCACTCAGGGCAGAAGCAATTTAAGATCTTCGTGACCAATCGGGTTACTAAAATTCGAGCGTTGCTGCCCAGTTGTGAATGGGCACACGTGGGTACGACTGATAATCCGGCTGATCCGGCTTCTCGAGGAATGCTTCCTGAGATCTATTGTCATGTGCGAAGCATTTAGCAGGACCGGAATTTCTACGTCAGGATGACGCTCAATGGCCAGTAGTGGCGCCTGGAGAAGTTGTGACAACGATGGACAATATACCGGAACTTAGGACTTTGACGCGTCAAATATTACACGTTCATGAAAAGGAGGATCTATGGTTAGAACGCTTCTCCTCTCTGTCTCGGATGCAGCGGGTAGTGGGACATTGTCTTCGTTTTGCTGACCGAACGCGAAAGCGATCTACTTCGATGGGGCCTATTTCACACGTAGAACATAACGAGGTCTTACATCGGATCATTAATTATACACAACAAATGTATTACTCCGACCTGTATAAACAAATTCAAAAACGTAAGGACATACTACCAGCAACTATGGCTCAACTAGCTCCCTTTATAGACCAGACAGGGTTGATACGAGTTGGAGGACGTTTGAGACATTCGGCATTAGACGATGGAGCGAAACACCCCATCTTATTGCCACAACGGTGCCATCTCACAGATCTAATTATCCGATATTACCATCGTTTGTTATTGCACGGTGGAGCAGAATAGTACTCTCGATGATAAGCCGACGATATTGGATAATTTCTGGTCGAGCAGCCGTACGTCGTGCGGTGTATTCATGTGTACCATGTTCGAAATACCGAGCATGTAATCCTCAACCTTTTATGGCGGACCTACCTGCTTCCAGAGTTACTGCACATCGGCCATTTTACAACGTGGGTATGGACTATGGAGGTCCATTTGTCGTGAAAGAGAGTCACCGGCGTGGAGCTCGAACTCACAAGGCGTATCTAGCTCTCTTCATATGTATGGCAGTGAAAGCAGTACATTTAGAAATTGTAACTGATCTTTCAACTGAAGCATTTCTCGCGGCATTGGACCGCTTCACATCACGCCGTGGTATTCCAGCCAATATTTACACGGATTGTGGCACGAACTATGTCGGTGCCGCGAAGCAGATTAAGACGTTGCTCGACACGGATAACGCTCGTCAAGCCGTTTCTTCTCAGATTCAGTGCGAGTGGCATTTTAATCCACCGGGTGCGCCGCACTTTGGCGGACTTTGGGAAGCAGCAATTAAGAGCACAAAAACGCATCTGAAGAAAGTTATGGGAGCACAAACATATACTGTCGAGGAGCTGACAACATTAGTGGTAAGAATTGAAGGCGTTTTGAATTCTCGACCATTACAACCGATGTCTAAGGATCCAAACGATTTAGGAGCCCTGACTCCGGGACATTTTTTAATCGGTCAACCACTCCTAGCTATGCCTGAAGATGATCTCACAGGTATTGCAATCAATCGCCTAAAACGATGGCAACTTATTCGACAGGCGCTCCATTACTTTTAATATAGTCCCGATTGGCCTGCTTCGGTAAAGGTACTTAATGTTAATAAAAAAGGAGTTAACAATATTACAATATATACACGTAGTATAGAAAATGCTGTAGATGTACTTGATAAACTAAATTAAAAATTGCCGGCTTCCACATATTTAAAATATAATTAATTTTTTTAGAGCTTTATGCTTATACAAAAGTTTTAAATATAAAATATAAATTTAAATATTAGACCTTATACGCTTTTCTTTTTCTTTTTTTTCTTTTTTTTTTTTTTGCTGCATTTGTCATATTCAAACTTTTTACGCATTACTTGTTGGTTTTCACAGGTAAAATAATCGATTATTTATTATTTTTTAGTTTTTAAATTGCTATTATTAGTTACCTATTACTATATTTATGTTGATTGCTATTCATGATCTATGGAAAAAATTTAAAGCAGGATAATGATATCTTTTTTTAAATGGCCTGATAAGATTTCAAAATGGCCTGCTTGAAACTTCGCACACCCGGAAAAAAACTGAAATGACGCCACAGTATATATATATATATTGAATCTGCTTTATAAAAGAAACATGTATTAAAATTTAAACTGTCGTAATACACACAAATATTTCACCTTGCCTATATATATATATATATATGTGTGTACACGTAATATTAATATATTGTATAAGTGTAATAGGTGTGTACGGAAAAAAATTATGAACTGACATTAATATTGTCAATTAATACTCTGGCGAAATAAAACTGATCATTAAATTCGGCCTGTACACGTTGTATCTAAATAAATATTAGTAAATTATTTAATATGTATATTTTATTAAAATTGTTAATCGAACAAAATACAAGTAATGAGAGAAGAGTGCAGTCATACCCATACCTATTCACATAAAGTGCTTTTGCGGGTTCGTGTCTCGTAGGATATTTTATTACAATGTAAGTGAGTGTCATATCGATGTTGGTATCATATGGATAATGAAGTCGTTACATTACATGTGTCTGTGTTGCTAAATTGCAGTGTAGTGTCCGCAAGCTGATGGAAAACGAGTGGTCGACGTTTGAATAGCTTGGACTGCCTTTTTATTTATTTTGGGAACAGAGATCGGTGATTAGATTTATTATTCACAAAACGTAATAATACACGTCTGTAGAAAACACAACTCGGCAAATTATGGGATTTACATGTTTGAAACGCGCGTCCGGATTTTTAACAGACAAACAAGCATCATGGGGAACGCATATTATATACTACTCTACACCATTACGTAGCTACAAAAATGGAAGTATCAATGTAAATTTTAGCCTATAGAGAATATCGCAATGTTCGATATTCGTAAATCAAAATTAATTTATGAATGCGTACAACAAGAACAGAACAACGATTTATTGCGCGTTATAAGTTCCTGTGCATTAATACTTACAGCCTAGTACTCGAGTAGGTAATTCGAGTTGCGTTATGCAATGTAAGCGATCCAGTGCTGTAGTAGGTAGGTATATCATTTTGAACGGTAAAAAAGTTTCACGTTCCCGTCTACACGGCAGGTATCGCGAGAAAGCGTTACAAAAGACAATTTGTATTGTTTATGTTATGAAAAAAATACGAAAATAAAATAGATAAAAATAAATATAAAGATTATTATGAAAGGTAACATAGAAAACGGTCTCAGGTGTACTGCGGTGGACAATAGAATGAAAAACAGTTTGAAAAGTACGTTTATAAACTATGGCCTATTTCTGTATGTACGCACCATATAATATAATATAAACGTAGAGACGAGAAAACGAGAAAACGGGCAAACGCCTTTTGGGCATTGTAAATAACCGACATAGATTACGGAACAGTGGAATAAAGCAATGGAAGTTAGAACTTAAAACATTTTTCTGAAATAAAAAAATAACGAATAAATACCAGCTACGAATATTACACACATACACTATATATATATATATCACTGTTGATTCGTTATGTCTCTTGAACATATATATATCCTTCCAGAGAAGCAATTTTTCCCCCTGTTCCATCCTATACCTAGTTAAATTGCACGCATATGAAACGAAACGCCATTTCATAAAAGTTAGTGCGTCTCGAAAAAAAAAAGAAGAAAAAAATACTTTTTTACATTTATTTTTGTGCACACCATATGTAAGTATACTAAACAATGTTTTATTCGAGTTTGATTTTTTTTTTCTTTTTATCTTTTTCGTTCTTAGAAACTTAAACATTCACGACCGTTTGGAATTCAATAATTACTTAAAATAATACAATTTCTAAGATTATGTAACTTCTATAAACACACTAGTTGTTCTCACGAGAAATTCATATCACAATAAATGTTGCGATTCACGATTCGCCCAGTAAATAAATAAAGCAATTCATTTTATTTTATTATTTTTTTTTTTTTGTGCAAATCCCGATTAAGAAAATAGATTTAAGAGAATTCGTGGAGGTAATTTTCATATTTTCAATAGGTAACCATTTTGTAAGAATTGTATTACTTCTCGGTAAGCAAAACCGAAAGTAAATAATTTACAAGAAAAATGACCCGAGGAACAATAACCATAAAAAGTTAGATGCAATAATATTCATTGTTAAAACATTAACGTTTTTATTTTAAATTCTGAGTTAAGAGCCGAAGTTGCTTATTTTATTATTTCATATTATGTTTTAATTTAATTTATCGTTAAACTTTTGTCTCAAACATGTTTTTGTGTACGTGTGTAAAATGGAGGGGTTAACGTAAGCTGAACAATAATAGTAAACAATTCTTTCAATGAGAATTTAAAACTCTAATAACGAATATAAGTACCTACTCACTCGTACTTTAAATTGAATTTCAAAAACATATTCTTAGTACTATATTAAGATTAGGAATAACTGATATTACATTTTATTTTATATATTGACCATATATGTATGTATATAATGTGTAACTGTAATGTATAATAATTTCTTCTTTTAAAAAGTTGTTATTTCAGATATTTACCACTTAAATGTAGTTATGAAAACTTAATAATCATTAAATTAAAATAATTCAATTTATTATGAAATAAATATAACTAATTTTTATGTGATCTTGAATTTAAAATTACTTCTTTTAAAAATAATTTTCAAAATTTATGAGTGCATAAAATATCGAATTATTTCTTAATTCATAAAGTATTAAATATTTTGAAAAAATAAGTATAATGACATTTCTTAAAAGATATATATATATGAAGATCATACAATTTAATTTTCTTAGTATAATTAATTAGGTTATACTAATTTACTGTCAAAATGAATGTTATATGAAACTGTAGCGTGCTAATACTTATGTGTCAGAAATATTTATGCCGTAATATGAAAATATATTTTTAAAAGTAATTTCATTAGTACCACACGGAAATTACTATGTTTAATTTTTGACGAAAACAAATGTTAAGAGTAATGTGACTGAAGTAATTTTTCATTGTTAATAACATGATTTAAATAATTATATTGTTTATGTAGATAATTAAAATGATTAACTGAATCATTTGTATATTCTATATATACATATACGAATATATTATGATTTTCTTTTCGAATTTAAGAAGAATTATATTATTAAATAACTATTGTAATAATTTATATATATATATATATATACATATACGTGTATATATATATATAAGTATATTATGTATACGTCCTTTAACAATATATTTTTACAATACAAATTTTAAAAAATGTTAAATAAATATATATTTACAATAGTACACTATTTATAAAATAATGGTAACGCTAAATTAGAGTAATAGTTATCTATATGTTTATGTATATATATATATATATATATATATATATATATATATATATATATATATATATATATATATATATATATTCATATAGAGTTCATACTTATCGTTTTCAACACCTCTAACTAGGTCAATGCTAAGTAATTATTATTAATTAACAATAATTTTAACAGTGTTCTTTTTTATCTTCGTCCCTCACTTGTGTGATAACAAAACAAGTTCATGCAGATAAGTTATATAAGTTATTTAAAAGTAAATTTAGAGCTTAAACATCGGTTAAAAAATAGAAAATCCATATTATTCAAGGAGTTTCGTGGTAGTTTCTTTCAAATATTTATTGATTTTGAAGTTGCATCAGTTTAGCCTCCACAAAAAAAAAAAAATCATCATATGGCGTTTTAAGAGAACGCCATATTAGCAGTTAGATATCCAACAGATAATGTATCAAAACCATACTACACTTACAGTGTTATGCATTACAAGCCGAACTTATAGATTAAACTTTAAATACCTATATTATACTACTTTAATAAATAGAAAATTGTCTGTACGTACACCCTGATTTTTTCCAAAGTTATAATTTTAATGTGAGATATCCATATTTTTAAAAAAATGCTGTTTTCTTTAAAGTTCTATCTAATAGGCGTTTAAATTCTAAATTAAACTCAAATACCACAATTTAAGAGTTGCGTACGATAATTTAGTTATGTTGACCATTCAAAAGACGGAGATAACGAAAGCGGTCACTTAATAAATATATTTAAAAATGTTTATGTTTTCGTATTGTTATTAACAGTGCTTGAAAAAGAGAAGGACCTGGGGGACGGAGAACCTCTTTTTTTTTAATTTTTAGCGTACCTCTTCCACATTTTCTAAATGGATTGTTGGTCAGTAACTCACATTTACATTTTTATGTTTATAGTTTATTGTTTTGTACGTCAAATCAAAAATTATATCAATTTGATGTTTTATAATAGGTTTATAACATGTGAAAAATAATTTAATCACATATAAATGAAGTCATTTGAAATCTGAATTAACTGTGTTAAAATCTTCTGTTCGACAATTTACGTCAAGTAAATGTGTTTAAAGTTAGATATGAAGGAAATAAAGATAAAGTAAACTGTCTAAAACAAGAATACAAGATTATAGCAAGATTCATATAAATGGATATTGGATATATCTAAACATTTATATTTATATACTATATACATATGTCTATACTAGCTGAATTACTCAGCTTCGCCCGTGAACAGTTGAACTATTTAACATGTATTTAGATAATTATTGCTATAATTTGTATTTATTGATAGCAACTATTCGGTACCCGACGTTGTCCAGGTTAAGATGCTTATGATACAAATAATAAGCCTAAGTTGGTACTGAATTTATTGTTTTCTTAATGTTTGAAATGTTTTTGAAATATTCCTACATGGCAATATAACTACGCATATGTCGTAGCCCTCAATCCTTTTTTACACGACCAAATCGTATTAAGAAAAAATTCTGCAACAATTCTTATCGAACCAAGATCGGTAACCATGGAAACCAATATATATTGCTCCTGGTAATCGACGAAAGAATCTTAAAACAATTCATATCTTTACTTGATCGTGGTGTCTTCCGAAAAGTCATTATAGCCTATTTTAAAAACCAATTCAGACAGGTAGCCGGATCTGCAACTGCAGGAAATTCTCTATTACCAAACGACAGCAATTTTCTTCTCGAAATTGTACCGACTTACGAATTTTTTTGAGATACATTTTGTATACATGTTAAAATTGTTAACAATTAAAAATAGTTTAAAAAATTTTGGCCGCATTGTAACCATAGTAATCCGATAAATCAATTTTTATTTTCAAGCTATGCCTATCACATACTGCGCGTAAATCATTCTGCAAATCAAAATTAAACCGCATGACGATTGAGTAAGTATTTCCAAAGCTTCGGTAGCTTTTGTGGTTTCCGAAATTACCGACTTCTAACAAAAGTACAATCATTTTTATATAATATACACATATAGACAAAAAAAAGTGCCTTTACTATGTCCGAGGTAATCTCTGAAACTACTGACTCGATTTACATGGGTTTTTTTCATTTTGTACTCAATTTTTCAAGGACGTATATAATATGTTTGTAATATGACGCTACAAGTTTGATGCCTGAAACTTTGCGTTTTACGATTCAATGAATGGTTCAACGTTTTAATGCGTCGAATGAATGAGGAATGAATTGTACACTTATATATTAAAGAATTTGTGATTATCTAAAATATGAAAATTAAAAATTTGATAGTAAATTTCTAACTAAATGTAAAACATTTAAGAATATAAATCTTATTATTTGATTTTTAAAATATTCTTAAAGAAATGGAAAAATTGTACTATATTAGATTCTAATATAAATAGTTGGTAAAATTTAAATATCTAGGATTATTAAAGTTTACATTTCATAATAATTTTAAATAACTGAAATCGATTTTAAATAATTTAACCGAATAATTAATTAATCATCTAGAAAATTGCCTATATTATAAGAATTAAGACGTGTGAAAGACGTGCAAACCAATAACTACCATGTACTGTAGAAAATTAACAAATAATGCTGTTTTCTTTATATTTCCAAACTCATTTAAATTTTATCAAATCATATAATATTATTACATAGTAATCAATTTTTCCGTTGCTTTGGTTCATATTAAGCGATCTAGACGTTAATTAAAATTACACCATTATACAACGGACCTATTAATGCGAAGTTAGTTTTTCTGTTAAAATCATTAATAAAATCAAAATAATGAATAAGATATTTCACTAAAAAAAACATTTCCCCATATCAGTTATATCGAGTTCATAAAACTAATTAAAAAAATAATTTGAAAACACCAATATCAAGGGTCAATAACGAAAATAACTATTATTCCTTAAACTTGTATTTATATAATTATATAAAAAAGAAATCAATATCAAAACATGTCGTATTAAATTTATCTAACTTTATATACACTTCTTATTCTTTTCTTCTTCTTCCGTTTCTTTTTTTATCATTATTATTTATATATATATATATATATATATACACGAGTATGTCATTATTTAAATAATCATTAATTAAAATATTATGAACTATAATATAATAAATGTACGAAATAGCTATAAGTTTATAATATTCACAGCAGTTTTATTAATAAAAACATATTTTGAGACCTAGTAAAAATGTGAAATAACAAATTGAGATTCGCCACAAAAATAGGTTAAAAAATATTATCCTAAATAAATTTTTAGTTCTTTCCCTCTACCAAAAAAAAAGAAAAAAAAGTATATATCAACTTAATAGAAAAAAATTGTAGGTATAAAAATGTAAACAACATTGTAAAATAGTTATTTAGTAAAATTCGACGTATTTAATTTCCGTCATTTCCACCATTATAATGGAAATAAATAAATTTGAGTAAATGTTATCTAGTTTTAATGCAATATTATATGCAACAAAATATAATAAGTATAATATATAATATGAATAACACAAATCATATAAACGTATTAAATGTTTATCAAAATATGACTTACATTATGTTGAATTGTTTTATATTTTATATTTTATATTCATAAAGTAGTATGCGTTTTATATTATTATTATTATTATTATTATTATTATTATTATTATTATTATTATTATTATTATTATTATTATTATTATTATTATTATTATTATTATTATTATTATTATTATTATTATTATTATTATTATTATTATTATTATTATTATTATTATTATTATTATTATTATTATTATTATTATTATTATTATTATTATTATTATTATTATTATTATTATTATTATTATTATTATTATTTATACTATTATTATTATTATTATTATTATTATTATTATTATTATTATTATTATTATTATTATTATTATTATTATTATTATTATTATTATTATTATTATTATTATTATTATTATTATTATTATTATTATTATTATTATTATTATTATTATTATTATTATTATTATTATTATTATTATTATTATTATTATTATTATTATTATTATTATTATTATTATTATTATTATTATTATTATTATTATTATTATTATTATTATTATTATTATTATTATTATTATTATTATTATTATTATTATTATTATTATTATTATTATTATTATTATTATTATTATTATTATTATTATTATTATTATTATTATTATTATTATTATTATTATTATTATTATTATTATTATTATTATTATTATTATTATTATTATTATTATTATTATTATTATTATTATTATATATTATATATTATTCGATACACACAATTTGTTTGTTACATGCGTTGATTGCATGTTTTTATTATTAGATATTATAGATATTATACATCAATTATCTTCACTGCCCAACTAAATAAAATTGTCTAAAGTTTCATAAAATAATTTATGGTTTTACGCTTTAATTTAAATAATTAAAATGTAATATACACTTTATACGAGTCTACATTTTTCTCATGATAAAATTTCATATTAATTAAATTTGAAACCAGGAATTTAATGAAGTGCTTACACTAGTATTTTGAAAAAATTATTATTAATAATAATAAATACGATATCTGACTGAATCGTTAATTGCAAAATAAATGGGTAAATATTTTTAGAAGATCAATGTGACAATGTCAGTAGCGTAACGCAAACATTTTCCCACCTCCCTCTAGGCATAAATAAAAATAGTCAACTAAATATTTTTATCAGCCCTTAAATGTACCTACCTTATAATAATGGGTGTAAGGCACTCGGTTCAAAACATTTTATAAACATATTGTTTTTAACTGAAATTTATAGAATTTATTATTTTTAATAATAAAAATATAAAATAATTATGCAAAGAGAAGTATAAGTAACGTAATATCAACATTATTAGAAAAGAAAAAAGTACATAAATGCAGAAATACACCTACCTGTATATTAAAGTGTTTATATTATTTATGTCGCTGGATCGTAATTATAACCATTCAGCTTCTGATCACGAATGTTTATTATAGACATTTCATTAAAATTTGAAAACTGTAAAAAATTATGATGAAAGTCCAATAGTCTCCAATAATCGAGCCCTATATTTTAAGGCTAAAATTTAAAAGTAATAAAAAAACCACTATCCTATACGATTATGCGACTTATTTTAATATTGCCTGATAAATTTTATTTTTAATATATCTAAATATTTCGAATTGATAAATGTATTATAAAACCAGATAATATTTAACCAAATTTAAAATATATTTATTTCAATTCTACATATAATTAAAAATATTTAAGTTGAACTTTGAGTTTGTGCAAAAGTTCAGTATTTTATGCCGGCGAAGATATTGCCCAACAAATTTTGAAAGTTGTCCAACAATGTCCAACAAATTTATTGGATAGGTTAGATTGATGACTGATAATGTTGCACTGCTGAGTTCACAACACTCAATAAATAACATTAAATTATATGTTTTTTTCTTCAAAATATTTCATTATTATTGCAATATTGCATCGTCTATCCCTTTAGCACTTTGGTCTGTAATGTCAGTAATCCCAGACATCTTTCGTTTATATTTAAACTACTACAAGAAATACCACATGAGCCAAATTACTCCGTCACATATCGAATAATTTTACTCAGTTGATCATGCTTAGTGATATCTTAAGTAGCATCACAAATAATCGAAATAGAGACGATTTAATATTTCAAAAGAAATCTGATATTTTACTGAGCAAGACAATATTACAGTGAGTTCCTATTGAATTTTGTGACTTAAATATTTTATTTGTACTCTATTATTTTTGTCAGTAAGTTTTTCTGAAACTGAACCGTACTTTCTTATAAATTTTGAAAAGTACAATTACGTCTATTTTTTTTTTTTTTAATAGAGCAGAAAATCGCCGGAGCTCGAAGACAAAAATTATAACCTTTTACTAAAATTATAACATGAAATGATTGTATTTCAATTTTCATTTTATTTTTAAGTTTAAATGTAAATTATTATCTAAAATTTAACAAATATATAAATTTTACATAATTTATATATATATATATATATTTATATATTATATAATATATTTAACTATGTATTTTATCAATTTTAAATGTTGGTAAATTTAAAAGCCAACTTACCTTTTGCAATATTTCACATACTCTTGTACAATAATAACCAGTGGCGTCATTTGGTGGGGGGCAGGGTGGGCATTTGCCCCCTCCCCCTTGTTAACAGTGGGCCGTCATGATTCATGCCGATACCTATGATGTAAATATAAATAATTCTAACCAAACCTATAGTAATGAGTAATAACAAATCGCGTGCAAACAGTGGATACAATTAAATGAATAATAAAATAAAAAAGTATGCAGGTTATAACCGCGATTAAAGTGATTAAATAGTGGTTACAACTTACCGCGGTTCTGGAGTTTTTTCGATAAACATGGTTATTGTTGAAGGCAGTGCTTAAATTATTGACGTTACCCCTAAATTCGAAGAATATGATGTACGTTTGACAGTTGTCAGTTAACGAATCTATATCGCGTACGGTACAAACGAATTTGTTTAACCGTTGTTCAACGCTTCAAACGTATGTTTTATAAATATATGTATATATAAATTTGTGAGTGGTAAGTGTAAAAAATAAGAATGAAAAAAGCTAAAGGTGGTGTAGCCAAGATGGCGAGAAAGGGAGAAAAAATATTGAACAAGCCGCTTAGAGCTGATCACAAAACGTCATTCATAACGCGTTTAATATTATGACAAGAACTTGAATCACAGGTAATATTTACGTACTATATAGTTATTTATGATACATTTATTATAGCCGACAAAGTAATGAATTTCCTCCCACAAAAAAAAATATATATATGTTATATGTATATCGGGCAATTCATGAATATGATAAAGAAAATATCAAAATTATGTAAAATAGAAATTGTATTGATCTAAATGTAAATATGGAAAATAGTTAAATGGGGCCGGTTAAATCTTTTGCCTCCCCCTTTCGAAAACTGAAATGACGCCACTGATAATAACAGTTGAGGAAATATTATATTGGAGCATAAATATGTATTAGTATTTTTCGTATGAAAATAATATAACAGAATTAGACATTACTACAACGTACTGACGTTCAAGAAAATTTTAAAAACATTTACTTTTAATTACAAAAATAATAATTCTGGGTGGAATCTGAACGAAGGCAAAAAGTTCAAATATAAGAATATAAAAGTATAAAGTTTTGAAGTTAAAGGTGTAAAGGATTTGAAACGTTAAAAAAAGAAAATATTTCAATAAAAGAGTTCTCATATACGTATTATTAGTTATTCCTGAACTAAGAGCACATCACTAAGAATAATATTCTTCATTCAAACGTTTTACGAACAAACCAAAAATGATTTTTTCGTAAAATCCATTACAATAATATAATTATTATTTCAACAATTTTACACATACAAGTTTCACGAATTTCTTTTGAACACACAGTATTATTAAGTATCATAAGTTTTTTAGAGAAATAAAAAAACGAGTAGTAAAGAAACTCAAGAATAATCATAAAAATCTTAATTAACTCATAAATCATAACACATAAAAAATTACCTACGTAAAATATAATTTGTAATGCAAAAGGGAAATTTCCAAATATTTTTAAATTTCAATAATATTGTGTTTTTTGGAATTATTTTTTTTTTAAATGTGTAGTTTTAGGGGTGATATAGAGCAAAGGTTTAGAGTTTTAGAGAGGATTTTGGTTAAAATAAATTCCCGTTTTTTTTAAATTTTAATATGTGGTCACTACTGTTTAACCATATCTAAGTGTTTTATTATGCTACAACGACTATCACTCCGTATTTACCTGTTTTGTTTGTTTTAATTTATTTACTATTAACGGACCTACTTAAAACAACCGGCAAAGCAATTAAAATTTAAGTATTAGAATAATTTTATATATATATATATACATAAAGCATAAGATATTTTGGACATTAGGTAATTCAGATAATTTATTTTATCTTAATTTTACGTAAATACTATTAAATTAAAACATATTATATTCGTATACTACTATAATATAAACTATAAAATTCGTATTGCACGTTCTAATAGTTGTAATTATTTTATTTTAATTAAACCATTTAAAATGTTTTATACGATTATGAATGTGCAGGTTCTTAATATGTCCTTAATAAAATGAATTACGTCATGTTCGTTATTACGGTATTTTCTATATTTATTATATTCTGTGGTATTTTATCTAAACTTTAGAGAAAATAATTTGATATAATGTTGTTAATATTTATTATTATAATTCGTAGAATTTTTTGAACGTGCTCCACCAGATATTTCACTCACGAGCCGCTACTGTATATTTTAAGAGCTGTATAGATGATCCGCTAAAATACCATGTTCTCGTAATTATTATTCGTTATTCCATTTTATATTATTATACATACTGCAGGGAGAATATTAAAAATGCCGTATTACATTTTGGGGGAAAAATAATAAATCAATGCCAATAAAAAGTAATAAAATATTAATATTAAAATCGCTGATTATTAAATATTTCAGTAATTTTCCTATTTCTAATAAAAATATTTTACATGAAATATTTCATATAAGAAGTTGGCAGAAAGAATAAGATAGTAAATTAACTTATTTATTGTAAAATTAACATTAATATTTACGATTTCTCTCTTCTACAAGAGTAAAATATTTTTTCACCTCAGACAAAACTAATCTTCTAAATAGCATATGAATTTGAAGATTTTGTCCAACAGAATTAGCCACACAAATTCAACATTCTGTTTAAATCTTGTTATAGCGTTTTTGATATTATTGTTTATCATTATGAATAATAATTTAATTACTAGTTTCCCAGGCACATTAACGGCATTTCATATTTTTTTACCCCCAAAAGAGCATTCGCAAAGCATAAAATAATTATTATAAGCTATCATAGAAACACGATGTTTCAAAAGAGACTAAGCGATTTCGAAATAATAATAAAAAATGAACCCCCGCCCAAAAAAAAAAAAAATCTATTTTATCAATATTGGTAAAGTCATTTGCACAAGATCGAAGCAAAAAAAAATTATCTTTAACATAATTCGTATATAATTTATTTATTTACATTTAATATTATTAACTTAATAAATTATATATTAATACCCGGAAAATGTGTAAGGTTACAATTTATTATAACAGAAAAATTACGGAACCTACGTTTTTCGAGTTCAGTATGTACCGTATATTAGCACCTCCAAAAGACCAAATTATTACCCACGGACCTCAAAGTTTGTAGTTCCGCCACTGACTGGAATATAATTAGTTCATGTATGTTACGTACTTGTTTTTTATAATATTAAATAATTTAACTATTTAAATGTATTTATCAAACAACTCAATAAATAGAACTAATTCTCGATCTGATAAGAAAAAATTACTTTTATATCAAATCGACAATAATGTACACTAAAATAATTTATTTTATTTTATTTAAATACATTTCAATAAATATAAGGATAAAAAAAACAATAACGTCGGTTTGTAATTTTTATATTATAGACTACAACAATGAATGAGAACTCATATAACGTTAGCTATTTAATTTATATTTACAATATTATACTTTTTATTTTTAATTATTCTTATTGAAGTTTTTACGTTACTGAATGATCTGGTCTTCACGTGTTTCACGTTATTGTACTTCATTTCTATCAATTAATAATACTTACTTGTTTATATAACAGATTGTAATAAACAAATAAATGTATAAAAATCAAATTATTGTTGTTTTTAATTTATTGATATGAAATACGTCACTGGCATTGGGGGTTTTTTTTTTACATAAATTCTCGATTTTCCAAATGAGTTTTGAAGTTTTAAATTTATTTATTTATATATGTATATATCATTTTCGAAAAATCATTTTAAGATGTTAAAAGGCGTAATCACCAAGTTATACCGTGGTAAAATTATCAATATAACACGTTACGCGGAGCCAAAAGTTTAGATTAAATTTATAAAACTTTGAATGGCCAAACTCTGCGCACGAGATGTATATAGTTGTCGGTTGATCTAGTTTTCCCCATGTACACATAAAACTAAATCCGTGAACTAATACACATCAAAGTTTTCGAACGGTTCTCTCCTTTTTAAATACACTACGTACGCGGTATGAGAAAAAAAGACATCGAACAACGACAACATCAGATGACGCGTAACTTTTTTCTCCAGTCAAGATATCTTTGATTTCACCAGTTATATTTGATTTTATTAACAACTGCAGGCGCAAAAATACTCAATAAGAATAAGATACAGTGTACTATATGCTATGTTATGTCGCACTATATAGTGATGCATAAACAAAAATACTTACACAATTGAGCATTAAAAACATTAACGTTTAACCGTTCGTTTCTTCTAGATCGTTACTATAATGTAGCTTATACTTATTAAATCTAATTATTCCATTTATAAAAAAAAAAAAAAACCACCTAAACGATTTATCCCAATTTCGAGACCTATCTAAATCGCTTTGTCCTCCCCGAATACATCCGAATTCAAACATTTCCATCAAACTACTTGTAGCTGTTTTCGAAATCGAAAAGACTTACCTACGCAAATATATTTGTATATACACGTACATTTATAGCACCCTCATTTGTATAAAATATCGTACAGATTTGTGGTAGTCCGAAATTTTTGATTTTCAATTTTTCGCACTCCACCAAAGTAAAATGAACCATCGCGTTTTAAAAGAGAATCTGAGCAATACTCAATTTTCCTAAAACACATTATTATTAACAATTTTTTCACGCTTTTTATTTTTGTGCATTGTGCCTTATGGTTTTCTCCTAGACGTATTTAAAAGCTGGTAGAGAGATCTATAAACGCGACGTTTAAAACCATCTGTGTTCAACTTCTAATAGTTTAGTGGAAACAGACATGTAACATGAAACATTTTTAAAAGTTCGATAAACGTTTATAAAAAAACACAAATCACTGTAAAATAAACACTTTAATCTGAATTTAACAACAATCAACTGAAACAGGAATTATGAGGTGTTATCTACCAATTGCGACTTTACGCAATCAGTAAATTTTTACTTATAAATTTTATTATTCAATAATTGACATGTACAGACAAAATTGTGTATTTAAAAATGTTTTATCGTTAGATTCAAATATAACGTTTTCCAAATTGTTTATAATTGTAATTATAAACACATACATTTTACTATTTTTATATATATTTATATATATATATATATATATACCTATATATTGTAAATTGTAATATAAGTCGTATTTTAAATATCGTTTTCAAATTATCATTATCAAACAGAATTTTAGAAAAACAAGGTAAAAATGATTATAATAAAATATCATATTTTTAATATTTCTTTACATACACATACGAGTATACTTAAATACAATTTACAAACGTTGGTACAGGTACCTACTCAAGCATAAAATTACACGAATTTATTTTCAACTTAATAAGTATTTCAACTCGTGTTGTTACTCATTAAAAAATAAACAATATTAATGTAATTTATAGTAATATTATACGGCTTGAGTGTATATATTTGTAAAATATACTGTTGAAAGTAATAGCAACTAGTTACTAGTTTATAAATAAATACATGTTTAATTTATTATAATTTATTAGGTACTATAAAAAATGTTAATGTGTTATTTATCCACAAAATAATAAATAAATTACATTATCTAAACAGTTTAATTTATTTTTATTATCTGTTACATTTATAAATTATTTACAGTCGAATGTATATTCAAGGTGGGGTGAGAGTTGGCCATTTCCCCCCTCCCTTGAAAAGCGATCAATTTATTACTTATTTATTGTTAAAACACAATTTTAAATAATAAGAAAAATACAAAAAACATGAATCTAGAAATTATATAAAAAAAATGTGTAAAACAGTTTTTTTTTTCAATTTTTGAAGAAAATTGAAAAAATAAGAACAGAAAGTGAAAAATAGTATACAAAATATCATCAATATCTATAATCATACTGATAAAATGAGTAAATAAATCTTCTTATTTTTCATTTAATTTGAAAGTTTATAAGTCAATGTACGTGTATCTAACAACAGTAGTCGAAAAAAATTATAAAACTGTGCTACAAGAAATACTGAACAGATTTTCTGAAGACATTCGACGGTTGCCATTTGTGTAACTAATAATATACAACATTTTCAAAACAAAGTTTTGAAATTTGAAGTTATTCATAAAAATATATTGCGTTTGATTATTTTAGCTTAAAATTTTTTTAAAAAATTTACGATTTATAAATAATAATATGTACATTAATTTTGAAAAGGGAATAAGTACTCTTACATTACAATAACCATGCAAAAAAAAAAATATTTTTGTCCCGTCTTAAAAAACAATTTGCAACCTTCCCCCTGATTAAAAATCAAGCTACGCCTATGTTTGTAGTCTGTTATATATCACTTGATATTATTTTGTAACAACTACCATTAATATTATAAGAAGATATTATGTTTCACTCGAAAACACATTAAAAAATATTGATGTCGAATAAAAATTGTCAAATTTGGTTAATTTTAATCTTGGCTAGCTGATTACATTGTCTAACTACAATTATTGTATTTATTATTATAATATTAATTTACTATAATATTACTGAATATCCAATAAACTGGATTAGCGATATGTATTTTTTTTTTCAAAACATTATAAAATATAATTGGTACATTCGTATGGTGTGACAATTAAAAAATGCTGGTTGTGTACGGCGGATACATTAACCTCGTTTTCATTACATTTCAAAACCGTTTTTCGTTTTTTTTTTCTATCTGTATATGTAAAAAATTTTTGTTTGAAAATTAAACAAATACCTGATTTATCGTTAACATAAAAAAATATATCGTAGACCAAAAAACAATATAAACTCCTTCCCACTACTACGGCGGCAGTAAATCTAAAAAAAAAAAAAAAACTAAAAACAAATAACTGACGATAACCATTTACTAGGTACGTTCTTTTCGAATCCCCTCTGCATTCTATAAAGCCGTCGCCGTATCCATTTGTTATTCCGTTCATTATTATTGTAAAAAAGCTTAAAAACCTACAGTGAAATATATTAATTATTGTTCAGTGCATAATATAGTATAGTAGTGCGATGTAATATCTAGTGTATTCGTAATTAGTAACAATTTACTTGATACAAACTATGAACCTACGCCTATGTGTATGTCTCCTGCAGTCCAAATGTTCAGGGTTTTCTAATCATTTCGTTTTATCTGAAATGTGTAACAATTTTAATTAGAATAATATTTTGTGTTTCGGGTTTTTTATAAAATATAACTGCATTACTCATACTATTTTATTTGTAATGAAAAATTAAAGCGCTTACATAAACGCGACGATGATATTATCGTAGTTGGTCTGATGAATCGGAAAATCGTGTCCGTGTATTATTCGTATAAAAAATAAACAGTTATTTTCAATATTATTGCGCTGTAATTCTTAATTTATTTAGAATTTATATGAGTTTATTACTTATACATTTTAACCTATAGGCTATACGTTTATACCAGTAAGTATGCGTCGATATACGAAATTCACGTACGACGCACCACTGTGTGCACACCAACTAATATGGAAGATAATAAGAACATTATAATATTAACCATATTGTATACGAGTATTATAATTAGGGCACAAACTTTATTGCTTTTGCAACTTTTCTTTTACCATTTAAATTTATCGCAGTGTAAATTATAAATCCGTTTTGTAAAATATACAATATTAGAATTTGAAAAGTTTTTTGTGGAATTTTTAGATTTTTTTTTTTTATTATTATTTATATACGCAGTTTTTAAAAGCTTTTTAGATTTTAAATGTGATTTTTGAAATTTTTACACATTTTAATAAATAATGTTCTTATGTTGCAAGACGATACGAAAATAAGTATTTTTCCTGTGGCAAAAGAACGACGACTTGCAATGTTCTCTTGAGACATATTCTCGTAGTTATTTATTTATTTTGCATATGACAATCAGCTAATTTAAATTAACATAAGGTATTAATTAATGCTTATGACAATATTAATGACAATGAAAGTAATTATAAAGCATTGAATAATGATAGTAATAATAATAACAATAGATAAATACTAAATAAATAAAAAAATAATTAACATAATTAAAATATATAAGCATTTAAACAATTAAGGTTTGAAATTTTTAAATATGACAATAACAATAGCATCAAATCTTTATTCGATCAGCTCCGCATGAGCAATGAGGAGATTTTTCCATACCCACTTGTGAAGCAGACTTTTGCATCTTCCTTGCTCAGTTCTTATACGGTTTAACTTTGTCCATATCATCCGCGGGAGATCAAAACCAGAGACCCTTGCCTCTGGGTTTTCAATCAGGACGACGCTTCGTACCCCTAAGTCCCTCCATCGTGATTTCCATATTTCCAATAGACCTTCTGCCGGAAATTCGAGGTCCCATATCGGATGTCTTGACTTGAGTCTCTTCTGGAGGTGCTTAGTGATATATTCATACAGCGGGAGGTTTTGGGTTTCTTTTAATCTTTTCTCGTAGTTGTTACAATTTAACAGCCAGATTTGGTTTATTACAATTAGTTCACTACGCATTTATCGTTTTATTAACTATAGTTATTATTAGAAATACATTTTAATTTTCATCGTACATCTGGAGACCGGGAGAACAATGTGTGAAAGATTTCGGATATTCACAATTGGTATTTGGTACACAATTTTAATAATATTATTATTTAATAAAAGTTTTTATTAAATAAAATTTATCGTTTATACGTTTAAAGTGATTTCAGTTTTTTAAGTTTGCATTTTAGAGAGTTACAAACAATATATTTTTATTTTTATTTCCATTTTTTTCTTAAATAAGATTTTTATCTTAAATTATTTGTAATGCAATAGCTTAATCAATTTTGGTGTATTTTTAGTGCAACAAATTTCGAGCACTAATTACAATACTTAGCACTCATATTCATTGCAAAATAATCCGTACATACTGAAACGAACAAAAATTATCGCGATTAGCGTTATACCTATTTAAAATGAAATATACAAAATAAATGTATAAATATGTATACAAGTTGCTATAGAATTATAAAGAATTTCGATCGCGATAATGATTAATGGTGTGAAACGAATCCTGTGACAGAAAAGTTTATGATAAAACGGGATTAAGTGGAATGAAACGAGAAGAGTACACCGTTGGCCAAAATCAGGGATTATTTATTATTATTTGGCGTGATTAGGATAATGAGATGACGTCGTTATATCGAAATGTTTTTGTAGAGAACGAGATAAGACTGTGCAGGAATAAGATGATATGTTTAGTACAGAAATACTTGCGATGGAAACGATTTAAGGTGATTATATTATAATATTATATTGTATATACATAAGTATTTGATTCGTTAACGGGCGTACATAAATTCAAATAGTATTCTCGTACACGCGTGTCTAATGATTTGTACGCGAGTCGATAACAAAAAAAAATGTATATATTATTTCAGTATTTTGCTATACCAATAAGTATACATATTATGAAATCGAATTTATTTTTTATTTCACGCATTAATGGCGAGAAATAAGTAATTGTCTAAAAAACGGATAACAAAAGTAAAATAATTTGTTAACATAAATATTAACGTGCGTTACGTTCCGGTAGAAAACTGTATTTATGGTTGGTACTTCAATTGAAACGTTTTTTGATTTTTCTCAATAGTTTCCTTATGCGCAATTCAAAACAAACCGAAAGCTGGAAGAAAAACTATTTCCTCAATAGCTCTTAAACGTGGCACAAAAAACTACTAAAACAATGATCCTACCGAGACCTGAAATTTGAACTATATACGTATACACGTAAAATTTTTCAGATAATGTCTTCTAATTTTAGTCTATTAATATTCATTATAAAATGTTGAATTATTTATTGTATAAAAAAAAGGTAATTTTTGGTATTAAAGACTGAGAATTTTATATAACAAAGGACCTGCGTTATTTCAATTGTATTAAAAAACAATTTGACAAACCAAAGTCAAAGTACTTTTTTATTACCACTTTAAATTTTCCGACACATTGTATTACACCGAAGCTCCGCTCAGAACCGTTTTATAAACTGCAATAATTTTATCATTGCTTTAAAATATATTGTATTAATAAAAAAACATTAAAACTTTATCTCAGTAATTCACTTAAGCAACATGCACAACACCCGTGACTCACAACCCTTTGTTTTTGCCGTTTAATACAAATAGAAATATTACTAATTCTATTGCTATAGTTATAGTTATTTTATTATTGTTATTGTTGTTATTAACATTATTATTTTTTATTATTATTATTATTATTATTATTATTATTATTATTATTATTAATAAAATATATTGGTATACATATCACAAAAATCAATACATTTTCTGACAATTATAAAAAAATTTCCTGTTTTTTAATACAATTATATAGAAATAATTTTTCAATTCTTGTACAGTCATTTTCACGATTGAACATAAAATATATAAGTATAAAAAACTTTATTCATCTATATTAAAACGAACCATAATTTCCTGTAATTTCCAAAATATTCGCTACACATACGAGTATTGTCATTAAATTTCAATAACATTATCTTCATGAAATATGTACGACCAAAAGTGTTAATACAGAAATCAATCCAAGTTTAAATATTGTAAATGTGCTTAAATTATAAACTCGCTCAAACAACACACATGCTCACTCGCTCGCAACTAATGCCATAAATTCGCAATATAATTAGATTGTGTGTTCCGTATACTTCAGCGATTAAATGTTTAATAAAATGTAGGCGTCACTCACGACTGCACTCATTCAGCTCTGTTTGTTTTTAATAATCAATTCGTGCGTATTTTCATCATTTCTGTTGTATCAATCTACGAATCTGTATTGTTTAAGCTAATACATATATTGTATAAGTAGAAAAACGTATTTATGTTTACGAATAAAAGTGGTTTTTAACCAAAATAGCGAAGAGAGATAAAAGATTCCATTACTTAGGTACCTATGTACTCGAATATATCGAATTCTACCATTTGGTGAGATGCAAGAAATCATTACTTAGAAACGGTTAGTATTGGAACTCATAATTTTACGAATTATATTAAAGTGTAATGTTATCAACACATGATAAAACACATCACAAATAAATTTTTTTTAAACATTTCTTTTTTTAAAAATCCCTTCTCACCTTGGTTTCGTGTAATTTGAATAATACTTATAAATATGTATACAAAGTAATACATCTAAATACGATTTAGCGACCTAAACATTAATATTATAATAGAACACCTATTCAGATGTTGGATATATTAATTACTTGTAACCGTATTAGTAACACTGGTATTTTACTAAATTTAAA
Source organism: Slavum lentiscoides (assembly GCA_032441835.1). Taxonomy (NCBI): domain Eukaryota; kingdom Metazoa; phylum Arthropoda; class Insecta; order Hemiptera; family Aphididae; genus Slavum; species Slavum lentiscoides. The sequence continues at coordinate 16,475,501 of CM063706.1, read as the reverse complement.
TGCTTTTAGAATTAACAATATTTTTCATATATTTTTGTTTCAGAATAATCGTACTGATCGAATATCTACTTTTTTTAATTCCAATTCAATCTACTAATACTAATATTAATTTTAGGAACTGCTTTTTTTTAAATGTAATCAAATTTTAAACTTCAATTAAATATTATTTACATAATCATAATATTATAATTCATTAAAAACTAGAAACATAGTAGTTATGAGTATTGTTAATTCTATCCTAAAATCAAATTTCACGCAATTCTTAATTAAACGTAAAGTCGTTAATTATGAATACTATAGTATTTGTAGTTAATGGTAAAAAATGAGTAAAACTCAATTTTTTCCTATTCCTTTCTTTCAATCACTACATTACACCGATTTTCATAAACGCACAATTTGTTTGAATAATATTAGTTGACACAATGAAAAATATTTTAATCACGATATTTTGTACTTATTTAAAAAACAATTTACCGGAAATCTAAATTTAAATAAAACCTAACCTAACCTGTTTTTTCTGATTTCTACGGATAGTATATCTAGTTATTTACGTTATTAAACAAGAAAAATTAATTACAAGTTCTGACAAGAAAAACTGATTTGGTACTTTATTAAATTTAATAATAATTATAAATGTACGTACTCTAAAATTTGCATATAGCAGAGGTCATTTATATACTTTAATGTCGAAAGAGTATATGTAGTACGTTTTTAAAAATATTTAGTTTATCTGCATAAATATCGAATATTACAAAATGGCTATAAATTACAAATTTTGTTCAAATAGTTAATCTAAAACATAATACATGAAATTAATATATTACCTATCTACATTAGTTCAACGTCATCAGAATATTGTAACCGTTTATAAACAAATATTTTAGACATTTTCGAAATATTTTAAGACATAATTAAAATGTGTACATATTAAGTAATATCAATTTTTATTATATTTTATAGTCCTAAAACACAAAACTACATATTTCCCAAAATAAAATAAACATTAATTTGAATACATAATTTATCATTAATGGATTTAATATCATAATTGTTCGTTAAATTAAAAGTACCTATATTTTTTGTAATTCAATAAAATAAAATATTATAAATGGCTACTATTTTATTTTATTAAATAATAAATAATTTTATACAAAAAAAAAATGGATCATACTTTATAAATTATCACAATTTCATATTGGGCGTATTAATTATAGAAATATGTAATCAAATTCTACTGAAAATGAAATGGTCAAAATTAATATTTGTTCAAAATTGTAAATCTTTGTAAGTTATAATCTACGACAACCCGTCATCTTCAAATCTTTCTTTCTTTATTTTATTTTTTAAAAACTAAAAAAGTAAAAACTGAAAAAACTGTCGATTAGTGCTTTTGATCATTTGTACAAAAATTGACACTAACCGTAACACTCCGAAGTTGTCACAAACTGTAACACTATTTTTTAGTTCACAATATTGTCATGAAACATAGAAGTTTGCTGATACGATGACATTAACTGTCTTCTGAAGTATGGACACTTTCAAAGTTCACGTGCTACAATAACATCAGGATGAGAACTTCTTGCTATTATTATTTTTTAAATTTTAAAAGGTTTTTATAACAACACATAGTTTTGTCTCTTATAAGTCATAATATTATACTTGTTTATTTTGTAACGTCTCCACTATCGTTTTAGTCGAACTCCCAATAATATCATAATAGATACCTTAATACATAATTTAATTGTTTCTTGTCATTTTTTTTTTTATATTTAGAAGCGTTAATAACGGTATGTTATTTTCCCAGTTAATACATTTCCAGACATAACTGACGTACTCAGTACGTATCATACAACTGTATTGGTTAGAAATTGCACACCGATTTAAATGTTTTAAGCCGTCAAGTTATCATTTCGCAAATCTTCACAATAATTTCTCTGAAGATGTAAGGAATATTTGAATTAACACTTTCTAAAAACAAAACGTGCTTCATGGGAAAAAATTAAATTATATTAAATATATTATATGAATTATTTTTGTTATTATAATATTTTCGCGATGTTCGCTGTTGCTCCAGAATATAGTATATCCAAGTGTATTAGCAACACTAATAACTATTTGTCTACTTAATAATTAACATGTTTTTAATGTAAAACATTATTAAATACGTATTTGTTTCAGCTGATTGAAAATTGTATGGTATATGGTTATGAAGTCTCAACGCCTTCATTCAGCGTTCCGTATTATTAGAGCAACGTACGTATATTATTTCATAGTATTTTGTATGGTTGTCACCAACTATAAGTTATAATAATAATAATAATAATAATAATACAAATCATACACATCATAACATTAAATTATATTAATATATATAATACATTACTGACATTGATTGAATATGTAGGTATATGTTAATATATATATAGTATATACGTAGTGTTCAATTAATAGTCACATTAGCTAATATTTATATGGGGGTAGTACACATCGCTATGGATATAATATTATTATAAAAATAGTGAAGAATTTTCTTCTTATTTTTTTAATAAATTATCATTATGGTATATATTTATATAATTATAATGACGTTAAAACAAAAATACGCAAGTATACCAAATACCTGTTTATAATTTATATTCTTTCCGTACGATTACTGTATTTATTATTTTATGTACTTCAAAGTAAGATACTTCAATACGGTCGTCAACGTGTTCACGTTTAATGTGCCATTATAATAATATAGACCATGCGGCAATATCTGGTTTTGACGTAGGTTTCGGTCTAATGTAACGATAAAGTCGAGCTCTTATGAAGTGCTAATCAAGGTGTGTTACGATTACGTTCGATGTTTGCACGTGACGTAAGAAACTTTTGACTTATTTAAGCTCGGCGAGGTTTTTTTTCAAATTTGACTAATACATAATTTTGCAAATAATATATTATTACATAATAAAACAGTAAAAATAAAAACAAAAAAATTAAATAAATAAAAGAATAAAAATTATAAATTAATATTTGTGAAATAATAAATTTGTATATATAACAATGATATGACGTAATAGTTCAAAATTCGCTAGAAATAATATATATCAGAGACTGGAACCTTAATGATTTTATCGGCTCTGGTTTCGGTTCGGTTCTTGAAAAAAAAAATGTCTGTTCCGGTTCATGAAAATTGTGAATTTCGGTTACGGTTCCGGTTCAGGTAAATACCGGTACTAACCTGTACTTTAAAATATCGAAATTACAATTGAAAAATGATAATATATTAATTTATAATGTGGAGTAATTATTATTACGGATTTAATAATTTTTTTAGCGTACCAATTTTTGTTCAGTGTGTTTTTTCACCTTCAGCATACAAAAATACCTAGTATAAGTAGCCCTGAATAATCATTTAAAGTTTATACGTTTTTGTATTTTTTTTGGGAAGTTTATTAGAAATTTATTGGACTTTTACATAATCCCTTGTGATAAATTAAATTAGTGATATAATATAAAAACCTATATTTCCAAATATCAGTTCCGGTTTCGGTTCCGGTTTTAAAAAAAAAAATTAGGTTTACAGTTAGGATTCGGTTCCAACATTTTCAAAGGATTTGGGTTCTAAACCGGTTCTTTTCGGTTCGGTTCTAGTTCGCTTTCAGTCATATATATGTATATACATTTAAATTGTAAAATATATTTTAAAAGTAGGGTAATTTTTCAAAAGTACATTATCTGTCTCCATACTTTAAAAAAAAGTACCAACCAAATTACTGATCGTAATACTGGTTTTTCACCTTCGTTTTTAATAGGTATGTATTAATTTTTATAAAAGTATATACATTAAACATAATATGTATATGGTACACTGTGCACATGTCACTTCATTTAAAATTATTGAAAGTAAAAATTGGTTTTCATTAACGCGTATTATTAAATTGATTGGAAAATATAACACATTTTAAAACGAAAACCGAGGCAGTGTATGGAAATCTGTTGATAATGTTTGACGCAATTTTAATAATCTAATTAACGAAAATATAAGGTGCAGTCGACGAATACAAAACGAAATTTAATCGTGTCTCGGTGGAAAAACAAAATAATTGTTATTAGTCGAGAGACGCGTTTTTGTAAAGTTCGACGACTTTGAACACGCGCGTATTTTTATTCCTGTGAACCAATGCTCGAAATGGACCGGAACGGCGTTCCGGTTCGTAATATTAGCTTTTGCGTCCGTTCCGGTTGGTTAAAATTAGAATTTAAGAGTTCCGGATTGACATTTAATTATGTACTATATTTTAGGCATATTAATTTTATATGCGTTCCTGTTCGTAAAATTTTCAATTTCGAGCACTACTGTGAACGTATATATGACAATAATATTTGACCGTGCAGTATGGATCATATTGAAGACGAGTTCAATGTGTTGAAACGATTAAAATTATTTTGTTACTTATTGATAGACGACAGTGTGTCAAATATAATTGCAATAGCAATAGCAATAATCGCGTTCTCTTCGCTAAACATTTTGAATGAAACTGAACAATTAATATATTGATTAATATTATTTAATCGTGTGTGTGACCAAAAAATCGAAACATTTATTGATATAAATATTGGTCAATATTATTTATAGTGTATGGGCCACTTAACACACGCGTGTAATACAATATTTTTTAAATAAAAAAACTGGTCGATTTTCTATGGATGCTATAATAATAATGAATTCGTGTAAGGATGATAATTGAAATAAGAATTAATAATATATTATAAATAAATATTTGTTCAACTCTAAAAAAAAATACAATGCGCATTCTCAATGAAATAGAATCTTATCCTCGTGAATAGTTTTCATTATTGTAACTGACACGGTTGTATAGGCGTCAACAGGTATTCACACTAATCAATATTTAGATTTTATATTTATTTACAAAATCTTACACGGCTCGATTGACAACAGTTTTATTTATTTTTTTTTTAATATAATCATTAATATTTTTGTACTACTGATTTTGGCGTCATAGAGTAATACATTTGGTGCACGGTTGAAGTCATGATCTAATGGAATAATAATTTTTTTTATAACTGCGCAAAATTCACCGATGTAAGTAATCGATGTCATGAATAAAAAATTAATATATGTAATATACTCTATGGCGCAATTAATGTGTAAGAGCGGGAAAAATATTTTTGTATGAGTGATTTTGACGCGATAGAGTATAATATATTGGGCGCATGATTGAAATCATAATTTAATGGAATAACAATTTTTTTTTATGTATGAGCAAAATTCACCAATATATAAATAATTTATGTCATGATTGAAAAATTAATCTATATAATATACTCTATGGCGCAATTGAAGTAAAAGAATGGGAAAAATATTTTTGTACGACTGATTTATGGCACCATATAGTAATACATTCGGTGCACGGTTGAAGTCATGATCTAATGGAATAATAATTTTTTTTTATAACTGCGCAAAATTCACCGATGTAAGTAATCGATGTCATGATTAAAAAATTAATATATGTAATATACTCTATGGCGCAATTAATGTGTAAGAGCGGGAAAAATATTTTTGTATGAGTGATTTTGACGCGATAGAGTATAATATATTGGGCGCATGATTGAAATCATAATTTAATGGAATAACAATTTTTTTATGACTGCGCAAAATTCACCAATATATAAATAATCTATGTCATTATTAAAAAATTAATCTATGTAATATACTCTATGGCGCAATTGAAGCAAAAGAGCAGGAAAAATATTTTTGTAAGACTGATTTATGGCACCATATAGTAATACATTCGGTGCACGGTTGAAGTCATAATCTAATGGAATAATAATTTTTTTTATAACTGCGCAAAATTCACCGATGTCATGATTAAAAAATTAATATATGTAATATACTTTATGGCGCAATTAATGTGTAAGAGCGGGAAAAATATTTTTGTAAGACTGATTTTGGCACCATATAGTATAATACATTTGGTGCACGGTTAAAGTAATAATTTAATGGAATAACAATATTTTTTTACTATGACTGCGCAAAATTCACCAATATATAAGTAATCTATGTCATGATTAAAAATTAATCTATGTAATATACTCTATGGCGCAATTGAAGTAAAAGAACGGGAAAAATATTTATATACGACTGATTTTGGCGCCATATAGTAATACATTTGGTGCACTATTGAAGTTATAATGGCATACATAAACAATTTGTTGGCTTTTTTCTCATGACTGCGCAAAATTCACTGATATCAGTAAAGTTGCTAATTTTTAAGTTGAGTTAGTTAAGCACCTAATTTTTTAATCATTAATATGTAATTAATATACTCTATGGCGCAATTGAAATAAAAGAGGGAGGAAAATATTTTAGTACGACTGATTATGGCGCCACAGAGTAACATATTTGGCGCACGACTGAAGTCATAATTTCATGCAAAAACAATTGGTTGGTTTTTTTCTCATGACTGCGCAAAATTCACCGATATCAGTGAAGTTGCTGCCATACTTAATTTTTTAATCATGATCTATGTAATATACTCTATGGCGCAATTGAAATAAAAGAGCAGGAAATATATTTTTGTACGACTGATTTTGGCGCCATAGAGTATAATATACGTATACTACGTGGTATAGTACGCGACACGAAAACGGAACCTCTATACATTTTACCTTACGGTGTATATTACGCGGTTATCGCGAATATTGATTTATGAAATATTTTAAAGTACTTTCAGTAAACGAGATTTAAATTTAAAAAACCGCGGCAATCGAACTATACTGTAAACCACTAAGGCCGCCAGAGTCACGACGGTCACCGGCCAGTTTTCGTGTCGTTCACTATAGTAGTAGTACAAAAAAAATACAAGAAATCTGCTGAAAATGGAAGAAAACAGGGTGAACAACAAACAAGGATAAGACAAAATACATGGTCGTAATTAGAAATCGTAACTGCAGAGTAGTTCTGCATCGATCGACGTCGTACAGGCGGAACGTCGCCGTCGTCCGCGTCCGTCGGGAGGGTGCACGCTTTCGAATCAACGTCGGTCCGTCGTCGTCCACTGCGGCGAAGTGCCACGGGGTTTGTCGTTGTCTCCGGCGGCGGCGCGGTATAATGAAAGTTGAGTTTTGGCGGTTCGTATGTGTGTAATTGTGTATCGTCAACATGCAATAAAATTATTAAATAATATTATAATATACGTTATTATGAAGCAATAAGAATACGCTCGCGTAGTATTTTTCTTATTTCCGACCGTTTATTTTCGACTCTTCTTTATACCTGTCATTTTCTTTGAATATTATCATTAGACGAACGTTATGTGCCCGCGCATTATATTATTATAAACGTTATTATAATATTTTACTAGTTGAATTACCCGGCTTCGGGCCGCGCCCAGTTTTGAACGAAAATTTAATCCTTATATTAAATGCATTACATCCCCCTCCCTTTCCTACCACAGACAAAAAATTGAAAAATGGCCAATGTGGGGACATTCAGAGAAGTACTTGGAACAACTCTATAAAAAAAAATCGGAAAATTATTGAAATGCCTCGCCGAAAATCAGTAATATTCAAATACAATACATTCCCTCCCTCCTAAGACAAAAAATGAAAAATGGGCGACGTGGGGACACTCGTAGTAGTATTTAGAACAACTCTGTGAAAAAAATCTTAAAAACGTTCAATAATGTCGTTAGAAACTTGGTACATTAAAAAGGCCTGTTCATTTATATAAATAGGGATAGGTAAACGAATTCATGTACGTAAGTCGATTTATTCTTCTTCTACTTCTCCCTCACCTCTATTCCAGCTATTTAGAGTCGGCCACCTTTGTCCTAAACCTCCACTTGACCCGACCTCCCACATCTTCCACGCACACACCAGCAGTCCTCATATCACACTCAATCGCAATCAACCTCTTCTTCTTCGGGTTTTCCTATTCCTCTTCTTCCTTCAACATTCATTTCCACAATCGTTTTTTTTACCGCTTCCGAATTTTCTCTCTTCAAAACATAACCAAACCACCCATGTCTATTCTCTCTCACCTCTACGATCGACGCTACTCCTATGCTTCCTCCTCACACAAATTCATTTCTGATCCTATCTTCTCTTGCCACCCCATTCATCCATCTAAGCTTTCTCATCTCTGCAACACTCATTCTCTGCTCTATTGTTTTGCCCACCACCCGACACTCTGAACCATACAACATAATTCGTCTCACTGCACACTTATAGAACTTAACTTTCAGCCTCATTGGAATTCTATTATTTAAATATAAATATATACAATACACATATATAATATATATTACGACGCGCGTTTGTATTATTACCCGTTGTTGTTCGGACTATAACGGGAGGCGTTTATTTATTTACACGAACGTTATATTGCGTTTATTTGCGTTATCGTTCAATATGTACGCGTACGTTTTCGACGAGATTCATATTAAAAAAAAGTGAAATACATGGGTATTCGCGTGTTACTGGCCGCGGTTGTTCGTACCGTCGGTAGCTCTACCCGGCCACGTGTCGCCACGTCGTCGTTACCTTGTTTTCGTCTTTTGCATTTTTCAGACGCGTTTACTGTCTAAAAATGCCCATATCGCGACTTTTGCCGTCGAGTCCGTGACGCGGCCCTGTGTCCGGTCCAGCGCATCGCGGCGTCACCGATCCCAGATTCGAATCCGGATGACGGCCTAACGAATTTTGCGTCACCGGTGTAGTCGTCAAAGGCGGTTACAGTTTGAAAATGTATACGATGATGAAGTGAGGTGAAAACTTCCGCAATGAAATGCTCGGTAATTTCAAATGGCGGTGTTACCGCAGCCATAACCACAACGGAAAAAACCTTTCCGCCCGTACACGGCCTATACGAATATCCGCACTCAAGCAAATCCATCATTATTCATTCATTTTATTGTTTTCGTTAAAACACACAACCCGTTTTGAACTTGGGAACAAACCATACGGATCGTTAGGTACGCCGAAACATGGGTACCTAAAATTATTGGGATATGAAAACTTGATTAATTGTTTTAAAGGTTCTTTATTAAAATCGAATTTACAACGATATATTAATGTAACTGTTGTGCAGTACCTCAAAAGTCAAATTGAGTTTTTCTGACTTTCCATTTAAATTATTATTATTACACTTTTTTTTATTTGGTTCGGCCGCCCGGTTTGTGCTGTTTAGTTCGTGTTGTTAACATCGAGGGGTCTATATTGTAAAATACAAAATAGACCCATCGATGTTAACAACACTACTAACAGGGGGGACCACGAGAAGGTACAGCACAACTCCCCCCCATTTTTATTTATTTCTCGTTAGTACCAAGTACCGGACGGCCGACCCGTAAACATACATACGCAAAAATTATACCTAGCAAGCGTAAAACTTTGTAGGCACTGGTAGCAAAATTTACCAACAAGTTATTTTTCACTATCAATAATATTCTAAAATTTAAAGAGACCAAATATTTCTCAACGGTATATTTAATACGTCTTATATTGGCACACTATATATTGACATTCTGTTATTAAATTTCTTTTACGTAAACGTGTCCAAGTGGTAAATAATTTTAACACTGGTACTTTGTGATACCGATTTAAATTTTAAACACAATTACATGTCAAAACTCAAAAAACTTGTTTCTTTCAATGGATAGTTACAAAAATTGAGTTAAACGTTAAGCAATTTATTAATTTATGTATTTAAGAACTAATTTATGCATAACTAAAACTTATATATTATTCCCATCTGGTTTAAAAATAATCATGAATTAACAGCATTTTTTTTTTTTTTTTATAAACTTCAATAATTTTTTTCTTATTCTATTTCACTAATTATGCATTTTATTTTCATTAATAATGAATTCAATATACACTAGCCTTATAATAATGTTAGTTTTATTGCTCTCTTGTGATTGCTAAAGAAAAAATGTTGATATTTCTATAGAAATTTGTTAATTAAGTTGTTTGGTTAAATTGACTTGGACCGGTCACACTATTATTATCTCTTTTATTTATCGTATACATAATATACATAAGATTGCTTTAGATTAAAGATATTAATTAATGCGACAATTTCCTTACGTAATTTATATTATTACTCATAATCATTATTTATTTTATTATAATAATTATCAAACGAAAACCACATGGTGGCTCTGTAGTCATTAAATCTCGTAAACAGAATACAATGTGTTCATATACACATATATCCAAACTAATGTTGTCACAATTTTAATTTCTTGATTTTTTTTTTTTTCATTATTATTATTATTTATATTTGCATTTAAATTTATATTATTCGTTACACACAATTAACGAGCTTAGAGGACACAATGCCATGCCAGAGGCTACGAAGATTTACATACATGTCAATCAAGCTTACAGGACGCCATGCCGTTCCAGAGGCTAATAAAACATACATACTTGACAATATTTGTAGCTTACAGGCGCAATGCCATGCCAGAGGCTAAAATAACATTCAAACGAATAATATAACTAAATTGTGATTTATTTATTATTATATTATATATGTATATTTTTTTTTATTACGTTAATCGAACTTAACGTTATCCTTGTAGGGTCGCCAATTTGTGATGTTCTCAGACACTTTACGGTCGACACCCATAGCCCACAATGGCCAACTCTCTAAAAGAGAAAAAAAGAAGGTCGCCAACCTGTAACCGAGGTTTTTAAACCAAAGTGTACGGGATTTGTTTTGTATCAATAGCTTGGATACATATGTATGTATTTTTATTTGTTTATAAAATTATAATGTGCAATTAAAAAAAAGTGACTTATTTGCATTACTCTATTAAATGTCTGTTACCGGTCCAAGGTTAAAGGAATTTTCTTTTTAAATATATATGTATACATATAGTGAGATTTTTTTTTTAGAGTATGCAGTTCGATGAAAGTAAGAAATCTTGACGATTTGATTAACAGAGAGAAAGCATAAGAAAATGTTTATAGTGTATATAAATGCATATTTTAAAGTTACTGTCATATATGAAGAATTTTGCATATTTTATAGATATATTCTTAAAAAAGTAATTTATTTTGTTGTTAAACGATTGAAATTGTTTTTATACGAATGCACAAATTATAAATCTATACCTTCATGTAAAATTATGATAATATTTACCAAAGAAATAGTGTGCAATATATAATAATTTGTTTAATGAATATTCTTTGTTAACTGAGTAATTTATTCTTGTTTAACTAAATAATGTTTAAAAAAAAGGCTGCTTAAATCAATATAAACATACGGTTTTTTAATCATGTGGTATATTATTATTTCATGATTGAGGAAATAATTTCTTTTACATTTTCACTTGATTTGCAATTAAGAAATATTAATAAAAAAAAATTGCTTATAAATGTATATATTTTGGATAAGAGCTTATTTTTGCATATTTCTTAAATGTTTTATAAGTATATTTAAAATTTAAGCATATCTCATTAAGTTACAATTCATAATGAATGTATTTGACTGCTCTACAAGTATTGTAGATTATCTTATTTATTTTTTATTTTTTAATTAATATTAGTAGACGATGATGAGCATGTGATTGGCCAGAATACAGCCATATCGGTATGAACTCAGAAATATTTTATCGAATTGTTCTTGCCAGGTTTGACTTTTGGGTATGTATGTTTGTTGTTTACAGATTTATTACTCGCGGGAATATCTTTAATTTAGCTTTAAATATTTCTTCGAATTTGCTTAACAAACGCATTTGTTTGTCAGAGTACATATGAGGAAAATCTAAATCAATTTGAAAACACATAAACTACTTTCAAATTACAAAATATTATATAACATATAACAAGAATACTTCAAATAGTATAGTACAATACAAAATATACTATTTTATGTTAAACACATAAGTATTGGTACCAGGGCTGGCGCTATGTAATTTTTATGAGTGGCCGTGTTCAATGAAATTGACGACTTGTATAAAAAATTTGTTAGTGAAGAAGCTTCGTTTGAAAAGCATGTCATTAAATATTTACTAAAATTCAGTCACTATTCAAAAAATTTTCACTAATTTATTTTTGTGCCCGAACGTTTTTATTTGTTATCTATACGAATACTTTTGAGAGTAGACGGTACTGAATAACGCGAACCATATTGAAGTATTTGGTGGAAAATTAGTAAATAATAATTGATTTTATAAACACATATATGTGCCTCTTGAAAAATTGAATTTTTTGACATATGATGTATTGTAGTATCACCGGCGATATATAATATTATTATTTGTTGTATACTATTCATTGTTATTATAGGTTATATATTTAAAGATCAATAGTAAAATACATAATATACTATGCATAATATACTAAGCACCTATACGAAATTATATTATTACCCCCTAAACCAGAGGTCGGCAACCCGCGGCCTGCGAGGCAATTTTCTATGGCCTCCACACGACTATGTGTATGTTCAATTAAAAAAAAATTATTCTATCAATAAAAATGTATATATTTATGTGATTTTTCTAAAATGTAATCTAATCTCATGTATTAGAAATTGTATTATACTGCAATTTTACATTTTTTCTCTTATTTTAATTTTTCCTAAAAGCAAATTTGTCTACTCAGAAACCTATATTTTTTTTACTCATATTTACATGTAGAATAACACTAAAGTGATATAAATTTAATAATAATAAAATTATAAGTATTATATCATATGTAATATATGTTTTTTTATTAATGAGGCCCTCAATGAAAATATGAAAAAAATAGGGTCAACCGGTGTAAATGTAAACATGTTATTCCGTATTGTTAATATTTGATGAAAACACGTTTTAATTTAAATAATATATAGTGCATTTATTATTTTTCCATAATTATTATAATTATTGTTTTTGAGTTTATGTGGCTAGATTTTGTTTACCAAAATGATTCACTTTTTTTTTTTTATATTATTGTTTTGAAGAACGTACAGCATTATAGATCTAACAGAAGTAGATATATAAGTATAATTCAAATCTGTATACTTTAACGTTCCTTATTCAATTCTGAATATATTCACCCTTGTTTAGAGCACAAAAAAAAACGTTATTTTTCCTCCAAGATGTTTTTAAATTTGTTTTAAAATGTATATAGCCTGGAGCAAATAAAAAAACAGAATAGTTTGATAGCATAATGGTTAATAATAATTTTACATAAATTAATAATTTTTTAAATTATGTTAACACTACAGGTACCAAACCTATGAGAAAAGAAACAACATCTTTAAAAAATTATTTTATAGATTGTAGAACTAGTGCTGAATGTTCTAATGTAACGATTAATGAAGGTGACGACAATGATAAATTATTTGAATACTGGGAAATCAATGGTTATTTCAGAATACTTTATTGAGTTATAATGGGGTTAAAAAATAGATTTAAAAAAGAAAGTTTGTCAGTTGGAGTTGGTATAGACCATTTTATGAAGTTGGAATATGATAAAAGTTTAGCTTTTATTGAAGAGTAAGTATGAGGTAAATAAAAATTAAATAAGTTATGCTTGCGTTTGTAAATTAATTTTTTTTACTTTATTCACATTAATATGATCACTGTTTTGATTTTAGAAAATTGTATGTATTGATAAGCAAAATCTAAAAGCTGAGATGCTAATAATGAAAAATTGAATTGGAGAAGACTTTGAAATAGATTCTATAATTTCTAAAATTAATCCAAAAGTCTTTACGAACTTATAAATTAATTCAAGTTAAAAACTTAAAGAAAGTTTAAAGTTTAAAGTTAAAAGAATTAAAACATGGCTTAGAACGGTTATGATTAATGATAGGTTTTCAAACTTATCTTTAATTCCTATTGAAAGAGACTTATCAAATAATATTAACCCTGAAGAAGTTTTAAACATTTGTACACAAAAACGTAGACGCATTGATTTAATTATGTAATATATTATTATGTTTAATATAATAATAATTAATTGGAAAATGTTATATTCTAATAGTAATGTTTCTTGCAATAATGTTAAATAAAATACATAATTTGATTGTTAAATTTATACTTGGAGCTATAGCCCCTCTACAAAACCTCATCACGCTACGCCTATGTATGAGTATGTAAGTTAATTATAATAATATTTATGGCTATTATAGCATTAATTGCTGAAGTTTATTAGGAAAGATTGTTATAATATTATATAAGACCTACTGCAAAGCGAGTATCAATTATTTATTTATGAAATAATAATATATCATTTGATTTAGTATGTTACACATAAAATATAAATTACTTAATAATTTTTTAATATAAAGTACTTGTTATGTATAATGTATAGTAAATGAAGATACGGGTGCAATAACCAGATAAGTAAGTCCATTTTAAAATTATTAAGGCATAGACATGCAAACTATTTAACAGATTTATCCAGTGATTATTTATAAACTCAAATGTAATATATATGTAAAAAAAAGACAAAAACATGTATCTTAAATAAATAATATAATACATGAATACACAACTATGAATTGTGTTTCAAAAGTTACATTACATATATATGATTTATATTATACATAGAATGATAGATTTTAGTTAAAAAGAACACTCTTAAAAAGAAAACCGGTAGTAAATAATAAATGAATATAGTACAACGTTTTTCACGTTAATTTATATAATACTACTTTGGCTTAATTGACGTCCACATATATGTGCGGCATCCAATGTGAAGGAACCATTGAAAACACTTCTGTACATTAACGAAATAATATACTATATGGTATATAATATATGGTATCGTGTAGTATTGGAACGGCAAAGTCAGTAATCAAACTCTAATATCCACAATCGATATAACCATCAGCAGTCCTGTTGAAAACATCTTCATTATTATAATCATTCATAGCGTATATCAGGGGTGGCCAACTTTAATTGAAACTGATCGACCTCTGAGTTTTCCCAGGTTGTCGCGATCGACAAAAAAAGTTTGTCAATAAACAAAAATATATTTTATATACACGCGTGTTACACTTTTTTAGCGTGGGTTAAACAAAGACACACAAATTTTCAAAAAAAAAAGAATTTTGTTTTCTGAAAAAAATCCAAAACTTCAAGAAAATGCAAAAGGGAATCGCGATAGACTCGAACGCATGTCGCGATCGACCTGTAGGCCTTCCCTGGCATATATGAATGGATTGCAGTCCTATTAGACAAAAAATATAGAAGAGTTATTAAACTTACGTTATTCTATCAGTCGTCCGAACAATAATAATGCGTACCACCCGAGAGGAAATGTGGACTTCAATCATTTTTGGGAATATGCGCCGGGTACAAATTTAATACTGACAATTGAACCTGTATAATACAGTTGTGATACATTAAATGAAAAAGAATAATATTAAAATGTTAATTTACTTACATTCACAACTCTCGTATCGCTGTTCATTCCTATCAGCCGAAGAAACATTATCGTTTTTACGTGTAACGTACGTCTGAAACGTGAAAAATCGTGTACACTGGAAACATGAGTCCTACGTAACTCGTACACATCCGAAAAAAAACTGTCGACCGAGCTAAGTGAAAGAAGACGGTGTAAGTATTGAACGATATCAATTCCATGCACCTCCGTTCTGAAATGAAAAATATTGTTGAATATAAACGTATAATACGATCGGAGAGCTACGAACAATTCCAACGAATAATTTCTTTTATACGTATACGTTCCGTAAAGCAAAACGATTTTTAAAAAAATGCGTAATACCTGGTGACGTCGTGTGACGAATATATATTGGTTTGTATTAATCGTCATTACATTGATGTGTCACACAGCGGGTGTCTCGGAACCGTTGGACGATATCCGCTTCCAGGACCGGCGGGCGTTCACGAACACAATCGCCGAACGTAAATATTACTTAAATAAAAAAATCGACGCTCCCGTCATATTCGTTTAAACCGATTATTCGATTTTAGATTGTACTTTAAAGAGGTCAATTTTTCGAAATTTTCAAAGCTTCGCTCAGTATCGTACTATCGAATGCAATGATTCATCATTGCTTTCAAATTTATAGTGATAACAATAAACTCAACAATATACACAACACCCCGCGGCTCGCCTTCTAAAAATTTTATATGGCATAATTATTATAGGTATTAATTGGTGAAAACAATAAAGACTTAACTTATTACACATTTACTACATTCACAGTATATTTCAATATTATAATATTATTCAAAATAACCATAACACGGTTACGTAATACCATTGATTATAGAATACACAATTATGTTTATTCTATAATCAATGGTAATACGTAATAATAATAACAACAAAAATTGTTTCTCTCCGTAGCATGTTCTCTGGCACTCATTTTCTTTTTATATATGTAGAGCTATCTACCGTTTACATCTAAATTTACACAATACTCTTATCAATGTACATTTTGAGTCAGGGGCTGTCGGTAGGCAACTTAATATACAAATCACTTGCCGGGACCACTTGCTAACTTCACACACGTTAATAATTAATAAATAATTACCTTTACTTTATTTTAATGAATTATCTTCTACCAAATTATCAGAATCAGTTGATTCGGAAATATAATTTATTTTAGAGCATACTTCCTCATATGTTCATCTATTATATCAGGTTGTGGCAGTTCTTGCCTAGAAGACTTCAATTTGGCGTCACTGACGGTTTAAGAACGTTCAGAGCTATCGAGGGGCAGATAGAGTCATAGAGATACAGATGTACAGTTCACCGAATTTTCGGACAATTGTTAATTGGAAGAAATAATTATTTGGGTGAATTGGTATAGCGTTTCGAGCGGACCGAATGTCGAAATGGTCGAAACACGTATAAATAGAATCATAGATCTATGTCACAGGTCTATGTTCATTTTACTCCGGCCGTTGGACAACCGTATTATCGTAGAGACTGTTAAGACTCAAGCCGTGACGTCTGTTAATATCGGTTGACTGACTGATTCGGGGGCTTCTTTTGCAGTTTTGCGGTTTTGTTCATGGACGGCGGATAGTCTTCGTGTGCCCATGTTCTTCATTTACTGCAGCGTTGTTTCAAACCCACGTTTTCGTGTGAATTGACTGTCTGGTAATGTCGTTCAGGGCAATAACTATTTCAATCATAATTTGTTTTTCAACTGTTTTAGGGTGATCACAAGTTGTACCGTCAGTTACTGTAGATAAACGTGGTGTTCATATTTGGTCTTTGGAGTGCTGCAGTTATACGTGTATTCGTGTTGCGATTTGTTCGTCAGTGACTGCTGGCTAGGCGGTCGCACACATTCAAGGATGTGCCTCTTTTATATAATGATGTACCTATATATTGTAACTACAATCCCAAGAACAGTTCGCTTTAGGATGAAATCCACCACCTAACACAGTCTCATGTGAGTATGGCCGATCTTGTGTGTAGAAATTAGTCAGACCGACGTTCCATAATTATATTTGGTTTGTTATACCACCATAGGCAATAAATCAAAGTTTTTTGATTTCATTTAGTTTGACCAATTGACATCTTATCAAGATATCTTTGAATAACTTGATCCTAAAATAAAAATATCTTTCTGAAAATAAAATATCTTTCTAAAAACAAAATGTTAAAACAATTTTTAAATATTATATAAATAAATTTATTTTTTTGTTAGTTGTTACCATTAACTAAGTAAAAGTACAAAATAATAAATTCACATTTTCTTTTAATGAAAATAATTTAGTCCGTAGTTTAACTATAAATAAAAAAATATAAAAAAATTAGTAAATATGTGCTCATCACCAAACTATAATGATTTCATGAATGTATTTAAGTATATTGTATTTATAATAATTTAACATTATTTAATTAGTTTCCAACTTCGGTTGCAAGAATATTTAATTTCAAAAATATTTTCAGTTGTAGGTTCTGTCGAATTTTAAATTTCTTATTTTTGTATAGGTAGTACAGCAAGCAAATTAACAAATGAAGCAGAACATCTAAATAATTTTTATTCAGATTCAGTAGGTGATCATTTTTAATCTTTGAAATTAAAATGCTTTAAAATTCTTTAATAATATATAAGTAACATTATTGATTGACATTTTTACTGAGTCAACACTCATTTAAAATAACACGTAAATTTAGAATCAGTCATTTCAAAAAATTGGTTAATTTCAAAGAGAATTCATCTCCATGATTAATTTAAATCTGATTTGTTTTCTTGATTGTTTGATAAAAATAATACAACACAAATTTTAAATGCGGAATGGATATACCATATACATAGTAAATATCAATATAAAATTTCTGCTTTAATAATAATGTAAATTTTACACACATATTGTAATTTATATATATATATATTTATATGTAATATTAATAAATTTTGTTTAGATACTGATGGAAATTATGTTATTGTCGTTCCTGATACTTCTCCTTAGAAATAAATGTCATCAAGTACAGTGCTTTCCAAGTGCATCTAAATGGAAAGTGGTAATTGATGATGAAAACTTAAAATTTGAAAAAAAAACAAATGGTGAAAGTAGGACAGTAAAGCAGTGTTATGTTATTCCAAGAATGTAAATAAAATAAACTAGGTAGATACTTACCTTAGGAATTTCCCCTTGTACTTGCTCATGTTCCACATGAATACGTTGCTATGGGGCGTAAATATGTGGTGTATAACCTCGTTTTCGTTCGGCGTGACAGAAGCTTTGATGAGAACATCTCCTTCATAGTGTAATAGCTTCTGTTCGCCGTGCACATTCTAAGCTTGATTTCATTGTGTATATTATTTTTCTCATTTATATTTACTTCCAGATATTTAAATTCTCCAACATGTTCGAATGTAAATAATAATCAGTATCTCCATCTGCCCCTCGATAGCTCTGATCGTTCTTAAACCATCAGCGATGCCGAACCGAAGTATTCTAGGCAAGAACTGCCACTACCTGATATACTAGATGGACGTGAGAAGGTGTGCTCTAAAATAAATTATACTTTCGAATCAACTGATTCTGATAATTTGGTAGAAGATAATTAATTAAAATAAAGTAAGGATAATTATTAGTTATCATACGGTTTATTTATTATGTATATTGTATAGGTGTTTGTAAAAATACTTTTTAATTACTTTTTTTAGTGAATTTGATCAATTTATTAAACGAGTAAAGGAAGCAAAAAAAAAAATTCTGTAGTTATTATATAAAAGACTAAAGTTAACCCCTGTAATTATATGCCTAATACAATTTGATTACCGGGTCGTCACATTTTACTTTGTTGTAAAGTATTGGTTGCTGGTTGTATTGTCAAATGTGTTATCACTTTACAACAATATATTAATATAACAAATTATCTCTAGTAAAACATAGTATAGGAATACAATTTTGTAGTAATAAGGTACAGATACCTAATTCGAGTTATCTGTGAATAAGACTTGAAATTTTTTAATCAAGTCTTAATTGCAGATTATGATTTTATGAACATTTCAATAAGTAATAGTCATATAGTAATGTTAATAATAATAATGTTAATACATGATTATAGGTCAATTCATGATCTGAAAAGTCAGCGTTTTGCTAAAACAGCTCAAGCCACTGAAGATTTGAGTATTTGTGGTAATAATTTACTCGAATTAAAGGCGTTGTATTACAAGAATGTAGTAAATATTGCTTTAAGACATGTGGTGGCCAAAGAATCATTTGCATCGTCTTTAAAACAGCTACTTTCTAGTTGATCTGTATTATACATTAAGTGTTATTTATACTTTTTTAGTGTAATTTACTTAAGATTGTTCAGTTAAATATATTTTTACTTATTTCTGTATTCTTTATAACATGTATAAAAATGCATATAAAAATGTAATTGTAAATACCTACAGTTAAAAATTTTAAAGTAAATGCATATAATATTTTGTTGTATACTATGACTGGCTACTAAAGTATCATCAGCTCTTATAATATCGTTTTCATTCCCTTCATTATCATAAATGTTCTTTGATTTTCATTGACCGTATCAACAATATTATATATTTAATGTCTACGATTTTAAAGTAAGATTTATATCAGTAACCGTCGATACTAAAATATGTCCACTGAAGTAGGAAATATTATATACAGTCGCGAATAACTACATTTTTTATTTATTTTTTCTATGTTTAAAAAATGTGCGTATCTATGACTATTGACTTTAGTTGATATTTTCAATAATCACAGACATACTGCAGTTGACAGTTTAATATTTTCCGATCGTTGTTCGCATGATATATAAATTATTATTATTTAGATTGAAGAAAAATGATACACAACATTAATTTTAAATAAATTTCTATATGATCAATCATATATATGTACCTATAAATTATAGGCTATAATGCGGTATTTCTATTCAGAAATACACATTTTGTGTTTTCACGCTAAAAGCCAGTCTAAAGTGTGATTTTTAGTATATTTATCATATTGATATTTATTTATTTATTTATTTACAAATATTAACGGACTAATGTCCTATTATATAATATGTTGTTGTGACACAAATATATAGATTACAATAATATAAAAATTTTTTTATTGAAGTTTTTAACTTAAATATAACAAAAGTATTAACTTAAACATATGTGTAAATATAAAGTTATAGTAAAACAATATTAAATATAATCAAAAGTGTAAATGTTACCGGCATTCATTAAAAGATTAGCGCGGGAATTTAAAATATAATTTTTTTTAGAGGAAATAGGATATAATGGCAAGGGGTATCGTGTATTACGGTTATTTATTTTAAAACGAATTAAGGACAACATTTCTGGACAGTCAATAGTACCAGACAGTGGCGCACAGAGGTTTTACAACAGCACATGCAGTTAGGTAAAATTATACCCACCCACCAAATTTTACTACCTAATTAGTACCTAATACCTAAATATGCATAATGTTTATTGCATTATATTTTATTGTACATACTATTTCCTACAATACTTTTATAGACACTAGATGACAGTATAACAATATATGATAGGTATGACATACTATCCCCCACGGCTACACCCACCCACTACTGAGTGGACATGCAGTTGCATTACATGGTTAGCTCAATGGGCGCCACTGGTACCAGATAGTAATTTGTGCAAAAATTTTGAGAACAGAAGTAAGCGATGGTCATTGAGTGGAGTAAGACTGAGGAAGTTTAAAACGTTATAGTATGAACTATGGGGGGTCTATGGATATTAAATTTGAATGAAATAAATCGTAAAAAGTTTTTCTGAATTGATTCTAACATATTATTTTGTTTTAGTGTATTATTTAACCAGACTAAAGAACAGTATTCTAAGTTAGAACGGACTAGAGAGCAATAAAGTATTTTTAGGGGAAACGGGTCCGAAAAGGCACTACAAGTACGCTTAATGAAGCCTAAATTGCGTATAGCTTTATTTTTTATCATTTCTGTATGCAATGAAAAGTTTAATTTTGTATCAAAGATTATACCCAGGTCTTTAAAATCAGAGACGAGATCTATTTTAGAGTCAGAAATGTAATATTGAAACTTAATTGGATTTTTTATTTGGTGAAAGTGCATAAACTTACATTTATTAATATTCAATGTTAATTGATTTAAATTACACCATGTTTGCAAATTTTCAATATCGGATTGTAAATTAATCGCGTCTTCTTCCGTTTTTATGATTTTTACTAGTTTAGTATCATCAGCAAAGAGAAAAACTTAGGAATTTATAATAGTAGTGGGAAGATCGTTGATAAATATATTAAAAAGTAAAGTGGATAGATGGTCCCCTTGGGGAACACCAGAAGGAACATGACATTGAGCAGATTTAAAGTTAAGGTAATTCACAATTTGTATACGATCAGAGAGAAATGACTGGAGCCAAAGAAGTAAGGAGCCAGAGAACCCGAAAGATTGTAATTTCTTAAATAAGATTAGGTGATTCACTTGATCGAATGCCTTTGTAATTTCAAAAAATGAAGTCACATGGCTTGAAAGCGAAAAAAAAATAAATGAACAAACATATACAATATTATTATAATATAATATATAAAAATAAACATATTTCAATATATATATTAAAATATTATATAATATATATATATATATATATATATATGTATATTGTACGTGTTAACAATTTTACAATTTCGGGTAGTTTTTCTCCTTATCCTGCTACTACTACTGCATGCAGGGAAAAACGAAAAAAACGCATGGTCGAATAAAATATGCCAATTTGATGCCGGACATTGAAAAATATTATAAGGCATATTATGAAGTCGATTACAAAAAAAAAAACCTACATTTTAAAACGAAAATATAGGTGTCGTCGAATACAAAAAACAGAATTCAATCGTATCTCGAGGGAAAACGAAATGGTAATTAATAGTCGCGGGACGCGTTTTTATAAAGTTCAACGACTTAGAACACTCGTGTATTTTTTTTCCTGTGTACGTATTCGATCGACCGGGCGCCAGCTCCGTGTAACACACATAATGTTTTTTAAATGCGCGCACTTTCTTTTCACCGGTGTCGTCCGATATGTTGACGGAAATCTGTCGCTTAAAAAAAGTGCGTGCGTCTATGGCCACTCTCGTTATTTGGCAAGGACGCGTCGGACGGGTCATTTTCTATTTCGCTTCGACGTTTTTCTGTTTTTTTTTCATTTTGTGACGAATTTTTAACTTTTATTTTCATCTGGATCGTCGCAGCGGAGACCATCGAATGTAAGTAATGTTTTGCAATCGAGAGAAACGGAGGGAGATCGTGATGGCGGCGAAAACTCGTAAACAGTATGAAGTGCCAGTGGAAGAAGAAGGCGTACAGCGGTCAGCGAGCGTTGATTTTTGTTTTTGGATCCGATGTCGTCGCAGCAGAGACCAACGGACGTATACGTAAGTAATTTTTTGCAATTGTTTGCGTGCTCCACACAGTGACGACTCGAAGGAGATTATTAGAATTCTGTGATTCACAAACAATTTTAAAGGATGGGTATTGGGTGGATGTCTTGGGTACTGGGAATGAAAAATATTAATTTCGCAATATTCGTTTAGTTATTTACAATTATTTTATAAGAATTCCTATGTAATATCAATCTGTATCACGAACAATTTTTTGGGTGGGTGGTGTAAAAATATTTCATGTGATTCGAAGAAAAAAAAGTTCAAGCCATTACGTTTTCTGTTATTAACATTGTTTTATTTATAATTGTATTTTGCGTTATTTCGACTTCGTTAAACGTTTTATACCGAACCTTTTTCTGTTTCGACATCGAGAAAATCGTTCTCCTACAAGATAACTTTTTCTGTTACGAAGCGTATGTGCCCCTCTCCCCCACACGAGCATTATAATATTGTAAACGTTATATTTTTCAAACGAATTCAGGTACGCCAATCGATTTATTATTGTTATAATATATCGCTTTCTTGCACGGACTAAGATATACACATTATATCTCAGTCCGTGATTTCTTCTTCGTTATCCAACTGCGTATATTGATAATACGACGCGCTTTTGCATTACTATTAATTATAAATATTATTTATAATCAATGGTATTATCCGTTGTCGTTCGGACCATGTTATAATAAACTTTTTTAGTTTGTTATATCATGGTTCGGACTATATAAAGCGGGAGACGTTTATTTTATTTACACGAACGTTGTACCCAATGTGGATTGATCCGCCTTGGTAGTACCTATTGCGTTCAATTGCGTTATCGTTCCGTGCGCGTACGTTTTCTACGAGATTCTTATTAAAAAAGAAAAAAGTGAAGTACATGTAGTGGGCATTCGCGTGTTACCGGCTACGGCGGTTTTTCTTACCGTCAGTAGCTTTACCCCGGTCGCCTGTCGCCAAGTCGTCGTTACCTTATTTTTCGTTTTTTTTTTTTTGCATTTTTTTCGGACACGTTTGTCTAAAAAATGCTCTGATCGCGACTCTTGTCGTCGAGAGCGTGACGCGTCCCTTTGCCCGGTCCAGGGCATCGCGGCGCCATCGGTCCCGGATTCGAATCCGGGTGGCGGGCTGACGGATTTTTGCGCTGTCGGCGTAGTCGTCAGGTAAAGGCGATGTACAGTTTGAAGATGTATATGACAATGATGATGAATCAAGATGAAAACTTGCGCAATGAAATGTTTAATGTCGGTAATTTCAAAAAGATAGAGATAATACGAAATACGACATTTGGACGTTATTATTTCAAAATCTTTAAATTTGTCTACCTAAATATTAATCTCCTACTAGCTGTTGTGCAGTATCTCAATAGTCAAATATTCGGGGAAATGAGTTTTTTTTCAGATTTCACTTTTAAATTATTATTTTTATTTATTTCTCGTTAGTACCAATCAGGGCCGGTAAGAAGAGGGTTTAGGGCAGGGGCCGGCAGCCTTTATAACCGTCTGAGCCATAGGGTCAACTATAGGTAGATAGGAACGTACAGTCTTTTGTATACTACATTTATAAGTTTTTTTAGTTCCAAAATTTTTTTGATATTAGATTTCCAATTTTTTCAATTTTTCCAAAATTAGTTTTATTTTTTGTTCCACATTACAATTTACAGTTTTTTGTATACTTCGAGTACATTTATAAGTCTTTTGAGTTCCAAAATTTTTTTGATTTTAGATTAACAATTTTTTTCAATTCATCCAAAATTATTTTTATTTTTTGTTCCACATTACTGTATAATGTATAATATTTACCAGCCAGTTGGGCTAGTGCCGCCGTTTTCTTTTCCAAAAGAAATAAATATTATTATTAAAAAATTACCAATACATATTTAATACAAAAAATGTAATTGTTTTTTCATTTTTAATACAAAAAGTTTCTTGTTTATTTTATACATGCCTAATACATAAAATAAACAATACACTTTTTCTTATTAAAAATGAATATCCAGGAAATGTGTACAATATTTTTCTTCCAACCACTTCAATTTTTGGGCTTGCTAAAAGATATAATTTCAGCACCAATGGTACAATATATCATTAGCACAATATATCATTGTCCTTTAACATAAAGATTTGGCCAATATGGTCTTCTTTTTTAAGACCTTACACAAAGACATCACCATCTTCATGATCCACATTTTGTACGCAGTACACATATTTATAATGTATCTTTTTTCATGCGCCTCCAGTAACATTCATTTTTTCTAGTTTATTTGACTTTTTAATGTATATTTTGGACCAGAAGTATTTCTAACATAGTTCTGAATCCTATAATAAATACAAATTTCGATTTTGATTGTAATTTACATTTGTCCCAATAAAGTCTTTTATTTGCCCCAGGCCATATACATTTTAGAACAAATTAAAAAACAACTTGTAGGAAAAATAACGTTCTTTTTTGTGCTCTAAACAAGGCTGAATATGTTCAAATTGAATAAACAACGTTAAAGTGTAAAAATTTGAATTATACTTACAAATCTATTTCTGTTAGATCTAAAGTGCTGTACGTTCCTCGAAACAATAAAAAAAAATGAATCATTTTGATAAACAAAATCTAGGCACATAAACTCAAATAATAATAATTATAACAATTACGGAAAAATAATAAATGCACTATATATTATTTAAATTAAAACGTGTTTTCATCAAATATTAGCAATACAGGATATCATGTTTACATTTACCCCGGTTGACCCTATTTTTTTTTTTATATTTTCATTGAGGGCCACATTAATAAAAAATAAATAAATTTTACATATGATATAATACTCATAATTTTATTATTATTAAATTTATAATATCATTTTAGTGTTATTTTACATGTAAATATGAGTATAAAAAAAATACAGGTTTCTGAGTAGAAAAGTCGCTTATAGGAAAAAATTTAATTAAGAAAAAAAATGTAAAATTATAGAATAATGCAATTTATAATACATGAGATTAGATTAAATTTTAGAAAAATCACATAAATATATACATTTATATTGATAGAATAATTTTTAAATTTAACATATTCGTGTGGAGGCCATAAAAAATTGCCTCGCAGGCCGCGGGTTGCCGACCTCTGGTTTAGGTATATAAATGTGTTTATAAAATCAATTATTTACTAATTTTCCACCACTAAATACTTAAAAATAGTTCGCGTTATTCGGCACCGTCTACCCTCAAAAGTATTCGTATAGATAACAAATAAAAACGTATGGATACAAAAATAAATTAGTGAAAATCCTTTGAATAGTGACTGAATTTTAGTAAGGATTTAATGACATGCTTTTCAAACGAAGCTAGAAATTTTTTTATACAAGTACTAAGTACTAAATACTCACAAAAATTACATAGCGCCAGCCCTGGTACCAATTCTTATGTGCTGTTTAAAACAACATATTTTATATTGTACTTATACTATTTGAAGTATTCTTGTTATTATGTCATATAATATTCTGTAATCTGAAAGTAGTTTATGTGTTTTCAAATTGATTTAGATTTTTCTCATATGTACATTGAATAAGAAATGCGTTTGTTAAGCAAATTCGAAGAAATGTTTAAAGTTAAATTAAAGATATTCCCGAGTAATAAATCTGTAAATAATAAACATTCATACCTAGAAGTCAAACCTGGCAAGCACAATTTATCGATAAAATATTATATTTCTCAGTTGATTCATATTTGGCTGTATTCTAGCTAATTACATGCTCATCATCGTCTATTAATATTACCTGAAAAATAAATAAATAAATAAGATAATCTACTATAGAGCAATCTGATAAGGTCATTATGAATTGTAACGTAATGAGATATGCTTAAATTTGAAATATACTTTTAAAATTTTTAAGAAATATGCAAAAATAGGCTCTTATCCAAAATATATGCAATTATAGGTAATTTTTTTATTAATATTTCTTAATTACAAATCAAATGAAAATGTAAAAGAAATAATTTCCTAAATCATAAAATAATGATATACCACATATTTAAAAAAACAGCATGTTTATATTGGTTTAAGCAGTCTTTTTTAAACATCATTCACTCAAACAAAAGTAAATTACTCAGTTAACAAACAATATTCATTAAACAAATTATTATATATTGCATACTATTTATTTGGTAAATATTATCATAATTTTACATAAAGGTATAGATTTATAATTTGTGCATTCGTATAAAAACAATTTTAATCATTTAAGAATAAAAAAAAATTACTTTTTTACGAATATATCTATAAAATATGCAAAATTTTAAAAATATGCCGTTATCCTTAAAATATGCATTTATATACACTATAAACTTTTTTTTATGCTTCCTCTATTAATCAAATCGTCGACATTTCTTATTCTCATTGAGCTGCAAACTCTAAAAAAAAAAAAAAAAAGTATGAAATTGCCTACAAATCCGGACTCTAGCTATGATTATCGTGTGAATGCCGGGTGGGTCAACTTAATTTAATAGTTTGTAGATCGTATGTTAAACGTTGGAATGAACAAGTGTCTTCTGCTATCTGTGACAAGGTGAATGAAGAGGTGATCAGGTGAATACAGTGAGGATAATATGTGTGCATCCATACAATGCATATTTAAAATCTTGGCCGGTAACACATTTAATATAGTGAGGTAAAAAAGACACTTTTTTTTTTTTTTAATGCATGACATCATTTTATAAATAAATAAAAATACATACATATGTATCCAAACTATTGATACAAAAGAAATCCCGTACACTCCGGTTTAAAAACCTAAGTTGCGGGTTGGCCTTTTAGAGAGATGGTCATTATGGGCTCCGGGTGTCGACCGTAAAGTGTCTGAGAACATCACAAATTGGCGACCCTGCAAGAATAACGTTAAGTTCGTTTAACGTAATAATAAAAAATATACATTTATTATTTAATAAATCACAATTTAGTTATATTATTCGTTTGAATGTTATTTTAGCCTCTGGCATGGTATTGCACCTGTAAGCTACAAATATTGTCAAGTATGTATGTTTTTGAGCCTCTGGAATGGCATGGCGTCCTGTAAGCTTGATTGACATGTATATAAATCTTCATAGCCTCTGGCATGGCATTGTGTCCTCTAAGCTCGTTAATTGTGTGTGACGAATAGTATAAATTTAAATGCAAATATGAATAATAATAATAATAATAAAAAAAAAAAAATAAGAAATTAAGATTGTGACAACATTAGTTTGGATATATATGTATATGGACCACATTGTATTTTATTTACGAGGTTTAATGACTACAGAGCCATCATATGGTTTTGGCTTGATAATTATTATAATGAATATTAGTAATAATATAAATTACATAAGGAAAGTGTCGCATTAATTAATATCATTAATATAAAGCAATAATATATGATGTATATGAGAAATAAAAGAGATAATAAAGTGTGACCGGTCCAAGTCAATTAAACCAAAAGAGATACTGTTCTCGAATGTGTTTTAGGATAAGTTTGTTGAGTTTTGTGTGTTTGCATATATCGTTGTAAAGCAGTCATATGATGGCACAGAAGGGAAGTGTCGACGTCGTTGCTATATATTTGCTACACTCGATCGGAGCATTCATGTCGTTGGAATTATCATTACTGAAATTTCATCTGCTGGTGTTATCAACTGCACCAACTCAGTTTTTAAACTCTTCAATCAAAAAGTTTTTTTAATACTTTCTGAGTTTTGGGGTGGTAAAATAGATAACTAATGTCTCATGTCTATGCACCAATATATCAGTGGTAAAATATTTTCACACCAAAATGTATAATGATAATAGAATGTTAACAAATTTCTATAGAAATATCAACATTTTTTCTTTAGCAATCACAAGAGAGCAATGAAACTAACATTATTATAAAGCTAGTGTACATTGAAGTTTATAAAAAAAAATGTGCTGTTAATTCGTGATTATTTTTAAACCACTTTGGAATAAAATATAAGTTTTAATTATGCATAAATTAGTTCTTAAATACATAAATTAATAAATTGTTTAACGTTTAAACTCTTAATAAATTGCTTAACCTTTAACTCAATTTTCGTAACGATTCACTGAAAGAAACAAGGTTTTTTGAGTGTTTGATATGTAATTGTCATTAAAATTTAAATCGGTATCACAAAGTACCAGTGCTAAAATTACTTACCACTTCGACACGTTTACACGTATAAAAGAAAAATTTAATAACAGAATAATTTAGATTTAATTGAGAAATATTTAATCTCATATTTTAGAATTGATAGTGAAAAAAAATTTGCTGGTAAATTATGTAACCAATGCCTTATAAATGGTTAAAGTTTTACGCTTGTCAGGTATATGACTTTTGGGTATGTGTGTTTACAGGTCGGCTGTCCGGTACTTGGTACTAACGAGAAATAAATAAAAATGGGGGGGGTGTGTGCTGTACCTTCTCGTGGTCCCCCCTGTTAGTAGTGTTGTTAACATCGATGGGTCTATATTGTATTTTACAATATCATAGACCCCTCGATGTTAACAACACGAACTAAACAGCACAAACCGGGCAGCCGAGCCAAATAAAAAAAGTGTAATAATAATAATTTAAAAGTGAAATCAGAAAAACTCAACTTGACTTTTGAGGTACTGCACAACAGCTATATTTATATTACCGAGCATTTCATTGCGGAAGTTTTCACCTTACTTCATCATCGTATACACTTTCAAACTGTAGACCGCCTTTGACGATTACACCGGTGGCGCAAAATTCGCCAGGCCGTCATCCGGATTCGAATCCGTGACCGGTGACGCCGAGATGCGCTGAATCGGACACAGGGCCGCGTCACGGTCTCGACGGCAAAAGTCGCGATATGGGCATTTTTTAGACAGTAAAACGTGTCCGAAAAAAAATGCAAAAAAACGAAAAACAAGGTAACGACGACGTGGCGACACGCGGCCGGGGTAGAGCTACCGACGGTACGGAAAACCGCGGCCAGTAACACGCGAATACCCACGTATTTCACTTTCTTTTTAATAAGCATCTCGTCGAAAACGTACGCGTACATATTGAAAGATAACGCAAATAAACGCAATATAACGTTCGTATAACTAAATAAATGTTAATTGTAAATAAAATAATTGTTAACTGTTTTCATTGAAATATAATTATATATTTATGCTAGTGTGTGTGTTATGTGACAAAATTCTTGGAACCATTATAGCAATGTCTATAATAATTAAAGTAAACCCTCTCAGGTTGAATTTTCCATAATTTAATGCAAAAATGCAATCAATTTTTCATTTAGAACCACATTAATACATTCATAATTACAATCACTTATATTTATTTTTATATTTTTTAAACTAATTACATAATTTTCAAGTAATTTTAAAATACATACATAATGCAATAGAAAATAATTGTATAATTTATTTTTTAATGTACAAAAAAAAATTACTTGCCCATTTTGTCATAAGCATAAAAGCATTTTTTTTAAACAATCAATTTTAAAATCTTAATTTCCAAATTATGTAATATACTAATATCTAGGGTACAGATTTTAAAGCCCAATTAATAACAAAAAAAGGCTTTCAATTGCTTGAAAAATACAAAAAAGAAGCAATTTTTTTTTACAAAAAACATACCCAAAAATTAAGTTAAATTATAAAATAATAAAAAATAAAAAACTGATAAATTATTTCAAATTAAAAAAAGATTTAATGACCATATATATTTATATATATTGTAAAACTTAATCTATTACCAGATAAAATATTATACATAAAAAAACATGAAGGTTCTACATCCACAGAAGTGATTGGTGCGCATATAGCACAAAATAGTTCATCAGATTTTTAATCAAACCTATAAACAATAACAATCATAGGTCTACTAACTAAATCAATTTTTATATTATGGCACAATAAACTTAATAAAACGCCAAAGTGGAATGATAAAAAAAAAAAAACAATTGATTCATTCAGAATCAGAATGACATGAAACGAATTTAGAAATAAAAATTACATTTCTATCAAATAAAGAAAAAAGGAGCATATGCACTTTATACACTTGGAAGTGTACATGTTTTATAATACCTATGTACGTTACTGTGCATTATTTTTTTGCTTTATACGTTGTGATTTCCATGCACGCAAAGCAAATGTTGAACATTTCTTTTGTTTATGTTTCTTAGCCACGATCCAAGTATCTGAAGATATTGGACAACCATTTTCACACAGATACGTTAGACATTCTAAATGTCCATATACTGCAGCATTGTAGGATGTGTTTTCGTCCCACGGACACCCATTTGCGTGTGCATATTGTAAACAATTCAAATGTCCATGCTCTGCAGCAACAGAGCACGTATCGGTGTTTAATGGAAATTTGTGTTCACATAAAAATTTTAGAATCTCCAAGTGACCATTAGATGCAGCGGCAGAACATACAGACTGGCTCGATATATTTCCACCATGTTCGTATGAAAATCTCAGACATTGTACATGACCACCAGCAGCAGCAACATTGGACGTATTTGAGGTTAATGGACAACCACATTCAAATGCAAATTTTAAGCATTCTAAGTGGCCACCAGCAGCGGCTCTTTCACACATTCTAAAGTCTAAAACATGTCCTATTTTATGCGTGTATTTGAAGCATTCCAACTTTCCATTGTCGACAGCAACTGAAATTAGTGAAATATCTAACCGATAGTACATACGGTTCTTCACTAGGTGTATATAGTTAACATTTGAATATAACGTTCCATTTATTATCAATGAAATGTCACATTCATGGGCATATGTTAAACAATCTAAATGTCCAAACTTTGCAGCAACTGTGCATATTTTCAGAAGATCATTTAAATCAAATGTTTTCCGACTTATCAATAGTAATTCTTTACAGCAGTATTGTATGTCAAATTTAGGAACGTATTCATGGTTATTGTAGATCAACTTCTCATCGTCACTGCAAGCGACATGTGCCATTTTATTTAACGGGAAAATAACGCGGCTACTACAGTCACCCTACAAAACAAATTATATTAATCACATGTAAAGTTGTTATACCAATAAATATAGGGTAGGGCACAAAGACTTTTTCGAAAAATTGTCATTTTTGCGATTAAATACAAAAAAATGATAAATTTGGATTAGTACACCAACAGTGTTTTAAAGTCTAGGGATCAAGAAGGGCCAGTGAATGTCACCAAACATAGAAATGACCCGATTCGGGCAGAAAGGGCTTCCATTTATGTTCTGGCTGTGTAGGCCATAACCCGAACATGCTAAGACCACAATGTCATGTCAAAAGGGAATATGTTTTCACTGTAATTCAGGTGAAAAGGAGCAATTGACACAAGGTTCCGTGTTCTCAGAACAGCAATCCCCATTATTGTCTTCGAAGGAGTGAGACTGATGATGCCATTTTCGCCAACAAACCGTTTCTTTGAAGACGTGCAGTTCTTTGTTGTCATTTTGTTTCAGTATTATTTCTATCTCATATGTGAGGTTCAGCCGCTATGCATAATTCCTGGGTTCAACTATTGTACAACAAGCAGCAATTCGTAGAAATAGTAATTTAACTATAAATAAAGAATAGCAAATAATAACTGAGGCCAAGTTCAGCAGATCAATCCGAACTTCCCAACAAATCATAAGTACATTTTCTCAGGAACATATCGTAAGTGGAGGCCAGTTCTCCCCAGATGTCTGTTATTTATCAATATACCTTGAACACGTACATGTGTTTTGACACCAGTGGCGGCTATCCAATACTTCAAGTGTTGCTCCAGCAATACCTATGAAGTGGGGTGTGTGGTAGATCCCAGGTAGTCAACTTCAATGATTACGAAGAAACTATTATTACTCGACTTATTAGTGAAATTTATGTGCAACACGCGAAGACATAATAAATGAACTTCACAGAACAAAATACAGTATTGTCAAAGTACTTATAATTCATAACAATTTAATATCTTTTGTAATAATTTCTTCAAAAAGTCTTGTTTATTTTAGCAAGTACAAATATAATGCAGTGCATAACATCAATGCTATTGCTAGAAATATTGCTATTAATAGTAATATATGATGTTATTAATCCGTTTTATATTTAATAATTATCTATATAATACGCCTAAAAGAAAACAATATTTTTAAAACCCGAAAAAGGTATCGATGGTAACTATTGTGTAAGTATTAAGTGAATTTTTGTTATACCCAATTCAAATTTTTTTAATTTGAGCCTGTAGAGAATACTTAATGAAAAAAAAATGTAAGTACATATTTAATACATTGTAAAAAAAAAAAGACTTTAGGTCGATTCACACATATCAGTCACGAGACAGTTCAGTTCCATGAAATTGGGTCCGTCTCAGTCACGGAAAATATCAATTCGTTAAATTCAGGTATAGTTATCTACACTAATCGGTTATTTATCCGAACCCGGTCCGTCAATTTTCCTTCAGTCACTGAACCAAGATATTTTTTATTCTCGACAACGATATTTTTCGTTTTGACTGATGTCTATTTGTATAGGCGAAATAGACGACAAACATCTTATTTGAATGTGTTCGACAAAATTAAGTGCTGTATGATTTATCAAATGCAAAATATATATATACATATATTTTTTTTAATCTGTGAAATTAAATATTTTGGTATTATCACCATGAAACAAAATACATTTTTATTTAATTAATATTATTCAAATAAATAAATAAACAAAAAAATATTAATTATTACGTAATGTGTATAACAGGCGTATGTGGTATAACCATCTCAACACGACTGACCCGATTTCTCGGAACTCTGCAGCCTCGCGACTGATATGTGTGAATCGACCTTTATAGGTGAGGATAGACAGTGCTCTTCGCACTCGTCAATTTTTTTAAAGAACAATTTTATGTAGTTATGGCCGATTTGTGAAAAAATTAACAATAGTCTAGACTTAGGGGGGTGGGATGGTCCTCTGAAAATGTTTTCAGTAACATCGATTTTTTTCAGGATAGCCGCCACTGTCTGACAAAACGTACGATTGTGTTACGAATGGGAAGACTGATTTCTTGCGTGGCCGAATTGGTGTCGAAACTCTGAATCTGATAGACACATTGTTTTTCACAAAACTGTTTTTCACAACATACGGTATTCTATCGACCATGACCTAACCGGAAACAAAGGGTAAGATTCTACAAACCAAACAAAAGCTACTGTGCAACTATCTCCCATCGACGGCTAGAGTATTGGCTATTTAAAAAAAATGGCCATTCTTTGTGCCCAACTGTATATATTTCGCAAGATTATCATTTACGTTTTGTCTACGATTGACTTCCCGAGAAATCATTGGCAACATCTTTGAGTTCGATTTCAAACAGATCTGATGAATCCTGCAAATGAATAAAAATAATGTGTAATAAATATATGGATAAGATATATTGAAGAATTGTACGCAAACACAGCATACTGCATATTTCTATTACAAGCGGCAGCCGGGAATGTAAGACAAAGCACAAAATACTCACTTGAATAATTCGACTGATGTAAACAGTTCGCGTTCGACAATAAAGGAGACTGCATTCACAATATGAACAGTACGTTTGCTTTCGTGCGATATTCGGGCAATCGAACGGCTATGAAACAAACGAAGGCGAATTACAGTACAACAGTGCCAATGGCGACACGACACACAGTCATAAAAAAAGAAAGAAGTCGTTTACTTGTTGTTCAGTGTTTACTGCTACAAAAAAAAAAAAAATGTATACTACACATTACACAGGCAAGCGGCAAAAACATATGGTCAGAGAATATGGTCAAATACCCGAGAAATTAGAGACAAATAATATTATAGATTTTGTCACACTGTTTTATGCAAAACCCCCTCGGGTCTGTTCACCGCATTTTTGATATGAGGAAATATTGATAACCGATTTTTGCGGGAGTAGGAACACCAACATAGAAAACTCTGCTAAAATCCCACGTCCAAATAAATATTCATTAGTGGTACCAATCGCAAGTATTATCATTGATTTTATAATACTATATTATATATTTTACTCCGGCCGTTGGGCAACCGTATCGTCTTAAACCGTGCCATCTGTTGAAACCGGTCGACTGACTGGCTCGGGTTTCTTTTGCAGTTTTGCGGTTTGTTCGTGTTCGTGGACGGTGGAGCGTCTTCGTGTATCCATGTTCTGCGTTGACTGCAGCGTTGTTTCAAACCCACGTTTTCGTGTGAATTGACTGTCTGGTAATATTGTTACGAGTCGGGTGCCGAAGCTCCGTACTCGTTGTTTAAATTTAGAAAAGATAATGAACAAACTCACAAGTTCTAATATTTTACGTATATTGCATACAAAAAAACAAACAGAAATATATAACTCTTATACACTTACTACTTCTTTTTAATTACTGTCCCCGATTATTATTATTAAAGCTACTTATATACTAAATTAATTTAGAACAATCCCGCCCATACATTATTGCTTATTCTACCTTTTAATATTTATTATATTTAATCATAACATTATTATTACGCCACTAAATTGTTTATTAAATATTGTCCTAATTACTCGTTTTGAATTGTTTACAGTACATAACTCATAACATACCCCTCGTTAAAATAAAGCTCATGCCCTCATGAGTTAAAAGAGTAAAACAAATGAAATAAAAATAAAAAAAAATAAATTTATACATTTCAATATTGCTTAGTAAATTTCTATTTCTTCTATTACATTTGCTTTTGGCTTTGTTAACAATTTTTTTGTATAATTTGTAGATGATTTATTTTGTTTATATAATGTAAAATTTATCTTACACACTATAATTATTAAAATTATTATAAACATTGTTAATATTACTGATACATATATTACTTTTTTAATACTAATATATTCAATTTCTTCCGTTTGTGATTGTAATAATAAGTCTAACGATTTTGCATTTGAAGCTAATGAATGAAAATCGGGATATGAGTTATTTATATTAAAAAAATTATTTTGTATTTTATTAGCTATAATAGTTACTGTTATATTGATTCGTGGAATAAAATCGTAGTATATTTTTGCTTCAATTTGCTTAGTAGGTATTAATTCGTATTCTTTTATAATAGCCTGGCATGGATGGGTAAGGGAAATGGTACCAGTGTTGTGCGCAATATCTGCTGAATAGGTTCTCCATTTGCACAATCGATGTGTATTGTCGCCGGTTGTTGTGTTGCGTATAACCAAACATTTTCATATTTTAATTTATGTAGTATTAAGTTATTAATCTATGCAATTTTAATGTCACAAGTTTTTGGTATTTCCTTTTCATAATTATTAAATAATTTAGTTTCACAATCATTAGTTTCTTGAATATAATGTGCCTATGTGTTTGAACAAATATAATATTGCTGTGTATATGTACATTTATCTAATTCCACGTCGTTGATGTACATAGAAAATACGTTATCTTCCGAAATGGCTAAGTATTTATTTTTTGGTTGTATTAAGGCATGTATTGAATTATTTTGCTTTATAGGTAACGGAATTGGCTGGTACAATCGATATTCTCTGTTACTGACAATCGGAATGGATATTATGAAAACTAAATTGTCCGATATTCTCATCACTTGTAAGCTACTTAATTGCATTAATTTATGAATATTTTCTATTATAACTTGTTCTGGAAAATTTTCTTTTGTACCTAACTGTATTCTAACTTGTTGGAGTTCTAATAAGAAAGTTAATGGTGAAATAATACTAGGATGCATATGTCCTATTTGAGCTGTATTTATTATAGATATTAAATTTTGTGTTTGAAAAGAATGCTCTGTTAGAAGAATGTTTAATTCCGTAATTTGTTCATTCATAATTTGTTTTACTTCTAGTTCATTTATAATTTTATCAGTTTCATTTGCTTTATCCGCTAATATATTTATATTTTTTATTAAAATTGTCTCACTCCGTTTTACGTCATGGAGTACTTCATCGATATCGTGTACTGTTGTTTGTACCATCCGTGTTTGCTGTTCCATATCGTGAATAATTTTTACTTGTTTTTCATTGATTTCATTAATTTTCTTATCAAAATATATATAATCTTCGTCCGAACATATTCCAAATAATGTTTTTGATAATTGACCAATACCATTTATTAGTCCTCTTGTATAACGTCGATTTTTACCCACTGCGTATTTAATTTGTTGACGCGTTTTTTCTATATCATGAATATATGATGTTGTTGTCGTATTAAATTGTTCACATAAATGTGACCAAATTAACATGTGCTCTAAAGGAACTCTTTCTATGTTTTTAGTTATTTCCAAACATTGTTTCATGGTATCTTTTTGGAAATGTTTAATTTGTTCGAAATTTTCATCATATGTTGTTAAATTTAAATAAACCGATAATTTCCATTTTGAATTTGATGTTTTTATTCTCGTAAGATAATTAAAAAATATTCCTGATGGTGTTTCAATATTCTGTACTTAATATTTTCCTACCAGGTTTATGGATGTTATGGGTTGTATGATTAATATCCTGTAACAATAATTTATAATCAGATACTTGTTGAACTATATATTATATTACTGATTACATAATTTTAAAAGATTTTTATGTACTTTTATAGGTTTACGTCCCTTTATTATTGTTACATTTTCATTATTATGAATTTCTGAAACTGTATATGGGCCTAGCCATTTTTGTGCTAATTTATTTTTTTGTTGTTTTTCCATAAGCCATACTTTATCATTTATTTTTAATTTTAGTGGATTTGTTTTATTATCATATCGTAATTTTGTGCTTTCCTTAGAATTTAATATACGTTGTTTTGCAATTTCATGTGATTGTTGAAATTTTTGTTTCATTTCAAAATTATAATCATCATAATTATACCTTGGTTCAGTTGGTTTTTTTAATGATGTTGGTACTCTTCCTGGAAATCCATATAGAAGTTCATAAGGTTGGAATCTAGTTGTTTCATGTTCTGTAGTATTATATACATACATTGCAAATGGAATAAACTCGTCCCAATTTGCTAAATTTTTATCAACATAGTGTCGTAAATAATTTCCTAATGTTGAATGACTTCGTTCCAATGCACCATTACTTTGTGGTCTGTAAGGTGTTGTATTAAATTTAGAAATTTTTAATAATTTACATACTTCAGAAAAAATTTTACTTAGAAATTCTGTTCCTTGATCTGATACTATAGATTCCGGAATTCCATGCAAACAAATGTAGTGACAAAATGATGTGCTATATTAATAGCTTCATGACTTTCCATTGGTGTTGCAATACAAAATTTTGTTAAATCATCCTGCATTGTAAGTATATACTTATTGCCTTTATATGTTGTAGGAAGTGGCCCTACTACATCTAGAAATATTTTTTGAAATGGTTTATCAGAAGTAGTAGTAATAACCATAGGTTGTTTCGTATGTTTATTCGAAGTTTTATTTCTTTGACATGACTGACATTTTTGTACATAATCTGATACTTCTTTTGATAGTTTTGGCCAGTTATATTGTTTTTTAATTTTCTTAATAGTGTTTGAAATTCCTCTATGCCCTGCCAAAGGATTTTCATGCATTTCTTTGATAATAGTCTTTTTTCCTGATCTGTTAGTTCTCATTTGGTGTGAAAATTTTGATTTTAATATCGTCGCCTTTAAATAAATATCTTATCATTATTCTTACTGTTGACCAATCAAGTTGGCAAATTTGGTCTTCTGTTTTAGATAATGCTATGTTCATAATATGATTATTTAAACAAAATATTTTTAAATTCTGTAGACAATAATACATATTTTCATAAGTTACTTGATTTCTTTCTTTTTCTGATACAACGATATATATTATATAACGTTCACCTTTTCTTAAATACGTTATATCTGTAATATTTTTATTTTATTGTTTTCTAGATTTCGAATCGTCTTCGAAATTCAAGTGATAATCCACTTTTCAAGCTCATTTCGCGTGATACAAAGTGTACAAGATTTAACTGTTCATCTTCAAAATATTTCCTGATACTTCCGTAATATTTGAATTTTGAACAATGTTTCCTTTAATATATTCCATATATTCTTCATATGTTTTGGTATGTGTTAATTGATTTCCTTCAATTTGAAACATTTGGGGTATTCTACTAAGGGTGTCGGCATTGGTGTTTAATGATCCAGGTTTATAAATAATTTCATATTCATATTCTTCCATTGTCAATCTCCAATGCATTAATCTTGAACCGGGATTTTGTTATTAAATAACCATTTAAGAGGCTGATGATCTGTTATTATATAAAATTTTCTTCCTAGAAGATAAGGTCTTAGTTGTTTTAAACTCCATACAATAGCTAATAATTCCTTTTCTGTTGTGCAATAATTTTGTTCAGCTTTATTAAGTACTCGTGACGAATATACAATTGGTAAATCTTTTCCTATTGGACCTTGTGAAAGAACTGATCCAATTGCAAGGTTGCTTGCATCGCATGTTAAGTTAAATGGTTCATTAAAATTCGGATAGCTGAGAATGGGTTCATTTATTAACGCATTTTTTAATGTTTGAAAAGCATCTTGACATGCAGCTGTCCATATGTATGGTATATCATGTTTCAATAATGTAGTTAATGGGTTTGCTATTTTCCCATAATCTTTTATAAATCTTCGATAATATCCAGATAATCCTAAAAAAGTTTTTAATTGTTTCTGATTTTTAGGTTGTGGAAAATTCTGTACACAGATAATTTTTGATGGATCTGGTTTTAAACCTTGTTCAGTGATTATATGACCTAAATATATAACTTCGTGTCGTAAAAATTCACATTTAGTTGGTTGTATTTTCAAATTATAATCTCTAAATCTTTGAAAAATTTCCTTTAATTTGTCGCTATGATCTTTTAAATTATGGGCATATACAATTATATCATCTAGATAAACAAAGGCTTTTATACCATTTATTCCTAATAAAATAGTATTCATAAGTCTTTGAAAGGTGCTCGGGGCTCCTTTTAACCCGAAAGGCATTTTAAGAAATTCATAATGTCCCTTATCTGTAGAAAATGCTGTTTTAGCTCTGTCATCTATGTGTACTGGTACTTGATGATAACCACTTGCTAAATCTAACGTTGAATAATATTTAGAATTTCCCAGTTGATCTAAAATATCATTGATATTGGGAATCGGGAATACATCTCCTACTGTTACACTATTTAATTTCCTAAAATCTACGCAAACGCGGTATTTTTGTTTTCCTGATGAATCCATTTTTTTCAGTACTACCAATAGTGGTGCATTCCAAGGTGAATTACTTGTTGTAATAATTCCATCACCTACCAGATAACGCGGCGCGTAGGGGAGCGACGGGGCGGGTATGCTGGTGTGTGTGTGTGTACGCACGCGGGGTGTGTGTGTGTGTGTGTGTGTGTAGCGAGGCGCAGCACGGGGCAGAATGTAGCGGGACGGGGTGGGGAGGCGCGGGTGGAATGCCAGAGTGGGGAGACAAACCGGGAAACGGGCGGAGGGGCAGTGGGGAGGGATAGCGCGTGCATGATGAGACAGCGGGACTGCGCGGGCAGCAGGGAGTGGTGGGGCAGCGCATGCGGGTATAAGGGGAGGGGTGGCAAGGAAGGGAGTGGGGTGGAGCGGCAAGATAGGGCGGCTGGGAGGGAGCGGGATGTGTGGGTGGGCCGGTGGGGGTAACGTGGGAGAAGGGGTGGCGTGGGTGGTCGACATAGGAAGTCGACGTGGGGGACGTGGGGGCGTAGTGATGGGGGCTAGGGGGAGGGGCGTTGGGTGACCGTGGGGGTTGGCCGGGGGGGAACATGGGGGGTCGTGGAGGGGGGAGGTGGGCGTGGGGGGTCGCCGGGGGCCGTGGGGGGCGACCTTGGGGCTGACCGTGGGTGCGACCGTGGAGGGCAACCGTGGGGTGCGGAGTGGGTGTGGTTAGGCGTGTTGGGTGGTGATGGGGGATTGGTACGGTTGGGTCGGGGCAGCGGGTCTTGGCGGGGAGGGACGGGACACGCGGGACACACGGGAAGGGTCGGCCGAGCAGGCAAAGGGGTAAGATATTTTTCTTATTGTCTATCATATTGTAAAAATGTAAAAATTGTCAATATTTAATTTTTGAATATCTCGTGATAAAAATGAAAAAATGAGAATATAAATTTCTTTTAAATTTTTTTACTAGAGACCGATCGGTGTATTAGAAGTGTCTGATTAAACAACGACGATATAATCTCAACCGGAGTGTGAAAGGCGATTAAACGCGTGAAATACGTGTAAAATGGTATAAGAATTAGAAATAAAAAAAATGTTGTTAGTCGCTGTAATAGAGAAATATCGATTATATCATATTTATTTATTTATTTTTTTTTTTTTTTATTAAGAGTTCTTAGCTAGAAGCTATTACAAATATCATATTTATATTATTGGAAATAATAACGTCACGAAAATTTCCAAATCAGGCAAAAAATGCAGTATACAATATACGTTGAAATTTGTTGCGATGTATACAATGAAATGATGATCAAATTGATTCCACTGAAGATCGTTGAAGTTTGTTATATAATGCGTAAATGCTAATACTTAATGATCTATTTATATTTTCAAATTATCACTACAAGTTTTTTAATGGTTGTAAATACCTATATATTATTACGCGCGTTTATAGGTACCATGATTATAGGTACCTTATATTACGTGATTCGTATACAGTTATATATTATAACAGAAATTTTTTATTTTACGGCCTGGTTTGTGTGCGATTGATATATGCATAATGGATATTTACGTAATCCGAATGTAAAAGACAAATCATCGAAGTGAAAATAATGAATAAATACAGGGAAAAAACAATACGAGACAATATACTCAAAGCGTGTAATTTTCTGAGGGATACCTATATATAGATTGTAGATGCCTGTGTTTGATCATTAAGATTGCAGCAATACATGTGCGTACATTTATATTTCTTTTCTTCGAAATCCCTATATAAATTGCTTGGTGTCCTAGTGAAATGTTTCATTTAAAAAAAACTGAGTGTCACGGGCGACCCTCGGAAGATGT
Organism: Slavum lentiscoides; assembly: GCA_032441835.1. Lineage (NCBI taxonomy): Eukaryota > Metazoa > Arthropoda > Insecta > Hemiptera > Aphididae > Slavum > Slavum lentiscoides. The sequence continues at coordinate 16,433,619 of CM063706.1, read as the reverse complement.
GAAAACATATATATGAGCTTAGAAATATACATTTATCATGTAGAATTTGAAGTAAATATTCTTAATTTAAAACACGTGCTTCCATATTATTTGTAGGATAGGATTGAAAATTTCTAAGAATTATATTTGTTCAAATTTTATTTTCAGAACACAAAAGATATTCAATTATTATATTATGAATATAATATAATATATATTATATTATATATTTTGAATATAATGAAAGTAATAGTTGACTGAAGTTTGAAATCATAAATAGGAATGGAAATTATGTCCTCAGTAAATGAAACAAAACAATGAAAATTTATCAAATAACTTTTAATAGAATAAAATATTTACATAATAGGTAGGTACGCTACGTCCATGGTTAATACACTATCAACTTAATAGTAATTTAAACACAAAAGTCACATGTTTATAGAACAAAATATTTTCTCTCGTATTTAACGTAGGTACCTAACCTAATAGTGCATGTGCGAATGCGTAGGTAAAAGCACTAATTGAGGTTTAATCTTTTTATCTTTCGACCGCACCGACTGACCCAATTGACCGTTTCTCTGTCCCAGTGGCGTAATTACGAATGCTATATGGGAGGGATAGACAATTTAGCACTATAATCCATAATAATTATAACGCACTGGATAATCCATAATAATTTATAACGATACTAACGACCCTTCCAACGTTAATCAATCGAAGTTAAAGTGATTGTGATACTCGTATTTATATTATTTTCTTCAATAAAAACATCTTTTTTTTTTTTTAGCTAATTTATTGAGTACTTCATCCATTTTTACTTAAAAATCTGAGTATGGGTAGACCTTTCATCGGTGACCTAACCTAACCGTATCATACCAGTTACTAGTCAATAAACTGAGGAATCCTATGAATTATGAGAAATACTAACAAAATTTGTTAACGCAAAAAAAGTATTATTTTTATTTATTACATTTTTTTGTACATTAGACGATATGTTATGTAAAAAAAGAAAGCCAATGGGAGGGGATCCATCCCCTATATCCCCCCCTCCGTAATTACGCCCATGCTCTGTCCTCAAAATATATAACTTATTTGATTATATTATATAATATATAAGATAGATATACTGTTCGCACTTCGCTTTATACTCTCAAACAACAAAATTCAACAACTATTTCCAATGTTCGTTACGTTTTATTGATACAAGCGCAGAACAGAATAATCTAAATAGACACTATATAGATAAGATAACTATAGTATACGCTATATAGTTATCTATTATTACTAGGTACTAATACTGGTGTTAAAATAGGTCACCTATTATATAATAATATACCTACCTTATAATAATTTATATAATACTTTCGTTCACTTCCAAGAAAATCTTCAAAATATTTATACCTATAGATAATTGGGTTGAACTCCTGTTTTTTGATCCAATAAAATAAAAAAAAAATGTAAAAATTTATAAAATTTCAAATAGTTAGTTTTCTATTTTTATCAGTAAAAAAATATTCTTTAATCAGAATTAATATTTTTTCACCATTTTCACCCTCACTTAGAAAAAATTTCAAAATATCAAAATATTTCAGTTTTTTTTTTTTTTTTTAAACTGTAATTTTAAAGAATATTCCATGGTCAGAAACCTTTTTGAGCTTTTGAATTGCGCAGTTAACTGTTAAATGATAAAATTATTAATTAATTACTACTGATATCGTACCTAACAGCTTTTTTTTTTGGCTACACACGAATTGCGTCCCGAAATAAAAAAAATTGATAATAAGGTACACAAATTGCGTTCTATCAAAAAAAATAATCGTTGATAAAATTATTCTAAATATTTTACTTTTCTTCGATATTTAAATTTTGAACTTTTGACCATCATTTGGTACATTTATAAACATTATGCAATATCGTTTATCTTTTCATTCTACTATCAAGATGTAGTGCACGACTTCAGTTTTAAATATCGTTAAACAGCGATATTTAAAATTATTAACATAATAACCACGTTATTATGTATTAAGGATAAACATTCAATTCATATAGGTAATGCAATACGTGTTACATAAATAAACATTCACCATTTACACAGTATTCAGCTCCACAAAAATTATATTCAAAATAAATATTAAAAAAAAAAACTATATAAACCAACACACTGAAAATATCAACAACAATTATTAATTTGTATACAAACGTGAAACAAAAATACAAATATTGTGAGAAATAAGATATATATAATCCTATAATATAGTAAACAATATTTTTTTTGTTTTGGTATCGGAACAATTTTACAACAATTATACGGTGTAACATTATAATCGTATTGAATAAAATTAGTTTTAAATTACTCAAGACTAGAATAACACAGCTGTCAAGTAAAAGGTGTATGGAGAGCATGGAGGATTTCATAAAAGTATAATTTAATTAAATATAAAAATATAGGATACAACATGAATATTAAATATTTTAATATTACGTTCTTGTACTCTAATGACTAAATGGACATTGTCATTTATATTGTTAGTGTGTTTGTTACTCTTATACAAAAATTATCTAAAGACTAAAGTGATTAAATTTTTCTCAAAAAAAAAAAATCGCTTAAAAAATATATATTATAATGCATACAACCAGTATAACAATGGGTAGATTATAGTACATTAAATAATTTTATAAAATTATTAAATTATGTTTTAATTATTTCAAAATTGTGTTAGTAAAATTTATAAAATAACTTAATTTTTTAGAAATAAATTGTTTTCATTGTTTATTTATTCTACAACTGTAAATAGGTATTAAAATTTATTTTATAGTTTAAAATTATTTTTAATTCAATAAAGAAAAATATATTCCGTTTTAAATTGTAAAATGAATAAATAATTAAAGAAAAATGGAAAGTATAAATGTTTGATATCCTCCAACTCTCACAAATTCTTAATATATTGTACAAAGTTTATTATTGGAATGCTATTCTAGGAATATAACTTACATTTAAGTACTGTTGTATATGTAAGGGAAATATATATATACTGTTTAGAAAATAGGTCAATGAAGCAAATAAGCTGAGACAACAAAATTAACGAAAATATAAAAGAGCAAGTAGCGCTGAAAGAAGGGGAGTGCGTCAACAGCCACGGTGTGTGCGGTTGTTTGACGGACGATTAATTTTGATTTGTGTTTTAATAAATTTGAATTATTTAATACTTTTACAAATTTATTATATTTGTCTGTGTGTTTTTGTGTGCGTGTACGTCGAGAGTGAATCGATGTTCACCACTAAGTGGCGCCCAACGTGGGGCTCGAACCCACGACCCCGAGATTAAGAGTCTCGTGCTCTTTTATATTTTCGTTAATTTTGTTGTCTCAGCTTATTTGCTTCATTGACCTATTTTCTAAACAGTATATATATATTTCCCCTTACATATACAACAGTACATATAAATGTTTTTACTAAATATGTATAATATAATATTAATGAAATATAATCTAAACTACTATAGTATATGATACACATAATCGAAAATTAGAAATCGTAAAATACATTTATTACAAAAATTGCACATCGTAAATAATAGTATATAAAATCAAAATAAATAACAAAGCCACCAAAAGAATTTTAAGTACAAAATGTAGAAAAATAGTGGTTTCATATTAATAATAACTAGATATAATATTTTTATAGTATGTATATATATATATATATATATATATATATATATATATATGTATATTAAACGTAAATTGAATTTAATGAATATAATTAAATTTTATACGTGAAATTTCAAAGTTTACCGATTTGCTTTTTTTATTTATATATTTTGGTTTTTAGAGATCATGTTAATAGTCAATTTGGAATGTTTGGTAACTATAATAGTAAATAGTATATCAAATTGGCTGAACTGAACGATGTGTGATATGTAGATTTTGAAAGAAAAATATATAATAATAGTAAATAATTTATAGGCTTTCTCCTTATTACCAAAACCCAAGAAGTATAATATTAAGTACAATTTTATGAGCAAAAAAAACCTTAAATTAACTACTATTTTAAACCCAAACCTGAAGTTCATCTTGAATAGTATATAGTTATTTGTTAATTAAGCACAGCACAAAATATGATGTAACATAATTTGAAACAAAAATAACTATTATGTATATTGTTATTATTAATTTAAAGTAAAATATTTTCAGTGAGTATGTACTAAAAAGGATTCCAGCACAATTAAGTAATTACATTTTAAACTGAACCTACTCTATTACTATAAAATTGTTGTTATTCGAAGACGCACTATTTTGATTCATTTTAGGTTTAGAGTAAATAAATTAATAGAACCATTTATTACTTTATGGAAATAAATCATGATACCTAAAATGACTAGTATTTTACATTATACTTTAAATGCATCATAAACAGCACATTACTTATTCAAAATATATATCCTGCCAAAATAAAGAAAGAGTCTGATTTGTAATTATATATTATAGCACACAAATAAACATAAATAGGAGATTATTTAGTATTCAGTATATCCAAAAATAACCAATCTAAATAAAAATGAAAGTAAAAAATTGTATGTCATATTACATTGTGTATACGTATATTGTATTGTGCACATTGGAATAGATTTCAAACGTGTTAGTAAAAATAAAAACATTAATTTTGAAATTTGTTTAATAATAATGAATTATTTTTAGGGTATACCAAATATTAGTGACTGAATGATGAATTTAAGAACCGATATTTTATATAGTACCAAAAACAAAATGTATTGTTCATGTTCATTGATATAATATATGAATTAGAGTGGCACCTTTTGCACTAATATTCTTAAAACTTGGTACAACACATAAACATTTAAAAAATTAATAATAAAAACAAAAGCTGAATGATAACCAAAACACAAAACAATTATATATGTAACTGTTAAAGCTCAAATATTATCATAAAATCACGTGTTTCTTTAGGACGATTAAATTATTAGATAAATGCATGAATCTAAAATGAATTATGTTGTATAAAAAAGTTTTAATTCTAAAATTTGATCGATTCTTGTAAATGATGTCAATAAAATGTTGAGTACCTCTATGAGTATACATTTATCAAAATGCAAGTTAAAACGTCAAATACTTAATAAACTCCTCTACCGATCACCGTATACTTATACATATGGAATCCAGTATTTCTACCCAACAGCTTAAAGCGATTATAAAAAAAAAAAAAAATGATTGAAAAGTTAAAATTAGATTGTTAAAATATCTTTGACCCAATGAAACGTCGCATTATGTAATCTTTACCAGGTTCATAATAATTTTTCTTGAAAGCAGCAATTTCTGGTGATTTTCTAATTGTAGTAATAATTTCAAAATCAGATTCTAGAATAATAACTAAAATCATAAACATTAGAAACAATGCAAATATGATTGGTAACAAGGTCTGACGCATGAATGATAAACTGGATCCACTGCTCCGAATTACTGTAGTTTCCAAATGTTTTGCACCAGATGGCTGATTCGGAATAGATTGAATTGATGGTAAACTATCAGTTACTTCTGTAGTAAAATCTATAAAAAAAAAAAAAAATCAATGTTTAATTAATCTTATACAAATATAATATATGATATCAACTCAATCTGTAATTATAATAAATTTAAGTTGCTGTATTTGTATAAAATAATATCAATAGACAATGATTAATAACAAAGAAAATATGATTCGATTTAAAATGACATTATAATTGGATTTTATTTATTATTATCATATCTATTTAGTATTTAATAGAAAAAACATTGCAATCAAAATTATACTAAGCTATGAAGCTGTGTTTATTTAAATTATAAATACATTTATAATTTTACTCAAATAATATGTTCTAAAAATACTACTTTATTTAATAATGTTCTCCATTTTCAATGGTACATTAAAGAGAATAACTAAAATTACTACAAAAAGTTGGAAATACCTATAAATAAATTGAATAAACTGTATATAATATTATATGTGCGAAAAAGGAAAGCAATTAAAAATTATAATATCATAATATGATTTTAACCAACTGTAATGTATATATTCCTAATATATTTGTTCACAAATAATTTAAGTAATGCAAAAATGTCTATTTTGTTTTCACTAAAATATACATATTTTAATATAGAGATATATTAATATTTTATTTCACAAGTTATATTATGAGTTTTATGTAAAAAAAAATAAGCATTTAATCATTTTATATATTTTTTTATTTCCAACTAAATAACAGGCTAGCGAATCCAAACACATAATTTTAAAATAATACATTTAAGGGAGAGGTATCATCATTTACATTAAATAATAAAGTGATGAATTTTATAATTTGTTTTTGGCAAAATGAATAGCAAATAGGAACACCATTGCTGACAGAGATTTTAAAATTAAAATAAAATAATATATATTATAAAAAATAACGATATATATAATAACATTTTTCTTTATATATATTATTTTTTTATAATATATACTAATTTTATTATATACTGTTATTTTTTATAATATATATTATTTTATTTTTATTAGAGTATTACAATTTTTAAGTTCTTAATTTATTTAAAATTTACTTGAGAAAGTAATTGTGTATATATAGTCAATTTTACAACACTACAAGTTAAAGAGAACGGAATGACAAGCTTTATATCTTTAAATTTTTAGGCTATCAAGATTTAAGTCTAGGAGAGTAATAGATAGGAGAATAAATTGTAAAAAGTACAAGTGATATTTAAAATGAAACAGCAAAGCAAAAGAACTTTCTCTGTGCCCTTTCAAGCATTACTCATCAGTGATTGAAATATCCTATAGTACCATATTCTAGAATAGGGTTAACTAAGGAACAATATACGTGTTTTATGGACTTAAAGGCTTGAATTATCTAGATATTATGGCTTTGCAACAAATTTTCTTAATATGTAGCCTTGAGTATAAGGTACAAAAAAAAACAGTAAAGCCAAGATGATCACGAACTATGTTATCAGCAGTGAGAATTGGCTGTCTATGAATGTGATATGTGAGGTTAATAGGGGAAAGGTGAGGTTGTGAAAAGATGAAGCCACACATTTAGTAATGTTAAGTTGAAGGCCAAGTAAATCAATCGAACTACTAAGACCATTAAAGCTTGCGATAATATAAGCAAGTAGAATAAAAATATTGTTTATACATAATATATAAAATAATATTATATGAAATATGATGTATGGATTAATTTGTTATTCAAATTTTATATTTAATATCTACCACAAACTCAATTTAAGGCGTTTTGAAAAATTGCCACAGGATTACCCTTTATAGAAGTATTAAAATATTTATTTATTATTATTGTTCTTGTTGTTATTTTTATTTAATTTATTATACCATTTCTAAAAATAGTATAACTATATCCATAATATACTGCTTATTATAATTTATAGAAAAATACTAATTATAACTAAAATTATATTACTAATTACTATTAACTGTAAAGAACTTCAATACATATGTATTACCATTGATTAAATATACTATATATTAATATAAATAATATTAATATAATTAATAAATATGTATATTTAATCAATGGTATTACTAATTTATTATATAATTTTGCTAAGATTTAAATAGAAAAAAAATATTATTAACAAATCAGCGATCAAAGTGTAAGGAATCACAAATGACTGAATACAGAGAAATCTACATTTAATTAAAAACTAAACGGATCTCATCTGTAATCACTTTGTCTCAAAACATTTGATTCATCACATTTGTTTCCAATTTTACTAACATACCAAATTAACCAAGATAATAATACATAGTCTCGTATTAAAGAAACGTATTTACTGTTGAATAACCACAAAATTAATTTATAACATATACATATTCATAACTGTTCAATAGTACTACAGAAAATTTAATTAAAGAACTTTTACTAAATTTTGTCATTATTTTAGATTCTGAGCAGAGCGAGGAATTTATTGGTTTTACAAAGCTGTGTCTATACCCAAAAAGGAGACGCGTATTTTGTTGGAAAATATATGATTGGAATCGTATTCTTCTGGAAAAATAATTTGTTTGAAACATATTTTGTCGGAAAAATAACTTTCAGGAAACGTATTTTGAAGGAAACGTATGTAATAAGAACTGCATTTTCTGTGAATCATATTACTTTGGAATCATATTACTCCTGAAACATAATTTGTTTGAAACGTATTTTGTCGGAAAATCAGTTAGATATTTAAAAAAAAAGATCTGTTCTAAGGATATTAATACCTCTATGCCGAATATGTTTGTTAAAATATACATTATATACTTGAAAACCGTAATTATATAATTATTATAATAATTCACATAATACCTATATCGTGAACATAAATGAAAAATTTTTTTTTCTATTTGTTTTTTACATTTCATTGAAAAACAAAGCTGTTGTTATAGTTTTATGTTAAAAAGCAATGCGAATCTTTTTTGTCTATTCTAAACATCGATAGGATGGGAGTGATATCAAAAGTAAAATATCGAAGTGGAGGGAAATTTAGTATGTTACATTGTGAAAAATACGTTTCCGGCAAAATGTGTTCCTGTTGAAATAAGTTTCCAAAAAAATACGATTGCAGACAAATATATTCCGAAGTTTTATTTTCCAAACACATATATTTCCGAGCAAATATTATTCCGACAATATATTTTTCAAACAGAATAATTTCCATTAAAATAAGTTTCCGACAAAATACGGTTCCATATAAATATGGGTCCACGATAATATATTCCGAGAATATATGTTCCGATTAAATAATTTCCAACTATATATAGCCCCCCCAAAAAAATTCTACCAGAAGGAGTTACTCTGATCTTTAGTCACAGTTTGTTTCCGGTAATACATTGCATCTAGTTGGTACTTTAGAGAGGTCATTTTTCGATTTTCTCAAAAGCACCTAAAATATAACTCAAAAACTACCGAAAAATAATAATATATATTTTTTTTATGTCTGTACCTAAAAATTTTACCAGAACGAGTGCAGAATGATCTTTACGTATAGCACTATTTTCCAGTAGCAAATTGCATCTAGTTGATACTTTGAACAGGTAATTTTTCGATTTTCTCAATACTTTATTTAAGAGTAAAAAAAAGCTACTGAAAAATTACGTAAAAACACTTTGTTCAAAATCGATTATTGTTATTTCTTTGTAATTTTGAAACTAATGGTCATAGACACCTGCAATTTTCACCAAATATGTAACTTTGGACTGTATTAAAAAGACAAATTTTCAAAAAATGTCTTTTAATTTTGCGCTATTTATACCAAAATTGTAGATTTTCAAGTTTTTAATTCATAAAAGAGGTAATTTTTGATTGTAAGGCTTAAAAATTTAAAACAATGTCAGACATTTGTTACTTCAACTATCAAAAATCTAAAAAATCGTTAAGTCACAATTTCTTTTTATAACCATTTCAAATTTTTTTGACAAATTGTATTACATTGATGCTCTGTTCAGAATCATTTATCGAATGCAATGACTTACCATTGCTTTCAAATTTATAGTAATAACAATACACTCTAAAACCTTTATCCAAGTAATTCACTTAAGCAACATTCACAACAACCCGTGGCTCGTTATTATTTTCTTTTAATTAAGTTCTATAATATATACATATAAAAAAAAAATCAACAAAAAAATTTAAATAGTATGCAAGAAAAACATGTATACTGCTTCAAAACATTCTATTAAAAGTGTTTCAGTAGTTTTTCAAGAACATTTTACTGTTGCACTCATTTAAAATCGTAATTCATGAAGTTAATATTATTTTTAAAACAATGAAACAATCTCTAAAATCAATTGTATTTATGTTTATCTATTTATTTATTGTATGATCCATAATGAATTTTATAGCATTTTAATTTTATATATCTAGACATTTTCATACATGTTTAAACAATAGAATAGAATATTTAATTAATTAAATGTGAATTTCAGTAAAGATTATTACAAGTATATGAATGAACTAACAATGCTATCATGAACTATTTAGTAAAAAGTTCTAAAATATATATTGTTATATCAACAATGTTAAATAATGCATTTTTAAAACATACTTTATATACATATATATCACTGAAATAATACAGAAATATTAAAATTAACAATATTTATATATCATTATGTTTTAAAGTTATAGAATTCAGTTTTCTGTATAGTTTATTATAAATGTATGGAAATATCACAAATTATATAGTTTATATTTACAATCTATAGAACACTATAAACTAATCTGCGTTGATATAAAAATATTAAAAATAAAACTTCCATACGATATACTTGTGTATATATATATATATATATATATATATATATATATTGCATAGAAGTAATTATAATACCATTAATTATAACAAAATATAAGTAAATAGTCAGAAAAAAATAAGTTTAGTATGGTATAAAATATATTGTCTCAAAGTTTTAAAATATATACATACTTAAATTCATAAAAAAATTTTAAAAAGTACCTACATTTCTTGTCTTTGTCTATCTAACAGATAACAGCAAAATCACACGCAGTTAAAGAATTATGGTGTTGGGGCTATTTCAAAAAAACTTATTACTAAATTTGAAAAGAATATTTTCAAAAGTATCAAGGCTTTTTCGAAAAATTATTACCTGACAAAAAAATTGCAACATTTCAACATTTTGACTTTTTTTTTAAAACTGATTTTGAAATGTTCTTCATTAGATAAATGAAGACAACAAAGCGTTCTATAGCATTTTCTTAATATGTACTTAATAACTAATTTAATAAATCAAGTGCTTTTTTTTTTTTTTTTCGAGTCTGGGTGACAGGTCATTTTATATGTAGATAGTGGTAATTATCATAATGGTAATGGTAATCAAGTGCTAAGAATTCTGAACAAAAATAAGTAAATTAAAATTAAAAATAGTAATGTATATTTTGTAACTCAATGTTAAGAAATACATTATAATATTCAAAAATACCCACAATTATGCAATAGAATATTATACTTTAGAGTAAATAAATATATGGACACTTGGAAGGTACATTTTCTAAAGAATTAGACCATTCCTTTTTTTATTAGTTTTAAAGAAAATGTTGAAGTTAACTTCTAATAATAAAATCAAAAATTCAATTACAGTAAAATGTTCTAACACATAACCAGTGTCGGCTTGGCACACCAAAGGCCCCTGGATCATTTTATTCTGGGGCCCCCTACCCCTTGGTTTAATATGAAGTTAAAAAATACATATCAATAAAAAACAATTCATTATATAGGGTGTCCCAAATCCAAGGGCGGAGTGTCTCGAAAATTCTTATCGGGCATATAAGATTTTTCCGGGCCACTTATGAAAAAAATTGATTTTTTTTTTTTGGACTAGCGCCTTCTGTTTCCATATAGAGTTAATACAGGTTAATAAAAGGATCTATGGTGAAGTTAGAATTTGGTGGTCGGATTTAGTTTTTAAGTTATAGCAATTTGAAATTTGACAATTTTACCGTGTTTCTTTAATACGTTTATTTTTGCCTGTTTTCGGTTCGTGCTATAATAGTCCAATGGATAAATACCACGATTTGACGTGTACGGTTCGGGGTTCGAACCTGTGTTCACAAATCAATTTTTGCATTATTTTTATACATTATAATAATACAAGGCAAAGATTTTAGAACTGGTGGAGACATAGCGTTCAAAAATATTGGTATAAAAAAAAAAAAAAAGATGGGGCCCCGGCCGCATTCGCGGCCTAGCGGCCATGGCCAGGCCGACCCTGCACATAACCCACACCACATAATCAAGAAAAATATTCACAAATAACTTTTAAACATAAAGCAAACCTTATAACCATAAACAAAGAAAAAAAAAATATATATAGTATATTGTATTATATTACACCATTAAATTCATTTTTGAAATCATACTAAGTTTAATTAACAAAGAATATGAATGCGTGATAAATCATTTTTCATTGCACTTTCACAATGATGGATTATGTTTTTTTTTTAATGGATATTTTAACAGTGTGATGGTTAAGTGTTAGTATCCAGATTATCCCAGTACCTGTGATTAAAATGTGTGACTTAAAGACTATAGAATACTATTTTTAATTTTTTTTCTTTGCATGTATCCTGTTTTTTACGAGACACTTCTTATGTATATTAATATTTTTTATTACTATGACTCCTATTTTATGACAATGGTCATTTCATCTTTACGTTAATGTTTTGTGGTACAAAATTTTGTTTGCGTTTATAATAATCTAAATGCAATTCATGTATAGTAAAATAAATGTAAAATACAGGGACAAGTGTTTTATTAAACAATAGATATTTTGACCTCTCGAGCAAAATAATTTCCACTTTAAATTAAATACGTAATTTGCAACTATATTTAATTCAATTATATTTTTCAAATATAATTAAAATTGTAAAATATTTTTAAAATTGATGACATTTTTCATACCCCTCTACAATGGATGTTAGAACTTGATTAGATAGTATTTACTACTTAAATTATAGCATAGAAAATCTAAAATGTCTTATTTATGACAAACATTAAATGATAGAATAATATTTGCTTTTCTAAAATAACAAATTAATAAGTAATAATATTAGAAATGTGTAAAATGTTCAAAATTTTTATCATTAAGTTGATATACCAAAGAAGAGGTAAAATTTCTGGTTGTATATCATAATACTGATATTCTAACTAAATATGCATAAAAATGTCAATAAATAATTATATTATACAGAATATGTTTGTTATTTTCTAAATAGTTTATTATATCTAAAATCAACAAATTTTAATTTGATTGGACTACTGTTTTGAGTTGTATAAATTAATAAACTAATAAATTAATTTTAATTTTAAAGATTTATTATATAGTAAAAAAATCGAGTAATACTACTAAGGACCAACAAAAATATTAATTTAATACTTTAAACAATTTGCAAGCAATTGTACATATAATATATGGATATGTAAGAAATTAAACAAAATATTAAAATTTGAAAACATCATTTGATTCAAAATCATTAATTATTTTAATTGAGATAAAATTGTATTTAAAACAATTATGGAATTTTTAGATAAAATGAGTTTAATTTTTACTATAATTTGTTAATAAAATAATTTTAAATTCAATAAATATTTGAGTATTTATTTTAGAAAATCAATTTTAAAACTGTATAAAACATAGTTAATTAAAGCAAAAAATAAAATAGTCAACAGTTAAGAATGTTAAGATTATAATTAATTAATATTAACATAAAGTGTAAGCGTTTTATTAAAGAACTTATGGATGTCATAAATGCATACTATAATATTACATCATGATGAAGAATATAGCAATTTATTAAACAAATTGTTTACTGTTTTCAATACAAGTAGAGAACATTTATAATGTATATGTGCATCTTGCTAATTAAGTTATGAGTAAAAATATGATGGTGAAATTAAACCAATTATGAGCAAAATACGACCCAATACCTAACACTTACCAATCAGTAAATGATCGTTCAAGATTTCTTCATGACTGACCTCTTGTTCAACTAAGAAATTATAATTTATATTTTTAATTCTGTTATTTAAAATTTTTTTTATTATTTTATCATTATGTATAGTTTTTAGAGTTATATCTCAATTATTAATTAATAATAAAAAATTAATATAATTTTTAAAAAATATCTTACTTTTAGGTGTAATTATCTCCTGATCTTCTAATAAAGTCTCTAAAACTGAAGAACCGTCTATTTGAGTAGATGAATCTATTGGTAAATTATAATCTTCACTGGTGTTTGTTATTGAACCAGGAAGACTATTAAATCCTGCTTAAAATAATAATAAATTAAAATTTGATAAAAACACACTTAGTAACTGGTGGATGGCAATTTCAAGTACTTCAATCATTATAGAGCACAAAAAGAATATTTCGGCATCCCTCATGAGATTCCAACTCTCAAAGATTCTACATCACATTCATAATATATATAATATATAGGAAATAAAAATAAAAAATATTTTACTTACCAACTTGATTAATAACAGCATTAGATGGTGTAGGCGGTTCACTTGATGATTTTCTTCTAAGGCTTCCAACACGCGTTACAGATGGAGATTCTCTGGTAATTGTCATATCTTCTAATATTTCACGTTCAACACGTCCACTATATTTAAATTTGGTTCCCCATGAAAACAAACCGCCTCCAGATACTATGTTAGGAACATCTGAACTTGAAGGAAATCTACAACCAAATCATACATTTTTTTAATGAAATATTTTTTAAATCCGTTGAAATTAAATAATGATTTAAAATTATATTTGCTACCAAAATAAAAAATATTTCACTTGTACAATAATCAAAAATAAACATATTTAAATGCAATTAATATAACATAATATAATTATAGAATAATTATGTATTATATTATTAATATATAATATAATAAAACTCACGTAAAAAATAACATTTGTTCAACAGCACATTTCCACACATGACGACACGAAGACCCTCTTGGGCATTTAAATCCAATGGTTTGCTTTTTCTAAAAACGTTTATATTAGTCAGCTAGATTTATTAATTATATAATTTTAAATAATATACTGATGTTAATAAAATAGGTTTTTATTAGCAATATTAATTTTAACTATGAAAAACGGTTATCTTATGAATTATAGTATACATGTAATTATTAACAAAATAATGTATACATATTATTTATAAATAATACAATATTATAATCTATGAATGTTGTTCTATTCAAATATATAAAGGATTCTAATAAACTTTTTACATACAGAATTGTGCCTAAAATCAATCCAAAAATAGTTTGTAACTAATCAAATGTTAATAGCATAAATTTCAAAGTTTCTAATTAAAAAAAAAAAAATCATTCTTTATTTACATGATTACTTTAATAGTCTACATTATAATATGCATACTTAACATTGAATCTTGGTTAAGTAATAATTTAATTTCTCAATTGTTCAAAGTACTTTATAACTGATTGATTAAGTAATTGATTTGGTGGTAAATTTGAAATTTCAATAAAATATTAAAGACAAATATATATTATATTTTTATCAAAATGTAATTTATAACTTTTAAATATATATATGTACTATTTCAAATAGAAACAAGCACTCTACATTGTATATGACAATTTAAATAAATACTAATTCAAATGATTATTTTCAAACCTAAATAGTAAAAAATGTATGATTTTATATGTAATTGACAATTTGCACGAACTCTAATTGTGTATTAATAAATCTATGAATGTATATATGTGTTTTATAGTATTAACTATTCTAAATAAATTTAAACATACAGTAACTACCTTTATTCTCTGATCCTAAGAAGCATGTAAATACAAAACGAAACTTAAATACAGTAAATACAATACTAAGATGTATTATAATTTTGAATAAAAATTAGAAAAAAATTAATTGGATTTGTTGAAAATTACAAAATAAATAAATAAATACCTCATTGAGAATAACGTGTATGATGAACATTTTACTTTCATAGTTAATTTTCTGAACTTGCGACCAACTGAAATGATTCATCTTCTTACTGCCTTGAAATGTAAGTATTCCAGTATGATTAATTCCTAAATAGAGTTGATTACCTCTTTGATCCTAAAAACAAATTTATTTAAAAATAATTTATAACACACTATTATGTGAAATGATTTTTACTTTAACAGCATGTGGATCAACTCCATATGTATCCAAGATACATGCTTTTTTTAAAAACATAGTCTCCATCTCAGCTGCAGATTTGCCTTTTAATTCATTTTTATGAATATCTATCATTTTTTCCTCTAATTGCAAAGTTTGTTTTAATAATATTTTTAATTCGTTTACGTAATTGTCAACGTGTTCTTCTGAATTAAAATCACCAAGCTCGGCTAAATAATATTGGTTAGATAATAACTGTAATCATATAAATATTTTTCAAAAATTACCTTGTAATATATATGCTCCCAATAAAGCAGCTTCGGACGTATTACAATAAAGTCGACCATGTAATAAATCTCTTTTTAACTGAAGATATATTTGGTAACGAGTAATATCTTCCTTTAACCGAAATGGATTCGGTGGATAAAATTTCACACGAAAACTAAATAATATATTATCTGCTTCGATATCTAAAATATAAACACGAACTAATATACTGATCCACATTACGATTTAAAAAAATAAAAATAAATTTAATTAACGAACCTTTGATTTGCTTGAAAATTGATTTTGATGGTTCTAACCAATGCTGTAAAAATATATGCATAATTAATGATCTTCAAAGGAACTGTTCGAAAATACAATTATTACCATAAAATAGTATAACTTATTGTATATTGTCATTATATTTTTTTTTTTTTGTAAAACTTAGTTCATTCGATAATGTTAAAATTTTCATTTTATAGAATCAACCATTTAATAATAGAATTGTTATAATTGTAATGATAACACTCTTCAACCAATAAGATCATACTAAATGATACCCTATATAATTATCAATAAAATAAAAATACATACCCTTTGGCGTTTGTTATCGACATAACGTAAACCAAAATAATCTTTTTCAATTAAATCCAACTGTTCACAAACGCGACTTATTAAACTGCTGCCTTTTTCATTTATCTATAAAATAAAAACAAATACACATCATTATTATATGAAATAGACACAACAAAAGACTGATACAAGGATATGTATATAAAAGTTATAAATACTTAAAAACTCAGATAAAAAAATGTTTGTATTTAAACCTTTACATGAATACAATTTAATACTGTCTTTAAATTTTTAATTAAACTAGGATTATTACAGCTGAATAATTATTGTGATTCTCTACAAATGCCTTATTATTTTGTACACAAAAGCAATCTTTTTAGGTTAACGGCCATTTTTTTTTTTTTTTAATTAAATCAAATATCTTTTACTAAACTAAAATATTAGATAATGAAACTACCTAAATGTTACAATACAACTTTTATATCTACAAGGTATTCTTAATAAAAAGAAAAAAAGAAGATCAAAAGTACGCTTTTCTACTACTGTTCTTAAAGTCATTTATT
This sequence comes from Slavum lentiscoides, assembly GCA_032441835.1. Taxonomy (NCBI): domain Eukaryota; kingdom Metazoa; phylum Arthropoda; class Insecta; order Hemiptera; family Aphididae; genus Slavum; species Slavum lentiscoides. Next base: position 16,416,552 of record CM063706.1, on the reverse strand, counting down.
TAATAATGAAAATGCTTTACAACTGAATTGAATTTTCTACAATTATTCTACTGTTTTGAGCTGGAAGTTTAAGACAATTGAGTTTAAAAATGATTGTCGAGTAGTATAAGTTACTGTGACATTATTATGTGTTTGTGTCCAAGAATAAGGTCTCTATTCAACTTTTCTTAAAATAGGTAGTCAGACAGGGTAAATTTATACAGTGGCGCACACAGGATTTTTTTTCGGGGGGGGGGGGGGTTATACTTATGATAATTATTAATTTCCTAAAGAAAATTTTTATCGAAAACGCGGAACAATGTAATATCAAAACTGGCGGGTACAAGCTGGGGCTGTAAAGCAATTACCTTACATATCTCAGCCTCAGAGCCGTCCCTAGAGTTTGCGGGGCCTTAAAAACAATCGAAGCTCTGCTTAGTATTGTCGTAAAAATTTAATAATTCGATATTATGTACCTATTTTTTTTTTTTGCTCATCAATATTACAGTACAATTTATATTTTAGTCCATTTTTTTAATTGAGATGATAAATAAATATACAGTCATAGATGTATATTTCTTTAGTTTTGGTTAATAATCCATATACAATTGAAAGCTATATTTATAATATTACTTACTCTGTATACCTTTATATTTTTAAAAACAAAAAAATAAATACCTAATGTTTTCATGTTTAACAAATGTTTGTTTGTCTCGTGTCAGTCAGCCTAAATACCTCTTCCTGTCCAGTAGTTGATCACTTTTATGACCGCGTCATTTGGTTTGGAAAAAAGATCCGTCCACTTACATTGGATCTCCATCATTGGGCATTCCAAAAGGTGTTTTTCGTCCTGTACACTTCCACATTCACAGAGATCGCTGTCTTCTTTTTTCCATTTTACTAGGTTTTTCTTGGTTCTGGCTACCCCTGCTCTCAGCCGATTGAGTGTTTTCCATGTCTCGTATTTTAGGTTTTGTCCTGGTGGAAGATTTTCTATCGCACGTGTCCAAATAGATTCGTTGGCTCTTTCTATGTTTCTTTCTTTCCACATTTTTTGTCTTTCTTGTTGCGTAATCAGGAAATCTCCTTTTGTATTGTGCATGAAACTCTGTCTTGATTTGAGGCGTTTTGCCGTAGCTGCATACCCGTGTAATGGATGCCTTGGGTCTTGATTACATTTGTATCTTTCATTTTCAGTTATCGTTGCTCTGCGTATGTCTGGGGTAGCTATGCCACTTAGAGTATGAAGTTTATGTACCTCTGTTGGTCTGAGGCATCCTGTTATGATTCTACAGGACTCATTGAGAGCAATATCGATGTTTTTTGCATGTGCTGATGATTTCCAAACTGGGCATGCGTATTCAGCCGCTGAATAACTTAGTGCTATTGCTGAAATTCTCAGGGTGTTTGCATCTGCACCCCATTTGGAGTTGACAAGTTTCCGTAGTATGTTGTTCCTGGTATTGACTTTGGCTCGGGTGTTCTCGCAGTGTTTTTTAAAAGTTAGTGATCTATCCAGCGTCACCCCCAGGTACTTTGGAAACTTGGTGTGCTCCAGATACTTGTCCTCCCAGATAATTTTTAATTCTCTGTTTGCATTTCTGTTTCTTAAGTGAAAAGAGCACGTTTGCGTTTTATTGGGGTTCGGTCTTAAGTGGTTTTCCTTGTAGTATGTAGACATCTCTTTCAGGGCAAGTGTCAGAGTCTTTTCTACTTCTTCAAACGTGTCTTTTTGGGAGGTGATCGCTAAATCGTCTGCATACAGGAAATGTTTTGTGTTTAGATTCGTTGGCTGGTCATTTGTATAAATGTTGAAAAGAGTTGGTGCTAACACACTACCTTGTGGTAGGCCACTACGTTGTTTTCGCCATCTACTCTTCTTGCCTTGTAAACTGACATAGAAACGTCTTTTGTTTAGGAGCATTTCGATAATTCTGGTGAACTTTATGTCTAGAGTTAGTTCGTAGACTTTACGTTTCAGTTTCCTAAGGTTTATTGTGTCATAAGCTGCGCTCAGATCTACAAAAATAGCTCCTGTGATTTTTTTCGTTTCGAACCCGTCCTCTATATGTTGTGTTAGATGCAATACTTGGCTTGTGCAGCTCTTTCCTGGTCGAAAGCCGGCTTGTTCGCTGATCAGTTTCTTGTCTATTGTAGGCATGACTCTGTTTAGTATCATTCTTTCGAGTAGTTTGTACGTGTGACATAGGAGTGCGATGGGTCTGAAATTTTTCGCATCCGTTGGTGACTTTCCTGGTTTTAGTAATGCAATGATATGGGTTTTGTGCCACATTTTGGGAATTCGCATTTGATGAATACAGTCATTATACATGTTTAGGAGCCATTCTCGTGCTCGGGGTCCCATATTTTTTATTTGTTCCGTACGAATATCATCGACTCCTGCTGCTTTCCCTTTTTTCATGATTTTTATACCAGTATTTAGTTCTTCGATTGTGAAAAGGACATCAAAAAGGCTGGTCTCGTGAATTGTGTCTCTTATTATTTTTTCCTTGTTATTTGATTTTAGCTTTACAGTTTTTGAGTTGAGAAGCAGTTGAGTGGCAACCTCATTTGCGGTTACGTTTGTATATGTTGGCTCCTTACGTTTTTCACAGTTGAGTTTTCTAATAAGGCGCCATGCTTTATTGCTATTTGTTTTCATATCCAACTCTTCCACTGTATTTTTCCACTCCTTTCTTCTCTCCTCAGTAATTTCTTGTAGTAGTGTATCTCCTACCTCCATGGTTTCTGCAGAAAACGGGTCTTCGTTGTACTTTCTTTCATATTCTCGTAATCTGGATTGTAGCGATTTTTTCATCCCAGGGATGAAAACTTTTCGGCATCCTCTAGGTATGTATCTCCTTGAGGATTTCTTTATTATTCTTACAAACGTTTCATAATTTTGGAAAGTAGGGGTTATATGTTTTAATTTCTCGTCAACTTCGTCCGCATATCCTTTCCAGTTAGCTTTCTTGAAGTTAAAGCGTCTTCGAAACTCTATATTTGACGTCGCTATCGCAGCTCTAATCACACATGATAAAGGGCGGTGCTGTGTTCGTGGGATCGGTTTTAGAATATTTTTTATACATAAACTGGATATGTTGTCGCTAGCAAAGATATTATCCGGATTGTAGCCCTTTTTCCATCTACCACTGTCGAAAGAGGGTGGGAGTTTAGCGTCAAAAATTAGGTTAAAACGATTAGCTTCAGCCCAATTTTCTACCTCATCTCCGTCACTATTGGTTTCAGCATACCCCCAGCTAGTGCTATGGCTGTTGAAATCCCCAGCGACGATTCTTGTGTTATTATTTGTTTAACAAATAATAGGTCTATTATTGTTTTTCGAATACATACGTGTTCTCTTTAGTTGTTTTTTGAGATAACCAATTGCAGCTTGCAAATTCAATCTTTAGAGATATCAGAGTCATTATCACATTGTTATATATATATATATATAATAAGCGGAATAGAAGTATTTTATGTACTTATACTTAGTTTTCTTTCGGGGGAAAAAAATGTACTGTATATTCACTCATTCACAACTCGCAGCAGTGTGAAAATAAACATATCTCTGAAGACATCCGAACATCAATAAAAAAAATGAAGACATGGCACATGGATAAATTTAAAATGATAAGAAATATAATCTTGAATTTTCTTCCAAAATAGATTATTTTGTGTAGAAGTATTGGCGATTATTTTGTGATTTAAAAATATATCTAAAATGGAATATTTGGACGGTGAAATAATATTTTTGCCACATTCAAGTAGAAAAACAGCCGCTGTTGTACCAATAGCCCCATTACAAATTCAAAACTAATAAAATATAGTGATAGTAAATAAATAAAATACTTTTATCTTTATGAAAACCTAAAGCTATAGTTTAAAATTTTAAAAACGCGAGGCCTGAAATTATAATCTAAATGGGGGGCCCGGGGCATGGATCCCGCTCGACCTACCCTAGGGACGGCCCTGCTCAGCCTTAGCATTAATTTATAGTGCAGCAGAGTACTGTGCACCGGCTTGGCAAACAAACACTCATAGTAAAAAAGTCGATACACATTTAAATCAGACTATGAGAATTATTTCAGGAACTGTAAAAAGTACGCAAACACAATGGCTCCCTGTACTTGCACACATTGCGCCTGCTGATCTGAGGAGAAAAGCAGCAGCTCACTCTCTGTTGTATAAAATAATACAAAATTCAAACCTTCCAATATACGAGGACATTTATCAACACCCAGCAAAAAGACTTAAGTCCAGAAGCCCAGTATGGATCGAACTCGAAACAGAAGCGGCCATAGAGAACCAATGGAAAAGTGGTTGGAAAGATGCTGAAGTAAGAAACGCAGAGCTGGTTACGACCAGGATAAGACTTTCCTCGCTCATTATGAACAGAATAAGAACCGCTAATGGTAGGTGTAATCACTTACTCCACAAATGGGTATGAGTGAGTCAACTCTTTGTGGTTGTGGAGATACCCAAACAATGACACATATAGTTAAGACTTGTCCTTTAACAAAATTTGACGGAGGATTAAGAAGTATCCATGAAGATGAAGAAAACGCGATTAAATGGCTAGAAAACCTGGACATTCGCCTATGAAACAACAGTTACCAAATTCTTAGTCTTTAGTATTTACATCATTATATTATTTATTCACTTAGTTATTTATTTATTTACTTACTTTACTAATTATTTATACATTTATATATTTATTTATTCATTGTTAATGTTATGCTTAATAATCACTACCACTGATTGTATTCTTTACTAAAATAACTTACGCCGATGCCATATGCTAGTAATAATAGTACCCGTAACTCATATTAGGTCATAACAACCATGACTACGAGTATGCTGCTAGGTGTAAAATATGGTTAAAATAAATTGAATGAAGGAAGACATTTCGGGGGGTTGTGACCCCTTAACCCCCCCCCTGTGTGCGCCACTGAATTTATATATTGTTTAAAATATTTAGTAATACGTCAAAAACTGGGCACGAGCGAAAATTTTTGTTGTTTAATTATTAATTAAATTTTTTGATTTTCGAAGTAACGCCGCAAAAAGACGAGAACATTTCCTTTTGGAATTGTTTACAAAAAGCGATAATTATCGCTTTCAAATTTAATGTAACAAAATAATAACACATCTTGACCTTACCCGCTTAAAATGAGCTAATCACGCACACAGAATGTGTACTTTTTCCTTATAAGTATTTAATCAGCGTTTTAAGATTTAAATGTACACGTCTGTTTTCCTAAAATAATTATTTACAATAATAATAATAATAATAGATAGTACTACAATGTATACCTACTAATATTTCTTATCTGCGTTTAGTAAAAAGGTATACCTATAATAATATAAAGACTGTAAAATATTATGTAGTACAATGTTTATAATTTTAATAGTGAGACGAATAAGTAGATCGTAGAAGCTTCCGTACACGATGTTGAAAAAAAATTGGAAATTTTACAAAGAGTAAAATACATAAACGTTTTGAACATGCTGTAAACGTTACGTAAAACAGTATGTAACCATTAACGTTTCAACTATAATACTATATCAATGAATAAAACTACGCTAATTATGCGCATCAACGTGTACAATGTATACCATATTATAACAGTATAGAAATGCGTACTTTTAAAGATAAATTAAAACAGAACATTTGATCGCTAAATGCTAATTAATACAAATAATAAACAGACATAAATTAATATTATCGAATAAATCTCAAAATACCGTCGTTTATGATGTTTTTATAATGACGATTTATAATGTACGATTCAAAGCAATGAGCGAATTCGAATTATACAGCAATTTCGAAATATGTTTTTTTTTTTTTTCTACTCTTTGTTTAATACAAACGTTTTTTTCTTTTCTTTTCGAGTGACTGCAGAGAATATAACGAACTCAACGAATATTACGTACGAAACACGTCTCGTCCTCTGATTATCGTATACCTGAAATTCGCTGTCCAGTATCTGTGTGTCGTCCAACAGACGAACGGTGCATTTGATCGGCGAGTTGGTCGAGTTTTTGCCGCCAAACTTCATCATGACGTTACTCGCACAGGAGCCACGAACGTCTCGGGCAGCAATGCGCCACACCGCTGAAATCACAAAAATGTCAATACACAAAAGCCGGTGCCGAACAACGGGAAATGGAAACGGAACGTGATTTCGGGCGTAACGGATGGGCGAAAAAGTTTCGCGAATAAAATAGGTATAATCGATGAGACCGCATTTCCATATTATAGAAATATTCTGTGCCTACCTTTCGGGTTCCGAGTGGTGGATAACCGAAGATATAACTACTTGCGACGAAATCGAAAAGCCGAAAAAAGCGACAAAAAAAAAAAACGCGCGCGCACAAAAACGAAAATATTATGAAAAAAAAAAACGAAACGAAACGAAACGTTACTCTGTTGTACGTCGTTACACGACCGCGTCGATGGTGAGACCGCTGCTAATTATTATTATCGACTCTCCGCGGCGGCGGCCACAACGGAGGAAGGTCGCACGCGCGCGCCGAGTTTCCTGCACGGGCAGCCTACGCACAGGTAAATATCGTGTTATGTGTACCTATACGTTAGGTTACGTTGAAATATCGCGTTCCTATAGATTACGGGTGTCCTTATCAAGACGGCGGCGGCGGCGGCGGCGGCGGACCCGCCTCCCACCCACCGCCAGCCGACGACGAACGGTTCTTTTTCTCTGTGTTTACGCACGAAAAAAACCGCACCACTGCACGCAAACGCGTTGTTATTAGAAATATGAAAAAAAAAGTAATACACGCTCGTCGGCGGGCCGGCGGAGAAGAGTAGGAATAATAATTGACTTTCCCCCCTCCCAACATTTTCATCGCCTTATCGGCTATTATAAAAATACGGTTAATATACCTATTATTATTTCTAATCGACAGTAATATTACAACGTCCATATACAGGACGACCGGACCAGTACAATATTTTTGTAATCTATAAAACCTTGGAACGTCTCTGTCGCGACATGTCGGGGGAGGCCTAACCGTATGCAAGTTTTACAATATCGCGCCAGGACGCCGATAAAATTATAACGATTAGTGTAGGTACGCTATACACAGTGCCGTCTTCAGGCATGGGCCTGGAAGGCCCGGGTCCTAATTTATTTACAAAATAATACCATAAAATATATTAATTTTGTTTTATTTAAAAAAATTATTGAATCTCGAATGATAAAAAAAAAATATTTAAATTTTAAAATTATCATAATGAACAAAAAAGTAACAGAGATTCTAATAAAAATTAGCATTTAAGTTGTTATTAATAAAGTATACTTTTTAATAGCTAATATGATGATATATTATTCGTTAAAAAAAATATCTGTATATATACATAATATCGTTCTTTTTTCCTCTCGCACGATAACGCACCAGCGCGTTATGACCAGTTTTTGGTCAAAAATATGGTTCCTGTGCTCAGCCACCCACCGTACTTACCTGATTTGAATCCCCTTGACTACTTCCTGTTTCCCAAATCAAAGACTGACTTGAATGGGAACCATTTTTATTCATCGTGAATTTTATGACCGCGACCACTTTGATGTCTTGATGACCTACCACGTGAATCGCTACTGAACAGCTTTATGTGATTCGATGGACTTGTAATTTCATATGGGAGAAGATGAAAGTTGTAGTAACTAGTTTCCAAAATTTCATGAATATAGCGCTAGTGGTACCGATTTTGTAGCCACAGTCTTAAAACTTATGAGACACACTGTGTATATATAAATATATCAAAAATCAAAATTAAATATTTAGAGACCTTTAAAATATTTTAGGCCCTTGGGCCTCACAAACGGCTCTTGGGCTCTGGCTGTACAGAGTCCAGTGGCGTATTTGCAATTTTTTTTTCTGCGTAAGGAGGTTACGGCCGTTAAAATTAAAACGGAATTCGTTTAAACTGCTGCAAGATGCAGTTTATTGTAATATTCGTAATATCGCTTTGTTTTTTTTTTATAAATTTCAACTAAATAAAATTTTATATTTGTATATTATTACAGTGGCGTAGCCGGGGGGAGGTTAAGGATTCAACCCCTCCCCCCCCCCAGCATTTGATTTTTTTTTTAATATGCTATAATAATATTCTATTGATTTCTAATAAATAAATGGATGTCGTGTTTTGAAATTATTTATATATTGTAATAACTCAAAAATAAAAAGAAAGTAAAAATAATATATACTTCCTATTAAAGGGAAGGAGCGTGAACGGGGTCGTGAGTTCGATAATTGCAGCAGAAAATGCGAAATAAATATTTCTAAGCTCTACAAAAGAAAAAACAACACTTACCCCACTCTTCTGATGTATGACGACTTAAGGGAGCGCCCAGTGAGATGAGTCAATAGAATAATATTAAAAAAGAAGATACAAGGTTGGGTCGCCGTTTTCAGCTCGAAGTCAGCGACAAGAATTGAATAACTCGATAATGGATGCATAAAGACAGGCACGTATATAGGGGGGGTTTGGGGTTCAAACCCCCCCGAAATAATTTCTTGTCACATTAAAAAATAATGAGTAAGGAGGAAGAAATTGTTTTATTATGTTGCTGTACAACTTGTATTGCTATATTTTGTAAACCTCCTCCCCCCCGAAATTTTATTTTGTGTACGTGCCTGCGTAAGGAACAATATGCCTGTTCTCACGGGATGATACCGATTTCTTGAGTTATTGTTGTTGTGTTGAGTGTGGGCATACTGACGAGACGACGAAATCATCAAACGGCCGAGGGTATAAATTTTTAATAAATGATTGAAATATTATTTAGAAATTTTGATGCTGGTTGTCAGCTTAACCAATGCGGTGACGTTATAATACACATGTCGACTCAGCGTATCCCGGTGGGCTCTTTCCCACACGTGTATGAATTTTATCTGACCTGAGTCGCATGCGTTCTTTTTATAACGCACGGTGTCTACTTATTTATTATTATATGGGGACATTTGTATGTGGCCTAATTCTGAGAAATCGATATGTCCCCTTTTTTTTTTTTTGATTGTATTTTGATATTTTAATGTGGACAAATACGATGATTAGTGTCTCTCGTGTGTGCGTGTAATTAATATATAAATTTCAAAGAATTAGTGTGCGACTTATTATAGTATTACATTATGAACAAAAAAATAAGAAATTTATCTTATTTTTTTGTTCATAATGTAATCGGTACCTATTCCGAAAGGAGCAAGCGTTGATATTTTTTATTAATATATATTATTATATTAAAATATATTTTTACTTATAATGTCTTAATATTATAAAAAGAAAAGAAAACAATAATGATATAAATGCGTATCATTACAATATAATATATATATATATATATACTTTTTTACAGTCAGTTTAGTTCCGAAATTTAATAATAACGCGTGCGCGACAAAATAGACGGTAGGTACCTATTCGATTGGATGCACAAGTGCACAATTTTATCTTTTTCGCTTGCCGAATAAGTACCGATAGTATTACTATATCATAGTAATGATAATATGATGGGCAGTTGACTATCTCATATATATCTCTATTACGCCTTGCTCATAAGTCATATTATATTATATTACACACGCATGACGCAATTTCTAGCACATCGTTTACCGTTTATACATATACACAGTGGCGTGCCCAGGAATTTTCAATGGTGGGGGGATGTCATAAGTAAATAATAATACATTTTAAATTTTAATGAATTGTCATGATGGTAAATGTTTATGTTTCAAGCTCTCCAAAATCGTTTCTAGCTTAAACAGTGTACATTTGTAAATTGTTCTATAATTAAAATTAATTTAAATTATAACATACTAATACCAAGTTGTTTAGTTAACATAACATATGTTATATGTATAGTGAATGTTTATTGTTATAACTAATAACTTTGCTAATAATTAATGAAAAGTATTAAGTATAATGACTCTAAAACAGCTCTTATAACTAATAAGTTGTTTTCTGTAGGTCGGCAAAAAAGACAATGGGGGGGATATAACCCCTAACCTGCCCCCCCCCTGAATAATATGTTACACTATACAGTGAAACGTAGGAAAATTCATTAAAAATATTTTTACGAAATCCGGTGGAAATTGGTCGGCATTATTGAACTGAAAAAGTAGTACCAGTGAATTGTAGAGAAAAAATAAAATAAATAATAATAATTATATAAATATTACGTTTTCAATATTTTGTGAAATAAATAAATTGACGTTTTCTTTTACCCGACGTATCGTTGTATTGAATCACTAATATTATGTTAAGGGGATTGGAAGTGGGTATTTTCTCTCTTTGTCTTACACACGTGAAACATAGCAAAATAGACGTTTCGTACTTCCCAACGTACCGATCGATCTATTGGTGCGATAAGAAATTTGAAAACAGATTTGAATTCCTCTTGAATTTTACTACAAAACGACTTCCCCACTTTTTTTATTTATTTTTTTTTAAGACCTTCAAAAATGAATTATTAACAATTTTTTTTTTTTTAATTTTTTCGGTTAATTTTTTTAAGGGTTTATGAAAAAAAAATGAAAAAAATGGGAAAGTCGTTTTGTAGTAAAATTTACGAGGAATTCAAATCTGTTTTGAAATTTCTTATCGCACCAATAGATCGGTCGGTACGTTGGAAGTACGAAACGTCTATTTTGCTATGTTTCATGTGTGTAAGACAAAGAGAGAAAATACCCGCTTTCAATCCCCTTAATAATAATAATAATAATAATAATATTGATACTCGTATTCGGAGACGCTGGCTAAGCACACATACGTATTATACATTTATACACGGCCACCTATCTCTATTCTCAGCTATTTCCCTCCACTGTCCGTTCGGCTCCACCACAAACTTTGTACCACTCTTTTAACGCAGTCCTTCTCTTAATGGGATACGTGCTTATTATTTACGTCTATGGTAAACATACGGAATTCCAGAAATCAATAATAAATAACTCGGATATTCATAATTATGTCCATAGTCTACGACACGGTTTAGAGAAGAATAAATGCTTCTCTACAGTGCACACCGTGGTCTACGATCATAATAATTCCGAATTCGTCGATATTATACATTTAATATTTATAGGTACTACAACGATTGTATATAGCACAACCATGACTAAATAAACTCATTTATAGTCATGACTACAACCACGGACTGGACGAATTCATCTAATCTGTGCTACAACGTTCGATTGACGATAACGTAGGAGCGATAAGTGATAACGAACACGGTTATTGTGATAATCGTCGGGTTCGTAACTTCACGGTGACGTTCGTGGAACAACAATAACGCGTCAGGCCTGTTAAAAAACAGCTGATTCCCATCTGGTGGGACCTTGGCGACGCCCATTCTTTTTCCATATTATTTACCATTAAAAATCGGAAGATAAGTTTTTTTTTTTTTTCGGTATCATTGACGATTGACCACCGTCGTCGTCTGTACAGCGGTTTGTTTTGCTGCGAGTCTTAGTTACGTGCGAGCGTTTTCCGCCCATTCGTTTTAAATAATTTTTTTTGAAATCCTTTTTCACTTTACCGTAACCGTCGCGATGGCCAGTCAAACGCAGGGAATTCAACAGCTATTGGCGGCCGAAAAGAGGGCCGCGGAAAAAGTAGCCGAAGCCAAAAAACGTGAGTAGTCAACGGTTTAAGGTGTGGCTCGGCTCATGTTGTACGACGTCGGACCCGAATCCTTATTGAATTTCCAATACGGTTTTGCCGTTTGTTTTCACCCAAAGTATTCTACTGTAGTTCGTAGTCGGCGAGTGTGTTCCGATGACCACACCTCGTTTTTGTTGTAGTTTTGTAGTGTTTTGTAGTTTTTCCATCCATACACGTTCATCGTGTGCGAATGTCAGTTTCAAAAAGTTTTCCTTGTCGGGCGCCAAATGACGTCGTTTAACGTGACGTTTGCGGTAGACGCGGTTTCTCGAAATATTACGTAATCTTTCGGTTGACAATATATTAGTTACGTGGATTCCAGCGTATTTATTTGAGCGGAATTTAAGTGCACATTATTATTATTATTATTATTATTATGTTTAGGCAAAGCGAGACGTTTGAAGCAGGCCAAAGAAGAAGCTCAAGATGAAATCGAAAAGTACAGACAAGAAAGGGAAAAGCAGTTCAAAGAATTTGAAATCAAGGTGAATATATTGTATTATACTTTTTTTTGATGAGGCACGGTTTTATCGCGTTTTCGTTTTCGATTACAGCATATGGGTTCTCGTGAGGATGTAGCCGCAAGAATAGACGCCGACACTAAAATAAAAATTGAAGAGATGAACAAGGCCGTATCTGTTAACAAACAGGCGGTCATTGAGAAAATTCTCGAACTTGTGTATGACATCAAGCCCGAGTTGCACAAAAATTTCAAAGCTACAATCGACAGAGAATAAATGCGTGTATCATAGTATTTTTCATTTCATTTTGTTTTTTTTTTTCTCTTTTCAATTCCATATAAGAAATATATTCTTGTACAAATTTTATTCCTGTTTTAGTTTTCGTTTCATTGAAACATTCCAACTGTTGTTCAATTTTTAGTGTATTGTTGTGTAATGATTATTTATTTTACTAGGATTTCAACATTAAGTTGTTATGAACGTATATTGTTTTGTTTTTCGGAAGTATTAAAAAATAATAATATTATTAAATCTATAATATTATTCAATGTTAAATTTATATATGAAGTATATTATCTAAGCCAGAATTATTCACATTAAAATGTTATGTAATTAGAAATATTTAAAACTTGGTAAAAGGCATTTAGATGGCATTCATGACAACGCGGTCTAAGTATCGTACTATCAAATACCATGCTTTTTTTTTGTATGGGCCCAATCTTTGCCGTTTTCACATATTATAATATAATTGTATATATTTTTGAATAGGATACTATTATTTGAAGGTATTTTATTAACGTTGTTGAACAACTCTCCATACAGCACTGATATATTATCGAGTATTAGTCAACCGTTAGTTGCTGCACCATTTGTTTTACTAAATTTCTGTGTTGTATGTATTTTGTACTGCAATTGAAGAGTTCTATAATTGTGCTGGTGAATACTCAAATGCATACCAGGTATGTAGGTATATAAAAAAAAAACATACCAAACAAAATAATTTATTTTATACTCGTAATTTTTATTCACCTCAAGTGGAAACGGCGTTTATTTTTGAGAATGTTGAACGAAACGGTTGAAATTTATTTATCGCTACATAGAAAAGAAAATTGGGTCTGTTGTTATCAGGAGATTGTCAAATTAACCATTTAGAATAAAATTCTACTAACGAATAATGTTATAGAAAAGGCTGGGTAAGTAAACTTTTTTAAACTAGTTAAAAAGATTTAACCAATACTTAAGTTTTAAAAAAAAAATTATCAATATAATTGGATAACGCGAGTTGTGTGTGTATATTCAATTTGAAGTCAATATGGTCGATGACGCTCCATGAATTCGCTCATATCGCCACGAACGTTTCGCCGACGGACTATTCGTCGCCATACACATGGGGAAAAAAAGCGTTGATTTAACACTTAACATAAAGTTGAATTGAAACAAAAACGAGTTATTTTTAGAATGTTATTTGACAAATCAATTATGTTCAAATAACAATATCAGTATTTTCATAATGAAATAATTTAGTTAATTTGAAAGTAACATTCGGGAAAGTATTTAAAACAACTCTGTGAAAAAAAAATCGTAAAAAAGTTCAATAGCGTCATCTTTTAACGATGTGTATTATGAGTGACCTAGTGACTTGGGTAATAATATTAAACATAAAATAAATATTGTATAATGTTCACAATATGCAGTTGTATTGACAAATTGCCATATATTGTAAACTTGTAATTGTAAATGGAAAAGAAAATTTTTAATTTAAGGGAGGCTATTCAAGTGTAATTAATACTGATTGACAGATATTTTAATATAGGTAATAGGAGGTATATCTACATTAATGGCTTATTATGGTCATTTTATATTATTATGTATAATTTATTTTAACTAAATTAAATTAAAAATTATAGAGTTTGGTAGTAAATAATATAAATAGAGTAAAAACACTGAAACTTTTGATTGATAAAAATACAACGGGCGGATGGTAGCGAAACGGTGGCTGCGAAATGTCCTAGACCCGACGCTCCAATGACTCTGTAAGCGTTGTAAAATTGTAATAGGTACCACTAAAATTAGTTGAGTCTATGGTCGTTTCATCACCCAGGTAAATTATAAGACCGAGCAGTGGCAGGCGTGCGGAATTCGAAAATCGAATTCCTAAATTCGATGCATTAAATATTCTCAAAAATAGGCTTATTCTATATAGTGATTTTAATCCTAATCAAATTCATGAAATTATACAATCAACTAACGTTATTATTAATCAAAATTATTTCCAATACTATAATAAGTTATATACGCAAAAAGACGGTCTAGTAATGGGTAATCCTTTAAGTGCACTTTATCAGAATTATACTTAATAGAAACAAATAATATACTTTCCAACAAATTATGTAGTCCATTTGTTAAAGCTTATTTCAGATATGTAGACGATACATTCATTTTATTTAGAGGTACAAATAAAACTGAAATTATGGTTAATAGTTTGAATACAATTAATAAACATATTCAATTTACTCTAGAAACGCAATTAATCAATAAAATAAATTTCTCGGATCTTACTGTTAGCTTAGTTAATAATAAATTTGAATTTAATATTTACAGAAAACCTACACAAACTGATTCTATTATCCTTTATGATTCCAATCATCCTTTTTCACAAAAAATTGCATTTTTTAATTCTATTTTTTATAGACTCGAACGTATTCCTTTAAATAAATATAATTATAATCATGAGCTTAATATTATATACGATATCGCACTAAAAATAAATATAATTTAAACACAGTCAAAAGAATACATAATAAAATTAAAGAAAATATAAAAATCCTAAATAAATGAATAATATAACTAATTACTGTAGTATGAAATATCAAAATCAATTATCGGATAAATTCAAAAATTTTAAATAATAATGTAAATAATATTAAAATTGCATTCAAAACTAGTAATAATTTAATCAAACAAATAAATAATAAAGTAAACAAATTTCCAAATAATAATTTTAATAAATTTAATAATCCTGGTATTTACAAACTTAAATGTAGTTGTAATACATTTTATATTAGTAAAACACTAAAACAAAGAGGAATTTTAATACTAGATATAAAGAATAAATAGAAAACATGTTTTCATCATTCAATAACTTTTGATATAAATAATGACTTAGACATTTTAATATACAAAGTAATATTTATATCAGTTCTGTTTTGGAAGAATTACATATTTATAAAGAAGTTAAACACAATGGATTTTATAATATTTTAAATATACAAACAGATTTTAAAAATAACATTTTATATCAATACATGTGAGATAATACTGATAAATTGCCATAGTGTGAGAACATATTTACACAATTTCTTTGTTGTTTTTGATTTTTAAAATTTTTATTATTATTATTATTATTATAATATAATATATTTTATTATAATATTATAATATTATTTTATAAAATAGATTTTTATTTATATAGCATATTTCTCGGCTTAGCTTAGCGTTAAAATCACCCAACACCATCTTTACACTACTAGTTGAAAAAGCAAATACATCCATCAGCGTGTTGCATGAAATAGGTCTTTTTCATCTTCTTTCTCTTAATCTCTTCTCTTGGCGCATGTGCATTAATGAAAACTATATCAAAGTTATTAGTTTTTATTTTCATGGTCGAAATTCTTGGGCTAATATCTCTGAATTCTTTAACCGTGTGCATTATTAATTCGTGTGTAGCAAACCGCGTTCCTAATTTGTAGGCATGTCCACATTTACCATTAAAGATGGTTGTTTGGGATATTTTAGAAGTTCCAGCATCTCCCCTCCTAATTTTTTTCCAAGGCCACACACTTCATCTTATATTTTTCTACTTCTCTCACTAATTCCAGAGTTGATCCTGGTTTCTACAAGATCCTTACGTTCCATGTACCACATAATAATTCCGATTTCCAGTTTCCTTTCTTTTTCCCGTAAAATCTATGCCGAGACTTGGTGTTTGAGTCCTAAACAATACTTTTTTCTATGGTTGGGTTGTTAACCCAATGCAAAATCCCCAACCTGGAGGACAAGACTATCCCAACCAACTAGGGTCAGGGAAGGGCTATTATAATCCTCCTTACTGCATTGGGTGATGGGAGCGCCGCTTTCTCTACGCCTTTCAGCCCATATATTAGTAATATTTGCTCTAAATTTACAACCATAATAATGAATGATAATGTTCAGTTGCAGTGTGCTGAAATATACATTATTTTCTGCTCTTTTGCATTTTTTATCATTATTCTCGATGCGGCTAGCAAAAGTGTTCTTGCCAGGGACTAGAATCGAACACAAAAGGACCGGTTTTGAACCGAAACCCCTGAAAATGTTGGAATTGAAAACTAACCGAAACCTAACAGTTATCTTAATTTTCATTATCTTAAATCGAACTAAAAACGTAACCGATATTTGGAAGTACAGATTTTATCGGTTCTTTTCGGTTTTTTCGGTTCCACTAAATTCAATTTTTTTCTTTTATATTTTGATGGGTCTATTATCGACATGAAATTAATTATGAGCTTAAAATTATTATCATCGAATAAAAAAAATTTGCAAAATAATATTTGTATGTTAAGATGTAACAAACTATACTCGTAATAATTAAAAAATGGGAAATAATTAATGAAATATTTTATCTTCGAAAAAATAAACGTTCTGATCATTTACATAAAATAAAACTTTGTAAATTGTTAAATTTCACGATAAGAAAAGAAAATTGATCGTGTTCGATTATTCAATATTATATTTTTATTGTTGACCGAAAAGTTTATTGATTTCCGTTAGGTATTTATCCGCGTTAGCTACTAAATTAAGATAAATACATTGTTTATAATTTCGAGTGTTGTGTGTAGTATTTCTGTTATGTAATTTGAGTGTACTACAATTTGTTAAAAATTGTTTTTCCGAATTTGGAGCTTTACGATTTATATCCATTTTGTTGTTCAATATCGATTTTCACACTCAAAGGAGGTAATTCGTCTTACGATGGCTATGGACCCAAATAGTCAAAACTTAAGTACGTATATAATTATATTTACATCTTTACGCGAATTATCGTATTCATTACCCAAGTGATTGGCTGTATTTCATACACAATACACTGCACTGTATTCTATACTTTAAAAGTAAAAAATTCTAACACAATATTTAATGAAGGAAATTGTTGTAAAACCTACAATTATATTGGTTCACGGAATTATTAAATTATTTTAAATAATAAGTAGGTAATATTTTGACATGACTAAAATACGATTACAAACGAAGCACTTTCCCCTATTTAATAAGCGCAACCATCACTTTTAATTATGAACTATTTTAATAAACACACTTTCCTACTTAATAATATATGTATTTGTCTTTCGATTTAGATATAGGCATTCAACAGACAGAAATTCCGCGTTCTGCTAAATCCGAATTCTTAGTAATTATTAATAAATAATAAATATTAATCAAACATTATAAAATTAACATTTATAAACATACATTTATATATGATTTGTAATTAAAATAAAATATCCGTATTAGCTGCCCATGGGTAACTTGACCGAAGAAGATATTAATAAGAAATCTACTTCGGATAAGAGAAAACGGCGTATAGCCCATGTCTCCAAATCCCCCTTCTCCGCTGAACAAAAGCCAATTATATTCGAAATCGTGAAGAAGTCAAAGCCAAAACGTCTTCCAAAAAGGAAGAAAGTACGTATACACATTTATGTTTATTCGTGTAAAGCATATTCGATGTATTATTAGTATTAACAATATAAGTAAAGAGACAAGTAAATATAATGGGGTACATTATAATTAATTGGTTTTTTATTTATTTGTTGTAAACTATAATTGTTTTTCTTTTTTTTTTTTGTGCGAAGAAATAAATGTTTTCGGCAGAATTTAATATTTTTATGACGAAAATTCGTGTGCAATTTTAAAGGGAGACCCGCGTAATATTTTTGGGCTAATCCCTTAAAAATGTATATTTTTTTTTAGGAAAAAGCTATTTTTGGAAAATATACTATTGGATTTGTAGAAATTTAATCTTTTTGTATATTCGAATTTAAATATTTTGTTTTAAAGTATTACAATAATATATCATTATGGACGGTGGTGGATATTTTAAAATAAAATATTAAAATTCGAATATGTGAAATGCATAGATAAAATTTTCTTGATTTCAAACGTCTTAATTTAAAGAAAAAAAACCCCAAAATTTATTTTTCCATGTTTTCATTTTCATTTTTCAGTACTCGAATACGAAGCTATGCAAGTTGCGGAAATTGGTGGAAACTATTACCAAAGATCAACGGATGTATAGTAAGTCATGGAATCCTGATCCTATTAGGAAATTATACAGGAAAAGTGTCTCCAAATTATGATAAAAATGTAACCGTTCAAATTAAAGAATTTAATTACGGTTAAAATAGATAATTTGAAAGATTTAATAATTTTGTAAGGCAACTGATTTAAAATATGATTAAAATATATTCGTGGATCATCGCGGATGGGCATTTTAAACTAATGGTCAAACATCTTCATCATAAATGTTGTCCCATTTCATTGGAAAAGCTTTGACTGAGAAACATTAATTATTATCATTATTATATTATATGTATAATGATAATGATTTAAGCCATGTTACTTATATGATTTAATAAACGGTTGAAATTTTCTAGGTAGAACTCTGGCCCAAAAAAGAAAGGCCAGTGATGATGGCGAAGAGGTAAAAAATAAAAAATGCAATGTTGACGCTGTGAAATCGAAGTGATGGGAAAAGAAGTCTCGGAAATTATATAAATCCTCTTGAATTTGTCAATATATGGTGTAAAATATCTATAATTAATGATTATTTTGTATTATGTACATCTGCTTACATTTTATGTCTATATACACATATACTTATATAACAAATTACTATTCAGAGTGAATCTTTTGAAAATGATTTCATGAAATTAAATAAATTAATAAACATTGGCGTAACTTAACAATTTGTATTCGAGTTAGAAATGTTCAAATATTTGTAATAACTCAGAAATCAAAAAGAAACAAAATTAAAAATTAAAATTCTGAGTGGAAATCATCGTTATTTAAAGTGAATGAACTTATATATTTTGAATTTATAATCTTACTCATTTTGACGGACAGGAGGATTCCGGGGTCGTAAATTCGAGAATAGCAACAGAAAATACGAGATAAATATTTATAAGCTGTATAAAAAAAAATAACACTTACCTGACTGTCTGTGGTTCTATCTTGTGACTGCCAAGCATCGTGCCTTACGGCATTGATTATCATAGGCGAACCCAGAGTTTTATACGTTTGAGTGTGCCCGGCCTTTTTTGTAGTTATTTTTTTATTATATAGATGAGGGGAGGCTATAAACAAATTCACCCGTTTTATGCGTTTTTTTTAGC
Source organism: Slavum lentiscoides (assembly GCA_032441835.1). NCBI lineage: Eukaryota > Metazoa > Arthropoda > Insecta > Hemiptera > Aphididae > Slavum > Slavum lentiscoides. The sequence continues at coordinate 16,397,002 of CM063706.1, read as the reverse complement.
TCATAATTTTCTTCCATATACTAATGTCAAAATATTTTAAGTATCCAACATTTGTTAACTAACCAGTACTATAACCTATTGTATAATATATTTTTTTTTTTACTTTAGGGTGTGCCTTGGCACACCCGGCACACCCCGTGGATCCGCCTATGTTGATTATAGAATATATTCTATAATCAATGCTTACGGATTTCAACTCTTCTGACGTATGACCTATTTGAGAAAAAGCTCACTGAGACGATTTAATAGGATAAAATTTTAAAAGAAAGAGGTTGGGACGCCGCCTTCAACTATACGTGAAGTCGGCGCCGAAATAACCGAACTCAGGACATTTTTGAGGTACAATGCGGACCGTACTTGTCCACACGGAAAACCGATTTCCCGAGTTGTAGTTAATGCTTTGAGTGTGCGCACACTGACCAGACGACGAGATCATTGAACGGCCACGGGTCTGATTTTTAGTGTTTAGGAAGAATTTGTTTTAAGTAAACTTCATGGTGGTAGTTGAATTGACCAATGGCTATACGTCGACGTTGATGTTACGACGTGCGAACGTAGTGGTAAGTGTCAATTCGGCATATTGTTTTGCGCGGTGGACCTTTCCCCACACGTGTACGCGCTTTAACTGTTTTGGATATTGTACAGTTTTTTTGTTGGGGTGCGCGGTGATTGCTTTATGACCTATTGTGTGTAAATTCTTTTATTATTCTCAGCACATTAATTTATGTTGCATGAGAGCGTTATCTTTTTATGTTACATTGAAAGGTCAGTACTTTTAACATTTCTTTATGTATATTATTTTTATTGTATATAAGTATGGTCAACTTCGATGACCAGCATGCCTCGTGTGTGCTGAGAATTAATAATCGTATATTGTATTCGGAGAATTCATGTGTGAATTCTCCGTTACACGTGTCAATATATCTAAATGTTTTATTATTATTATTTTTTTGTATATGAAAATATAATCAGTATTCCGAGCGGAGCAAGTGTTAGTGTTTGTTTATTACAATAAAGAAATACAATTTATTTGAATCTGTTATTTTCTGAAACTAAATACAATAATGGTATGTGAGCATATCTATCATAAGATGTTGTTGTCGCCAAGGTTTACTTATAGAAATAACCATACCGAAGTTTATCAAATTTATTTGGTATATTTATTTAAATTATAAGCAGAAACTGGAATCGAACCGAAAAGAATCGGATTTCAAAATAAATTCGAAAAATATCTCTACACATTAGTAGTATCTTATACCTAGCACATAAATAAATAATTATAATGCAATTTATACATCTCTATACGAGTATATAAATTTCGATTGTCCGTGTGTATATGTCACTGAACTCCTCCTGTACGGCTGGACCGATAATAATGAAATTTTTTGTGTGCGTTTGAGTGGGTTTCTGGATGGTTTAGATTCATAATTATAGACCCAGTAAGTTCAATGAAGGTAGCTATTACGGGAAATTTTGAGATTCTAGGCGTTTAACAGTTACCACGGTGACCATTTAAATTGTTACTGAGTTTAAAACAATAATATATATATGTATAAACTATATAAGTATCTATACCTGCGTATATCTATAAAAAATATATAGATAATATACCAATTTTAATAATTTTACTATTTTTTTCACAGAGTTGTTCCAAATACTTCCCCGAGTGTCCCCACGTCGCCCATTTTTTCATTTTTTGTCTGAGGAAGAGAGAGGATATAATATATATTGTATTTAAATGTTCTGGTTTTTTGGCGAGGCATTTCAATAATTTTATAATTTTTTTTTCCTAAATATTGAAAAAAAAATTTTTTATTTCAGAACTGCGCACGGACGAAGTCGAATAATTAAGCTAGCGAAGCCGGAAAATTAACTTACTGTTTTGATTGTTTACTTGAACATCGAAATAGAACTGTAAATAAAACATATTGAGATTTAAAATGTAAATCACATTTCCAAGTAATTTTTAATGTACCAAGTTTCTGACGACACTATTGAACTTGAAAAAATTTTAGATTTTTTTTCACAGAGTTGTTCCAAATACTTCTCTGAGTGTCCCCACGTTGCCCATTTTTTATTTTTTGTCTGAGGATGGTAGAGGAGGGTATGTGATATATTTAAATGTTACGGTTTTTCGGCGTTTTTTAATATTTGCGAGTTGGGGATACTTGGAAAAGTATTTCTATTCTGTGAAAAAATATTTTAAAAAAGGACTGTTCTATTATAATATGTATAAGTATAAGGATTAAATTTTCGTTTAAAACTGCGCACGGGCGAAGCCGGATAATTCAGCTAGTATATATATATATATATATTTATATAAATGAACGTCTGTCTGTATATCTCGGATAAGTTTCTAAACTGTTGATCCGATTGTAATGAAACTTTGGTAAGTTGTTGTGCATATACCCTCGCGAAGGTTTCTGTAATATAAAATTTATAATACGACCAACGAGGGTGGTAGCTAATATGGGAAATTTTAGTATTCTAGGCATTAAATAGTTACTATGGTAACCATTTAAATTGTTATTGAGTTTAAACATAATCTATATATATATATATATATATATATATATATATATATATATATTATATCTATCTATATATATAAAATTTTGATAAGTTGTTGTACATACCAATTTATATATATTTTAAACAGTTGTGCAATTATGCTTCCCAAATAAAAAGTGATTGGGTGATCTACACTTCAAGCACGAAAAATAGAGCATCTCAAACTTCAGAAACAGTCGAATAAAGAAAAGCAAGACTGGAAAATAATAGAGTTAGCATTTCTCAAGCCCGTTCATTTAAAATATAATAGAAAGGTGATGAAAGACGGGAAACCGATCGAGTATGCACTTTTCAAGCCCGTTCATCAGAAACAACAGAAACGCATAGAAAGACGGAAAAACGATCGACTACACATTACACGATCCAGGCGGCCACTGCACGCTGAAATCAGTTTTGCTGCATTCCATTATGATGTTCATAAAAACTACAGTCTTCATTCGAGTGTTGTGATTGGAAAAATGGACAAAATATGTGGATATTGCGATGCCCTTAAATTTAAAAATGAAGCACCAGGAATGTGCTACGTGGGTGGAAAAATAAAATTGTCAAAATTATATTCACCACCTGAACCATTATCAACGTTGTTAACAAGTGATACAAGCCTTTCAAAACATTTCCTCTCTAACGTACGAAAATACATTTCGTGTTTCCAAATGACATCTTATGGTGCGACAAATATCGTGTGAGAAATTTACACGCCAAAATTCAAAGTGTAAGGGCAAATATATTATCATCGTGCTGGATCTTTAATACCATTTTCGAAGACAGATCACAGATTTATTTCATGGGAAACACTAATAACCAAATTGGTCAACGTTGCCAATTCAATACGGACACAAAACGAGAAATTGTCGCTGCATTATAAACTTTATTTGATCAACACAATGAATTAATTCAACTTTCCAGAATTGCTCTAGAACAAATGCCAGCAGATGACTACAAAATTGTATTTAGAGCAGACAAAACACCTATCGGCCAACACGTAAGACAATATAATGCACCGACGATAGATGAAATGGCAATCTTTATATTTGGTGAAGAATTTGATTCGCGTGAAAAAATTCTCCATCGCAAAAACGTTGATGTTCATCGAGTCTCGGAAACTTATCGCTCATACAACGGTTTGCAATATCCGATTTTATTTTGGCAGAGGACAGGACGGATATCATTTTAACATCAAATTGAGAAATCCAGGAACCAATGAGGAAATGAATAAGAAAGTTAGTGCCATGAATTACTATCGAATTGAATCGAATATTAATTCGTATCTGATTCGATAAATAACTATTAAAAATTTTAAGCAATTCGAAATATTATTTTTGGTATTTTTACGAAAATAAAAACGAAATTTTGTTTGGTACAAACTGGATGCGCCGACAGTTTCACCGGTTTTTTGCAATATGTTGGTAGTTCGAACGCTAAAAAGAAGATTACTGGGAAAATCGAAAAACGTTGCGTTTTTAAATGATCAACCATTAATTTAATTTCAATTATATTTTTTAAAAAAAATGTCTTATAATCAGTCTTTTTTTTGTTAGAATTAGAAAATACTCGTATACCATTTGAATAAAGTAAACAAATATACATTCGTTTATTTTGTTTTAAATAACAGTAGAAAAAACTATAGATAACACATAATAATAATAACACAATTGAATTACATTTAGCGAAATTAAATAAGGTTTATTTGTGTTTTTGTCAATTGCCAGTGCATTGTCATTATTGATTCCCTATATATACGAGTATGACTAACTTAACTAATTTGATTTAATTAAAATTTAAATAACACGTCTCTAAACAAATGTAAACAATGTAAATTCAGTGCGTAATAGTTTATAATTTAGTCTGACATTTTGTTGTTCATTTACTTCACCATAATGGGCTACACAATATTTTAACACTTCATGTCGTGGTCATAAAACGTGAAATCATATTGAAATAATAATTTATAATTATTTACTTGAAATAATGTTGATTAAATAACATACATTAACAAATCCATACACTATCAAATAATTGTAAGTTTACGTTCCAAATATACTTCGTCCGACTATTCGTGTTTAAATATGATTGTTTTTGCCATAAAGGATACAATGTTGTAACACGTTGTCATCACCTGAAAATCATATTTAAATTTATTGTAGTAAACACAGAGTTTATTCAACATTATGCGTTATAGAATAACAAATCAATACGCCAGCAAACAATTGCAAGTTGACCACTTTTTTCGGTGTAATTCTTATCACTGATCGATTACAATCATTCATCCGCATCGCTAATAATGCCAGTTTCTTAAATTTTAAATCCATTTGTGTCCAGTTACAAGAATATATTGCAAAGTTCATTGATTCATGCTACATATAAAGTAAACAATTATCGTACGAAGATAATATGAAATGAATTTATAAAATTACTTTCTCGTTTAAGTTTCCAATAAAATAACAATACAGAAATAACAGTGCAATACTATACAACAGACCACCTCCGACCTTGAATAAATTATAAATTGAAAACAATTCTTTTGATACACATACCTTCAAATAAACAAATACAATTATTCGTATTAAATAATTCTTATAATAATATACATCTTATATTAATTTTACCAAAATAAAAGCATAGGTCGTGACAATGATTGCGCCCGATGTAAAAGTTATGTATAACAGTACGATAGGCCATATATAATATGTTAAAAATAATTTCATTTTCCTAAAAAAAAAAAAAATGTAATGTAAACCTATATCTATTCTCCTATTTACTTTATGAATCAACTCGGGCGTCCATCAGTTTTTTTAGGTAGCATTCAAACAGCACGTTAATCGTTATAACCTCACTTTACCATGTTGACTAATTATCCGGAGCATATAACCATGTGTCATGCTCCTACACAGAAGTCGTACACCCCGGATCGCTTCTTAAAGTGAATATAGTATGTCATATATTATATACGTACAATATACATATTTATTATGTTACAAATTTACAAAGTATATAACTCGGACATCGTTTTACGATTAAGGGAATTAATGGAGAATTCGAAAAAGTGTTAAATAAAGTAAGTAGTTCTTACTACATACAATTTTCTATTGTAAGGTGACACTCGTCAAGATCATCCGAACACTTCGTCTAATCAAAATAGTGTTTATAGGAAAAAAAACACACCATTGTTAAAATAATACAATACCTACTACTCACAGTGTAGTAGGTATCTAATATTGATAGATAGTGGAGGATACTGCAGATTTAGATTCAAGGGAGTTTATTTAATGTCGATAATGTTGTTTGAATAAGTTAGAGCCTTTGAAGAAAGGAGAAGGACAATTAGCAGATAATCAAGTACCTATATCAATTTATGATTCATTAACTAAGTTTAACGTAATTTAAATCAAATATTAGGTATCACTGTATCAAATAGTTAAGCGGTAAGTTGTAAAATACCAAAACATGCTTACTGTAAAAAAATATACTTACAAATGAAGTTGTTGTTGATAAAAAATAATGGTTTTTAAATTATCGTAATAGATCATATAATCATTTTGGTTGTCTGAAAATTTAAATTTAATTGACATTATAACCAAAAGAAATATAAAAATGCACATTGAATTTGTATTAAGGATAAAGTTTTACTTAATGACCGATAAATTAAATTAAATTTATGTCAGTTGTTATTATTGTACTCGTATATATTATTTTTAATTTTTTCAACGAAGTTTATATTGAAAATATTTAGTTGTTCAATAAGAACTATACATTTTTTTTTTATAAATAACGGTATTTTTATTTTGTGTCTTAGAGAATAAAAATAATTCCCAAAATTATTGTTAAAATAATCCTACCTGTTTGGATTTTGTCTTCGTGTCCAATGTTTTGCGTCGCGTCTTCGAGTAATTCGTATTGTCCAACAGAATGCCATAAAGAATATCTCGGTTCCAATCATTATGTACGTGACACTTACGAACGTAAAAAATTCGAGCATGTAAAATGTTAGAAAATACTGATTGTAAGTGCTTATATAGTTACGGGGAACCGTAAATTTATAATGTTCCGGAAACGTAAATCATCATTTAGAGTCGTAAATGCATAAGTGAAGAGAGGAAATTTTAGATATGTAATATAATATATATGTATATTAATGATATGTAATATTATATACCTGCTATCATGCTTCGATCTTTAGTAAACAATCTTTGCTTTCCAATTTCATTTTTATGCCAAATATGAGTACTGCAATAAGTTACGGCAACTTTGGAATTAGTGATATGAATATTTATATTCGATGGACAAACATGTTGAATTTTTATGGACCCACCACTTTTAGTAGACTTTTTTATCTATAATATATGTATTTATTAAGGTATAATAATAATTAGATATACAATGTAATAATTTAATTTTTAGTAATTAATTCATTCAAAATTACTATATTTGTAAATTTCTTACATCATCTGAAGTTCAAGTGTTAGACCATCTGTGGCAATAATAGTAAATGTACTCTTTATTTGTACGTTTTTTATTTGACGAATTTTTTATATACTGACAATTACTATTTTCTTCGATGACTTTTTTCCATTTTTTGAAATCTGTGGATTAATAAACATTATAATTTTAAACATCATCCTAGGTATATCATAATTCATAGGCGGAGGGTTGATGTTTATTAAATCCAGATATTGTAGTATAAGTTAAATTACAAGATTCGCAAATATACATTTTATTAAAATATTAAAAAAATTTATATAGGTATGAAGATATATAAACATCAAAACGTCGAGAACTGTATCGTGGGTGCAGATCGTGACGCAAGCGCGGTTGACGACAAAAAGGGAAGAGACACCTTCTCGAAAGTTCGCCTGGCCCGAGTCGTCGCGGACATGGCTAAATATATTTATATTTATTTAGCCATGGCGCGGAGAGCTGGTCGCAGTGTTGCCAGTTGCCAAAACTTGTATGATGGAGGTGGCCGACACAAAGATGGCAGGTTAGTTTACCAGTTTTTATGAATGTATATGTTACCGGCCAAACTCGATTTCAGGATAAACTAGTTTATTATAAGCCAAACTAGTTTATCCTGAAATTAAAATTTACATTTTAGGAAGAACTGGTATAGCCTAAGCTAAACTGATCAAGACTCTCAAAAAAAAAAAAAACAAAGAATGTTTATTTTTAAATTCTGAGCGGAGCTATGAATCTATTGTTTATACAATGATGTTTTTTTTCTATCCTGTGTACAGATTTTGGACCAGAATGAGTGCTCCGATCTTTTCGGTCACAATTTGTTTCCGGCAGCAATCCGCATCTAGTTGGTACTTTAGAAAGGTCATTTTTCAATTTTCTCAAAAGCACCTAAAAATATAATTAAAAAACACTATAAATGCAATTTCGTCTTAATCGATTGTTGTTTATTTTATTACGGAATAACTGATAACGGAAAGTTTATTTGATCTCGCCAAGTAAATCGAAAATGTTACTTAGCATCACAAATGATATCACAACTTTATAATGCTAAACACTTACGAGGTACGTAATAACTGGTGATAGAGTTTTTTTTACTTAGCCGTTTTTTTACACGTAGCTGCAGGCAAAGTGTTTTTGTTGTAATAATAATAATCCATATTCGGACTTTTATCCAGTATATATATATATATATATATATATATATACTAGCTAAATTACCCGCAGGCCCGGATTGGGCCGGCGGGCTACCGGGCGAAACCCGGTGGGCCGTTGAAAATTTTAAAGATTTGGGCCGGTTCGATAATGGGTTTTGAACCAGTGTTAATACCATAGGCGCTTGGGCCGGTCTAGGCGGACAGCCCCGTACGCAATTTCTTCCCAATCCGGCGCTAATTACCCGACTTCGCCCGTGTGCAGTTTTAAACAAAAACTTGTTCATATATATATATATATAATACGGGAAATTTTAGGATTCTTGGCGTTAAACAGTGACCATGGTGACCATTTAAATTCTTATTAAAAAATAATTTATAATTTAAAATAAAAATTGGTTTAGTAGTTACGGAGTTTATCGAGGACGAACATCACCTATAAGCATTCCGCAATTTAGTGGAAAACGGGATGAGTGGTACTCATTTAAGGACCAATTTGAAAACATAGTTCATAATAATGATAATATAGACAATATGCAAAAAATGTATTATTTGAAAACAAGTTTAAACGATGAAGCAGCCCAAGTCATATCGTCTTTGTCATCAGAAGGGAATAATTACATTGAAGCGTGGAATTTGATAAAAGGCAGATTTGATAATAAGCATTTGGTGTTCCAGACTCACTTGCATAAATTATTTACACAACCTGCAGTTCAAATCGAATCCCCACAGACGTTAAAAGCGCTAATTGACACAACAAATAAGCATATTCGTGCGCTGAAAATATGAACCGACCCACAGAGTATTGGGATGATGTTTTGGTGCATTTGGTGTCAACAAGATTACCTGTGGACATGCGCAAAACATGGGAAATTGAGTCTGCAAATTATTTAGAATTTCCAACATGGCAAGCTCTGAGTGATTTTGTCGAAAGCCGAATACATGCGTTGGAGGTAATGCAATTCCGACCGAACAGTAACACATACAAGTGTAAACCACAAAGAACAGTTACCCATGCTACTATTACAAACAACAAAAGCAGCCAATCATGTCCAATCTGTAATTTGTCGCACAGTATTTACAAATGTAACACATTTATGGGAGCAACAGTAAGTGATCGTTATTCGTTAGTCAAAAGGTCACAAATCTGTTGGAACTGTCTTCGAGTTGGACATTTCCTATCTCAGTGTACAATGAACAAAGGGTGTAAAACTTGTGGTGAAAACATCACACACTTTTACATAAGGAGACATCACATATCAAATCATCAATAGAAAACAACACACCATCAGTTATGACCAATACTACAAGGGAAACATCTACATCTAATCAAACTAACATTGTACATGCACATCATGGATTATCAAGGTCTTCGGTATTGCTGTCTACTGCGTTGGTACGCATACATGGTACTAATGGCTGTACAGAGTTCGTTAGAGCATTGCTTGATTCAGCCTCACAATCACATTTCATCACCACATCATTAGTTCATCGCTTAGGATTAAAATGAAAAATGCCAAGTCGGTGTCGAAGGTATAAACGGTGTTGCTACTCAAATCTCAGGACTAACATCTTTCCAGATTTCATCACGCTGCACAGATGCTCATTATTCGATGACCGCACTGGTAGCTCCAATCATCACCGTTCAACTGCCCACTGAAAATATTCCAATCGAGCACTGGTCGTATCTGGAAAATGTTTCCTTAGCTGATCCAAATTTTCATATACCAGGAAAGATTGAATTGTTGATTGGTGCAGAATTATTCATGGATATCATCAAGGAAGGTAGTATACGTAGTTCGGTTAATAATCCTTCATTGCAGAACACCGAATTTGGATGGGTCGTATCCGAAGTCATTCATTCACATCTAAACCGTATGTCGACTCATACACGTCTACAACTACCATCGCTGGTTGTTCGAACGTCTCTGTGGATAACTTGCTAAAACGTTTTTGGGAAATGGAAGAGGTTCCTCGTATGACGGTCATGTCTTCTGAAGAGTTAACATGTGAAAATCATTATATTGCTACACACTCCAGAAATGTTAATGGACGATTTGTGTTAAGATTACCATTTAAACAACTACCACCTAAAGTAAACAATTCATATGTTTTAGCTGCCCAACGTCAATACAAAGTTGAGCGTTTCCTCTCAAGCATCCAGACATATCCAGTCTTTACAGAGACTTTATGAGAGAGTATGAAAGTTCTCACCACATGCAAAAAGTAACTACCGATGATTTACAACCTCATGTCTTTATACCACATCATCACATATACAGACCAACCAGTACAACAACCAAGTTACGAGTCGTCTTTGATGGATCATGTACAATGAATTCGGGTCATTCGTTAAATGACTACTTACATAAAGGGCCTAAGCTGCAAAGAGACATTGTAAACGTTCTGATCAATTTCCGACTCTCACGTTATGTTATGACCGCTGACATTAAACAAATGTTTCGCCAGATGTTCATTCACCCCGACGATCGAATTTATCAGTGTATCTTGTGGCGTGAAACTCCATCTGAACCACTCCAACCATTTATGCTCAATACGGTGACATATGGGTTGGCTCCATCACCCTATCAAGCCATTCGTACACTGCATCAACTAGCCAAAGACGTTTCTGATCGTCATCCTAACGCATCAAAGGTCATCTTAGAAGACTTTTATGTCGATGAAGTAATGACTGGCCGAAACAGCGTTGACGAACTGTGTAGTTTACAAAAGGAATTAATTAATGTATTGCAGCAAGGGGGTTTTGAACTTCGCAAATGGGCAAGTAACAGTTCGTACATCCTGGATACGATTCCAGCATCGCATCGTGTTGCACAATTACCATTCTGTGACCAGTCGGACCATGCCATCAATGTGTTGGGTATAAGTTGGAACGCCAGCAAAGATACTTTTGCCATTCAAGTTAACACATTGAAATTCGATGAACATATCACCAAACGCAGTTTGCTGTCTAACATCGCTCGGGTGTACGACCCATGTGGTTGGCTTTCTCCACTTGTGGTTGTATCTAAACTTCTAATTCAACAGTTGTGGAAAGAGAAATTAGGGTGGGATAATGAAGTGTCCCGTGAGTTAACGCAGTCGTGGCATGCACATCGTGCGTCGTATCAATGTCTGACCACTTTTGACATTCCCCGATACGTTAACCAGTCGTCAACGCAAATCATTACTTACAACTTGCATGGGTTCTGTGATAGCTCGGAGCAGACCTGACTACATCTACTTTGTTGGTTTCAAAAACAAGAGTAGCTCCTCTTAAGAAGATTTCCATACCACGCCTGGAATTGTGCGGAGCTCTTCTGCTGGCACAGTTAACCGACTCAGTTCTCAAATCTATACATACAACTATAAGTAACGTTTATCTTTGGTCAGACTCCACTATCACACTTCAGTGGATTCAAAGTGAACCGTACAATTGGACCACTTTCGTTGCCAATCGAATTACACAGATACAACAACTCATTCCGGCAGCTATATGGCGACATGTTTCTTCGTCCGACAATCCGGCAGATGTGGCTTCGCGTGGATTGACGGGTGAGCAACTTGTTGACTGTAAGCTGTGGTGGCAAGGTCCTGAGTGGCTAATTGATAGTGCCAGGTGGCCTGCTTGTGTCAACGTTCACTCAAAATCGTTACCGGAAAAACGTCCTGTCCGCACGGTGACTGGAACTACTACTATAGCCACTGATGATTTACTAATGAGATATTCCGATCTTGAATGCCTTTTAAGAACAACATCTTACATATTACGCTTCATACATAACTGCACTCCAACATCATCTACTTGTCATAGAGGACCCATTGGAATAGGTGAAAGACGCTCCGCTCTTATAATTTGGCTCAAACGTATGCAGTATGACGCTTTTTCTACCGAAATCAACCGTTTACGTCGGAATGTTGCGATACAGTCGTCCAGTTGCTTAGCTAGCTTCAATCCGTTTTTGGATGAATTCGACTTACTTCGTGTGGGAGGCCGGTTGAGACATTCAACTTTATCCTTCACTCAGAAACATCCTATCATATTAGCAAAGAATCACACGCTCACTCTGTTAATTATCCGACAGGTGCATTTGTCAAATTTACATGCCAGCTTAAACGTAATGCTGACACTTTTGCAAACCAAGTACTGGCTGATTCATGGACGAAGCACTGTAAAACGTTTTATTCATCAGTGTGTTACTTGCTGCCGCTATCGTAAAGTCAGAAGTCAGCAACTCATGGGTGACTTGCCTATTAATCGTGTAACCATCTCAAGTCCTTTTGCCAAATGTGGTGTAGATTATGCTGGACCCTTTCTCACTCGCTTACCCAAGGACGCGTCCGCATTCAAACAAAAAGTTATTTAGCGTTGTTTATTTGTCTTGTGACCAAAGCCGTTTTGTTTATTTGATCTCGCCAAGTAAATCGAAAATGTTACTTAGCATCACAAATGATATCACAACTTTATAATGCTAAACACTTACGAGGTACGTAATAACTGGTGATAGAGTTTTTTACTTAGCCGTTTTTTACACGTAGCTGCAGGCAAAGTGTTTTGTTGTAATAATAATAATCCATATTCGGACTTTTATCCAGTATATATATATATATATATATAACATCATAATAAATGGTCTCACCCGCAGGCCCGGATTGGGCCAAGCGGGCTACAGTGAAACGAAACCACGGTGGGCCGTTGAAAATTTTAAAGATTTGGGCCGGTTCGATAATGGGTTTTGAACCAGTGTTAATACCATAGGCGCTTGGGCCGGTCTTCGTAGAGCGGACAGCCCGTACGCAATTTCTTCCCAATCCGGCGCTAATTACCCGACTTCGCCCGTGTGCAGTTTTAAACAAAACTTGTTCATATATATATATATAATACGGGAAATTTTAGGATTCTTGGCGTTAAACAGTGACCATGGTGACCATTTAAATTCTTATTAAAAAATAATTTATAATTTAAAATAAAAATTGGTTTAGTAGTTACGGAGTTTATCGAGGACGAACATCGTGCATGTTTTTTAGTATAATAAATTATAAATTATTTTTTAATAACAATTTAAATTTAACGCCTAGAATCCTAAAGTTTCCCGTATTTTCTACCACTCTCGGGAGGGGTAGGAGAGTGAAAAATACTTTACGACCTATTCTCATATCTACCAAATATAAAAAAAAAAATTTCATTAAAATCGGTCGAGTCGTTTCGGAGGAGTGCGACCACGAACAATGTGACACGAGATTTTTATATATTAGAGTTACACGCCGCCGGGCCATTGTCGCGATGTGTGTGTCGGTCCACCAAGTGGATATATATATATATATATATATATATATATATATATACCTAGGAATCTTTTTTACATGTCTACCGTAATCACAAAATATATTTCGACGATTTAAAATAGACAATTTTTTGCAATTTCATCCATCTAAAATCTAAATAATTTAATTGTAATGAAAATCAAAAAGAAAAGCTTGTCATTAAACAGTTGAAGAGTTGTAAACGATTCATAAGAGAGAGATATGAAATTCAAGACTTTAATGATAAAGTTACAAGAAATGAGTTTTAGAAATTTTTTTTATTACAATTTAGACAATTTTTAATTTATCACTTATTGAAGACACTACATCAATTTACTTATTTTATTATTTATATTTTTTTAGAGTATCAAGGTTTACTGCAGATCTAAATACTCTCTAGTGACAAAAGACGTGTTAAAAATGAATATATCATAATATATAAAATTATCGTACTTAATGAAATCAGTGATGTTCTTGAACTATTCAATATAATTATATAATACAAGGCGTAATAATGTCAAGAAAACAGGCCAATCATTTTTCGTTGAAATAATGTTTTTTCGAGGCCATCGTAATTTTTCGGAAAAGATTACAGGTGTAAGTACGAGTATAATATGAGATACTCATGAACAAATAACAATAAAAACAACTGCAGCGGCCACAATGAATGATGTTTATTCATTGTCTTTTTCGTAAATAAATGATACGACGCAGGTGCTTTTGTTCTTAAAAACATTATAGTGTCGCAAGCAGTGTTGTACGATATTTTATGTTTTACATAATCGTGTAACTTTTTGAGGAAAAAGAATTTGCAAGAAAATATTTAAAACAATATGATTCATTTTAAAACACAATTAATCATCTCGGCGTTAATATTTTTTTCCATTCACAGCGGTATATTTACTTTATTAAATAAGTAGTTTTTTTTTTACCGCGTTTAAAAACTATTGAGAAAATTGGTTTTCTTTCAATTTTTAAGTTTTATCAATTAGACGTCAGAAAACCAGTGGTGTTCCCATAGGGTGTACTCCATATACGCCGTATACTCTCATAATTTTTTTGAAAAATCATGGGTGTATTGCGTATGCTCTCAATTCTCAAGTTACACGCAACGGAAAAAACATAAGTATTAAAGAAAGGCCTCAAAAGTTTTAGTCGATTTTTTTACTTTTTATGATTAATTTTATTTTTGAAATTTATATTTATTAATTTTCCCACTGTAGGCCTCTATACTGCCGGCACGCACATCACAAGTATTACGCCAGTATAACATTGACGTTGATAGCCGAAATATTAGCCATTATGTATAACGATAATAAAAGTAGTCAGATAAATCAGATATATTATCGTCATTAAAATGTTATCGGCGTCCGGCGACTAAAGTCCCCTGTACACAATTTTTTTCACTAATTTATTTAATTAATTTTTTTGATACTTTTATGGATTTAAGAAGAAAAATAATTACTTTTAATTATTTTATTATTTTTCATACGATCGAAATCACCTCTATCCTCGCATCTACTCCTGTAAATCGTAAGAAAAATATATGTATAATATTGAATGTTTAAGTTTTGGACTTGGGTACTTAACGGCACGAACGAGACTAGGGGGGAGGGGATGTTACACCCCACCACCAAACACTCAGCTCAGTCGGCAAAAACAGAAAATTGATTTTTTTCTGGAGGGGGGGTATATATGAAAAAAAATTCGGGAGGGGTTACATAAGAAAAAATTGGAGGGGGTGCAGCGTATACCACAGTTAGGTACTGATGGTATGTACTATAAAATATTGCTATTAATATTAAAATTATATTTAAAAATTCCTACTCAGTTTGGAAATAAATCTCAATACCTATAATACATTTAAACAAAAATAATTTATTAATTTTAATATGTTTGGCATAAATCATATTTAAAGAATGTTTGTTTAAGCAAAATAAACTGCAAAAAGTATTTAATATGTAATAAATAAATGAAAGCATATTAACATTTTTTAATAAAGATAAAAATTTGTTTTGATTGTTTGAAAAACTATATTATCAATTATCATTAATAATTTAAAAAATAGAACCATAATAATCATTTTATGGGAAAAGAATATTCTAATATTCAGACAAATATAATAATAATAATAATAATAATAATAATAATAATAATAATATTTTATATAAGCTGAGCTAAATTAAAAAAAGGGTTCATTGTTCAGTATTGTATAATTAATAATGATAACCAGTATTAAAGTTTTATTTCTTTCTCAACAAATTTGATGGGAACATCACTGCAGAAAACTAATAAGAAAATCGAAAAAATTACAATTAAAGTAGGTATAGGTACCGGTGTCATAAGATTATATTACCGTCAACAAATTTTACCCCCGGTAAAAATATCCTAGTATATAATTACCGGGAGTAAAATTAACCTAGGATATTTTTACTGCTGATAATTTAATACTATTTTCCTTGGGTGGGTAATAATATACTAGGATAACTTTACCGCCCGGTAAAAATAATTCGTTTAACTCGGGCGGGGGGTACAAATATCCTGGGTTATTAGTGCTAATACGGTAAAACGAATCCAAAGGGGGGTAAAAATATACTGGAATAACTTTACGGCCCAGTAAAAACACTGCATTTTATTCGAGCGGGGGTAAAAATATCCTGGGTTATTATTGTTAATACGGTCAAATGAACCAAAGGGGGGTACAAATATACTGGATTATTAGTGCTAATACGGTAAAACGAATCCAAAGGGGGGTAAAAATATACTGGGTTAACTTTAAATCCGGGGGTAAAAATCGCCTGTTACACCGGTACTGTACTCGCCCAATTAAACGGACCTATTAATACATTGTAATACGCGCGATATCGGTGACACAAAATGGCAGAGCAGGGTGGTGGAGTGGGCGTGCATTGCCGTGCCGTACAATATTGGCGCTCGATTACAATAATAAAAAAAAAATAACGTGTGCGGCCCGCTCATAATATGTACATACAGAATTATGGGACCACTTTTCATGCACGTTACAATTTTTTTTTTTTTTACTAACACATAACAGCAAGCATAATCTGTTTGTCATAACATAATATGTACATGACCCGGGAAAATAATTCTGTGTTCAACTCCTTTTGGGTGTAATTCGCTGTGGAAGCAATCCTTTTTTAAAACTAATCACCCGAAATAACGGTTAAAATATTTTAATAATTTGTATTGTACTATAAAATAATTAAAAAATAGTCTCTAGCGATTTAAGCTGTGTGTTGATCGATATATTAAAATTTTAACCCCTTTTTCGCCCTTTTAGAGATGGAATTTTGAAAAATCCTTTCAGAGTGCTCTCCTACGTTGTATTAAAAATCTCTGTGCACAATTAAAAATCTCTAGACCTAGTGGTTTAGGTTGTGCGTTGATCGATATATCAAACTTTAATCCCTTTTCACCGCTTTAGGTGTGGAATTTTAAAAAGTCCTTTCTTAGTGTTCGCCTACGATGTAGAAGGAACTTGTGTGCAAAATTTCATGTGTCTAGACCCAGCGGTTTAGGCTGAGTGTTGATGAATCAGTCAGTCAGGACAAGTTATTATATATATATATATATATATATATATATATATCGTGTTATCTCGTTTATTTGTACACTGTACAGTCCACTTTCCAACGCATTATCTATGTCGATTAAGTTCATCGCACGCAGGCAATCTGTCTTGACAACGAGTACATAATCGTTACCGGTGCACAATAATTTTCTGGTGTTACAAACAAATAATACAATAATTTCAGTTTTTAATATAATAATTTTATAATCATCGTTATTGTCATCCTTAATGAAATCATTGATGTTCATAAAATATTCAATAATAATTTAAGACAAAGTGTAATTATCCCAAAAACCTAGACTATATTTCGGTGAAACGTTTTAGAAAACGTAATTTCGAAATCATGATAATTTTTCAGAAAAGAATACAGGTTTAGGTATAATGTGAGGTACTCGTAAGCAAATAACAGTAAAAACAAATGTAGCGACCACAAACGATGTTTATTCATCGCCATATTTGTAAATGAATGATAATACGACGCAGGTGTTCATATTTAAAAAAAATGTATACTGTCGCAAAGAGTGTAGTACAATAGTATATTATGTTTTACATAATCCTGTGACTCTTAGAGGAAAAATAAGTTGCAATAAAATCTTTAAACCATAATGATTTACTATAAAACACAATTAATTATCTCGACGTTAATATTATTTTCCATTTACAGTAGTAAGTTTATTTTATTAAAATTACGCAATTGCTTTCAATCCCCCTTGTTTACTATTTAAATATATTTCAAATTTTTATTATTACCACTATTATATGATTTAATAGTAATCAATTTATATAAAAGTTATTGTATAATAATTGTAATATTTTTATAAAATATACATATGTTCTGAAGGTAAATGTAATTCAAGTGAGGAGGACGATGTATTTTCAGGTAAGCTTATTAGTTTTCGTGAATATATATTCATTATACACGTAACATTTATATGATTATATTATTATTATTATTTTTTTATTATTATATCTTACAAGAGGATAATGGATCGCACTAAAAATCCTCGTGTTGATCCCATGAAATCATATCTAACACTACATTTCATGCACAAAAATCTATGTATATGTATTTGCAATCCTTGTGAAACAAGAAACTCAATCCTTATTATTTTCTCTTACAAAAATTCTAATCTTACATAGAACTGTCTTAAAACATTGACCTTCAATACGTCGAACAATAACAAAAATTTATTGTCATTAACACTATATCGTTTTATTATTTGATTCATCTACATAAAAAAAAGAAAAAAGGTAACGAGCCCGGGGTGTTGTGGATATCGCTTAAGTGAATTACTTGGGTAAAGATTTTAGAGTTTTATTTTTATTTTAAATTTGAAAGCAATGATAAGTCGTTGCATTCGATAAAACGATTCTGAGCGGAGCTTACTTTTCTCGTAAATATAGTCCAAAGTTACATATTTGGTGAAAATTTCATGTTCCTATGACTATTAGTTTCAAAATTACGAAGAAATAAACAACAGTCGATTAAGACGAAATTGCATTTTTAGCGTTTTGTAGTTATATTTTTAGATGCTTTTGAGAAAATCGAAAAATGACTTCTCTGAAGTACCAACTAGATGCGAATTGCTGCCGGAAACAAACTGTGATCGAAGAGATCGGAGCACTCCTTCTGGTCGAAAATCTGTACACAGGATAGAAAAAAAAATAAACATCATTGTAAAATCAATAGATCCATCGCTCCGCTCAGAATCCAAAAAAGTGAAATAAATGAAATAGAACGATGTAAAAATAAATGTATTATTACTAATGTGAGACAAAGGGTGAACACCACGACTTATCACTTATGCGATGTGTGTAAATAAGGATTTCATAAGGAATGCTTACAGGGGCGCATTAAGGGGGGGCAAAGGGTGCATTTGCCCCGGGCGGCACACCGATCATAGTCATTTGGAATTATGTTTTGGTCTGTTGGAATTTTAATCTGTACTGTAAATTTAGGGGCGGCAAATGATATTTGCCCCGCCCCCCTCCCATCACTAAATATTGAACCTTAATGCGCCCCTGAATGCTTAATAAGACATGCGATTTTTTTAAATATTTTACTTTTTCGTTGCTTCTCCTGTATGTTCAGGATGAACTTATGTACATGGTGAAATACAATCTACGGGAGCGTTTATAAGAAAGGGTTAACTGTGTAGGAAAATATCGACTAATGTGGGAAGGATGACATCGAGTTTTTCCGCCAGTGGCTATATTATATGGCCTTAGTAATATTCCTGGTGGATTCCCTAATGGTACTCTTGAATAAAATAATATGTTATTATTTAAAATGTTTAGAATATGTCAATATTTTCCTGGTTTTTTATAAATTAATTAGCTTAACCAATAGGAAAAAAAAAACCATAAATAATAAATAATGTGATTAATTACTGTAGTATGAAATATCAAAATATATTGTCAGAAAAATTCGATGAAATAATAAATCGCAAAGAATATTATATACAATTTAATTACTCAAATAAATTGTAAAGTAATTTTACTGTATATTCATATTTCCGACAAAAATGTTTTATATTTGTATTATTTACAATCTTATAATATTTTAAAATAAAAATCAATATTGATAATATGCTGGTGTTACGAACACGAAATACAATAATTTTAGATTTCAATATAATAATTTTATAATAATTATTATTATCGTTCTTAATGAAATCAGTGACGTTCATGAAACATTCAATAATAATTTAATACAAGGTGTAATAATGCTAGAAAAACAAGAATATAATTTTTCGTTGAGATAACGTATAAAATGTAATTTCGAAGTCACCGTATTTTTTTGATATTAAGATATAGGTGTAATGTGGGGTACTCCTGAGTAAATAACGGTCAAAACAACTATAGCAGTCACAAACGATGTTTATTCATTGCTTTATTCGTAAATAAATGATAACATAAAGCAGGTGTTTTGATTTTTAATAATATTATACTGTCATAAGGTGTGTTGTACTATACAATATAGTATATGTTTTACATAATCCTGTGACTTTTAAAGGAAAAATGAGTTGCAATAAATTTTTTAAACCAATATGATTTATTTTAAAACACAATATTAATCATCTTGGCGTTAATATTGTTTTTCATTCACAGCAGACCACAGTAAGTTTATTTTATTGAAACTACGTGATTGCATTCAATCCGCTTTGTTTACTACTTAAATATATTTTAAATCTCTATAGTTACTACTGTTCAGAGGCGAACTGGAAGGTATTCGGCCCAGTGGGAAATCAAAATTATCGGCCCAATCCAGCATCGGCCAACTAGATTGTCATATTATGTTTATTATTGACTACGAATCAAATCTACGACGCATTTTGTCATTTTTATTTTTTTTTTTGGAACAAGTTTAGTTTATGGGATACTTCGATTGTTTTTATGCCTGAGGATATTAACGTTTTAAAAACGATGGTGAAAAAATTAATTGGCGCAAATCATTAGTTTATGAGTTATAGAATTTTGAAATTTGCGTATTTTACAATAGTAGTCTAAATAGTATATTTCTTCAATTGTCACTGTTCCTTTGTTATGGATCAATGGACAAGACAGCGATCTTAACACGTCGGACGCGGATTCAAATTCTCTACTCCTCATTATACGTTATAATTATTAGTTGTTACAATGTAAAAATAAAATCCAACCAAAAAGTCGTTTATATTTGTAAGAATTATACATGATTAACATAAGATCCGAAAAAAAAATCGTAAAAATCCAACTAGACTTGTACTTTTTTTTGCACGTGAGCAGTTCCATATAGTGGGTAAAACACAGAATCCGCTTCTATTTATAGATCACATTCCAAATTATCGTCATCAATAATTTATGACAGAATATCCTAATGTGACTACTGACCAGCAGCTTATCGATATTGATAATTTGATGTTTCTCATTAATCATTACGCAGATCATTGGTACACTCATATTTCCCAATATTTTTATACAAGTATATGAAATTTTTATTTATTTATTTATTCTTTTAAAAATCATTATTGTTCTTTTCAAATATATGTATATATATTTAATTATTTTTCTTAAGCTCATCGGCCCTAGAAAGTTTGCGGTCCAGTAGGAAATTTCCCACTGTCCCAACGGGCCAGGCCGCCTCTGCTACTGTTATATGATATAATAGTAATCAATTTATATGAACTATTATTATGTAATAATTGTAATATCTTGTATAAAATATACATATGTATGTTCTATAGGTGAAAATGATTCAAGTAATGAGGACGATAAGGTTACAAAGATGGAAGGTTAGTTTACCAGTTTTCATGAATATATGTTATCGGCCAAACTCGATTTCAGGATAAACTAGTTTATCATAGGCCAAACTAGTTTGGCCTAAGTAAGTTAGGATAAACTAGTTTATCCTGAAATTAAAATTTACATTTTAGGACGAACTGGTATAGCCTAGGCTAAACTGATCAAGACTCTCAAAAAAAAAAAAAAAAATGTATACGCGTATATATACATACGTCTACGTCATTATTATTTTTATTTATTATTTAATTTACTACACGATATGCACTTATTGCACGATATTACTACTATATAATTACCTATTTCTTTTTTTTTTTTACAAGATTTATTATTTATTAATAGTGTTTAGACAAGCCAAAAAGTCCACATTTATTTATCTTTATGAACTTTAACTGTCATAACGATTCGTTTTCATTATATACATTATATTTTCTGATTACCGTTATTGTAATCTATCGGATTTCGTATGCGATTAAAACCCATTGGAACGTTATTTTGTAATGCGTAGTGTACATAGATTCAGTGGCGTATTTAGGGGGGCTTGGGGGCTATTGCCCCGGGCATCACGTTTTTGGGGGTAGCAAATTTTTAAGGGTTTCGTTTGAATAATATTAATACTTATCGTTTTTGAAATATTTGATATTCGATGTTTAATTTGGAAAAAAAATATAATTAGGCAAATTTCAGTATCTAAATTTGGCATAATATGAAGTTTTTTTTTATTCGTATAATATTAAAATTGTAACCTGCAGCTGCTTCCCAGCGGCCATTTAATTTATTGCTCGTATGTAAAAGAAAAAAATTGTATGTTTACCGCGTTACTGTAACAACCATATAACTCCGGAGTTGTCTATTTATGTTGCACCAGAACATCAGTATCAGACAACTCCATTTTCATTAATATCTTAGGAACAAATATGATTTGTAAGAGAAATATAATTTATTGCACCTACGTGTAAATAACTTTTTTTTTTATCTTTTTATTTAATAAACCTATTTTGTCAAAAAAAAGTGGAGTTCTCTGATAGTTGACATAAACCCTTCAATTGTTATCCTTAACGAGCACTAATTAATTTGTAGTATTTTTAGGTTTATTACACTAAACGAGAAATGATATTGTGCTGAAAATGTGCTTAGTGTTGCGAATAAAGTATACTTTCAATATTTTAGATTCTGAGCGGAGCGATGAATCTATTATTGTTTTTACAAAGAATATTTATTTTTAGATTCTGCGTGGCGCCATGATTCTATTGTTTATACAATGATGTTTTTTTTTCTATCCTGTGTACAGATTTTGGACCAGAAGGAGTGCTGGTCCTTGAATGTGTTCCTAGGGCAACGAAATTCTAAATACGCCCCTGCATAGATTGTTAGTCTATTCGATAACACCGCCCAAGTGGTTTTGTTTACGAACTCTGCGTTGCATCTCTTGTATTATTTTTATATTCGATTATAGTTAAAGTTTCATTTATTTTTACTTAATTCTAAAATCTCTTATCATTCACGTTTTACGCCCTAATAGTGGTTGTCTATCTCAGTAACCGACAAAATGATACGGTGGTGCTCAAACATCATATCACAGAATAAATTAAAACAACACTGCACGACATTTAATTCGTTATCAGTTTATCACATAAAACTGGAACTGACCATATGTCTTAATTAAATTATCTTATTAAAAAAGATTGCGACTTAACGATTTTCAATATTTTTTGAAAAATTTGTCTCGCTAATATAGTTCAGAGTTACACATTTGGTGAATATTTCATGTTTTTATTACCATTAGTTTTAAAATTACAAAAAAGAAAACGATAATCGTTTTTGACGAAATCGCGTTTTTACCGTTTTCACGACATTTTTTGGTAATTTTTTCTGGCGCTTAAAAAAAGTATTGAGAAAATCGAAAAATGACCTCTCTAAAGTGCCAATAATCTATGTAATTTACTATCGGAAAACAGTGCTACATACGTATAAAGATTGGAGTACTCCTTCTGGTAGAATTTTCGGCTAGGTACAGACAAAAAAAATAAAAATAAAAAACACATCATTGCGTTACAATTATATAATTTTTAACCTTTTTTCATTGTTCTTGGGGCGGTTTTAACCCGAACCCACCTCCCCATAAGAACAGGGCCGGGGCTAGGTTTTGCGAGGCCCTGGGCAAAATATCACCCTTAAAAAGAAAAATAAGCAAAAAAAAAAAAAAGGAGGTCATTCTGGCGAATAAATAATAATTATCATAAAAAATTACTAATATACTTAATAATATATTGTTATAACCTATTTTGATTTTTGTCGCGTTGCCCGCTCGCAAAATCACGTTCACACGGTGTTTATATTTTTAAAATACTATTACGAGTCGGATTTCCGAAGCTCCGTACTCGTTTAAATTTAGAAAAGATAATGAACAAACTCACAAGTTCTAATATTTTACGTATATTGCATATAAAAAATCAAACAAATATATATATTTCTTACACTTACTAGTTACTACTTCTTTTGGATTACTGTCCCCGATTATTATTATTATTATTATTATTAAAGCTACTTATAAACTCAATTAATTTAGACCAATCCCGCCCATACATTTTTGCTTATTCTACCTTTTAATATTTATTATATTTAATCATAACATTATTATTACACCACTAAATTGTTTATTAAATATTGTCCTAATTACTCGTTTTGAAATGTTTACAGTACATAACTCATAACAATACGTATGTCTGTAGTATGTGTGTACCAATTAGTATTTGAAAACATATTTTTGAAGAGTACTCTGTCTATATGACTAAACAGCAACAACTCAATCTTGAGTATACTAACGTGTTAAGAATTGATTAAAAACAAATACAATAAATTATTATTATATATAATAAAGCAGAGAAAACTAATAAAGAATATAAAAAGGATATGCAAAACAAAATTTTAAATTAATACCAGTAAATAATAAATGCATACTTAAATATACAATAAAGCCAAAGAGTATTATACGCAAAATAAAGAAAAAATTTTAAAGTTGTATAAGTGTGTTTATTTACTAGCGATAATAGTTATGTAATATTTAAATAATTCATGTAGCTGAGTTAATTAAGAATAGTGTTGGCGCAAATTAAACTACTCATCAATTTTAAATTAGTACCTATAACTAAATTGTATTGTTTAAGGTATAACACAAATGGTTATAACAATTATAATTTCACCAACTATTTACTATAACTTAATTATTTTTTCCGTGTAATAAGCATAAAAAAAAACAAGATAAACTGGTTCAATAATTTGCCGACAGAAAACCTGGTTTTCAAAGTTTCCCGGCTATTGCTGACTTGTCTCGTGAGTTGTGGGGGGTTAGACAACCCCAAGGCCCCTATATTTTCGGTCCTGCGTGTAAACGGGGTTTTATTAACCTAGACAATATTATTAACGAGTAAAATTAATTAAAATTTTAATTTTTTTAATTGAAATTAACGGATTTAATGAAAGAAACCTCAATTAGTTTTGCTTGCTCTAATCACGGTGAGAACATAGTTGCATTTGCAATTATGTATAATATAAGAATGCGAATGAAACAGTTTGCACACCAGGAAAATAACAGAAAACAGAAACAAAAAAAAAGTAGCTAAGTTTTGTAAAACATAAATACTTTTTAATTTTATATAATATATTAATTTATTATGAACACAGTTATTTTACACAAATTTCTTATTAAATCTTTAAGAATTACCTTATGAAAATTTAGTCAATAATTTCTCTGGATAATCATTAATCACCATTCACCAATCTACAACACGTATTAACATTTAATTACATAACCTCAAAAACGTCTAGACTTCTGTTCTTTATTTTTCCAAACGTATTATTTTGGTGTGATACCAAATACCAATTATAATATACATATAGGTACAATAGGTACATATTATTTATATCTATTACACGTAATACATCAGTTTTTTAATTTTATAAATATTTAATAAATGTATGCTATCTATTTAAAATTGAAAAGTATATGTTTTACATTTGTCCCAGTCTCCCTATATAACAATGAAAATAAATAGCAAACTTTGAATACTAACCAAATTAATAACACTCTTACAAAAAGAAAAACAATATTTTTCTATTATAATTAAAAATATGTAATATGTAACTTAGGTCCCTTTAAAAATTCACATTCATTTATATATCACTAATCAGTGTTTATTATATTATATCTACATTTAATTAGATATCTACTTATAGAAGTTATGGGGAAAAGGAAAAAGTTCAGTGTGAATCTTGTGGAAGCATTTTTAACAATGACTTTCAGAAACAACATGAAATCGCTCTTCATGGTGGTAGCGCTCAACGACATAGTGGTCATGATGCGAAATGTATTCGCCTCATTAAGCGGAACATTGATAAGGAGGAGTTGTGGTACGTGATATTTTAAGACCGTGCTGTCAACTGTCAGCTATATAGTGATAGTGTGACAATGTGGCAAATGTCTTTAAACGAAATGGCCCAAAAATGGGCTACTCTAAAAAAAAGAAGAATATTGTCATATTGATTAATTATGAATAGAAAAAAATTTTTTTAAATGCTTTTCGTGTGACTGACGCTCAACGACATAGTGGTCATGATGCGACAGTGTGACTGCAGTACTGTCACCATTGTAACGGGGCTTTATAAACCAAGATAGTATAATTGACGAGTAAATTTAATTAAAATTTTTTTGCGTTTCTTATTTTGTCATAACACGATCTTAACAAAAAAATTTTTATTTTAAAAATATAACCGTATATGAGAAAAAAAACATTCACATAGTGAATGTCGGTGAAATTTTTTATTCAAGTGTGTGAAAAAAGCTTCTTCTGTTGTAATATCATTTTTTAAAAATTCGTAATCAAATGTTACCACTTATATTTTAAAATGTTTAACCGTACTAAAGTATATTTACATCTTGTTGAGAGGCTATAACTTCCACAAGTTGATATTATCTTTAGTGAATTTTGGCTACCTGTCATAATTGATTTTTAAAGATTTGAAAACAATTATTAGCATTTGCAATATTGCCCTTTTCCACTTAAGTTTAATATGCAGTTCTCCTTTCACGACTCAACAAAAAACGTTAAAATTCTGTTACTTAATTTATTCAATTTTTAATTTTAGCCAACATGTTGCGGAGTTATTATTTGCCAAAAAAAAAATTTTTATTCCGGATAATATATCGATTATAATGGTTCTGTTCTTATATGTGCATATTTTCTATTTTGTCAATAACACTTATCTTAAATATATTGCATTTTATTTTATAAAAATATATATAATTGATGAAGAAAATGCATCCTCCTAGTGAATTTTGGTGAAATCTCCAAGTTTTTATTAAATATGAAATTAGCTTTCCATACAATAATATCCCCTTCAAACGACCTGTAAAAATTTGTTACCAAGAAATCAACAGTTTTAAACGTAAAAGGCCACAAAAGTAGAGTAACAGGCAAAAGCTGGTTTTATATGAAGGGATCGCCATTCCCAAAATAATGTGATCAAAGTACCTATACATATCTAATTCAAAAATATTAATTTGAAAGAAATATTTCTCTCGTACATTTTGAATCTTAAAAATCAACTGATGAAAACATTTTACAAATATAAATTTAATCATTTTTTAATGTATAATATACATAATGATACGTTAATGATAGTAAATATAATTTTAAAAATATAATATTGAATCAAATATATTTTAAGAACAATTGAATTGTAAGCGTAAGTAAACTTTCATATGTTTTGTCTTTAAAACACAATAATTTACGTACTACGTGTAAGATTATTGAAATAGAAAAAATGTAATTGAATGATAATTTATATTTTTTATCGTACTATATGTATTATTTTATTACGAAGTAGTTAATATATTAATATTGAGTATACTCAATCAAAATCGCTTACGTTATATTCCTGAATAGAAGAATTAAGAATATTTTGTGGCTGTAAGTGTCTCATTTATAAAAAAAACGTCAAGATTTTGCTAGATATTATTCTGTGTATAACCAACTTCTTTATTAAATTATATTAGATACAAGATGCCGTTCTATAGATCCAACACCTGAAAATTGTCTTAATTACATATACGTAAATAAGTGTAAGTAAAACTATTACGATATGTATAGTGTTATGAAAATAAACTTTATAAACATAATACTCGATGTTTTATAAAATATACCTAAATAAAAAAAATCTTACCACAGTCAAGTTAGTAAAACAATTAATTCAAATAAATTAAGTTAAATTTAAAACATGACTTACAGTAAGAAGTTAACGATTTACAAATATCATTTTAAACTAGTTAACTTAAATGTTAAAATGAAAAAAAATATTAAAGAACTCAAATATTAAAATTAATTTTATTTTTGACACAAAATTAAAATTGTTGTGTATAATTATTTTTAAAAAGCAGAAAAATAATAATACATCAATCTAGATTTACCTTCTGATATAATGTATGATGTAACCACTTAGTAGTTAGTAATATATTTTAATATATTCTATGATAGTTTGATCAAACAATATCCTATACATAATTTTTGACAGTGTTTGCGGCATTAAATCGATGTCATAGCATTACCTATATATAACTTTTACAAATCATATAGCTAATATGTTTTATCTATTCGATAGTATACGAAAACCTTCAAGATGAAATTAAGTCATTTCTTATGAGATATTTACAAAAGGATTTTCTATAAACACTTATTATTATACTTAGTATACTGCATATTTCATCATGACATCATTTGGCCATTAAGCAATACATTTAGTTTTATGTCTACTTTATTCTCTTGCGATAACATTAAAGTTTTTAAAAGTATATTACATGCATCTTCATTCTCCAAAATGTTTTTCATTTGAATTATTTATTCTAGTTTTAATTTGTTGTATAAATAGAAACAAGTGTCACACAAAGAATAAATAACAGATTTTTTAAACTTTTTATGTATAAACGACAATTGCTACAATCATATGGAAATTTTGTTTCTAAAACAAAATCATAAATTGGAAATATGTTTTTTTTATTATGTTTTTAACTGTTGAAGTATAATGTAAAAACAAAACTTCTAATAAAAAAAAATTATATTATTTAGGTTATTCGAAAAAATACTTTGACTATATTGCCAAACACACAGTCATATGTGTAAATATATTTCATTTTTGACGTTTTTAACATATATTATTCATTAAATTATTAGCTTACTTAACAGATTTTCGTATTCATATTTTTAATCATAGAGAAATAGGTTTTTTTTATTTAAGTGAAGCGTAGAATGTTTTGTTTTATAATGATGTAACTTCATACTTGAATTTGTTATTTTTAGAAGAGAGATATTTGAGTATAGACAGATTTTGTTCAACTTTCCGTGGTAAGTAAATGTTAATGAAATTTGAACTAAACGATTTTTATGATTTATAAACCTTTATGATTTTGATTTATAATTATGATTTTTTTAAACTTTACGATAATAACATACATTTGATAACAGGTTTTTGGATAAGAAGAAAGTTCTGAAAATTATTGAAATTTGTTTTATTGGAATTTATTTTCATAAAGTTTTGTTGTAAATGATATCGATGATTTTAAAACCGGATGTAAATAACAGTAACATAATCAAATTGAATAAATAAGGAATTGGGATTTTATTGTTAAAAATTTGATATTTTAAACTTTAATAATTTTTGCATAATTACATCTGAATTAATGCTATTTCATTATATAAGCTACAAGAGTAGGGCAGCAAATAGAATCCACATCAAAATGTACTAAGAATTTAAAAAAACTTGTTATGATTCTTATTCATAGAATGTATAAGAAAACGTAATACTTTGTATAATTTACCATTGAAATTGTTCATGAATGTTCGGGAGATATTTTTCAATAACCCTGAACATTTTTGAAATATGATTCATAATTTAGAATACCACTGCTATATTTTTCGTATTTTGTTCACTAATCACAAAAAAAACAAATAAATAAAATACGTAGTATACCTTTTTCAACATCGGTAATTTTTAGAATGACGTCCTGATAAACGTATTCGGTTCCAAAATCAGTTATTTATATCAGCTATTATTTCTTAGAAAATTATATTTTATACATACATTTAGGTACACACTACACATTGTATATACTTATTATTTACGTATTGTGTGTGACATAAGAAAAATTGTATTATATTATACTTTTCTTGTAAATTATTTTTCCACATTATTGATATTTTAAAAATGTGTATTAAAGGCTTTCAGAACTGTCAAAGTAAGTTAAAATATAGGTACATGTGTAATGTGATAGGGATAGATAGTGAAATTCTCTCCTATTCCTGCTAGTGTATTGAAAAAATATTTTGACAAATCCTGGAATTTCTTTATTAAATAAAATGTAATTCCATGTGATTAGAATATAATAATAACTTTTGTTCTCAATTAATAATTTACTACACTCAACGACATAAAAATATTATAAAATACATTAGTATGTTTTACCTAGATGAATTGAATGCATATTTTGAATATCATGAAAGTGAGTACATGTATTTTGATGTAAAGTAGCACTTTCATGTTCTTGATATTATATTTTATCCGAGTGATTTCGAGGAGTAACATAATTGATTACTTTGAAAATTTCTAATTTTTTGAATGACTATATTTTTCAAGAATCTAGGGTCAATTATATAAATATACATGTATATTAATTAAGTACACAACTACACAATATATAATAAAATTGATATAATTTTTGTTTTAGTTGAAGAAAAAAGTTTTGTTGAACACGCATTAAAAAAAATGCGTATGTATAAGAAATTACTTTATGTAAAAAATAATACATAGTAATATAGTCGTCAAAACGTTTATACTCGTATAATGAAATATGTTGTGACGTAACGGAGGTATATGTATATATATATATATATATATATATGTATATATATATATATTATATGTTAATTAATACTGTTGAGCGGTATTATTATTATTATTATTATTATTATCATTATCATTATCATTATCATTACCATTATCATTATCATTATCATTATCATTATCATTATCATTATTATTATTATTATATTAGTATTACGCGAGTATTGTTATCGTGAACGATATATTCATAAATATAAATACTTCTGTTAACGGCCACGGTAAATTTTTATAATTAAAGCAGTCCACTAATGAACGTTGAGAACACGTCGCGTTTTTTCCTCTCGTCAATTTTGTTTTTTCATAATAATAAATATAATGTCTCGAGTAAAGTTTGTTAAATTAAACATGGAGTAGACAACCGTCATCTGCTGCCCGTGACCGGGTGAACAAAAAGGATGCCGTGGGGATAATATGTGTGCAGTATTTATATATATATATTTAGACAAATAAATAATAATAATTATTTGAATCGTGGCCGGCAATAAAAAAAAATTATTCTTTAGTTTATCTTATTTTGTTCATGATTCGTTTAAAGTTTTCTGTTAACATTTTGTTTTTTCTTTTTTTCTTTCATTATATTATTATTTATTATTATGATTACTTATTTATTCATTTTTTTTTCTTTTCTCCTATATTTTCTTAAAAAAATCCCGTGTGCTCCGGTCTTCGGACCTCGGCCACGGGTTGGCGACCGTAATAAAAAAACAAAAGTTCGACCATTGTGGGTTTTCGGTTGAAAACAAATTATCCGTTACCTCACAATGTTACTATTTATTATTATTAAATAATATATTAATATGGTAAATGACGTACTTAATTAATTATATTAATGAATATTGAATATAAAGAAAATTACGAATAATTCACATTCACTCTTTACAAACATGCTTTAGAAAAATATGTGTAAACACATAATTATAATATAATATTTGATTTTTGAACGAAAACGTGGTGACGGTTATTAGTAATTCAACTTGTTAATATAGTACCTATATTATTTAAAGGTCTTGATCATATCCGGAAGGATGGTAATTTGACTTTAAATGATTTTATGAACATAAATAAAAAAATTATACATATATATATAACATACACACACTCACAAATTTATTATTTACAAGTATTAATTTTTAATTCTTTTTTTATTTGTTATTATACCACCAAAGATAATTTTTGTTCTTCCGGTTGGTAATGTATTGAAAATTCTGTCCAGTTCTTCGTAAAAAGCATTTTTTATGTCCTCACCTTTATCATCTGTGGACGTGTAGCAGTTAATTATCATTATATTAAACTATTTACCTTTAAGCTCAACATAGCATATCTTATCATTTATCGGCTCATATCTCACAATATTGAGCAGAATGCTGTTCATAATTACAAAACCCACTCCTCTTTCATGTTTTTCTCCACCACTTTAGAAAATTGTCATCTCCTGTGTCTTTAAACTACCTGATCCATCCCACCTTACTTCTTGAACAGCGGTAATATCCAATTCGTATCGCTCATGACACGAAACAATTGTCATAATTCCAGTCCTAAATATCGAGCATACATTCTAAGTTCCCATAAGTATATTTGTAAGCTCTATTGTCCAAGGCATTATTTGCTGTTCGGAAGTTACTGGTGTTTTATGTGTGGGGTGATTATCCCCACGACAACCCCCATTAATGAAAGGCCCAATACAACTCGGGTCCGCGGCTTCGTTAAGCCAGTTCCTCTTTCTTTAGAGAATAGAAGCGGAAGCTCAATAATTTATATTTTATAATTTTTAAGGATACCGTCATAATAAATTTCAGAGTAAGTAATAATAAAATATACTTCACCTTTCTATAATAATCAAATATATTCAATGTAACCGAATTTCTGCTTAAACATTTGATTGATCAATAGTTACTTCAATCCCACAAGATAAAACATAATTTATTATGTTAAAGTTAACTTTTACTATTAAGGTGACATGTGAAATATGTGATGTATACTGAAAAGATATTCAATATCAAATATTTCAGTCAAAGAATCTTTGCATAATTCGCGTCAATAATACATTTTATAGTTCTGTATACTTTACCACTTTACCATTGAAATTGTTCATTATTATTCAAGAGATATTTTTCAATAACAATGCATATCCATAAATAATATATCATAATTTAAATTTCCACTGCTAAATTACTTCGAGCACTACCATATTTTTCGTATTTTGATCAGTAATTACAATATAAAAGTACAAAATATATTTCAAATTTTATATATTTTTCAATTGGTTATTTTAGAAAAATTAATGATGAACGTAAGTATACTCCCGCAATCAATAAACTAAAATTGTTAATTCTAGTTGATAGTTTATTATAATTTATACATAAGTACAAATGTATTGTATACAATATCAATTTTGATATAAACTGTCTATTATTTTATACAACTATTACAAATTAATTTGCTATTTTATTAATTTTTTTTTAAGAGATAAAAGAGTGTAAAAGTAATATTATATATAAGCACTTGTACCATATAATAGGGTTAGAGAGTGAAATTATCTTCTTGTTCCGCTGGGGTAATACAAATGTCTCCAGATAAGAACTTATAATTTATTAATAAATAAGTACATCCTTAAATTATTGAACAATTAACAGTTATTTTCATAGCGTTGGGAAATAATAATAATAATAATAATAATAATAATAATAATAATAATAATAATAATAATAAAATAATAATAATAATAGAATTTATTCCTTTAGAATTTATTTCTATCATGATAGAAATTTTATATAAATTGTATTTATTATTAACTACGTACAAACAATACTGATTTTGTATAACATTTTAATACCTATACATTATCATATGTTTTTTGTAGATGAATTATATGAATATTTTAGAAAGTACAAAAGTATGTAGAGGCACTTTGAAGTTTGAAGTATTATTACAGTAGCACACTAGCACCTCAGTGTTGTTGATATCATATATTTTAATTCGAATGATTTCGAGGAGTAATGTTATTGATAACTTTCAAAATGTCTATTTATTCGACTGTCTATGTTAGTGAAAAGTCTGTTTACTTACATTATAGTAATTGATATATAGATATAAAAGAATGTATATAATATGTAATATAATTAATGTTAATGGTATTTTTAGGTAAAGAAGAGAGTTATTTCCAACACGCGTTCAAAAAATTGCGTATGTAAAAGAAATTACATTATATAAAATCCAATACATAATAATGTAATCTTTATAATATATATATACTTTTTCTTTTTTTATTACTATATTATAATGGTAATAGTCGTGCTGCATTATTTACGTAAAAAATTACAAAGAATATTACGTTCGCATTCGCGATTTACTAACACGCTTTATAGCGTGAAAAATAAGTGAATATAACGTAATATCTAAATTTTGATGGAATTCACAATAGCAATTGTTAGTAATTCATCTTAGTAATGTAATATATAATTTGCCAGGTTTTTCTGATTTAAATGTATACAGTAAGTTCAGTTTTTAACAACTTTACGGACATAAATAAAAAAAATTAATTTGCAAATATATTTAATACCTATAAACCAGTTAGTGTAACAGTTGTCGTTTTATATAATAACAATTTTATACGTCTCGAATTTCCATAATCGACTTAAAACTTTTAAAATTTGTTAAGGGTAATCACTAATCACTATTAGGCCCTCTTTACATGAGGCAACTCCCAGGGGACGCGACGGATACCCAAGTATCTTGTAAATCACTTCCTATATTTAGTACTGGAAAGGCACAAACGACGCTACTCTCAAGCGACGCGTATCCTACACGTATTCTACCAGTCTCGCGCGACTTGCAAGGAAGGTCGCCCGTCGCCAGTGTTTTCCAGTGTTCACCTTTTGAATATTATAATATTATCAAACAACTATTGCCGAACGGATTTTGGGCAAAGATTGGGCGAAGTTGAAAAAAGGCCCGAATTTTATAATTACACTTTGCCTCAATATTCCCGAAAAGATGTTGCAGAGAAAGGCTGGATAGAAGTTGGGAAGGAAATGAACTTGCCAGGTAAATGTTTTTAAATTCAGGTTAATCTATAATTTGTTATTTTTGGTTTAATTATATAACATAATTTTTTTTAAATATTAATTTTAATAATGTAAACGCGTGTTTAGGTTTTTTCGAGTTATAAATGACAGTATTATACTAGTATGCACTAATATAAAAATAATCGTATTTCAAAATAACATTTTTGAATTGCTCACATCGTTCTATATTCGTATTTGGTACGCATGAACGATAATAATTTATAACACTGTACTTATTCTATATTTAACACAAATAATGTTAATAATAAAACAATTTATTATTACTTCTGTAATTAATATGTCTATAATTTAAAATGATATATTTGTATATAAAATAAGTATAATATAATAGGTAGTAGGTACCTATCTAACTACCTTTTGTTTTGTATTTATTTATATGAACTCTCATTGAATTTATTGCGACGTAATGTACCCAAACTGTAATAATAATAATAACCGGTAATAACGATGATAATAATAACTAAACATCAATAAACTATATTAATATATTATTTTACAATATCTGATATAAAATGCAATATTTCCACTGTCAAGGAAGAGACGCTTGTGGGATGATAAAGTAGTTTGCTAAATAATTTTTTATATCATTTGCGAATGTTCAAGTACTTATTTCGATATTTGGCATATTATCATTTTGCAAAGGTAAAGTTGCGACACCACCTGTGACATTTTCGTCATGTTGTGAAATGCGGTATTGTATACCTTCTTTTTTTCTAACGAAATTGTGAAGAACACAAACACTTTTTATTATGTCATTAATTTTCTCTGGATCTCGGCAACGGATTGAACTATTTAGTACCTGAAATTTCTCGCACATAATTTCAAAGGCGCAATCTATAGTTTTTCGACTCCGACTTAAGCGATATTGAAAATTCTTTTTGTATTATCAAGGATTCTTTTTGAATATGATCTCATTAAATAAGGAGATAATGGGAACGACTCATCTCCAACCAAGTAGAAAGGACAAAGGGACTCATTTATATCATTCGGAAGCCGAGCAGGTGACGGAATATGAAGTCCGCTGTGCGTCTACCAATATTTAATTGCTAAAGCACGAAATACACCTCCATCACTGTTCCTTCCTGCGTAACCACATTCAATCATTGTAAACAATCCGTCCGCGTCACAACAAGCTATTAATACGATAGAATGGTAACCTTATTTGTAGTTGAAGTTGCTCGAACCACTGTTCAGCAACTTTTCGATGCGCACATGTTTGCCATCAACGGCTCCAATGCAATTCGGGATATTCCATAATGAATAAAATCGTTCAGCAATTTTCTTCCATTCTGATTTGGTTGGCATTGGCATGTAAGATTCTCTGAGCACAACGCAGAATATTTTAGTAGTCTCGTATACGACATAACCAATGGTGCTCTCCCCTCTAGCGAAGTAGAACGATAGTTAGATAGATGTACACTCAGTAGCCAAATATCCGAAGAAAAAAAATGTTTTATATTATTAATTAATATTAGAAATTTAATGAAAGTAGCATAGTTATAGGAGTTTAAATTCTTATTTTTATTATTAAATAAATGTATTTATTATTATAATAAATTATAATTTTTGATAGTTATTGTTTTTTTAATTTTGTGTTTATTTCCATACATTCTTATAGTTTTTTTTTCTTAGCTTCCAAATATAAAGAACGGTGGAAGAATTTGAGGTCAGTTTTCGTTCGGAACTTTAAACCTCCCCCTAGTGGCTCAAGCTCAAAGAAAAAGAAACCGTATTGTCTAATGGAAGCGATGCAGTTTGCTCTACCTTTTGTGAAGAACAACATACCTACTGCCCCTGGAAATATGCCACCGGTCCACGAACAATTTGAGTCTCTAATCGATCAAAATGATGATGACACACTAGAAAATCCAGGGCCATCTCAAGAGTTCTCTGTTGAAGTACCACATTTGTCTCCGACACAAATACTACAACCAGCTCCCCGTATGAATTCATTTTAACCACTATCGATCGATACCCAGTAGTCACCACTTTCTCAATCACCAACTAAACAACCTCAGGCCTCCAATATGACTAAAAATATGACAAAAAAACGTAGAATTTCAACCACTGATGTTGATGCGAAGTTCATGAATTTTCTCCAGGCAAAAACGGCCAGATTAAGTACACCGAAAGGGAAATATACTCCAAAAACTGCAGCGATATAATCGTTTCTTGACAGTTTGGTCCCGAAATTGGAACCCATGACCGACCAACAACTCAAAACATTCAGGCGCAAAATTTTTCAACTCATAGATGAAATAACTCAACCAAAATCTCATAGAACGAGTATTTTGTCGTACGATTTTTCAAGCTCTTCATTTTCTCCTACGTCTCCTATCACGCTTCATTAAATGGAAACACTTACGAACATCGAAGACAAAAGTAATTTCACAAGCGAATCCAATAATTGTCCAATATTTAGTTACCCGAAATTGGTACCTATGACTACAGAAGAAGAGCGTGAATGAAGTAGAGATGAAACCAACATAATGTTAAATTTTTTTTTTTATTTTTAAACTTTTAAGTACTTATTAAATGTAATGTTAAAATTATAAATACAATTACTTACCTCAACGTAATCAAAATTCTTTCTTCAGCACTCACACATTCCCGCATTAGTTTATCCTTTTGTCGTATAGATGGAGAAACAATGTCGATTAAGTGTTTGTATGATTCTTTTGTCATGCGGTAGAATGCTATAAATTTAGAATCAGACTTTTCTAACTCTTTAGCAGCAACAAATAAGCGACAATGAATGTTCTTTTCAATGTAAGGGTGGCACCACATTCTTTTGATTTTCCTCTGTCTATAATACTTGTAATAATAGGTGACAATTCATATCATTATCACTTGATGACATATTGAAAACTCAGCTACAACAAGATTATAAACAAAAGCTCGGTTACCGGTAGACTTAAAAGATTTTATCGCTTCACAGTAGTTTCAGCGTAGCTCCGTGTGTGGCGATGGGTTGCTTATGGGTATCCTACTAACAAGCAACACAAACAGACGATACTCGAGTATCCGTCGCGTCGCCAGAAAGTTGCCTCGTGTAAAAAGGGCCTTACTGTATGAGTTATTTTAAATTATTTTTAAACAAACAATATAAAAATATTCATGATAAAAATATTTGCAAAATTCTGCCAATATATTATAAAATGTAATAATATTTTGATACGATTAATACGTTGTAGATTATTTGAAAAAATACTACAATCATATGAACAGAAATTCAAAATTAATAGGTAAAGTATATTATATTTGTACGGGGCGAGGCTGGTAAATGATATACCGCTTACCCAGACACTAAAAACTTCGTGTTGCATATTGCGTATTTATTTGAGTATTTCTATCTAACAAACAGCTTATATAAAATATAATTAAACTTAAAACTACAAAATAATTGATAACTTATTGATTTTGAGTATTGTTGGTACAAATATAATACATAAAAAAGTAGCGAGTCGCGGGGTGTTGTGAATGTCGCCTAAGTGAATTACTTGGATAAAGATTTTAAAGTGTATTGTTATCACTATAAATTTGAAAGCAACGCGATAAATCATTGTATTCAAAAAAAAAAATACAATTTTTCTTATTGTCAAGTTTAGATATACAGGGTGGTAAAATAATAAACTAAGGATCGTATAGGTCATTACTTAATAATTAATAGCCACTGGTTAAATATTTTACCACCTAATTAAAAGACAAAATTTATAATGAAAAGATGATTGTTATTGTGTTAAAATGTATAGTGGGTGGGTGGGTCCTTGGGAAATTTTTCGCTTGTCTCTAAAAAATTATAAGTTCACCATGCCACTGACAAAAACTAACACTTTTTATGAATTAAATACTTTAAAACCTATAATTGCTATAAATAGTTCAAAATTAAAAGAAAGTTTTTGAAAATTGTTTTTTCCTTAATATAATATAAAGTTAAATATTTGGAAAATATTTCAAATTTCTATAACCATTAGGTTCAAAATAACGAAGAAATAACGATAATCGATTTCGACGGAATCGCATTTTTACATTTTTTTATGTAATTTTTGCTACCGGAAACAAGGTATGACTGTAAAAATCGGAGCACTCCTTTTGGTAAAATTTTTGGATACAGACATAAAAAAATTTTTTTTAAAAAACACTTAATTGTAAAATCAATACATTCCTCACTCCGCTCAAAATTTAAAATATTGACTACAGTACAAAAATTCATAGTAACACAGGAATTATTGAATAAATAGTATAAAAAATAAATAATTAAAACAATTGTTAAATGTTAGTAGTAGGACGATAATATAAATTATAACAAGGATAACCCTTTTTGATAAATAATATAAATGAATATAATAATAATAATAATTAGGGCTATGAATTTGTAGGAGAGTGCATTTTTTTTAGTTCATTATGAAACATAGCTTTCTAAGCACAAAATTTGAATCATATGACAACAAAGTCATTTACAAAACTCTTATTTTGCATTTTTATGCATTTTTTGGCGTTTTAAATTTTTTGGGTAATTTTTTTGCCTTTTTAGGTCATATATTTCTTTTTTAATGCATTTTCCGGTATTTTTTTTATCAAATTCCGTCAATTAACATCTTTACACACATATTTTTTATTTTGCACGTGCTGTATACACGAAAAATTTATATTTTATAAAATAATATTTTACACAAGCTGTATAAGGGTGTAATTACAGCATTTGATTTGGTCAGGATTCGATAAGATAAGGCAAATATTGGAGTAGTAATTTGTGGTATATCAGTCACAAATTTCCAGA
Source organism: Slavum lentiscoides (assembly GCA_032441835.1). Taxonomy (NCBI): domain Eukaryota; kingdom Metazoa; phylum Arthropoda; class Insecta; order Hemiptera; family Aphididae; genus Slavum; species Slavum lentiscoides. Next base: position 16,357,834 of record CM063706.1, on the reverse strand, counting down.
TTAAGTAGGTATCTGTAAACTATTCGGCATTGTCGTTTAGTACCTGTTCGGCGTTCACGACTGTGCTTACAGTAAAAAAAAATGTTTCAGACGAGTACTGTAACAGACAAAAGAATCAATTGATTTCCAAATACGAATTCAAATTAAATCAAAAATTAAATTTTTGTGTTTGTAATATAATATATAATACAAAATACAAACTTTCAGTGCATTTAAAAACAATTTTATGTGCATTTATACTATAATTTTTGGCAATAAGTGCATTTTTTGACATTTTAAGTGCATTTTTGACATTTTAAATGCATTTTTTTCAACGTTTTTTACTGCATTAAATTTACAGCCCTGATAATAATAATAATAATAATAATAATAATAATAATAGTGAAATATAATACCATAGATATAAATTACAAATAAATGTAAATATGTAAAAAAAAATCCTCAGACTTATAACTAACGCTCCTCCATATATTTCATATCATACACTTCAAACGGACCTCCACATTCTTAAAGTCACTGAAAAATCCTAGCTATACTACTCTTAAATTCATAAATCGCCTTCAAAATCATTCCAACCCTATATTAAAAATCTTCTATCTACCTCCATCCCTAGAAACCCCTCCCCAGAAAACTCGAGCGACAATGGCCCCGTGGCCTTATAAGTTAAACACACAGATACCTACATAATAAAAAATCACACCAAAGTCCCTTCATTGGATGGTTCTACCCTCACAACATTCAAGTCTGTATAATAAAAAACATCCATTATGCGTATTGTATTAATTTGTATGTACAAATTATATAATTTTCTAAATTTAAAAGAAAAAATTTTTAAATTAAAATTGCGCTCGGGCAAAGCCTGATAATTCAGCTATTCTTAATATAATTAAGAAAAAAAAATGATTTTAATTATATAGGTATGTGTGTGCATAGGTATATAAATTTCGGCTCGACAATACTTATTACTAAAAACAAATTTATTTTGTTAAAAAATTTTTAATTAATTATTATTAATTTAATATTGCAATTTAAGGCATTATTTTGTAAAACATAATAGTTTTCGGTTTATTAATTTTTCAGGAAATGTTGATGATCCTAAAGTTTGGTGCATGAAGAAGACAAGAATAATATTCGGATTGTCATGTTTTTAAATATGTCTATGCAAACATTTGAATATGGAACTGAAAAATGTATATATATATATATATATATATATAAATTTTTTTTTTAATGTAAAGTTATTTGGTAAATTATATGGTTCGCATATATGCATTTTGTTTTATTTTTGACCAAATAAATTCTGAATGAACCTAAATCATAACAAATACCTACGATTATATATCTCGTATTATACATGCGTGCCATTCAAAGTAATATTAAATGTTTGTCGGTGTTGCCCTTGCCACTCCAAGTAATGTTACGATTTTTTTATGTAAATAAAATAAAAACTAAAAAAAAAATGTATGTAGAAAAATGAAAGATGAATAATTAACAATTAAGAAATAATAATTAGTAACTAGTGGACTGTATTGTAAATAGACTATAATAATGATTGAAGTAAAAATAATAATAATAATATATTTTGCGTACAATACATTTCGTAAAAATTATAATACTAAATAAGAAAACGGGAGAAAAACGGCCGCGCATGGGAATTCTTACAATTATCATAAATACACAATATACGTGATTAGATTAAGCAATATTTGATTAACATTTAACTGAAATATAATAAAAATTAAATGAAAACTTACGTACATAATAATATAAAATGAATTAACAATTACAAGTTTTTACCTTACATAACGATTCATTGAAAAATATAGGCAACGAAATACGTTTCACGACAAATAAACGATTTATTTACGAAAAATTAAATACGAATACCTAGTAAACACTTACTACGTTTATATATGATGGCATTAAAACGGCTTAAAGTTAAACCGTTTTGAAATTAAAATGCATTCATGTTATGTAAACACTTTAAAACGGTTTTTAAAAGTTAAACCTTTTTAAATGTTAAATCGCTCGCGCTATATGTAGTTTAAGAATTTGAAACCGTTTTATATGCTTAAAACGGTTTATCAAATGTACATATAAATGCATGGATTGTTTTGCATTTGTGACTCCTGTTATCAGTTATCACTTATTACTTTTTGTTTTTAATATTTAATTCGTTTTTTCATTAAGTTGAATGATATAGTTTTCTGTGATATTATTAAATTAATTTAAAATTTAAATTAATAAAACGTACAAAGTATATGATAAAATGCCATCTCCGAGAAAAAGAAAAATCTTATGGATATTGAATCATAACCGTTATCATTTATTCTCTTGGAACAAGCGAATAAATTTATGGAATAAACATATTCATTTTAAAATGGTTTATATAATTTTTATCCCGGAGCAACTGCAGGTAAGGTCATTCACGTTTTCGTCCACGTCGACTCAGTTCGACCACCGCTTCAACCTCGTTATGAAGACCCATACGCCGTACTCGAACATCACGAGAAAAATTTTAAGGTGCAGCGAAACAACGGATCTGTGTGGTATTCAATCGACCGCTTGAAACCAGCATTTGTGCTCTCAGGAAGGATCCTATGAGTGACCACACTAACGCCGCGCAGAAGATTCGGTCTGTCGAAAAAACGAGTCCGCTTTTCTTCTTCCGAGGAGGAGTAATGTGGCATATCACCATCACCACAAAATATATATGGTCACACTATCGTTAACGTATACGACACGATCACGAATTAAGATAGACTGGATGCAGAACGAAGCTTCTCATTACACAAAATATTGAAAACCATAAGTGCTAAGGCAGTCAGTTGTTGCGTCAAGACTACTAGCGTTCTCATACCAAATTATTTCCCGCGCTTATTTAAAAACTAACACTAATGCTATTCATTTAACAAGAATTCAGGAAACGATTAGCGATTATTTAATATTTACAAAGAATTATGAAAATTATTAGCTATTACTTACTGATTTGATAATAAATGATTGATAGATATCAATACTCGGGAATAAGGTAAGGTAATAATTGGTGTAAAGAATCCACTAGTGCTGGAATGACACATCAAAGCACTCCCGTGATTTACGTTTATCTTTTTCATTCGGCGTCGGCATCCAGTCTATCTTACTTAATTCGTGGACACGACCTATAGGTTTATAGAGAGCTATGATAATAACCACCAAACTTTCTATGATAAAAACAATTATATTATCAGTTAATATAATCTGATAATATAATTACAATTTATAACGATGTTGTTTGTGTAAAAATAGGTACATATTATAATATTACCATATTAATGTTCTCTGATATTACTAATACAAACGAGTGTAAAAGGAGCACAATCGGCATAACTAGGGGAAAGGAGCTATTGAATTATTTCAGAATTTTTCTTTACCTTAGACGCCGACTGCATGATATATTTGAATATATTTGATATATAATTGAAGGAAAAATGATATTTTTTTCGTAATCTATCGTAAGCACTATTCTGTTTTCTAAGTTCACAAATCGATTTGAAATTACTTTAATTCACTGTAAAATTTGAATTATGAGTAGTAGATATAGTGCCTAGTACCAAATAGAGCACCATGCAGCACCAGTCTACATATTATAGTAGTGTACTAAGTATTTTAAGAGTGATATAACAAAAACCTGGTTATAAAACATGTTAACAGTAAAATATGCCAATATAAATTATTGGTCAGTGATAATTTAATTAGTTGTAAAAGATAGAGAACCAAAAAAGTTATTGAAAATTCAAAAATGCCAAAATCGATCGAATTAAAAAAAAATTGTCTATGACTTTTATTAAAATAAATAACTAAAACAATTTTTAAATAATTCAAAATATTATTTTTGCTATTGTAATGAAAACAAAAACGACATCTTATTTAGTACAAACTGTATGCGTAAACAATTTCACCGGTTTTTTTATAAAACTGTTCAATTATATATTAGGAGTTTTCCTTCTGGCGCTAATAAGAAAATTACTGGGAAAAATCAAAAAACATTTACGTTTTTAAACGATCAACCGTTAAATTAATTTCAGTTGTACCTATATATATTTTTTTAACTTCTTGTAATCAGTCTTTTCTCTTTTGTCAAGATAAGAAAATAACTAAATAACGTAAGCAAATACATTCATATATTTCATTTTAAATAACAATCAATTAAACTATTGATAATAAATAATAGTAATACCAAAACGATTGAATTACAATTAGTGAAATTAAATAGGGTTTGTATGTATTTGTTCTTGTGAATTGTCAGTGCATTTTCATTTGTTGATTTTTTACATATATGACTAACATTACTAATTCGGACTAGTTAAAATTTAAATAACAAGTCTCTAAACATATGTGAACAATGTAAACTCAGTGCGTAATAGTTTATAATTTAATCTGACATTTTTTTATTCATTTAGGTACTTCACCATAAACAGGCTGCACAATATATTAACACTTCGAGTCGTGGTCAAAATCTGAAATCATATTGAAATATTAATTTATAATTATTTACTTGAAATAATGTTGATTAAACATCATAAATTAACAAATTCATACACTATCAAATAATTGTATAAGTTTACGTTCTAAATATACTTCGTCCGACTATTCGTGTTTAAATATGATTGTTTTTGCCATAAAGGATACAACGTTGTAACACGTTGTCATTACCTGAAATCATATTTAAATTTATCGTAGTAAGCACAGAGTTTATTCAACATTAAGCGTTAAAGAATAACAAATCAATACGCCAGCGAACAATTGCAAGTTGACCATTTTTTTCGGTGTAATTCTTATCATTGATCGATTACAATCATTCATCCGCATCGCTAATAACGCCAGTCTCTTAAATTTTATATCCATTTGTGTCCAGTTACAAGAATATATTGCAAAGTTCATTGATTCATGCTACATATAAAATAAACAATTATCGTAAGAGGATAATATAAAATGGATTTATAAAATTACTTTCTCGTTTAAGTTTCCAATAAAATAACAATACAGAAATAACAGTGCAATACTGTACAACAGACCAGCTCCGACCTTGAATAAATTATAAATTGAAAACAATTCTTTCGATGAGAAAATCTTCAAGCAGACAAATACAATTATTCGTATTAAAATATTCTCTATTACATTTCAATGTTTCATTATTTCAATAATATACATTAAATTTACCAAAATAAACGCATAAGTCGTGACAATGATTGCGCCCGAAGTAAAAGTAATGTAACACAGTACGATGGGCTGTATATAAGATGTTAAAAATAATTTCATTTTCCTAAAAAAAAAAAAAAAATGTAATGTAAACCTATATCTATTCTCCTATTTACTTTATGAATCGACCCGGGCGTCCACCAGTTTTCTTAAGCGGAATTCAATAAATCGTCAATCGTTTGAACCCCACTTTGCCATCAGTGCCGTATTTACGGGAGGTTCCTGAGTTCTGACCCTCCCCACAGAATCAAAAAAAAAAAAAATCAAACTAAACGATTTCGTTTTATAACCTCTTTTAGGTTTTTTACGAATAAACTATTAATTGTAGCTCGTCGGTAAATTCCTCACATAGTAACCATCGCCGCACCAGTGCACATTCAAGACGCCGCGCGCCATCGTGATCGGTCAGTAGGTATAGTACTACAGAAGTAGCACAGATTAGATGAATTCATCTAATCTGTGGAAGTAGTTTGAACTTCGAAATAATAAAATTTGTGTCACTGTTCCGACGAGATACGGCCACTCGATACGCTATTATCTGTATATTTTCATATATTTTCGAGCTATTATAATAATTAAGATATTATAATTATCATGAAGTTTTTCGTTTGCTGCCTAGCAAACATGGTTAATCGTTATACACGTCAATAACGATAAAAGAGGACAACTCCATAGATAATAAATGCAGAAGTCAGATAAAGCGTTACCAAGACAAGTCCACCAGATAAGTTTTGTTGGACAATTCACTACTGGCATTCAACACGTGTCTGGAAAAAGCAACAGAGCAGCAGATTTTTTTATTTAAAATAAAAGCTATCACATTCCCCCAAGCTATTGATTATGAAAAGTTACAACAACATCAAGAAGAAGACAAACAGCTTAAATTCCTATTAGAATAAAATGCGACAAAGCTGGTAGCTGAAACTAAAAAGATTGCAATATTTAGCGATACATCTACTAGATTACTACAGAAATACATCCATACATACCAAAGAGTTTTCAGACATTCAGTTTTCTAACTAATTCACAAAATAGCACACCCAGGTCAACGAAGAACAGTGAAGTTAATAACTCAGCGATTTGTATAGCCTGGAATTAAAAAGACTGTGCACAATGGACAAAACAGTGTATACAGTGTCAAAGAGCAAAAATTACGAGACATACTAGAAGCCCATTTCAACACATGAAAATACCTGACGCACGAATTCAACAAGTACATATTTATTTGATTGGACCTCTACCACCTAGCAAAGGTAACATGTATTGTTACATTATTATTGTCTGACGTGTATTGACAAATATACATCGTAGCCTGAAATATTTCCAATTACAGGCATTAAGGCAGATACTGTAGCTGAAGCATTCTTCAATGGTAGGGTTACACATTTTAAAGTGCCAAATAAAAATATAATCACTGATCAAGGCAGACAATTTGAAAGTAATTTGTTCGCGTCCCTTACAAATTTATAAGGAATTCGACGGGCGAAGACACCATATTATCCTCAGTCAGTCAAATGTAAAAATAGAAAGTTTCCATCCTCCACTCAAACAAGCTATTATGGCACATGGCAGATCTGATTTGTCAACAGTACTCCCTACAGTGTTATTAGAATTACGCTGTGCTTTAAAAGATACAAACGTTTCATCTACATATTTAGTGTATGGAAGATGGAACAGCACTTCGCATGCCAGGAGAATTTTTCACTAAAAACTATTTACCCGAACATTTCCAAACTTCCCCAAATTTTTGTAACACTTCCAATCTCGACTTCCTCAAACGAAAGAACATTCTCAAACTTTGAGAGAATCAAGACTTTTCTGAGGAATTCTATATCAGGGGTACAAAATATTTTTTTAAAAATTCTTAAAAAATATATATATATTTTTTTAAGGAAGATTGAAAGGATTAGCAATGTTATCCATCAATTCAAAGGATACAATTACACTTACGGAGGTCTTAGAAGAATTGGCAAAAAAAACTCGTTTACCTTTTAAATATAATTTTTTTTATTATTACTTACATAACTATAACATTGAATCAGTACCTACCTAAGCAATAAATTCTGTTTTTATATATTAATTATAACGGCTAAATCCCCCCTCCTCACGATAAAAATTGAAAATACGCCACTATTTGCCATGACGTCATGATAGATGGTTATCCATTGCATGTAAGATTAGGTTAGTTAGGTTGGTTAATATAACTATATCATATATATACATATCACATTATCATATCAAGCCCCTGTACACAAGTCATACACCCCGAATCGCTTCTTACAGTAAATAGTGAATACAGTTTATTATAATATATTGTATACAATATAAATATTTATTATGTTAAAAGTATATGTATATTGTATAACTCAGACATTCTGCATAATTATACTATTTTTAATTTAAAGCAATAATTTTATCAATGCATTTTAAAAATAATACTGAGCGAAACTCTGTGAATAGTTCATTTTAATTTATCGAAATTTACACTACACAATACATAAAAAAAGTTATGACAAATGACTTTTTAATGCATATTGTTAAAATATTATTTTAAGCTTGAAATGAATTTTTAAATTATAAATTTTATTATTTTTTATTATTTGAAAATGTTGGGTTATTTTTAATTACGGTTAAAGGAACTACTGGAGAATTCGAAAAAGTGTTAAATAAAGTACGAACTTCATAGGTACAATTTTCTATTGTAACGTGACACCCGTCAAGATCATCCGAGCACCTCGTCTAAACAAAATAGTGTTCATAGGTAAAAAAAAATAAACACCATTGTTAAAATAATACATTCGTCGCTCACTCTGCAGTATATCATAGTTAAATAGTGGCAAATGCTGTAGATTTAGATTCAAGGGATTTTATCAGATGTCGATAATGTTGTTTGAATAATGTTGTTTAATAGCCTTTGAAGAAAGGGGAAGGGGGATTAGCAGGTAATCAAGTACATATATCAATTTATGATTCATTAACTAAGTTTAACATAATTTAAATCAGTAAGTCAAGTGACAAGTTGTAAAATACCAAACCATGCTTACTGTAAAAAAATATACTTACAAATGCAGTTGTTGTTGATCGAAAATAATGGTTTTTAAATTATTGTAATCAATCATATAATCATTTTGGTCATCTGAAAATTTAAATTTAATTGACCTTATACACAAAAGAAATATAAAAATGCACACTGAATTTTTATTGGAGATGAAGTTTTATTTAATGACCGATAAATTAAATTAAATTTATGCCAGTTGTTATTACTGTATATATCATTTTTTCAACGAAGTTCATATTGAAAATATTTGATTGTCTAATAGGATTTATAAATTTTTTTTTTTTTTTGAAATAGCAATATATTTATTTTGTGTTTTGAAGGGTAAAATAATTCTCAAAATTATCGTTCAAATAATCCTACCCATTTTGAGTTCGCCTTCGTGTCCAATATTTTGCATTGCGTCTTCGAGTGATTCGTATTGGCCGATTATTGTCCAACAAAATGTCATAAAGAATATCTCAGTTACAATCATTACGTACACGATATTTATGACCATAAAAAATTCGACCATGTAAAATATAAAAAAATACTGATTGTAAGTACTTATAGTTACGGGAAACCGTAAATTTATAATGCTCCGGAAACGTAGGTCATCGTTTATAGTCGTAAATGTAAAAGTCAAGGCAGGAAATAATAGCCATGGAATGACAACCATAATAGTGCCGATTAAATATAAATTAGTTAATTTTATATTTTTGTCACGACTTCTGTACAATACGTTTTCCTTACACAGCTTACTTGTCAAAAAATTCAACCTTGTTACGTCGAAGAGTTCCCAAATTTGGTCGGAGTTATAAAATAATACCCATACCTTCAACAAGAAGAGATAAATTTCTATGCATGAAAACACGTGGAAAAAAAAATCATATGGGTTAAAACTGTCCTCCATTTCAATGAAAAATCCTAAATTTCCGAAGAGAAATATTAATTGGTCGATCAAAGATAGCACAACAAATGACAACAGATATACGTTCCAATTGTATATTTTTGAAACGGTTGGATCGAACATCTTATAGAATCCGCATAACTTCAATAATTTTAAGTTAATGTTGACGTCATCAGTTTTCATCGTGTAACCAGTCATCCGAGGATTTATCGATTCAATCTGTAAATGAAAAAAAATTATTATTACTCTGAGGTATTAAATTGATAATTTATAACCCGATACATATATTGTAATGATATGCACTTATATCATTATTGTTTTCTTTTCTTTTTATAATATTAAGACATTATAAGAAAAAATATATTTTTATATAATAATATATATTTATAAAAAATATCAACGCTTGCTCCTTTCGGAATACCGATTACATTATAAACAAAAAAATAAGAAATTTAAGTCATGACACGTGCGACGAATAAATCGCACACTAATTCTTTGAAATTTATATATCAATTACAAGCACACGCGAGAGACGCTAATCATCGAATTTGCCCACATTAAAATACCAAAATACAATCAAAAAAAAGGGGACATATCGATTTCTCAGAATTAGGCCACATACAAATGTCCCCATATAATAATAAATAAGTGGACACCGTGCGTTATAAAAAAAACGCATGCGACTCAGGTCAGATAAAATTCATACACGTGTGGGAAAGGGCCCACCGGGACACGTTGAGTCGACATGTGTCTTATAACGCCACCGCATTGGCCAAGCTGACCACTACCATCAAAATTTCTAAATTATTTATCAATCATTTTATTACAATTTATACCCTTGGCCGTTCGATGATTTCGTCGTATCGTCAGTATGCGCACACTCAACACAACAACAACAACTCAAGAAATCGGTATCCTGTGAGGACAGGCATTGTTCTTCACGCATACATCGAGTTATTTAATTCTTGTCGCTGACTTCGAGCTGAAGGCGGCGACCCAACCTTGTTTCTTTTTTAATATTATTCTATTGACTCATCTCACTGAACTCTCCCTTAAGGCGTCATACATCAGAAGAGTGAGGTAAGTGTGGTTTTTTTGTAGAGCTTAGAAATATGTATTTCACACATTCTGCTGCAATTCTCGAACTCACGACCCCGGAACACTCATTTCCGTTAAAAGGAGTAAGGTAATAATTCAGAAGCCATAAGGTCTAAAAACCTTATATTTTGACTGAGTTATTACAATATATATACAATCACATATCATCCAAGTTAATCTCAGAGACTCTGGCAATATTGTAAATAAAACCTTACCTCGGGTGTACATAGGAAACGTTACACATGTCTTAGTCATCAAGAGATTTGTTGTGCTACGCCTAGTGAGAGACTACACGGTTCGAATGGTTCAAATAACCAGACCGTGTTTGACTAAAAATTAATCATGCACGTGGAAAGGTGAAAGGCACGAAATAATAATTAGGACCTCATACATTGAAGCATTCAAACTATCTATTCCTAAACTGCAGCAATTGGATTGATTCCAATATATCATATTTCAAATTTATTTTTGTGATTTCTTGAAGGCGCATAGATTCAGAATGGTTTTTATAACATTTAATATCTAAAATATATAATTATCGAAAAGTGCATGTACCCATAAATAGTTGGTTAACAATAAATTAACAGAAATAGTACTACCTATATAATAATTAATAATTGAACGCCAAGGAGTGAGTTGCAACGATTATAGAGTTCATAACGTCTGTGAAGTAGGCCCCCCACTTCGTCCTACAATGTTCAAATTAGTATCAAAATTTTGCAATTTTTTTGCAACTGTAGGCATATCTCGGGAAAAAATATGCAATTCCTCGTGGGCCCCGCAATATTTGAAAAACACGTATTATATGAACTATCACTAATTTATGTTTAGGCGTTTAATACATATATATTTTTTCAATTTTGTTTGTGTACAATTACTAATAAGCAATTTAAAAATACCCATTATTTACAAATTATAAAAATATCGTGTAATCAATTATATATGATTATTTGAATAAAACTAGATTTAAACACCAAATATAAGAAGTTTATTGATAAGTGTTTCTGTATACCTAATGCATGCTTTTCACAGCGAGTTACACCCACAAAAGGAGTTGAACACACAATTATTTTCCCGGGCAACGCCGGGTATAATTCAGCTAGTATAATATATACACACACGATACATACAACCATTGATTAAATATACATAGATAGCCTACGTAATGCTAAAAATGAGATACGAAAAATCGAGAAAATGGGAGCCCAAAAATAATGATGAGGGAACTCGAAATTAGAATGCGCTAGGTGTTGTAATATCAGCTGATATCTAAATTATCACTACAGAATAAATTCTGTACTATCACCATAGAATAATACTACTCTATGTATTATTATTATACTATTGTGATAAATGATAAGTGATAAACGGTAAACCCATAAAAGTATAAAATAAATCCAAAAACATTAGATATTATAACAATATTTAATATTTTTCTTATCTCAGATTATTTTTACTCAGAATAATGTTCAAAGTCCAAACCTGACAAACCCGTATATTTATTATCGAAAGATCGTAAACGACAAACAATAATTTCAATTTTCAATAATTATTATTTAATCGTTACACTACACGCCATCTATTGTTAGATTTTGCTATTAAATTTATGTGTTTCCATTTCGCGCATTAACGTGAGCTATCTATGTATATTTAATCAATGGTACAACATACTACATACTCTCCTTATTAATTATCTAGTTAATTTACTATAATGTCATATAAATATAATTATATATTTATGTATAGAAATATGCTATATTACAATTAGTTATATTATATAATAATTGACCATAAAATATCAAATCGTACATAAATCAAACTATACTTATATTTGAATAATAATATAAAACACTATATTTTTCTGTCCTATTATATATATTTATATTATTTAAATAATAATAAGTCATAAAATAACAATAGTACCTAAACCTATAATAATAATAATTCTATAATAAATTTATATAATACTAGCTGACCCGGCGCAAACGTTGTTTTGCCATATAAATTATTTCTAGTCGAATAAAAAATAACTAACTTATTGTAAGTGTGTGGGGTGATGTGGTATATGACTGAAAGAGGAATGGAGCGCTGTGAACGATATTAAAAATAGACGATTAAATTTTAAATATAAAAACGTGTAAGTTATAATTTTACGATTATACAGTATTCAATACAATCATAAAATCTCGAAACTTTTAATAATAATTATAGTGGCTGTCGTAATAACAATTAACAATCGAACTATCGATATTAACAATCGATTTATCGTTATTGAAAATCGTTGTTTAAATCGATTTTCTAAAATATTTTTTCCCATAGCAAAAACGAAGTTCACTTTTAAGTGTTTGAGGACAACTTTATAATCAGTTCTTTGAATCCAGGACTTCTGCAATTCGGTGCAAAATGATTGTAAACGACTTATAATAAACGACCTAACGACCTAACGACGAATAATAAACGACTTATATATTATATATATCTGCCACTGACATGTTCAACAATTTGTTGTTTCCGGATCGAATCACCCGTTTTGAAGGTACTTTCATCTTTTGGAAACCGATGTCGTGTAGTGATTGTGTCAGAATAAGATGTCATGTGATCCACGACAATACATTGCTTAGACGGCATACTTAACAACTACTTTTCAAAAGAAAATCGTGCACAACACAACAACAAACAAATTGAATAATGACAACAAGGTAACAGACGCCAGACGACTTATGTTATGAGACATGAGTGATAACTTATGACGCAGCGTTACCGACCGGACACCCGACCGCCCATTTCTCAGTGTCGCCGCGATAACAATTTATTAAAATATGTCAATTATTCTCGTACTGTTGGTACGTCGCCTGTTGTAAAGCACTTTCACGTGCGCCGTATACAGTTACACCCCCTGGTGACAACATTCAAAGTACTTGTATTTTAGTTTTATCACAGATTATCATCGTTATTGAAACAGACCTTAACAAGATTTCATAATCGGTCAACTCAAAATCAAATGAATCAATCACATGTCAAGATGATCGCCAGTTGTAAGAGATGTGGTTCAAATCACAAAATTAATGAATGTTTTGCTTATGGTAAGATGTGTAGTAAGTGTAATAAGTTAAATCATTTTGCTAAATGTTGTAAATTTAATAATAATATTTATGGTAATAATAGCTCTAGTAACAATAAGAATAAGAAAAATAATCAGGTTCACAATATTAATTGTGAAGTAGAGGTAGATAAAGTTGTAGTACTTAGTTTATTGGAAATTAATGGAAATAGCTGGTTAGAAAACGTTTTATTAATAATTGTGATGTAAATATAAAATTGATACTGGGGCTGAAATAAATGTTTTGCCTATAAGTTTGTGTAAAAATTAAAATTAAAACCAGTTGCATGTGATTTAAAAATTGAAGCGTTTGGAGGTTTTGTAATTAAACCTTTGGGTAAAATTAATGTATTGCTTAATAATGATAACCAGTCAAATTCATATAAACGAAGTAATAGATATTTTTATAATTATTAACTAAGTACCTGAATGAAACAGACCTTACCAGCTCAAAGTGAAAGTATGTTATTATTATAATAAGTAATAAAATGTAAACTCAAATTTAAATTTAAAATTAACGTTGAATATGGTTTAATTATTCATATGTTACGTTTATCAATGAATGTGTAATTACTGTAATTAAATAATAATATACTTTACAAAGCATCAGAGCCATTACTTAAATATGTAATTGTTTAATGGTCATTGAAGGGTTGCAGATATCGATAACTCTATAAAATAACATGAAAAATCGAGGGACTTCAGCACCTCCAGTTTTTTCAGTGAAATTGCGCCCCTGACTAGTCAGCGGCGTAGCGTGAAACTCGGTGGCCCTAGGGCCTGTAAGAGACGAAGGCCCCCCACTTTATCACAGAAATTAAATTATAATAAGAATATTAATTATTAAATAGCGATCCTAAAAGCAAAATAAAAATTGTTTAAAACTAACTGCCCGTTTGAAAAATAGCGACGTCTGTAAAATAATAAACGCCACCGGTTTTTTTTTTAATTAAATTAGTTTCAATATAAATATTATCATTGATTAAATATACATAGATAGCTCACGTTAATGCGCGAAATGGAAACACATAAATTTAATAGCAAAATCTAACAATAGATGGCGTGTAGTGTAACGATTAAATAATAATTATTGAAAATTGAAATTATTGTTTGTCGTTTACGATCTTTCGATAATAAATATACGGGTTTGTCAGGTTTGGACTTTGAACATTATTCTGAGTAAAAATAATCTGAGATAAGAAAAATATTAAATATTGTTATAATATCTAATGTTTTTGGATTTATTTTATACTTTTATGGGTTTACCGTTTATCACTTATCATTTATCACAATAGTATAATAATAATGCATAGAGTAATATTATTTTATGGTGATAGTACAGAATTTATTCTGTAGTGATAATTTAGATATCAGCTGATATTACAACACCTAGCGCATTCTAATTTCGAGTTCCCTCATCATTATTTTTGGGCTCCCATTTTCTCGATTTTTCGTATCTCATTTTTAGCATTACGTAGGCTATCTATGTATATTTAATCAATGATATTATATATATTATAAGAAAAAATTTTTTTTAGGGTTTTTTTTAATGTAATAATTAAGATCCTTTTGTGGCCCCTCAACTTGGACCTATAATGGGGGCCCCGGTGGCCCCGGCCTAAATACGCCACTGAGTGTAGTATAAAAGGCCCTCCGCACACTACGCGATTTTATAACGGTATCGCGCGTAAAATATGACATAAAATATGGAAAACCCCCCCAAAAAAAAAATATATGTATATATATTATTTGTTCCGACCGTCGCGCCGGAACGACGTCACGACGATGGACGCACACGGTGTTCTTATCATGACATTTTTTTCAATATACGTGTGGACCCAAATACCCAATATTTCCTCTTCTTTTTTTTTTGCATCTTGTTCGCGCCTTTTTTTTTTTGTTAATGATTGTAACGATTGTGAGTCGTAGTTGCCGCGCAGGTTGGCAGCCGTGATATTATCACTGCTGTGTACGACAGCCCAGCTGCAATCCACCATTTTAGTTTTTTTTGTCTACCGTTCGTTCCGTTCCGTCGTTGTAGTGTGCTCTGTCGTTTAGCGTAATGTTTTTTGTTGTTGTCTCTCGTTCTCTTTAAAGTCGTGACCCGTGAGTAATTCGTTCATTATTCGTTGTTTTGTAGTCTTTAACATCGCAATAGTAAAGCCTTGTTCACACGATGACACTGCAGTGTCGCAGCAATAAGTTGCATGACACTGTTTGAAACTTAATGCCGTGACGTGAAATGTCGTATACTGTACACACGTATATAGGAGTGTCATGACACCGTCGGGGTCCGTTCTCCGACAAATTGATAAGAACAAGCTGTTGGGTTTCAGACCTAACCTCACATTGCTTTCAATACCAACAACAATCTTTTCAAAATATACAGAAAGAAATTTTGTAATGTATGTTATAAATCACTGATAGTTAATGAAATGGCCAATAATTGTGTTATAAATTATCGATTAATATTATTACAAAAAGAGTAATTTGAAATACTTCGACTGATAACGATAGGTGCACAAATTGATAATAGTGGCATGACACTGTCAGTGTCGCGAAGTCGCGTATCAAACTTCTTTTATTACGCGACACTGTGGCAGCGTGACATTGTGTTGTTCAGACCAGGGACTAGAACCTTAATGATTTTATCGGTTCTGGTTTCGGTTCGGTTTTTGAAAGAAATAAAATTTCGGTTCCGGTTCATGAAAATTGTGAATTTCGGTTTCGGTTCCGGTTCCGGTTAATATCGGTACTATCCCCTACTTCAAATACGGAAATTATGATTAAAAAGTAATAATATATTAATTTATAATGTGGAGCAAGTATTATTAAGGATTTAATAATTTTTTTAGCATACCACTTTTTTGTTCAGTATATTTTTTCACTTTCATCATACGAGTACCTATATAACCACCAGTATTAGTAGCCAGATTAATTATTTAAATTTTCTACATTTTTTTTTTTTTGAGAAATTTATTGGACTTTTACATAATTTCTTCTTATAATACTTTTCTTAATATCCTATCAATGTTGATAATTTTATTTTGCGTATTTTAAATTCTGAAGAAAGTGGAGAATGTGTTAGTTTTACAATAGTGTGTTTTTTTTTATGTCTATACCTAAAAGTTGTACCTATTAAAATTTCGTTCCTATCATTTATAGCAGCTATCCTAGAAAATATAGGTGTTGCTGAAGACAGACACATAAAACTACCCACCCACCCAGGCACGAAATAGATTTAATTTTTTCACAAATCTGGCCACACAGGACATTATTTTTTACAAAATTCACGACCACGACGGACGCCTTCTATCCCCTATTACGATTATCAAAGTTATTTATAAACATGATTTCCCTATTGTTGTTATTTTACATTATAAGGCCCGGTACACACGTGCGGCTCTACTGTGTCATCGTAATTGCGCATTACATAATATATCAGTCTTTGAATCCGAAACTATGAAATGATATAATGTTGTACAAATCGTAAGCGAGATTTGATACCAAATAATTTTCTATTTTTACTCCGTACGATTACCGTATGAGAATACCCATGTTTTCCGTGTGGTTTTTATATTCGAATATGTACGTACAAAAATCATGGATCATTGTGGTAAAATCCCGGACGTGTGAATTGCACTACTATAGTCGCTATATAGGTAATGAAACGTCGTATTTATGATATTTTGACTTTGCGTTATCGGAGTAATTTTTGGCTCGTCCGGACTCGCAAGGTGATGAACACGCGTGTGTCGAGCAATTAGTTCGTGGATAAAAGCACTCGCAATTACGATAACGCAGCGCTCCCGCACATCAAAAAATCGCACGTGTACCGGGCCTAAATAGCAAACATTTATTTTTGGTCATACATACAAAATTTCATTACGAGAAAATATTATTTTATACTTTGTGTAAAATATTTTAGTTTTAATATATTTGTACCGAAAATAACAGATAAAACCTGTATTTCCAAATATCGGTTCCGGTTTCGGTTCCGGTTTTGAAAAAAATAAAATTAGGGTTACGGTTAGGTTTCGGTTCCAATCTTTTCAAAGGGTTTCGGTTCTATACCGGTTCTTTTCGGTTCGGTTCCAGTTCGGTTCCAGTCCCTGGTTCAGACGGTGACACTAATGCGACATTAAATGTCATGACACCAAGTGTCGCGGTTTAGTGTCACCGTGTGAACTAGACTTAAAGCGAATATAAGGCAGTGCGATAGTTCACCTGCATTTCCTCTTCTGCCGTGTGTAAAGCTGTGTTACACGCGAATACGTCACATTGACTGTTGGCTAGGTGGTCGTACGCACGTGGGGCCGTGTTTTTTATTGTATTCATTTTACTATTACGTTCCCCAGTGCGGCTCGCGTTGGGATGAAATCCGCCACCTAACTCAGTCAAACGTAAGTATAATCGAATTTGTGTACTAGTGTCAGTAATTGTTAACCGTTAATCTGTTGTTGTATCGTTAATAATAACGTTGTTATCTATTGTGCCAACGGGCAATCGTATGTATGTTATTTGTTCTAGTATTTTTTGTGCTAAATAAATGAAACAGATTGAGTTCTTACACACGTAGTATTACTTGTTCTACAAATGTTTTACAATACTCAGACGGTAGCACCCACCTTTGGTGGCCTATCCTCTCGTTCGTAAAGGCGTTACCCAATTATCGTTATTGGAAGCCGAACGCGACGTGTTCACATCTTTTTATACCAACGGAACATCATAATGTCCTCTTCCTCCTCACTCGAACTCGACATTTTTAAAATTCAAATAAAAAATATAACTGTGCGATTATACATTATACAGTAACACACCACACGCGGTATGATCAACAGACAGACTTTTCTCGTTCGCTCGTGCGAATCGCGTCGCGTGGTAATCGCGTAGTGTGCGGAGGGCCTAAAATAACATACATATACATTAACCCTTCAGTGTCCATTGCAGCAGAAATACAACACGCTCATAACATTATTATATTTTAAGTAAGTGGCGCTATCTAGTTAATCTATAAATAATTATTTATCAGCTGTTATTAACAACACAATGCTTTGATAAATAATCAATTTTTATTTTCCCGCCAAATGTTGAATTATATATTTTTTCATAGTAACTGTTATGTGAGTTTTCTTTTCAATTTTATATAGGTAAAATCTTTATTTTTTTTTTTTTTTTTTTAAATACTACGTACTCATGTAAGTTCTGTAGATTAAATATAAGTACATTATCATGGATTTTATTATGCAATATTTTGTATAAGTTTGGGCCACATTGTGTTGACTGTTGGTGTATGCGTAGTAAATAAACAGTAATAAATAAAGAAATAGTACGATTATGCGACTTTCCCAAATTACACCAATGATCTTCGTCATTCGTACGTCTTATCAGAAAAACGAATGAGCTCGATAAAATGTTATCACCGTCTGGCGACAATTATCAGAAATAATGACTAGAGAAATAACCGTATGCCACGGATATCTTAGTCCGTGCTATATACGCATACATGAATACAAGGACGGCGTAGACATGCAGTAGGTACATTAATTATTATTAAAATTGAGTGACGCAAATTGGTTTATGAGTAAAAAAAAAAAGAAAAAAGAAAGTCTTCGAGTCAAAATATATTTTCTTTTGAAATTTCCAAAAACACAAAGAAGACATTATTTTAATTTTATTAGCGCTCCACTTCGAACATTTTTCCATATACGAGCACTGTAATCTTATTTAAATACAATATATAATAGTCAGTGGCGGCTCGTGGGCTTTAAAATTGGGGGGCGATTAAAATTTATTAATTTTTGAAAATCATACGACGCGAAACGATACGTATAAATATAATTTAACAGAAACTTCTCATTTTCGACACGACTTTGTCGAAAATTGTCAATAATACATACCTAATTAATAATTATACACCAATTTAAAAGATTTTTATTACCTAAGCAAAAATTAATATTATATAAATTGAAAAATATATATGTATATATAAAATAAAAATATAAAAAAAGAAAATTATAACTTACACGTTTTTATATTTAAAATTTAATCGTCTATTTTTAATTTCGTTCACAGCGCTCCATTCCTCTTTCAGTCATATACCATGCTGGTATGACTTCCAGTCTGCTAGGTGCATGCATGTTTTAATTTTAATTTTTGCTATACTTATAATATTAAAAAAAATTATAAAGACATTTAAAATATTATGCCTACGTAAACTTATGCGAATCAATAAAAATTAACATTAACAATACTGTATTATAATAATCAAAATAAAATTGTTATACTGGTATTTTCCATGCCCTTGACATGGAAATTGCCCTAGTCACGTACTATGGCAATTAAACGTTTCAATCCCTGGTATACAAGTTTTTATGTAGCGCCACTGCAGATACGCATAAAAATATTATACTCGGAAATAAAATAAATATCAATTTCTGTGTAAAATGAAAGTAATAATAACATAAAGAAATGTTAACCGTATTATTTTTGTAATTTAAACAAAAATTATGGCATAAAAATAGATACAAAACAGGTACAATTAATACTTTTAAATGTTTTAAATAAATGAAAAATAATTTAACATTATCCTTGTCTTAATTCAATTTGATATGGTAATAACACAAAATTGTACAATTATGTACTTATATAGATAAAATAAAAATTATATTTTTCAAATATATACCTTTTATAGTTGTAGTGTAATTTAGTAATTATATTTCGTAAGCTTTTTAAGAATTAATGGTAGTACATTTTTTATTTACTTATTTATTTATTTTTACAAGCTTTATCAGTTAATAAGCATAATAATGTGATTTACTGTGTTGAACGCTGAAGCATTTTTTATCATATATTGAAAATTTTGTGCACCCTGATTATGCAAATTTAGACAAACATAAATTTTTTTGTGTGTATTTTTAAAAATAATTTTTTTGTGTTTACGACCCTGTTTTCCAATTTGAACTGATGTCAAATAAATAACGAACACAATTTTGGAAAATAAATAAGATAAGAAGTATAATATATATATATTATAATGTTTATTATGCACTTCTAACTATACTTACACGTACAAATTTGTACATATTTATGTTCAAATATTCGTAACTAGACTTAAATAAGTTTTCGTTATTTTGAATAATGGATAAGAAGAAAAATTGTCCACTTAACCATATAAAAACAAAAATAATTCAATTACCTATTCAATATCGTTATACTATTATATTTAATTAATATTATTATTATATCTCAGATTTTATTGTTATATAATATTATTTACATGCCATACGAGAAATTCGGCCGTTTGCGAAAATATTCTGTCGGTTCAGAATTTTTATTTTTCAACAGCCTGTTAACTTTCAAAATTATTGCAGGTAAAGACATACATTTTGACCATCTTTTATTTTTCGAAGAATGTAAGAACTGAGTAAATGATGCGAAATTCAATAAATTCATCTAAATTATACGTTGTATATGCATTCCATTATGAACATCATTATTTTCCTAACGTAGCTTATACAAAGCCACAAAGGTCAATAATAGTTCTATATTTTATTATTGTATTATTATATATCGGTTAGGAAAATTCTCTATGTAATGAGTAAAAGTAATAAAATTATGCGCACTACTATACACTTGGTAAAAAGTGCTCTACAAAAAGTAGAGCGTGTAAAGAACAAAATCAGAAAGTGTGTTGTACAATATTTACTGCAGTACATAAAAAAAAAAAATTTAATGAATTAAAATAAATTTTATTCTGTAACATTTAACATACACGTAACAAATTGCTTCAAAAACATACCAATCCGAATATGGATCTAATTGTTCCTTTTATATTATGGTCGATGTTTAAAATGCGATAAAAATAATATATATTGCGTATAGCCACTGCAATAAAATCAATAATAGGTACAATTCTAAACTGAGGTGAATTCTGCAATATAAAATTTACAAAAATGCATTTCGAGTATGTATAAGTACTCGCGTCAAAGTCAAGTCAAACGCCAAAAAGAAAACAAGTTATACACCTCTATATTATGTGTAATGTATATTATTTTTATCGCAGTGTACTGTCTCAGGTGTTACAGTAACAAAACTTTTATATTCCGACAAGTAACAAAGTTTTATTCAGAAAACTTACTGTTACCTTATTATCTATGTAACTAAACTAAACAATACGTTTTTTTACTTAAAGTTTAATATTTATATATATATTTTTTATTTTATGATTTGATTCTAATAATAAATGTATGCTCGTCTTTTCCACGCATATTAAATAGCTGTAACTGAATGTTATTAAATCGTTATAAATTTATTATCATGAAAAATATTTAAAAGCGTCCAATTGTTAAAATTAATTTGAGATACATTAAAAAAAAATTTTTAATGAATTTTTTTTTTGTTACTTTTAAATAAACTGTACATATTTTCAAACAGGTTAATTTAATAAAACTAATCAACTCACTTCAAAAATAATTCTTTTTTAAAAAATAAAATTTCATATATTATTATTTAATATATTTTTCTAGTAATACAGAAAATACCAACCATTAATACGAAGAAATTTCAACACTATATCTTGAACGACCGACAATAACTACCGCAGAGTTCCAATACTTACTAAAAATTGAACCTTCGGGAAGACAATGTATAAACTGTTCCCCTTTATACCGACACTGCGATACCTCGAAATAATATAAATAATTAATCACCTGGACTTATGCTTGTTTAACCTACTGCTGTAGGTCGAGCGGGTTCGGAGTAAACTATATCGCGTCACGCGGGTTAAAAATTTTCTTAGAATAAATTTAGTCCTTTTTTCATAAAATATTAATTAAAATGTTATTGTTAGGTACATAAAGAAAGGAAAAAAGGGTAGCGAGCCGCGGGTGTTGTGGATGTAGCTTAAGTGAATTACTTAGATAAATTATCTGATAATATATACGTATACAGTCTTGATAAATTAAAAAATATATTTAAAAATTAATGCTCTTGTAAAGTCCTTGATAAATGTTTTTTTTTAATTTGCCCCCCTCTTACATGACCTCTAGATCCGCCACTGCTTCTCTACCAATTCACTAAATTCGTGTAGACCATTTACTAAAACTAGTACGTGCATTAATGAGTATACATTTGGTATATTTGACCGAAAGAAACCCAAGTGCACTAAATGTTCAAAGTATGGACATGAAAACGAACAGTGCTATAGTAAACAACAAGCAAAAGTGGCGCTAGTTACAAAAATATGTGATAACTTTAAGAAAGAAAAATATTTTTTTGATGCAGTAGTAGAAGACAAACAGATTCGTTGTTATGTAGACACAGGAAGCCAATGTTGCTCAAGATGACAACAAGATGCTGAAAAGATAACGGGGATTGGAATTAAACCAGTCAACAAAAATATTGTGATTTATGGATATGGCAAGGGTGATCCTTGGTAATATTTAATTTATTATGTTTAGAAAAAAAAAAAGTTATAATATGGCAGGAGTCAAAAATTGAAGGATGGCCGAATGTTATCTCTAAAAATAAGAAAAGAGGGGGGCATGGGTAGAATGTGACGATGTCTGATGTCGATAGTATATTAGTATTCAGTCAGTCAGCTTTCGGAGAACGTTCGATATGCTTGTAAATTGTAATGTGTCGTTCTTCATTTGTGTGTGTCAACTTGGTCCGCCTTAATATATTTAACACAATTATGTTGGTAATGCGTTATCTTGCGTTTTATGTCGGTTTCAACTATAATCGCTCATACAGTTCGTATTATATCGGGGAAAAAATATATAATTAGAACATGAATATGGATGCTTTTCGCGTCAACTACAAAATTGACGAGTAGGTAAAACTTGTTCGTGATGGTAGTTCTAAAACCGGCCGTATGTAGCATAAGCGCCACTTGACGGCATTGTTTTTACTGTTGTTTCCACCTAAAATACTAAAAAGCGGGATAAAATTGTGGAACTTTGGAAAGTCGGAATTATAAATGTGAAAACAGATATGAAGATTTTAGGAGTACAACCATTGAGTAATGTTGATGAGAATGATGATTTAATTCAGAAGTAATATGTCTAACTATAATTAATTAAATGTTTATTAAAAATTATTTTATTGTAACTAATGATTCCATAATCCATTTTTCAAGAGCTTTTTGTGACTTATTTTGTATTGTATTTGTATACTAATACATTTAAATTAAATAAATGTATTTAATTGTATTAATACTAATACAATTATTTAATATAACTGTTGTGGATAAAGAAATTAATATGTTATAATATGCATTTCCATATGTGCCAAAATCAATATTAATTTTTGTTTGTTTTTTTGTTTATTACCATTGTGTAACCGAGCTAATTTTCAAATATCTTCACTGTCACACCACTCATCAGCAAGTACACATTCATCATTCATCATTGTCACAGATGTTTTTTATCATCCACGTGTTTAATCCATTATCGACTTTTGTAAAAATATCTTTTGTGAATAATTAATATTAAGATCATGGCAGTGGCGTCATTTAGTGGGGGGCATGGTGCGGCATTTGTTCACAGTGGGCCGACATGATCTGTGCCGATATGATGGAAATATAACAGTTATTCTTACCAAATCTGTAGTAATGGACTAACGAGTTATGAGCAGTAATGAATCGCGTGGCAAACAGTGGATTTAAATTAAATTACTACTTAATAAAATTAAAAAATATGCAGGTTATAACCACAATTTAAAGGTCATTAATTCGTGGTTACAACTTACCGCGGTTCTGGATTTTTTTCGATAAACATGGTTATCGTTATTCGTTACCTAAATGCAGTGCGTAAATTATTAACGTTAATTCGAAGAATATACGATGTACCTACGTTTAACGGTTGACGTACCTGTATCGCGTACGGCATAAACGAATTTTTTTTAGCCGTTCTTTAACGTTTCGAACGTATGTTTTATGTGTATATATAATTTGTGAGCGGCAAGTGTAAAAAAGTAAAAATGAAAAAAAGCTAAAGATTGTGTGACCAAGACGGCGAGAAAGAACGAAAAACCCGAACAAAATGCTCAGAACTGGTCACAAAACGTCATTTCTAACATTTTTAACGTCGCGACAAGGGAAACTTCAAAACTTTAATCTACTATAACTTTAATGTACTATATAGTCATTTATCATACATTTATTATAGCTGACAAAGTAATAAATTTCCTCCCCCAAAAAAAAATATCGGGCGATTCGTGCCCATGATAACGAAAATATCAAAATTATGTAAAAGAGAAATCATATTGAGCTAAATGTAAGTGGAAAATAATTAAATGGGCCTGTTAAATCTTTTGCCTCCCCCTTTCGAAAACTGAAATGACGCCACTGGATCAGGGGCGTAGTAATGAGAGGGAACAAACTCCCCCCCTCCCAAAAATATTCTGTATTTGGAAAAAATTGAATTAAAAAAAAATATGATATCAGTACAAAATATTATTAATATAGGTACTATATTTTCAAATTTACCTAATTGGCGCTTGATTATGATTATTAAAAATATACAAGTAACTTTCTATGAATACTTAGACTCTAAGATTCAATTTATATATAAATATATAATATATACATAATGTATAAAAACTCCCCTCGGAAATTTTTTTTACTACGCCACTGATTAAGATACTAACAATAGTTTTAAGTCATTTGTGTTACATGAATTTATTTTAGTGAAAATATGATTTAAAGAAGTCTATTGTTGTCATTATTATTTCTTTACTGTGAGGTGGTTCTTCTTTGCGAAAAATTATTTAGCGTGGCCAAACTCCTACTGCTTCTGCAAAGGATTGGTACGCAACAGTAACAATAACAGAAGCTTTATATGTTACTGAATAATACAGTTTATGTGTTATATATAATTAAATAACGGGTTATTTTTTATGGTACATTTTTTTAATATAGTATAATAATATAATTATTATATAATAATATATTGTTTATTTAGACTACAGGAAACTGTAGATTTTTACAAAAAGAAAAACGGAAGTCTTGAACAAGACAATACTGTATTTTAAAACACTATCTCTAAACAACATAAAGAAAATGAAACATTACAAAATATTATTAGTAAAATGGATTACAATTTTGAATTACGTTCCCGTTCTTTATTATCAAAAATGTTTACTTCAACACAAATTGATATGATACTAAAACCAAAAATCAAAGTATATAAATGGACTCCTGACGACATTTCATCTGCCATAACATTAAGAGCAATTTCTCCTAAGGCTTACAGATATTTACGTAACCATAAAAATTTCCCTTTACCAGGTTAAGATATTATTAATTTAATTTAATTAAAATATAAATATACATTAAAATATATACATTATAGGATTATCTACTTTAAGAACATAAGCTTCGACATTTAATGTTCAACCTGGTTTATTAACAAGTGTTCCATTTTATCGTTATAAAATGGACCAACGAAAAACGGCGAAATGCTTACGTTACGGTAATAGACTGAGTGGGGGGTGGGTGCGCAATTTTCTTAAAAACGGGTTTATTACTGTCATACCTATCTTATTCGTCATGGTCACGCGGTGTGGAAAGAAATGTTCGCTCTCGATTTACAATCATTGTACTTCTGTAGTTCTTGAAGTGTAGAAGACATAAAACATGGAAGATAAAAAACATCTTTTTTTTTTTAATCTGTTATAGACAATTACACGCTTAAGTTGTCCGAAATGTTTTGCCATGAATCCTGTACGTGATTTCGATTTTTATGTTGAGGATCTTTTGGGTTCCATATGGAAGGTTGTTGTCTATCATATAACTCCAAAAACTCCTTGATAACGTCATTTGACCATTCCATTTTAAAATTTAAAATTTAAATTAAATAAAAGTATAAAGTAAAAAAAATACAATAAAAACAATAAATATTCTAAATTGGCGCGTTTAGTAGGCGCGCCTAGTACACAGGCCGTGGGAATGACTTCCATCGGGTGACGAGCCGCGCAACATTTTCTTTGACGCGTGTCACACGGACCGACAATCGTCGGGAGAGGACGAGCCACGCCAGCAACACCGATCCCACGGCGTGTGTGTAGTTCCTTCCGCGCCACGCGCCGTGGGATCCCGGCTTTACAAACAATACTCGATCTTAACAAGTGTTACCTGACCCTCATCTTTTTGAAGAAATCAATGGTCCCTTAATTTTTTAAATTTCGGTTGAACCCCCTCTCATAAGCCATAGTTTTTCCAATATTTTTACTCCCACAAAAACTGACTGACTTATGCACACGATCAATTTTATAAGTGTCCTCTTTTTGTTTTAGACACATCTGGTCGCCCTACTTAATGTAGAAAAACTTCTTTCGGCTTCATACGATGTACTCATACATATTTAAATATTTTTAAAATACGATATGGACAGAGGGGGGATGTCATATAACTAAAACACCCCCCTTTGTATACGTCATTGACGTGTACAGTAGGAAACACGGTACGCTAGTGCAGTGGTTCCCAAAGTGTATTCCGCGGAACCTAGGGGTTCCGTAAAACAATCACAATAAGCGTTCGCACAAACAATACGATTGTATTTTTTGAAGTCGTATATTTGTGAAAATATAAATAAAAAAATTCTTTAATATCATTTTACTAGGGGGAAAAAGTTATGTGTTTTTGAACTTGGAGAGAAATATATCCATCAGTGGCTGAAAAGGCTATCCTGATTCTGCAGCTACCTTTTGTGACAACTTGGCGTCACGTGGCTGGTTTATCTGCTTGTGCGCGCACCAAAAATAAGTATAAAAATAGATTGGATGCCACTCCAAACTTACGAATTCAGCTGTCGCCTGTCAGATATAAAACTCGACTTCAAAACTGTTGTAAATAAAACCACCAACGAGTCCATACTTCACATTAGATTATTAAAAAATATTAAAATTAAATGTATTTAAGGTCTTACTACCCAGGGTCGGCCTGGCCATGGCCGCTAGGCCGCGAATGCGGCCGGGGCCCCATCTTTTTTTTTTTTATATACCAATATTTTTGAACGCTATGTCTCCACCAGTTTTGAAATCTTTGCCTTGTATTATTATAATGTATAAAAAGAAAAAATGCAAAAATTGATTTGAGAACAGCGGTTCGAAACCCGAATCGTACACGTCAAATCGTGGTATTTACCCATTATAGTACGAGCCGAAAGGCGAAAAAAATAAACCTATTATAAAGAAACACGGTAAAATTGTCAAATTTCAAATTGCTTTAACTTAAAAACTAAATCCGACCACCAAATTCTAACTTCAACATAGGTTCTTTTACTAACCTGTATTAACTCTATACAGAAACAAAAGGCGCTAATCCGAAAAAAAAAAATTAATTTTTTTTCATAAGTGGCCCGGAAAATCTTATTTGCCCGGTAAAAATTTTAGAGTCACTCCGCCGTTGGATCTGGGACACTCTATATAATGAAATGTTTTTTATTGATATATATTTTTTAACTTCATATTAAGCAGGAGGCCCCAGAATAAAAAGATCCAGGGGCCTATGGTGTGCCAGGCCGACACTAGTCTTACCCATTATAAAGTTATTTGAAACAAAGGCTTGTAACGTTTCGATGCATCTTCGGGTGCGAAAGTCACATAAAAAAAAATATATATATATATATATGATCACATTCGTGAATAATTAACATGAATAAAAAAAAAAACAAATACCGATGCCGTACTTATACCCGTGTCCGTGTGATCCATATACAGGAGCAACGGAAACGTCCCGCGATTCACTCGTCGGCGGAATCCGCCGCGGGAAGTTTTTGGTGACTACTCCGTAAGAACAATCAACATTTTCGAGCTAAAACAAAATAATAAAATAAAACTGACTATAAATTTACGTGTAAAAATTATTTCGAACGTACCAGTCGCGACAACGGTTCGAGAAGAAGAGAGCAGGTAACCTAATTGTCGTCGTAACGGGTGTCGGGGACACACGATTACGATAAATTTACGTAAATATATATTGTCATATAATGAAAATAACCGGCTGATTTGATTATATTTAACGAGCAGTTTAAGGCCGGGACACACCTGTTGTCATACACGCCTCCGATCCGATGTTGCCCCAAGAATCGGATCGGAAAGGGGTGAACACACATATCACGCATCACGCTTCCGGCTCCGGCTCGACACAACTTTTCACGTTTTCCGACTCGAATTATTCTCTGAAACAAAAGCAAATCTTGTAATATCACAGTATTAAAATAATAGATATTCTAATGCAACTATCGATCGGCTCGCGGCCTGGTGGTAAAACCACACACCAATTCGTACGAACAAAGACGGGTTCAATAAAATGCAATCATTTTATTTTTTTTTATCAGGGAAAAGTTATAATTCGTTTTCTGTTTTAAATGATTTAAACATTTAATTGCAATTAGGTATGTGTGGTCTTACCATCGACATTCAATTCCTTGGCGACTTTTTTCCAGATGATGTCTTTGCAGTCGGAGTTTCGGTATATTGCTTTTTGGTTCGGTCATACAGTACTGCATACTTTCTCACTTCTTCAATGAGCTCCTCTGGTTTTATAGCCGTAACTTTTTAGAGCCACAGTAAACGTTTTAGTAAAAATTTTACTCTAACGACACGTGTCAGACACGTATCCCGCACAGCCGGAAAACGAATAGACCGCACGCGAACGGAGCGTGATCGGATGTGTAATCGGAGTAGGGATGTGTAGTTCATGAGATAGTCGACTCTGGACGAGTCGAATCAGTGTTTCAAGATTCAGCGACTCAGTTCAACCAGTATTTTTAATTCAATTCACTACACTGAAACTGATGTGGAATTTTGTATTGCGTAATCAGTGATTACTAATCACGACTCTCGACTCTCGAATCTGTTATAGTCGAGTAATTGTTGATAATAGATTCCAAATCCAAACAACGGTACAGAAGATTTTCTATGTCCAAACGTAAAAACGTTTTGCTATGTTTCGTGTGTGTAAGACGAGGAGAGAAAATGCCCGCTTTCAATCCCCTCCTGTTACATAATAAGCTGGTTACGATTCTGCCGATAAGCGAACAGTCAACGATGAAATAATATTTTTCTATAATATGGACTATGGACATGCGGGTCGAGCCGAGACTCGAGAATTCGAGAGTTGAATATTCAGACTCGAACAAGAGTTGAAGAGTTGAGAGTCGACTCGTTGAACTGAGGTGGTGAGTTGAAAGATTCAGTTCAACAAAATGAGTTGATATTCTCTTCCCTAAATCGGAGTCGTGTAGGAGTGGGATCGGTCACATGTCGGAAAGGTGGGAACTACGTCGTTCGAAGTCCACTACCATTTCCCTCTCGGACACTCGTCCGACTATGCATGATCGGAGTCGGCGGATCGGAGGCTCGTATGACAAGTGTGTCCCGGCCTTTACTCGTATTAATGAACAACCCCCCGCACCCCGGGATATGCGGTTCAAAACCCAATGGTGGTTACTTTGACGTCGTAGGCTTTTCATTTGTGAACTGTTTTTATTTATTTTTTTTTAAAGTCAAACCTAATACTATCGTGCAAACGGCGTTCCATAGGTACCTACCTAGCAGTCGTAACGCGTAATGCGTTGTAACGCGACGACAATAGTCATCGTCGACTAGAAGTCAATCTCGTCGTAACTCGCTGCTTTTCCCGACCGTCGTATATAATACAGTGTTTAATAGTGAAAAAACGAGTTGGATTTGGGATTCCGCCAAACGTAAAAACTGTTTTCTAAGGGTGCCGTGGCTTTAAAAG
This sequence comes from Slavum lentiscoides, assembly GCA_032441835.1. Classification (NCBI taxonomy): domain Eukaryota; kingdom Metazoa; phylum Arthropoda; class Insecta; order Hemiptera; family Aphididae; genus Slavum; species Slavum lentiscoides. The sequence goes on along the minus strand of CM063706.1, from coordinate 16,327,698 downwards.
TTTGGGAGCCGCTGGGCTATAGTGCACGGTAAACCCGACTTTACACCTATCCACTGTCGGACGGCCATAAAATTAATTTTATATAATCTCGCGCGAATACGTCCGTCCGTTACTCAAACAGCGAACGACAATAATAAAATTTTAATTACGTTCTCGCGACTATTATTATTATTATGGAAATATATCGGGGAAATGCGACGTCCGTCGTTAGGTACGTACCGTAAAAATAATCGAGAAACGAATTACCCCGAACGCCGTTTACGTTGAAACCGTAAACACGGTCACGCGCGCGCGCGCGCGGTACCTGAAACGGAAACGGGTAATTTTATTTTATTGAAACGCAAAAAGACCCGTACCGCGTGTGATACGGCGCCGACGGTGACGGGCGTTTTGCCGACGTTTATTGTGATCGCGCGGACGACAGTGGAGAGACGACTGTTTCTGCGAATGCCGAGTGTTTTGCAGCCGAGTAAGTGGCAAAAATAAATAGCCGATTTATTTATTTTTTTCACTCCCTACCCCCGAATATTACTGTTGGTCTCGTTATCGTACAAAATGTCATCGGCAAAAAGTAGTCGTCTCCGCCGCGTATTGACCGCTTCGAGAAAACGAGAATCGCGCGTTGTCTGACCGCCGTTCGGGCGATTTCGTTTTGGATTTCCGCCGTGGAAAATCGTACTTTTGATTATAGTAACGGAAAGTACGTACCTACCTAATCGTTATGAATTCGTCAGTTTTCAAAAGTAACTGGTGAATTTTCAATTTCGGGACCGCAATTCCAGTAGAAAATCCGGTAGTGCTGAAACACTAGAACTGTGATTTGTCGCAATAACATAGAAAAAAAAAAATTTCATTTCGAATGTGCTAAGCTCCTGCCCCCCGCCCCAATTTGCGTCTGTGTTCCGTACGAAAAACTTGCTCGGACCTATGTAAAGTAAACGCGTAGGTACGTTAATAAACGTTTTTAATATCGAATCGCTGCGGGAATTGGCAAAATTTTTGTCAGGATTTCGAGTGTAAATCGAACAAAAATAGGTGGTACACGTATACGTGGCTTCGTTAATATTGAACGCGTTTTCTTTCTCCTTTCGTTTTTCTAATCTGTTAAATAGAGGTACATACCTCTGTACTACTAGGTACTATACTAATAATAATATTAATATATTTTGTATTTTTATTCGTATAGACACGCGTTTCGTCTCCGTCTGGTTGGCAGTATTCATGGAACAGTCCATGTTGTCCTTTGTGTTGTCCCATTTGCCAGACGAATGGGAAGACCAGGCGATGTATTCGAAAAGTTTTATTTTATTCAACCTGTCGAAAAGTAGTGATGAATACCAAAAAGTCAAAAGTTATTTTTATGGAATAAAGAGCGTGAACAGAATTCAAAGAGTCCAAAACCCGTTTCAGTATGGACGTTACATGTTGAGGCGCGAAATGCTGCAAACTAATTACGACGTAAGCGCACGGTTACACGTTGTTATCGACAGTTTTAAAAGTATCGTATTCGTATTTTTCGGTGCAATTTATTCTAGGACGTCGTTTTCCATGCAGTCCACAATGACGACTTGTACACGGCTTTGAAATACAATTGCGATTATAGACGATACTCTAGAAGATACGAGGGATCGTACGAATGTGGCCAACAACCATTATTCTTTCATTCGATTTCGGATTTATTGAACACAGTTGTACATCACACAGCCAATATAAGCATTTTGGTTTTAAAAATATTGACTAACATCGCAAAAACGCAATGCGATTATTATATCCAGTATGTTGTTAAATGTAATTGATTCATTCGTATTTGAAAACCAAGTTATAGGTATGTAATAACAAAATATCCGTGTAAATCATTGGATTTATTTGGTTTTCAATTTATTTTGATTGTAGTTTTAGTTGTTCTTTTTCTATATACATATAATATATAAAAATAATAAAAGCCATACAGAAATAACTTTAATATTCTCATTATTTTAGACTTTGAATATTACAAATATAATAATATAATACGAATATTTATTAAAAATATTACTACAAGAAGACACATTTGAGTACCGAATAATTATTATGACTTTTAAATACAAATAGTTATATACATTATTTAATTCAAATAATTGCATGCGACACCATTAAATAATAAGTAAAACGCATTTTAAATTTCGTCTAAGTAATAATTTATATTATTATTATTTGCACAATACTTATTACTTTATATATTATTGTAATTTTTATTGTTTAACCATATTATATTAATGAAGAAACGGATTTTTTTTTCTATTCTATTATTATTTTTACTATTAATATTAAGGTCTAAAATGTGTAATATAATTTTTATTGGGTTTGTACTTAAATTTTATTTTATAATATACGATTTACTATTTTTACTTCTATTTTCTGTATTAAACGATGGGTTTGCAATAAAGTTGATATACCTATGTAAACATAGTTCTCTCATTTTTAACTATTTTAACATTTTAATTAAATCATTTTTAAAATTATTTTCAATTGTTATAATCAGTTATTTAAGATTTCAAGAGAATTAAAATTGTAAATATATTTATTGTTTCTATTTTAACATGTGCAATGTGCATACTATAGTAAAATCATATTTAACATTTCTTGATACTTAAAATTTCGAAATAAAATTGTAATATAATTTGCTATGCAGATTATTACACAGATGAATGTTTTAGTATATATATAAAACATTTTTTTCACTATATGTATCACACATATAAAACATATATATATATATATTTTTTTTTTGTATGCTACATTTACAGTTTATGGTAAAAATGCATTTTCTTTTTTGCATCATTTTAAAATGTTTTTAATTGATATCAACTATCATACAGAGTACAATACATATACATACATATATTCACAATTTACGCTTTATTTACACAAAAGTGTTTAAATAATGATAGAAATTATAAGTAATATTTCTGCTTGTTGTAATAGTCATTGAGTGACTGTTTGTACGGTTCTTCAGGGGCCTTGGGTTTCGGGACGAACGGATTTTTCGTCGGGTCTGTATTCAGCCTAAACATAAAGAATAAATTAAATATGTATTATACATAATACGCCTCTAACGCATAATATATAGCCACAGACTGGAAAGAGAGGATAAGACTGATTTGTTCGCTTTGAATTGAAAAAAAAATTTAATGATCAGAATCGTTGAAATAATAAAATATGGTAATATTTACCGTCGTGTTCATAGACACTTGTTGATTATTAATTTAAATCATAATAATCATTAAGTTGGTAAAATAACTATATGTTATTTTATCGCCTGAATTTGTCTTCTAATATAATATTTTTTTTATATTATAAAAAGCAAATTGATTATTATTCGCAAACAAATTAAACTTTTTGAGAGAATGCATATTATATGGATTAAAGTAAAAGAAACTCACTCGTAATAATACGTTGCCTTGCTACAATCCACGTTGTACCACCAATCGCAGGTGAATTCCTTTTGGTTGAACAGAGTACCGTTGGAGCACAGGAAAGATGCTCCTTGATGACCTTCACGGCCATCGTGACAAATATGGTAAGCCTGAAAATACAATACATAATTGGAAAATTATTTTTAATATTTACATTGTATTTTTAGTATATCCGTAAGTCCACTAGTTTTAATCAAATTTACAATTAATGTCTTAATAACGAAATATTTTTTTTATTTTACTTTTTTTTTTTTTTAGAGTTCATGAATATGGTCTATAAATTTATATATTTACATATATGGATCGATTTTATGCTTATGAATTACTTTTATTGTGTGATTAATTGGTAAATCATATAAGATATACTTAAAACTTGTAGTTAGTTAAAAGTAAAAAGTGAAAAGATTTTGTTACGATTAAATAAACACTTATAATTTTGTTTTGATAAAACACTGTATTTCGTATTAATAAAGTGGACGTTCTTTGATCATTATTTTACAAAATGTTTCTTTTGTAAACAATTCATATAAATTATAAGTGGTCCGTGGAATTTAAAGTTGTGAATTTATATAGTGACCCCGAGGTCCGAAATGGTCTAATATAATAGACTGTATTGTAACAGTTATTGTGAAAACGAGTTGTTTAGGAGAATTTCTATTATATATGTGTATTGTATATAATTATAAATGATTTTAATAAAATTGTTGGAAAATATTTTAAAAAGCAATTGACAACAGATTAAATTGCAACTATAATAGTTTGTAATAAAATGCGTACTGCATAATATAGTCAGCCATAAATATACGTTAAGACTTTCACCAAAAAATAACCTGTTGGCTGTTACGATACTAGTTATATTATAGTTATTATATCTTTAGGTATATGTATTTGAAGTACCTATACTTATATAGAATGTATGATAAATATTACATCATCTGCATTATGGATAGCATATTATTGCGATTTGTGACCAAATGTAGCCGTAGGTAACAATAATTAATCATACCTATTTATCTAATATAATATATTTGATGATATTAACAGAAAACGTTCCAATATAGGTAATGAATTAAATCATTTTTTTAAAATCTAGGATTCTAATCGTCTATAAGTGAATTAAAATTTGAAAAAATTATACCATTCTTGTTCCAGTAGTTTAAAGATATCTACCACATACAATAATAAAATAATTATAGAACAACAAATTCAGTTAAAAGGAGTGATGATGAAACTTGATTTTCACATGATGTACGTTTTCGTTGCAGTGTATTATTCGATATGAATAAATTCACTGTTAATAATTAGCCGTCCATTAATTTTGGATCACAAATCCAAACCAAAAGTAAGTTTTGTGGGCTATAATATACTAATATAGTATACATATGTGTATCGAATATTGATAACATACCGATTATTAACAGAAATACATAACGTAATTATCTTATATAATATATTTAATTTAATTACATACAGAAAAAAAATACTGTTATCAAATATTTAAAAAAAAAACTATAAATAGGTATAATCAAATTGCAGTGTTTAGAACGTTCACTTAAAAATTGAATTCGTTCACACGTTCCCGTTCACGTTCTTTAAAAAAATGAACGGCGTTATATATATATAACTAATCATCCATTACTCTTATGTATAAAATCCATACTCATAATTAGTTTGATTTTATAAATACGTGTAATAGTAATAATTTTAGGAAATTTTATTTTATAATAATACATATGTATATGTATTTATTATATTAAATAGGTACCTAAATAAATTTGAACGGCCTGAAAATCGTTCATTAAAACTATGAACGTTGTTCGCGTTCACGCGAAAAAAAATGAGTGACGTTCACGTGTCGTTTACAAAATATGAACGTGAACGTGCGTTCATGAACTTCGTTCTTTCCAAACACTGTCAAATAGCTATAAATGTAAATTCACTATTTATTTATTTAATTATATTGTCAAATTTTTTTAATACATTTTTTTAATTCCTGTATTTTTATTGATAGTGTAGGCAGCAATATGTATTGCGGTATATGGCACGGACTTGTAGGTCGTATGTACCAGCTACTCCTACACCTCCACATAAAGCACGATCTTCCACCTCATGTACACACACCAGCGATTTTCACATATCACCTTTCATTCCACCTTCATCCACTCAATTTTCGGTCTTCCTTTTCATCTTTCCCTTTTATACATCCATATTTTCATAACATCTCTCGCATAGCCTCCGAATCATTTCTCCGCATAATATGTTCGAATACTCCGAACCATTTCAATCTATTCTTCCTCATTTCCTCCCCGATAGTTGATGCCATACTCCTACACTACCCCTTAAGTATTCATTTAAAATTCTATCCTTCTTATATGAGTAGTTACTCCACACATCCATATTAGCATGCTTATCTCCGCTACACCCGTCCTCTGTTCCGTTTTCCTGTCCGCTGCCCAACATTCCGATCGATATAACATTGATGATGGTCTTACTACCGTTTTATAAAATCTACCAAATCAATTTTATTGCGACATCCTCTTGTCACACAAAACGCCTGACCGCTTCTCTCCACTTCATCCATCCACATTTTTATCCTATTTTGAAAATAGGATAGTGTCTTTGTTCAAGTGCAATGTGTAAAAGTCGGATGATATCATTCGACAAAGTATAAAACCACAGTACCTGGCATCCGGTCTCCACGTTTGCGTACATGCCGGGTGCGTAGGGCACGTCTTTGCAGTGGAAACTCGTTTCCGGTACCGCATGGTAAATCGGGTAGTCTACTCCTGGTGTGCCGGGTACTTTGCTAAGATCTTGGTGACTTTCGTCTTTGTGGTTTTGAGCGTACCCGTTCGAATATCCATTGTACGCCGCTTGCCTCTGAGCTCAAAGAACGATAATACACGATATTAACAAAATTATATTCACACACACATTACACATACACGTCTTGTTATGACAAATTTATTCCGTTATTCCTTTTGGTAATATGTGTACGTTGGATTTTTAAACTCGTGTTTATAAAATATTAGCGAATACTGGAATAAATATAGCTGGTTAAGTATCAGTTATCACAATATAAATATGAATTTTAGTATACGTAAGTTGTTGTAATGATATATTCGACTTAAATACCGCATAAACCGCAACTAGTTTAGTTTAAAATCTAATTATTCCAAATTATGTATGTAGGTATATATAATATATATTATATATATATATATATATATATATATATATATACTCATATATATAATCGATTAAAAATGTTTTATCGGCCACCATACTCCAAGTACGAATAAGTAAAATTTAAAAAAATGTAAGTTGAATATTATTATTTTACTTTTTATTTTATTTTCAAATGTCAATTTGTATGAGGTTACTATACCTACAGAATTTCATCAGTGTAAGAATGTTCGAGGGGAAAAAATGAGCTTTCATCGAATAAATCATATAACTCATAATATTTAAAAATATTATATAACTGTTTTTCTATCAGTGATTTTTTTTTTCCCCCACTGACCTTGAGATTATATTAACGCATCTTATTTATTATTACCAGGGCTGTGGACTTAAAGCATTTGCTTATTTTTATGGATTGACTTAAAATGTAGCAGAGTGCTATGGAAGTGTATGTCATGTTACAACACGTTCAATTATAAAATTTGAAAGTGCTTTATTTTGCTTTTTTCAACGATTTTTTTAAAAAAATGCTTATTTCCAGTTTTTCTGATTATTTTTGCTTTTTTGACCAGTTTTTCTACTTTTTTATGGTTTTTAAGTTGTTTTCGATAGAATTAAAATTAAAAATAATTAAGGCAACAACAATAAAACAATTTTTTTATAATATAAAGATTTTTTTTTTTATTTTTTCGTTAGAAACTTTTCCTAATCATTTTGTTTTAATATTTTTTGTAATCTTTGATTATATTATTTTCAGCACAGTTACAAATTATGTCTAGTACCTACTTTATCATGTAAAAAGAAAGTTTTTTTTTTTGATTAAATATTTTTGCTTAAATTTTAGATTTTTTAAATGCTTATTTGAGTGCTTATAATGGTGTTTTTAAGCGCTTATTTTAATGATTTTAAGTGCTATAAGTTCCGAGCCCTGATTATTACATTATAATCGGTACAATAATTTTAAACGGATTGTATTTATTCGCGATTTTTTTTTGGTCGTATATCTCTATATGTACAATGTACAGCGAGTGTCTCACGAAGATCTGACAAATGCTATAACTTTTGTTCTAAACAATATTATAAAGTTTTTTTCTCTAAGTAATAATAATCAGAACCTTGCGCTACAGTTACTACTGTCTACTAGTATATTTTAGACTTCATTTTATTTTCTGTTTAACTTTAAATTAATTTTTTTTCTAAATAGCCATTTTACAAGTTTATTTTTTAAGAAAATTCAGAAATGTTTATGCAATTTTTTTTTTGAAGTTTACGAAAATTTCAGTTTTTTTTTTCAGCAAAATGAATGATTTGCCCGCATTATTTTGTTGCAGAGGTCCGCGGGTTCTCTCGCGGTGTACCACACCATAATAATGAAAGAAATAAAAAATAAAATTCTTGAAAATTAACGACTGATCATAAATATAAAACATTTCTAACACCGATATTAAAAAAAAAAAAATTAAACACAATTTTAATTTTGTAATTTTTAGTTAAAATAATAATAATAATAATAAAACGTATAATAATTATTGTACCCGCGCATGATTCTGATAATTACTCTGATAATTATTACCAAAAAAAAAAAAAAAAATTGATTAAAATAAAAGTTTATTCACGTTCATGTGAAACGCGCTCTTTTTAATATATATAAGTACCTACTATACGGTCTATACGAGACCACAATAATGCTATTGCGACGGCGCGCGTTTTACCTGTTTCAGCGCCGCGTTTGCCGAACACACGACTATCGTTAGCGCGACGATCGTTTTGAAAATCATTTTGTTTCTGTACAACGTTCCCAGTACAAAACGTTTCGATATACTGCAGTATACACCGCTATTATACTTTACGATATTATTAAAAAGATTTTTTTAAAAATATTTCTCGCGCGAGATCCCGATTGATATTTTTCAATGCACCCGCGAAAAACACTTGGACACGACTGCAGACGACGGTTGTTACGCGTATGTTGTAGCCTTCTGTTGTTATACAGCGAGGCGCGTATATGGGAAAGGTCTTCGTAATAAGAACAGTGCGCCTTGCGACACGCGCGTCAGCGTTGCGTTTCGAAATAACAGGCGGTGTCGGCCGCTGGAAAAAGCGTTCGTACCTGCCTGTACGCGACATAATACGAGCGCGGGGCCGGTTTTTGTATACCAGACGAATGATATTTTGTGTGTGTGTGTGTGTGTGTGTGTGTGTAAAAATCGTATAATAATATAAAAGTATATAAATTTATTAAGAAATTGAGTCGTGCCGAACCGATTTGTGACGTTGTAGACGACTCGATATCGGGCGCGGGGTCCGGCTGAACTCGTTTACGGGTGAATGGTGATTGGGGGAGTAGTCAAAACACTGCTTTAATTAATCCCAATTAAAACAATTCGTAATTTTTGCATATTTTACCGTTTCGAACCAATACTGTTTGGGAATAGGTGTTTTTAGTTTTTACACTCCTTATTATTATATAATTTGCCGAAAGTTTTTTTTTTTTACTTGTTATATAATATTCATCAATTCTTATAGGTATATAGGAGGTACATTGACGGTGCAGGTATTATCTGCAGTGCTATAACTTATCATAAAGATAATTAAATTGATCAATACTATTGTAGGTAAAATAAAAATTACTATCATATTACATTATAAACTAATTTAAATACAACCAGTGTCGGCCTGGCACATCAAAGGCGCCGGGATCTTTTTTTTTTGGGGAGCCCTGCCCTTTGGTTTAATATGAAGTTAAAAAATACATATCGATAAAAAACAATTCATTATACAGAGTGGTGTCCCAGATCTATTTGACTAACGCAATAAGTTTTGTTCTATTCATTATTTTTCATACTTTACAAGACTACTGTTTTCAATGATCAAAGTCCATGTTGAAAAATCAGCTTTATCGTCTTAAAACGACAAAATCATTTGACTGCCACTGAGTTAATCTGTGATAATATGATCGTGATAAAATGAGTCGTTATTGTGTACTGATGATGATAACATAGTTATCGAAATACGTATATACTACCTACTGAATAAAAAGTGATATATATTTTTTGTGGAATAGAGTTTACTCATTTTACTAAAATAAAATAATCCACAAGTGCTCAAAACAATTTAAAAAAAAAAAAAAACTATAAAACAAGATGCAAATAAAATATGTATTCTATCTTCACAAAAAAAAAATATAGGTAACAATAATTTTAATTTCAACAAATGCAAATTTTAAGAGTAACTATTTAGTGTCGTTACATATTATATCATAACACATATCAAAAATAACCTTACATAATACAAATAATGTCGTAAAAATAATTTATGACATTTTAATCATTTTATACTATTAACTTTTGATTATGATTGGTTAATCTGATTAGTTATCTGTGTTCCAAGAAAAAATATTTGTATGAAAAATATTAAAGTAATTGAAACCTATTGTTATGCAGAAAAAATAAAATTAACTAAAATGTATTAATACATTTATAAATTTTAAGCATCACATATGAGTCAACAGCGTGATTATGAGTTCGTACAATTTTGGTGCAAGTATTAAATGGAAGCAAATACTTTAAATGAACATCATTCTTCCTAGTATTTTTGTTAATTTTTTTTTAAATAAAATATTAATTGAAGATAAACAACCAGTATAATGTTCAGTAATTTGGTTGGTACTTTTTTTTTGAAGAATGGTGACAGATATAAAGTACTTGTAAAAAATTACTCTACACAATGTAAAAGTTTCGTTTTTAAACATGTCTTACAAGTTACGACTTTAATGCATTAAAATATATTACTTGATTGGATTTTGCAATTCAAAATTAAATATGATAATATATGATAAAAGTATATATGATGTATTTGTGACTATAGTGAACAAATGCATACATCTTTTGGCACATTCACTGTCATCAATAGTTGCTCTAACGATATACTTATTCGATTCGACATGACTTTCTTTCGTCGATAACGCACACAAAATTGTCTTTTAACCAGCATAAATATTCGTTTACTATATCGCAATTTATTTTCGACAACTAACAAATTAAAATGTTGAACAAAAACTTGATAAAATTCATTTTTGTTTATTTTAAAATATTTTCGCGCGGTTTTCAAATAGACCAATGAAAACAGCATATTTTTATACGACGCTGGAGCTCTATTTGTTTAATTCTTTTTAAAAGCCAATACGAATTAAAACATAACATAAAATACACATATTACTATTTATGTTTTGATATGAATGTACCTAATCAGTTCAAAATCAAAATAGTTAAACATGAAAAATCATGTACTTTGAAATGCTTATAGTGTATACTTTACATTAGATTTTTTTTTAACATTCAGTTGACGATTAGGACAGTTGTAAATATCTTGAATTTCTTGATCTGTGGATGAAGCATATTCTGTTTTACACTAGAGAAAAAATAATTTATATTAATAATAATAATAAGATGTTAATTACTTATATAAACTATAGGTGTTTCAATTATATTATTTCTTGAAGAAGGTACTCGAACTGTTTACATCAAATACGATACCATCTTATACTACTCCACTAGGATTGGGCTCAGGACCAGGTGTTGGTACCTATAAATCCACATAACATAAAATACACACATTACTATTTATATTTTGATATGAATGTAATAAATTTATAGTCAAAATAGTTTAATGTTGAAAATGTTTTATAGTGCGTAGTACCTGTATACATTACTATTTACTTTAACTAATTTTAATTTTAAGGTCAGGAGCAGAACGTTCTTGAAGGGGAAATTTAAGAATTCTGAAAATATATTCTTTGCAACTTTGCCTATAATATAATGAAACGTAATTTACTACAAAATTTAATTAATGTAAATATTAACAGATTACACTTTTCATTCTTGCAACAATCATTGAGGGTACTGAATTTTTTATGAGAACTGAGAATCATTACATGATTCAAACAGCTATGGGTGGAAGTGACAAGAACATATAACACTGTATTTTATTAATATGATCAATATCTAAATGGTTTTCATTAACGAATTTGAGCCATTTGCATTTTAAATCAGGATGTGTAGAGAATTTATAACAAACATTTTTAATTAAGGAAGTAAGTATTATTTCATACAGAAATAAAACATAAAAAAAATAAAAAAACATGTTTAATATATTAACTAAGTAGTAAGTATTCACTTGTGGAATGTAATATTTGCTAATTTAGTTTTTTTGTTCCTTATTTTACCACAAATAAAACAGCTGGGCATTTTTTTTTTTAAGTAATAAAAGTATATATATATATATATATATATAAAACATGGACAACTAACATGCATGAGCTTTTTTCTTATTTATTTTCTGTGAACATGAAGCCATAAAATAACACTAAACATGTACTATGCTGTGTTAATGGATTACGAAATGTATTTTTAGGTTTACCGTATTTTATCGTTACGGAATACTAAATATTTAATATATTGATATATAGCAATATCCATGCTACCTAGCGAACATGTTACAGAGTTAAATATTTAACATTGCAAATAATAATAACGCTCAAACCAATTTTGTTAGCACGTTACACTACAGTCATGCTTTTAAATTATTTCATAATAAAAGAAACTTTTAAATTTATTTATCGTAAACAATTTAAATATAATATAATTATTACTTACAACGAATAAGCGATTAACACTATTAGTACCAAATGTATTTACAATTTTAAAAGGAAAGTAATCGATTTATTTCTAGGTCGAAGGACACATATTATTATCGATGCGCAATCTCCGACAACTTGATTCAATATATTACGTTCACATCGCATTAAGAAAAAAGCATTCTGAATTTTCCTTTAAAGTTGTAGACCTTATATAACCTTGTGTTTAAAAGTTTCAGTTTTGAGAGCGAACGTTCACATGTCATAAGTAGATGGGTGAGCAAGTATACTTGTACACTATTCTTCTTATTGAATATAATAGGTACATGTTAAACTCTGTATTGATATGCGCAAGGCACATGATAAACATCCATTACAGACCTCATCATTGCAGTTACACGTTTTTGGTTTATCAATACAATCTGTCCATTTGTCGTGTAGGTCGTGCTAAATAAAAATATTTTTTTTTTTGTAATATAAAAATATGTCACGAAAATTACTTATACGCGGCTGTTTATTACACACAATATGTGTTACCTATTTTATTTATATAAATAAATAATTGTGGTGGTATAGGAAGTAAGAAAATACCCATGGTTCCTCTCTGCCTTTCGTAAAAGGCGACTAAAAGAGACCTGGAGATGGGCAGCAGCCTAGTTATTCCAGATGACTATTGTAGTAATAGAATAGTAACCCTACCAAAGAAGACTAAAGCAATCTCATGTGGGAATTTCAGAACGTTGAGCCTTCTACCTCATGTATCTAAAATATGCATTAAAATTGTATACAAAAGAATAATAAACAAGGTGGAGAATTATCTTGAAAATGATCAATATGGCTTCAGGAAAAGAAAAAGAACTAGAGAGGCAATACTAGGACTTTGAGTTCTAATAGAGAAGCAGATTACTCGGAACAAAGTAACGTACTTGGCATTCATTGATATAGAGAAAGCTTTTGCGATAATATTAATTGGGAAATAATGTTTACAATAATGCAATAAATAGGGGTAGACTACAAAGACAGAAGACTTGTATATAATCCATACAAAAACCATAATGCTGAAATCAGAATATCTATTCTGAAACGGTCAATGCCAAAGTCAGAAGAGGAATAAGGCAAGGCTGTTCACTTTCACCGTTGCTATTTAACTGTTATATTGAGAAAGGCATAAAAGAAGTAAAAAAAAGAACAATAACAAGGAAATGGGAATTATAGTTGGAGGCATTCTGATTTCGATGATTAGATTTACAGACGATATTGTACTAATTGCAGAAGATGAAAATGATTTACAAAGAGCTCTCACAGAAACGCAAAGCATTCTAAAAACATACAAACTCAAATATTTAGGAAGTCTAATAAGTAATAATAACATCAGACGGAAGAAGAACAGAGGACATAAAACAAAGAATAGGACAAGCCAAATCAGCATTTATTAGGTAAAAGAAAATAATAGCATCAAAATCAATGAATACTGCAGGAATTAAGAAAAATGTTATAAGAACGTATGTATGGAGTGTCGATTTATATGGCTGTGAGATGTGGGTGATAAATGAAACAGAGAAAAGAGTCCTAGAGGCATTTGAGATAATGAGATGTGGTGCTGGAGACGCATGGAGCGAATCAGATGGACAGACCGAAAAACTAATGCTGAGGTGCTAACCCAGGTTGGAGAAGTACGGAGTATAATAAATGCAATAAAGAAAAGATGATAGGAAATGATTGGCCATGTTTTACGTCATGGAGAAGAACTGCACCACGTAATAATCGAAGGGAGGAAACTGCCGGAAAACCAAGAAATTCATATATCTCACAAATAAAAAAGGATGCAGGGCTTAAAACTCACGTTGAACTGAAACGGCTGGCAGAGAATCGGAGGAATGGAAGACAAGGTTTATATGTTGTAAACCAACCATACGGTTGAACACTACAAAAAAAATAAAATATTCGCATATATTATATGTATAATAGTACCGTATCGCTGCGTACTTATAATAAGCGAATTTTTTTTTTTTATGGGTCATGGCTAATATTTGCAATAATATATTATAACGATTATAGTTAATTCGAATTGTTCGTTATTCAATATTATTTATGAAAAAAAGAAAATGATTTACTTACGATGCAATAGTAAATATGTTGTATTATACTTATTACTTATAATAGTATTATATTGTATCGTTTAATACCTACCTACTTTTTTTTTTTTTTACAAACTTATTGTCTAGATTTGGATTTTAACTTTTAATGAATTAAGTGCGAGGTAATATTAATCCTACGTATACAGGTATAATATTTATGTAATACGCTGCAGCTACATATTCCGTATAATAAAATTCTCGGCTCTCTATACACACGTGAAGGTTAAGCAGCGTTTTACGTTTCGCCTTCATTTTCCACACATATATTATTATGAGATCTATGAAATTCTATATGTACGATCTACTATACCTATATACACTGCGATACAAAATAATATTCGCATGATTTTTAAAACTGTAATTATATTACGCGAGTATATATAATAATATATAGTTGTTCTCGTTTTCGTTATAACTATACGTTATATTTGTGTTGTATACCTACTGCAACGATAAAAAAAAAACCTTCAAGCGTTTATATATATATATATATATATACATATATACGATCTACTTTCACCTACACAAAGCGATAGCTAGTAGGTAGGGACCTATATATATATATATATATATAAAACAGATAGTTTACATTTTCATCGTTTGCAAGCAGCTAAAACGTACCTAACGATTAATTTTGTTTTTTTTTTCGCACTGCTCGATAAGACGCGTATCGGAATACGGAATATTGTTCGAATATTCAAACGGGGTACCTAATGACGGGGGTGGAATTCGATTTGAGCATTGATATGATTTAGTAAAAATGCTCGATTCCGTAAATTGTTGTAGGTACGTTTGGAGCTGAACTACTGAACGATATCGTTATTGTAAACCTGCACTTATTTCCCGTGGGTCTTCATGGATCGCACTCGCTTGCTGTTCCGTCTTAAACGATTTTGCGTTGCGTACTTGCGTTCGTTTACAAATTTCAATTTCAGTTTACAGGCGTCACGGGAAATTTATACCTCCCATATTTTTCCCCCGGGAGGGGGGCTAATAATCGCCTAGTGTAACAGAACTGGACTCCCCAGAAGGCTTAAGTCCCCTGTTGAACATTTTAACTTGAAAATGTTTGTTTAGGCTAATGGGTAAGGTATAGATGTCAAGCCCCCCCACTAATGTGACTAAATATTCGCCTATGCCCATACATTATTACCAGTGATAATCATTTTTTTTTTACTAATAATCTTTTAGTCTTATTACAATATTTTACAATATAATTATGTATTTTTTAGCAATATTATTATTATTGGACAAAAAAACTAAAATATTGAAAATAATATTTTCGGTTCGAATTGTATAATAACTTGTCGGAACATACGTTAAACAATATAAACGTACAAGCTGCGCAATCGTCACATCCGAAGACAATCGTTATCGCTGTTTATTTTAGCTCCATCTATTTATAACTTATCTATAATAATTTTTGTTTTCATTATTCGATCCGCCTTCAGACAATACGTATAACGCCACCAGTGGCGTGCAGAGCTTTCTTACCAAGTGGGGCAAAATTATTTTCAAATAATTTTGAAATAATTTATTTTTAATAAATTTACGCCAATAACACTTTACTGACCGATGACGAAAAGATAAAATAATACGATAATAGTAATGTTATTTTCTACATAACGTGCACAGTGCACACAACGAAAACTGTATTATTATTCCTGTATAAAAACACGGTGAACTTGGCGATCGCGTTGATGTGATTTCTGTAATTTAGTCGTCACTCGAACAAAAACGGCGCACAGGCTGACGACAAACTGTCGGCTGTCGCGCGGAAAACATGCGATCCGCGTGGTCGTGTTATCGACTTTGTGCTTTATCAGCGGCGCGGCGGATATTGAGATAGATGCAGTTATTTATAGTTTATTATCGCGTGGGTTTTTGATATAATGATCCACAGGAATCATAGAGATACTCCTTACATGGATTATTTTTATATAATTACAGTTCACAACCATATCCCTATATGTTACACGCGTAATAAGACGTAATAATTAATAACTGGCGACAGTGGCAACTGCTAGTCCATTTTCCACGGTATGGTATTGGTAATATCTAGGGTAGAAGACTTGTAGATCTAAAAAAAAGCACTAAATATGCAAGCACGTATGCACTTGAAAACCCTATGATATGCACTGAACATATGCAAAATGAATATTTTTTCTAAAAATAAAAATAATTGTTTATAAAATTTAATTTTAAATAATAACATTTTATTGATTTAATTAGAAAGTAGACATTAATAGCGGTACATTATTGTGTATTGATAATATCAAATAATAAGTAATTATTGCATTAAATTGAATTAAAATTAATCTAATAGACGAGCCTCAAGCGTTTCTAGGAAAAACGTGCGTCCGCGAACAGTCAACAACAATATTCTATATGATAATATTTATGCCGGATTGTCTTACCGGGCCTGTTCTGCAAAACAATATTCCGACCACTGTACTCCACTGGCATTATAAATTTAGAGCTAAAAATCCTTGGAAATATTTAAATAGTCAAGGGGTCAATGTGTTTTAACAAAACCAGTAGAAAAATTAATAATCGCCGAATCTAAATATACGTATATATTTGTTATTTAAAATCTTAATACTAGGTATTTAAAAATAAAGACTAATGTTCAAGTTGTTCATGTTTCAAATATTAAGACTTATTATTTTAAAAAGTAAGACTAGTCAGTGGCGTCATTTCAGTTTTCCAAAGGGGGAGGCAAAAGATTTAACCGGCCCCATTTACTACTTCCCCAACTATACTTCCCATTTACATTTAGCTCAATACAATTTCTATTTTACATAATTTTGATATTTTCGTTATCATAGGCACGAATCGCCCGATATATATATATATTTCTTTTTGTGGGAGAAAATTCATTACCTTGTCAGCTATAATAAATGTATCATAAATAACTATAGTACGCAAATATTATCTGCGATTCAAGTTTTGAAGTTTCTCTTGTCATAATATTAAACACGTTAGAAATGACTTCTTGCGATCGGCTCTGAGCAGCTTGTATAATATTTTATGTAATATTTTTTCTCTCTTTCTCGCCGTCTTGACCTTTAGCTTTTTTCATTTTTATTTTTTACACTTGCCACTCACAAATTTATATATGTATATTCATAAAACATACGTTTGAAGCGTTAAACAACGGCTAAACAAATTCGTTTGTGCCGTACGTGATTAATAGGTTCGTCAACTGACAACTGTCAAACGTACATCACATTCTTCGAATTAGGGGTAACGTCAATAATTTACGCACTGCCTTTAACAATAACCATGTTTATCGAAAAAACCCCAGAACCGCGGTAAGTTGTAACCACGAATCAATCACCTCTAATCGTGGTTATAGTCTGCATACTTTTTATTTTATTATTAATTTAATTTTAATCCACTGTTTGCCACGCGATCTGTTTATTACTCATTAAGTACCTACTACAGATTTGGTTAGAATAATTTATATTTACATCATAGGTAGGTATCAGCACGAATCATGTCGGCCAACTGTTAACGGGGGGCAAATGCCCATCCTGCCCCCATCAAATGACGCCACTGAGACTAGTTAAAGTATAAAAAGTTACCTAGTTAAGTTATTTAAACATACAGGGTGTTTCTGGACTCACTACCATAAATTCGTACACACGCCACTCAGTGGGGGTGACCCAATGACGAGTTTCGACATTTTTCTTCCATCATTAAAACCTAAGTTTTCACATTTTTGTTCATAGAATTTTGACATAAATGTAAAAATAAATACACAATGATTTTTCCTGCAAAATTCTCATACGAATCGATATGTCACAACATTTTTGCTCATTTCTGACCGATTTTGACGCTCACCAGATGTTCGTGACACCCTAAGTCGTCACGAAGAAAAAAACGATAAATAAATAAATAAATTATACCATGATATTGCCTGTAAATTTCTCATACGAATCGATATGTCACATCGCTTTTGCTCGTTTCTGCCCGATTTTAACGTCATGACATAGGGCGTCACGAGCGTCTCACGGGTGTCAAAATCGGGCAGAAATGAGCAAAAGTGATGTGACATATCGATTCGTATGAGAAATTTGCAGGAAATATCAAGGTGCATTTATTTTTACATTTATATCAAAATTCTATGAACAAAAATGTAAAAACTTAGGTTTTAATGATGGAAGAAAAATTTCAAAACTTTGGTCATTGGATCGCCCCACTGAGTGTGTTTACGAATTTATGGTACCGAGTTCAGAAACACCCTGTATATTTGTTATTTAAAATCTTATTATAATTTACGTAATATTATATTGAATATATAATAATTTATAATATGTTGAATAACCCGCCTTCGTTCGTGTGCAGTTTTTTGTGTTACCTTCAACTTTTTTTTTTTATCAGTTTTTATATTACAGTTGTAGGTTGTATTTAGATGTCTTGACCCGGCGTTTCGTTACCCGGCGTCAATGTGAACGTAAATAAGATTGAAAAAAATGTAATTAATCAAGGTACGCTGTACTATACGTACATATACTGATTTACTAAAAAACGTAAGCTAATTAATTGCGCCTAGGCATGCAGTGTACCTGAAATAGTATTGAATTCATAGTTGATTTGTATAGGAGCAACGCATTTGTTATGTGTCACATTTAAATTTAAAATTTGAACCACATTTCTCGACGAACATACCTAAGCTACACTCATCAGTTATCACGTATGAGGTATGAAATATCAATACATTTTGTAAGATTTATATATTTAATATAAAATTGGAAGTTGAGCAATTTTATAAAAATATAAAATTAAATAAAAACCCGTCCCATGTGTTCCCCTTTAAAAATTAGGGGTCCACTAGAATACCCAAAAAATTTGTTGAGGTACTCAATACCCCTTCAAATCAAGCACTGACCGTCCCCCGCGTTCCTCTTTAAAAAAAATAGTAGAGGTACGCTCAAATATCTGAAAAACTAGAAGGGGTACTCGGTCCCCTCCCCCAAATCAACCACTGCATAGAAGTACCACTGCGCCAATGGTTTATCACACTCGGCGGTATTTTTTTGGCTCTTTAAATTTAGACCCAGCGGTTGGTCCTTTTTGCCCCTTTAGGGGACGAATTTTAAAAAATCCTTTCTTAGTAGGTGTCTACGTCATAAAACGAAACTACTGACCAAGTTTCAAACTCATAGCTTCAGCGGTTCCGGCTAGGCGACGATGAATCAGTCAGTCAGGACAAGTCATTTTATATAAATATAGTAGATTGTAAATCATTTCAGTTTATTGCGTACCACCTAAATCACTGTTATGTTTATTTATAAAAAAAATAAAAAAAATAATTTAAAAAAAGAGTACTATTTTTTAATTATTAGTTTTTGAAAGTGATGGTCAACACTTTTACATTATACTTACCGTGATGAACCTGGTGTATAGAGAAAAGAAAATACAGTACCTACTGCAGTTGTAATGAAATTAACGAATAAATGTAATTAACAATATAACGAATTTAATACATTTCTAATTGCGATTCGATACGAATTATATTATGCAGTTTGATTATTATAGCTCATTAGACTCATTATTTATTATCGACAGTACATACAATAATAGCTAAAACAAAAATATTTAGCAGAAAACTGACTGGTTTTTTAAAAATTATATTGTATTCTCACGATAGGTGCTATACTTTATGAGATGAATGTAGAGCAAATAATAGGATTGTCCTCTTTGTTAGGCTTTTTTTTTTATGTTATCAATTGTTCGTCTACATACGCATATTTGTGTATCGAATAAAATAGATTACAAATTTTACAAAAGTTTCAATCATTATATATTTTGTATACAGAAGCAATACAGAAGATGTTGCGTCTGTATACAAATATATTAAATATATTATTAATTGGTGTAAAACAGTTGTTGTTTATCCGAATAAATCATACGTAGTACTGAATCAAAATTTTAATATTAATAATAAATAATAACGATTAATAATTTTTAAAAATATTTTCAATCATTCGATGTATTGTTAAAACATAATTTTTGTGACCTTCGCCCTTCGGTGCGTAAATAAGGCGGTTTTAATCAAATTACGTTACTAGATTTATTAATATATGAGATTCTGAGTAGAGCGAGGAATGACTGTTGGTTTTAAAATGAATTTTTTTTTTTTTTATGCCTGTACCCAAAATGTCTACCAGAAGGAGTCATACCCGGTTGCCCAGTAGCAAATCGCATCTAGTTGATACTTTAGAGTGGTCATTTTTCGATTTTCTCAACACTTTTTTCAAGTGTCAGAAAAAACAACCACCGAAAAATTACGTAAAAACGCGTGATTCCGTCAAAACCGATCATCGTTATTTCTTCGTAATTTTGAAACTAATACAAACTGGAAATATGTAAACATTATACTTTATTAACGAAAAAAGTTTGTTTCAAAAAGTTTCTTTCGATTTTGTGCTGTTTATATAGCAATTATAGATTCTGATGTATTTAATTCATAAAAGAGGTAATTTTTGGTTTTGAGGTTTTAAAAATGTAATGCAATGTCAGACGTACGTTACTTCAATATTATATTCGAAAAAAAATCTTGAAAATCGTTAGCCACAATTTTTTTTTCAAAACCGTTTCAAGTTTTCCGACAAAATGTGTTATTTTGATGGAAAATGACAAAAAAAAAAAAATTAAAAATTAAACATTTTTAGCTTAATTATTATTATTTTTAGGTTTGTCGTAAGAAATTGTATTAAAATAACGTACCGTAAGGTAAATCGAAAATTATGTACTCCTTACACATTATATTCTTACATATTTTTTAATAATAAATAATATTACACCAAGCTCTGCTCAGAATCGTTTTATCGAATGCAATGACTTACCATCGCTTTTAAATTTATATTCGTAACAAAACTCATTAAAATCTCTAACTAAATAATTCACTTAGGCGACATCCATAACACCCCGCTGCTCGTTACTTTTGTATACCAAAAAAATAACGAGTTTTCGGTATCAGCCGATTATTTGTATAGTAATGATTTCTAATTCTATGACGATTGAACCAAATATTATTTATTATAGTTAATACACGTAAGAAATAAAAATCCGGGCTCAGCGAGCAGACTTTTTGTAAATTTGCAAATGAGGGATATTTTTTCTCGGCGTAACAAAAACCGAAAAGACTCTTGCCAAGTACATTTAGTCATTGATTAATATAATTATTAACACGATTGGTCATTAGTATGCACTTTTTTTTACCTATACATAATATCCACCACACACTATTAACGGCTCAATACATTAAAACGAGCGCTTATTATCATTTAATGTAAAATTGTAAACGAGATGCTTTTTGTGCGTGAAACCACGATCGTCCAATCATCGTACAGTTTAATCATAACAATGCTTAAGGTTTACACGATTTGATTTACGCATGTATTATAATAATAGTATATTTGCAATATGAAGAATTTTCATTTGGAATCGATTACACAATTCATGACGTCGAGCGTATAAAAATTATCGATACTGATTAAACAAAATTTCAAAGACACATTAAATATTCAGAAACGCACGCACAATTAATACTATAATGTACTGTATGTAAAATAATAATCGTGTGCTACGCGATGGATAAAGGTTTTTGTAAACAGTAGTCAACAATAAATCGTTCGAATTAGCCAAAAAGAAAATATTATTAAAAATGTTAATTAGACTAAATTGTACGCAATATAATAATATACAAAAAAAAAAAAAAAAAAAATTATACAATTGTTTTTTTAAAGTCACAAAATAAATAATATTACAATATATATATATATATAAAAAATATAGACACCAACCTAATAGTCACCACAAATACAAATTATTATAACTAAAGATTTTTAAATGTCATAAAATTTAACCACCTTATCGCTTATACTATTATAATTTATAATAAGTGTGTGTGTGTATATATATATTAATTTACAATATTAATAAACCAAACAACTTTGATATTATATCACCTTATTATCATCAACACATTATGGTTAGCGAGAAAAAAAAAACTAGTGTACAATAAATTATAGAAATTCACCAAGTTAAAAATAAATTAAAACGAATTTTCAGAATTCAACCAAAACCCAACCGCTTCCACAGCCAAGAAATGATAAGTTTTGATAACAGCGAGGAAAAAAAGTATACAATATAACTTATGAGAAAATTTTCTTAGATGACTTTGGGCAAAATATTTGTTCAGCAAAATATTTTTACACGAGTCAAGTAAAAAATAATTGGCAAGAATATACAGAAAAAGAAAAAAAAATCTAATGAAGATTCATTAATACAATTATTTTTTTATAGTTTTCTTTTCTTTAGCAATAAAACATAGCTTATTTTACAAATAAATTAATAAAGTTTTTATCAAGGATAGTCTAATTAATCTGATGTCTTTGGGATTAAAATGTAAAAAAAAAAAAAACAGTGTATATTATGTTTGAGCAAAATTATTAAGTACGCACGGGCTCCCTGATAATTTCAAGGCGATTCAATCGCCAATAGTTTTTATCACAGCATTTCATTATAAAAATATAACCGCATATCAAGTAATGTCCAGAATTACTTGTCCTTATGTTGCTTGGACCGAGGATTCCGGTCGATTTGGCTCCCATTATTCCTGGGCACAATACTAACACTGCCGTCGGGTTGCTCACGCAACGTATGCGTGTACGGTGAGTATGAGTTTCCGTCGGAATCTCTTAGACTCTAATTACAAAACAATAACGTATCGGTTAAAGTATGTAGTTTTTAAAATACATATATATATATATATATATTAACACCATGTGCAAAAGTGAAATGTGTGACTCACTGCGAAAATATGGTTGTAAAGTAAATCGTATTTGGTTTTGACTCTCATTCGCTCCGCCACCAAGTAGTCACGTTCTTGCGCAAGATTGAACTTTCGGTCTTTCATTTGCTTCACTTCGTCGGCCAGGCTAAGGATTTGGTCCAATTTACGTTTGCGACAATTCTGAGCGGCCACCTGAAAAATATCAACAACGATCGTTTAGAAAACATTGATAATAATAATATTTATTATACGACAACATACGCTACACACACAACACGAACCTTGTTTTTTCCTCGACGTCTGATGTCTCTGATCAATGTCAGCTGGCTCTCGGTTAAATCGTATTTAGACAACCTCTCGTTAAATTCATCCATAGGCAAATTGATTATGTCGTCTACGCTGATGGGAATATTAAGATTTCTAGCCCTTTTCTCGTCTCTCGTTAACTGTTCTTCCTCACTTCTCTTGCTACTCTTGAGTTTGTTGCGCGTGTTTCTAAGTCCTTCGGCTGGCACTGCATACGTGTGGTTAAGAGCTACTTGATGTTCAGGAGTCATTACTCGCGAACAACCTTTTTAAAACCGAATAGTAAAATTTATTAACACACATTAAAGTAAACGTTATTATCACGCAGCCAAAATGTGATGAATCGAATGTGACAAGCAATAAATTTGACAAGAACTAATAAATAGTTACGTACCAGCCATGTGTCTTGTGAATTGCGAAGAATCGGGCACAGGGACACCTTCGCGCAATGACATGTCATACGGCAAATTCAATGAATCGGGTACAAGACCAACGTGATTATTCGATCTAACCGGTTCGGTGACGTTGGGCGCGCCTAAAATTATCATAAAACAAATGTTATTATTTTACAACGTCTCCGAACCGATCAAAATAAATTACGCTAAAGAAACGACGAAGAAATCCTACTACATACCTGACACGGAGTCTGTCAAACGCCTTCCGTATAATTGGTATTTCTTTTGCGGTGCAGCAGCAGCAGCCGAGTGATTGCGACTTCCGGAATACAAATAATAATTGTCCAACCACCTCATTTTACTGAAAATAATAATAATAATAATAATAAATAATAATTGACACATGGAGGCGTACGAACAATACAGGTTTTTTATGCAGGAGAGAGACATTTTTTTATTGGTTGTCGCTGGGTATAAAATATTAATGGAATATAATTTTTATTTTTTTTTTTGAAATTTTCTGAATTTAAATACCAATGACGTTCACAGATTATGATCGACAATAATTATTAATAGTATCGGGGGCTCTGGCCAGTGGCGGGCATGGACGGGCCATTGCCCTCCCTGAGAAGTCCCTGGCCCGTCCACTGGCCCGCCCTGAAATTTACATCAAAACCTAGTTGTAATCAAATATAATGACTGCATCATGGCCTCTCTTTGGCCCGCCTTGGAAAAATAACCTGGCGCCGCCACTGGCTCTGGCACTATATTGTAATGTTGACGAAAACTTATTGTCAATATCAATTTTTTGTGATCTTTATATTATCTCTTACGTTAATTACTTGGGCAGACACGAGAATTGATTTGTTATTCTGGAGTTCCGCATTTCGCTCTGCACAAAGTAAAGAACTGCCTAATAGGACTCTATCTCGATGTGGTCAAGCAATAAGACGTAGTACAATATATAACGTCAATAAAATATTTTCCTATACGAGTTATAAATAAGAATTTCGAATAACATCCGCGTGTTTGTTTTCTAATCTCGCGACGTCTCGGACCCGTCTATAAGTGTTCACCACCATCTTCAGATGGTCTCGTGAAAGAAATGTGCACGGCGAATATCGGCCGTTCAAACGAATCTATAGAAATGAAACGGGTCTGAAGACGAACACTGAAACGTCACGGTCACAATAAACTGGGGACACGGATGGTAAATACTGATACAAGTATAAAATGGTCTACGAGCTCGCACAGATTTCACCTTCCCGAGTTTAAATTTTTTTCCCCGAATATAGTTCGGTAAAATATTTAAGAAAAACAATATCGGATCTTGAGACAAGGTACGTATTGTAACTGTACAGGGCAGCGTACACCCAGAGAAACATATTTACTAATATCAATGAAAAAAGTATACAAAACTAAGAAAAAAGGGTATGATTGATGAAGCCTATGATATCAAATCATAAAAATATGACATCTTGTATCATTATATTAATGCTAAACAATGTTCGTTGAAGTAATGTATAATTCTATTAATTTTAATCCTATATTCCATAAATTTAAGTACTCGCCCTCGGTAATTAAACTGATGGAAAATTATTGACATTAATTTAATGAAAAATCATCTTATGGTTTTTTTTGTATTAATGACATAATTGTTTATTACAATTAACTCCAGTCTTTAATTTAATTTATCTTGCAACATGAAAATAATGAATTGTAAGCATTGATTTCATGCTACTATACTTATTTTAAGAAATACCAGGTTATAAAACAAATCGTTTTTTTCATAAAAATGTAGATTTCTTTGCCTTACTTTTATAATAACCTTACTTAGAAATAGAGTAAATACTAAGTAATAAGAAGTACTCGTCCGTCTAAATTTTTTGAAAATTATAAATACAAACAAAGTAGGTTATTTAAATTTAATAACTTACACACTTCATCATCTACTTGGTATATTCATTTCATTACGTACACGTGACAAGCGCCGCGGAGGGAGTTTCTGAGGGGGCCCGGGGCAGATTATTTTCCCGGGGCTCCAGAAATTTTTTTCGTTTGAGCCAAAAAAAAAAAAATTTCTTAAAAGGAGAAAAATAATAGACGTCATCAGCGGCGCCGCGTCCAGTGGGTATAAGTATTAATTCGAGCTCACACCCCCACTGTTCTTTAAAATTGAATAATAATCAACATTATCGATAGTAATCACTAGAGTTAGGATGTTGATGACCTAAAAAACACACAAAAATGCCCTAAAAAAAATGCAAAAAAGCCCTAAAAAAAGTGCAAAAATGGCCTAAAAACTTCAAAAAATGACCTTAAAAATTATCTAAAATACTAATTAAGTAAGTGAAATATGATCGGCGTATGTCTGAAAGAGCATTTGTTTCATCAATGTATAACACTCAAAGAGTAAATCTTATCGGAACGCGATAAATGTAATCACAACAAAAACCCCACAATAATAATATTAAAATTATTTTAAATAAATTAAATTTGTTTGCAAACTTGGGTGTAACATTTGCCCTAAATCTATAATTTGTGAAAATGCCCCACATTGTACAAAAAGTACAAAAATGCCCTAAAAGATGAAAAATGACTTAAAAATGTTGAAAATGACGTTAAAAAACAAAAAAAATGCATTTATAGCTAAAAATGCAAAAAATGCAAAAAAATGCAAAATAAAATTAGAATATTCTGCATCAAGGGAGCATGAAACAAATTTTTAGCTAGGATAGCATTGTACAGAATAAAAGGAAAAAAAATGCAAAAGTCATCAACATCCTAACTCTAGTAATCACTATTCGAATACAATTATTCAATTATTTATATAGGATTTAACTGTATTCGTTTCAATCGTAACAAAATCAATTTATTATAATCGAAAATAAACTGCGTTCTATTTGAATATAATCTGTAACTTTGCTGGCAATGACAATAATAACGCAGATAAACGCGTCATAGCATTAATCATATAAATACAACATTCTTATTACAATGAATTACATTATAGCGAAAGCGTTTCCAATTAGATTTTTTTTCTTTTCTTAATAAACCCTCGTTTTTCTCCTCCGACAATTATATAAACTTTAAACTTATACATTTTTATGGATCAACGACTCGCACATATTATATAATAACTACAATAAGAGGTGTAAACCATTTGGAAGACGTTCGAAGTGAATTATGATCCCAAAGACATACCATATTTTCCTCGTCGCGATGTTTTTTTTTTTATTTTTGTTTTACAGCCCATTAAACGAATCGCGAAACGGTTATTCTTACATATTTATACACGCGATATCGTCGTATTATAAATAATTGTTAACTGAAAACAACAATTTTATAAGGAGATATATAATTCGTAAAAATTTACTTCGAAGTCATACATAACGTGTATTATAGTAAGTACAATAGTAAATTTATGTAGACATGCGTGAATAGTATATAATAATTAAGCAGAAAAAGAAAGATTAAACTTGGAAATGAGGGTCCACATTGGCGTTCGTCATTAACATTCTCTAAGCGGTTTATTGGTCGAGTAATTTGTGGTGGCATGAGGAACATAAAAGGGAGCAGTATATCTAGTGAGTCGCTGAGGTACCTTATGCGCGAAACAAGCTCAACAGAATCAATTTTGCCGTTTAACAGTCCATCAATAAACCTAATACCAGCAGTGCGTCTTCGCTCAGCCACGGAGGAAAGGCCATCGCGCTCACTTTGAGAAAGACTACTTCGCTGTCTCTCCATAACACACACACGCAGTAAGGACACGCGAATTTCAAAACGAAATTCAAAATTTGTCTTCTATTTGTACAAATCGTATTTACGAAAGGCCAGCGCATCCGTAATCACGCCACTGCCACTGAGGGGAATGAAGACGAAGGAAGTACGGAGAAAAAACGCAACAAATACCGGACACTCACCCGTATTCTTGGTGGGATTGCGACGGATAGCCCCCGTCGTTGTGTCCGCTGTCCGAATTGGTTTCCATCCATTCGGTGTCCGACGACAGCGAAGGCACGCGTTCCGAGCCCATCGAACTGACGGCGCTGTCCGAGTCACCACCGCCGGCGGTGGCGGCGGCCGTTGCGTTGCTGCCGTTTTGCACCATTGTCGTCGTACCGCCGCCGCCGCCGCCGCCGCCGTTCATCGCGTTGTTGTTGTTGTTGCACGCCACGGAGCCGCTGGCACTGTCCATCATCCGTACCGGGTACATACCGCCTTTTAAAACGCACAAAAAAATATGCAAGTGTTTAAAAAAAAAAAACCAATAAAATATCTCAAACTCCGATTTCCGAAACGGGGGTTTTTTTTTTTTGTAAAATATTTTTATAAACGAGGTGCGGCATAATGGACTCCCACATTTCAATAATTCACTGTCTGCAGGTGCCCCGGTAAGACAGAAAGATACGAGCCATCGCGTTAAGTCGGGCAATCAATAAGGTTTTCAGTTATTATCAAGCCGTTAGCTCTCGGGTGAGCATCGGGGTTTTATTGTAGAAACTCTTTTTAAAAACGTCGAGTCTGTGGCTGCAACGCAGAGGGCCTTTATAGCACGCGCTTTAAATCAAACACGAATGACAGTGTACCTGAACGCGGAAAACGATTATGAAACGGGTCCAAAATTTTAGAGCAACAGGATCTGCACTGCTTAATAAACCAGTCGGGCGTTCCAAGACAACGAGGACACCAGAGAACATTGCCGCAATCAGAGCATCGAAAGACCAGTCTCCCTCACGTTCTGCTCGGAAACACGCTTTTGCTCTTCAGATTTCGGATCGAACGGCGAGACGAATTTCGCACAATGACCTTAATTTACACCCATACAAGATCACGGTTGGTCGGGGAATTGAGTCCAGCAGACGAGGAAAGACGTGTAAAGATTATTGTGTAATGTAGTGATCCTTACAGCTGTGCCTTCCGGCGGTATTGTGTGACTCCCTCGATTTGAGCCCCTATGATCTTTTTTTCTACGGGAATACGTCAAATCTGAGGTCTTTAAACATCGTCCTCGAACACGCGGAATACGTCAAGAAGGCCATTCGTGAAGAAATCGCAGAAATTCCTCAAGATACGCTGGTGCGAGAGTGATGGAGAACTTCCGGGAAAGACGTCATAATATGTGCATCTCCCGTCAAAGCGAACATTTGAACGATATAATTTTTAAAACCTAATTTAAGAAAAACCTTATACGGTATGTGCACTCCTAATAAAAAATACAAAGTTTTTTTTTTTATATCTTGTAACGTTTTTTTAGAATTTACCCGGGAAACGTGGGACTCCTGCATTTTGCCGAACCCCGTATATGACTCGCGTATATAATTATTGAAAAAAAAATATTCTGTCGTTCTTACCGTCCGCTCCCATCGCGGCCGTGTCCATGAGCTGCAAGTCGTCGTCGTTTAAGATGGACGACAAGAGTCCGTCCGATGATGACGGGGCCATTTCGTTACTGTGATTCTGCGCAGCAATACAACAGGAGAAATAGTAAGTAAAAAAAAAAAAAATCGTGATGAAATCTAAACCGCCGAACGTTTACAATAACATCACAACAAACACGCAGGCGGCTGTACGGTGTTCTATTTTATTATAAAAAATATCGTTGAAAATCGCGGCGGCGGTTACCTGATAGGGAAACATCATTTCGTGTTGGTGAGGTTCCGTTTTGAACGCGGCGGGTTGTTCGGAAGAGCTGCCGCCGCCGGGCAAGTGAAGCGACGTGGCCACCGCTGAACTCAGATTGCAATTATTAGTCGACACACCTGCACCGTACACAACAAACAAACACATTTTCACTGTATAATACAATAATTTATACGTATTAAAATATTATTTCGCGTCGTCGTTTATCGTCGCACGCGATTTATTTGCCCCCGGCGCCGGGCGGTGGGGTGGTATAATAAATAAACGCGCGACAAACAGTATAGTAAACACGCGTAGTACCTATAAAGGCACATAAAACGCCGTCGATAAAAACTGCTGAAAATTTGTCCAAACACTCTCGAGTTCCTCCTCCCCCCTATCACGATGAAGACGGGATCTCAATAACCAATAATACTTTATTAAGGGCCACGCGCCCGATCTGTAGGGTTGTCCGATTTCACTAATTTTATTGTTGCTGGAAATAGGAAGACTTCCTACTGGGCGCATTGGACTTCGAGTTTATATTATGTGAGGTAACGGATAATTAGAGTTCAACCCCGAAAACCCACAATGGTCGACTTTCGTTTTTTTGTTACGGTCGCCAACCCGTGGCCGAGGTCTGAAGACCGGAGCGCACGGGATTTTTTTAAAATGAATAACTAAATAATTATAATAATAATATAATGATATAATGAAAAAAAAAAATAAAATATTAATAGAAAATTTTATAGAAACATAAACAAAATAAAATAAATTAAAGAATATTTTTTTTACTATTATTGCCGGCCACGATTTAAATAATTATTATTATCGATTTGTACATTATAATACGAGTATATATATATATATACTCATGTGTGCGGATGCACACATTATCCGAAGATTGCATCCTTCTCGTTCACCCGATCACGGGCAGCAGATGATGGTTGTCTACTCCATGTTTCGTTTAATAAATTTTACTGGAGACATTATATATGATTTTATAAAAATATTGACGAGAAGAAAAAGACGCGACGTTTTCAACGTTCATTATTGGAATGAATTTAATTATAAAATTTACCGTGGCCGTTAACATAAGTATTTTAAATATATGATGAATATATCGTTCACGATAACAACACTCGCGTGTTATGCAATATAATTATTATAATAATAATAATACCGCTCAACCGTATTAATTAATGGATATATATATATATATATACATTATACCTCCGTTACGTCACAATTATCTTAATAAAAAACTATAAAAAAAAAATTTTGTTAAAAATATTGTAAAAATTGTTCATATTCAAACTCTTATTATAGCTTTTAGAAATACAATTTTGACAATCGAAGTCTCCCATGCGCCCAGTAGGAACTCTTCCTTTTTCCAACAACAACAAAATTAGCAAAATCGGACAACTCTAGGAGGCGTGAGAGTTTTTCCTGTAAAATATATAATATCGAGCTTTTCATTTTCTGTCTGTCGGTGCTGTTGACATGTGTAAAATAAAATTTTGAGAATCAAAATCCAATGCGCCCTGCAAAATGTTTTCCTGTTTCCAAAAAAAAAAAAAAATCGAAATCGGACCACTCTACAAGGCATGAGAGTTTTTCCAGTAACGTATGTATTTCAGCAAAATAATATAAATAAATCATCGAATGATATCGAAAGAAGAATTGCTACGTCAAAACACGGTTCCCTAAAAAAGTACAACCTATTCAGCAACAAACATTATTTACAGCTAGAAACTCGGAAGAAGAATTTTATTAAAACCTTTGTCTGGAGCGTATAGATGCGAAACGCGGACGATTGGATCTCATGAAAAGAAGAGGCGACGGAAATGTAGATACGCAGTGCTTGAATTGGAAAAAAATTAGAAGGGGGATGCAAAAGTATAAAAATAATGTGCGTTCCAGCAGATTGTAATGTCTTATAAATTCGTGAGGGGCTTCGCCCCCCACACCCCCCACTATATATTTTTCATTATACAATAATAAATAAACATCTTTTTTTTTTAACTGTAAACATTCGCGCCACATAGTAAAGGAGCATTTATTATTATTTTTTTTGTTTTATTAATTTACAATTACTTTTACATACTTGTTTAATTAAGCAAATACTATGATTATTATTATTGGTATTGATATTTAAATTTGTTGCTGTGTCATTGCCAAAATTATAATATTTCGTCATTATTTTTACAAAAACTATTATTTGTATTTTACGCAAGAAAACTTTATCGTACGAGTATCCCTTGTATTTTGTGGATGAAACTCAATGAAAAGCTCATTGAGTTTCATCCATTCGAAGATCAGGTTTTTTTACTTTCTTTTTGGTGTACTTATCTTTTTATAATAATTAATTATATTAATGATTGTCATTTCAAGAAATATATTGTTTGTATATTGTGACAACTACCGACCACTCCCTATAAATAAAATTTTTGAGTCTTGACCGTCCCGTCCTCTGCGTCCCGGTATTACAAATTAGAAGGGGTACGCTATAATATTTTGAAAAAAGAAAGGGGACTCCGTCCCCCCGCGTCCCCCCCCCCAATTCAAGCACTGTAGATACGGAGAAAAATGACGAGAACATCGTGGGTAGGGAGGAAAACAAATGACCAAGTTTTGATAGAAATTGAAGAAGAAAGGAACTCGATGACAACAATAATGATAAGAAAAACTAAACTAATTGGTCACCTCATCGGACACAATAAATTCATTAAAAACATATTCGAAGGAAGAATAATATGGGCAAAAGACCAAGGGACGCCCAAGACAATCATACTTCAAAGAACCTTTTCACGTCAGCCAACTGCCCCGTTTACAATACGAAGCAGCTGGACAGGGATCTTTGGCTACATTGACAAGACTCGGCCTTTAGGACGCGATGATGTTATTAACATCTATGCCACGCACAATATTATTAAATGTTCTACATCTTAGTTCCACATACGCGTAAAACAGTATGGATGGGATTTTTCCGCGTGAGAACAATTTTTTTTTTAACGGATGTCTTTGGAACGGTGCAAAATACTCCGTGGGGGCAAGGCCGTAGCCAGGAGAGGAGGTTTTAGGGTTCAGACCCCCCCTCGAAATTTTTTCTTAAAATAAAATTTATACTCTCAACCCCCCTCAAAATTTTTTGCTGTCTACGGTCTTGCGTGGAGGGGTGGAGGAGGTTCGTCGAACAATAACCAAACTTGACCAGCTGACCGGACCGTATTCGGTATTACCGCGCGTTATACGCAAAAACCGTATAAATTCAAATTATACGAATTCGATTTGAAACAAAACACTATAGATAAACGGGCCGTGGGGAGGAGGGCGAGATTAATTAAAACGAGAAATCGATCCAATTACCTCCGTCGCGCACCGGAGAGAGAAGCCTAAAAAATTGGCGAAAAATACGAAAATAAAAATAAATTCGACACCCCGTGTGTGTGTGTGTGTGTGTGTGTGTGTGTGTGTCCCCCTCCCCCACCTTTACAGTAAAAGCACTGGGAATCGTTGCCATATTGTACATCGTCTTAAAGCATCAGACAATTATACGCGGTACTCACCGATAGCCGAAGAGTGGTGGTGATAATGCGACAGGGACGACGACGACGACGACGAAGACGACGCCACGTGATTGCCTCCCATGACGATGGACGTGGCCGGCGGCGGTGGCGGAAGCGGCGGTGCGCACAGGCTGACGTTCTGTAACAGCACGTTGCCCGTGTTGTTGTTGTTGTTGTTGTTGTTGTGATGGTGGTGATGGTGGTGGTGGTGGTACATGCTGGGTCCGGGCGAATAGCCGAGCCCGCCGGACGGATGTTGCCCGTAGTGGTGGTGCTGATGGTGCTGTTGTGCCTCGCCCGGGAACGCCAACACGGGAGCGGACGCGGCCAAGTCCTGCCAGCCCCGTTGGTCCATCATGCCGCCGTTGCTGCCGGCTCTTGTGTAGCCCATCCTTCCCTGCGCGTAAATCGATTTCGTTACGAAACGGTTTATATAATACTATTGTAATTCATTATACTAGTAAAGTATTATAATAATAGGCCCGGTGCAATTTATTTATTTTTCAAAAATAATATTTTCGATATTTTTTTTTTTTTTTTTACAATTTTGTATACTAGAAAATTATCGAGTCAAATTATCAAGGTATGTATATATATATATATTTTTTTTTTGTTGCAAAAACTAGTATACATTTTTACCAAATTAAATTATACGTTATATATATATAAATATATTATAAAAAATATACGTATAATTCTTTAGAATTATTTCATGACGCGTATGAAAAGTGATATTAAGAGCTATATTGCAGGTGTTGCAGGCCCGGGGGAAAAAAATTAAATATACGGAGGCCTTTAATTGTATGTGGATGGAGGGGGGCGAATACACTACTACTACTACTCAGTAAAGTAAAAACCGATTTATACTTGATTTTTATATAAAAGTCGTAAAAGTATCTCCTTCCGTCCGCCCATCGCATATATCGAGTATTTTTTTTTAGATTTTGAGCGTAGCGAGGAGGAATCTATTGGTTTCACAATGATGTGTGTGTGTGTGTGTTTTTTTTTATGTCTGTACCCAACAAATCTACCAGAAAGAGTGCTCCGATCTTTAGAGCTCAAAATGTAATACAAACAAACGTAGACATACGGATACGTAAATAAACCGCGTACAAATTAGCGTCGAATCGTTTTTCCAATATATAACCCGTTTTACTATACCGATCGTTGCTTCCAAATTGAATTCCGATAAATTCTAAAAACCTTCGTCAGAGTAACTCGTTTGATCCGACGCGATATCCCGCACGACGACGACGACACCAGCCGTCTGTTTTTGTTTTTCGTAAAATACGTTATAAATTATAATTAAATTATTTTCACTTTTATAGCGTGTCAACACAACGAACGCGTAATACGAGTATACGCGTCGCATCAAAATAGTATTATTACACAAAAAACTATTAGCTATAAATACCGCGCGGCACACGATATTGGCAATTATTATTAAACTTTCACGTTTCGATCGTCCCGATACTGTTAATCCGTCGGGCGCAAAACAAAAGAAATCAAAAGTCATCGTCGCCCATAATAATTATGGTAAAAAATTTCTACACATTGTCGAAGAAGTTAAAAAGGCGAATTATTACTCTAAGACAATGCGTGTGTGTGTGTGTGTGTGTCTGATTAAAATTTAAAAAAAAACAATACTATAATAGTATCTTTGTATCTATATAACAATAATTCGAACTGAGAATAATCTAACGCGAGTCGTGAGGAAATCATTTTTCATTACCTATCCATCAGAAACACAGTTTTTTTATTATTATTAATATTATATTGTCGCGTTATATTTGGATATTTAAAAATCGTTTTATTCGGAGAAACCCCGTCAATAACGTATTATATTACATAATATTATTATCTGCAAGAGTACGAGGAGCAAAATCGCCGCAGAGTAGTATACGCAATAACATTTTTTTTTTTTTTTACTACATTTTAATCGGCGACTTCATCTATCCACTGTACAATTTGGAAACCAGTTTCTTTTCCTTACACTACGATTAAAAAATAAATCACTTATTTTTACGACTATTAAAATGTTTACGGGCGGCAACTGTGTATATAATATGACATACAGTTGCTGCTCAAGGGTACTGTAGACTCCCCTTCTTTATTATCATTGTTATCTTTCAAAGTACCCCCCCCCCACCCAACGTGCAACTCGTTCCCCTGCCACTTTTTTCATAACACATGCCACCACGAACTATATATGATTGAATGAGCCATTGAGAAGAATTATTACGTCGAACGCCAATGCGGGATCCAGCCTTCGATATATTTAATATTATTATTATATATATATATATATATATATATATATATATTATTACTATGTTCCCCCGTTTTACCGTACACTTATATTCAACATGTAACTCAACCTAATACTCGTATATGTAAACTTACAAAGGGCTCGCCCGTATAGAAATAAATTAAATAAATACAGCGGAACTGCAGACATCGTTCGCAAACATTATATAATATATTAAATATAATATTTGCGAGCGATGTCTGCAGTTCCGCTGTATTTAATATCGAAATAAAAATTGTAAAATGTTTACAATTTTTCGTTACCAGATGAAAAACGGAGATCTGATCGATATTGAACCGAGTATTTTATAGATTCTGAGCAGACGATCAATGTATATATTGGTTTTACAACGACGTGTGTGTTTTTTTTTTGTGTTTGTATCCAAAAGTTTTACCAGAAGGACCAGTTGCTCGGTCATACGCGATTCTCGCGGTACCGAATCGCATCTAGTCGGTACTTTAAAGTGGTCGTCTTCCGATTTGCTCGATACTTTTTTTCTCGAGCGTCAGAAAAAACTACCGAAGAACTACATGAAAACGCGCGATTTCGTCAAAACACATCGTTATTTCTTCGTGATTTCTCGAAATTAACGGTCCGAGGAAATTTGAAATATTCACAGCACCGAACTTTACACTATATTAACGAGAAAAAATTTTTTTTTTTTAAATGTTGAGCTATTTATAACAATTATTATAGATATCGAGGTATTTCCATTCATAAAAAAGGTAATTTTCGGTTTAAAGACGTACACGTTATTTCAACTATATTAAAAAAAAAAGAAAATCTCGAAAATCGTTAGTCACAATTTTTTTTTTATATAGCTGTTTCATGTTTTTCGACATAATAAATAAATATAATAGATAATATTACAGCGAATGCTGCGCGCTCGCAAAACCGTTTTATCGAACGCAATGATTTATCGTGTAAAAGAAAAATCGAACACAGCAATTCATTTAAGCGACATCCACAACACCTCTCGGTTCGCTACCAGCTTTTTTTCAACAGCATTCGATTATTTCAATTACTTTTTTGTTTTTGTTTTTTTTTTTTTGTAACATTACTCCGATTAAATATAAAATAAAAATAAAATCCAAACTACACATTTTGTATTGAAATTTGAAGAGGACTCATTTTCTAAAAAAAAAAATTTTCGGGTCACACGACAACACTGAAAATGTGGTATACTGTATTGCATACATATTATGTAACGGTAATGTATACGTATAATAATATGTAAAAACCGTATACAACGCATATTAACTTCCAAGAAAATAATATATACACACTCGCGTACATTGTACACACATAATATATTAGTAAACACACGTGAATGAAATATGTTAATTTGTTGAAAATTTAATACCTCAGAATAATGTTCCGACGCCGCGTACACAGAAACAAAACTATTTGGCGTTGTTGTTATTTAAAGCAATAAAAATATCCGGATTCTAATAGAATATACAATACAAATCGTTCAGGAACCGTTCAGCTTTTAACAACCACAGAATAACAATACGCGCGTTTGTGCAAGTTAAATAGCAACTTAAAAATTAAAATAAATTCAAAACGATAGTGTACAACGAATTCGAATAAAATGGCCGTTTTTTTTTCTATAAGCAATAATATTTAATAAAATATTTAGACGATAATAAATATTTCAACACGCTTGCCGAGCGATTCTCGTCGTTGAACTCACATAACTGCTGCAAACGACTCTAGAAACACATCTAAAAAATCACAATCTAAAAATTCCGTAATATTTTTATAAATTTAATTATTATTAAAACATTAGCGATTAGGTAGTTTGATTTGTTTTTAAGAAGAATAAACGTATAACGTAACATTTTTGTTTTTTAAAGTGGAATTCGTTTAAAATACGTCCACTGTTTGAATGAAAATATTTCTTAAACAATAAAACGTAATATAAAATACAATAACATACAGTATAGTATCATATTGTACTATAATTTATAACAAATAATATTCGATTCATAAAATGTACTTATTATTGAAAATTCAAAAAACGCAACATTATGTACAGAACGATATACGAATTCTAACCCGACAAATTTTGACTAACACTGCGTTGCATTGTAACGGGGAATCGAATTAATAATAATAATAATAATAATAATATTAATAAAAATTTCGAAACCACAATAAATGCGCGTAAAATATAATATAAACGCATAACGCGTATTCGACGATTATACTGCAGTGCGCTGAATGTCGGAATTTAACATTTTAATAACCAATAAGCTAGAAACTCGAATTATCCGTGTTCGAGAGCCTCAATAATTGATAATTATTATCGAGAGAAAGAATTGAGAACAATTTTTTGTTGCAATAACGTGTAAAGAAAGATTGGTTTTATTTTTTTAAATCGGCCATCTTCTTTTTGGCACCATATACTAAATCCGGTCAAGAACGTTGTGCCCGAAGTGTAGCGAAAGGTGGTTTTGAAGAAAACGGCGTGTAATACTGTCGAAACACCATAATGATAGGGTTAGGTGCGATTTTAAATACATATTTATGGATTGTCTCCCTCGTAAAAGCTGTATCAATTTTTATCCGTCAACAACGACGTCTCTCCAACAGACGCACGTAATATTCTTAATTCATTTTTATTCCTCTCGTGTAATTTAAGCAATTTTTAAAATTTATAAATGCCGCCGGATACTCAATTTAATATTATTGCATTCGTTTCTGTTTATTTCGTATAATTTTATGTAATACATTTTTTTTTTTAGTTCGGCGTTTATGTGTCCGTATATAAAATTGTTGAGCTGTGTACCTATATTGCCTATATCGTTTAAAGCTAATAAAATCAAAAATAAAATAAAAATACTGTTCAATAAGAGATATCGTTTCGCGGATTAACAGACGGCTTTTATTCTTCGCGTCTTCTTCCACGGACACCCATTGGAAAAGTTTTTTTTTTTTTGGGGAGCAAAAAATTTTCAAAATGTAAATTACCTAAATAAGGGTTTAATAATGTTATTTCATGAATTCATTTAATACGGCCAGAATAAATAAAATAATAAATATAGGTAATCAAATTTATTATTCGATAAATAAGAATTGCAAATTTCTTTGTTTTATTCCAAACATATTTATCACTTTCAAAATGAAATTATCCTTGTCCATGTTCACGATTTCACGATGAACACGCTCATCACACACAAACCGTTTAAACGATCTTTACCTGTTGTCTTCCATTACGACGACACTTGGGCCTTCCTCACTCAAAACGATACTGAAAAGAAACTGTAATCGTATACAGGATATTCTATAGGACACTGCAGAACAACTGAAGTTCATACACACACACACGGTCTACACCGAAATTACCAAAATACCACGGTCACCTCGACGTGAACACCACACACAATCGTCGTTTTCAGTATTTACAGTTTCTCGTATTTATTGATGTTGAATTTTTTTTTTCCGTTTATATTCGGCGTTATATGTCTGTAATAATAGTGATTCCTGGTAACTCGAAGAAGATATCGCTTTTTATAAACACTATACGCGAAAAAAAAGGCGTAAATCCGTACCGATCGTATTATATCGAGGGGGGGACATCGACTGCAGAAATATTTGTCGCTGCCTTTGCAGGAAACGGATTCGCTGATTTCTTGCGCGTTCTACAGAATTAGAACGAACGAGACAGCTCGGAGAACGCTTTTCAATCTCGTTTGCAAACATTATAATACCGAAATTTCGCTCCATTCATCATCATCATACACAGCTTAACAGTCCATTCAGGACCTGTGCTGCCGCACTAGTGAGCCTTTCCATTTTTCTCTGTCCAAAGTCCAGTCTAACGTTGCACTCTCTTCTATCAATCTCATATCCTTTTCTACGGTGTCCTTCCATCATGTTCTCGACCTTCCCAGCGGGCGTTTTATATTTATTTTTCCTATCAGAACATTCTTTAGTACATTCCCATCGGTTCTCAAAACATGTCCCAGCCATTTCGCTCCATTATATAAAATAACGTAAAACAATTATTATTATGGAAATTATTCTGGCGACTCGGTGGACTATAATAGAGAGAATAGCGGTCAGGAAGAGACTGACATGCCGTCTGTAGTCGCGACAGTTTATCCAGAGATGACGCCATTGACACACTCAAATGCCCCGCAGTCTCTCCTATTGTAGTAGTATCCAGGCGATTAACAGCAGTTTCTTTTCGAGTGTTCTCCTCAAGAAGGTCCTTAATGGATTCGCAACGTTACGATGGGCCTGCAGGGGATATTTTTTCGTTGTATAATAATATAATAATACGACGAAGTTAATAATTCTGCGCGGGTCGTTACGACCAAGCGCCGCGTTTATCGCCGTTCGCGATTTACGGTCGAGTTTTTCGAAATGTCCTGCCAGAACGCACCGCGTTTCTCGACACGTTTTTATTATTTTATCGGTGCCCGGTGCTCGAGTAGTAGTAAATTTCAATACGTAAGTGCAGGGGCGTGTCCAGCTGGAAGGGCCTACCCTGATTTCGAAATAATACTCGAAATACGCGTTTTTAAAATGAATATTTTTTGTAAGAATTTTTTTGTATTAAACACTACACACCGAACGCTGAACGTGAAATGTGAATACCACGGCGGCGTATACTGCGTACGATCAACCGACGTATATATATTCAGCCGTCGATATTGTAATAAAATGTTTAGATTTAATTGAAACCATTACACTATATAACAGAGCTTGAATGTGTTCGGACGAACGTTTTAGTACATTTTCGTACACAAAAATCTGAAGAAATTACGGTTTCAAATTTAAATACTTTTTTATGAAATAATAAAAAAAAAAACGACGTAATACATTAATCGATTACGTTTTAATTTCAACGACTTGTTTCAAAACTGATAATACTATGGGAAAAAAAAATGCGAGTTATGTATTTTACAGTGGTAATATATATATATAAGTGATTGAGTGAAACGAACAAAAGGTTTAAAACAACAACAATTATTTAACCGCGCAATATCGGTATGCAATCCGTTTTAAACGGTGGATTTTGTTTTAAAACGTACGAATTATTACGAAGAATATTTCTCGAAAGATATCGCTACGGGAAAATCATTTGAGGAAAATTTTAATCGAGTCATTGGACGCGTGTTGGTTCCACGCCAGTTGACTGAAATTTTTCAATGAGAAGAATCAAGAGACATCGTTACGGACATCTATATATGTCTTCATAATAATTAATATCAATCGAACAAGGGAGTGAGTTCACGGTTCGGATAGACTGTTGGAAGTAGGTACACAGATTATTGACGAGTTCGCCGAAATTAAAAAAAAAAAAAATGTAGAAGAATGCAATTCATTAAATAAATATTATTATTAGTATATAAAATATTATGATTGACAACAAAGTACGTTTGAAAAAAAAATAAATAAATAGAAAATTCCCTTAAAAAAGAAAAAAAAAAGGTACCTCGTGAATGGTCGCTTATGTGAATTACTTGGATAAAGATTTTAGAGTGTATATTGTTATCACTATAAATTCGAAAGCAACGCGATAAATCATTGCATTCGATAAAACGATACCGAGCGGATCTTCGGTGTAATATTTTGGGTACATAACGAAAACTATAAACCTTTTTATGAATTAAATAGGTACCACGAAGCCTATATTCGCTTATAAATAGTCCAAAATTAAAAGAAAGTTTTTGAAAATTTTTTTTCCCTAATATAATAATGTTAAGTCACATATTTGGTGAACATTTCGAGTTTCTACAACCGCATTAGTTTTTACAAAATTACGAAGAAATGCCGGCTATCGACAAGATCGCGTTTTTACCGTTTTTATGTAATTTTTCGGTAGTTTTTGTGTTATATTTTTATGCGCTTACGAGAAAATCGGTAAAAAAGGGACCTCTCTATAATGTACCAACTAGACGAAATTTTGCTACCGGAAACAAATTGTGATTGTAAAACCATCGGCGCACTCCTTCTGGCAGAATTATTTGGGTACAGACATAAAACAAACACATCATTGTAAAACCAATACATTCCTCGGTCCGTTCAGAATCTAAAACGTGTGTATTATACAAATTATAACAACGGATTTGTCCTGAATTTCGATCCTGAACACGCTTCTGCATAAGTGGTCCGTAATTAAACAAATACAATGGAATCCGTTTCCACCGTAAGGGATCGCGGCGGACATACTCGAAACGCTCGCATGTCCTCTTTGTCCCGCACACCGATCACACACACACAGCACAACTAGTGGCGTACTTTCAATTTCTCTCTGGGGGGGAGGGGTTTATATAAAACATTGAAACCACGTCTCTATAATATTTCGAATTCAACCATATTATTAAAATAAATCAAATAAAATACTATACGATATCAAATATATATATTATATAGTTATATATTATGTAGTTTAATATGGTTATAAAAAGAAATTGCGACTTATAAGATTTTCAAGATTTTTTTTTTTGAAAAATTTGTCTCGTTAATACAATCCACAGTTACATATTTGGTGAAAATTTCATATTTTTAGGTTTTAAATCTACGTAGAAAAAACGATAATCGGTTTTGACGAAATCGCGTTTTTACGTAAATTTTCGATAGGTTTTTTTGGCGTTTAAAAAAAAAAGTACCGAGAAAATCGAAAAACGACCCGTACAAAAGTATCAACTAGATGCAATACGCGTAAGGATCGGAGCACTCCTGATGGTAGAATTTTCGGGGACAAAAAAAAAAAAAAAAACACACACATCATCGTTACAACAATATAATTTTAAACTTTTTTCGACACGTATATATGTCTTATGGCTGGGGTCATTCTATAAATTAGTGCCACACCGAGAGCGTTACCATGACGTCATGAATCCGGCTCTACTCACCACCCGGCCAGGTCTATCCACTTCTATACCGTCATTGCCAATTACATTGGAACGGATCTGTAGATATATAGATATGTCTACAGGTACGAGGAGACGAGGACTAAGCTATAGTAGGTAACTTCTCATGTCGCGTGTAAAAAATAAATGAGATATATACAAGACATCTACGTGTACCGATGTATCTGCATGCAGTGAAAATACTCGTGTCTTTTTTCTTTGATCCTGGGCGGAGGGTTTTAATCCGAACCCCCTACCCCCTCCCGTAAATACGCCACTGAGCACAGCACAACCGTGACGACGACGGTGAAACGCGTAAATATTATTTCGTCCGATTCCCGAACGCTGCTGATTGCGTGGATTGTGGAATAATAATAATAGAACCGTCGCCGTCCGAATAATAATGATAATAATAACAATTCAAAACGGTGGGCTCTATTATGCGCGATAACGTATATAATAAAAATAACATTATTGTATAATATAGTGGAGCGTCTGGGGAAGGGGAAAAAAAAGAAAAAAAAAGGGACGCACTCAAACGGCGGACGGTCGACCCGAAATTCCAAAAAATAAAATAAATAATAAAAACGCCCGTTTCTATGCGCGCGCGCGCGCGCGCCTGTACGGGATTATTATTATTATTATTATTTAACAGCGTTATTCCAAAGGGGAATTTTTTTTCTTCTTTTTTCTCTCTTCCACCCCGTCAGTCGTCTGAAGTGGTTATGATAATTATCACGTGCGGAGTCAACACATTTGGCCGAGTAGCAGCAGCAGTAGTAGTAGTAGTAGTAGTAGTTGTGCATAAACACACACACACACAAAAAGTCTCTTTTACCTGCTGCTGCTGCTGCTGCACGCACGCAGCACATAAGCGCGCAGTATATTTCGAGTAAATATTTATCTTTGCCGCGTCTCTCTTAACAACAGAGCTGAGCCTCCCGCCTCTCCTCTCCTCATATCCTGCTACCATTCACGTGTCCTCCTCCACGTTAACACACACACACACACTTGCGTATGTGACTGACGTTTTTTTTTTCTTCTGTTTCTCCTCCAGCTCTCTGTCACTCTCTCTCTCTCTCTCTCTCTATCGCCAACACACACACACACACACATTATTCGTTAAAGTGGACGTCGAGTCGTTTGAATAGAATTCTTTAAAATAATTTCGTGCCCACTTGACGCGAACGACCGTATACGACGACGACGACGACGACGACGATGAGCAATACCAATTGGTTATACGAACCAGAAATATAATAACGTCTACCAAAGTTTTTTTTTTTTTACGCGGTTTATACAACGAGTGTTTTTTTTTTTATATACTTGGAACTATCATCACCACCCTCGCGCATCAGACATTTTTTTATAGAGGGGGCAGGATCGTGGCAATTTTTTTTTCTCGCGATGCGGCAAATAT
Organism: Slavum lentiscoides; assembly: GCA_032441835.1. NCBI lineage: Eukaryota > Metazoa > Arthropoda > Insecta > Hemiptera > Aphididae > Slavum > Slavum lentiscoides. The sequence continues at coordinate 16,283,989 of CM063706.1, read as the reverse complement.
ATGTATACTCGTAAATGATCGCCCCTTTATTCGTGTTTTTTCATATATATATATTATTGACATTTTTTTGTACTCAGAGGAGTAATTACGGGGGATATGGGGGATGGATCCCCTCCCATTGGCGTTCTTTCGTACACAACACAATATTATCTTATGTACAAAAAAATATAATAAAATTATAATAATTAAAAACAATAAAAATAAATTTTTTTTTTTATTTTAACAAAATTTGTTATTATATTTATCATGGATCATAATATTCCTCAGTTTATTGATCGGGTAACTATACGAACTGGTATGGTGGTGTGATTAGGTAGAAAGGTTAACCCATTATTCCAGGTGTTGATGTCAAAACTGATAAAGTACTCAATAAATTAGCTTTAAAACAAAGAAAATTACATTTTTTTTTTTTTTTGAAAAATATGTCATTTTTATTAAAGAAAATAATAAAAGTATTTTTAATATGACGTGTATATCAATCACTTTAACTTTGATATACTTTATCATATTTTATTATTGTATACTATCGATATTAACTTTGGAAGCACTGTTACAATTATGGGGTATCCAATATGCTAAATTTTATATCCCCTCCCATATAACATTCGTAATTACGCAACTGGTCGTACTCACTATACAACAATATATTATCTGCTGAAGGCGTTCAGTTCAATATTTAAATCATACAAATTAGATAAAGGTAGGCGAGCAGAGAATAAACGATAAAAGTAATAGACTTACGAAGAACATAAAAATCACATGTAACGGTGTCGTGAACTTTAATAAACCGTGACGCCCAATATATTATATTTTTACTACGTATACCTATCTCAAGTCCGTCTCGAAGAAATATTAGTGTGGGGGGTGGGATGGTCTAAAAAAAAAAAAAAAAAAGTTTTTCATCAGCAATTACTCGAATCAACTAATTCTTTTTACCGACTTCATAGGCCAAAAAAAAAAAAAGATTATCAGTTTTAGAAAGTATTCCGACTAAGCTCGATTCGAGAAAAAAATCTTAACGTGTGTCTTAACGTTTGAGGGGAAATTTTAACGGGAAATTAATAAAACACACAACGCATCGAAGAAGAAAAATTACTCCAGCGATTAAGTCCTTTTATTCAACAGAGATGCTCCTGAAAATAATTCAAGTTTAAGTACAAAGTCTACGAAATCAGCTACGCCCGAGGAGGAAACAACTGATACATTGTCAAGTAGATTGTAATTTCTCCCGTCCATATTATAACAGTCCAAATAAAATAAAAGCAGTACTAGAATTTGAAACGAAAATGTTTGTAAATTTAGTGCCATTTTACACCGGAGTGTTTATCCGATATGATTAATGCCTTCAAACGACACGTTTACAAATATTTACAAAAATAAACGATACCGGTATTTGTCGTTGCCCAAATAGTAAATAATACAAAATAATAATGATATATACATTTAGTGTGTGTACCGACCACGGGGTTGGAAACGAATACGAAAACAAGCGAGCACGGAAATTATAAATTCGGGAGAAGTACGAGTGATTGACGGATTCGCCGCTTAAACGAAAAAAACGTTAATTCTTTAAGCAGGCGTTTATTAAACATCAAAAATTAATAACGCGATTGTTTTTATACACATTTTTATTATTTTATTTAATTCCTGCGTTGAACAGGGTCTTCGTCTCTTGCGGGCTCTAGGGCCACCAAGTTTCACGATACGCCACTGTTGTCGAGAGAAATATATGTATATACTGATCTATTTATTAGCTGCTCTACGCGCTCTCCGAGACTGCTGCATCTAGAGGGAATTTCTTCACAGTGTCAACACGCTCTTCTCGGGCAGTCTAGATCCAGGCTCCGACCATATCTTTCTCTACCAGCGTACCTTTTACACGCCACTGCGCATATACGTATATATAATAATTTATAATCTATCTAATATATAAATGTGAAATGGAAATCTCGGTCAAGCGTGTTTTCTGAAACTACTCATCCGATTGTCTTGATTTTTTTTTTTTTTTTTAACGAAAGAGTACATCGCGGAGCACGTTTTAGGCTTAATATCATTCCTATACAAGTTAATTGTTTTAATTTATAATTGTTTTTTTTTCAACGCCCCGCGACGCAGTGCGGTAAAAAAAAAAAAAAAAACACAGACGTGTGCTCTCCCACTGTCGGGCGTGCGTCCCACTCCTCACCGTCGCCGCCATATCGATACTTAATACGGGTAATCATTATAATCTACACTAAAGCTGAAGGGTTTTTTTGTATTTTTCTTTTTGTTTTAATCTCTGCAAAGTGGAACAACTACCAGTCCGATTTGAACAATTATTTTTGTATTCGACAGTCCGATTCTCGAGGAAGGTTATCATATCATTAACATCACGCTACGACCCTTAGGAGCCGAGCAATAGAATAAAAAAAAAAAAAAAAGAGTCGGAAAGAACGTTATAGTAATAGCGCGGGCTGGCGGCTGGCTGACGCGGTGAGTCGGGCGGGGGCCGACAAACGTCGAAAATATCAGTTATTTAATGACGAAACGAGTTTTAAAAAGTTCAGTCACAGACCGACACTGTCCACCTGGGTCGAGCTAAAACGGCGGGAATTTAATAAAATAGGAAATGTATTGAATAACGACGAATTGAACGATGTAAGAGGTGGCATTTTTTTACGGGCAACAAAGTGCAACGGGGGCAGCTGGTATAATGTAAAAAATACACTCCGTTTTAGGACGCGCGTGTGTGGGGAAATGGGAAATTTAAAGTCCTTATATTATTATTATTATTATTATTATTATGACGATGACCGCGGGGGACGCGGAGGAGAGAGAATGAGAGAGCGCTTCGTGGCAGCGCGGTTCGGCCGGACCTAACCGCCCGGTTAATAATAATAATAATAATTTGTTTGTTATATTATTATGTGTATTTTCTCTCTCTCTCTCTCTCTCTCTCTTTCCTTCGCGCGTTATAACCACGTTACCGCATTACCGGCACCACCGGTCTCGGACGCGGTTTTCGTGGAGCTCGGCGTCATTAGCGCGCGCGCGAGTTATGAGTGTATTATCTCTTAAATAAATCGCGGCGCGCGCGTAGGACGCTAATTAAGTTTTCACGCGAGATCCGGATGCTGCTGCTGTGGCGGTTAAACGGTTTGCGGCGTGAAGTCGGGGAAGGTGGTACAGCGGTGGTTTTCTCATGCGAGCGCCTTAGAAAAAAAAAAAACGCGAAGCGATCGACGACACACACACACACACACACACACACACACACACTCGCCCGCGCAATACTACCGGCATGTGAACGCGCGTGATTTGCTCGTACGGAAGGCATCATCACATCTCGCGAGAGAGTTTGTTGATTGATGCCTCGCTCGCCTGCCTGCCTGCCCGCCCGCCCGCCACTCGACGACGGACCAAGGTCGACCCCGTCGTAATATTTTTCCACGGCCTTAGGTAAATAATGGCGCATTAAAAAAAAAAAAAAATTTTTTATTTTTTTTTTTTTAAGGACGCGCACGAGTATGTGACGATGATATATACGCCGCACTTATATGCGTGCAGCAGTACAGTGTGTGTGTGTGTGTGTACAGTACGTGTGTGTACACACGAGCGTGCAGCGCGGTGTATTATATTATACAGTCATATAGCGGCCACCGCGGAACCGCGGTAACGGTGCCGGTTCTATTCGCGCGATACAATAATATTTATCGTTGAAATAATAATAATATTCACACGAATTCTTCTTCTTTGGATTCGGATTCGAACGGAGAGCGGGTCTATTATTTTACAACTTTTTAATTCTTTTTAAGATAATTTTCAACGACCGATTAAAACGCCATACAAATTACTCGTATAATAATAGTTATGAGTCTCTACATGATTTACAAAAATTTTAGGGTGGGCCATACGTAGGGGGGAGGGGGCCAAGAATTTTTGGGGTAGGCCCCGGATCCACCCCTAGCGCCGTCACTGAGTGTAAGCAAGTATTATTCACAAAATGGCCAGCCTTGGCCTAGAGTATTTAAAAGAAGAAAAAAAAAAACGTTTACTATTGAATTCCAGATTAAACATTTACGACGAGATTATCGTGTCGAGAATTGTAGACCACGCGTCGTCGTTGTGATATTATGAGTTTTAGAAAAACTTAGTAAACACCCTCTTCCCCCCCCCCACCCCACAAGGACGCGTCTGGGTTAAGTTCGATAATATTGCAATTAAACCTCTATTTTTACACAGCTGCTGCCGCGTGGTGTAATTACGTGTCGTCGTATATTTATTATATACACTTTTTTATATATATTATTATTTTTTGTTTCTCGTGAGACCCGACCGAACGCGCAGTGTATACCTACGTGCGTACCAGAAGTCGTTCCCTCCCCGTCCGCGCGTTCCGTTCTCGAACGCTCCGGCCAGCCGACCCGGCGACTGAACCGGGCGCGCGCGCGCACACGGCCATCACAACACAATAATAATAATAATAATAATAAACACGGTTAACACTTTATCGTTATAATTATTATAACGCGCGGCGGCGGCCGGTCATTATTATATTGTTGTCGAGACGGTGGAAGAGAGAGAGAGAGAGAGAGAGAACGTTATTGAATGCGAGACGAGAGAGGTCGTTCCAAACGACGTCGGCCCGCGAATAAATCATAATCTCGATGGCATTTTTACCGTGGTGCGTATAACGAACGCCTTTACACCATCATCTCGTCTTCTGTACTGACCCCGTGTGTCATTGGTTCCCAATAAAGTGTACAATATTACACGCGCGCTTTAGTAGCGCGATCGTAAAATAATAATAATAATAATAAATTATTCGCGGCGGCGTCGTCGTTCGGCGAAACGATTTTTTGAGGAGCGCGCGCGCGTTTTATGCGGCGTATGGCACGCGAAGAATGTATGGCGGCGGCGGTAATAAACTGAACTTACACAGTGGCGTACTTTCGATTTCTCTCTGAGCGAAGGAAGAAGGGGTTTATATAAAACACTGAAACTTCGTCCCCACAATATTTCGAATTCAACCGTATTATTAAAATATATCAAATATATTTGTCGGACAAATTCAATATGGTTGTAAAAAAAAAAAAAAATTGTGACTCGACGATTTTCAAGGTTTTTTTTTTTTTTTTGTTGAAAAGTTCGTCTCGTCAATACAGTCTACGGTTACATATTCGATGAAAGTTTCGGATTTCTATTGCCATTAGTTTTAAAAAAAATTACGAAGAAAAAACGATAGTAATTGATTTTGGCGAAATTGCGCGTTTTTGCTGTTTTTTAATGTAATTTTTCGGTAGTTTTTTTTTTTGACACTAAAACAAGTACTGAGAAAATCGAAAAACGACCCGTGTAAAAAACCAACTAGATTTATATATTTTCAAAATTAAAAGTTCTTGGAAACTTGGACTTGGATTAGGATTTGAAAGTCCTTTTAAAATACGTTTATTATAGCGCTGAAGTATTAAAAATGTTTTAAACGGAATAAAAGCGTTAGATTGGAGTAGACCAGCGGTTCCCAAACTGTACACCACGAGCAATTTCCACGGGCTCAAAAAAAAAAAAATTTTTAATTATGTTAATTTCAATTGGAGTTTTATAATTTTTTTACTTTTGTAATATTTGTCATTATTTTTTTTTCCCCAAGTATAATAGGCTAATTTAGGTCGGCAATGCGCCTATAGGTCGTGTTATGTTCAATGAAATTATTAAAATTGGTTATCAGCGTGAAATTAAGTGTTCATTTTTTTAATTCAAACGTTTCTCGCGGTCTAATCGCGGCTGAATTCAGTCAAAAAAAAAAAAATAATAATAAGTTTGGAAACCGCTGGAACCTATCCGTCGGAAGTATATGTAAAAATATATAATAGTGTGCCGATTATAATATTGTTGTCATATTATCGAACAATTTTTTTTTTTCATTTCATTATATTCACAATACGTACTTTCACGCAAAAACAATTTTTAAATAATAAAAATTATTCAATTAATTTGTTATGGGTTCCTAGCCACACCTGTATCCAAGGCAATGAAATCGCGGATTTTCTCGCTACTTCTCGCGCTTGTTTTATTCCCTCTCCAATTAAAATTCCCTACACCGATTTTTCACCAGCCCTCAAGGCTTTTTCCTTAAGATCATGGACTCGCAAATGGGTAAACCTACCTTCTTCATTTGCTACTTTTTTTTCGTAGTGTTTGCCCCTCTATCTTACCCTTCCCCTGGTTCCAAAAAATTCCCATTTCTCGTAGAACCATTGTTTTATTTTCTCGTTTACGTTTTTGGGCACAATCGTCTACCGGCTCACCCTTTCTATTATTATCGTTAAATGATTCTCCTTTCTGCACCCCGCATGATGGTTCCTTTGTTTGCAATTCCTCTCATCTCCCCTTCAACTGTCCTTTCATTTCCCATAAGAGGCTCATTCTTACAACAAATTTATTCGCTTCCAATAATATTCCTTTTACTCTTCACCATATCTTTCAAACATCCAATGTTCTCCTTATTCATTCTGTTTTAAATTTTTTCCTTTCTGAGGGTTTTGTGTTGTAATTTCTTTTTCTGTTTTGATTTTGTTATTTTATATTTTATTTCCTGTTGTTAATTGTCGAGGCAAATATTTATTAATTTAAGTCTCTATTAAAAATTAAAAAAAAAATAATAATAATAATAAAAATAAGATAATTTTATTTTTTTTTAATCGAATTTTTTTTTTTTTAGCATATTTTTTTTATTTTAAACGATATAATTCCACAGAACAAGTGTATAAACGCATATTTTAAAGTGCAAATTTCTACAAGGTTTTCTAAACGCATATAATAATCCGGCGGTGCCTATATTAATTAGGTGGGTCCGCGGTATACGTCGGAGAAATTTCGTCGTTATACGCATAACGCGCGTTAACGATTTTATTTTTATTTTTATAATATTATAACGAGAACGCGTACATTATATTAAATATACGTAGAGAGGAGTAGTTTTCGCGCTATACAATATATATATATATATATATTGTTAAGACGAATTTTTTTTTTATCGTTGGACAAAATTATTTATTTACCGGCGGAGTAATTTAATATAATATCGAATTATCGAAATAATAATCAAAAAATTCTCGCCGGTGTATTGTTGTTAATATAGGCGGTGGTGGCGCGGTTGGCGCGTTGACACGACAAAATATAGAGCAATCGCGGCGGCGCCTTATTCGAATTTGATTGCGAGACTTATTAGAGAGGGCGTCGTATATAATTTGGAAAATTGTGTAGATCAAATAAACGGACCGGTGGCGGCAACGGTTTGAAGGACGGCCGGGACTATAAATTAAATAAAATAAAAAAAAAAAGTAAAGGAGAGAGAAAGAGTAAAAAAAACCTGTGACCGAACCGTTCGCGCAAAGCCTAATTACTTTAATAGACGCGCGCGTTGTACACACACACGCGCGCGCGCGCACAAGCAACAAACGTCAGTCAGTACGTACCGTCGTATAATTTAAGGCATCCGAAATATAACTTAACCGAATGCGGCGGCGGCGGTGTACAGTATTATAAAATGTATATATATATATTTGTGTATGGTATATGTGGGTACAGTGGTGAACTATACGCGTCTCTATATTATATACACACATATAACAGCGCTCGTGTGCACGTATTTTATTTTATATAAAACGCCTCCCACTCGTTTAATGACCGGCACACGCGTTACAACACCAGCGTGTCCCTTAATAATAATAATAATACAAATTATAATAATAATAATAATACTAATAATAATACAAATTATAATAATAATAATAATAATAATAATAATAATAATAATAATAATAATAATAATAATAATAATAATAATAATAATAATAATAATAATAATAATAATAATAATAATAATAATAATAATAATAATAATAATAATAATAATAATAATAATAAGAAGAAGAAGAAGAATACGACTAAATTTAGTGAAGGTTCAAACTGTTTGAATCTCGAACTGAACTGAACCGCTGATCTTGCGGTTCGGTTTGGAAATCGAATTCTGTATGGAAGAAATTTGAAACATTTTTACCGTCCGAAAATCGGACTTGAAAATATTTGTCGAACAAGAATTTGTGGCCACGGTAGTTCGAAGTTCAAAATATATTGAAAAAACTTTTTTTTTTTTGTTTACAACACTTCAGAAGGGTTTTTTTTGAAAACTTTAAACATTTTTGTATTAATAAATAATGAGGTTCGTGTATAATATTATATGTACGTATTTTGTTTTTATCAATATTGCCATTTATTTTACCGTAATGTGAAAAATGTATTTGTTTTTTTTTTCTTATTTAGGTAAATCCAATAATAATATTTCACTCTGTTGATAACAAGTTACATTACAAGTATGGTGATTTTTTTTTCATAAAATTTACTGTCACAAACGTTTGACATTAAAATTGTGCATTTGACGTGAACTACAACGGACTAAATGATTAAAATAAAATACGTACATATTATAAATGTATAAAATATATATTTGTATTTGAAATCGTGTTATTTCCTCAGAATACAGTAAGTACATAATATGTAAAAATGAAATAATACATTGCCCGTTAAATTAATACAATTAACGCAACTATTTACATAGACTTGAAATGCAAAAACAATTAAAGTCAATAGCTGACTTATAACGTACAAAAAATTTCGAGTTCGAGTTCGACTCAAAACTTTTCTAGGTTCGGTTCGATGTCAAAAATCAGGGTTCAAATCATCACTAATAACAATATAAATAATAATCAAGATCGGATTAAGTCTTCTGAGGGGAGCACAGGAGGAGGCCAGTATACTTGACAAAAAAGGAAAATTACGGTTCTGTTCTTATTACTGATTGAACGTCAAATAATATTTTGACATTAGCGTATATGTAACATTAGCGCGTACACATGATGACTTTATAATTAGTTATCGTTAAAAAAAAAAAATATTATAATTGATTAAAAACACTTATAAACATGTAAATGTATAGTCTCATTGAATACGTAGAGTAAAAATAATGAAATGTTACACAAAATCCAAAAGATTTTAATTGTATAGTAATATAATATTAATAAAACAGGCACAACAGAATTTTCTCAAGGAAATAAAATATGTTTTTTTAGTCTTAAAATAAAAATATTTTTATACTAAAAAGAAAAAAAAACACTATTATCACGTAGTCCCTCTTGCCATCCCCTTAAACCGGTTCCGATAATAATAACAAGGAAAGGTTGAGCGTAGTCGATTAAATTCCGTTTTTACATAGTGTACACTGCAGTGTCATATTAAAAGGTCCATCGGCTTTTGTTCCGGTTCAAAATCTTTTCGACTTGTGATTTCTAATAACTAGTGTAATAATACTGTAATATTGGCGCCGATGTCTATACGTTGAAATCTCACAATAAAATATTTTATTATTGTACTTTCTGCGATAATTAGATCGAAATAAATATAAGATGCCGCGGTAAATTGTGTTTGTATAAACTGCAAAAATTACAATAGAAAAAAAAGCAATAATAATTGTACGATAATAACAAATTATTTAAATGCGTTGTTAATTGAGCGAGATTTTCTACACGGGGAGGGGGAGGGGGAGGGGGGTTAGGAATATTTATCATCAAAAAGTATTATGTGAACGCGGTACTTATTTTTCAAAAACAGAATATATTTGGAAAAAGCGATGAACACATTAGACGAAAAAGTGACTTCATCAACATAACTGCGTCCGCAACACTTGACTTATTTTGATTTTGAAGACGAGAAGTTCTGTACAAATGTTTGGCGGAAGTAGATTTTTTAAAAATATTGTAGACGAAAAAAAAAATACGGTTCATTCAATTCCAGTAAAAACACTATTCTTATTTGGCTGCTGATACTATTAATTAAAATATCGAAATTCGTCTTCCGTCAAACATTCGTGTAATTTCTCTATACAAAGATGTTTACATCTATAAAGAGGCACAGCATATTGGGACTCACGAAAACGACAATTAATTTTAATAATGTTTGCTATTTTGTACGGCGAAAGAACGACGCGCCGCCACTCCTAGAAATTATTTTCACCATCAAGTGTCGTCAGTCGAGACGATTTATTAATTGGTTAGTTGGTCGAATGTCGACACGTATGCGCGGGACGTCCTCTTAAGGACAAGACCTCTAGATTTTCGGATTGCCCGAAAGCGTTTTTTAAACTTCGGCGCCACTGTCAATTTCGAAACGTCTATCGTCGTACAATACTTTGCGGTCACAGTTGATCGCAAGAAATACGAATACTTATAGGTACCCACGCAAACTCGCAAAATCGAGAACATTAAAAAAAAAATAAAGAATTAAAAATCACGACGCGAAAATATGTACTATACAAATAAATAACGTTGGCTTAAAAATCAAACGTGTAATTTTATGTATAAGTTTTATATTCCTAAAGGATATTAATATGTGGTATTTAAATATATAAAAAAGTTCAAAAAAAAAAAATGAAGTTTAGTAAATTCTTGTAGAAGAAAAAAAAAGTTGTGTTATACGTGTCAAATACTCGACCGATAATACGCGAATGATTGTGTATATTATTATTTTTTTGTTTCGAAAGAAAAAACGTCGATATTTTAACGATTTGATTTATTCGTATACGTACGCAGTAGTTTATATTTCCGTATTAACGAGCCAAAATTAATTTTATAATATTTATAAAATTATATAATTTAAATTAAATATATCGGTTGATAATAATATTTGTATAGTTTCAGAGAGAGAGAGAGAGAGAGAGAGAGAGAGATAATCTTAGCATAAAAATACTAATATAAAAACGCGATTGACAAAACGATAATTATACACAATAATCGATAGAAAATCGGTTATAGTATGATATCAAGATAATACGAGTATTTATAAATTCCATTAAAATTGTATAACTCTACGATTAATATATACGCTTATTATATTCAATGCGGTTCGTAAATACAATTTAACTCAATATACGTTTTATGTATTTTATGGTTATTTTTAGTTGTCCATCGACACGTACGCCTAAATATCCAAATGTTTCGTAAATATACAAAAAAAATGATCATACGTTTAATTCGTACGTCATATTTCCTATTGGACAGTGGTGGTTCCCAACTTTTTTTTCCTATCATTCTACGCCCTCTTGAAAGATTTTCAAAAATCTCACGCCCCTAATCATAAATTGAAAAATTGATGACCCCTTTTTTCGTCTTCTTTTACTGTGCAAAATTCGTGCTATACAATATACGTAATGATTATTATTTTTTTTATCGATAATAATAATATATATAAACTTTTTTTCATCGTTTTAATTGATTTTTAATAGACCGTATTATTTGAGTATTTTAAATATATATATATATATATATATATATATATATAAGGAAATTAATGCGAAGGCTGACAATAATTTTCCTTTTTTTTATTATTAAATATTTTTATCCCCCGTTTAGAGTAAATAAAAATGTTACTCGGGATGGTGACTGTTTGCGCCCTCCCCCCGTCCCGGGTCGGGAAACGCTGCTGCTGCTATAAAAGACGTTTTTTTCTTCTCTATAAAATATTGGAGAAAACGCGTATTTCTATTACAAAACGAGAAACGAATTATCGGTATAGGGGGAAAGAAAATCTCCAGAGACCAGAGCTTCCATTAACAGGCAGTCGTAAATACGCGTTTGGGAGCAGTAGTTAAAAAATAATTTAAAATACACTAATCTATTATGATTATATTAGGTTTTTGAATTTTAATGTATCGACAAAAAAAATCATTGTTTTATTTCAAAAGTTATCAACATACATATGAATCGGTGATTGTAAAAACCACACTTGTCACAAAAAGTCAATTGTACAGGACACACGAAAAACTATTTTTTAGTTCTCACAATTTTTTAAAGAAGATGGAGTGCGGACAAGTGTTTTCTTAACAATACACGGATGTTTAGGTCTTTTCTGACCAAAAAAAAAAAAACGAGTCTGCTAGTACTCGAGACACTGACGTGTAAACGTCGCGTGAGCGGTAAAAGTGGAACGGAATTGTGATTGGGGGATTTGTGAATATTGGTATCTTTATTCAAAGTAATTTCGATAATAAATATTATTATTAGTTGTCACGACAACAGCTTACACAATACGCGCGATTTATAATTGCGTGCGAATCAATTATCATTATTGATTGTCATGACAACAGTTTACACATTTCCGACCCATTTCCCGAGATTTATCCTCACACAGCCGTAATAGATGTTTACACATAAAAAAAAAAAAAAAGTTATTCACTCAGAATTTGTAATACGAACCTAACGCCGAATTCGAAAATATTAAAAAAAAAAAAAAAATTATACGGTTGAGATACATCGCCGGTTAAGTAAAAAACGAAACGCAAACAGGATTATTTCGACGGCGTTTTTTTCTTCTTCAAAGCATCAGGTAAAAAATAACACACGAGGGCGAAAAGGCCTTATAGAAAAGCGTTTTTAATCCGCGATAAATAATTCGCACTCGAATAAAATTCGACATGATTTTTCGTCGCCCAAGCATCGGATGGTCGGGCACATTTTTTTTTTTTTCTATCCGCTCGCGCGAAAACATTTTGAATAGTTTTGAAAAGCTCTACCAGAGAGAGAGAGAGAGACTTAAACTAACGTACCCGCGCGGCGTTTTCGACAGCAAAAACCACCCGGGACGAAAAAGACTGGGCAGAGAGAGAAAAAAAAAAAGAAAAAGAAACCGCGCGGAACGCGTGCGTACTTGCAGTTGTAGAGGAGGACCGTTGCTGCAACAACAGTCGGTGGCGAATTCCAATCTCGTGCAAAACGACTGCGCCTCTTCGAACCTACTGCACGCGACGGCTGCGTTTTCGGCTATCATTTCGCGACGATTAACAACATGTTACGATACGCTTTTAACGGTTTTCTAATAATAGTCGTTTTTATTTTCTTTTTTATACGTCGTAACGGGACGTGTTGTTGTGAATATCGCGTATTCGCGAGGCGTGTGCGAATCGAAAAAGAAATAAAAATGTATTTTAAAACGCGCGTTATACAACGACGGGCCGAACCGAAAAATATTTTTTTTTAAAACCTTCCGAGCTACCGGACACCTCGTCACGAACTGTCCGTCACCCCGTCCGCGGACCAACGCGCGAAGGTTGAAACAACATCCGCCGCCGCCGCCGCCGACCCGACTCCGTTTCTCTTCGCGCCGCACGCACGCGCACGAAACAAAAAAAAAAACGTATATAAAGTTCCGGGCGATCGCCGTCTCCGTTAGGTTAGGTTAGGTTAAGCGTAGTGTCGTATACGGGCGGTGTTCACATAAAGAACAGAAGCAGTGGCGTCATTTGGTGGGGGGCAGGGTGGGCATTTGCCCCTCCCCCCCCCTATTGTTGACAGTGGGCCGACATGATCTGTGCCGATATGACGGAAACGTAACGGTTATTCTAACCAAATCTGTAGTAACGGACTAACGAGTTATGAGTACCTAATAATAAATCGCGTGGCAAACAGTGGATTAAAATTAAATTACTACGTAATAAAATTAAAAAATATGCAGGTTATAACCACGATTTAAAGGTGGTTATATTATGGTAGTTACAAATTACAGCGGTTCTGGATTTTTTACGATAAATACGGTTATCGTTACCTAAACGCAGTGCGTAAATTATTAACGTTAATTCGAAGAATATAATATACGAGACGTACCTACGTTTAACGGTTGACGCACCTGTACCGCGTACGGCATAAACGAATTTTTTTAGCCGTTTTTTAACGTTTCGAACGTATGTTTTATGTGTAGACAATTCGTGAGTGGCAAGTGAAAAAAAATAAAAATGAAAAAAGCTAAAAGATTGTGTGACCAAGACGGCGAGAAAGAGAGAAAAAAACCGAACAAAATGCTCAGAACTGGTCACAAAACGTCATTTCTAACACGTTTAACGTCGCGACAAGGGAAACTTCAAAATTTTAATCTACTATAACTCTAATGTACTACTATATATAGTCATTTATTATGGCTGTCAGAGTAATACATTTCCTCTCCCCTCCCCCTACCCCCCAAAAAAAAAAAATATATCGGGCGATTCGTGCCCACGATAACGAAAATATCAAAATTATGTAAAACAGAAATCGTACCGAGCTAAAATGTAAGTGGAAAATAATTAAACGGGCCTGTTAAATCTTTTGCCTCCCCCTTTCGAAAACTGAAATGACGCCACTGAACAGAAGTCAGTTACTTTATATTTTAGGGCCGGTTTTACAATGCACATTTATTCGCCAGATTCGTGCGGTTCGGGGTGCAAGTTCGAAAAATGGGTTCTACAATAACAACCGATTCCAGGAACAGTGTTGTCCGCAGGTTAATTTTATCTAGCCAAATGTGTCGCGGATGACGCACAAAAATTCGCTCGATTCGTTCGAGAAATAATAATAACGTTGCGTCGTTCGCGGGCACATCGCCGCCGCTGCCACCGCGTCTTCCCAAAACGTTTAATACACGGAATACCACCACCATCACCCGTTTTCCCATTGACCGCTCGTTAATCGTTTTTTGCTCGTAACAGAGTTCGGTTTCTTTTATTTTTATTTTTTATCCCTGCAATTCGAATGGATAAAGTAAAAAGAAAACGTATTTAAAATATTTCGGACAACGAATCGTTGGTCACGTTAGTCGAAAAATTATAATGAGTCAGTAATATAATAATATTATAATAAATTAACAGTCAGTATTATAACCACTTTTCTCGTTCGGTTAATCGGAATCGCCTAAAAAAAAAAACTGTTCATTATCTCTAATTCGTTAAAGTTAATAGGTTAACACCGAGTCTTAAAAACTCTCGGCTTTCGTGGTCGTGCAATATACCTGACGATTTCCTCCTTCGTCGTCAGACTCAAATAAATTCATTGAGACTTTTATCTAAATGACCATTGTAGACAAAAGGAAATTCGATTACGGACATTTCATATTCGACTGTATATTATATTTCATTGAATATTGTGTTGTTTTAAAGTTATCTTTAATGTTATATTATAATAACTCGTGGAAAGAAAAACGTATTTCAAAATAAAAAAACTGAACTACGCGGAGAATTGTTATCCAGAGAATTAATTGTATTGTAACACCAATATATTTTATAATACTCCGAATAAAGTGTGGTATAATTTTGATCTTGAAATAACTATTCTCTGGATAATAGTAAATATGTGGGCAACTCGTGAATCCGCAAGATCACCACCACTTTACAAATACATACATCAATTTTCATACGTTTGAGTATATTATTGAAATATTAACAACAATTCGAAAATTATATAAACATTATCTCATTTTTTTTTTTAAACTAATATTTGTCTAAACAATTTTCTCGATTTAAAAATAATTTGTAAGGTCTTTTTCCATACTATTAACATATTATAATTATACAGACAAATCACCGAATTTTCAGCATATCTGTTGTTCAACGCCAATTTTTATCCTGAACCAGTGGCGTAGATCCGGGGATGATATATTTAACAAACAAAGTAGTTATATAATATATATCTATAATCAGGGCCGGACTGAAGAAATATGCGCATAAAAGGCAATTATTTTACCCGCACCCCAGTGCCCTAAGTTTTTATTGGACTCTGCCCCAAACACTTTGACATTAACAATCTTATTTTATAAAAGACAGCGAATACATTTAACGTAAAGTTATCACAATATAATATGCAATAAACACTACCAGTAAGTTATAACAACTCTTTTGTTTAAATTAAATAATTTATTTGAAAATCAAATTTGAAAAAAAAACTTTTTTCTAACTATTTGTTATCAGAAAAATTATTAATTACACTCGAAACGTTTATGTTTCGCAACACATCGTTTTCTATATTTAATAATGCTAAGGCGTTTAATCTGTTGCTGACAATAGTAAACCTTAAATGGTTTTTAAGATCAATAATTCTGAGAACTTGTACATAAATCAGGGAACGTATCATCAAAATTATTATTTTAAGCATTTACGAACATTTTCAAAGTTCTTTATCCGCGGAACACTTTTTAATGTCCGCTTTTATCGCGGAACCCCTGCTTTGTTTCAATAGTTTTGACGCGATATTTTATACATGGATTATTTGCAGCAAAAATGATAATAATTTCGTATAATATTAATTTAATTCGAGAAATACGTTCAAAATGAACTAAAAGTTCTTAGAGTAACAGGCAAGTCGCCACTGATATTTAGTTTTTTAAGTAATTTTCTTGAACATATTTTGAAAAAAAGCACTCAAGTTTCGCGGAACCCTTAAGTCATAGGCGTAAACTGGGGGAGGGGAGGGGCGAGAGAGGGCGGCTGCCCCCCTTGGTACAAATCAAAGGTAACCATGCTCCCTTGATATTCTGTGAATTAACTTTCTTTAATTTGTATTATATTTATTGCGATCAGATATCTAATCCTGGATCTATTATAGGTATACTCTAATAGTTTATAAACATTTTTACACAATAATTTCTGTGATACAATTAATACAAAAATATAGCTGATAGTATGTATTATGATATAAGTGATAACACAGTGGTAATTGTGCGCCAAAGTTGTAAATGTTACCAGAAAATATAACATATATTTTGCCACAAGGCCGTAGCCAGAAAATTTTTTTTTTTTTTGGTGGGGGGGGGGGTTGAGAGTATAGATATGAAATAAAAATAAAAATAATAAACTAATAATAGAATATACACAGTGCGTCCCATACGTTTTAAGACTGTGGCTATAAAATCGGTATTACTAGCGCTATATTCATGACATTTCGGGAAATAGTTACTATAACCTTCGTCTCCCCCCATACAAAATTTCAAGTTCATCGGATCACATGTAGCATGTTCAGTAGCAGTTCGCGTGATATTATCAAAGTGGTTGCAGTCAAAATTTCACGATGAATAAAAATTTCTCACGCACATGACTTGCTGAAAACGATTGAAACACAGGCGAATTTTCTTGAATTTATTATTATGGGTGACGAAAGTTGGTGTTTTGTATACGACCTCGAAACGAAACGCCAAAGTGCTCAGTGGGAGTCCGAAAATTCGTCAAGACTAAAAAAAAATGCGTTTTCAAAAATCAAAAATTAAGGCAATGTTGATCAATTTTATTTTACGCCAAAGGCATCGTCTACAAAGAATTTGTTCCTCAAAGTACTACTGTGAACGTTTCATTCTACCTATACAAATGCTGGATCGCCTTTGCAAAAGAATTGCGCGTGTTAGACCCGAGTTGTGGACAGATTGTTGTCTTATCCACTTGCACGATAACGCACCAGTGCATATCGCGGCGATTAACACTCAATTTTTGGCCAAAAAATATGGTTCCTGTAGAGGTCAGCCACCCACCGTACTCGCCTGATTTGAGTCCCCCTGACTACTTTCTGTTACCCAAATTAAAGATGGACTTGAATGGGAACCATTTTTATTCATCGCGAATTTATGACACTACCACGCGAATTGCTACCGAACAGCTATACACGTGATCCGATGGACTTGTAACTTCATATGGGGAGGGAGACGAAAGTTGTAGTAACTAGTTTCCAAAATTTCATGAATATAGCGCTAATAGTACCGTCACAGTCTAAAAAAATTATGTGACACGCTGTGTAAATCATTAAATTTTATTTTAAGAAAAAATTTCGGGGGGGTCTGAACCCTGAAACCTCTTCATCCTGACTACGGCCTTGGTTTGCCCCTCCCCCCCCAATAAAAACTGCCCAAGTTACGTCCATGCCTTAATAAGTGATCTCCGCGGAACCCTGGTAAAAATGTATAAAATATTACGGTGTAAAGAAAAATCCATATAAAAATACTATAATTTATTATGTTTCCGTAAAAATTCGTTGTCAGCAGAAAAAAAAACCTTTCGCGTTTCGCCCCCGAATAAATTGGAGTCAAACACGCCACTGGCGGATGTTCGTACAGAACACGAGCTCGAGACACGCCATGCGGCCGATAAGGACTGACTTTTAAAACTTTTATTTTTGCGGACGTTTCGCGGCCGTCGGGGGACACGCAATACAACGCGACACGTGTTTACACCGGTGCGGTAAAATCTGGTGTTGTGCAGCAGCAGCAGCAGTGTTGGACACGATGCCGACGCCGGGCCGCGGGTGAGCAGTGCGCGCAGCGAGCGATAATAAATCACCGGGGAGACAGTGAGCGCGGGCGACGATCAAAGGTCGCCGGTCACCGTGAGCGCGCGGGCGACACGATATTATTATTATTACACAGCGTGTGTGTGTGTGTGTGTGGAAGAAGGAAAGGATTTTGTGCGCCTTCGTTTCTTTTTTCTCCTCTTTTCGCGCGGCATACACCGAACGCGTTTAAAAACCCGATGCACGATCATCATTAATCAACGACGAAAAGGTCGGTCTTTCTATAAATATATATATAGAGAGACAGTCTCCTCCTCCTCCTCCGACCGTGTCCCGCGGTCTCGTCTCTGCTTTTCTTCTCTCGCCGACAATAATAATAATAATACGTACGCGTACAGCGCGCGTGTAATAAAACATTTATTTAATCGGCGGCGCGACGGCCGTTTTTTTTAAAACTCGCACAGATATCGCGGCGTGTACGTGCACGTGCAGTGTACACCGCCGACGGCCGTCGATTGTCGCGTTACGCGGGGGACCGGCCGACCAATCCAACATTGTACGGTGCGCGGACCCGCCCCCGTGAGGAGCAGCAGCAGCCGCCACAGCTCGGTGCACCGACTGGCGACCGACAGACCGGCGGCGGCGACGACGCACGGCCGGATCGCGACCGAGACGGTCGCGCGCACCCACACAATGGGGTTCCGCGGGGACGCGACAGGGTGGCGGGGCAGCGTGTACACTACACTATATTACGGAGGGATACTTTTTTTTTTTTTTTTTCTATAACCCCGTCTTTTCTTTTCACTTTTTACCCCGTATACACGAACACCTGACAATGACTCTTGTATAAAATGTATACACGCTGTGTACTCGTGTACACGAACAACGGGCAACTGGCAAAAAAAAAATGAAATTTATATAAAGAATTTCTTAGAATTTATAGAAATATCATCATTGAGCGAGCGAATGAAATTAGTAATATATTAAAAATCGGATAATAGATTTTTTTTTTTTTTTGGTGACTGTAACTAATTTACAAAATATATTATAGTGGTGCGTTTTTCTTTGGAGTTTAATGTCGAGGTCTTTGAATCCAACTGTTTCGTCCGAAGTTCCCGTATTTTGTTTCTTTAAACGCACGGATGGGTCTTTTAGTATACGGAGGAAAGCAATGGCGTAATCACGTGTGGGGGAGGGGATTTGGGTGTCGTATCCTCCACATGACCTTTTTTTTCTTCTGCAGACTGGCCACTGGCTAACACAAGCCCGGATTAAGGGGAGGCCAGGGGGGCCATGGCCCCGGGCCCACCAAAAACCAATTAATTGTGGGCCCCTCTGTACGAGAAGACTTAATTTTGGAATAAACGAAATTCAATACTACGGCCTTGTTCAGACGACGATATAAATATATACTTTTTCATTCATTTGGTGAATTCTCTTGCCTAAAAAATTAACTCTTGAAAAAATAACCCTTTCCTTTATGAGTAACAAAACCCTCTTCAGGCATGGGCCCCCAAATTATGTTTGGCCCCGGGTCCAACATTTTCTTAATCCGGGCTTGCTGGCTAACCACATTTATGTTCTTATTTAACATTAATGTATAGTATATTTCATCGAAACGATACAAAAAAAAAAAACCTGAATCCCCTATACCCTATGCCCCTGTGCTAGCAGTCATATACAACTAAGATAATATATACAATACGTTATATCAGTGGCGGATTTACGCGGGGAAGGGGGGTCCAGGACGTCTGGACCCCCAGACGCTGATATATACATATATATATTTATTATAATTTATATAATGCACTATACACAGGGTCTGACCCAGTAGGTATAATATAATCTATATATATATATAAAAATGGAGCCAAAAATGTATAACAATTCATCAATTGAGAACGGCTGGGCCGATTTAGCTCAAATTTTTTTAATTGTTCGTAATTGCCAGGAGAAGGTTTTTACGAAAAATTTTTTAGAAAAACCATTTTTTTTAAAAATTTTTTTGATGATTGTTTTTTTTGGCAAAACAACGTTTGCCGGGTCAGCTAGTATAATATAATATTTAGATTGAAATTCAGTAAACACTTGTTTTTATAAAAATAAAAATAATACATTTGAAATACATATTATTTTTGAGGACCCTCCCGAGAAAAATTTTGAAAATCCGCCACTGCGTTATATTGGATAATATTGGTTAGATATAAAATCAACAAAAATGTCATCCGCCCCCCCCCCCCGATAAATTTTTTAAATCGACTATAATCTTTTTCGTATCTATTAACTGTCTTATTTAAATGAATGAAAATTTACTTGAAAAAAGTTATTTTTACATTCGTTTTTATAGATCCGTCCACCCGTGATCTTAACACCCTAATATTACGCCACTGCATCTATGACATACTTTCTGTCAGAAAAAAAAAAAACGAGTAACGAGCCGCGTGGTGTTGTGGATGACGTTTAAGCGAGTTACTTAGATAAAAAGATTATACAGTTTTGTTATAACTATAAATCTGAAAGCAACGATAAATCATTGCGTTCGACAAAACGATTCTGAGCGGAGGAGCTTCGGTGCAATACAATTTGTCGAAAAGTTTGAAATGGTTATAAAAAGAAATTGTGACTTAGCGATTTTTAAGTTTTTTTCGAATACAGTTGAAGTAACAAAGTCTGACGTTGATTTAAATTTTTAAGCCTTAAAATCAAAAACCACATCTTTTATGAATTCAAAATCTCAAAATCTACAATTGCTATAAATAGTCCAAAATTTAAAAAATTAAAAAAAAAAATTGTCTCGTTAACCCCGTATAATTGGTAAAATCTCCGATTTTCTTCATAATAATATTTTTAGGTTTACACAGTATTTTTAAGTATTTATAAGCAGGAAAAAATATTTAAATTACATTTCGTGTGTTTTATTAAAATTTAAATAAAGAAAAGCTACGGAAAAAACCTGTATCTAACAAGATACATTGCCAACTTACGAATCATTTATATACATACCAAATATCAATTTAATACAGCCCAAAGTTACATGTGTAACTGTGGTAAAAATTTCAGGTTTCTACGACCGTTCGTTTCAAAATTACGAAGAAATCACGATAATTGGTTTTGACGAAATCGCGTTTTTACGTGTAATTTTTCGATAGTTTTTTTCTCACGCTCAAAAAAAAAAAGTATTGAGAAAATCGAAAAATGTACCGATTAGATGCGATTTGCTACCGGAAAAAAACTGTGACTGTAAAGATTGGAGGAACACTCCATCTGGTACAGAATTTTTGGGTACAGCAACAATAATAATAATAATAATAAAAAAAAAACGCAGCTTTGTAAAACCAATAGATTCGCTACCGCCTTTATAAGTATCACTCGAAATGTACTATTATGCGTTTTTAAAGACTAGTAGTAGACGACAGCAGCCGATTCCCCCCACATTGCGTCGGTATTATATATTATACGCTTATTAGAGATAATTTCGTTTTTTTTTTCTTTTTTTTTTTTGTGTGTCTAATACGTCTTCTTTTTTAACTACGTACCTATTGAAAATTATTATTATACGCGCGCGCGTATCGTATAAACATTTAATATCGAAAATATCATTGCGAAATGTACGAAATAAACGGGTACAAACATACTCGTACGCCGCGCGATGGTCATTAATATTATTTCCGCACTTCCATATGTGTATATATATATATATATATATATATATATATATATATATCAACGCGAAATTAATGATTATAAATATAATAATAAATTATAAATAAATATAATGATTGATTATATTAGTTTACGTTTCAATGTCTATACTTTTCGTTATTACGTTTGCTTTTATTTTTTTTAACGTATACGGTACACGTCATGCGTGTATATTCGCGTGTATTTTGACGGCACAGCAGTTATATAACTATTACGTAGTTACGACGTTTGTCTGTTAATACTTATTACTCGTAGTATGTACGTATAAGAAAATAATTCACTATATGATATTATAAACTAAAAAAAAAAAAAAAATGTAAAAGATTATTATTACAGTATTATGATGACAACGATATGATGCAGTATAGTGCTCCCATAGGGTGTACGCGCATACTACATATTTTATTAGAAAAAAATCACGAATACACTGCGTATATACACTCTCGAGCGATTCGCGAAGATACGAGTATATATATATATAAATATCGGTTTTAATTTTGGTCCATTTCTGGGTACGCGTACGTTTATTTTCTCTCCCACAGAAGACCCCGTCGCGTCAAAATAAACGTAACGACGACAGAGAAGATAAATTACGATAACAATTTTTTTTCGTCAACTTATTCGAATAATATTAAATTTTATAATTTTCGAAAGAAATTAAAAAAAAAAATTCAATTTAATTTGTTACCGTTATAAGCTCGCTCTTTTTTTTTTTGACCACAGAAAACAGCGTATACATATTTAATTGAGAAGAAGCACTCGTCGGCTTATGGTATACTCTCAAAAAAAAAATAAAAAAAATTGACGAAAACGTCACTGATGATATTACAGAAACACTTGTATACACATGTCGATTGTATTTTTTTTTACGTAATTATCGCAATAAATTCGTCTGCAATAAAAGTTACGAGAAAGTAAAATTATAAATAGCGTTTCATTACTCTTCCGACGTTCAAAGAAAAATGATAATATTTTTGTTTAATGGTATAACGTATTTATATTATATACGAGTATATAAAAAAGAAATTCTGAATGCGCGTCGCGATTATGACGCGGTCGGCGAAAGGTCATAAACAATATAGTTACGCGTTCCGACCGGCTTACAGGACTAAAGGGACAGTGATTGCTGATACGGAAGAAAATATTAGGATTCTAACTGGTCGCCACGACGTTCATTTTTAAATATTGTCATATAGGATGTAAAATAATAATAACCTATATAGAAATCCTTAAACGTACTCGTTTGAAAGTCAAAACAACTACTGAATTCTTAATTTCGTCGAAATGCCGACGAAGAAATGAATGGACGAGACTTGGATAGAAAAAAACCTTGCAGCTTAGGCTACGGCCACACGTGCGTGTTTTAAAACGCCGTCAACGCAGCTTGAAAACTTACTAGTTACCTATAACCCATTGCCATACACGCGTTTTCACGCCAATGAAAAAAAAAAAACGTGGACTACAAAAGTTATGGATGAGGAGGTTTTGGGTGATAATTAATAATGAATTTGTATTACTATTAATATTGTCAATAACGATCCGTGTAGTTTTTGAACATCACGAACAGAACTGCAGCTGTCGCTTTATGCGCTGCATTCTATTGTTTATCGACGTCGACGTCAGAGAAAATATTTGGGTCCATCCCATATTGAGTAACAGGTTATCCAAAAGGAAAGTTTGTGCTCCTACGCATAATATATTGCAAGAAAATCCCGAAAAGTTTTTCGAATATTACAGAATGTAATTTAATTTTAAAATTACAAAACTAACTGTAAACTGCGACGTGTGTATTACTATTATTAATTAAATACATCGAGTATGTTTTTAATAAACGGTATTACGCAGAAATGGTTATCAAATATTATTATAAGCTGCGCGTTTTCTCGCACGTGTGTTCAATAAATGGAGCGTGAAAACGGCTTTGGAATGGACCCCGGCGCGTTTCACGAGCGGGAGACCTTGAAAACGAAACTTCGTCTACAGTCAGAGGCGCACTGGGACACTGTGCTCCTATGCTACACAGAACAGTGGTGCGACGGTACACCAAGGCCCACAGGGCGGATATTCGTGGAGCCAATTTTTATTATTATTTAGGTTTAATAGTATAAAGAAATATATGTTCTATATAAAGCGATACATAATTTATTTATTTTAAATAAAGCAGGTATTCTGTGTTTGGCGTATTATTAAAGGTTGTAGATTTGTTATTCGTGATACGAAAATGTTACTATTCCGACGTTTTTCCCAACGAATATATGATTTTTTTATTTGGGAAAAAAAAAGTGAAGATCGCGAACCCGTGTATTCCGGCCGATTGAATGAGTAGAAAGAATAGTGCGCGGGCTGGACGCTTCCCAGTCCGCCTCCGTCTACAGCAGGAAGTCAACTCACAGGGAGAGTATACCGTCAACAGCAGAATCGCCTCTTACGTCTATAGAGGGCAAGAGAAACCTATAAAAACAGATTTAGTATTGGACAGAAAAAACATTGCAGTTAAAAGGAAAAAAAAGCACTCCCCGGGTATCGGAAACAATTGAACACAAACGAAAAACCTCATTGTTAGCAATAAAAGGTTCTAAATATATAAATATATAAAGAACGGTTGTTCCAAAATAAATAAATAAAAAGAAATCAACAATTATTTCGCATACGAGTTTGGTGAAATTTTGGACGATTAAACTGGAATAAAAAAAAAAATCCCCCCTCAACGGGAAAACCGTGAAAAGTATTGCAAGATTCGCTGCAAGTCTGAAAAGAAATCCCTCTATAATAAATGATGTTTCAAATATCGAATTACTTTGTCGAAAAGAAAAACAAAAAAATCACCCGAACAAAGTTGGGTGGTACACTCGCGTACGACGACAATTATCGCGTAAAATACAATATTACGCATAAATAAATTGATTAACAAGCGTCGTATTCCGTTTATCGATAAAAATAACATTGTACGTCTTATTGTTTTACGATTATTTTAACGCGTCCAAAATGATTTGTTTCACAACGTATTAAAAACGCTGCACATTTTTACAGACGAATACAATTTTTTTTTTTTTACATAAACATGTATACACGTGACTATAAGGAAAAAGGATACAATAATAAATAGCGACCATCGAGAATTTATGTGTATTGGACCGAAACGCTTTTACAGGAAAAACTACGTACACACAATAATAAAAGATCAAGCGGTATACAACAGCTACGGGCAGGTGTAATAAGCAAGTCTGACATTACGATACACGCATCACACGCCTGTATATTATCATACAGTGTGTCTAGAAAGTTTCGGAACGTTTTCTACAGGAGTTTTTAACGTTTCTTCGGTCGTTTCCTGTAACCCCTGTAGGTCTGTAAAACCTCCTAACCACCGCAGCTACACGACCGCATCGTAACGTATTGCTTATATTTATTGACCGGTGGTGGTATCCATCCACATGAAGCGTCGTAAAATGAGAAAAAAAATAAAAAATAAAAATCAATATCCTAGTGTCGGCCCGACAATGAATCGCCGAGGATACGCGTGCAAACTGCATCGGCCGCCACTGTCGAAATTGCCAATAAATTACGACGGTGCGCGGCGGCCACAACAGTTTTTATTCGGGTCGGTCATTATCGTACCGTAAAAGCCCGTCAGAGTACCAGGAGGAGGAGGAGGAGAAGGAGGGAAGGAAGAGCCGCCTTGTCATTAACGCCCGTTTTGCCGCTACCGTTTTCCTTCTTTACAGATACGGAACGACACCACTGGCGATAATAAATCCACTCTTTAACGGTCGGAAATATTAATAATAAACGCGCATATATTATAATACACGAGGTAAAATATAAAAAATTCTTACACGTATATAAGTATGTGCGTCTTCCGTATAATATGACACATATTATAATACGATGAAGCAGCCAAGACGAGAAAATAAAATAAGAAACGCTCTCTATACGCGCGGCGTTTCATTTTTACCATCAAAAACGTTATAAGTCATTACTTGCAATTGAACACATAACGCACATTAAACGTATAACTATTTTTTAAAACTATAAAAACCGTATAATTTTTTTGATCGTTTTTTTTTTTTTTTTTTTTTGTCCCCGCACTGTTTTTTCTCAAGACGACGAATATAATACGCTTTTAGGATTTTCGTTATGACTTGACCTAAACCTTAACTGCGATTATTTATTAACTTTTTTGAGCAAGGAGCACGAATTTCATCACGTGAAAAACACGTAATACTACGACCTTTCTTCACGTGACGTTCAAAATGAATTCTTCTACTCACTAGTTTTTACCGAATTTAAGAATTTTCCACTTCCGTTCGATTCTCGTCCGTATCAGAAATAATTTCAATAAAAAAATCCGAGTACGTAATGAATTTTAATCGCGTAAGTGAATCGATAAAGAATTACCGTTTCCAAAATAGATAATATAATTAGTCGAATATTTGGAAAACGGTGATAAGTAATGTGAAAAAAAAATTTATTTCATTCCATACAATTCGAAATCTGCGCGTCTCTATAACTAGTGCCCGGTACACGTGACTGCGGAATACCCCAACACCTAGATCCGGTTCTATGGAGGGGGGGGAGTGGTATTGTATCCGGATTGTAATACGACTATAAAATATTATTAAAACCTCTTTGGCACTATGCTAGGATTTTTCGGAACATTTATTATTATTATTATTACAAAGAATTAAAATGAGAAATAAATGCTTCTACGCTTTAGATAATCTACTGAGCTCTATACAGAGTCCTCTTAAAAGTGGTAAACAATTCAGTTGTATATGACACTCATACAACGAATAGTCATATATGGATCACAGTGCTCGCTGTTAAGGAAAAACAGAAGACAGACTATACACGTTTTTGAGCGGTACGTGCTACGAAAAATATATGGACCTATATATGATCAAGAGACATGCAAGTATGGGACAAAAGCACAACCAAGAGCTGATGGACATATTCAAAAAACCAAATATTGTGAACGAGATTAAAGTTAGAATGTGCACGCTACGCGTGTAGAAAACGAAATTCTATCATACAAAGAGTGCTCCAAGAAGCAAAAGGCCACTAGGTAGGCCAAGGTTACGTTGGAATCAGAAAATATTTCCTGAATGTCATAGGATAAAATTATGATGACCGGGACTGGAAGGGTATAATGGAGAATAAAAAAGAACAGAAGAGAATTTGTAGTATGGAAAGATGGTCTTAAGGCCTTAAAAAAACAAAATTAATTATTATTATTATTATTAATTATTGTTGAGCTAATAATTATATTTTTTTCAAATATAAATTGAAAATTAAAATCCTTTAATACGTGTTTCTTAAGGAAGAATTATTGTTAAACCTATACAATTTCTTTAATGGAATTCAATAGAAAAATCATTGAATATTTGACAAGTTTTATATATAAATTTCGACTGTCCGGGTGTATGTACTGAATTGAACTCCTAAACGACTGGACCGATTTTGATGAAATTTATTGTGAGCGTTTAAATGTGTCCCTGGATGGTTAAGATTTACAATTGGACCCGGCGGGTCCAGCGAGGGTGGTAGTTAACACAGGAAATTTTGGGATTCTAGGCGTTCGACAGTTACCATGGCGATGATTTAAATTGTTATTGAGTTTAAAACATAATCTATGTATAAAAAAACTATATATATATAGTTTACAATTTTTTTTTATATCTCGTATATATTAGTCTAAATTTTTATGTACATACCAAGTTTCTGACGAAACTACTTGAAAATTTTTTTGATTTTTTTTCACAGAGTTGTTCCAAATACTTCTCTGAGTATCCCCACGTTGCCTATTTTTTATTTTTTGTCTCAGGATGGGAGGGGAGGGGAGGTGTTGTATTTAGATGCTACGATTTTTCGGCGTTTTTCAATTATTGCGACTTGGGGATACTCGGAGAAGTATTTATACTCTGTGAAAATTTTTTCTTAAAAAAAAGACTGTTCTATTATTTATAAAAGTCTAAGGATGAAATTTTCGTTTAAAACTGCACGCGGGCGAAGCCGGGTAATTCAGCTAGTATATATATATATATATATATATATATATATATATATACACTAGTATATACTTAAATGAAATTATACCGCAGCATACACAAACGAGTATGGAAAACATAAATGAAAATATTAAAGGGTGTTGAGGTGCGATTTGACAGCAATACGAAATTGATAAGGTATATATATAATATTACAAACGATTTTTATCCCGATCATCGCTATTTTATCTCTCTCTCTCTCTCTCCCCCTCTCTCGTATTATTATTACAACTACTACTATATTCATAAGTTAATATTTATGAATTCAAATGAAAAAAAAAACAAGTTATACTTGTTAAGCACGTGTTAGAATATTTTATACCTATTATCCTATATACATACACGTATTTAACTAAAATATACATATGTATATTATATAATAACACAATTATTGTAACTGTAAATTTAAAAAAAATATATTTTTACCGATTTTGTCTTGCACACTTTTAAATTATCGGAAACCGTAGTGTATTTAGATGTAAATGATTTTTTTTTTAGTGTACTTATTGAGTTTAAACGATTTCCAATCGATTGAAGTATAATGAAACAACAATATTATAGTCTATTTATTTTTTTGTACCAAAATATTTACCCGAAAAATATATATTAAAAGTAAAGGGAGAACAAATAAATAAACGCTTGTCAAACGACAAAGTAAATAAATAGTGAGTTAAAAAAAAAAAAAAAAGAAAACCCCCTAACCAAAAAGTATACAAATAATGTTACTGAATAAACGCGCACGAATATTTTGCCATACAAAACACTTGAAATAAAACTAATAACAATTTAAGTTTGTTTAACACTTTTATAAAATATAGTTAAGTACGTTTATGAATAAACATAAATGTGAATAAATAATAATTAAATTTCGTGTTAATTTTACGTCGCTGATTTACTTTTCGAATGTTTTGAAACTGACAATGAATAACCGTTTGTACGAGTATTATATATATATATATATATTTTTTTTTTTAATGTTCAAGGGCGTACTATGTTAGTTGTAATATTATCAACAACGTAATATACACTAAAAAAAGAATTACAATTAAAGAGATATTAAATCTAACATTTTGTGTACTACAAATCTTCGGCCATTAATTTAATGGACGGACAATATTTCCCTTCACTGCTGTCATTATCATTGTGATGTACAAACGTATATACATACATATACTCCCGTGTACGTAATAAACCGCACCGGCTCTTCCTGATTAATGATTATTATAATATTTACACACATTTACATACAAACGCGCGCGCGAGCGTTCTGTCGTATTATATACGTGTGCACAGAGTTCCGTATTATAAGACGAATACGTAATTAAATAATAGAGAAAATACTCTCGAGTGGATTTTTTTAAAAGAAAAATCCAAACTAAAAATATTTTTTTATGAGCTCTTTAAGGCAAAAATTAATATTATCATTATCATCGTTATAATATATGTATGTATGTATGTATATAGAAGGAGCGTATGACGGCGGACCGACTATTTTTTGTCCTAATATTTATTATAATAATACCGCACTAACGTATAGACAACAATTACTGCTCAAAAGATTTATGATGAAAATAAACACGTTCAAGGTTCGCTTGAATCTTATTTCTATGGGCCATGCGTCGTACTGCCGTAAAACCTTCTGGTTTTCTGACAATACCGTTTTTATATAACCACCGCAAACTACGCGTCAGTTACTTATTTATTAGGATTGTCTGTATAATATATATATATAAGTATAGTATGTATACTCGGAAACATCATTTACACGTTGAACCTATAGGTATATACGCGCATACACCTGAGTTATAACTATAAATAAAAGTGTTATAAGTGTTAACTATAAATAAAATATTATCACACTTAATATAGAATATATTTTTGGCAATACCTATCGTTATAAAAATTTAAAACTCTGTTCAAAATTTCAAATACAAATTGGTAACAGTTTGAAAACCGCCAATATCTATTATAACATAAAATCTGGAATATATATATATGTATTAAACAATTGATTTCTTTTATATATTATATTCACGAAGAATAAAAAACCCCCCAATATTTTCTCTTATAGTTTTCTAAATTATACATGGATTTTATTTTTCACATATTATCGATATTATAATATTAGTTAGATATGTTATAATAGATATCCCACTTGTAATAGATAAGTTATTAATTATTATAATAAATACGGTTTTCATTACGTTTTCATCCATTTACGCGCTTTCACTAAAATCTTATTTATAAACCCTCGTATTTTTTTTAAAATTTTTAATATTTTTTTATGGATGAAATATTATCGTTTCATCTCAACGCAACACAATAACAAAAACTAATTTATATATATATATATATATAAAATTGGTTTTTTAATAACCTACAATTAATTTTAAACGAACAAGCGTTTGTTGTACGCACAACTTATTATAACGAAACGTATTTAGTACTAATATCGCCGCCGATAACTATAGCTGAGAACTAATTTAAAAAAAAAAAAAATTGCAAAACATCGCTTGAGGAGTATTATTTTTGTGTAATTGTCTTTGAAGAAGGTGCGATACATTATATTATGTACGGCACTGGTAGCGAAAAACCTTGGTATATGGGCAGTTATTATTTATAAACGATAATAACTAATAATGTAACTATAAACACTAAGTGGAACAAAAACAATACGAATAAACAATTAATACGCATATCTATATGTGTGTAAAATAGAACGATATATTTTAGATTCTTTACACTATTTCAGATTTCTCATCGCGGTCGACATATTTATATTGTCGGAGAGAAAAAAAAATCTTTTGGACTTCAAAAAAACGTACACGAAACGCCGTAAATGAAATTTACCTCCAAACGGAGTGTACACAAAAAATAATGTGCGACACAGCGAAATGTTATCATTTATAGTAGTAAAAATCGTTCATACAGATCGCTGACTATAGATTTGACGTTACAAATCGCGCAATCTTGGTGGAGGGCTCTGCGTATATTCCATATAGATAATACACAATGAATAGGCCATGTGTATACAATATGTGTAGCGGGCAGCGTTCCTGAACAAAGAAGAGATATAGCAATATTAAAACCATATCTTCTATCCCTACTCAGCGAGAAATTATTTTTTGTTCCATGAAATTACAATTTGTTCCATGGAATAATAATTGAAAAATAGTGTATTCTGTTATCAACGTATCGGTAATCTAAATATTTGCTGAGTGAGACAGAAGATTCGGGAACGCCTGATAACGAATATGGCCTATCCATTATGTATTATCTATGATATTCCATTACGGTTTCATCCGTGACGATTTTTTTTTTTTTTGCTGCCACGGTTTTATTAACAACACGCGCGATTAAAAAATTAATAATTCGTATTAATTAAAAAATATTACGGTTTTATTGAGAAACAGAAAAATATACAGATCACGTCACTATCTATACCTGCAGTATGGCAGTATATAATTATATATTGTAAGTGATAAATGACTAGTGAAAATCACAGTCCACCGAATATAATAGCCCATAATATTAAAAAACAACTCTTATCGCAATATAATCACGAAAACTTGTATTGACAAGACGACAATAAATTTGCTATGTCTAATAATAATTATCTTCAAGTAGGTGTGTACTTGTCTATAGGGAATCGTACGTAACACAAACGGTATTTTCGTAAAGTCAGGTAAATCACAAAAAAAAAAAATATATTCATCTTCAGTCCACGATTACGGAATATTTTTTTTTAAATAATAATATTTAACCGAAAATTCGGGAATACTACTATCTGCCTGCCGGGTATTTGTAATTTATAAACGGACACCGAAAACACGACGGACCAGCGATGCGACGCGGGGCGGCGGCGGCGTCGGATATTCCGGTACGCGGTACGCGGTTTATTATTTTTCTTCTTCGGTTATATTTTATATACGTATACCGGAGGACAAGAAAGAGAATACAAAAGGCCCGAAAATATTACCGTCGCGACACACGACGACGCACCGCAAGAGCAGTATATATATATAAATATATGTAACGACCATCAACAACAGGTCGCCGCGGTATACGCGTAGAGTATTATTACAACACACTGTTGCACTGCACGGTGTGCGCGGTGCCGGTGACTTGAACGCCGCGCGACGACGTGCGGCACCACCGTCGTGTGAACGCAAGTGTGGAAAGAAAATAAAAATTAAAAAAAATAAAAACACCTACCTACGGACGACCGCGACAGCGGCGACGGGAGGAGAAAAAACGGAATCCTACGCAAAACGGGAATTCAATGCGCGCGCACAATAATATATCGTTTTTGGAATAATTTTAAAAAAAACGACGACGACGACGACGACGACAGCCGGTTGAATGCCGAAATTATATATATATACGAATATTTAGAAGAAAAAAAAAGATGAAGCAAATGAAGACGTAATAATAATACGCGCGACGTATACAGCGAGCGATAAATCACAAGAAAATTATTATTATTGTTGGCGGCCGCTGCACAGCGCTCGCATAAACTATTTCACACCGCCGCCGCCGCCGCCTCCGCCGCGGCCGCGTACCCGGAGAGACAAATGTATGTCAATTATCATTATTTTTAACGGCCAAAATTCGGCACTGCACAAATCGGTAGGTGTCGGCGGCGGCGGCGGCGGCGGCGTTTAATGGCCGTGTTTAACGGGGAGAAGAAAAACAAAAAAAACGCGCGCACCTCCTAATATACATACATACATCAGAGCTAATACGCGCGTATGATATATTGTGTAACTTTGGCTTCGCGTCAAGACCGCGAGCAGCATCAGCGGCAATGTATATATATAGGAACGGTGTATTTGTTTTCTCTCTCTCTCTCTCCTCTTATTATCTCGTTCACCGCGGTACACGTTGTGTTCCTCTATTTTACCGCGAGCGTTTTTTTTCTACTACTACTTTACCGTTCGTACACACCGAAACCTCGAAAACCGTAATTAGTCCAATGATGAATGTGTACCGCGGCCGCCGCGGTGCTAGCTGTGACATCATTTCGTGCGGGCTATACACACACACACCTGACAAATATAACGTGCGATTATTATTATTATTATTATTCGATAATTACACAGCCGCCGCCGTCGAAATGACTCTCCCGCGAAACAATCAATCTTTTATCCGCGCGCACAGACTCTAAAATATTATATTATTGCGCGGCGTGCAAAGACGAGCCCGTTTACATTGACACGTTTCCGACACGGCGGGTACGCGGAGAGAGAGAGAGAGAGAGAGAGATATTTTGAAAACAATCGATTGCCGCAGAGAAGCTTTTGCAGCAGCACTATACTACTCGAGGGGCCTTGAGAACGCGCGCGACCCGATCGGCCGATGCGGGAATCAATTAGCCGGCCATACACGAGCTGATTTTATGACGGATTCGGTCCTTGAAGGATCAAGTCCGCCGCTGATAAATCCGAATGTGTGTGACGATCAAGGGACGGAATACTTTTGGTACAAGAAATTCGACGGAATCCAAAGTCAAATCTTTAATCGACCAAATCGAATCGTATATATTAAAAAAAAAAAAAATGGTGTTGTATATTGATAATAATAATGTTTATTACACGATAATTATTATCGTAATGATGATATTACGCACCGAAGCTCAGCTCGTTTTATATTGAATACAATGGTTTATCACACTGCTTTCAAATTTATATAGTATACTAGTTGAATTATTTTAATTTATTTGAAAAACTCGACCGTGATCCTGAATGAATTTGTCAATACTGCTAATTTTTTTGTTTTACAATAATTCAGACGTACATTTAAAGTTCCACTATCAATACTCGTAGGAGTAATTTATAGAAGATTCTCTTGCGTGTACATTTCCCGTTAATAGGACTAGCATATCTATATAGTAAATTTGTAACATTTAAGTACAATACATTCTCTCCCTTTTTCAGACAAAAAGTTCAACAGTGTCGTCAAAAACTTGATACACGAAAAAAGCCTGTTTTTTAAATACACAAATATAAGTATAATTACAACAAAACTCTAAAATCAAAGATCTATAAGTGATTCACTCGAGCGACATCCACAACACCAGCGGCGGCTCGTTGCCTACTTTTTTTTTATAGTCGGTGTATTATTTTAACAAACGGATTATCGTTTGAATTTTTTTTTTTTGTCACCGCACTCCTGCGCGCCATCTGGTCCACCACTACGGGGAGCCACCGACATATCAAATCCCGTTTTTTTTTTTTTTTTTTTACCGGGTTTACAAAAGCGTACATTATATTCCCAGCTGATACAGGCCCTGCCCTCCAACATTATAATACGTTTAATAACAAAATAAACGCGTTTTTTAAAATACTCTAAATGTTATTTAATCGCTGTGTACAACGACCATTCGTGATTCAAGCACATTTCCGTGCGTAACAGTAAGGATTTAAAAAAAATACATACACGGTCGGCATTGGTGCGTTGTAGCTGTTAATTAACGAATACTATATGCAATAGGACGTATAATATCCTATTCCAGGCCTATTACACGCGCGTCGCAATACCTATTTATAAATATAAATATGCAATATTTATATATTTATATGTACAACGTTTAACGATTTATTACGAATTGTTTGCGATAAAAGTTATTAATGTTATTGGCACGTATAACACAATCCTTATATACATATATGCAATAACGACAAGCTATAAATTCAAATATCGCGATAAATCGTGTCATTTTATTACTCGAAGAATAAAATAATATATAAAGAATATAATAATATAGTTTGAGACAACACTTTCGAGAGCGCGCGGTGAATTTAAATAATAGTTCGGGGAAGAAATATCGAATGGAGGGGAGGGCGGAATGCGGACATTATACCGCCGACTCACCGACCGACTGGCAAATAAAACGAAATTTAGCAGATGGTTATTGCGACGGATTTTCTTGATATACAACCGCAAGTCGTAATGCGTGTGTATAATGACACCGATTTTCTATAGTACTTAATAAAAACAACTTTTTTTTTTTTTTTAGTAGCCCCCAACATCTATTATAACAACGTATTCTGCGCATCACTATTAAAACGAACTGGCAACGCGAACAATAACACAGTAATCGACGAGCCGCAATCTTTAAAACTGTTCGTTTGATTAAACTAATAATAAATAGAGGCGATTTATAAACTCGTAATATTTATTCCTCGCCGCATTTGACATATATATATATATATATTTTTTTTTACAAGGGCCACGCTCGGCCTGTGTAAACGCACCGGCAAATCGCTA
The DNA here is from genome assembly GCA_032441835.1 of Slavum lentiscoides. NCBI lineage: Eukaryota > Metazoa > Arthropoda > Insecta > Hemiptera > Aphididae > Slavum > Slavum lentiscoides. The sequence goes on along the minus strand of CM063706.1, from coordinate 16,248,867 downwards.
TTGGGAGAAAGCCTGTAAAGACACGCGCGTCGGCGGCGGCGGCGGCGGTCCGGCGAATTATTAGCAGTAAAAACAAAAACGAATTAAATAATTTAAATAACGAAAAGGATATGCGAAATAGAAAATGTTTATAATTTACTACTCGAAAATAATAAATAAAAAAAAAACAATAAATTATACATAACGATCGTCGAGCCGAAGAGTATTATAATATAAAGAAAATAAAGAAACATACATGAATATATATATATATATAGATCGAGTTGTCATATTAAATGTTTATTTTTTACTACTTTTTTCGATTAAAAAGTCGTCGTCAGGTGTTAAGCGAAAAGAAAAATACAACAATAGAATAATTATAATAATAATAATAAAAAAAAAAAAAAATTACACGGAGAAAATTACAAGAAAAATACGTAATTTAAAAAATAAATAAAAAAAAAAACGACGAAGAAATTTTAGACCATAATGAATATTGGATTGTTGAAAAGGAAATTATATATTATTTTAAAAAACCGTTTGTATGCTTTAATTATTTTATTACCATAATTAATTTCTTTATACTTATAAAAAAATTAAATTTATATAAATACACCAAGTGTAATATTAATATAAATTCAGTTTTTTTATATGAAAACCAACACTATTTGTATATCGTCGTAAAATTACGATTATTTTCTAAAAATAATAATAATAATAAAAATAATAAAAAAAATACGCATCGCAAAATTTGAATTCGGATGATGACTCTGTATCATCGAAATACATAAATTTAACACAACGACTCATATATGGTTTCTTTTAAAATGCTCTTTGGCTCGATTCAAGTACGAAATTTATTATTAATAAATAGCGCGTACGGTACGTGCGATTGCCGTCTCCGCCGCAGTTTAAGGATCCTAAATTTTCACCAACTATACAGACGCGAGTCCAGGTCCGGAGTGACCGATATTGTCAAATCCTTTATTTACGAATGGCCCGAATCATTTTTTGACGACTCGGCGACCAGGATTTGTATAAAATAATTTAGTAAATTCGTCGACAATTTGTATTTTAAATGAATTTTCAGTAGATAAATTGTTATATTTACGACAAACAGTTTTCGTCCAATACAATAAATGTGATTTTTAATATTCATAAAGTAAAGAAATAACACGAAAACTTCGCGAATCTGAGATCCCGCGCATTAAAAAAACAAAAAAAAAAAAAATCACAGGTGTTCCGCTTAAAAAAAAAAAAATTTTCATAAAAGCGTTTTAATTGCTTATTAGTATACACTAGTTAATTTCATATAAACGAGAATAGAAATGTAATATAATCGAGCACAGCGAGAACAATTTCCTCTGCTTGCGTTATTGGAAAACACTCGAAGGCTTCGGATAAATTTTAATCTCCCGGCCTGAATTTAGTCGTCACTCCGTGCCCCTGGTTGCGTCACACTCAAAAACGACTTTTAATTGGCTGCTGCACGACAATATGGGCCGCGGCTATCTCCCAAAGTGAATAAACAAGTGCGCGTATTATTATTACACATTAGTAATGTGTAGGGCTAGGATTTATATTATGCATTCGCGTGTTTTTTTTTCTTTAGTCCGAATACAGACTGATTGTCACAGGTACGTCCACGATTTGGCTTATTCTCGATTAAATAGAACAATTTTATTTTTGTACATTTTCAACATAATGCACGCCAATTGCATATTTAGAGTTTGTGAAAATCTAAAGAATTTCACATGGTATTTATTTTTAATAAAGCAATGTTTCTATTACGACGTATTCATTCGTCGAATTGTCGTAAAATATCAATATAATACCTATAATAACCTTAAATCTCGATCGAATACTAAAAGCAAAATCAGATGGGGTACGCGGTAAAATGCACGTTGCACACTACACAAATAATTTTGATTCAATAAAATCTATTAATATTACATTTAGATGACGAAGCAGAATCAATATTTAAAAAAAAAAAATCAAAAGAACTGTTTGAAAAACAACATTTAAAAAATGATTTTTGAAAAGTCAATTTTTTTTTTTTTGTTTTTCTCTCCGAAGCAATAATTACTAATGTAAAAATAATTCAATAAAAAAAATTCGAAGTATAATAAATGGTGGACATGAAACGGAAAAGGTTAATATTACTGCGCAACAAATCGCGTCGTGGAAATATTCTACAGCAACGTCGTGCGATGTGGAGAGAAGTTTTATAGTCAATACCATTTCTCCGTTCCAATCGCCGGTCGTTCGTACATGAAAATTTGAATCAACGTATCACCATTACAGCGTATAATATTTAATGTAATAACAAAAATTAATATCTTACGATTATAAATAATAATAAATAACTGTTAATTATCGATTAGTTTCTGATACCGATACAAAAATCGTTCTCCATATTTGTATAAATAAAACGCGTATTTTACGATTTTTTATTGAATATAAATACTAGCCTTATAGTCAGTGGCGTGTATAGGAATTATTTTTGCTATGGGCTAATTTCATTACAAAACAGTATAGCCGCTACATTTGGCCGAGAAAAGCCTAAATAACACACGCCTAAGAACGGTAACAGGAACACTGAAGTAGGCGAAGAACGAAGAAATTCTTACAAAACGGTCTAGGTATTAAAAACCGAGCGTGCAAATCGTTATATATTTTATCGTAATGCAACACAGTCCTCCCGGTATTCGCGAGCTACCAAGTCGTTCCAATCGATCGATTACAACAAATCACCGTAAAATCCTAGGCCAATCACACGGGCCCATAACCGTCCAGCTTTTAAATAGTTTACCGATGTAAAGGTGAACCGGCCTGGCACAGGGCCGACGACCGTTCTACGAAGCAAAGCAAAAACTCCGTTGGCATAATATTAAGGGGGATGTCTAGTTCACAGATATGTAACCAAAAAAGTGTCCCAGAAAAAAGCTATTTGTGAAGAAACTATATTTACCCGATTTCTGTGAAAGTTGTATTAAAATTTAAAGAAAGATATTTTCTATGTATAGGTACTCTCTTTTTTCAATTTTCCAATTAGACGCGCCATACGTGTTTAATTCTTCGTTGAAAAATAAAAACTTAAAATTTAAATAATTATTTTTTCACAAACGATTTTGAATTTTTAAAAAATGAGCGTGCCTAGATTACGTCATTAGGAATTAAAAAATGTTTACTTCGAAAAAATTAATTTAAATTTAAATAGAGCAAAATGGTTTTTTTCTTTGGAAAAAAACAAACCCGGGAGCTAGCGACGTTTTATTTTATCGTCCCGCGTCGAAAATATACTACAGCAGTACGAGGTACCCGTATAAATCTATAATCTGGCAAGTTATGTTTTGCCATCGAGCGCTTTCGTCGTTATTTGTATTCTAAAACAATAATTATTTCGTTATTTTATAGAGGATTTAAAAGGCAAAAATGTTGGTAGTTTCAGAATTTGCCTCCGATTTTACTCCTTCCTGTCAATTTTCGAATTTTCAGAATGCGCATAACATCGCTGGTGCTCACGCGTTTTGAGAGGCCGTGTTTTGTCTTCGTATAAAAAATGTACGTGGTACTATTTAAAAACATTATTATTACTATATAAACGCTCGTGATATCATGATACTATGCAATAATTTTTGTACCGCATCAGAGTAAAAGATAAAAGTAAAAAAGATGAAGATTTATATTTTGAGGGCATTTCTGAACTGAATACTATAGAAAATTTAGATGAATTTACGCGCCTAAAGCAAAATTTTAATTTTAATTACTCATTAGAATAATTTTTTTAAAAAAAAACCATTTTTTTATGTTGTTCAACAATATTAACACTGTTTATTTTTGAAGTACCTACATAATTTAATTACTGATGATATTTCTAGCATAGAAAAAAAGTCCGACGCGCAGCGATCTCTGGTTACGAAAATCCACTATTAATTATGACTAGACATCCCCCTTATAATAATACATTTATTACGTTTAACGTTAAGAACGTACTCAAATGATTTTATTGAAACGGAACCCGAAATTTCACCATGGGCTTGTGCCCCGCAGAGTGCCCTCCCTATATATACACGCCACTGGCCCTAGTTACTACTGCGTGCGATAACCAGTAAGCGTCTAATATAACGCGCATGACGTTAATACAATAATAATACACGAAGCTATAACACTATAATATCGAACGTTACCATATTTATTATTTATTATAATCAATATACATATAAATATGAAATGGAAATCTTTGTCACGTATGTTCTCTGAAACTACTCATCCGATAATCTTGATTTTTTTTTTAATGAAAGAGTACATCGCGGAGCAGGTTTTAGGCTTAATTTCAATTCTTTAAGTTGTTTTAATTTATTTATAATTGTTTATTTTTTAATACCCCACGGAGCAGTGCGGCAAAAAAAAAAACAAACATACAGACGTGTGCTCTCCCACTGTCAGGCATTCTGACAGTTAGAAAATTTTTTTTGTATTCGATGGTCCAATTCTCGAGGAAGGTATTATTTAACATCGCGCTACAACCCTTAGGGGACGAGCAACAGAAGAAAAAAAGACTCGAAACGAACGCCAAGCGAAAACGAATAGTAATAGCGCGGGCGCGGGTGATGTGACGCGGTGGGTGGGCTGCCGAAAACGTTCACAATATCAGTTATTTCTCCCTCTATAGTAACTATTTTATTAGAAACTGTGTTTCAATCCGAAAATTGGTTTGCAGCTAATTTCCACGCTTCTCTACTATCCGCTTTCCTTTTCATTTGCACATATGAATCACATCCTTGGTCCCTTATTAACTGTTGAATATACTCTAATCTTGGCCTTCCTCTATAATTTTTTCCTCCTATAATTAGTTTTCATGCCTTATTATATGTCCTATCCATTCATTCCGTCTTTTTACTATACTTTTCCATAGTAGCCTTCCTTCCGACATTCTTTCAAGAACCTCCTTATTAGTTATGTCGTCCATCCAGCTTATTTTTAACATCCTCCTATAGCCCCACATTTCAAACGCATTCAATCTTCTTTGTTCTTCCACGCTGATATTGTCCAGGTCTCACACCCGTATAGGGCTATACTCCATACACATGTCTTCGATAGGTTCTTTTCTAATTTTGAGGCTAATGTTCTTTGAGGTGAGTAGGGTTTTAATTTGCTGTTAAAAGCTATTTCGGCTTCAGTTATTTAATGATGAAATAAGTTTAAAAAAAAACAGGTGAAGTTTTATACGTCAGTCACGGATCGACGTGTTACCTGTGCCGAGCTAAAAAAAAAAGTTGGGAATTAAAAATAGGAAATGTATATCGAATAGCGAATTGAACAAAATTTGAACGATTGAAGAGGTGGCATTTTTTACGGGCAACGAAGTGCACGGTGGCAACTAGTCAATGTATACGATGGAAACGCCAGCAGCCGTCGTAGTCATCGGCTATTACGCGACGACTCGTCGCCGTTGCCAATAAGTGCGCAGCACACGGGCTCGTAAACAAAAAGCGAAAAAAATTTATAATAATAATAATAATAAAACGCGTTACTTTCTACGTGTACGCCTATGTACGCGGGTCTATCAATGCGCGCAGCATACAACGTAGCGGTACTTTCTCTCCTCTGTTCGCCGCGAAACAACAACACAATAGACGTCCTCCTCATCCTGCAATACGTATTTTTAATTTATTTTTATTTTTTTTAAATATTACACACGAACATAATACTTCCTGCGAACGCGCGTGCGCGGCACGTTATCGTCGTCGTCGTCGTCGTCGTCGTCATTATGTCGTTTTGCGCGGGGCGTGCGTTAATATTTATAATGGCCGAGCGCGCGATTGTCGTCGAGATAATATACGGAATAATAATAATAATAAAAATTTTATCGATACACAGAATCTGGCGCATTACTATAATAATATAATAAAGAGTAATTTATAAAGACAACCACCACCCGTCGTTGTCGGTGCGACGTTCGTACATATAATTCTCGTGCGCGCGCGACGTCTGGTCTCCGCCAATCGTCTCGAGAACGCGGTTAGGTTACAACAAAATGCGCGCGCCTCAAAGTCGAAGAAGACTATCTCATCGAAGGGCAAAAAAAAAAAACAAAAAAAATACAACGGGAAATAGGTCACACACGCTACGGTGTAAAAAAAAAAAAAATACGCTTTTTTTTTTCTATAAAAAAAATAATAAAGAAGGCGTAACGCTGGGAGAGGCGTAAGAAGAGAATACGGTCTCGCGCGAATACTACTGGCAGTAGTGCGCAGCGGCGTAGTACGACGGCCGTCACGGTCTGTGTATCCTGCAAAAACGTCTCGAGCGCGGATCCGTGTAAAAAAGAAAACCACCGTTCCGTTTTTTTTTTCTCTTACTAAAAAAACCGCTACTTGTGACCGCGCTTTGAGATCCAAAAACTCAGGTGTGTGTGGGTGGGCGAAATAGTCCAAGCTCGCCGGGCCATAAAGGTCTGAAAATCGGATAATTTTCCGTGACACGCAAATAGAAACACCGGTTTCGGAGCAGCCGAATCATAAGGTTTTTTATTTATTTTTTTCTATTTCCCTATCTACTACACCGATATGACTAGAAACAGATTGATCAATAATTGAAAATAAATAACGAAAAACCGTAAGACCGCGAAATTACGATTTTCTTTCTACGACGACGGTCTTCGCGTAGATCGGGTCCAACAACAACAACAACAACAACAACAACAACCCACCGATACGCCCCACCGTCTGGATTTCTGGGGGAACATCCTTCTCAGGTACAGGATATCCGCCGGACGTACACACTGCAGTGGCGTACTTACGGGAAGGGTTTTCGGGTTAAAACCCCTCCCCCAGGACCAAAGGAAAAAAGCTTAAAAATTATATATTCGTAACAATGATGTGTTTTTTTTTTTTATGTCTGTACCCAAAAATTCTACCAGAAGAAGTGCACCGATCTTTATACGTATATATAGCACTGTTTTTCGATAGCGAATTGGCACCTATTCGGCACTTTAGAGAGGTCGTTTTTCGGTTTTCACAACACTTTTTTTTTTTTTTAAGCGTCAGAAAAAAACTATACCGAAAAATTACACGAAATAACGGTTAAAACGCAATTTCGTCAAAACCGATTATCGTTTTTTTTTCTTCCTTCGTAATTTTAAAACTAATGGTCATAAAAACCTGAAATTTTCACCATACGTGTAACTCCGAACCATATTAACGAGAAAAATTTTTCAACAAAAAAATATTGAAAGTCACAATTTCTTTTTGTAACCGATTCAAATTTTTCGACAAATATACATGATATATTTTAATAATACGATTGAATTCGAAATATGACGGGGACGGAGTTTCAATGTTTTATATAAAACCCCTCCCCCCTCCCAGAGAGAAATTGAAAGCACGCCACTGAGTGTATATATATATTATATAAGTGAGCACGAACGGTCCAGTGCAGTTTCATACGTATCCGAGACCCCGACGGTGAAAGGAGCGGTGTGTACCGCCACCCTGACTGTTGATGCTGACCCCAACAATGGCGTTTTAATCCCTTTGACGGTTGAACCACCGCACCGGCCCACGGGGATTTGTTCATCAGAGTCAGCGGGAAGGCGGCCAGTGCGACAAGCCGCCGGACACGTGTTCTTCGAACCAACGCGCGAAAAGACGTTTTTTCATTAAACCGCCTACTCCTCGGCGCATAGTCAGCTCGTCGCTGCAGATTTTTGAACGTTTCTCGCTTTTTTACGAGCCGTTTTACGCGGCTCGCCTTCAAAAAATAACGATACCGCCTAGACACTGTAGACCGCACGAAATTACAATTCCGTATAATGGGACGACAATGGTGTGCGGCGAGGAAAACAACGGCTTTGGGGTTCAAGACGCTCGATCCTATATCGTTCCATCATCGGCGATGCGCCGCGCACCGCGGAATGCGCATGCGCAGGTGAACTTTTCTTTTATATTATGATTACCTTAAACGTACGACATAAATAAATTCCTACATAATAATTAAAAAAACGGAACATTTTAGTGGCTTCGCGAACTGAATTTCAATCACGGATTCGGCTGTCTCGGGGTTCGCGATTTTATATTTTCAATATCACGCAACAAATTATTTACACCGAACCAGTGCTCGAATTGGAAAGATAAAAGAAAGGGCACTCCGAAGACTTTAAAAGTCCTTTAGCATCCTTTACAATGATCAAATACAACCTAAATTATGAAGGGCTTCAACTCCCTCCAAACCCCTCAACCGTTCGTCTTCATCAAATTATTATAATATAATATGGTATACATATATCAAAAAATTACAATGAATATATATTTTTTTAAACTTGTCATTTATTTATATAAAAATTTATAATTATATAAAAATGTACTCTATCCGATTCGGTACACAATTAATTTTAAATGACTGCTTGGTACTTCTGTACTTTATGTTCGTTGCAAATTTACAAAATCAAAATTTTAATATTATTTTAACAAAATAACAACACGTTTCGTCCTATCGTTCTAATGAAAATAATATGAAGAGGCGCTCTTAAAATATGAAAAAAATTAAATAGGAGCTCTGTCCCCTCGCCAATTCGAGCACTGCACCGAACACAGATACATCTGTATACTACACGATCGGGGGTGATACGTACCAAATGATGAAAAAATAAACATCAACGAATGGATTTTATATTTTTTTTTTTGACACTGAAAATATTTATTTTTCAATAATAATATAATATTTTATATTTACTATGCCCACGACGAATTGTGCTCGTAAGACAACGTTCTCAAAACTCGGTAGGACTGTTATTGAAATTAAGCTACGCTGCAGCACGACGAGCCAAGAACGTTTTGGACGGTCTTCCGAATTTAGCCATAGACATGGCGCGTATGTAACATTCAAGCTTAAAATATTGTAAACATTAGGACACCAAATAGAAGAACGGATTTATCAATATTTATTTTGTATACTGCAAAATGTACCGGTTTTATGAAGAAGAAAAAAATGCTAACTCTTGCCGTTCAAAAATAAAGTTAAACATTTTTTTTTGAATACTGAATAATTTACTGGTCCACGCCTTGCTACAAATTATTAATTTCTTTCCTGCAGACCGGATGAATTTATATAGCGTACGTCATAAAGGGTTATACAATTGATAAATACACATATATGTGCAGAGTGTGAGAGTGCGTGCAGCGTGAAAGAAATAATGAAAAATTGAAGAAAAACCCGTGAGCACATACACATGAACCGAGGAGATGCGCTCTGAACGACTTTTAATCGTATATTAGCAATATACATATATCTTTAGGTGAACAAAAAAAAAAAAATACATCCTACAAAAACCGATTTTGATTTTTTTAGATTCTGAGCGAAGAAATGTTTAATTCGTTTTACAACGATGCTTTTTTTTTAATTTGACTTTGTCTACATAAACACTTTTTCGTGTATACATAGTGTTCCGTAATTTAAATGTAACATCACTTTCCGGTATATATCTAGTTCACTCAGAAAACTCTATCCGGGAATTGACGAAAAATCACTAAAAATAATTAATAAAAACCTGTACGACAAAATCGGTAAAAGAATCCGAGCCTCGACTAGTCGACTATAAGCAACTGAAATGAGTACCTCCGCGACTATATATTGGTTAGTAACTATTCGTATAATAGAAACTAATTAAAAATTATTACTTAAATACGGGGGATTATGACTTTATAATTTTAAATAATATTTGTATATATATATATATATACACTTACTAACGAAAAATAACGGTAAAAAATAAAACCGTAGGTCTATGTGGTCGTATCTGAGATGTGGGTCTTGTACACCCTTTTCGAAACGTCACCGAACTTGTGGACATTTTTAGCAATAAATTTATAATATACAATATATATAACTAACTAAAATATTTTTAACCCTTTCGGATTTTTTTTTTTTTAGTAACGACCTTCGTTAACTTCCTCATTTTAAAAATAATTATGTAAAAGTATTAATATGTCGGATGAAAATATTTGTTTCATTAGACAATTTTATTGTGAAACAATATTAGAAATTCCAATACCCTGTATAGTCTGCGTGTTCGTATACTACATAAAATCGATTTTTTTAATAGATTTATTTTTCAATTATAATTCGCTAACCAATTCAGCACGTACTAGACCCAATGCAAATCCACTGATATTTATTGTTTTAATTTTAGATTAACAATATAAACCACAATAATTTACTGCATAATTTATAATATATACATATATACCTACACAATTAATAATATGTATATACCTATAATATAATTTAAATGTCAGATAACTGATTTATTTACGCCCACCGCATACGACACACACACACACACACACACACACACACACACACACACACACACACACACACACTACGTCAATATTGGTAAAATTAATGTACTGCTATAAACGCAAAATTAAAACACTTATATAATATACCATTGTATACAGTTTTTGCAAAAATTACACGAACGATAAAAATTCTAGAAGCTATTACAGATTTAATTAAAATGACGTCGTATACAATTAAATAGGATTTAATAGACGTTATTTTTAATTCGAAATATTTATAGTACATTTGTACCTATAATCCAATAAGTAGGAAAAAAAAAAAATAAACTCACTTGAAAATGTCTGGAAGACGGCGACGGTTGAGGATAACACTGCATCATGTCTGCAAAGTCTTGTAAATCTTCCAAATCAAACTCAAACGACGGTTCGTACAACGGAGATTCTTTCACCTATCGGTGTAAAAAAAAAAAAAATGAAAAAAATGTTTAATAATAACAAATAGAATGCACGAAAAGTAATAGCAACAATGTAGCTCAATATAAACAGCGTAATAATACGTATATACACCTGACAATATTATACACACGACTATCGAACTATATATATATATATATAGAATGATCGATGTGTACAGGAAATCGAGCATTGGTTACGGACATTTTTTTATTTTTATTATTATCATTATTATCTTTCTCCGATCGACTCTCTATCACGCTACATAAAAATCTATACTATGAATCCTACCGAGAAAACATGCCACCCATTCTACGCGCGATTCGATTTTTTTTTTTTCCATTAATGTACCGTCACATTGTATTACTTTAGTATGTGTGTGTGTATAGTCTAGCTCTAGTTCACGTTGCAAGTAAAAATTGAAATTGAAATTGTTGTTTATATGAATAATAAACGCGTATCAATAAACCATATGAGTTATAATGAGTATTATGTGCGTTTGTACTGCAGAATAGTGAAAAAGCTAAAAAAAAAGTTATGATTTGTTGCGTTGATTTATTTAAATGTATACGTATATATATATATATATATATATATATATATATAATTATACGCCCAGAATTAAAACAAAAATATCCGGTGAATCTTGATTGACGAATATACTATTTGTAGGTTATAGGAAATTGTAAAAAAAAAAAAAAATACGTTAACCAATATAAATAATATTTAAATTCACTAATCATAAAAAAATATAGTTGTACTTTTTCATCGTGTTAATATGTATATAATACGTATTGTCACTACATTTAAATCTGAATACGTTTATGAAAATGCGAATCAACAGTCGATTACTATTAATTAAAATGTCGATTTTTTAAAATAAAATGGAAAACAACGTGTTAAAAACAAAATCGTACGACGACTCCGCGGGACGAATATATATATAGTAAATTTAAACTACGAGAAATTAAATACTTATTGAAACACGTTTATATGGTGTTAAGTACACGTTCAATGAAAATTTAAAATCTCAATTTTTCGAATTATAAAAAAGTATATACATTTGTACCGCATAAAATGGCTTTACTGTGATTTACACACACTTTTTTCGCAACTAATTGAATTCTAGATTATCTCAAAAAAAAAAAAAACACGTAATAAAAGGCCCAAATTAAACTCACTGAGTGCTTCTTTTTTTTCGAGAACACGATAACGAGCGAACTTTTTTTAAAAAATAATGTATAGGATATACAATAATGTTAACCTCTTCGCTATTCGCCCTAAAAACGTGAAATTAGAGTATGAACAAAGGTCATATAAAAAAATGGTGTACTGAAAATATACATTAAATATTATTTCTTGTCATACGTTATATATTAATTTTTATTTTCTGCATATATTTTACGTATTAACAACCTATATAGGTAACACGTAATAAGAAAAAAAAGTATATTTGACGATGACTCGTTAAAGAAATAACAAGCATTATTTTTCGGAAGAAGCCGTCCAACAACACACAATTTCGGGAGAAAATCTAATTAAAACCATTTTTAATCGAATGTGAATAATATAAATGAATTGGGAATTTCGAAAAGGGCCCATCTCGAATTTTTACCAAAATAGATTTTTCCGCATTTTTTTCATTTACACATATAGACCGATATTTTATGAGAGGAAAGGGACCATATCTGTTTTCTATTGTGATGAAATAAACATCCTATTTTTAGAAAAATTTCGAAAAGGACGCATCTCGGTGATATGAGTCCTTTTCGAAATTGTTTGATATAGTACGATATTTCTATGAAAGCATTTTGCAGTGGCCGACAGATGTATCAGCACAGCTAGACGTCGAAGAAGAATTTTGAAAAGAAGTTTAACACGAAAACTTTATTTATTTAAATAATAAAATATAGACAAAAATAAAAAATAAATAAATAAAAAATAAATTAATAAAAAAATAAATAGGATATGTAAAAAAAAAAATAAAAATAAAAATTAATACTCGTGAATAATAAAAAATCTGTATATATATATATATATATATATATATATATATATATATATATATATATATATAATATAAACAATAAATATACATATATATAAATAAATGTATACTTAAATATACTATACTGCCAATGAGTATTACGTAAAAATGGAAAAAATATAAGGTTGTTGTATAAATACATTTATTTCGACCGGTTTCGATTAAAAGTCATCATCAGATAGTATATTTAAGTATACATTTATATATATATATATATATATATATATTATTATATATATATATATATACATATACAGATTTTTATTTATTTTATTTTTAATGTTAAGGAGCTAATTTTCTACTTATTATATTTTCTGTTTTATATATAAAATTCATAAAAATAAAAGGACATGTATAAGAAATATTTTTTGTATAATTTTATGTCAATAACATGGCCATTTTCAATTTTAAATCACTATAGTCCTCGTACAAATTTCGAAAAGGACTCATCTCGGAAAACTTAATGAATCAATTTTCCAATAAAATTTCACTTCAAAAATATTATATTACAAAAGTATAACATTAAATAATAGTCTGTAATTTTAGAAAAAAAAATGGTACAATAAAAACAAAATTAAAAAGAAAATCAGTTTTTTGTGTTTTCTGAAAAATTTTAATTTTCAGATATGAGCTCTTTTCGAAATTCCCAATTCAAATACAATATTATAAACACAGAGTTCGTACAATTTTAAATTATAATAAATACGAAAAACGCGTAAAACGAACAAAATCCGTTTCTTTCACCTTATAAAACTGTATATAAATGTCTGTATTATTTTGAAAAAGGCTTCTAACTAAAACGCATTAATACCGCTGAAGAAATAAAATTCGTCTACAGGAAATGTCCTATAAATGCATTTATTAAAAATCACCTTTCGTGATAAATTATGTTTTAAAACAGAAAATACAATATGCGTGTGCGTGTCTGTACATAAAATAAAAGTTGTAATACCGTAAAAAATAATTGTGCTCAGAAAACGTACAGTAATTTCAATTTCTTTCTTTTTTTTTTTGAAGAAAAAATACAAATACAAATAATCAAACACGTTTCAATAGTGGAATAAACATTTTATCGCCGATAAAATTTTAAAATTTACCATATTACATAAATACATAAAAACATTTAATTTTATATATATGTTGTTTATATTTTATATAACAATATAGGTATAACTGTTAAGCATATTTTAGGTTCCGAGCAAAAAGAATTAAATAGTTTCACCGGGATATTTCTAACTCACGTTTTAAATTATATTCTAAATGTTTCATTCTACAAAAATCTAAAAATGATACATTTTAAACACAGCTGACTATATGCTTTAAAGAGAACTCCAAAATAAAAATTTCGAATATACAGCGATTCGGTGTTTTCATATTTACAATAACACCGGTGGAGCTTTTTCAAATTCTGTTAGAATATTATGATAAACAAATCAAATACAAACAGAATATAATTGTAAATAATTATATATAATACATAATAAATATTTTAACTGTAATATTATATGATAATGTATGAATACGAAAAATCGCAACACAAAATTAATACCTAATGTACAGTTAATTTTAACGAAATTATATGAAGTTGAAAAAAATAAATGTCAAAATTTTGAAATATTTCACGACTCGAGCGAGATGAAAGGCGTATTAATTTTAAATGTTTAATGTTTTTTACCAACGTTTTTGTTTCAATGTTATTGTTAACAAACATTGCATTTTGATAAAAAAAAAAATGTTATAACTCGTTTAAGCGCACCAATAATGATTGAATATTTAACTTACACTATAAACATGTTTATATTTCATTATTTTCCTACAAAATTGCAAAAAAAAAAAAACAATAGTTTATACGTATAGAAATAAGTTTTTGACTATAGGTTTGGATTCTTTTCTGCGATTTAGTTTCCCAAAGTGTTGGTGCGATTAATCAAATTTCAAATAATACAAATCTGCATGTTTCGCTGAAGCGAATAAAGTTGTAAACGATTTCTCAACGCTTTGCAGTCACTGTACAAAAGTCTATACCAAACCGCGGGTAGCTTTTTATCGGTTATTCGAGTTTATTGGTGGTTTTTTTTTTATATAGTTTCAAAACTTACACAAAACAAATCGTGTAGCGAATATAAAAAAAAAATAAAATTTTTTTCTAAAAGTCTCCCGGATTTTATTCTTCTGAATTTATTCCCAATTTTCAACATCACAGATATAATAAACAGTTAATTTTTATCCGTGTAATTTTTCAACAATTATAATATTTTATCATACTATTTTCGTATATTAGGGATATCACACAATTGGCGTGCTTCGAATATATTGCAGCTCTTGTAGAATTATACGAATTATTATTGATTTCAACGCATATAAATCTTAAAAAACGATTATTTCTATATATATATATATATACACACACACATCTCGACATAATTTAATATTTGTAATAAAAGAATTTCCGAAAATATACGGATTTATAGTGTAACGTATATAGCCAGTGACGTACGTACGACTAGATTTTTATTTATTTATGCAGTTTCTGGAAAATGTTCGGTTTAAACGTTTAACCGCGGACGGATTACTCTGTCTTTATTTGAAAATTTTTTTTTTTTTTTTTTAGGCAAGAATAAATCATGATAGTTCTTTGAACACTTAAATATTTGCTCAAAACGACGAAAAAAAAAACACGAACAACGTTTAGATTTCACAAGATCATATTATCGTGTCAAAATATTTATAAACAATACACGCATTGGTTAGGTACGTGAAATTAAATAAAACATGTTTTTTTTATAGAACTAATGCGATTCTCGTATTGTCACTATTATAATAAAATATTGTCGTACGCATTAGGCGCGTTATAAAACATAAAATAAAATAATATATTAGAAAACTTCTACTACTGCCCCAGTATATAAGACCTCGTGTTTTAACGTCGTTTCGTTATTTATATAACACGTCGTCTAATTTCTTCT
This sequence comes from Slavum lentiscoides, assembly GCA_032441835.1. Taxonomy (NCBI): domain Eukaryota; kingdom Metazoa; phylum Arthropoda; class Insecta; order Hemiptera; family Aphididae; genus Slavum; species Slavum lentiscoides. Next base: position 16,233,118 of record CM063706.1, on the reverse strand, counting down.
TGTTTTCTTTTTTTCGATTTATATCTTCGCGTTCCGTTTAAATGTTCATCAGTTCTGTCGTTCTATATATATATATATATATATAAATTATCGTGACTATTATTTTAATAACAACGCGTGTTACGTAGAATAATTTTCAAAAAAAAAAAAAAACATATATAATTTTCACAAATTTTCGAATAATCGTACGCCAGCGTAATTGGCAGCAACGGGGTATTAAAATATCCTACAGCCCTTTTTTTTTTTTTATGTACACCGAGTTTCTGACGACACTATTGCAATATTTTCTACGTTTTTCTTTTTCTTTTTTTTTTTTGCACCGAGTTGTTCCACATACTTACCACCACCTCCGAGTGTCCCCCACGTCTGATCAGAAGACGTATTGCAGTCAAATGTTACGGATTTACTGTATAAAGATACGCGAGTCTTATTTAAGGGAAGTACACGAGCAGGATGATTTTCTAAATTACTCCTACGAATTGGTGGTAGTGGAACTTTAAACGAATTACAGAACAATATTATTGTGTATAAAGAAAAAAAAAAATCCGCAGTATCGACAACAAAATCACGCGCGAATTTTTTCGAATACATTAAAATAACAATTCGCAGTTACCGTTATAATATTCGTGTAAAAATACGCGTATAGGAATCTTTTTTTTTTTTTTTTTAAATAATTATTTAAAAATATAAATAATTACGTTTTCGTTGAAAATAATTGTGCACGGGCCCAGGCCGTAGCACATGCGTAAAGTTCGTTGCGGAGGGAATGTTAACGACGTTGTGTTTTCTATAAGAGGACCCTTATTTTGCGCACATAACGGATAATATTTTGTAAATCACATTGTGGGAAATAAGTTTTATTTCCCCCCCCCGGGAACAATCGAACGGCGCAGGAAGAAAAACAAAACGAGCAGAGAGCGCAGCATTAGACGGTAATAAAAAAAAAAAATATGTATTCACTACCACTCACCGAGAAATCTGCTGGCGTTAGGCTTGGAGACGACGACGACGCTGCGGCGGCTGCACTGTTGTCGGTGGACCCGTTACGATTTTTGTGATCGGAATCCAACGGCGACGAGTCCAACGTTTCGGCGTCATTTTCGTCGTGGCTCGGCCGTCTCGACGGTGGACGTAGACTCTCGTCTGGAAAAGTTTATCGACGCGATAACACGGTGTGTGAACAGTACAAATAAACGCGAACAACGCGCGGCACTTGTAAAAACGAAAAAGTCTGCGGATTTTTTCCGCGCGCGGACGCCCGACGATAAAATGCGTAAAAAAAAAAATTATTAAACGATTAAAAATCCAAAAATAAAGAAAAAATGCGCGCCAACGGCTGGCGTACCCGGCGCGCGTTAGGTAAAAAAAAAAAATAATAATAATAATAATAATAACTTTAAAACGCGCGCAGCAACAGTACAAAAACCGTCAAGTCATCGGGGGACAATAAACGAAAAGACGAAGAAGACGACGGTCCCCGGAGCCCTGAAAGATAACGCGCGCACCACTAATGTGGTGGTGGTGGTGGCCGAATCGAGTTTTGTGTTGTTATTAATGTTGTTTTTTTTTTTTTTAATATTCCACGGCAAATATAAAAGTATGAGTACGAAGACGACGACGACGACGACGACGACGACGGACGGATACGCGGCGTATAAATAAACGAGATATCGAAAAACCGAACGAGCGCGCGACTGGTGTGGTGTGGCGGCGGTGATCGGGCGGCGGGCTGCCGAAAAAATACAGTTCCCCCCCCCTCCCGCGCGGCGGTCCACAGACACCGACGATTGAGGCTCTCTCTCCGACATAATATTATCCATCAATCCAACATGGCCGCCGCCGTACGACCGAGTCACTATTCAGTTCCCATGACCCCGCCGCCGCCGCCGCACAGCATTCCTGACCACCTCCACACACACACACACACACACACCGTCGTCACCACCACCACCACCACCACCACTGGCGGTCTTCCGATTTTATTATTATATATAGTTTTTCTATTATTAATCCCCCCACCCACCCACCGCCACCACTTGGACGATTTCCGTACGTTTAAATAACCGCCACTACCCACAAAATCGGCGATGCGTTACACACTGTATATATATATATATATATATATATATATATATAACAACCGAACACCGTCTCCCCCACTCCTCCTCCTGCTCAATAAACAACACGCGCGTATAGTGCGCGCGCACTGTACACACACACGCGGATACACGACGATCGGTCGCGCGTGGTTTCGGGCTGTAGGTGAAGTCCGGGTATACACACGCGTATATATATAATGACAATTTTCCTGCGCACAGGACAAAAAAAAAAACAACGACCACTTCCGCGACGGCGGCGCGAAACAATTGAAATAACGCGGCGTCTGCAGTAAAAACGCGACCGCAGCAAGCGACTCTCTCCTACGCCGTCGCACGGTCGGAAAATATAATGAGAAAAAAAAAAATATCGAAATCGGAAAATTCCTCCGAAAAATTACTCGTATCACGTAACGTGCAGGCATAGGCGAAGCAAATCCTTATTAAATCCTAGGGGTGCTGATTGAGCCCCAACAAAAATTACTTATCACAGACACGTGAGCGGCTTCGCCCTATAGTTCTCAATAAGTGTACCATATACAATATACATACAGTAGAACCTCGATAAGTCGAAAACCTTGATGAGTCGAAATAATGCCGTTCTCTTGCGAAAACCTCGATTACTCGAAAGGAAAACTACAGATGACTCGGAACATTCCGTGTTCCGAATGTAGACGATTTTGATTGGTTTTTATAATTATATTTTAATTTTATTAAAGAACCTAGCTCAAAGTAATATCTTAAAATATTTTTTGTAAAATTGTAACACTATAATAACTACACATTCTATATCATATTTTTTTAATGATCATTTTTTAAAGATAATACCCACTGTAATTTATATAATGTTTGTAATAAAATAAATTTAAAAAACTCTTTAAGTCGAATTTTTTTTCTTAAACCTCGATAACTCGAAAACCTTAGTAAGTCGAAAACCCAGATAAGTCGTCGAAAAAATATCATTTCCCTAGAATTTCGACTTATCGAGGTTCCACTGTATTTTTAAATTAAAATGATAGTAGTTAACTTAAGAAAATAAATATATACATTTTTCGTTTTAATATCAATTATTTTATATATTAACAACAAAACAATTAATTACTCGAAATATTACGTAAATAATTGCACAAAGAAAAGTTATTTTAATTGTATTTTTAAAGATGCTAAAATCTGTTTTTTTTTCCCCGCAAATTTGTTCAAAACTATTTCAGTATTTATTTCAATATGTATCATACGGTTATATCACTATATGGTCGGTCAGTGCATCGATTTGTATCAGTGGAAACTATTGGGGGGGGGGAGGGTGCTAATTCGTATTCTGTGGGTGCTAAGCATCCTTAGCACCCCTGAGATTTGCGCCAATGCGTGCAGGGACGGACGGGGTGAAAGTCGCTGTCCAACACCCCCCAAATAATATACATATTCGTTAGAAATTCAGAATTTCTATCCTAACGGGCACCGGTCGGTGCAACATATAGGGGGGGGGGGATGGGTCGTTCGCGAACGATTCGTTCGTTTGAATTCTGAATCGATTCGGATTCAGAAGAAAAGAACAATTCGTCCGTTAATTCATTTCGTTCGACGATGAACTCGACTCTCGTTCGTGACTTCATCTCAATCAATCTATACGACCGAACCATATTTCATACATCACTTTATGGCTTATTACGATTTTTGATTCCAATTCATATTTAAATTATTATCGCAGTTCTGCTATCAATACTAAATGTCGTTTTATGTTTTTTACAACTAACTTCTACTTACTATCATACATTATGTTACGCGGTGGCAAGACATTACATTTTTACAATGATTATTATTTGTACACTAAAATGCGTATTATATTATAGGTATTACACGTTAATTTATAACTGATTTTTTTCAACTCAGTTGAACTTTGGACTTTAGGTCATTTACTAAAACGAACTCTAAAAAATTTTTTTCCCCTATATATAGTCTTAGAAATATATCCAGCAGTCAGATATACGATATGACGATATTTTAACGGTTTTGACCCCAAAAACCAGAGTTCAACCGATTTTAGTCTAACCAATGTAAACTTATATTAAGTAGGTATTTCAAATATTTGAATCAAATACGAACGATTGATATATATATTATTAATTAGATCACTGATTGAATTTTAAATCATTTTAAATCAAGTGAACCAAACATGGTGTGCGAGCTTCGCGTTTCGGGGCCTAACTTTGTTGTTCAATGAATTAATGCTGTTGACAGTGGACAACGGTCGCCTCGCCTCGCCACTCTGAACCGTTATATTTATTTTTAAATCATTCGAGTTTTTTTTTTGTAATAGGATTATGGGTTTGATTATTGCGTCATGAAATTATTTAATTTCAAATTTCGTACTAAATTATGGTATTACAGACGCTTTTATGTTTGAAGATGCACTCCTTATAGACCAGTGGTTCCCAAACATTTTTTTTCCATCGCGGCACATTATTATTAGTCATTATAAGTCACGGCACACATTGGATAAATATTATCTACTTTCCAAATGTAAGTGGTTTAAACAAAGTGAAACATAATAAGAATAAAAAAAAAAAACATTAAAAAAAAAAGTTCAAGTTGTCGCGGCACACCCTTTGGGAAACACTGCCTTAGACAAACCATGGTTACACGTTTATGCCACTGGTTATTGAATAAGAATAACTAAATTTCATGATAAATCTGATAAATCTTGAATAAAGTGCAAATGTATATTTTATATGTATATTTATTATTAATTATTAATACATTAATTACAAAGATATACAAATTTTAGCCTTTTATTATAAAATCAAATATTTATCATATATTAAAACATTGGGGGAGTCAATTGCAATGCACACCCAGTAGTTGCAGCACTGGGACTAGTTCTGATTTCGCCGTGCGTTATTCACGTGTCCAAAAGTGGTAGCACGGTAGTCCACGTGTCGCGACAATTCTGTTATCATCAGATTAACGATTTCTCACCATTTATTTTAGAACACTACTTCATTTTAATGCCAAAAAAAAAAAACTGTATACTCTAAATTCATATGCACTGCGGTCTTCGAAACAAATGAGTTTAATACTTAATATTAAAAAAAAAATTATCGCTTATCAGTAGTTTCCGAATAGTAACCGTATTAACGTTTAACCCACCTTGGTATCTTCAGTTACTTCTTGTACGGCCCATCCTCGGTACCAATTTGTTATCTATGAATTTCATACAATAAGCGTGTTCTTTCGTTGCAAGTTTATCGAGCGATTCTGACGAATTTTGAATCGTTTTACCAAATATATATATAACTTTCTACTTCATTAACGAAAACAATTTTTGAACATTTTTAGCTAACCGTAGGTTTTTTTGTAAGAAATTATATTAAAATGATGTACTGTAAGGGGTCAATCGTAAATTATGTATTCTGTACACACTATATTATTAAAAGTATATATATATATAAATATATTAATAAATAATAAACGATATTACGCACCGAAGCACCGCTCAGAATCGTTTAATCGAATGCAATGATTTAACGGCATATTGATTTCAAATTTATAGTGTAATAATTTTTTGTTTTTATACTTATTACAGAAAGGCAAGTGTTCGATAATATGTTCCGAGCTACACTAACTACATTTACAAAAAAAAAAAAAAATTAATGAAAAAAATATTCGAATTATGAAAGAATTTTCCTTCTAAAACTGAAGTAAGCGTAAAAAGAAGAAGTAAAAAAAAAACGTTTCGAAAACGGCGACAATTGCTTCGTTTCGAAATAATCTCGCTTTAGCTAAAGAAAAAAAAATCAACTATTGAAACCGCGGTGAAACAGTAGGAAGAGCGTATTTCCTTTTAAAGGCGTCGATGCTTTATTTGACGTCTTAAAAAATAAATCCGTAATGTTTTCAGCTATAAATATAATTATCTCGTCAAAAATAAATATTCGTTTATTCGTAGATAAACCGAAACTACGAATATAATACGGAAGAGAGTGTGGGAAAAAATTTACTTCGAACATTAATACAAGGCATGAAAAAAATATGAAATTTTGAAATTGGAAAGTTTCAATTATCATAATATAAAAACATTTTCTGACATTTTCTAAGATTTAAAATATATATGTATACTCGTATATGTACACGTGCGAAATGTCATTGTCAAAAAATTACTTGCCGAACGTGTGTGCTACCGCGAACAGTGCACACGCGTATTTAAGAGAAAGTTTTTCCTATCTTCAACCTTTTTTTTTTACTTTTCGTCTTTATTAATTCTTTAATTTGTTTTTCTCGTTACACGAGTTAAAATAATATACAACACAAAGAATTTTTTTTTCGGTTAGAAAATTTGTATTTTAACATTTTATTGATAATCCCGGTTTAAATCAAATTCAGAAATATTCGTTGGAATACTATGGACGTTATACCGGCGGTGTCTACTGTCTGATATTAATTTGTTTAAAAAACCAATCAAAATAAATGTAATGAATTAGTTACCGCTAACATTACAATAAGAATAATTAAAAACATACAATAAGTAAACGTTTTTGTTGTTTTATTGAAGTAAACTTTTTTTTTCTATCGGTAAATGAAAACGTATTTAATAAATGACAACTCTACAGAATATTGAACAGTATAAGTCAATTTTCAAAAACAATATCTCCTCCTTGATAAAATACTCCACTAACCGCGAGTAATTCGGATATTATGCACAATGTCGACTATATAGTTTTTGGTCAATGCGAATAAAACGTATGATAATAATTTTTTATTATATGATTTCATTTTAAACACATTACCAAGGCATTGTATAGAATTCCTACATACGTTATTACAAATTTGTTTTAGACAAAGTAAAAAATTTTATGTTATATTAAAGTACATATAATTGTCATAGTATATAATATATTATCATAGTCATCATAGACCGATTACTACGTATATTAGTACCAAGGCTGAGCATTATAACGAGTTATAAATTTAAAAGTCAATAGTTAATATTTTCCATAAATTTTTACTTCAATGTAAAGTGAGTTATTAATCAAAATTACAAAGTAACTCGGAAAAGTTAAATTCTATTTAATACGTCGTAATATTGTAAATTTTCCTCGTCATTATGTTTATAGGTGAGCGACAGCTTAATTATAATAATAATAATAATAATAATAACCATAAGAAACAGTAGTACCATATATTTTAGAAATAACGTGTTTTTGTATACAACTTTTCAAGTGAAATAATAATTTTTTTTTTAAATTTAATCGTAACTCGACGAAATTACATTTTTTCTAAATTTTCAAAATTAACTTTTAACCGAAATAACTTCATTATTATTATTTTAATTAACTTGTTTAAAATAAAATGAAACTCGTCCAGCCTATTGCTTAACACAAATTTACTCACATCACTGTGTGATATCGCTTAAGTAGACAGAGATTTTAGAATTTCATTATTACTACGAATTTGAAAGCAACGACAAATCGCATTGTATTCGAAAAACGATTTTTAGCAGAGCTTTGTAATGTAATTAACAAAACTATTGCTGTCTGCTGTATTATGTGGTATGTAAATATCGTTTAAGTAAAAGTTATCGTTTTTTTATTTGGATTTCTTGTTTTGGAAAAATCGAGAGAGTACTTTTATCGAAATCGGACAAAATTCGCTACCAGATTTTCATTAACCACGATCCGACCACAATATACTTCTTGTCAACGTTTTTTCTACACAGGAGAAAAATTAGATAAACATCACTAATCACCATTAACTTTTTCGCTCATAGAATCTAAAAATAATTAAATCACATAAAGAATCCGATCTGAATAAGGTAATATCGAATTCGTATATACGAGATAAACTCGCATCAAAATAATAAGAAAACTGCCGATAAATAACAGTTATCAGAAAGCATATTTGGCTAACAAAAACTTTACTATTGTATTAAAATAGGCAATAACATATTATATAATATGTCCTAAAATAACGCATATACGATTCTCTTTAGTTGTAAAAAAAAAAAATAATAATTTATTCAACCCGGTGAAACATTTCAAACTCCGCACCGTCAAGTACAAACTGCAAAACTAAAAAAAACCATAACGAATTTAGAAAAAATGATTTGAAATATAAAATTTAGTTATTGTAAATTGTTTATTTTTAACATATGGCTTATACTCAATTTTTTGTATTATATAGTCGTATACAATAGTGAATTTAGTTCGTAGTAGACATTTTACAAAACGCCTAAAAAGTACATTAAAAAAAAAAATTCACCATGAGCGCGAAACAGGAGATCCGTATTTGGGCGGCCTGCAAAATGTGCAGTGATGTGTAACGCCGTTTTTTATAATATAAGCGTAAAAAATAACGCGCGCATTCCACAGACAACAATGACAAAAAAAAATAATAAAAAATGTACTAAAACAAATACACAAAATCCCACTAGAAATCGATATACACGCACGTAAGTATATATATATATATATATATATATATATATATATATATATATACACTGGTATATTATATATTCCGATTTATTATATACAGGGAAAACGACATCAGTCACAGAATAAAAGTTCATTGGATATACTCGAATAAACGTATAAATAATAATTAACATATACACAATAATTCGACGAATATTTAGATTTTCGACGAGCCGTATTGTTTGTATTTAATTTAATTTCAATTCTATTTTATCACATTATTCATATAATAATAAAAGTTTTTGTGAAAACGATGTGACCAGAACACACGCGTTTTATGGTTAAATTTTAATAAAAAAATTACATTGAAAACATTGTATATTATTATTATAGGCGTTATTAATTTTTATATAATAATACTATTATTTAATACATGACAACGGTAACCTGTGTATAACAGGTGACGACCTCGCGTCAAAACGTGCGCGAGTGACGTTTTTTTTTTTTTTTACTTTGGCCCTCAGTATAAAATCGTACTCTATATTTACGTGAATAATAATAATTTTCCGAATTACTTGTCAATTAAATTGAATATAAAACATAAACTATACTATTAAATCAGGCTGCATATTTTCAAAATTATTATACCAAAGATAATAATTATTTTGTTATTTAATTATTTGAGAGCTGTAGTATATAACACGACAATTCGCATAGAAAAAAAATCTTTATTTTAAAATATTTCTCTAATTATTTTGTTATAATAATATTATATTAAATATATATATTCGTGATGTCAAAAAATAGTCGCCCATTTAGATTTTATCCCTCCACCCCACCCAAATATATATCTATATATTTGACGTGTTGAAATATAATTTTAAATACCACTATTTCATTATAAATAACTATTACAAGTCAAATTATGTTTTAAAACGTATTAAATACCAACCAGACAATAATCATTTGGATATTTATATATAATTTTTTTTTTTTTTTGAAGGAAGTCCTACCAATTTGTTTTCAACAATATACAATATTACATAAATGCGTTTTGTGTACATATATAATATTTTGTCGTCGAATCGAAAAATAAAAAAGGTAATGAGCCGCGGGGTGTTGTGGATATCGCTTAAGCGAATTACTTGGATAAAGATTTTAGAGTTTTGTTTCTATTTTTAATTTGAAAGCAATTATAAGTCATTGCATTCGATAAAACGAATCAAATTACTTTTCTCATAAACATAGTCTAAAGTTAAATATTTGGTGAAAATTCCAGGTTTCTATGACTATTAGTTTCAAAATTACGAAGAAATAAACAACAATCGATTAAGACGAAATTGCATTTCTAGCGTTTTTCAGTTATGTTTTTAAGTGTTTTTGAGAAAATCGAAAAATGACCTCTCTGAAGTACCAACTAGATGCGAATTGCTGCTGGAAACGAACTGTGACCGAAGAGATCGGAGCACTCCTTCTGGTCGAAAATCTGTACACAGGATAGAAAAAAATAATAATAATAAAAATAAATAAACAACATTGTAAAAACAATAGATTCATCGCTCCGCTCAGAATCTAATAAATGACTTGACTGCAGAAATTCGGAACAAAACTTACGTTTAACGCGATATTTAAAAAAAAAAAAGCACGCTCTTTCCGGTCATTGAATTATATTCGCTCGTTGCTCTAATTATTTTTCTGGTCTTATAACACGCTTTTATTAAGAGTGACGATTTATATACACTCAATTATTGTTTATACATAAACGATTAAATATACCCGGTTATACACACGTGTATAATACATTTTTTTAATTGTATATAACATATGCGGGATTAATACGATACAATATTTTATATTATTTATTAATTGTGAAAGATTAAATATTAACAATCAAATAAACGCGCCCCTTTTGGTGGTGTCCCGCCATCGCATTCAATTACCACAAACCATCTGCGTCCTAAATTATTATTAACCAATCGGGAAACGCCATTTTATCGGTATACGATACGTATACCGATAAAATAATATATAATATTATATATACCTATATATATAATATATATATAGGGACCATGCTGGCGCTCCCATGAGGAAAACTCAAACTTGCAGCAGATGGTCTCCAGGTGTTTTCAGGTGTTATACGGCTCTCCGTTATTATTATTATTATTATTATTATTATTATTCATTATTATTGAAGATAATCGTTATTTTTACGAGAAAAAAAACCACCGGAAATCCTGGAATAAATTTCAATTTACGTTATTATATTAAATTTGTCAGATACTTTTTTTTTGTCGTTAACACTTAATAATAATAACAATATTTATACGAATGGCGTGAATACTACATAATATACAATATATTTTTAAATAATATAACGAAAAATGAATAATAAGTTCGCTGCAGCATATATAGAGAAACGGAATTCAAATTTCAAAATTAATTCAAATATCGGAAATTTATCCGGAGACCGATCGTGCGACTCTTCACGGCGTTTCACGAAACGCTGAGTAAATTACAACGCAATTTTTTTTTATTTTAAATATTTGTATAAACACGCGACCAGCTATATATTATTGTAAATTTTCGTGTTTGTTTTGGAATTATACAGGCACTGGAACATTTAATATTTGTTTTCTACTGATTGTTAGGATTTTTGGCTAGATATAAAATACTATATTTTTATAGTGTCCATCCGTATAGCGTGCACAGCGTGTGTATATAGTGTCTTTATAATAGTTTAAGTACGGCTATAGGCTATAGCGACAAAGAAAAAATTAAAAGACGGCGTTTATTTCGTACAAGAATTTCCAAAATGGATCCAGTCGAAGTGATGGGCAAATTTTATACAGCGAATCGTGTGAAAACCAACGTGTTTAAGTCGTTCAGCACATAAATATACGAATAAACTATACGCGCAGATAGAAAAATTGAATTTTAATAAAATTTTCTTTCTACTTCACACGCATTTGCAATATTGTGATTTGTGTGTCGCGCTCTAATACATCCTTATTTTTAAACGGAAAATATTTACATTTAAAGAATTTTTTTAGGAAAATATTATCTAACCACAATAAGTTCTAGAAAAGCGTAAATATTACGTAAAAATTACACGTACGGATTAGACGTTCACGGCAGATATATCGTCAACGTAATCAATTGGACATTTTTTAATTTCATTATTCGAAGCATTTAAATAAACCTATAACAAATAATATACATTTGAATATTTTTGTTCTCGTTTTAAATAAAATCCGTTCCCTTGTAATAAATAAATAAATATACACACACATCAGACGTACGCGAAAAAAATATCCGGGTGTGTTTTCGAAAGAAATTTAATAAAAAAAATTACAAACGTTCATTTTATTTTTAATTACTATATATTATGTAATATAAACAATTAATAACAATTCATTCAATCGTAATTATAATAATGACAACGGTAAATACATATAGGAAAAATTGGGTAAAAATTAATTGTTTTGAGAAAAAATCCCAATTACAATATAATTGCTATATTGTTTTAAAACACTGCCTCAATTGAAATTCTAAATAGAATTCGGTAAAATAATTGACAAATGTATACATTCACAACGACACATACAACACAATATTTACCGTTTTATTATAAAAAAGTCTTCAATGACAAATTAACGTGTATAATATTTAAAATATTATTGTGTATAGGAACTGTAAATAAGAGAACATAATAAAAAAATTGATTCCGTACAGCTATATATATATATATATATATATACAATTAATAAAATACGTTTTAATATTATGACCTAGAGACACGTCGAACAAAAGAGTACGCGGGGTATTATATAAATATAATTGAAAATGTAAAAATAAAAATCAATGGAACATCATTTCGTCAATACGAATCAGTTACCCATATAATAGAATTAATGAAAGAATTTATCAATTTGCTTTCATTGACGCGTTACACGACCTCGTTTTTTTCTTTTTTATAATAAAATCGTGACCGTTAGAGGACCGTTTCCCGTCCCTTATTGCTCTCGTATTATATACGAACCCGTCAAAGTTGCCAAAACCGGTGAAAAAATTATTTTTCACTGCACATTCTCATCTCCTGCAGCGTGTACGTTTTCACATTACCAGAATTTCTTATAAATACAGTGGCGTAGATACGGGGAAGGTGCAAGGGATTTCAATAAATCCCCTCGAAAAAATTGTTCTTTCTATTTAAAACGTTAAAGTTGTATTTCGTTATTTCGTGAAAGTAATAGCGAATTTCAGCGTATATTATAACAATATTTACAATATATAATTATACGAAGTTCAGAATCTTATTACAGTGGTATGTACGCATACAAGAAATAAATAATCGATAAGAAATAACGATTTTTTTTTTTTTTTTTTTTACTCGAGTGTAGAAACAACGCGACGAAATTTCGTACGACGGAATTCGTTAGTTTCTTGAACCGAGTCAATTATTACGTCTATTCAAAAAAAAAATCTACTCTTCATAAAAACCGTATACACAATAACGATTGATGCGGAAAAAGTTTTATACGCACTATATATAATGACATAATGTACAACTTTTGGCGGCGAACTGACTATGTTTTGCAATCGTATGGGATTCTTTCATTAAAAATTACTTAATATATAAATTATTTTTATTTCGAAAATATACTTTGAAATGGTCACAGAAAAAAAAATCGTATCTAATATATTATTCCTGTCCTTTACGTTGTATATGAGATCCATTTTTGTACGTTTATCAACTGTTAATTTCAATCGTACACTATAATAATTTATATTATTGTAATAGTTCTTAGTTGAAATGTATTACCGACAAAAGCTTAATAAATACACCTTATATAATAATAATTAAATGACCAAAAAACAAGTGTTTTTTTTTCAAACTTATTTTTAATAAGAAAATATTGATCTCTTATTGTTAAATTCCAAAGGATCGTCATCGATTAAATATAAATAAAAACCTCATATAGAGAGCTGGTTAGGTCCGATTTCACCAAAGACTTTGTGGCGCGAAAAATCATATTTCGTTTTCGTACACGATTTATGAAAATAGCGCGCGCGACGCTTACTACAGTAAGCAGCTTAATATTTGTTTACTGTTGAAATTTAACAAATTTTTTTCGTCATCGCTATTTCGCCCGCACACATCATAATACTATATCACAGGCGTGCGCAGACATTTGAGTCAGGTATAGCTAAATTCAATTTGACTACCCATCCCCCTGTCACGGTCACAAAAGAAAAAAAATTACACATACAATTCATCAATATTGATTTAAAATTAATCTAATAAAACAAATATAATCTAATAAAATAATTCAAAAACGTTCAAAACATAAATCATAATATATATTATTATATATATATTAACAATTGTCAATTAACATTAATTTTTATTTATTATTAAAAATTATTCATTATGTAATTTTTTCTCAGGTAAAGGCTCAGGTGGGGCTTAAGCCCAATCAGCCCTACCCGTGCGCACGCCTATGTACTACATATACCCCTTCAATATAATATAATAAATCGTATTAATACTAATTTTAATCGTAGCTACGTCGTGTTTGTGTGTGTGTGTGTGTGTGTGTGAAAAAACCCGATGCAATGGAAAATACGAGGTGTAATAGGTACGCGTGTGTGTGTCGGCGGCTTGTGTTTAAGACGAGAGCGCCTTCATCATCGTTTCACAGCCAGCCGCCGACACCGGTCATGTCAACAACAGGTAGAGGAGGAAAAGAAGAAAAAAAAATATATAAAACGAACAAAAAAAAAAAAATCTTTCGAACACTTAACACCGACACACACACACACACACAGCAAACGCGCGGATAATATCGTCTAGTCATCGCGCAGCCACCACCACCACAGCCTCTCATCAGATATATAATATCGGCTTAATTCACGGGGCAAACGCGCGCTTCGGATACACAAAACCTAACCGCCTTTTGTGCGCGACTATATAATAATATATACCTACACTCTTATACGCTCTTAACACCCAATATACTCGGATCGTCGTTCCCACGTGGACGTATACAAATAATTTATTATTATATTTTGTCATCGAACGTTTCCAAAAGCGAAGGATTTCCGAAAATTCGAGCGCACCTAGAGAAATATCGTCCGCGCCAACTAATCAGCAGCAGCAGCAGCAGCAGCAATCGTCTTCATCCCTGCACGAGTGTTTAATTTATTATTTACACATATTATTGTATACGCGAGCGTAGACCCGTTTTGCGGATACGTGCGGCCACCGGGTACAACACTGTGTTTGTCTTTGTTAAATAGGACAAACACGCGAACAACAAACAATGAGCGTGTAGAATATTCGAGAGAAGATTATTATTATTATTATTATTATAGGTACACATTGTCTGACACCGTAGACCGGAGAAATGACGTTGCACAATGTCCCGTTACGATGCGCTACTGGGTCTCGGCGTTATATTCCACGAACGCTGGCACCGTTTTGCCATTGGCGTCGGGTTAAATTAAGAAAAAAAAAAAATATATCGCATATTTGACACAAATGTATTACACCTCATCTCGCACAGAAAGATCATAACGAACGCCGATCAGCAACGTTTATCATCTTCTAGTCGCGGAAGCACCAACGAACACACGCGTATTCCGCAGTATTTTTAATTTTTTATAAAATGGGAAGAGAGGGGAGGAGAGCCGAGACTTATAAGTCAGCGGCTACTATTGAGAATATTTTCAAACGTATACTGCCCTGCCGATACGGAAATACACGAGAAACAGAAATTCGATCGTAAAATACGGGGGATCTGTTCAAAAAGTACCGGGACAAATGTTATTACGACTAATCTACACGTGATAATTGATAACGTTTTAAATTATAAATAGACGTGTTCCTAAAGTATAGTTAGTGAATATTTTAAACAAAACCCGAAGTCGCTATCTTATCTCAGCATGGTCAAATCGAGTCAGTTTATTTCGTTTACCGTTTTCGACACGTCCGAAATTTAACGAACAATGTGTGAGCATCAAGTTTTGTTTCAAACTTGGTAAAAATGCAACGGAAACGCACGCAATACGATCGAAACCGCTTTTGGGGATGATTCGTCAAGTCGTTTCGTGACTTTACGAGCGGTTCAACGATGGTCGGCAGTTAACTGAATATTATGATGACCACGTTCTCGAAGACCGTCGATATCCAGAAACGATAATGTTATTTGTGGCGACAATTTGCGAAATGACGGCCGATTAACCGTTCGTGGGTTAACGAGTGAGGCGAGAATCTCAATTGGGTCTTGTCATGTAATTTTATTAACAGAAAATTTACAGACGCGAGAAGGGTTGCTGCCAAATTCGTTCCGCGATTGTTGACATTGGACCAAAAGGAAAATCGTTTAATCATTTGTCAAGACCTTAAAAAACAAACCATCACACCTCGGATATTGTCAGTAGTTTTTGCATTATTCGCGTACAGACACGAATAGGGAGTTACGACCTTATTTATATACGTAGGTATTACATATAACTGAATCGGTTCATTTACCTGTGCTTCCAATTATATTATATCTCTCTTGTGAGAACTCCTCAATATGTCCGAATACTCTGCGCGAATAATCTCGCCGAATCGCTGCACTTTATTTCTTTCCATTTTTTACAAGGTATTCTATCGATGCACCTTTTTCACCGTCCTTTCCCATAATAACACTCTCGCAGCATACATTTTCTTTCTCTACCCACTATTCTATACTTTCTACGGCAACTATTTCGTTCCTTTAACAGACTGCTCAGGCCAGCCTCCTCAGATCACTCGTTTTTTGTTATTATAATTTTTTTTTTTTTTTTACGTTTCGTACATTGAGTTTACGTTTGTTACTTTCAATCTCTACTTCTTCTCAATATACAATAAATAATACAATAATATATGTAATTGCCGTTTGGCGTTAAAATCAAATAAACAATAAATTTAACATTAATTTTCTCGTCATAAATTATCCAAATAATTGCTTCAACGTCAATCCCCGAATAACTTTACGCGCGTTCGATAAAGACTGCAAAAGCCGGGTGGGGCAGGCAATACGAGTGACAACTGAGCTCAATTGTGACATTAATAATAACGTTATCATTGATAAAACGTACAAAAATCTATCGCCACAAAAATTCTCTACTTTATATTATCATACATTCATACAGCAAACCGTCGATCGCGTTACATAATATATTATGCGCCATTTCGTTACCACGCGAACCGAATATGCCCCATTACAACCAAACATACATAACGCAGCTGCCAGCCAGTCAACCAACAGTAGAATATAATATAATATATATTACGCGGAGTCATTAAAAAAGTAACATTTATAGATACGTTATAGAGCAATCGAAAACCGTTTTACCATGACACGGATCTATGAAGTCGACCGCACACAAAAAACACGCGCGATATATTATTGTAAAGGACTTATAAGAACACACAATTTAATCGCTACTTAATATAATACCGACGTACCCTACTACATATTATAGCGTATATAAATATTATATAGGCGAACGGACAGAAAATAATAATAAAAATCGAGAGAATTACATAAATTGTACACGTTTTACACGATTTACAAAAAAAAAAAACACTTCATACGACGCATTGATGTTGCAAAGTAAGTGTACGCGGTTGCGTGTACCTAATGAAAAAGTAAACACAATACGCACAATTTATTTCGTATGATATAATATAATATATATGTAATTTGACTTAGGATTGTAACAGACATTTGCAGTTGGTTTCAACAGTATTCTATACATTTTACATCTATAGATAATATTATGTCACATAGCAGTATATAACAAGCTTTCCAGAATAACCGACTAGGATAAAAAAAAAGCGAGAACAGTGAGGAATTTTATTTAAATGACGAGTTAGTGAGTTACTTACATTTATTTTAAATACTATATAAACAATTTGTATTTGATAGAGAGCCTATTCATGTACGTATCATAAGAACCTACCAAAGTGTGTTCGTAGAACACTAGTTATTAAAATAAACACTAAAACACATTACTAATATTAAAAAAAACATACTTTTTGAGCTTCGCAACAAAGGTAGAATAAAAAATATACTGCCTACTTCAAAGTAAAACACGCCTACAGTTATTATTTAAAATAAATTACCAGTGTCAGTGATTGCTCGCATTAACAACTTTATATTAAATATTATTTATTTTGTAATAATAAAAAATACGAATGACTTATAATCGTTATAAAACAAAAAGAAAAAACAAAAAATCGTTTAAATTGTTCTGAAAGAACTAATAAAAATACTAAATCGTACAGACAATTTTTTTTTAACATACGCTAATAAAAACAAAAATTACTTAAAATAGTGAATAATTTACAATTTAATGAGAAACAGTAAAAAAAAAGTGAGTTACTAGAAAAAGCCCACAGAGTATAATTATTAATAGTCTGCAGTTATATATATATATATATTTTTTAAAAATAAAAATCAAACTGTACAGACATATTAAAATTACAAATACCTCAATTTTTCAACAAACTATTATAAAATTTAAATTTATATATTCTATATTTTTTTTACATATTCTAAAATTTATAATCGACATTAAGTATAATTAATCGGATATTATAATGAAACCATAACAAATCATATGATATAAAATATAATGCCGAAAAAAATTCAATAATATACGAGTATTCGTATTCTTATACAAAGCACAGTGACGAAAATCTCTTTAAAACTGGTAAAATATACACCGAGAGGCACGTTTCATGATTTTCTCGGACTCGAGTGTTAAGCCAACCATCGCGATATAGTTTATGGTGTATATACTGCAGCAAATGATACACCGCGAGTTTTAAAACGTAAGTTTAACCCGTTAATTACGGTGTTTAAGAAAAAAAATCTGTGACAAAACAGATAGATCGTGAAGTGAGACACGCAAAAAAATGACTGTATATACTCGGTCAAGGCGATCAGTGGAGTGCAAATTGATAGAGTATAAAAATAGATTTTCTTAATAATTTAACAACAGAACAAAAAAAAATGTATCCGTTACACTGCGGTCTTGTACTACATATTATTATATGTTCAAATAAAGATTATCCAAGGAGATTTCTTTATTATTTAAAACAAATAAATTCAAACCAAATATATCAACGTACGAAAGAATACATGCAGAGAATACACATATAAGAACATAGTTGCGATATAAATTTCCGTCAAATATAAAATCGGGGCAAAAAAAAAAAATAAACGAAAATAAAATTTAATCTGATTATAATTTATATACTTATATTATATATGCATATATAATTGAATTATTAATATTTTAATTGATATCAAACCTATTAAAAAGTAATAAAATGTACAATAATTAATTTCTAATAAAGTTCTTTTAAAAATTAGTTTACAGACTGAATGATTTTTTTTTTTATGTAAAAATAATAAAGATCATATTAGTTATTGAATTCAAAATATTTGGAAATGATTTGAAAATAACGACCGCAGCAATCGTATTGACACACACCAATACAGTAGAGATACGGTTGGCGACAAGACGTCATTTATGGACAGTAATTTTGTGACGACGCGGGAGGTTTTTTTTCGTGAAAACTGCACACCAAACTAACGATGAAAAAATTTTTTTTCAAAAACAATTGTTCCTAAAGGTTAAGTGGTTTTTTTAAAATTAATTTTAGACGTTTATTAAATATACTGTATCACTTTGGCAACCTGGTAGACAGGCAGTCCGCTTTGTATTTTTTTTTTTTTAATAAAAATTGTTCTCTTTCTAATTATAATATATTAATTATATATGTTATTTGTATATCGTATATTATTATATGTACTTAAAATACGGTTCGCGTAATAAAATATATTATGATTAATGCTATTAATACTACATGTATTGCTTTTTATTAATTTTAGATAATAGGTGTTTTCATTATTTCAACACACAACGCGTTAATAATTTTCTACCAACAACATATTATACAGCTGTCAACAATATGCAAATAATGATGTTGTCCATGTTGTCGCTATATAGCCAGTAGCTAGTTATATATTATTATGTCACTATAAATATATACACACCTGATTATTTACTACAAATACGTCTTCGGTTTATTAACGTAAAATATTGTTATATACGGTTTGTATAGCCTCTAAACTGCAATTTCGATTCGAGTCGCAGCATTAATTGGAACGGAAAAAAAAAGTGTGTAAAACGGCATAAAATGAAACAAATTCGAACTTGGGAAATATAACAGGGCAAATCTTGGATCAGAAAAATATTATACTTACAGTCATCCAGTCGATTCGGCCCGTTTTCATTGTTTATAGAGAACAAAAAATACGAACAGAGGCGGATTTTCCATTAGACACTGTAGGCAGCTGCCCAGGGCGGCAAATTTTGTAGTGTTTTATTAAACATCAAACGTATAAAAAAAAATTGGAAAATTAATTACTTTATATTTACGAAAAATAATTAATAACATGCGTATTTTTTTATATTTTATATTTTTGTATATCGGATATGGTATACGGTATACCTATTTTATTAATTAATTTATAGTCATTACTCATTATAAATACAGTAAACAACTGTATGTCTGTATAGAAAACAGTTTTTGATAACACTATATTTAACACGTTGGTATAGTCCGCCCAGAGCTCGCATCGCCACGTTAAAAATACGTACGGTCGTAGGCTAAATAACTAAAGGCGAAAAAAAAATAGTCTAAAAATTCAAATGGATGTCCACTACTATTGTCTATATATTTCATATTTAGAGTAGGTATTTTGGAGGGGGTATTGTAACTTGTTCACCTAATATTGGGGCGGCAAATGTTTGGTGCCTATAGCCGTAAAAAAGATAAATCCGCCTCTGAATACGAATGTTTTGAAATTTGGCGAAAAGCTCCGTCTTGGGGCCTCGCAGATTAACAAAACCAATTCGTCGTCCCTTCAAGGTCCGGAAGCGTCCACCTCATCTTGGATTTCAGACTACCAACCCTAAATGCATTTCAATATTCCCTGTTGCCGAAGGCATTTTTCACAACAGAGTTACTCGCGAAGCGACGCGACAGCCCCCCTCCCCCAAGAGCAGCTCCGGAACTGCGAATGCCATGATCGCGAAATACTACAATAAATACTGACAACCCAAAATTCATTTTAAACCTATACAGATGTTTGCAGAGATTTCAAAAATTCCATTTTTGAAATTAAACCTCTATTGCTTCGATATTCAACCGCTGTTTGTAATAGTTTCGTGTCTATGACGTTTACGGCGATTCAATAAAATTTTTAAAACCTATCGTAACATTAAAGATGGATTTAATAAGATTTTAAATTCGAATCAATAAAATGTATCGCTATTATTTCTTCTGTGGTTTTAACAAAAACGAGCGTTTATTTTCTCTGCGACGGAGGCACTCACCGATAACAGATTCTAACGAGTATAACGGATCAAACCGAAACGGATCATAACAGTACATGATATTATTGTACGTTGTATATTTGTCGGCAAATGTTCCATGACTTCAAAAAATAATGTTTTAAAATGTTATAGATTAACATTTTTATTTTTTTTTATAGCGTACCTATATACATGTATATATGTCACTTATATTTTTCGATATTATATACAAAGTGAAATGTTTATAAAATACGACATAGGCGTAAAAAATGTAATTAAAAACTCCGTTAAGAATAATTGCAATGCCATCATTCAATAAACACGGACGGTATAGTGTTGTTGGTATAATCGTGTACCTACAACAGTAAATATATATATGTAAAATTGGTCTAATAATCATTATCAAGTTCACTGTATACATATGTACAACAACAAAAAAAAAAAAACATATAAACGTGTCTCTAAATCTAATATTTGGCCTATCATATAAAACGCGCGTTTTATTGTAAAATAAATCATTGCACAGCAACACTGGACGAAAAGCAGAAAGACCTCGCGTGTCTTTTATATACGTATATCAAAAAATGTCGAATCACATATACGTCGTATATATATATATATATACCGTCTAAACACCGCTATAATACACGATCCACTAATACTTTACTACCACGTATAATGGGTATAATACACGCGTATATACACACATAATAATATAATATGTACGGTCGAAATAATTATCGGAAACGACAATGGGCGTGGCGTACATACACCTCATCTAACCTAAGAGATATACGCGCGTATATCAAAGGGGGACGCCGCTCATATATAAATATATATCGAGAATTATACGCACAACTATATATTATTATTATATATCATATATAGACGCTCGTATATATCCGTCATCTTAATAATATATATATATATATATATATAATATACCCACGTAAAAATTATTATATGTGAACGTGTGTACAATATGCAGTTACCACGTCTATATAGTCGTGCACATCACGCGGTATAATATATAATGTATATATATATATATATATTATTATATATATTAGAGCGTTGTCAGTCGCGTGAAGGGGTTACAACATAATCGGTTTCTTCCTGCAGCGGTATATTTTTAAATAAACAAAATCGTAACTCCCTATTCGTGTCTGCAGTGCGCGCATCATGCAAAAAGTACTGGAAGTATCGAGATGTCTGCACGTTTGTGTTTTATTCGTAGAGTATAATTTACGAAGATCGTTTTGGGCATAATTTAAAAATATTTCACACGAGAAATCGATTTTCGAATACCGTATGTTTACAGTATATGCGGCCAACAATTTTTTTTTTTTTTAACTATTTTTAAATATTAACAATTTTAACGTGTGCACAAAATGTATATCAAGAGAATTCGTAAGTGGATACAATTTACAAAGGAGGAATAAATTGCACTTGGCAATGAACAATTTCTTGCGGTCGACCCCCCGACTACTTATCTTATTTTATTTCTGATACAAGCTGTAACGTTTTTTTCGAAAGACATTAAGACTTTTATGATTCTTCCGTCGATTATCAGGGTCGATATATTGATTTCCATAGTTGCCAATCTTTGGTTGTATATGAATTGTTGTAGAATTTTTTCTCAGTAAACGATCTGGTCACGTAAAAAATACTGAGGGCTGTGCCATATACACATAGAGGAATATTTTATAAAAACATTTTATAGAAACTCGAACGAAACAATAATTCAGTACCTACTTAGGATTATTTGTATCATGCGCATCTTAATCTGGACAACGCAAATATTAATATATCGAAGCCCCGCTTAGAATCGTTTTTATCGAATGCAACGATTGCTTTCGAATTTATAATAATATCAAAACTCTAAGATCTTTATCTAAGTAATTTATCACAAGACATTCGCAATAACACACGCGGCTCTCTGCCAGCCTTTTCAATATATTATTAACTGTTTTTTCGATACAAGTTATCCATTATTTCATTGGCACTTTGTCTGTGTTTTTCGATAATATAATACGCGTCGATAATATAATTACATCAGGAAGAACTTAACTGAAAAAATGCACGTCTGGAGCACCTGCATGCTGTACGGATGTGAAACGTGAAAAAAGAAGAATATACGAATATAGAGATGTTCGAAATGTGATGGTACAGAAAAATACAAAAGATAAGCTGGACCGATAGGATAACTAATGAAGAAGTTGTAAAAAGGGTTTTGAAAGGAAATCATTGTGGAAAAGCATATACAGAAATGGCAAAATGAATGGATATGTCATATTCTCAGACACGGAGGGTTGTTAGGACCGGTAGTGCTCCCATAGGGTACATAATATACGCCGTATACGCACAAGTTTTTATTAAAAAATCACGGGTATATTCGCGAAGAAAAATAAAATATATAAATATTGGTTTTAATTTTGATCTGTTTTTTGGATGGTTGTTTATTTTTTTTCATGCAGCAGACCGTTGCGTTACAATGACATCATTAATAAGCATAAAGTTCGTAAAGATATAGATAATAAAGCAGATAAATTACGAAAACTATATTTTTTTTGTCAAATTATTTATATAATTAATTTTTATAACTTTCAAAAGAAATTTTAAAAAAAAATTAATTTTAATTTTATTTGTTATCATTATAAACTGTCTTTTTTTTTTTAATCATAAAAAATAGCATATTTAGGCACTCGACATCTCGTAGTATACTCTCAAAAAAATAAAATAAAAATTATTGATGTGAGAACATCACTGGCTAGGACTATAATCTTAGAAAGAATAGTTGATGGAAAAAAATCATAGAGGAAGAAGACCGCGATTAGCAGAAGACGTAATTCGTACCAAGAAGTGATGAACAGGAAGGCCAAAGGCATGAACATTGCTGCAAACCAATCCTTATTAGATCGAAAACGGCAGAGAGAGAATACGCGTTATTGCGTTATATTTTTCATTTATTTATATTGTCAAAAAACAGTGTTACAACAACACTGTACAATATGTATACACCGCGGCAAACTCGTTAATTATTATTATTATTATTCGGCGACCGGATTCGCGTATACGCATGATGTCACTATATATTATACACGAGCGTGCTACACAGTGTATATACGACTTTTTTTTTCCAACATTAATAGAGGACGTCGATATCCGTCCATTTGCCTGACTGCAAATGCCCGACAAACATTTCGCCCGACGGCTATGATCCCGACAAATATAAAAATATTTTCCATTCAAAAAACTTTATTGCTTGCCGCCCACTTCACTTGACTTGCCCACTTGAGTCAGGCAAATGAACGATAATCGAGAACGTCTCACCGAAGATTTTTTTTAGCGGTAAAAACATGTTCACGCAAAACAAAAAAAGGAAGTATCCTTCAGAGTACCTATTATGAGAAGGATATAGAGGACAATGTTTCAAAAGGAACCTCATATGCGCTTTTCAATATATCGAGAAAAAAAAATATAGTAACAGAGATTTAAAAAAAATGTATTTTTACATTCATCGTATCGACTTATATATTATGTGTACTAAAGAAGTACTAAATATGCAAACACGTATGTACTTAAAAATCCTATAATATGCACTAAAAATATGCAAAATGAATATTTTTTTCTAAAATATTTTATGATATAGACAACGTGTTTACTGCTTATAAATAAAATTTAAAACAGAAAAATTAATCTAATCGATGATCCTCAAGCATTTTTAGGAAAAACGTGCGTCTGCGAACAGTCAACAACTAACAACAATATGATAAAAATTAAAAATTAATTTAAATTCATTAATTTTGGTTGTAATATTAAATGAAATAAAAACGTCGATGGAGAAAATATTGAAAAAATTATTAATTGTATTGAATATTTCTTAAAAAGTATAAAATGGAAGAAATATGCCCTAAAAACAAAAAAAAACAAAAACTCAGAATATGCATTTATATGCAAAATAAAATTAGAAATTTAGCCCTGTTTTAGCACAAAACGTATTTGTTTCTTACTCTGCTATTTTTTTGATTGAGTAAAACAAATAGGCAAATGATACAAGTCCTCTGCCCTAATTATGTGTAATGCAAAACGCGCGTACGAGGTTATTCCGTCGAAAATATCGTCCTCTATCTATTTAATCAATAGGTCTTTTAAATCACTTCGAAAGGTAATTTTTTTCTGTTTTGCGAAAACGCGTTTTTTTTCTTTGTCGTTCCATTCTATTTTTCATTTAATCACATATCTGCCACCTATAATAACGTATCTATACCGGACTATTTTTTAATGACTTTTAAAATGTTATTAAACCGTTAGATTTCTATTTTTCTCGAAATATCACATAAAAGTTGCCTTGTAAATCATCGGCGAGTAACGAAATCTAGAGGCGTCGCGTACGTTGAACAATTCGTCTACCGATGTGGGAAAACACTGCAGAGACGGTTTTAGAAGATGTATCGACGACACGTTTTGTACAGCGTTTTTGAAAGTTTTTATACTTATTACTCGGCGCGATGCGATCAAATGTTTAAAAAAAAAAAAAAATAGAAAACTTACGACGACCGAGAAAACTCGGTGTGGACGAGAACGTTATCCGGGGCAGGTTTTAAAAAAAATCGAGATCCGAACCCCACACACATACACACAGCAACCGCGCGTATATAAATATATCATCGTTTGTGTTCGAGGGAAAGAATTTTCCAAAGGATCTACAACACACGCACGCGTGGCCCCCTCTCTGCACTATTATATATTACACTATAATACGTATGTATGTATTCCCGCGGATTGGTGGCCGTTGTCGCTCCATTACGTCCTGAAGGCCAAACGGCGAAATAGAAGAGAGAGAAAAAATTATATACGTATATATATATACGGAGGGACGGATTTCCTCGAGCGGGCGATCGAGTGCTGCAGGAGAGCGAGAGACGGCGGCAGGGTCACAGGGAGTACAACAAATGACTCATCCCTGCAGGATGACCGCTGAGCCGGCGGCGGGTAGACGACCAAAAAAAAAAAAAAAAGGACGTGCGCAGGCGGAAGATTGATGACGTTCGGACGACGAGCGCGGTCTTCCGCGGCGACGACGGCCGTCGTGGTACGATCCCTCTTCGCTCCCCGCTGCTCCCGTCGACGCCTGCCGCCCCTCTTCAACCACCGCAGTAGCAGCAGCGGCGGCGGCGCAGTCACTTAATACATAAAACGTTTTTATTCATGCATTATGTAACGCGCGTTTTCCTCGCTGCGGAACGAGCGGAAAAATTCAATTCCGACGACTCGAACGGAGCGCGGGCAACGCTGCGCAAAAGCGAATGGCGGAATAATAGTATGTATGTAATCGGCGGTACACGAAATGTAGTACACCGAAGAGAAATAAATTCCTTAAAAAAAAAAAAAAGAAAAGAAAAAAATTATATTCAAAATGAAAAAAAATCCAGTGAAATTTTACGTACAAAAAGAAAAAAAAGGTAGCGAGCAACGGAGTGTTGTGTAGTGGATGTCGCTCAAGTGAATTACTCGGACAAAGAATTTAGAGTTTATTAATAATAACTTATTACGCAATAAATTTGAAAGCAATATGCGATAAATCATTGCAATCGATTCTGAGCGGAGCTTTTCGGTGAGCAATGTTGTTTATTATTAATAAAATGTAATTATATATAGTGTGCATCAGGGGCGTATTTATGGGTGGAGGGGGGACTGATGAGGCTCCAGCCCCCATTCCCTCGAAATTTCAGAAAAATGTTTTTAAATGTTCACTACGCGCTTCATTGGATGTTATAAAAATTATTACAACAATTTAACGTTTTTATCGTATACACGACGACGTATAAGGAGGGAATTTATACTAAATTTCTAATATATATAGTTGTTTTTAATAGATTGAGAACTTGGTAATTTTTCTAATTTTAAGGGTTAGTCTTGGATTAGATTTAGAAATTACTCAATGCCACAGAGTCCTCAATCCCCAAAAAAAATTTAAATACGCCCCTGGCGCGTATAGAGTACATAATTTACGATTAACCCCTTACAGTACATCATTTTAATATATATAATTTCTTACAATATGTATAGCTAAAAATTTTCAAAAATTGTTTTTGTTATTATATTAGGAAGTTACGTATTTGGTAAAAATGTCAACACTCTATAGGACTATTAGTTTAGAACAAACGTGATTTTCTACGAAAAAAATAAAATACACTTTGTCGAAAAATTTGAAATCGTAACTGACAAAAGATTTTTAAGATTTTTTCGAGTACCTATAGTTGAGTGTAACGTACGTCCGACATTGTATGGTACGTTTTAGAACATTGAAACCAAAAATTATCTCCTTTATGAATTTAATACCTCAAAATCTGTAACTGCTATAAATAGCCCAAAATTGAAAAAAAAAAATTTAAATCCTTTTTCCCTGATCTCACTATAAAGTTACATACTTAATGCGAATATTTCAAGTTTCTGTGACAGTTAGTTTCAAAATTACGAAAAAATAAAAATTATCCGATTTCGACGAAATCGCGTTTTTATCGGTTTTATGTAATTTTTCGATAGTTTTTGAGTTTTTTTTTCTGTTTGAACGCTTTTAAGGAAATCGAAAAATGACCTGTAAAGTACCAATTAGATGTTATTTTCTACCGGAAACTGGGTACCTATGGCCGTATAGATCGGAGTACTCCTTTTGGTAGAATTTTTGGGTACAGACATAAAAAAAAAACACATCATTGTAAAATCAATACTTCCTCGCTCCGTTCAGAATTTTAAACTAGATCAATTTTCGTTTAAGTAAAAGAAAAAAAAATAAGAATTAAAAAAAATGACCACGTAACATAATATACTATAAATATATATATATAGTGAACGGATTTATATGCATGAAAAAGAAAACCCTCGAAAATACTAAAAACGCTAGGGAATTAATATAGAATAGGTACGCGAAAATATAAGGTAAAACATTACAAACGTGCACAAAAAAAAAAAAATTTGAAATAATAAATATTTTTTTTTACATAAGTATATAAATATAAATAAATCGTGCACGTTTTCTCATCGCGGATTTCAAATAACTCATTATAAGAAATATGTAAATCCGTCCTCTAATATAATATACAACACTGCGGTATATATATATATATATATATATATACTAACTCCTCCAACACCGCGGGGTAACTGTTAACACACAAAAATACCGCGTATACGACACATACGTACACGGTGAGCTTAATAGAGACAGTGATGAAAATGTAATTTAAGAAGAAATAATGTTGTATAGGTTTACATAACGAGTACCTACGACTACGTTACGCCTATACTGCAATTACGATGCTTTTATCGCGTATTATACACACTATAATACATATACTGCGTTTAAATGTGAGACTTTTCTTCTCCGGGTAATTTATATTTTATATTTTTACGTCACAAGCTTGAATTGCCGTCGGATACACAATTATTATTATTTTTATCACTAATATAAAAAGAACAAATTTGGAGAGAAGTAACATTTATAAAAAAATGCCATTTTAGATTAAATTTTTTAATATATCGTGCTATATTTCCAATTGTATATAACATTTCAACGCCTCAATGGATAGAGTAATCCATGAAATTTATATTTCAGACGAAATTTTTCGACGAAAATTATTTTCTATCTATGAAATATAAAATATAGCTAATAAACAAATACGATTATAATTTTTAAATCGACAATTAACGTGACTTTAATGAGTAGGAGATTTAAGGAAGTTTTAAAAGCTACTTTTTTAAAATAAACACTTATATTTTTATAAACAATTTTTTTAAACACCTAATTAACTTATGTTTAAAAAAAAAAAATTTTTTTAAAATTGGTCGATCGCTCTACGGCGTGTATATGTTTTACATACCTATTGTCGGAAATACATTAAGATACAAATTCAAATGACTAATAAAATGGCATCAAACGAGATGATTTTTAGAATTATTCAGTACATAAAATCAACAGATATTTGAATATATCTATGATGAATATTATTAATTAATAATAAAACGAAATTTTTATAAGTATATTAAATAAGTGTAATATTACATTGCTTTTGTTGTTGTATTTTCTCTTTATGCCTGACGGTGACTTTTAGTCGAACCGGTTAGTGAATAAACACATTTTTCTTTTTTTTTTCGTATCATTCATTGGATTTCTTTAAAATACACAAATATTATGTAATTATTATTATTATTATTATTATTATTATTATTATTATTATTATTTTATTATTAATTTCTTATTTTATTATTAAAGAAAATATTGGTGAATATGTAGGTACATATTATCATATACACACACATAATTCTGCAGGCGTGATGCGTACCTATATTTGTCAAAGTTGTCTGTATAAGCGTGTGTGCGTAGTCGATATAAATATGGGAAAATCGAAGCATTATTCAATATGTAGATTATATAATATTATACGAACGAATTACGAATATAACATTTATATGTTGAAATTTGCAAGTATCAATACGTTATGTCTCAATCGTCAACCGATAACACGTTCGCCCATTGCTCATTAATAATACGCACCACTGTACGTTACCTAATCCCGCCGTCGCACTGCGAAGACGGCAACCATAGATTTCGCGCCCACTCGGTAGGGAAGCACGACACAAACATCAACAACGCTTATATACCTTATTCTAAACGCGATTGCAACACCTAGACGGCAATAATATGACGACAATCAGAAGAATACTACTATATGCGCGTGTATTATTTTATATTTTATTTGACATACCAAAAAAAAAAAAATCTCGTGTAACGTACCTGTTTTGAGGTCCACTAGCAAACGACTGACTTCCCAAGTACTTTCATTGGAGTTCTGGACTTGTTCGAGTTGGCTCTGTACACATAGAAAAACGAAAAATATTCGTACACGTATATTGTATAATATTGCTGGTAAACATTTAATACAGTGGGCGCACGTTAAAAAAAAATCTAAAAAGAGTACCTACGCTTAAATTTACCACTGTAGACAGATAGATACGATAAATGCTTAAGTCACAACCACCAAAAGAAAATTATGAGCGACATCCTCCCCCCTCTCTTCGTTCACTAAAATATATCGACCACACGATTCAAAAAAACTAAAAAAAAAAAGACTTATTTTCTGGACTGCAGCGACGATCAACAACAACGCGCAACTCTAATATTTGCGCACTTTTAAATCGAAACAGTTTTGAAAAATTAAACTGCAACGGTTAGGTAACTGTTTTTTTTTCTTTAATTTATTCGTTTTGTTGTAATCTTGAAATTATTCCCTCCTCGAAAATTCCGGTTTTTCGATTTTTTCCTAGTACGGAAAACATATAATTTAACAATCACTAAAGTCTAAGGTAAATGATGTAAAATTTATTGAAAATATTTATAAATACAAAATTATAATTTTATAACAGTCTCTTAAAAAAAATTGTGTCTATTTAAATAAATAAACCCGTTTAACCTGCAAATACAAAATATACTTCTTTCACTTCGCCTACTATATTATACAAGTATAGGGTCCGCTATTCTTATATTTTTGCCCGCCACATTACATAACCCCCATCCACCTATGCTCGAAAAACCTTCAAATCCTCTTTAATAACGGCCACTTCTAACCGAATAACCTCACACCATTCGGACATTATAACATTTCCGCCGACACTTGATTTTATTTTCATCCCGTTTCATTCAACGCCCAACACTATTTTATTAAATTTTTAAAATAAAATCGATATAACTACGATATAATCGATAATCGTTTTAGAATTTACACGTTTTATACATAATATGGCGAAAATAACGCAGTCCAGCAATATTATAATATATTCGCACAACATTTACGAAAAGAAACATCGGAGAAAAAGTAATTATATATAAATATAGTTACTTTATATACGTTTTAAACGCGTTCGATTACATAAGATTTCACGTATAATCCAATTCAATGCGCACATTAAATCTGAAAGTTATCAAGAATTTCTTTAACCAATTGATTTTTAAAAAAAAACGATTCAATTAAATTGTAGTTTTCGCACCGTGCGCAATCATTCATATTTCATATATATACATAATACGTATTATCATCTATTTCGGTGGTTATAGACGATAAATTAAAAAAATAATATAGTAAGACCTCACTAATCCGACACTTCCTTTTCTCTTCCTCTTTCCCATACGCCAAAAGTGTCGTTTGTAAATTTGACTTTATACATTTGACAAAACATACCCGATGTGGTTTGAAAATCCACAACATACATACATCCGATAAGACAACACTTAAAGCCAAAGCTCGAATTGGGGAGAGGGGTGCGCAGGAGGACAAAGTTCGTTTTTTTTTATCTGCGTTCCCCAAATTTTCTTTTTTACTGGACGACCCCACATTATATTGAAATAAATTTTTGTGTAGAACGCTCAAATTTTATTTATTTTTATTATTATTATTATTATTATTATTATTATTATTAGCAGAGCTCCTCACTCTTTTTTAATTTTCCATACATACTACACATTTTTACCGTTACATTTAGAAATTAAATAATATTAATATTACATCAATTTTTCCATTAATTTTTGTACGTCGTTTCTTTTTTTTCTTTGGTCAAACCCTCAATAATCCGACAACAACCCCTGGCGTCCCATATACGTAAGTCGGACTAGCGAGGTTCCTTACAATAATACATAATAATAATAATATTACTGCGCACGAAACTAGTCCCTGCCTGCGGTATAAGTACAATGTGTGGTATTCGAAACACGGACGAAACACTTACCGGAAGCGCACTAGATCCCACCGGCGGCGAGTCGGTCGTCGTGTTGGAATTTGACGGCGGCAGGAACCAACGACGGTTGGACGAACCGGGGGGACTGCTAAAAGTGTGATTGCGCGACGGCGGTTCGTCTCCGGGTAACAACGACGACGACGACGAGGAGAACGGTCGTTCGTTACTAATGCCGTCGCCATTAGGGGAAGAAACTCCGGCCGTAGTCGACGCGTAACCCAAATCGACTTTCCACAAGGCTTCCACGAGCTCCACGTCCTGCGGGCAAAACGATTAAATCGAATAATAATAAATTATAATTATACAAAGAAAATATCACGGAATAACTTATCCGCGTGAATCTCACTCAATACTACAACGTTTTATGAACAATTCAATAACAATTAGAAAATTAATGTTTTGAAAAGCTTCAAATGTCTAGGAGTCGAAACAAATAGCCGCAATGATCATCACGAAGTAATACGATTACGGAACCGACGCTATTTTGCGCCGTACAAAACCTTCAAGTCTAATAGTTACTATATCGAAACAGCGATTATACAAGTGATTTTAGTGAATTCTATACGCGCGTGTAAAACGTGGCCAACGTCAAAAGAAGACGACGAGAAAAAGAAAATTCTTCCGGCGCATTTTCGGATCGAAAAAGAATGACCAAACAGGAGAGTACACGAAACACGATCGAATATAATGAAATCAAAGAACTTTTGGGAGAAGGAGATATAATACGAAAAATAAGCTAGCTGAGACGCATGTATGGAGATTGAATGACGTAACAAGGGACGCACTGAAAAAGGTATAAAAGAGACTACTGGGTCTAAAAGACGGATTGATGAACTTAAAATCAAAACTTCCGAAGATCTGCAGTCGATGACCAGCGGAAAAAATAGCAAATCTATTATTTCCTCTTTACTAGAGGAATGGATGGGCCTCAATAGCCTTTAAAAATTGAAGAAGAAAAATTTACGCGCGCGTATATTGTCTGTGCAAGCCCGTCGGTCTCGGCACAAGACGTGTTCGACTGTACGCGCTCTACGCGGATTGGTCGAATTTAAATTCCCGCTAACATTTATATAATCACACAATTTGCGATTATATTTTATCGTAATTTTTATACAAAAAATCCGTTCGATTTATTGCCCAAATTTTACGCGTTTCGAACTACATACTTATAAATCAGTACTTAATTAAATCAAAATTACCACCCTTCCCGATTCGTTATGAACCAAACAGATTACGTCAGGTATTAAATACAAATTACAATAATAATCTGAAGCGTTGAAATTAATTTGCCGTATATTGAGCGAGTAAATATCGTAAAACTGTTATAAAAAAAAAAGCAACAACCACACAAGGTTCGATAACTTGTGTAAACCTATACACAACACTTTGCTCGTTAACAACGATCTGAGCGATCAAACTTCTAAATAAATTGTAAAAACTATATTTACTTAACCTTAATACACTCACAGGTGCTGAACCGATCAGAGCACAGTCTTTATAAGCGGTGCCGAGACCGACTTCTGCAAAATAGCAAAAATACTAATGCGAATGCAAATCGCTATAAGGTACAAGCAATAGCAATATATGCGTTGCTTTAGGGCAGTAAAAAAACAATTTGAATATATTCGAAGTATCGACGAGCAGAGAAACCCGACCGCGCATTTATCGACAATTACATAACGACGACGACACAGGCACCATCTCTTACAGTCCACTATACTATATACGATTCTTATATCGAATAATGATTTTCTCCCATTTGTTTTTATCGGAAAATTAATAAAAATTATTTATGTTTCGAACGTCGTCGAAATAATCGGTAATTTTAAAATTACAGGAGTTTTGCATTTATATAATTCGCGAGTGCGCGTGAAAAACGTGTTGAGTCACCAAATCGTGAATAAAATGAGTTAATTACAAAAAAAAAAAAATCTTTATTTCGGGTTGGAATATGTCAAGTCAATTTACCCAATATATAATACAACGGTGTTGTTTCAACGTGCGTTTTAGGACAAGTCATATTTTTGTGCGTTTTAAGTGATGTGTGACATACACAGTGCGTCCCATAGATTTAAATACTACAGCCACAGACAGGTTACAAAATAATTTAAAAATCGTTTTAAGCAAATTTTTCATTCAATCGCCATTAAATTCTATACGACTTCTGGTACGGTCCTCCAATGGCAACGTCAAGGTTTTTCGAATTGAACCAATTGTGGAAAAACGGTTCCCGCCTTGAGCTCCATCTTCAACTTCGGGAACGGGAAATAGTCCGGAGAACTTGAATCTGGCGAATACGAGTGCGGTGGGAGGGGGGTAATCGAGTAGGTACTGGAATCATTTTTCTTGCCGAAAATTGAATGATAATCGTTGGAGCGTTGTGTCACGCGGTAACAGAAAATACCGATATTTCCACAAAGCGGGTCTAACACACGTTAAGAAAACCCCTCTCAGCGTGTTTTTAATTTTTGAAACAGCAATTTTTTTGGTCACGGTGAATTCAAATCGTTCAATGTCGGCTAAAAACTGACCGTGACACCGAAGTGTATAACCAATAAAAGCACGGGACATAACTGACTCGCCATGAACAATATTTAACGTTTGGAACGTTTCTGTAGCACGTTTTCCTAACTTAAAACAAAATTTTATCGCAATTCGTTATTGGCGATTTTTTTTGTTCATTATAACCGCCATCACGAACACTCCGCGTTAGACGCGATCGCATATTGTCGGAAATAATTCGATACGTGCGAAACTTTGTACGTACGAATCAAAACGAGTGCAGTCAAAACGGTTGTCTCAAAACTAATTGGCACGCACATATACGGTACCTAAAACACAAAACGTTAAAATGCTCTTCGTGGCGTTCTAGGTTAAGAGTTTATTTTCGCTCTACACTGAAAAAGTTCTGAAACATCATTGATTACTAATCACCTGGCGCGTTAAAAACAAGTATGGAGTTGAAATTTTCAAGGCCGGAAAATATCTATATGCAACGACTGCGCAGGCCTACAAGT
This sequence comes from Slavum lentiscoides, assembly GCA_032441835.1. Classification (NCBI taxonomy): domain Eukaryota; kingdom Metazoa; phylum Arthropoda; class Insecta; order Hemiptera; family Aphididae; genus Slavum; species Slavum lentiscoides. The sequence continues at coordinate 16,198,378 of CM063706.1, read as the reverse complement.
GAATGCGCGTACAGTAATAAAATATGACATTGAGTAGGAAAAATATTGTCGCGCAGGCGAGGAGACGTTTGCGCTGCATCGTTTCGAAAAATGGATGAGAAAATATACACATACACAAATAAAAGTCCGGTACGTTGCACAGCATATTATGTGAAAACCAATACGAGCGGGTCCCCGCGTATACACACAGGAATTGTTTAACATTTCATTTTCCTTCTTTGGATTTTTACGGCGTATATACAGGGGGGAGCCGGCGGCAGCCATGTTTGATATCACCGCCGCGGCGGCGGCAACGAGGGTGAAAATCCCTGTGCGTGCATTGTGTTAATGGCGACGGGATCGTGATTGCAGCGTCGCGTAACGCCATTAATCACTCGGCGGGTCCCCTGCTCACCCTCGCTGCCCTCTCCTCCCCTAACAAGACGAGGCGGATACGTCCCTAGGGATCACCGCGCGCGCACAAAGCACACACACGCGTTTCCCTCGTCGGCGTCGGCAGCAGCAGCAGCGGCACGGCCAAGTCGCTCTAGTGCAACAGAGCAACGCGGGTAACGTAACTCGCGAGCCGCGCACACTGCACCAAAAAACCGACAACGCGTACACCACCCCTCGCATATAAACGCGGACAACAAATACTTCGGTCGTATATTGCGAATAGATTCGACTGGGAGAGGAGGAGAAAAGCGCGTCTCGCCCGTCCGATTTCCCATTCATTCCGTTTCCCGTATTATTATTATTATTATTACGCGTAAAATATATTATTCGCACGTCACTATCGCACCTCCCCCGTCACTCGTTTACTATATATACCGTGCGAGTATTTTTGGACGCCATCTCGTATGTACACGAATTTCGGTATTTATATGTTGTGTACGGAGACTGGAGAAAGAGAGAGAGAGAGAGAGAGAGAGAGAGAGAGACATGTCATATGAATGCGCGATTCGTACAATGTACGCAGAGTGTACCACCGCAAGCGTTTCAATGAAGTTATCATATGCCGCGCGCGCACGAACCCCGAGCATCTGCAATGAGCCGACAAACGGCGACAAGGCGCGGCCGGACGACATAATTTATAGCGATTCGCCGCGTTCTCTGTACATCTCTGTATATACATGGGCACCCGCAGGAAATTTATCAGGGAGGGGCTGAATAAAATGTCTACGATAGAAGGTCTATACGTACATTAGTTCGTAAAGAATATACATTGTTCGTTTCTTTTCTTCGTCAATATTAAATTTATAAACCTATATTTGTACTAGTCAAAATATCAATGAAATGTCTATTTAAACCAGCGTTTCTTAAAAGTTTTTTATCCGCGGAGCCCATTTTAACGTCCGCTTTTATCGCGGAACCCCAACTTTGTTTCAACGGTTTTAATGCGACATTTTATATACAAGGATTATTTGTAGCAAAAGCGATAATAATTTCGTATAATACTGATATTTATTCGATTCGAAAAACATGTTCAAAATTAACCAAAAGTTCTTAAAGTACCGGACTATAGTCGCCGCACTGATCTTTAGTTTATTACGCGGATTTTCTAGAATATTTCGAGAAAAAAAAAACACTCAAGTCTCGCGGAATCCCTGCAGGGACTTAAACACAATTTAAGAAACACCGATTTTAAACAATAATAAAAATAAAAAAATTGTCAAAATTATATTTTTATATAATTATATAATTACGGGGTGGCAAGGTGAGGCGATGCCACACGGGGACCATCCTCGTACGCAGAGGCGAACGCAGGCAGGGTTAAAATGCCCCAGCCCCGAAATTTAAGACATATAAAATACGGAATTTTCGAATTGTACTTTACGCGAAATTAATAGTATGACCAATGAATGAAATGCATTTGCATGTTTTTTTTTATTGCTACGTATAGGAAAACACGGTAAGCGAGGTACAGATCCGTTTCACGACAATAGCGTAATGAAAATATAAAGTTTAATAGCGCATACTTTCGGTGTTTTGGCATATAGCAGATTTATTTTGGAGTCATTATCGTACATATTATACGCGGAGAATTAAAAATCAATTCAATACACCTATATATTTTATGGTATTAAAAACACTACAGATCAACTCGAAATTGATACATTTTAAATTAATAAAGAAAACGATAATTTCGGAATTAATATAAAAGAGTGTATTCTATTTTATTTTATTTTTATTTTTTTTTTACGATATATAAAGTTCCAGTTGAGATACATGGAACTATTTAGAGAAAATATTCATAATATTCAAATGAAAATATTCATATTCATAACGTAATTATACTTTTATTAATTATTCGCACGATTTACAGTAATATATACTTATATACGTAATAGTGAGCTCTTACTAGTCTCAATGAATTCAATAATAAATACAAATAATACTGATTAAAAAAAAACGTGCAGATTTTAAATAACTACACGTTTTTTCAATCGGTATTATATATATATATTAATAATAAATTATTGATTGTCGTTTGAGTATTCTTTAAAAAAAAAAAAAACAGAGTTCACAATCGATATACTGTAATAATTTACACAGACGCTGCGATTTTTAATTGAAATTGTTTTAGTCATAGTATAATGTAAACGAGTATTGTAACTCTTTAACTCTTCGTGCATGCGCATTAGAGCAGAAAATGTCTCGTTCAAGCGAACGCAAAAAGATTGAATGAATAAATAATTTATATGTTGTACATATTGATGAAACGGGAGATGAATGCGCAAGGATCCAGGAAACAATTGAAGATCAAAATCGTATGGTATAAACGCGCGTTATCAACATCATGAATAGGCACAAATTAAAAAACCCATTATATATACATTCGAGTTTACAACAAATTGCTCGTGCTTATCGAATGTATTAATAATGTTTTATATTATATACATCTACTACATATTATTATCGTATGTTAACACCGTACTATACACGTGTTATTACAACATTTTTACAACGACGAGTAACATAATTCACACAAACAAAAAAAAAAACGAAACCATCAAAACTGTGCTGCAGGGATGGCTGCAGATTTTATTAATATTCAATAAAAAAAAAAAAAATAGAAATTACGAAAAAATACCTAATAATAAACCGATAAAAATTGAATAACTTTATAGTCGAAATCATGTTCTGCACACACTTCCAGTAAATATATTTAGTTTAAGGCGTTCATCAAACTGCCCACATATTATATAGAAAATTAATTAATGATAGAACATAAATCGTATGGTACGTATAGCGATTAAATACTTAAGTACCAACACAATTACGCTTACACAATCAAATTTTAAAAAATATATATATATATTTTTGAAAGCATTTTATGGGGTTTTTTTTTCTTTGATAATCTGGTACAAGAAGACGAGTGACAGCATATACGTTTTTAAATACTTCTAAAATAATTGTTGCTTTTGGTACTTTTTTCTTTACTTTAAAAAATACATAAAACGCTGAAATCGTTTACTATTTAATACCGTATAAACTATAAATCGCATTGTTATTAAAATTTCCAAAATGAAATTAGCTATATGAATATACTTGACAATAGGTTTGAACTATTATATATAAAACAAAAATTAAAATGTATTTGCTGAAGAATGCAATAAAAATAAATCATTAAATAAATCAATAAAAACTCGTATTAACAAATTTCTTCAAAACTATAAATATTCGTCCATTTTTTTTTCGTATTAATTCGTTACGTAATTGTGACAAAAAAAATCATACTGAGGGCTGGGGAAACGTACGTACCCTATTTCGAATGCAGCCTGCAGCTGCCATTTTTTGCAATGTGTCGCACGACTTATTTATAAGTATTTTAAAACCAATTTTAGTAAAAATTTATATAGAGATAAAACCATTATTATTTCATTTTGCTTATCCGCCAAATTGGTATTAATTATTATCATTATTTTTACTTTATTTTCTGTAATGAGTCTCTTCAGGCACATGGTATTTTCCCGAGCTGAATTCTCGTCCTAATCCGTCTCTGCATTTAAATACTTGAAAAACAAGAACTGCGTAGCAAATTCGTTATGAGAAACAAAGTCATACAACACTACAAAATATATAGTATAATTTTATTATATATATATATATTTTCTTTTCTTTTTGTAATTATATAAGCAAGTTTAGAGTATATATATATATATATATATATATATATATATATATAATGTAAGTATATAATTTTACATAAAATGTTTAAAACAATAATAAGAAGAGGAAAATTTTTCAGGAAGAGATTTCTGATCAAATATAAATTAGAAATTTTCGACTTACTACTTTTTCGATAATCCTAATTTACTGTAATATATGTGACATATCTATATTTTAATGCATATTAATACATATTTAGCCTTCACATAATCAGATACAATCAGAGAACAAATGTATTCTATTCTGCGACAATAAAGGCAAGTTTATATACGAGTAATCCATATTTATTTTTTAAATGTCGGTGTGGTTTTTCAATTTCAATAATTTCGTATCAACTTTTTGACTTCTATCGAGTACGTGACTATACGCAAAAGGTTAGAGCACCACGTTATCATTTGTTTGTCATCACCTAATAATGTAACTACGCGTTATCGTTTATTTACGTTATCAAACGTACTTTTTCGCTTTCAGTTTTATTTTTAATGTACATAAAAAAACTAGAAAAAAATGTTTTTTCGTGAGTACTATTAGTACACTTATCTATACATTTAATTTATTAATTTTTATATAAATTTAAAATTATATACATATATATATATATATATATATACACTTTTAAGTAATAAACGATACAATTTCTTATATCAATTATCATTTTTGTGAAAAGTTGATATTGTTTTAATAAGGTCGGGGGATAATAACTGGTTTCTGCTAATATATAATATTAAATATACGAACATATTTTTAAATTATCGGTTTCTAATAATTAGAAAGTTGTTAACGTAAATACAACAGAAATATATCTATTTGAATTATCAATAAATTACCCTCGTGTATTTTGTTGACTTTGTTACGACAAAACCAAAACCAAGTTCTAATAACCGGTTTGAAAATACATAAAAATTATTTGTTTGTCACTTGACGCATATTTCGCTGAGTTCATTTATTTCATTTAATAATTTTTCAAAACAAATTAATTAATATCGTTCACCATTATTTCGGTACAAAAAAAAAAAAAAAAAAAACATTAATTTTTAATTGTCAGTATAAATAACAAACTACGACAACTATTATTGCATGAAATATTAAGAATCTTTCAGAAAAAAAATGTCTGGTTGTTACATACATTAAAAACATAAAAGATTAATTCCGATAACGAATTTACACTGCATTATTAGATGAAAACAACAAAATGATAACCCGTGGTGCTCCTATATACGTACATAGGCATATCGACCACGTTTACCTCGTACCCCCAAGTAATTCGAAGTAGCATCGTGTTATCAACTAATTACAACAACAATTATGTGATTTAAATAAATAATTAATAACTTTACCCCATTTTACTTCCCCTCTCATCGGTCATCGAACTGCACACGCGGTATAACAACCGATTTATATATATATATATATATATACATCACGTAATTCTTCTTCTTTTTTTTTCTTCGGAGTACACAGATGACCATACATCAAGACCTCCGTCCATCTGATCCTCCTGCTTCTAGTTCTTCAACATCTTTCTCGGCTACGCATCTTTCAATCTCGTTTCCGGTCTTACAAGGTGTCTTTTTTTTTTTTGCCGCATATACAAACGTAATATCGAACAAACACCGTCGTGTATAGACCGCGGTGAAATCGCGCATTCATACGCGTATATAGCCAGTACGGAACGATAGGTAAAAATATGGGCGAAAAAAAACAAATTGTATACCGGCGAAGATTTTTTGCTTCGGTTTCTTTGATCGACGTCAAACCACGACAATGAATATATACCTAAATAACAACAATATTACCCGAAATACGTATACAATACCACAGATCATTAGCTATATATATATACGTACAAATATATAAATATATATATATAAAAATACGAGCGCCTTTTCGCGCGCGTATAAGTGCATAATATAACGCGCGTGTAAATCGCCAGCGCGCCCGCCGCGTTTCTTTTTCGGATGATTGGACAAAATATTAAACACAACAGCACATACGTATATATATTTATTATATATAATATACCGTGTGAAAGTTGATTTTTCGCGGGAAAAAAACAGCTCGCCGCACCGTTAACAATTGGCATCGCGGCAAATAGTTTTTATTTTTCATTTCGTTTTGCTTCTCAGCGAGGTGATATTTTTCTTTTCTTTTCTTATTTTATATATTTTTTTCTTCCTTCGTTTTCCTTGTATATATATATATATATATAAACAGTGGCTACTGTCCCAAAAATACACTATGTGTAATGCTAAACTATAGTAAATACAACACCACTCTCCCTTCAAAAATAATTTAAAAATTAACGACAAACTTATCGTTTAGTGTAAGTGTACTATTTGCTCGGAAAAATATTTCATCGCGTTCGCTCGTCGTAACTTATCATCGACTAAGATCTTCCAACATATTTTTTTTCAATCATTCCGAGTATTGCAGTTTTAATCGATTTTAGTTTTAAAAAGGATCTTTCTGCATAATATGCATAATATATAGAAACACGCTTCAGACTAGTGTTTAATACTGGGAAATTACAAGCCACGTTGGAAAAACTCTGAATACAGTTTTAATGTTTCCGAGTTACACATATAGTGAAATTTGTGTATATTTACGGTTTGAAAGGATTTCCAATTTTTTTTCTCGATAAATTCTTCTTCGGATGATTCCAATAAGTATATATATATATATATATATATATATATATATATATATATACTGTCTTCTGAGTCACGAATATAATGTATAATTGATGAAATCGTTAAGTCTTTCTGCAGGTAATGTCACAGTTTCCTCAAGTTTATACCGCGTATATTTGATGGAAACGAATAAATTCATTTCTTATACAACGCGTAGTTTGGTCGATACATTTTTATTTCCTATATTCATTTAATTGAAGAAAAAGAAAAAAGAACCAGTAGTCTTTATAAATGCCAACTGCTTACGTCTTTTAAAATATTTACCTACATTAACTGCGATAATATAAATATTTTTTTTTTCTGAATTTGATGTGTTGATTAATTAAAAATATTGTTATGTACTCGTATTTCAAAAACATTTTTTTTACATATTTTGATAAAAATATAGGTACATATTTTAATTTTTTTTTTTTTTATTACAATAAAATCCGTTCTCTATATAGTTATAACTAGGAGACGGATGTTGTAGTACTAAAAAACTAGTCAAATTCATTGCAGTATTGCACTAAAAAGTACCAAAAATTGCACATAAAATATTTAAAATTGCACTAAAAAATAACAATGTTTTGTTATGAATGTTTTAAATTTACTGTTATAATGTAAAATTTTATAAAAAAAAACATATATATATATTTTACAACTATATCATTGATTAAATATACATATATAAATAAAACAATTAATACAAATATACATCATATAATCATGTCATCACTAGCTATATCATCATATTACACATCATTGTATTGCATTACAAGTGCCTGTTATTTAAATTTTCAAAATCGAACCCTCATCGATTTGGAGCTAATAAGTTCTTATACCTCAAAAACCTTCGTTCCACGTCGGTCGATGTAAGCGGAGCGTATTTAAACTAAGTTAAATCGCTTACTGTCAAGTCTTCGGGTAGACCATCGAACAGTTTTCCTTGTCCAGTGAGTATATCATTAATTTTAATAACGGTTTCAAATCCGGTATTATATAAGATAACATTATTAGACGTTATGGCTGGCGGTATATAATTTTATCTATAATACGACGGTCGACGTTCGACTATAACTAAAATAGTTGTATAAACGAGTAAATTCAATAAAATTGCAATAAAAATCCAAAAATTGCGAAAAATTGCACTTTTAGTTCATTTTAGTTCATTCTTATATGACACGCATTTAAAACGTACTTAGCAATAAATTGAAAAAGTAGAAAAAAAAAAATTGCTAATGCAACAACATCCGTGTCCTAATTATAACGCGTCTACAAAAAAAGGACCGCAAGATATTATACAAGCGTCTTCCGCTACATCTACTCATCTACAATAACAGTTAATCGACGATCATTTCGAATGATTTCGTTCGTTTTTTTTTCATTCTGCGCGTAAAAAAACCCCCCGTTTCCCCTCCACCCAGGAGGATATCATATAAATACGGGAGTAGTCGAACTGGTTCCCGTTTGGAAATGGGTCTAATTTATGTATATATATGCATGTATATATAATAGGTATATTTATATATATAGTTGTATATAGTTGTGAGACAAGTCATAAATTTAAAATTACCAATATTTTCAAATTATATCTATACACTCGTTATTGTTATTACTGTACTCCCATATCGGGGCTAAACATTCACAATCTTGTTTGCTATTTAGGTGTTAACCAATTTCAATTGATTATTTAAAGAAATTACGTGAAATCTACATTACGTGAAAAATAATTTTTAAAAATCAATGTGTATCTGGCACATTTTTACTCATTCACCATTGATTACAATATATAGTATATAATCTATATTCGATGACATTACACTAAGGATGATAGTACCTATTAAGTATGTAAAAATAGGAAGGCAAATAAAAAACTATAACAGTAAAAATAGTAGGTACTTGCATTTTATTAAATTCGAGAAACTTAATTTACTATGTCATTTAATTATATATGTGCGTACTATATACTATACCATATACATAGGAAACAATTCGGCCAAACGGGAACCAATTCGGCCAACACCTGAATATTAATGAGTTTCAAACGAGAAACAATTCGGCATCACCCATAAATACACGCGCAACGTATTTTACAATTATTATTATTATTATTATTATTATTATTATTATTATTATTATTATTATTATTATTATTATTATTATTATAAATAAGTTATTATATACAATGCGCGAGTTTACTGCATCACGCAGTGTACCACCACGCAGTCTAACTGCGCGCTGCACACACACACACACACACACACACACACACACACACACACATATATTATATTATACGGCGCGCAGTTTTCCCCATGGGAGTCGTCGTCTCGGCTGGGCGGCATGACAATCGCGTGTGCCGCGGCCGCCCGCGGGAACCGCATAACGCGCGGCGCGTTATAATAATACACAATGGCGTAGATATACGTATTATACGCGCGCGTCGAGCGTCTAAGTAGCGTGGTACGTGAAACGTTTTTTTTTTTTTTTTCCAAATAGAAATCGTCGACGAAGCGTTGTGAAAATATTTGGACAGATGACGACGAACGCCGCCGCCGCCGCAGCGCGCGCGTTCGCGGGCATTTGCATGCCGCCGCGCGTCTCCCCGCCGCGCGAAACGCGCGAAGAAGCGGCGGCGGCGGCGGCGGCTGCTGCGGCGACGCCGCGCGCGCGTACGCCACATTGCACCGTACGCGAAATCGACGCCGACAGTGACACCGATCGATCAACCGTCGATTATTATTTTGATCGTGTTGTGATATGTTGCGCGTGTATGTGTGTGTACGCGACGGCGGCGGCGGCGGTTCGGGAAAATCGATCGCCCATTATTATTATTATTATTATTATTATTATTATTATTATTATTATTATTATTATTATTATTGAGCGTCACAACATCGGCCATTTATTTATTGTATCGCGTTCAGCCGCGTTTTACAGAAACGTGACGGAGATGTGTCGAATTTTACGCGCTTCGCTCGCACATGTATGTATATCGTGAGCAGAACGGCGCGCAATAACGCGCAAACGCGACGTCTTGTTGCGGGACCAGAACGAAAACGCGCTTTTATTATATCTCGTGCGCGTGTAAATATAAAGGGCCGGATTAAGCACGGAGCCCATAAGAATCCGCGGGCTTTAAGCCCAAAAATATTGAAGACCTCGAAGGAGATATTTCTTTTTTCTCAGAACGAACTCATACTACATATATACGTGTGTTGAGTTTTGAGTTTATTGAAAATTTACATATTTTATTCTTATAATAAACGACGTTTTTTTTTCGTATTACTTACATTCGACAAAATTTTATTAGGAATTATAATAATATCATTATATCGAGTTATTGGCAGACGTGTTAAGTATTCGAATAGAAGTGTTCGAATACTCTTTTCGAATACTATTTTTTTTTTTTTTTTGGTATTTGTATTCGAAACTAAAATACTTTTCTGCAAACATAGCGAAATATCAATAATAATAGTTTCACGTTGTTGTGCTCGGGTTTATAAAATATTTCGATCTTTGACATTTAGCGATTGTCAGTGCTATAGCATTAAGTCATCGTTATCGTCGTGCCTGTATATCCATTTTTTATTAAATATTCAAAAAAAAAAATTATATGTTGATAATTAGATTGAATTGAAGGTGCAATCAAAATTATTAAAAAGTTACAAAGTTACAAAACTTAAAAGTATTCCTAAGTATTCGGAATACTTTTTAAAAGTATTTGTATTTAAATACATTAAAGAAAAAGTATACTCAAATACATATTCCGAATACAATTCAACTGAAATATTCGAATATGTATTCGGAATACAAAAACAAAAAAAGTATGGTTATTGATAATGTAGCAAGGGCTTCCCCTTCGGACAACCAGGATCCAAGCCCGCCGCTAAACTCATAGTCCGGTCCTGCTCATATATAGGTGCAGCCAGTGGCGTGCTCAGGAATTTCGAATGGGGGAGGGGGATTGAAATGTTTTTTTATAATTTACATTATGTGATATGTCTTATTATATAATAAGACAAATGTATCTTCCAAAAGCCTGATGAAGAATATATAAAACCTTTTCCATAATGTGTAATTAAAAACATAATAATGACCTCCTAACAAGATTAATATATATGTTACGTATTAATATATATTACTTTTATACTACACATTTACATAAATAATGTATAATTTGTTTAACATAAAATAATTGAGTAATCATGAAAAACCCATACTGAAAATATTGACTCTGTTGGTTTTTTTATTTGTAGAGTAATTATATTTGCACTGGGGAGAGGGAGAGTGACGAAATATTAAAAATCTTATAAATACATTATACAGATTTTCCGATTACCATATAATATATGGTATTACAACAATACGCGGCCAACAAATTCTGACCGTTTCTAAATATTAACAATTTTATAGCACGCGGGCGAAACGTATCTCTCGAGAAAATTCGTAAGCGGGTATACAATTATTTTATATTTAATTGCTGTCTGCACTTGGCAATGGAAAATTTCGTGCAGTTGACGCCAATACCTGTCAATAATTTCGTTTCTGAAATGGAGACTAAAACCATTTTCCAAAAGACACCGCGCGCGATCAAGTATATATAGACGCCAAAACTAACTTTTTTCCCCGTCTGTTAATGCGGATAGGCTCAAATTTTCCGTGGTTACCGATCTTGGCGGTTGTAAAAATTGTTGTAGAATTTTTTTTTTTTTAGTACGCGATTCGGCCGAGTGAAAAACACTATGTCATATACTTAAATTATGTACGCATATATATGGGAATATTCTAAAAACGTTTTAAACACGAACGCATTATTATTATTTTAATAGATTATTCGAAATTCAAACTAGGTACTACAATTCAGCAGTACGCAGAGCCGGATTAAGGAGGGGGCTAAGATGGCTAAGATTGGGGCCCCTAAGGAATTGCTGGTTCTTATACACATCTACTGAGATTAATGCAGATTGAAGTTAAGTTAAATGTGTTATCAAATATATCTATTGAAAATGACATATGCACAAAAAACTCTCATTCGACGATGTTTTGGACACTTTTGCACCAAGCAAAGCCAGAAAAAAATGTTTTACATAAACTATTATTTGTATATTTGCTTATTGTTATTATTTATTATTATTATTTATAATTATTATTATTATTATTATTATTATTATTATTATTATTATTATTATTGTTGTTGTTGTTGTTAAATGTTATTGTCTAATACATTATTGTTGTAACGTACCTACTTAATTTCGGACGTGAAAATATTTATTAAAAAAATAATAATATCAAGTACACATTTCTATGTATTTTTAATTGATGTAACGCCCTCTCCCTGAACTTTTTTTTGTATCACTATAAATATACATATAAACGTATATATACGAGTACATGTAAGAAATTTTTTTTTTTTTTTTTGTAAAATTAGGGCTCCCAGATTGTGTTAGCCCAGAGCCATTTTTTCATTAATCCGGCTCTGGCACTGGCTCTTGTTCACATAAATGTAACTATTAGGATTGTATCGCATAAGCATATCTTAATCCCCGGATATACCCATAACAGCAGCTATATAAATAAAATATACAAATTATATACGCCTTATAACAACGTAAATATTATGTATATAAGTCAAACGGTTTAACCGTTCACGGGCGAAACCGGGTAGTAACTCTCAGTTATTGTGTAGAACAGCGGTTCCCAAGCTTTTTTCCCTTCCGTACCCCCTAAGCTTAATATTTTGATAGATTGTACCCCTCATTAAAACTTTTTAACTTTTTCACATATTACATAACTATACACTTAAAATATTTAAATAAAAATAACAATAATATAATATAATGTATAATATATTTTTACATTTTGTAATTATAAACGCGCAAAAAAAGAAATGGATTATTTTACTTATTTAATGAATAAAAAAATTGTAATGTAAAAATTTTAATGAAATCCTTGACCTTGTTTCGAATTACATAGTTTTTTTTAAAAAAATCAGGTTCAAATGATGCAAAATATAATCTTAAATCTGCCAATCTGGAAATGCGTTTAGTTTATTTCTACACATATTTTTAATAAAGACGTAAGATGAAAACGCTCTTTCAACCAGCTCCGTTAAGTTTTTATTTGTGTGACACAAGTTTTTATTTTTAATAACTTCTATTGCATATTTTTCCGCCATTATCCAATTTTTTTCGCGTACCCCAAGGTTGGGAACCGCTGGTATACAATATAAATGAAAATAAGAAGTCAATTTGAAAACTATTCAAATCCCTATTATAACATTATTTTTTTTTTTTTACACATATTGTATAAAACGCAGTGGCCCCAATTCTCGCGCTTCAATATACCTATAAACAGAACGCTATACGATATTATAAAAAAATATATAGTCGGCGGATATCATACAGATAGCTTTGTCACACGCGTGTAGTAACGCGGCAACAAATAAGCGCGTTGTTCCCGCTGTCATCGTCACGCCGAGTTGGCGAAAGACCGCCGCCGCCGCCGTCAAGCGGGGCACGACACGGGGAAACCACCTCTCCAACACCCCCCCCCCCCACCAAACACCGCGTAATAAGCGCAGCACGTTGTCGCGTCTTTGGCGGCCGTGAAAAACACACCCGTGAATCCGGCCACGGCGGCGCGGCGGTACGATAGGTGTGACGACGATGGCAGTACATTTTTTTTTGCTCTCTTCTTCCTATATAATATACGGTTTATTTCTCATTATAATATACATACATACAATACGTTATTTTATATATATAAAAAAAAAAGTTTTTTTTCATTGCGATTATAATATAATATTCTATATACGCAGTTTTTCGTGCGTTCACCGATATTTATTTAACACGCGCACGGCACGACGACGACGTGTTGATTGTTTTTTTTTTTCCATCATACGTTCGAGCGTTTTTTTTTACGATTTTTTTAATTTTAGATTCTGAGCGGAGCGAGGGATCTAGTGGTTTTACAATGATGTTTATTCATTTTTTTTTTTTCTATCCTGTGTACGGATTTTCGACCAGAAGGAGTGCTCCGATCTCTTCGGTCACAGTTTGTTTCCGGCAGCAATTCGCATCTAGTTGGTACTTTAGAGAGGTCATTTTTCGATTTTCTCAAAAGCACCTAAAAATATAATTCAAAAACGCTAAAAATGCAATTTCGTCTTAATCGATTGTTGTTTATTTCTTCGTAATTTTGAAACTAATATAGTCATAGAAACCTGAAATTTTCACCAAATACATAACTTTAGACTATATTTACGAGAAAAATAAGCTCAGCTCAGAATCGTTTTATCGAATGCAATGACTTAACACTGCTTTCAAATTTAAAATAAAAACAAAACTCTAAAATCTTTATCCAAGTAATTCACTTAAGCGATATCCACAACACCCCGCGGCTCGTTACCTTTTTTTTATATCCGAAATTCATGTCGCACGCATCGCGTAATTTTAAATTCCCGTAGATTTACCCCCCTTTGAAACTCCATTAAAAGTCAGCACTAAGCTACATATATTTTTAATACAGTTATTTGGGTTGTTTTGATCAAATATAAAACATAGCGGATACCCGACGTGATCTACTACCTACGCTAAAAAAAGAAATACATTTAGTTTATTTATTAGAAAAAAGGAAATTTTGTTTATTAACTTTTTTATCTTAATGATATCGGATAAATAATATTTTGAGTTTTTTCGGTAGGTGCGTGTAAACATAACGATTTTTCGGCGTTCCAACTCTAAAACAAGCAACATATAATTGACCGTGCAAAAAACAGGAATTTATTGTAAGTTCAAACCAGCAACACTTAGCGATTGGTCTTGAGCCTTGTTGACGGTTATAGCGAAAGCCAGACGCACTGGAAACTGTAATCGCTTGAAATCAAATGGCAAATCAGTTGAAATCATTGGAGTTCGTGGTATCAGCACATCTTCTCCTTTACATTTGCCGCTGCAGATGGCTGTGGCTTCGATTAAATTTGGCGACAGTTTTTTTAACAGCAAGTCTTGTTTCGTTGCACAATATCAATATATATATATATATATATATGTAGTATCAGAGAAAATATGTGACAATAAGATTTCTATCTTCACATTATTGAAATGGGAAAAGTCGAAAATCGACTTCATGAATGGGCCGAATGCGCCTAATGCTTTTGTTTTAGTGGTCTAAAACCATCTTCGCACTATTGCCTTTCTAATGAAACCGGTTTGGGGCACATCGGTTGGATGGTTTCAAAGTCTATAACGGACATGGGTAGAAACAATTTTTGTGTTTTATATATACAAAATATAGATTACGATTGAAATTAATTTATAATAAATAAGCTAGACGGATTGGTTCGATTTTTGTTGTATTATACAGCGTAGTGTATAGAATAAATTTAAATATTTAATACATATACGCAGTGGCGCAAATGGGGCTATAGTCCCCCCTCTAAAATAAATAAATAATCAGTTTTTTAGTAGGTACAATAGTAGATAACATATAAATGAATTAATTATCAGCCTCAGCCCCCCACAAAAAAATACAAATCCTGGCTACGCCATTGCATATATACGTAAACATAAAAGCGTCTAACAAACCCCCCCCCCCACATCGAAGCTATAGAACATATAATATTATCCCCTAAAAGTAATAATTAACGCGCGCGTGAGAACTATACAAATATATTTACAAAAATAATACTTAAATCCTTTTTAACAATATATACATATATACGTATATATAGATACATATAGATACCGCAGATGATATAGCGTGCGATTCGAGAATACTGCAGCTGGCTTTCAACGTGATTTTTCTTTTCTCAGTTTGTATATGTTTATTTCGTGAAGAAAACTTTAGTTAAAGAAAATATAAAAATAATAAAATTAATAAACGAAGAAAAAAAATATGAAAACTTTTTTATACAGTAATTAAAAAACATACATTTCACAGGCTTAAAATGTCGACCACGCAGATTATCTATATTTCTGTTTTAAACGCGAATCAAAATAATAATACAACAAAATACGCATTAAATATATTTTTAAATAGGATGTATAGCACTTATAATCGAAAATTAATTTCCATAACTGCACCTATATCACAATATCATTATATTTTCAATTTTTATATTTATAATTTATAAATACTATAATAAATGC
This sequence comes from Slavum lentiscoides, assembly GCA_032441835.1. Classification (NCBI taxonomy): domain Eukaryota; kingdom Metazoa; phylum Arthropoda; class Insecta; order Hemiptera; family Aphididae; genus Slavum; species Slavum lentiscoides. Next base: position 16,182,405 of record CM063706.1, on the reverse strand, counting down.
CGCACGATGCGCTGAGATACGAGTGTTTAAATACACATAAAATACCCGAATATCGCCCCTGTATTGTTTATATACTTTTTTAAAATCCATATTTAAAAATTTAAACCCATTAAAAATATAAATTATATATATACAAGTTCCAAATTTTTTTTTCCACTTTTTAACGGTTAATTTTTTTTTACACAAAGCATATATTATGATTATGAATATTAGAATAGATACATATCGTATACGAATTCACAAATACTATATATAACTTAAAATATTTTCAAAATACAAAAACTGATTTTTTTAAGAATGACAAGTCCAATGTGGTGTTAAAAACACTTTAACAATACTACATAATATATAATATAGTTCCCATAAAGACATGAACAATTATAATTCTGATACGGTAGGTATATATATAGACTACAATTCCAATAGTGTTCTTTACAAAATAAAACTAAAAATATATATATATATACTCGTATATACATATACGTATATGCATCTTGAGTCTACAATATCTAAATATGAAATCTTTTTTTTTCATATAAAAAGCATTATTCTTATAAAAATGTGTATAATATACTACTATATATATATATATATATATATGTAGTATTAACAAAACAAGAAATCTTTAGAAAAAATAAATATATAAAAGAGTTCAAAACAAACATAATAACGGCATCATATAATCACTAATAAAATGTTGGTTCCGAATAAAACAATTTCGTTTGTGCAATTATTACATTCGGTTATAAAAACGATTCTGAGAGGATGAGCTTCGGTATAACGCATTTAGTCGACAAATTTGAAATGGTTATAAAAAGAAATTGCGACTTAACGATTTTCAAGATTTTTTGAATATACACATTTACCCCTGTATAGGGTATTATCAATAAAACGACAAAATAATCTATTTTTGGATCCTAATGCTACGAATATTTGTATACGAATGACGTAATATTTTTAATTTCCGAGTATAGCTCGATTTGACTGTGGATTGGGAAAAAAAATATTTTCCATCCTAAAAACAGAAAAAAACTATATTTTATTTATTGATTTATTCGACAAATTCCGTTTGCATTTCGTTATTTCTATAATAGGTTCGATATATTGAAACCGAACTGTTTTCTGTTTATTTACAGGGTTCGGATATTTCCAATTCTTGAGTTCGGTTCGGAAATCGAACAGTTCGTAATACATCAAAATCTACAATTGCTATAATAATAGCCCAAAATTAAAAGAAATATTCTGAAAAATTTGTCTCGTTAATACACTCCAGATATATAGTTACTTATTTGGTGAAAATTTCTGGTTTCTATATATGACTATTGGTTTTAAAATTACGAAGAAAAAAACGATAATCGATTTTGATGAAACTGCGTTTTTACCATTTTTATATGTAATTTTTCGTTAGTGTTTTACTGACGCTCAAAAAACGTATTGAAAAAAATCGAAAAACGACCTCTCCTCTATAAAGTATATCAACTATAGATACAATTTGGTACTGGAAAACAGTGCTACACGTAAAAATCGGAGCACTCATTCTGCAGGTAGAATTTCCGAATAAATAAATAAACACATCAATGTTAGGGGTATATGTATAAAATAATCGCTCAGTACGCGTATGAAAGTATAATAATTACTATATAGTAACTGACAAATTGATTTAAGAGGGGGAAAAAACGATAGGCACGCACCCGATACGGCACTTAATAAAAAAAAAAACACGCATAAAGCGCTTATTATTTTCTCCTCGCCACCAACAAACCGCGGTATAAGCACAAACTTATCGCGCGCGCGCGCGCGGGGTACGTAAGTGCAGTATATATTATATACGCATACGGCATACACACAATACAGGCGGTACACTATACACTGCATATTGTGCGTTCGCGCGATTATGCCGTCAGCAGAAAAAAAAAATCATTGCACGCGGGGCACATATTATTTATATTTCCCCTGCTGCAGCTATACCGCTGCAAGAGGAGCATTTATATTGTATTGTAATACACACGTGTGCGTAGATATATGTATTAAGCGCGGACGGGACTTATACGCGCAACTATATAATATAATATTATTGTTAAAATATATATTATTATTATTATTATTCCCGTTCGTTGTGGGGCAGTGTGACAGCAGTTATATATACGCATGGCGACGAGGAGCGCGCGCCGCGATATTATTTTCCCGCGGCGAGCGTTTTTTTCTTCTACACACACACACACACACACGCCTCAAGCGAACACGGCGTACACAACACAATAACGGACGATCACAATACGCACGCGCGACTGGCCGACGATCGTCGCGGTGCATCGGGGTGTGGGAAGAAGCGAGAGGACGCCCCGTCCAATGAGAGAACGGTTGGGCGGCGACGGATGGGCGGTGCACGCGGCACCCTCCCCCGGAGAAGTGGAACCCATCACAACCGGTTGTCGAACGGCCAAGGTCTTTTATTTCCCCCCCCCCCGGGGGACCGAACGTCGCGCGTATATACACATACGAAAATAATACGCGCCGCCGCCGCGGCACCAACGCGTCACCGCGCGCGCGAGCCACGTCGGTCACTGCAGCGGCGTGCAGTGTACTGTACTGTATACACACACACCCGTCAGCCTGTCCGTCATTATATATAATATTATAGCCCGTTTCGCACCCCACCGCCTTTGCCTGCTGCTGCACCACCGCGACGACACAAACCCGTCGGGAAGACTCGCGCGCTTATATATATTATATTATATAATAATATATATTTAATAACAATTATAATATTATATACGCGCGCGAGCGTATCTCGCTTCTCTCATTATATTGTGCGTGTTGTCCGGCGCGCGCGCGCGTATATATTATTATTATTATTATTATTATTATTCATACACCGCGCGGTGCGCGCGTCTCGCTGATAAATGATGCGATGCCGCCGAAGAGAGCGGGGCGGGAAAGCGACGGCGGCGGCGACATAAACGTTCATTATAATACTCGCGCGCGATTGTATATTATATATATATATACTATATATTAATAATAATAATAATTTGATTATCGAATATAATAATAAAATAGATAAAAAAATGTATATACATATATAAACGTCATAGGTGCGCGCGGATAGGACCGACAACACACCACCTCCATTGTTGTGGCCGCAGTGCGGTTATATATATATATATATATATATATATATATATATATAGAGAGAGAGAGAGAGAGAGAGAGAAGGAATGACGACGATGCGGCCTCGATAATATATTTTTTAACAACAATACATAATAATAATTATTATATTATTATCGTTGTTGTTGCGTTAAACACCGATGATACGAACTAAACTTGACGACTTAAAAGCGCGCGTGTATCTTATATATAGATATATATAATAATAATAATAATATATACGATTATATTGAATACACCGCGAACGACGACCGTTTTATTACTATATATACGCATATAAATAATATATAAGTTCATTTAATAAACTAGCTGTCCGCCATTGCACTTCGCTGCCAGTAAAAAATGCCACGTCTACATATGATTTCTTATATGATACAAATACTTTGTTCAATTCGCTATTCTGCAATACTCGTCGCGGTGTAAGGGATGTTTAAAACTTTAAAAAAAAATTTAAGTTTAACTTTGATTTTTATTTTATTTTTAACGCGGATAATTATATTTTGTACATTTCATCAACGCACTTATTGCGTTCAACTTACATTAAAGTTTATATTAATTTTTTTTTTTATAAAATGCCTATGAATTTCAATATTGTATTATACGTTAATTACTCATACGTCTCATAAAATATATTTGGCGTATGATTGGTAGCTGACTAATATATAATATAATTATTATACAAACAATTTTTTAAAAGAAAATAAATATTTGGGTTAATTTACTATACTATGACAATTATACGACCTATCTATATATAATATGCTTCTAATCCACTTTTAACGTAAATATCTCAATTTCCTATTTTTAATGTCCACCTTTTTAACTCGAATAAATAGTAACATGTACCGGTCTATGACTGACGATTAAAACTTCACCGAACTTTTTAAAACTTATTTTATCATAACCTGACATCGTGGACATTATATCGGCCCCATCACCTATTACCGCATTGCCCGGCCGCGCTATAACTTCGTTTTTTTCACTTAGCGTTCTATCCGACGCTCTTTTTTCTCTTTGCTCGGCTCCTAATAGGATCGTAGCGGTGATGCTGAATTTCTTCCTCGAGAATTGGGCTATATCTGCAGCAAATAATGCAAAAAAAAATTTTCAAATCCTACTACAGGTAGTTTCAAAGATTAGAGCGTTCAAACAAACAAACTCTTCACCTTTATTATATCAGTATAGATTCGTAACTCATCCATTCGTGACCGACGTACGTGAATAATGCAACAATACTATAACTATACCGACAATATATCGAGATGTGCATATTTGTTTTTTGTTTATTTCCATATAGAGTAATTTACGAGGATGATTTCAGGCATATATACATAGTATCAAAAATATCCCCTTGCGCGGGTGAGGTGAGAATGACGAAATCTTAAAAATATTTTCACACGAGAAAATATATTATACCGATTTTCCGATTACCGTATATGATATTACAATACGCGGCCAACAATTTATAACTATTTTTAAATGTTAACAAATGTTTAACGCATGCACAAAACGTATATCTCAAGAAAATTCGTGAGTAAATATATATACTGCAATTACGAGGAGAAAACTTCTGTCTACATTTGGCAATGGAGAATTTCCTATAGTTACAGCAGACCCGTATATAACTATGTCGATAATTCGGTTTCTGAAATAGGCTATAACGATTTTCCGAAAGACGCCGTGATCAAGTAATTCGTAAAGACGCAAAATTTTAAGATTCTTCCGTCGGTTATCAGAAGAAAAAAAAATATATAATATAATACACTGATTTCAATAGTTACCGATTTTGCTTGCGTAGTAACTGTTGTAGAATTTTTTCTTAGTACAATTTGGTCGCGTAAAAAAAGACTTGAAGGCTACGTCATATATAGACTATTCAAAAAACATTTTAAATACGAACAAAAAATAATAAATTATTCGAAATTCAAACTACAATTATTACTAAATAATACGCACTTGTACGTATACGTACTTACAAAAATTAGGATTATTATTTGCATCATAAACATCTTAATCTGGACAACGCAGGGTACCGAACAGCACTAGCCATTAATAAATATACAAATTATACTCATAATATTACGTTTATAATTAGAAAAAATATATACTTCACTTCCTAAAAATTTTGACAATTAGTACACAATTTTTTTATTATTATATCCAATTAAACTTAACTTGAATGATTTAAACGTTCGACATCTACATCTACCATAATAATATTTACTCCGAACGAAACCGAATCAAACGATTAATATAAATTTGTTTACAGCAGTACGCATAGGAAATTACGAAGCGATGAATATATGTATGTACTTATACTATTTCGGTGTGCGCACAAAATCGAAATTTCAATAAATAATATGTATATTTTTTTTTATATAAACTTAGAATAATACCAAATATTACAGGCAATGACGAAGATAGCACAAGAGAAAACCTGCAAGTATATCATAAACGTGTTAAATAGATACATTTTATATTTAAGCACCGAAATGACGTCATACTTTTAGCTAATATTTCATATTTAAATATTAGACGTATGCCAAATAAATTAAAAACACATTGGGTATTTTATTAGATTCTGAGCGAATAAGCGAGGAAGCTATTGGTTTTACAATCATGTTTACTTTTTTTATTCTTTTTTTTTCTACGTACAAATTTTCGCTTGGTAAGAATGCTCGAATGACCTCGTCATACGTTACGTTCTGGTAGCAAATTGTATCTAAATAGTACTTTATTTAAAACGTTTTTTGATTTTCTCAATAATTTGCTTATGCGTAATTCAAAACAGCTCGAAATTTGGAAGAAAAATACAAAATAATGGTCTTAAAGTATTGAAATTTACATTGAATATGTAACGACGAGGCACTATTATATACTATACTAATGTCTTATAATTTTGAGCTATTTATAGTAATTATTAAATGTTGAGCTATTTAAGTCATAAAAGGGGTAATTTTTGGTTTTAAGGTCTGAAAATCGTATGCAACATGGGTCCTGCGTTACTTCAACCATATTCAAAAAAAAAAAATTGACAGTTCTAAGTCACAAATTTATTTTTATTGCCACTTTAAATTTTCCCACAAAGTATATTACACCGAAGCTCGGCTCAGAATCGTTTTAATGAATGCAATGATTTATCATTGCTTTCAAATGTATGGTAATAACAAGTCTAAAACTTTATCTAAGTAATTTACAATACCCGCGGCTCGCTACCCTTTTTTAATATTTGTTAATAAATATAGCTTTAGTAAACGTAATACCAATTTTTTATTTGATAAATCAGTAGGTCTGTTCTGAAATACACAAATTTAAAATCACACAATTACCTCTTCTCTTGGCTTTTAAACCCCTTGAAAGTATGAAAAACGAACATAATCGAAGAAAATATAATAAACCAACGATGCGAAACAAAGTATTTAGTACTACAGCGTGAAATATATGACGAAATTACTTTAAAATAATATTTAAGACGTGTGCAAAATGATTGTCATATGTAATACACAAGTATTTATATATATCGGACGTAAACGATGTGTTAAAACGCAGGAATATAAAAAATGTAATTAAAAGTAAAATTACAATGCGCATTATGATCACATCAACCGTAGTATACGATTAGACTTGAAAACAATATTTAAATTCTAAAAACGTATGTTCCCGCTGTAAGCCATAAAATATATACAGGTATATTTGTAAAGTTAACAAAAAATATTTTCAAAATGCTTTATAGTTTACGTGCATTCGTTTAAGTACTATAAGTTTGAGTATAAATGTATACATAAACAAATACTGAATTAATAAAATAATGAATAATTCAAATTTAAAAAAGGTAGCGAGCTGCGGGGTGTTATGGATATCGCTTAAGTGAATTACTTAATAAATATTTTAAAGTTTTGTTTTTATTATAAATTTGATAGCAATGATAAATCATTGCATTCGATAAAACGATTCTAAGCGGAGCTTCGGTGTAATACACTTTGTCGAAAAAAAACACAGCGACACAGCCATACACACACATGTATACAATTTTGTTGAAAATGTCAAGACAATAGAATGATTATTTTCGAAATTATAGCGAAAAAACTATACGTGATATTGACGAAATCCCATTTTTAGCGGTTTTTCGTAATTTTTCGGTAATTTATCGCGTCACGTTAAAAAACTATTGAGAAAATCGAAAAATGATCCCTTTAAAGTACCAACTAGATGCGAATTGCTGCCGGAAACGAACTGTGACCGAAGAGATCGGTGCATTCCTTCTGATCGAAAATCTGTACACAAGATAGAAAAAATAAATAAACAAACATCATTGTAAAACCACTAGATCCCTCGCTCCGCTCAGAATCTAAAAAATCTAAAGCAACAACAATTTATAATACAAAACTAAAATGAATATTGTTTTGAACGTTTTTAAATGTCTATATACAATACGAAATTTAAAAATAAATATTTACTCGTCTTAATCGTATTTGTGAATTGTGAAATACACGTATATAGAAATATTTTATAAGTGTTTTACCTATTCGTTTTATTTAAACGTCAATAAAATTAATAATTATTTATAGCGCTTTAAAAAATATATGCCTACTAGCTACTTACATCTCTACATATTATATATATAGTTCAATTTTGTTTTGTTTGATATTTTTATAATAATTTGTTGCGATTTCCAGACTCCACAATAAATTCATTAGGTACTTCGTGGATTTAACCGCGGTATGTACTATAGTTTCCGTTGACCGATATATGATTTACAAAATCATCGAAATTCACTTTAAACACGTTCAAATTCGGTTTTTATACACTTCTATAAGAAGAGGGTTATTTCAAGTACATTATTCGGGTATAAACTATTCGTTGTCGGCGGGTCGCGCGTTTTCGAGTGAGATTTATTTTATAAAACATAATATATATATATATATATATATATATATATATATATATATATATATATACAGATGGTCTACATTGCTGCACTTATATGGGTTAGTCGTGTGAAGAAATTTACCGAAGGAATAATAAAAATATACTAATGGTCAACCCTTTGTGAACTATACGACTCGACATGCAAAAAGGTATCCGCCCAATAGAAGTAATAATAATAATAATTGCAAAATACACTGCGCATTATTATTATTATTATTATTATTAATAGCATTTTGCGAAACCCGCTGGGATATTCATGCGCACAATGACATATATACATATAATATTATACGCATCGATCCTTAACTCTTCCAACAATAATTCCTCGACATTATATTATTTATCTTTTATCATGTCGAAATGCGATGTTCGCATATACATATATCGGGTCTAGTGACAAGTGGACTCGAAAGAACATATTATATAATGGTTCTCATAAACCTCACCGTGTATGTTGTGGGTAATTTGTCGATTTTTTTTTTTTTTATATGAAAAAAAAAGCCGCTAATGATCGGCCTTTTGTAACCGACGAGAATTCTTCCCCGCCGACAACGATCAATAAATCAAATATGTGTACATGTCACAGACCTAACCCCCGCTATGTTACACCATGCTCGTATTCTCCATGTGTGTGGTGGCTGACCGACTGTTTATCTTCTTATGATGCGGCTATATAAATACTAATGACAATAATCCGACTCTTGTACGTTGTCCGCGTATCAGATTCAAAAATCTCTTATTAATACTATAACAGTTAATGTCTCGGAATTAATAATGTCGGATGGTATACACACAACACACGTATACACGTGTCGAATTATTAAAATAAAATAAAATATTCTCGTGGTACTCCAAAAAAAAAATGTATAGTACATTTCCCATAATATATGAATACAGTACAGAAACCGCGGTTTATAATGGCTTTCAAGGGACCAACTGCAGCAAAACTATATAAGTCATAATAACCAATAGTATTTATATCGTATTATTAACTAAAATTTAAAAAAATGTATTTTTATTTATTTATTGTGTGTATAATAATTATTATGATTATCAACTCTACTAAATGTGTATTACAAATCAAAAATCGAATCCCCCGTTGGCTTTTGTTTTTATTAGTGGGATGGAATTTTGAAACAAAATATAATTGTTTTTGATCAAATCTGTACTATCGGATGACCCGAAATCATCTGGCAGTGTTAAAAAAATTTAGTCAAAAAATGAACCGCGTAAAGAACTAATTTGAAGAACAAACCGCGCTTGTATGTCAACAGACGGCGAGTATACACGAGAACGAGACACGATTTTGGAGACGTTGGCGAACCTTAGTATTAACTAAATGTTCATTAGAATCGATTATACGGATTTAATCGCAGTTCATACTACATGTGCCGTTGACACATCTCGATGAGGAAGTACTACTCAACGAAATGGTTCTGAAGCCACGGATAAAAATAAAATAAATATATGAACTATAATTTTTTTGTATCTATATTAATTGTCGTCTATGTATATTAATACAAATTTACTTTAAGAATTCTTTCATATTTGTTCTTATGACAAAATATTGATCCCTTCCCCCGTGATCTAATCACGCTAACACACACATGTACGTACGAACTATACATACTCAGTGGCGTCATTTCAAAATATTCCATGGAATGCAAAATATTTTACCAATCACTAACATAATCAAAGCGGCTCGCTTCGCTATCGCAAAGTACTTCTTATTTTCAAAATAAATAATACATCTATAATAAATAAAACAAAATGTACAATATATACACATAATTCATAAATCATAAAGCATATAGAATGTAGGTATTTACTATTTACAATAAAGCATAGCGCCTAGGCTTAAGATTAGCAAAATCATCAACAGCTTTATTCAAATCTATGTTACTAGCTTCTACTCTTTCAACTGCTATAACCATAAGATCACTTAGCCTCTCATCACCCATAGTCAAGCGAAGATAATTTTTAACTCTTTTCATAGATGAAAAAAATCTTTCACTAGATGCAGTTCTTACAGGTAAAGTTAAAATGTTTAAAATTTCAGAAAAAACATTAGGAAATTTTGAAAGAATATTTATGAGATTTAAAATATCAGAGCGTAAAATATTTTTTTAAATTAAAACTGATTTAGCAGAAGAAAATTTAAAAGAAAATTTAAGTGGATCAATATTAAAATACTTGTAGTGATTAAGAAATGAAACAAGATAAGAAGATTTAAAATTTAAAAAATTATTGCTTTTTTCATTAAAAATATCTAAAACCATCAATATGTCAGCATTTATATTATACTAAATAGGTAAGAGGTAATCATTAATTATTGATAATAATGATCAACTACTCTCTATGAAAAACATTATTACCACAACCGGGCAACATGTGACAATGTGACCATTGTTATCAGTCCACTATAATTACAACAATATTATTATAAAAATAATACAAATTTTGTTACCTAATGGTGATAATTGATAAGATATGATATAATAATTTATTATTTGATTCTTCAAACAAACAATACATCTAAAACTTTTTTTTTTTTAATTAGGTACCTCTTGTAATTTTTTTAAATTAATTTATAAATTACAAAGTCATGGGATGCAAATGCATACCCTTGCATCCCGCAAACGACGCCCCTATAATACACTGCATAAAACTACACTCAATAAAACTGATTACAGTCATTATATACATCAAATATTTTTCCATATTCACCAAAAATAAACATCCATATATGGTCATTATTATACGTCATGGGCAATAACCGACACAAATATTAGTAACATACAATACATAGGAGTTTTGCCGGGAAGTTCAATTTAAAGTCAATTTTAAATCCGGTTAGTCACTAAACTGGTGTCATCATAAACGGTTTTTATTGTATATACAAGTAGGTTTATACACTGTATACTGCAGTGCGCGAAACACGGCTAGAAAATTTTTTTTTTTGTCGGAAAATACTTTAGAAATAATAATAATAATCATCATAATAATAATTAAATACACGGCATCAGCAGTGCTACGGGAGCTAATATGAAAGCAAACATTGGAAATATCAAATAGGTATATTTTATGCAGTATGACGTTGTAAATGTTGCATTCAATTATGCGCAGATGATGATATAGAAAAATGTAATATTTGTAACAACGAATACCTATGTAGTAAATTGCTTATATAATTTATAATATTATTTAAACATTAAAATACAATTTTTTCACTCGTCCAAAAAAAAAAAATCAAACTTTTAAAATATATGTAGTTGTGTAAACTTTTATTAATTCCTAACCATGCGGTACGTAGATTCTGAACGGTGCGAAAAAACTAGCATTTTATTTATTTATTTATTTTTCTTTCTGCAAACAACTTTTCGACTAGAATGATTGCTCCGATCAGTGACGGATTCAAGGGGGGCCAAGGGCATTTATATATTCGTAGTTGTAATAATATGAGTTAATAATGATTATGAGAAGTGGAAAATGAAATATAATTTTCAATTTTTCGTATTAGAAAAATTTGAGTAATACTTTATTTGAAGGCCTAAAATCAAATCTAAATATTGTACTTACAAAATTATTATAAAAAACTGTTGACCACTACCCCTCCAAAAAGAAATCGTAGATCCGCCACTGGCTCCGATAGTTACGTGTTTAGAAAAAAAAAAAAAAAAACCAATGGCAAATTTTGTCTAGAACTGGCACTTTATAGAGAATATTCGTTTTTCGATTATCCCAATAGTGTTTGTCACAGAAAAATTATATAAAAACGTGACCTTGTCAAAATCGCATATTACACCGTAGTAATTTCGAAAATAACGATCCTATAGAGTTGTACCATTGTATTATATTATATTAATAGGAATTTTTTTTTTTCTAACTGACCAGCAATAGTTTTTACGTTTCGCTCAGAATCGTTTTTTGAAATTCACATATTGTAATAATAAAACTCTAAGACCTCTGTGAGACTGTGAACGTAATTCCACGACACTGACCGCGATTCATTTTTTTTTTAATATAAATTTATATATATATACCCCGATAATAATTTTTTTTTTTTTAATTTAGCTTTTAGAAAAACCCCGATAATAATATTTAAAATTATATATTATATTCAATACCAATTAATTTCCATATTTTTATTAATACAAACATACAAGGGACGTATTTATGGAGGGAGCTGATTGAGCCCCAACCCCCCGGAAATGTCAGGAATTTTCTTTATGTATTAAATAGGCCATAGGATGTAATATTTTTAATAAATTACTAATATGTAGTTGTTTTTAAAATGTTGAGAATTTGGTAATTTGTCCTAATTTTAAGATTTAGTCTTGGATTAGAATTTAGAAATAATTCAACAATGATATTTACTCAATGCCTCAGCCCCCCAAAAAATGTCTAAATACACTCCTGCAAACATAGGTAGACTATAATGTTGCTGTATCAATATAAGACGGTTTTATAATCAAATGAAAAATATTACACGTCATAACCTTTTGGACAACAGTGCAAATTGATCCGACAAGTTGTAAGTATATTTTAGCACTACTGAAAATGGTGATAAGAAATTTAGCGCCCTCCTCGAAATATTAATAAAATATAATTTCTGGCTACTGTATTGTACCTATCACAGTAAATTATAATAATATAGGTATAATTAGTGGCGTATTTTCAACTTTTTTCTGGGGGGGGGTCCAAATTTTTTTTTTTTGAAAATTCCAACAGGATATATTGATATAAGGTATTTAATAAAAAATACCTTTGGATAATCTTTTTTTTTTGGTTCTGGGGGGGGGTCCAGTACCCCTGGACCCCCCCCCCGTAAATACGCCACTGGGTATAATATAGAACAGTTATATACGACTTAACACGCTGAAAACAACAACAAAAATTTAATATGTACATCCTGGTTTTTTTTTAAACTTATTTTTTCCATTTAAAAGTATACAGAAGTTGGAAATAAAAACCAACATCACGATTAAACTCGGTTATTTAATTTAAATTACGTACGTATACGACGCATTAAATTTACTCAATTATTTATTAAAACACGTTGTAGTAAAATGGAATTTTAAAAAATTAAATAGTATATTAGTACAAATAAAACTAAAATATACGTTATACAACAATAAAACCCGTTCTGATATAATATATAAAATAAAAAACTTGGACTAGCGATATTTTTTAGAAATAGAATATATTTTAGTATAATAGATTTTACTGTAGTTCCGAGTTCACTTAAATTTGATATTTCTAAAATTATAAAACGAAATACGAAAAATTCATTACGAATTAATCTGCAAAACGTTATTTTGTAATCAAGGAAAAAAATATAATCGTTTACTTTTGCAATTGAATAACAATCATAATTCATAATCAACAACTGTTATAAACTATTGAATCCAGGATCACTAAATAAATCTATACATTTCGTAAGAACTATTAAATTATTTTTGAAGAAAACTACACGCCATTACGAAAACCATTGTTGGCGAAAGGATAGACACTAGACAAGTACCCGACCCTTTCAAGAATCGTTCGCACGTATGAATATACAAGAATACATAATATCTACGTAACTACAGCAATTATAATGAATGTTAATACACAATGACAATGTATTTTATTAATACAAGTTTGTGATAACGTTTAATAATACTGTTATAACAATTTGTTTTTCGTACGTCAAAGAGAACAACAACAAGCATTATATTATATAGGTACGCCTATTGCAATATAATAATTAACCTACAATAACACTAATTATTCGTGACGAAATTTTTTTTATATATAAAAATCGTGTACGTAACTTATGTTACACAAGTTCAAAATTTCCCAATTAAATTTAGCGAATAGCTGTTTTAAATATATACAAAACAATTTGTACAATATATTTCTAGAATTTTTTTATGCGAGACTCATAACGAAATTGGACAACTTTTAAAAGTAAATTTTTTTTCTAGGGTCGTTACTGTGTACAAATTTATAGCGATATTTAAATATCATAAAACATTTTCCACTTAATTATTATATTATGATAATTAATATAAGTAGGTTGTATTGATTTCGTTGCAATAAATTAATAAATAATTTTAATCTAACCTAAACCTAATAATAGTAAAGAAGTACATATAATATATTAAACTCTTGTTAAATTTACAGTATACATTTCTTAAATGACTTTGAGTGACGGGATATTAAACTCTCGTTAAATGTACAGTATACATTTCTTAAATGATTTTGAGTGACGGGTTTGAGAAAATGAATAAAGGCTACCTATATAATATCAATTTAATTCCCTACACGTTAAAATATCCTTTGTGACTTTGTATGTAATTTGCAAAATTCGCAAATTTGCAATTTCATCAAATATATTGATACTGGTTTTGGACGAATTGTAATATATACATTGTAATATATGTATATCATTGTAAACAATGATCATCATTTCACATTTTTCTTTATATTTAACACACAAAAAAAGAAATGTAAGCTGCTAAACTAATTTGATAAATATATAAATACAAACTATAGAATTATATAATTATACTATATTAACTATACATTGCTATAAATACAAACTGATAATTAATCATTACATACAGGTAAATAATCCAATCCTAATTAAAATAAAAAATTAAGTAAAAAGTAGCTATACGAAGTTTAATATTGAATAAAAAGACTGATAAACAACAGTACTAGTAGCGCTATCTATGAATATGTAAGAACAAAAATTAGTTGTTATATGTATAGTAGAGATGGCGTTACGCATTACTACATGAATCATTAATTTTGTTACAACAAATAATACTCATTTCTAATAAATAACAATTTCAACAGTTTAGTAAAAATGAAATAATAATTAATAGAGCATAAAACAATATAATAATATACAAAGAATAATAATAATAATAACCTAGATTTAATAATAATAATAATAACTTAAGCACTATTCAAGCTTTGAATGAAAAAATGTCAATTCTGTAAAACACAACATTCTACAAAATTCTGAATTTCTTTAAATGCGAAACATCAATTACCTATTTAATATCACACTATAGATATTTTAGAACATTTTTTTACCAATCTAAAAATAGAAGCATTTTTAAAAGTATGTAACATCTCTATTCTCTAATGCCTGTTATAAATTGATAAAAAAAAGAACGATTTGGAGAATCGTAAATTTATGAAAATAAGATTTATAATCTTAATTCTTAAACAATAAACTGGACCTGAATTAACACAACAATAGCAAAGGTGTTCGAAGCGAGTTTCCAATAAATGTATGTATGTGACGACAATGTAGTACTTTGCTAGAATGTTACATTGTTACTTAACCTATGTTTGGGTGTCAGCCACTAAGCATTTAATTATAAATGCATATCAATGTGTGTATTTATATAGTAATATAGTATTTACACAATAACATATCTGAACTAAATTTTTGTGATGACTAATGAGAAAGAGAGAGAAAGAGATACATTTTGTTTTAAACGATGTTCACTATATCGAAACCTACCGAAAACAATTATTAATCAACAAAATTATTTTCACCATTTGAAAATTCACATCACGCGTTCTGATAATTATTTCAATATTTAAATTATTATTTTTTTAACATTATATTATTAGATTTTTATTATTAATTAACTTAACCTGACCTACGATAATTACATTCGATTGAAACGTGTCCGACAGTTGTGATACACGACATTTGACGACTGCTTTAAAATATATATATACACAATCCTTAATCCAGTTGCAGATTATAGATAATGCCATTGATTTTATTAATATAAAATAAATAAATTGTATAATATAATATTTATTATAAAATCAACGATAATGTACTATTATATTGTAGTAGAACAAACATAATAATAAAAAATGTAAATAATTTTATTTTTTATTTTTTTGATAATTACAAATGATAAAATGTTTTATTATAACACTAGACGAATTCAAAAAGGAGTAATCAAAAATCACTAAGCGATGAAATCGGATTTTACAACCGAATGTTCAGATAACTAATAAATTAAGGGCGTTGCTCGTCGCTCCGTTGTAATCATTGTAATCTTGTCGTCATCGCCAGGGATCTGTGTGGTACTAGTGAACAAACATTAATGTGAATGCGCTTCGCAAGTATTTCGTGGGTACCTATGGCAACGGCATCGACGCGACGGACAGAAAAATGAAAAAAAAAACTCGATTTTTTGCCCAAAACATGCTCTCTACAGCAAAAGCTCCTCTCATGCCTCGTAGTGTTGTCTGATTTCGATAATTTTATTTCGTTGCAATTGGGAAGACTTCCTGCAGGGCGCATTGAACTTCAATGTTTGGTTAATTTACTAAAAACTACAAAAAAAAAAAGTGTTAAATTGTTTGTATTCAAACAGAATAATAAATATTTATAATATAAATAAAATTTTAAGAATTGAAGTTCAATGCGCTCTGTAAGAAGTATTCCTCATTCCAATGAAAAAAAAAATTATCGAATCGGACCACTCTACACAAGGCGTAAGAGTTTTTCTAGTAAGGCGTGTTTTTTAACTAAAAAAAAAAAAACAGGTCGCGCGCAGGCCCCTTTATATTAATACAGGTATATTATAACTCGACTGCTATACAATTTACAAATATTAAAAACGTCGGTTTACACGTTTTAAAGTAATCACGTCGTATTTTTACTGTAACTTTAAAACGTCTAAAACTTGTTCCAATAAACACAAAGAAACGACAAGATACACAAAATTCTTTATTTAACCCGAATATTTTTGAAAATAATACCGAATCCGTATAATATTTTAAATGAATATTATCGTTGAAAATTGCAATCTGGACTATTGGCATCACATTACTTTTTAAATTATATCGAAACAATAAAAGTTAATTTTGTTAAAAAACTTATATGACGTACATTTAACGAATTTTTTTTTATATGAAGTATTCGCCGAAAAAGGTACTGTTACAAATTCGTGTAAATCAAAAATAATCTAAATTTATATACAATTTTCAATCTATATATTCTACCTATCCTTTTATCTACCTGCGTGTCTAAAAAGAGTTTAGGAAGTCTGAATATCGTTTTAAATTTTTATTACTTTATCGTAATATATATTAATTAATTTTAAATTCGCAAAATATAGTCGTCAAAATTGCTGGGAAAGAAAGGTCGAACATCATAATACAACACAATCATATTATGTGCACACAAAAAACGCGCATACACACGTCCTATACATGTTACTCGTTTTGATCGGAATCTAAAATTAATAATATTTTATATATTTAATATTATAATTAATGGACACTTTCACTGTAGAAATATTTGTGATTAATATTTTAATACGTATTGTGATATATTATATGTTAAATTGTCAGAGTTGAACTCTGACTACAACAATCCTATAAAACATATTGCATTACACGTGTTATTTGCTAAACAACAAGCTGTATTGGAGTTCAAAAGTTTATTTTACGACCGTATTTACTGACCTCGTATTTTTTTTCTCGAGTAAAATGTATAAACATAAGTACTATGTAAGACACTTCCTATGGCAGCACGCTTATTTAAATATTAATCGTAAATGTTATGCCTAGAACAAACACAGAAATAACATTTGATGATTGTTTAATAATATTGTCCAATAATTTTTTTATTAATTAATAATTAAATCCGAATCAATCCGAGTGTTAATAATCAATTGTCGAATAATGAACATATACGTATAACAATTATTATAAATATATATTATTTAATGACAAACCAAATAAAAAAAACAACAGATACCTATTTCGAGTCCAGAAATGCAATAGCGATAATGTGTAAGAAAATATTTTTGAATTCATTAACTCCGACTAACAGTGCCTTTTGTTTTAAAAGGTCTTTTGTCGCATATAAAAACGATAAAAAAATAATATACAAACTGTGTAAAACGTTTATACGCTGAACTTTTTAAAAACCTCCAAGACGCTTATTTAGCTCCATAGCTCTGCGTTAACATCATAACGTTATAGAATCTTTTACTAGGGGTAACGTAAAATTATTTTACTCGTATTCGTTATAGGTAGTACTTTATTTTCGGTTCTATAATAATCCAACGTTTACGAAACACACAAAAGGTAAAAATTAAGACTTTGTTAAAACACTGAGCGTATAACACATAATATGTATCATAATCACGATTCTCGACTATTTTTAGCTAATGCGCAACAAGTGCTCGGAAACGCGTAATAAGCATAAGAAAAACATTGCACAATACCGCGCATTTTAACATTTTAAATAATAATTATTATAACAATAAAACGTTTCAAATAAAAATTCATCTACTGATACCAGTGTGGTGCCCAACAACATACACCTCTTATTCTTCTGTATTGAGTCACATGTTGCATACATCATAATCACAATCGATTGTCGACTGATCAATATAAAATAATGCGTATACAGCAGCAGTGCGGTGGTACTGTACGCTAAATGCTAATACGCATTATATACGTACATTTTATTGTGTACAAATTTTAAAATCGAGTCGAAAAAATAGACATAAAATAAATATTATAAAATATATAAACGGGAAGAATACGGTGAAATATAAGCTTATAAAATAGTATAGTTTGATATATAAATATATAATATTATATAAAAGCAGTTATAATATTTTAAACTGTAGCGTTTTCGAACTTTAAAAAAAAAAAAAAAAAATTAAAGACGACGGACCGCTGCACCTGAAATACAACAGGGAGGGCTTTAATAGTTTCCCCCATAAACCGACATTTTTATCGGATTGTGTTAAATTCCGATAAATAGCAAAATTATAAATTTATTTTCCGTATACATACGGAAATTTTTAAAAACTGTAGTAACATTAGTTAATTAATTTGAAAAAGTATCTGTCATTAAATCGTTATTACGTTTTATACGCGCGTATAAAATAAAATACTATTTTGTTTATTTATTTTTTTTTTACTTTTCAAAATACGCCGGTTCTGAAGAAGAACTGTTTGGAAAGTAAAAGTACGGCCGGCCTTGCAGCGCAAGACGACAAGAGAAAAATAAAACGTGGCACAGACACCGCAACGGTGAGCAAAGGTGATCGCTATTATACACTTACTGCCGCAGGTGAACACTGCGTAGTGTACTCGCTCAATTTTGGCCGCAATAACATCGCAAACAATTATTTTAAACGTGTATATTATTTTTAAAGCGGACATTGCGGTGGTGTAGATACGATTTTTTTCTAGGGGGAGGAGGGGCTTGGTGGTTCAAAAGAACTTTCGAAATAAAAATGTTTTACATAATATTTATTAAATTTGTACCTATTTATTAAGTAATTTTTAATGAAAAAATCGCTTACAAAACAAAGTAAACGCGTCGATTTTTGAATAGTATACATCTAAAACTCCCTTCCTCATTAAACGTTATTGTACCTACCAGGCGCGTCCCCAAGGAGGGGGGCGAAGGGGCGTTCGCCCTCCCCATAACAATTTTTAATGTATAAAGTTATTTAAAATTTATATTAATAAATTACTTTTTTACGTAAGCTTATTTTTGTACTGTAGTCGCATTATAAAAAAATTAATTCAGTAAAATTGACCCAAACTTTTAAAAAATACGCATAGGGTAATTATTGATTTAAAAAATAGGTTCGCCCCCCCCCCTTGAAAACTGTCTAGGGACGCCCCTGGTATCTATACTGGGTTTTATGAAGAGTAGATTTTTCAAGAGCTATAAGTAAATATAATTGAATTTTCTCGTACAGAATTTTCTCTCGGCGTTTCTACAATCGAGTAAAAACAAAAAACCAATATTTCTTATCAATTATAATATATCTTGTAGCATACTGTTTGTGAACTTCGTAAAAGTAATTTTACAATTAACACTATTATAATATGCGTTGGAATTCGCTATTACTTTCACAACAATTAACGAAATACATTTTAAATAGCAAGAACAATTTTTTGGGGGTTTAGGAGGAGGGATGTGAAACCCTCCCCGTATATATACACATATATACGCCACTATTGTAATACACGCGAACGGGATTAATTGAACGGGAGAGACAAAACGAAAAAATGAAAACAAAAGAACTCACCTCTGGCGCGAGCAAGAACACATCTTCAACGATATCCGTGTCGAACACTCCGTTCACGTCCTCGTCACTGGTGTCGTTTTCTTTCGGTTCGGTCTTCACCACTTTACCGCCGGCCGCCTCTTGGTGCTGATCGTCCCGGCCGTTCTCGTCGCCGTCCAAGTTCAGCAAATAAGCGTCGATGTTGGACGGATACCGATCGCCGAATCTGCCCAGCGACAGCAGTTCGTTCAACAGCCAATGTCGGTCCAAATACCGGTCGACGTTTTTCGGGTGGACATTCGTCGTGGACGGGCCGAACCCGTACGAATTGCCGTCGTCGTCGCCCCAACGATCCAAAGGGCCGACCTCTACTTCGGCCGAGGGCGGCGAAGACCATATGCCGAACGTGCAGGGCCACAGCCGGTCGCAGCCGATAAGACTCAACAGCAATGCCACCTGGAGCAACTGCTCCGAAAAGCATTTTTTCATTCGCAACATGATTTTTTTCTTCTGTCTCTGTTGACAAATAGTCGAAATTCACCATTAAATAAAAAATAAATAACAATATCACAAATCGAAACAAATAAAACGCGTTTTTATATTTTAAATTTATTTTTTTCCTCTATCTACATAAGTACTATAAAAAAAAAATTGTCACACCATTGAAATCATTTATAGAGATTTAATATATGTATACGTATTTTATAATATTAAATATAATTTTTTTTTCCACAAAATCGTTAAATCATAACTATCGATCTCACGTCGACGACACAATTTATAATAACTCTAAAGAAAACATTTAAAAATATGGTTTCGATTTCCCAGAAAATTATTATCTATATGTATATATTATATATTAGCATATACAATAAATATATATATATATATAATAGTACATTTAATTAGGTATAGAAAACAAATAAGGTAATTGTGAATAATTCGCTCGCGCACCTTGAAAGTTGAATAAACCTTCAATGACTAACAACCGGTTGTATTTCACTCCTTATGAAGTTCGAATTGCTACGCAGAGTTCAACAACAATAATAATAAAAATACGTATTTTTTTTTTTTTTTAAGGGTTATTGAATTACCGCCCATATACGCGTATTCACGTTTCATCCAACAACCAATCAAAATATAAGAGAATCACAGTCTTTATTTATTATTCGTCAAAAATAATAATTCTCGCATCTCGCGCGTTTACCGATAAATACCCCGTTCGTATACCTTTTTTTTTTAAACAATAAATTAATTTCTTCTCGACCAATACCGCACACGTGGTAAAATCACACAGGTATTTACTATTAATTATTTTTGGCCCGATAAATTCATAAGCACGCGAAGCAAAACGATTATTGTATACGAATAAAAGTCAGAAAAAATACTATAATGAAAGACGAGCATTAAAACGTTCTAAATTAGTATAATTAATTACGAATAAAAGAAAATTTAATAAAAAAGCGAAACGAAACAAAACCGTTTTAATGTAAATCGATAATTTTATTATATACCTGTACTTCTATTTTTATTTTAAAAAATTGATTCACACTAACCATACTGTATCAGGCTTAGCGACACTGCCAGATGTCCTTGATAAGATCGTTTACCTTAAATAGTAGCAGTTTTGTACGACAACGCTATATACACCACTATTGGTGCGGTCTAATAGCGTTGCGAAAACATAAACACTCATCAAACAGAAACACGACAAATAAGGATTTATTTTTTTCAATATTATTATTATTATTATTATGGTTGTATTGTATACGGTTATATTTTATATTACATACGGCTATAAGAAAAGAATGGAAAACGTTAAGTGTAACCGCGACTGGTCTGGCGACGATTGTTTTCAAATTAGCCGTTGCCATAATGAAGTAGATTCTGTAAGACAAAGCACAAAACGATTTGGCAAAGGTCCCATAAATATGCGTTATTAAATAATTCGCAAATAAAAACATAACATAATAATAATAATACGAGATGATCGCGACCGCGAGTTTGTTGATCCAGAAACGCGAAATAATGTAAAATTTTACAAATTTCATGTCATGGGCGATGTATTTATAGGAAATTTGGTCAATTATTTAAAAAAAATAAAACTCGTCAAACTGTGCCAACAAAATCATGTTAATATACAATATTTTTTTTATTATCACTGGTTTGTTTATAAATAAAATTGCATTGTTTATTTGTATTTTCTTATATAAAAATTAATGTCAATACCCATACATAACACCACCTAACAGTGTCTATTATAATAATTTTTGTTTTCTCGTAAAAATAGACAGATTCGAATTTCAAACAACAATAATAAAAATCGAAATAAGACTATTTCGTTTTTGGACCGTGTATTCAATTAAATAACTCGTACGTAGTTTTTATTTTAAAATGAAAACCATGAAGAATAAAATATGTTACAAGTTGACTTCCCTCAGCGAGTTAGATTATTACTCATTGGTTATTATTAACTCAGTGAAAACAATAAAATAGATTTATACAGATTTTATATAATATATGTACACCAAGGAGAACAATATTTTATATTTATATCATTGGTCATTTATATATTTATGTATTATAATGTATAAATATATAACCAATGCTGTAAAGTATTTTAGTGTAAACTATACAAGTATAGGTAGTACTTAAATACTAAATAATACATGGCTAAATACCTACTTTAATTCTTATTAAATTTTAAGAATTATTGAGCTATTTTCAATACAATTAAACAAGTACTTTTTAAAAACATTTTATCAGTAATATAAAATATTACCACTTAATATAAACTGTTTGATCAGTAAAAACACCATCATTGGTAAAAGAAAAAATATGATCATATATCACTATAAAATAAACTAGTTATAACTTGAATAAATTAATTTTTTTTCGAAATACATTACTCCATAAATAACAAAAAAACAATCGTGGTGAATGATGGTTGAAAAAATATATCAAATTTTCGTAATAAATATCAGAGTCGACTTTAGTAGGTATTTAATAGTATTTATTTAAAAAAAAATTTCTTAGAGAAATATTCAGTTAGTATTTTAATTACGAATATATAATCAATACAAAACAACAATGAAGACAATTATATTTTCAAATGTATAAATAAAAACTGCTTGTAATTTAAATAATTTTGACAATTAATATTATTGGGTTAATTCATTCAACAAATACAATGATGCAGGTAAAGTGTTAAGTGTAATATATTACGAATTGGTGTGTCCAAAATTTACATTTAAAGTTTTACACATGGAAGAAATTGTTTTTAATGCATTTACAGACCAACAGTACATATTTCAAAACACACTAAGTTGTTTTTCTGATAACTAAAGTACCTACATCATATAATTTAAATTGAACAATTCGTTGAGATTCAGTGAGATCCCAGTTGCAATACACCTATAGGTATTAGATACCATGTCAACACAATTCAATTTAATCAATTAGAATGTTAATTTATCAGTTACTCAATACCCACACACATAAATAATTATTATCAATAATTGAATGAATAACATTATGCAATTTTACAGAGGAACAGTAAAAGGCAATATATCAATAAACATATAACATATCAGAACTGGGTTGTCAAAAATAAACATACAATATAGTCTATATTTATAATAAATAACAATAAGTGTCTATGAAAACAAATTTAAAATTGTTCAATTTTTTTTTTTTTTTAGGTGAATCAAAAATAATGATTACAAATGAAATTCATTTAGTTTTTCTAAAAAAAAAAAACCAAAATTGGTATTTGTAGAAGATTTATATCTATACGTTTTTACCCGCCTACTACTTTTTTCACTTTTTATCCTCTTCCCAGTTTTCATGGCAACATTTTACCTAAATAGATAAATATATATACAAATACCTTTATGAATATTAATTATATTAAGTACATATATTATTATTACGTTACCTACCTAAATAAAAATATTTCACAAAGGGTATTTACCAGTGGCATAACTAAGAGGGATCAGAGGGTACGGTCGCATCCGGGCCCGTGCGCTTAGGAGACCTGAAGTAAAACAATGTGCCAATGTACTATTATAAACAATTTTAAAAAAAATTATACAATTCAATTTTTTTTTTAATTTCAAAAACCTACTTAAATTTTATAAAACTTTTGTCTACAATATTATCAATTAATATTTAAGTTAAGAGTAAAACCTTATGAATTAAGCACAAAAAATTATATTGAAACAAACAAAAAAAAAAAAAAAAAAAGGTAACGATCCGCGGGGTGTTGTGGATATCGCTTAAGTGAATTACTTGGATAAAGACTTTAGAGTTTTGTTTTTATTTTAAATTTGAAAGCAATGATAAATCATTGCATTCGATAAAACGATTCTGAGCGGAGCTTACTTTTCTCGTAAATATAGTCTAAAGTTACATATTTGGTGAAAATTTCAGGTTTCTATGACTATTTCAAAATTACAAAGAAATAAACAACAATCGATTAAGACGAAATTGCATTTTTAGCGTTTTTGAGTTATATTTTTAGGTGCTTTTGAGAAAATCGAAAAATGACCTCTCTAAAGTACCAACTAGATGCGAATTGCTGCAGGAAACACACTGTGACTGAAGAGATCGGAGCACTCCTTCTGGTTAAAAATCTGTACACAGGATAGAAAAAAAAGAAAACAATCATTGTAAAAACAATAGATTCATCGCTCCGCTCAGAATCTAAAATGATAATGAAATAATCATAAATAAAATTAAAATTATAATGAAACAAAAATTAGGAGATGCAAATTTCCAAAATTAGACAGTGACTTCACAAAACCAATTGATTCTACATCAGAAAATTCTATTATAAGCGCAATCTGCACTTAAATATCACATGACAATTCCGAAAAAATTTTTTTTTTTGTTTTATTGAAAATTTTGTTCCTGGGCCCAAATTTTGAAGTTATGCCACTGGTATTTTACACTTCATAGTTAACTGTATGTCCTGCCGGACATTTTCATTTATTTATTTACTTGACAAAATAATCCAACTATCAATTTTATCTACTTCAGTGGTGTCATTAAACAAAAAAGTCACAACAATTTCAAATGAATAATATTTTAGCTATTGTATTAGAATGTTAGAATTTATCACCAACTCATCTAGTTTTTTTATGTCCATCGGTTTTTGTTCATTCACTTTTATAAAAAAATAAAATAAAATATTCATTTAATGGTAATTACTAATGAATATATAAATAATAAATAACACAATTAAATTTCGTAATAAAAATGTATATTAAAATATGAAAACTTAAATTTATAAATATGGATAAATGTATGAATATAGATAGTCCAAGAATATGACATTTTGGACGTTTAATTAACCTAAAAAACGTAAATAAAGATGTATGATTTTCATGTGCATCGAAATGTATTAAATTGTTTTAAGTAAAACTAAAAACATTAATTATGTAATTAATAGAATTTATTCAACTAAGCCAAAATAGTTGTTTATTCTAAAAAAAAATTAATTAAACTATACAAAAATATAGTTACCTATTGTTAAAAATCCAATCATATTTAGAAACATAGTAATTTGTAAAAGTCTAATAATACAATTGGAAAAATTATAGGTAATCAAAAACTGGTCTAGGACGTCACTGAACATCATGTTTTATAAACTGCATAATTTAATGCTGTATGCCTGTATGTCTCTACATGTAGAGGGCCAATTTATATAATTATAAGTTTTGCATATAAGTATTTATAAACGTGTTCTAACATCAATTTAATTCTTGTTTTTCAGACAAAGAGAACTCAAAATCAAATTCAACATTCAATCTACTATAATTTCCATAGTATGTATTACGTAGATATTATTGTGCAGTATTAAGTACATACTACAAAGTACTCGCTACTTAGTAAATATATGTTTATTATTTTAACTTAAATTTTTTAATTCATAACCTGTTACCCATCCAACGAAAAATAAATTAATGTGATATTCATATATATATATATAATATAAATAATAATAAAAAGGCATGTTCTACAGAATGAAGAATCCTCTCCATTGAAAGAACTTTGAAATGTGTTTAACAATTTTTTAATTAATAACTAGTGAGTATCTATAATAGGATAAATTATTATGAGAATAGCTATTTACACAACTAGGTACCTATGTTACGTAACTATAAGGGTAAGTACTACTGAATTAGCAAGACAACACCGTTTTTTTCTCCTTTTTTTATCTTTCCATAGGTATATTTTTTGAAGCAAGTCATTTAATTATGCAATTTTAGAGATATAAGTTAAAGAACTTATAATAAGTTTTAGCTACATCATGGAATGGAAAGATGATAAGTTCATGATGGATGGAATGATTTCATACACAAAAAGATGGTTCGGTTATAGCACGAAGGATTTTGAAGTACCTGTGTGAAATAATGCATAACTTAACTAATAATAAATCAATGTTTCAACTCGAATTATATGGTTTATGAAGTGCTTAAAAATACATATATTTTAATTCACAAACCTATTTATATTAAAAATAACACATGATGCATTGCTGTCCATGCATATTAAGTAATTTGGCTTTATTTGATAAACAAAACAATGAACTGTGATATTTAATTATATTAGAAAATTATTTATTATTATTTAATTAGTATTAAGAATATTACAAAATGAACAAATTTAATATTGTCTAACAATCAAATTTTTTAAAATTCTGTAAAAGAGGATGTTTAAAATTTAAATTTCATATGAGTGATATAAAAATATTAATGTAATGGGTACAGAACACACAAAAAATAAACCAGTTTTTATGAAAACAAAGTGTATAGATCACGTAACCACGATTTGTGATACACATAGCCGACGAGTGCGTGTTTACCGTATCGCCTAGGTAACAGGGAACGTAGCGTCAAGGTAACGAATTTTTTTTTTTATTATTATTATTCATTTTTGGCACTGCCATAAAACGTATTGTACGTTAATTAATATAAAAAGAAAAAGAAAGTACCTAGGGATTCAACAAATTGTAAATGGTTTGGAATTGAAAAGCAAGAGAACTCTAAAATTTACCTCTCAAAAATGATTTACTAAATAGATGGGTTATTAAATAATTAAACCGAAAACACTAGGCAATAAATTTAAATTCACAGAGGTCAATGAAACATTACATATAAATTAAAATGAATACCGGTTGAATATTAAAAAAACAATTAATTTACATTACTGCTTAAATTAGAAAAAAAAAATTCCTTTTAAATAACTGCTATATTGATTAAGTTATATAGGTAATAAACATTTTGTAATTAATAATTTTTATGTAATACATTTCCCTTGAAATTCAATATATATATATATACATATTTCTTTTTTTCATCTAAATAATCAATCGGTTAAATCTTAATTAAAACCGAACGTGTTTTAGATCAGATTTTAAAATTATAAAAAAAACAAAATAATTTTTTGGCGTCTACATTTCTGAAACGTTTTAAAAGTTTTAAACATAATTACCCAGTTATTTTTTTAACTGAAAATTATGTAGGTACAATTTATATTTTTAAACAGTATTATAATAATATACTGTAGTAGAATTGATAAAATAGGCGAGTACACATTAAAATGTATAATAATTACGCAATTCTGTAAAATTAATAATACTAACACGGTAACCCAACGACAAAGGCGACTAATTCTATAACCTAATTCGACAGGTCATTGAATTCGTTAAGCAGGAAACGTGCAGTATTGGTTACCAATTAAAATTTATCTAGTGTTCTGCGCATTTATTGATTTCGCAAAATAAACAACAACATGGCACAACATAAATATTATTATTACTTTACAACACTTTATCGAATCTACGTGCGCGCCCGTATAATATGTGTGTTGGGTAACAATCGATGACAATTCGACGGATATCAAACGCGTTCACGCTACGGATCTATTGCAGAAATCCGACCGATTCTCACAGTACCTACGTGTAATAATTAAAGATTTCGTCGAAAGCGATTCAAAACTTGTCGTTTAAAAGTTGGGTACCTAAACAGTCGTGTGCGAGTTTCTACGTAAAAAAAAAAAAGGTCCGAATTACGAGTTATTTACAGGCAACATAAAACGCTGGCGAATTCGCTCGTACGCCTAATATCGAATAAAATTGTCAATAATATTGCAAAAGAACGAGAAAACTCGGGGGCCGTCCAATCGATAAAAACGCGTTAAGCGAGACCAAGTGCACAGTGTACGCGTAACTCGGAATATTTATCGTACCTCAAAAAAGCGGACCGTGCATACGAATCGTTGAATAAACTAGACGGTAAAATAACCATAATAACCATTCGACCGCTTCAAAAAGTCGAAGTTGAAAACCGAAATTCTGAACCCTTATTTGAACGATTAAAATCATAACGCGTTTCCTACACAACACGCAAAACGCATTGTTCAATTACGTAGCTATAATACACAATACACAAGAACGGCTGCTATACGTTTATTATACGTAATAATATTGTGACACTAATGAAATACCTTATATTTCGAAAAATTAAAACTGTTCCGTAAAATAAATCTTCATCGCAACGAGAAACGAGTATGTAGTCGTTATTATTATTATTATTATTATTATTATTATTATGAGTCACTAACGACGCGTCGAAGACGATTACGCACGACAACAAGAGCAACGACAGCGTTATCTCGGACGAAAAACAAATTCATTACTGCGCACGACTCTGTAAGGAGCACGAATTATAAAACCGTTTTCTATACACACACACACACACACACACACACACATGTTGTTGTCGTTCGCGCGAGTCTGTGACGAGTACGTACGCGAGACACACCGAACGGCGTTCCGAAGATTTCTGGAAAAAAAAAAAAAAACGGTTATGCGTACGAGATTCCGGAAAAACTAAATAAAATCGCAAATTTTCCTCGGAACAAAACGGATCGATCGCACGTCACGAAAACAAAAAAAAATCCTGAGGAAGAAACTCGATAACAAAAAGAATGGTTATCGTCGGAGTGATAATACAAGATTGTTTTGCCGACTATTTTTTTTTTTATTGGACAACACGAATTTGTTGCCCGTGTAATCGGGTTTGCCGCCGGCGTTTCTTCTTATCTCTTATTATAATCTTATTACCCGTCCCCTCCATTTTTAAAAATAACGTACAAAATCGCGGACGTACGGAGATTTTTAAACCCGATTCAAAACTGTAGATACCTACCTATTTTTATTTAATTTTTTTCTCACGCCATATTTCAATAATAATTACACTATTTTCGTTATAATCGCACGATCGACGTTATTATTATTATTATTATTATTATTATATTCGAGCGGTTTCGAATTTTTCGCGCCAACGCTTTTTATACGAAGAAAATCACCGTTTTGGCATCGTCTGCGGGCACCTTTGTATACGTAGGTACGCGCATTCTGTGGTGTACGACGACGGTACGCGCGCCCGTCGGCTGGCGTTATGATGGAGCGTAACGAAAGGTAAAATGGATTTATAATAACTAGGGCAGATATTTATATGCCTTAAAAACCTATTTTGTATTCAGTTATACGCTAAAAATTACCAAAATATGCTCTAAAAAAAAAATTTTTTTAAAAACCTAAGAAAATTCGAAAATTGTATTTTATTTACTATTTTTAGTTATTACAGTTAATCTCAACAAAAATATTTTACATTTTTATGATATTAGGTATAATTTTCAATATGTTGAATTTAAATATTTATTTTAATTTGATTTATTGAATGGCGTTGTTTCACGATCCATGAAATAAACTGTAAAATGTATAGATTACATTATTTGTCATATCTCGTATTATTAATAAATTGAAAAACCATAAAAATCAAATTAGTAATATTAATTTATCTAAAACATTGGTAATAAAGTTATCAATTCGCCTGTTGATATTTATAAAATTATAAATTTTAAACAATTATTTTGTAATTATCGATTTTTTTTTTTAGTCGAAAATGACTTTAAAATATACACTAAAAATTCAAAAATGGCAAAATATGCAAAATAAAAGTTTGTTTATAGAATCGTTAGGCCATGAAACACATTTTGGTTAAACTGGCTATTGTTTTGACCAACCAATAACAATATGCAAAAGCATATAAATATCGGCCCTAATAATAACATTTGAAATGTACCACAAACACGGTGAAATCGTTTTCGATTATTTCCGCAGCGCCGCCATTGTGGGCAAGAGCTTCGAGTATTGGCAAAACCTACGGGATAATGGCGTCATTGACAAACACGCGATACATTTACGACTGATCCATTTGAAATATGCCGTGGATCAGAATTTAATTTCAAACGACGAGTACTGCGTACACCGTCTACGCATCACCGACGAGTTCAGTCCTTCTTCTGCAGAATACAAAACGTGTACGTTGATGGATTTTTGTCAAGCGTTGAATGCGCACGGTTTGGCCAACGCGCAGGAAACAAATCCACCGTATTTGGAAAAGACACTCGAAGAACGAAGAAAAAGCGTTGTTGCGAACCATTTTGAAAGTGCCGGTCGGCGAAACGAGACGGCGGTTAATTCAAACGAATGTCACGGTAATCCAGACGGGGAAGAAGAAAGTAATGACCGAATATCGAAAAAGTCTAAGAAAAAACGTAAAAAGAAAAGAAAACGAATTAATTATACCAGTACCAATAGTAGTAGTAGTTATAGTAATGCCGAAGTAAAACACTGTGTTCAAGACGATCGTTACTCGCAAATCGGAAATTCTACAAAACCAAAACCGATTGTTACGTCCAAAGATACTGTAAAAGTATTTGTACGTCGAGCGAATAAAAAGTATCTAAACGCAGAAAATGCCAATCGGAAACCCCTGGATATTTCGTCTAAAAGATCTGTAAGAGAAATATTCAGTAAAATATTAAAACAGTTTAAAGAAGAAAAGAAATTGCAACGTTAATTTAAATGAATTGTTGTACAGTTTTTTATTTATTATACACAAGACAAAACATTATTTTATGTTTTTTTTTAATTCTTTGTTACGAATTATTGTCATATAGTTTTATCAATATAACTAGTCATTATTCTTATCAGTAAGTTCAAATTTAATGTCAACACAGAACAATGTTATCATAGTCTGTGGTACTGGACTCTGCATAAAAAAAGTTTCTTTAAAAAAAGTAAATAAAAGATTTTCGATTCGAAATAATTAGCGTTTTGTTTTTGATTACATTTGTAACCACAATTAACGGTTACATTTTACTGCAGTCCGTAATTCAATATACAGTCATTATAAGTATGACTGATTCTACGAATAAAGAACTTGTGAAACAAGTGCAATCATCTCTAAGTAAACACATAAATAAGCCACAATTAACTGAAAAGTTATTGAATAAACCACCATTCAAGTTCCTTCACGATATAGTTACAAATGTAAGTAATGATTATTCTTGTAGAAACTATTTTATGTCATTTTGTTATTGGAAATGTATTGTTCTTTGTACATCAGGAATTCCTAAAAAATAATTTCTATGTAATTGTAAATCAGTACTATAGTATTACTTATTTTTAACTACTTGTACCGTAGAACCCTTCCTCAATCGTATTATCAAATAGAAATATCGTTAATTATTATATTTCTTCTTTTAATCTTTTTGTATATTGATTATAATACATTCGTTACTATTCATAAATATTTACTTATTAAAAAAATATATGAGATTTTCGATAATTTTTTGATCGCATTATTGTATCAAATTGTATTCATATATTTATGGGTAGAAAATGTTTTTAATTATCTCTAAGGAAATTGGTTAAGGGGATTAAAAACGGGCATTTTCTCTCTTCGTCTTACACACACGAAACATAGCAAAATAGACTGTGTCTAGGGGTGTGATAAGAAATTTGAAAAAAGATTTGAATTCGTCGTGAATTTTACTATAGAATGACTTTCCTACTTTACTCATTTTTTATCTTAAAATTTTCAAAAATTGGTTATAGCATTGATTTTATAAAACTAGGTACATTATAAAATACATCAAATAAATGTATATTATAAAGTCAATGGTTATAGCAATTTTTTTTTATTTTAAATTTGTTCAATTAATTTTTAATGATTTATGAAAAAAATTATAAATGTGGGAAAGTCGATCTCAAGTAAACTTCATGACCAAATCGGTTTTCAAATTTCTTATCGCACCACTAGATCGATCGGTACTTACGTCGGAAGTAGGAAATGCTTATTTTGCTGTTTCATGTGTGTAAGACAAAAAGAGAAAATGCTCGCTTTCAATCCCCTTAATATATAGCCCAACAAACAACAGTTGACTTACTGCATTTAATGGATATTAAATTGTTTTTAATGTTTTGATCACAAGTCTTTAAGTAATTAGAATTTTATTCTTAAATCAACTTGGATACAAACCAAATATCTGAATTTTTATTGAGACGCCCAGATATCCTAATATATTGACAAAGTTAATCTGTCAGTCAGTTGTCGTCAAATTTCATACGATTGTAAATTGAAAACTAATGATTTGTACATATTTCTGATTTTACATTTACATTCATTTTTAATGAAATGCTCAACTTTTTACCAAAAACAAAAAAAACCAATGGGAATGTAAACTGGATTTGTCTGAAGATTGTTTCAATTATGCTTTCACATTTTCATAGTAAATTATGGTATTAGGAAAATAGAACAAAAAACTATCATGTTCATGAATATTAATGGTATGTAAGCAGTGGCTCCAGGGGCAAACGCAGGAAAAAATTTCAGGGTGGGCTTTTGAAAAAATGTAAAATTATTAGGTACTATATATAATCTTACATATATGTCACAGCTTAACTTTCAGTTTTTCTCACACATTTCGGAGGGAGTTCGAACCCCCAAAACCCCTACCTACGTTCGCCTCTGAGTGGCATCGAGTTCAGTAAAAAAAGATGGTTCAATTCTAATCAAGACCGACCCATTTACCCACCTAACTTAACAAAACTCTATATCGTAGATATTTTTTATAAGATTTATTTATTTTTTTTTAATAATACTTAATACGTTAGTACATAAATATGTACATGATATTTACTATAAAATTAATAGCAAAAATGAAAAAAGTTAAATGCATAAACTATGTATTTATGAACTATTCATGTGTAAAAACTTTTTTTTAATTACAAAATGTAACATATACATTAAATGTATTTATATTTTTCGTAAATTATTTAAAATAGGCAATAGAAATAAAATAAAATTTCTCTAAAGAAATAAAAAAAAGTTCACTTAAATTTAGGTTGTGGACGGGTCTTCGACAATACCAGGTGGCTTTGACATCGTGTTTAGTGAATGAATTCTGAGATTCGCTCATTCTTATTTTTATACTCATTACTGTTCAATAATGATGTCTATAAAATTACAAATACAATAATTTTAATTCTTACACATTTCTTATTTATGTATTTTATAATTTTTGTTCATTCTTTTACGTAATGAAATAGTACAGACCAAGGCACACCACCCACCCACAATACATTTTGGCTAGTTCAAATGAACCAACCAAAGTATGTACTTGGCGCCACTGTATATAAGTCAAAAACTGTATTCTTACTGTCTAATTCAGACATATTATAAGAAATATTTTAAGAATTGAATTTATATCCTTATATAAAAGTAAAATATAATGTATAATGTATATTAAGTATACATTTAAATTGTACCTGTTAATAACTTTTAATTTCTAGGTGATCAAAAGTACTGGTTATTTATCAGGTGTTTTTACTGATGAAGAAATTATCTCTACAAATGTTACTACTAAAGAAACCAAAATCAAATTTTTAGAGAAACTAATCACTGCTGTTCGTAAGTTATATATTCAAAAATTAATATATTTGCAACGTTATAAATATTCGTTGAAAAACCGTTCATAAACTTCATAAAACTTTTCTTTGTATTAAATTTATAATTCTTACATAAATTATTAAAAATAATTTTATTCTAATAATATTTTTAATTATTGAAATGTTCATGTACATTTCCCTTATGTACTGTAAAATTATTGACAGTGATCTATTTTTTTGTAAATTCACCACCATGGGAAAAGGATGGAAACTGAGAACGATTAATATTATGGTATTACACATATGTATGTAGTTTTAATTTGTCACCATAATTTAGTTTTATGTTATGTTATTTATAGGGAATTATATTTATAAAATTAATAAAAAAAATGTAAGTTACATTATGAATTTTTAACAAACTAATATTTCGTATATTTTATAAAATTATTTTAATACCTATCTTTATTTTCTGTAAAATACACATTAAATTATTTTTATTTTTAATCGTTTGTTTTACAATGTAATTATTTTAAAATATCATCTGATTATATCATAGAAAATAATTTATATAAAATGTTAAATGGATTCCAACCTTTGAATCATAATCATGGTGCCTATTACAGAAAACAATGAAATATCAACAATACATTTCTAAAAATCTAGTAAAATGATTCTTCTTTTCATTAGGTAATAAAATAAATTACATATATATATATATATATATATATATATATATATATACAATGTTTCTATAATAATAAAAATGCATTATTGTATTATCTGTAAATAAAGTCTAGTCACAGCTAAAATTGTTACTCACTTATGTACAAATAAGATAAAGATTATATATCTTTTAAAACTGTCCCTTAATTACCATATCAGTTAGAATTTACAATGACAATATTTTATTTTCAGAAACAACAACAAATAAAACAGTATTAGCAAGACCTTCTAAAATTGTTGCAGGACTTGAAGTCACGAAAACTTTGGAAATGCTAATGACAATTGTTTTTGGAATAGAAACAAAAGTAAAACATATTTATTAATGATGATTAATGCTATAATTTAATACTTTAATAGGTACCAAGAACGTCATCAGTAATTTTGATATTTAAAAAAAATAATTAAAAATATGTGTATTGATAAATAACTAATTATACTAATCCAGTATATTTTATCGATAAATTCGATTCATTGTTATCAAATAGACACTATGTTCTTTCTTTACTTACTGGAGTATCTAATTAATAATAATTAAATTTAATGTATATAAAGGTGCCAAGGGTGTGTCACTTAAGTAAATTATGTAGACATAGATTTTAGAGTTTTATTATTACTATGAATTTGAAAGTAATAATAAATCGTTATATTCAAAAACCACTTCAGAGCAGAGCTTCAGTGTAATTTACTGAGCTATTGCTGTCATTTTAGTACAATGATATATATTAATAGAACATTTCAAAATAAATAAGACTATTATTTTCAAAATTATTATCGATATAATTATATGTAATTTTGACAAAATCTCATCTTTATAGTTTTTTTATATCTTTTCTGTGATGTGTTAAAATATTGTTGGAAAAATCGAAAAATGAACTCTTTGTAATACCAACTAGATAAAATTTGTTATTGGATTTTTATTAAGTACATAACAATCAGAACACTTCTTCTAGTAAAAAATTTGTATAAAAAAACCACTAGCTTCTTTGTTATACTCAGAATATAAAATAATAAAATATAACATTTTTATATTTGTTTATGATATCATACTCGCATTTGTTGTCTTCTGTAGCTTTCCCACAATATAGTAAAATTTAAGTGGTGTTATACCAAATTTGAAGATAAAAGTACTTTTGAATAATCCCATAACCTTTTTATAAAATTGTATATAGTTATAAAATTATAAAAAAATACAAAATCTTAAAATATTTTTTAAAAACTTGTTTTACTTAAATGTATTTTGATCTAGATTAAAGAATTTAAAGAACACAATTCAACAAATACAAAAACTAAAAAACCAGAAACTACAAAAAATATTAATCATAATAAGACTAAAGTGTTGGAAAAAGCCAAGTCCCAAGAGAAAAAAGTAAAAAAAGACAGTGAAGAGGATTCTCAAAAAAATGTACAAAAAACTAAAAACGAAGACTCATCAGTGGCTAAAACTGATGAACCAATTAATATGGAAATAGATACAATAAAAAACTCGGATGTAGAATTGGCTACAAACCCAGTCAGTGAAAAAATAAAGGACATTGTCGATAATTCTCTTAAAACTGAGTAATTTAGAAAACTATATGTGTATATTATTTTCATCATTTTTAAAATAATGTAATTCTATAATTTAGAGAACAAAATGAAAACAAATCAACAAACAAGATCTCGTCAGAAAAACTGTGCAATGAATCAACAGAAAAAAATAATCAAGATGAGAATCAACTTCGAAAATTAAGTGACGTACATAACATTAGTAAACCATTAAGGCCAAAAAGTTCTAGACCTCCGGCACCCAATCGACGTCCACAATCCAATACATATACAGAGTAAACAATTGCGTTGATTATTTAAGTATATAAATAAATATTAATTCGTATTTTAGAATTCCTAAACATTCTGACAGTTTTTTTACAAAGAACGATGACAATATAAGTGATGTTGACGATAATATTGTGTCAATTGAAGTAGTAAACGACAATAAATTGTCTTATGATTCTAATGTCCAAGTATTATAATTTGTATAATTATAATTGATAGCATTTTTTTTTTTTTTAATGCATAGTAATGCTTTTATTTTTAGGAAGAAGACGGCCAAGGCCATCTTGTATCACAAATATTACAAACACAATTGGAATTCAATATTAAAAAAAAAACAGACTCTTTAAAAACAGTATGTTACAATAATTAAATTTGTATTATTTATTTTACTTAAAAATTATCATTTTGCTTTTATTATAGGAATGGGAAGGAAAAAGCATTAAAGATCAAGAGATGTTGACAAAAGAAATGGATACAATCAGACAATTCATACAGGATATAACGAAGTCTGCAAATCCATTGAGCAAACTTATTAATAATATGCAAGAGAATATTGATCAGATGAACCGCGAGTTAAATTATTGGAAAAATTTTACTGAAAAATTAATGAAAAACTTAATTCTCAACAACGGTTAGCTGTTGCAGATTACACCTAATTAATTTATACTTTATTATAAATTTATTTATTTATTTATGCGTTTTCTAGGGTTACTGAAGAACAAATTAAGCCAATGGTTATTTTATTAGAAAAGCTAAAAATCGATATTAGAGATGAGTTAGAAATGATGGATTACTGCAAAGCGAACATTATGAGAAACAAAGATCATATTAATTATTTGGTTTCAGAACGATTTACATTAAAAAATTAATTAAAAGTAAATTATTTTTTAGAAATTATGAAAAAATATTTAATTTATACTATTATTATTGTTATTTATTTTGTAGTTAAAAATTATTTAGTTAGTAAATCAGTGATTTATTTTGATCTCACATTCTAAAGATATTTCACTATTCTATATTCTTCACCATTATATATAAAAGATATAATTATAACTATTATTTTGTTATTAGTATTATAGTACATAATAATGAATACATTTTACGCAGAATTTTTCCCAGTTTTATATTTTATTGTACTATGAGTTTTTAGAAAAGTGTCGAGTTTAATTCGGTTCTTTACTTTTCTAACAATTTGAATTCGAACACTGGTATATTTGTCAGAGTAATGTTTCAACCATGTATTTATTAAATTATTCTAAAGGTTTTATTAGGGTAACTACTGTATAAATTGTATACAGATTGCGTCTTGCGGACTATTTAAAAAAAAAATTCAATGACCAGCGATATGCTTTTTTTACAATTAATAAGCTTTTGGGCAATATTTTTCAAGTGAAATTTTACTTTGTAATATGCGTACGAAAACAAGTTATCCGATCTTATTTTAAATTGCATGTCAAATTTTCTTTGTAATTTGCATAGTTGGTAAAATAGTTTTATAATTATGAATTATGATATTGAGTTGTGCTCATAACCAGGTTTTATTCAGTGTTTTTAAATTTGTTATTTTTTCCTCTGTTGTTGCGTTATATTATAATTATATTTATGATTAATTGCATTTGTTACTTCTACTTCATATGTTACACATCCTGGAATTATTCATTAACCATGGTCCACGGTATATGAATAGAATTTTAAAATTTTATACGACTCATATAATATATCTGATTACATTTTTTATTACTAAATGTACTTAATATAAAACTCGTGCATTCAGCATTGTACAATATTTCCTCAAAAATTTACTGTTACTTATCAATATTTATAGCCCCTTTTGGTCTGATGTATTTCTGTGTAATATCAAACACTGTACTTTATTACTTTCGTAACATATTTTAATTTAAAAGCCGAGTTTCGATCCCTTTACTAATAAAATTATATTATTACTCTGTATTCAGTAACACATTTTTATTTTTATAATACAAAATTGTAGCAAATAGGCAACCAAACTTACCGTACTGTATACGTAGGGGCGGATCTAGGAATTAAAACAGAGGGGGAGGGGGACTAGAACAATTTTCGAAATTCAAATACACATATTATAGAGGCCAGATTTAATCAAGGAACATTATTTATGATAAATACTATCGGTCACTTTGTAGAATTAAAAACTAATCACGATGATAGGTATAGCAAATTTGTGGAAAATTTTTGATTTGAAGCACAATGAACTAAAAGCGGAAATTCGTTTGGTTAAACAAACTACTTAATTCAAATCCTAAAGGGAAAAATTGTGACGAGTGGATTAAGTGGCCAACAGATTATAGTACTTACAGTGAGAATTTATTTTCAAATGTATGCAAAGCGTTTAAAATTTTTGTAACTATACCAGTTATACTACGAGCTGTTCTTGTGAAAGAACTTTTTCGAAATTAAATTTGATAAAAACCAAACTAAGGAGCACAATGAATCCAAGATCGCCTGAATGGTTTATTAACCAAGAATTGGCAAGAAATATACATTTTGATGATGTCATTAAATTTTTTAAAATAATTAAATCACACGACAGAAGAATGGATTTATAAAATATTTATCAACCATATAATATGTACCATTCCTTATCAAATATTTTTAATATTATTATTTATATAATTACTACGTACGTGTTTTTTATTAAACACAGTTTTTATTGTGTGTTTTATTTTATTGTTTTAACAAGCTAGTATATTTACAGTTCGCAGTTATACCCGATAAAAATGGATGTTTCTTCGTGTAGGTACCTATATGTAAAAAAAAAAATAGGTCACGCGATTTAAAAATTTGTTGTGCCCCCTCAATCACTAAAGTCTGGACACACCTATAATCCTAATTTTGGTACCTATATAGTTGCATGGCCGTATCCAGCATTCATTTTTGGGGGGAGGGTGGTTTCATTTTAATATGAAACTATAACATATAATATTTAAGTATTTGAATTAGTTAGAACCATACCGGTGTTTTAGGTATCTATACAGATACAAATTTACCTATACTTTATTATTATTCAAATACAACATCAATTTTTATTTTTATTTATTCTGAATATATTTAACATAAAAAATTAACGTGTAACGCAACATTTATTGGCACGTCCATATAAGCCTCGGTTGGCGGTAACGATAACGTTACGTTATTGGCTTTAAAATTAAAAGAAAAACCTACATCAAAACATATTTTTTTTATTTTACATAATTTTCAGGAATATATACTTAAAATAAAGACATAAAGGAAAGGCAATACAAATATTTTTCGATGGAATTTGGGGGGTTTGAACCCGGAAACCGCCCCCCTGAATACGGCCATGTATAGCTGTAGAACGTAATATAAAGAATTTAATTAAGGCGGCTCTAAGCGATCAATTATTAAGGGATCGTGTATAGGCAACTCATCCTGCCTCATGTAACAGGACTTGTTAGTGAGTGCAACGTAAATGATCATATTAGTGTGCGCGCTTCAGAACACGCCTGTTATCCACAGCTAACCCGCGTGATCATTCGTGTTTTATATCATTTTTTGTGGTGTATTTACGGGGAGGGATTTTCGGGTTAACCCTCCCCCCCCCCAACGACGCCGAGTCATGTAAATTTAAGTGAAGCGAAATCGAATTATTTACACACCTACCACACATCTACCTTATGAATTCACTTAGGACAGGAACTTGGAACTTAGGTTTGCTGGCTTTTTTTTTTAACAAGTAATTTAACGAGCACGATTTCTGGTTGTTAGTCGTTCCAGTGGTTAACGGCATTTTGACGAATTTTTTTATAAATTGTTTTATTGTTCGATCCCCCAACACATATGAAATGAACGTCAATTTTGCCACTATAGTGAGTTGCATCTTTTTAAAACGCAACGCACAGATTCAATTTTCAAAATTTTTTTAAGCGAACGAATTCAATATTGTTAAATGAACTTTTATTAATTATAATATAAAACTTATTAATTATGTAATGTAAAAACACATGTACTGATGTACCAATAACTAATATGACCACTGACCCTCGGCGCCACTGCGCCCCCCCCCTCCAGAACCAAAGAAAAAAAGGTTAAAAATTATATAATTGTACAATGATGTGTTTTTTTTTATGTCTGTACCCAAAAATTCTACCAGAAGGGATGCTTCGACCTTTAAGTGTAGCACTATTTTCCGGTAGAAAATTGCATCTAGTTGGTAGGTACTTCAAAGAGGTCATTTTTCGATTTTCTCAATACTTTTTTTTAAGCGTAAAAAAAAGAACTATCGAAAAATGACGTAAAAACGCAATTTCGTCAAAATCGATTATCGTTTTTTTCTTCGTAATTTTGAAACTAACGGTTAGGTATATATAAATTTGAAATTTTCACCAAATACCTATGTAACTGTAAACACTATAGAATGTACGTATTAACGAGACAAATTTTTCAAAAAAAAATCTTGAAAATCGTCACAATTTTTTTTCATAACCATATTAAATTTTTCGACAAATATATATATATATATATATTTGATTTATTTTAATAATATGGTTGAATTTAAAATATATATACTGGGGACGAAGTTTCAATGTTTTATACGAGGCGTCTGCTTTCAAAACCAGCTACCTATCAACAATTTTTGAAATTTTTCACAAACAATAAAAAAACGAATAAAGCACTATAAGATTTTATTCTACAATTCTATGACTACATAATATAAAATCATAGTTTACCTAACTGTTAAAAATTTTTAGAATAAAATCTTTATGCTTTATTCGTTTTTTGTGAACATTTTCAAAAACTGTTTATAGCTGGTTTTGAAAACAGACGCCTCATATAAACCCCGCACCCCAGAGAAAAATTTTTAAAGTATAACCACAGATTAGACGAACATTCATCTAATATTATAATCTGTGGTAAAAGTATGGGACCAAATATTTATGCCGTCAGATATATCAGCACTGCTATGCGATAGTAGCACAGAATAGACGATATATATATGACTATATGAATCACAGATTTCTATACTATAATGTAGAAATCTGTGATATGAATACGCACTCGTATCACAGAACGAGTTCTGTGCTCTTATTCTCTCTTATTTTCTTTTCTACGCCCTTATTACACAATGTATTATCGTTGTTCGTAGTGAAAAAACCTTCGCGAGTTATATTTGCCACACTGAAGTGATATAAAAAAAAAAAATAATATTTCACTTAACCATTAAAATGCAACCTCTACACCTACTATAACCGTGTTATACCAACCTGCGACTCGTATCAGAAGTACTCGGAAATCGGAACGAGAGTAGTGCTCTCATTATTCTGGAACTTGACAGCACTAAGGACTTCGAAAGGTTAGTGAGTTTTCCCTCCGATTACGTAATTAATTTTTAATGATTATTATTATTATTTTCTTTTTTTTTTTACAGACCTTATTTTTTAAATCGAGTACGACGTTCGGTGACTTTTGAGAGGAACTCGAGCGTAAGTGTCATTTGGAAAAATAGAAAAAAAGAAAGAAATTAACAAAAATGGAATTCAGTTCGAAATTAGTGAAAGTTCATTTGGCAGACTACTTGGCCAACTTACCTCTGCCCAA
Organism: Slavum lentiscoides; assembly: GCA_032441835.1. Classification (NCBI taxonomy): domain Eukaryota; kingdom Metazoa; phylum Arthropoda; class Insecta; order Hemiptera; family Aphididae; genus Slavum; species Slavum lentiscoides. The sequence continues at coordinate 16,140,294 of CM063706.1, read as the reverse complement.
TTCGTTTGTCGGTATTTTCAAATTGGGTTGTAAGTATTGTTATTATAGAAAACTCTATTTGGCGTATACACTAGGTAAAGTTATCTAACTACAGTCATTTTAGCAGTGAAGTAATTTAGAGCAAGTGATCCCAAAGTCCTTTTATTTTTTTTTACCAAACGAGTATAAATGTTAAACTAACTTGTCGCGCGTTTAATGATATTATTGTAAGATTTGCAGAAGTAATGTCATTTGCCACATACAATTTATATAACAGAGTAGTAAATTTTAATTGTTTACGAGCAATATACTTGGATATTCTATGGCCCAGGTTATGACGGAGCAATGAATATGGCCAGATTAGGAATTAAATCCATTTCCAGAGGGATCTGAATTCGTCTAGGCCATTAATAATAATTATTGCCGTCGTCTTTTGTAAAACGGTAAAAGCACCTAAAATTCTAAGACGATTTTCTTTCTGCTTTTTTCTTTTTTTTTTATTGTTCAATTAAATACAACGAAATCGATGAATTTGATTGACTGATGTGTCTAATAAATGATGTGACACATTGGAACATTAATTGTTATAGATTAATTATTTTAAAATATTTATGTTAGTCTGGTGAATGTATATAATGAGATACAACGAGAAATTGTAAACAGTTTTCATTTAAAAACAATATGCAGACTTATAATAACTTCCACAGGACGCCTAGGAATATTTTCAGCTAATATTCAAACTATAAATTCTATAAATTAAGTAAAAACAAAAATAGATAATTATTATATTTTTTTTTTTTTGCGCCTCCTTTTCTCTTTTTAGGTTTATTGTTATTATTCAGTTTGATTTTTCATTTTTATTGAATCACTAAACAACTGAAATAAATTGGTAATTGTAATCTTATTATAAGCCTGTATATGGTTGACCTTAACATAATGTTTTGTTTATGTTATTGCTATTTCACTAAATATAATAAAATAATTTTTCATAGCAATAAATCAAATTTTAATGTTAAGTGAATATGATTGGATTTTTTTAATCGCTTAGAATTAATAGACTAGACTATTGTTATAAGATTATTTCAGGCCATATGAAAAATTCCCGTTTTCTGACATGTCCTGAATATGGATAGTCAATTTGATGGTGTGCAATAAATGATTAAAACAATTTGTTCAGTTTATTGTAGTGGTTATCAACGCCAATGACAAAATATTCGTAACTGAGTAATTAAGGAAGCTTATGGTTTTTGTTTCATTCTCCAAGACGCAACTGTGCTTTATGACATAAAATTGTAAATGGTGATATTTTACTCAAACTCTTGTGAAAATTATATTATGTATCCAGTATTTTGATATAAATAATGTTTTCCTTAATGTTTTAGATTCTGAGCAAAACGAGGAAGCTATTGATTGGTTTTACAGTGATGTTTATTATTATTATTTTTTTTTGTTTTGTATACAAATTTTCGACTAGAAAGAATGTTCGGATGATCTCGTTATGCGTTACGTTCCTGTAGCAAATTGTATATAGTTGGTACTTTATTTGAAACGTTTTTCGATTTTATCAGCAATTTTCGTACGTATAATTTAAAAGATCTTAAAAATTGGAAGAAAAACTATTTTCTCAATAGTTCTTAAATGGGGCTCAAAAAACTACCAGAATAATGGTCCTGCAGTCATGAAATTTATATCAAATATGTAACTTTGCACTATATAATATGCATAATAAAAATGTTCAACGAATTTCTTCCAATTTTGGGCTATTTATAGCAATTATTAGACGTTGAGCTATTAAAGTTACAAAAGACGTAATTTTTTGGTTCTAAGGGCTGAAAAATTATTACATACAACGTAGATCTTACGTTATTTTAACTATATTCAAACAAAAATTGACAATCCTTATGACAGTTTTTATTAATTTTTAGTAGTGACAAAGCTCTAAAACTTTATCTGAGTGATTCACTTAAGTGATATTCATAACACCCGCAGCGCCCTTTTTTTTTTTTATTATTATTATTATCAAATGTAACGCCTCAGAAAAGAAATTGTTATTATTTATCATGAGAAATTTCAATTCTTATTTGACCACCACAAACGTCATAACTCATAAATAATTGAAAAAAAAAGTTAATAAACCTGTCATGCTGATATCTCAGTTATGCACAAAATATGTTATTGAGTATTCGTATAATTCTAAATTAATGTTTTATACATGTTAGTGATATGACAGTGTGTTCCGATTAATGATCTTAACTGGTCCCTGCTTTAGAATGTTTTATTTTACAATTCTCAATGTCTATTCTATTGTGTTATGTATTAATATATTTTTATAAAATATCAAAAATATTAATTAGTAAAATTTGAATTACTTGAAAATAATTAACTTCATAATGCGCATGTCGTAATGTTTACAAAAGTCTGTATTAAGCATGTCCCATTATCATATATTACATTTAGATATGCTAAATTATCATTATGACTTTTATTGTTTTATTTAACAATATTTCGAATCGACGTCTTCTTGAAAAATTCTTTGAATATTTGACCCAAGTTTTACCTATACTAACATTATGATATAATATTAATTGAAAATAAATAAACACATTTTACCTGATACCGTCTGCACCCATTGAAAATGTACTAAACTATCAGATTAATATGTATGGCGTATTATATTATAGGTGTACGTATTACAACTGTTTTTGCGTATTTTAATTTCGTTGATGATAAAAGAAATAAATCATCGCGTATTTATAAATAAAATTCTCCAAAAATGAAATAACCTTTGTAAACGGTTTTAATAATTTTATATTTTAAGTTATATGAACTGTGTTGGTGTTCTGTCTGGCTTACAATACACAAACAGTTAAATACTGCTGATTGTGAACACCCTTTGTAAATTAGATTTATAATTTTATAAATCTTGTGTCAATAGTTCACACTCACACAAAATATCAAAACATATTATTAATTAGTCTTAATTTGTGTTTGGAAATGTTTGCTCAAACATTATAGACTTGTCTGTGTTAAATGAAGACTTGATTAACAAGTGATAATTGAAATTCTTCGGAATTAATGTGAAGTGTTGATAAGTACATTATAAGAAAACAAATAAGTGTTAATTAAAAAAAAAAAGAAAATTGGTGAAAAAATTACAAAGTTTCTGTTAAAAATTCTGTATATTTGTTGTAAATGTAAAACAATCTAATCGTTCTCTGAAAGGTTAATCAAAGTATATACCTAGTTGGTTGTGTAGTATAATTTTTTGTTTCATTATTTAAAAGTATTTAATTAAAATAAGTACTGCGTTGTTATTAAAAAATTATTATTTCACAGTAATGTATTTGTATTTTCTAGTTAAGGACATAGTGAAATTAATTCCATTTTACGCTACAGTTGGAGGCGTATGTTATCTTTCATTCAGGGTCATTAAACCAAGACATGTAAGACCTGACAATTATATTGTTTTGTGTATATTTACTAATTTGTACTTTTTTTATAATTATTATTATGTACAGCCAGTCAATCCATCGATAAAAAAAGAATCTCCTAAAGTGGTTGATGGTTTTGACATTGAGGAGTTGGGTGACAGTACAGCATTCTGTCGATGTTGGAGAAGCGCTAAATTTCCTCTCTGTGACGGTGCTCACAACAAGTACAACATTGAACAAAAGGACAATGTTGGACCATTAGTAATCAAGAAAAAGTAATCAAATTATTAGTGAAATAAATTGAAATAAACATTTTGTTTGTTAATTGTTTTTAGTTATGTCTTAATTGTTTTCATTCAATTAAATAGAATACATATTTGCATTTATTGATATATATTTCTTTATTCATGAAATACATTTTATACATGTTGAATGTGTATCAAATCACTCATTACAGAATCGTCGTAATCTTCTATCAGCAGTTGTTGTTTCGATACCTTTAAGCTAAAAAACAATTAAAAAATTAATATTTTGTTTTAATCGAAATAAAAATAGATTATCATTATGAAAGATATTTGCATTTTATGTTGTATGATTAATATTATATATTCATAATCTTGTATTAAATTTTTTTTTCATTATGTACAATTTTCATATTTGAACTTTTTCAACATTTTCTTTGTATTTTCTTAAAGTTTAGTTGTTACATAGGAGTTACTTACATATTTATTAATTATTACCATACTGAAATACAATAGTTAAAAGAAATAAAATTGTAGGATATAATAATATAATCATAACATTTATTTATAATAATACATATATTAATATATATTTCAAAATGCCACTTTTTCATTTTGTGTATTTATAATAATAATAATAATAATAATAGAGGTAGCGTGCCTCAGATGCTATGGATTACTTAATCGGGCATTGTTACAGTTGTATTATCATTTAAAATTTAAAATCGATGATAAATCATTGCTTTTGAAAAACGATTCTGAGTGAATATTTATTATTATTCTTTGTATTCGTTTCGAAATTCGAACTTCACATATTTAGTTATGTCATAAGTTGTGACAATTTTTAAAAATATGTGTTTAAACTTGTAATACATTTTCAGGTCTTAAATACAAAAATTACGTCAAAAACGGATATATTGACAAATTTACCTGTTTTTTTAAAAAAATGTTTGTTATTTTTCTTTGTGCTGAAGAAAACGGAAAAATATGTCAAATAAAGTATCATCAGAATAAATTTGCAACTGATAAGTAATGCATGTAAAGATCAACGAGCATTCCTACACGAAAAAATGTTCATGGACAAAAAGGCCATTGTAAAACCAATACATTTTTCCCTTTACTTAAAGTCTAGAAATGCCACAAATTTATAATTATAATTATTATAAGAAATTTTAAAAATGTTTTAGGTGTTAAATGTTGAATTTATAATGTTGGCATAATTTACTGTCTATAATAATTATGCCTACCTAATTGAAAATTAATGTTTTTGACTTCTAGTCCGTTTGCCTAAATAAAACAAGTATGTTGATAATTATGTAGATATAACTAGATTAAGATTCAGGTATTATTTTCCATTTGAAATTATAAGTATTTAACGTTTATAGTAGTATTTTGATAAAATTTATAACTTTTCAAAAGAAGTCTGAATTTACTCGCCTCAAGCAATATACATAGTTAACAACATAACAGTGATGTGCGTGAAATTAAAAAAAAAAAGAAAAACGACATAAATTTTTTTCATAAATAAAATAATTCAAAATCAAAATGGTATATTATATTAAAACCTTACAATAGTTTTATTGTATCAATTTCGTTTTTCAGAAAAAAATTATTACCAATAAAAAACGCTTAATAGCTAATTTACTTTTTTATTATGTGTTTTTTTAAAGTTATTTCATGTAGTGACTAGTGACGTATGAAATAAGAGTAGAATTTTGCATCCGTTCAACGCAGTGCTTTTGGTTGTAATATCGTCATTCTTTTCTACTTGGGAAATTATAACAGAAAACCCGGAGAATCTTTAATTATTTCAACTGGTATCTATATTGTTTTACGCTGAATATTATGATTAAATCATTTTGAGTACCACACTTATTTTTGAAAATTGATTTTTTTTTTATGTACCTAGTTTCTAATTGATGTAGAAGTAAAAATAGAATACACGAAATTTCGATTATTAATATTTAAAATTGATCTATTATTTAGTCTATTCTTTTAAAGTTTTCTGTTACGGAATCAGATTTGTCAAAAGTAATATTATTCTCTCAATAATAATAATTGTTACGTATTCTTTCTTCTTCGAAATCGTATAGTATTTCAGTGAATTCGAAAAATTCGGGAAGATGCAAGTTATTTATTTATTTTTATTTTTTTTCAGAAAAATACAAAATACTAAACGTATACTTAATTCAACTAATCTGCACCACCGTCCACCACATTATAATATATCTATAGAGTGTATATGGTTCCCAACGCAGTGATGTAGCCAGGATTTTTATTTGGGTGGGGGCTGAGGCTGATAATTAATTAATTTATATGTTAGGTAGTTATTAATATGTATAGACGATATCCATTAAAAAAAACTGATTATTTATTCATTTCGGGGGCTGCAGCCCCATCAGACCTCCCTGGCTACGCCACTGTCCCAACGTATAATCTGCGGACCACCGGTGGTCCGCGAGTCGTAACTACAAAATCGGAAAGAATTTCATTTCGCCCAAAAATCACATTAAATTGTTTTTATAATTTTAATTTATCTTAAGTAAATATAATAATATAGGTAATATATATATTTTTTTATAACGATAATTTGCGTTGAATTGTTAATAAATGAATTGGTTATTTTGAAAAGGCACGAAGTCCACATTTTGTCATTTATGGTGCATTTCATGCGACTGTTTCGTAAAGAAAATTAATAAGTCCATGCACTCGATGTATTTTTAGGCACGTCAATTCATAGATCGATTATTAAAAGGCACTATATGTCCTGGATTTAATTCTCTTCAATACTATGTAGGTATACCTACTAAATACGAAATGCGGACTTGGTACCTTTTCAAAATAACCGATTCAAATATAAAATTTCTATTTAAAATTGAACAATAATAAACATTATTATAAGCTTGAAGGAATTTCATTGTTTATTATTTATTCTTAAAACTAAATTCTGAAATGCGTGAAAAAACTGAATCTTGTTTATGGACCGTTGTTCTGTACGACAGTTTCAGATATTTAGTCACGCTCTACTCGAAGCCCTGCAGTGAACCATTCGGTTGGAGCCTCGTCTTTCTCAACACCCTCGTGTGGTGAACTATATAGTCACAATAAATTTCTGGAACTAACTCAAATCTATAACTAGTAATCTAATAATCATGTACCCTTTTTTTACGGGTAGACTGCATAGTACCCCGTGGATTCGACGACTACAGACTTCACCTGTTCTTAAATATCCCATAATTTTCTGTGGAAAAAAAATGCATTTCGGATACCTGGGTTGCCACTTGCCAACGATTTGGTATAGGTACTTTGCTTATAGTCGATCGAGTCGCAATACGTTTTAAACAATTTCGCATTGATAGATACGTTACGTTAGGGTCATCGTAATTTTTCGATTGTTTTTTCTTCTATTGTACGTACATACGCTTAAAAACTACATGCGGGTCGAACGTCGAGAAGAAAAACATCAAAATATAGAACGCTAGTTGTTTACGCAAAATTGTTTGCTGCTCAAAAAACAGGTAATAGTACCAACCTATAACCTATAACTATTGTATACGGAATACGCGTTAAGAGGGTTGAAAGCGGGTATTTTCTCTCTTTATCTTACACACATGAAACATGGCAAAATAGATGTTTCGTACTTCCAACGTACCGATCGATATATTGATGCGATAAGAAATTTGAAAACAGATTTGAATTCCTCGTGAATTTTACTACAAAACGGACTTTCCCACTTTTTTCATTTTTTTTTTCATAAACCCTTAAAAAAAAATTAACCGAACAAATTAAAAAAAAAAAATTGTTAATAATTCATTTTTGAAGGTCTTAAAAAAAAGAAATAAAAAAAGTGGGAAAGTCATTTTGTAGTAAAAGAGGAATTTAAATCTGTTTTCAAATTTCTTATCGCACCAACAGATCGATCGGTACGTTGGAAGTACGAAACGTCTATTTTGCTATGTTTCATGTGTGTAAGACAGAGAGAAAATACCCGCTTTCAATCCCCTTAAACCCGAAAAAAAGTGTAGGTACACAATTCGTTTTTCGTGTAAATGGGGGTTGGGTTTTTTAAAAATTGTACCTACTGCGGACTACAAGATTAAGCACACGTGAAAGTTCATGCTTTGTTATCTATTTCAGTTTTTATTAATATTTTACAGTAGGTATTACAGGCATACGCGCGTGTATACTTACTTCAGTATTTTTTTCATACACAGTAACGAAAACGATACGACGATGACGGCCATGACTATGAGCACGATTAGAGACAACGTGATGGACGACCAGCTGTCCGTGATGCGACCGTTGTAATATTTATTTTCGATATAGTTGTCGGTGAAATTATCGGTATAGTTTTCGGATATTTTGGTGATGACGTTGGGTTTCCAGTGCGATTTGTATACGCCGTCGTCCAGTTGTTTCCGGATTTCTTTTTCGATTATTTGGTTGATTGTGGTCGTCTCGCCGTCGACGTTGCCGTTGCCGTTTGTTTCCGTCGCTTGTACGATCCTCACGTGTAGTTCGTCCGACGGGAATTCTAACGGAGGCGTCGGGTTCGTTTCGAACGGCACAACTGTTGTACAAATCACTCCTGTGACAGAACAGAACGTGTGTATGTGTGTCAACTGTTAATATTATTATTAGGTGCGTGGCGAGGGCGGTGGTACTGTAGAATATTCACGCGGTCACCAGTTCGATTTGATAATCGTTTCTTAAGTTTTTTTTCCCCCCCGAATTCGGTCGTTTATAAGCGTATTTTGAAATCCTTATAATTATAATAATTATCCGATTGGCGAATAATCCCACCACGTGATTCAGCGATTAGAAATAGGTAAATGCGGTAGGTATAGGGTCATTCCATGTAAAATCAACCAACACACAAAACCTCGATGTCATGGATTATGGATTTGGTTCATTTTTGGTATATGTATACCTTACTATGAGACATTAAAAAAATTTTTTTTTTACTTATAGTTCTTAAGATATTGAATTTTTAAAGTTGCCGAAAACCCTCAAAATCCGTTAATAATCATTCGTTTAAATGCTAATTACTGGATCTAATCACTTTTGTATCGTTGGTATAAACTGTAGTTCTTGTCCAGGCGCGTTTGCCTATTCGGCGTGTTGCGCAGAGATACCGCGGACACTCCTTTCGGTATAATTGAAGTTTAGCTACCCCGCGATTTATTCAAATTTTCTTTTTCTGAAACCTATGTAAAATCTTGTGTTTTAAATTATGGTGCAACTCGTTTTTGGCGCAAAACTTAGTTTCGAAATTATAGCGATTTGAAGTTTGCAATTTCACACTTACATGCATCGCGGCGGTCGGCCGTACAAAAACGCTCGGCGTGATTTTTAAAACATTTTTTTTTTCTGTAAAATACGTATTTCTTCTTACTAATAACTTTAGTGTCTTTAAATTTTTTTAATTTTAAATTAAATGATAAATAATAATTATAATATATAATAATATATTATAAATATAATTAAATAATAAATGTTAATATTTTAACACTTGTTTTATTCCACATAAGGTAGCCTTTCCTACAATAATAAGTATTACACACCGAGGTCGAGTTCCCGAGACCTCATAAAAATAAACTAAACTTCCCGACGGGAGCGAGGGAGAAGGGACGTTACATTAGTATAGAAATTATAGCGATTTGAAATTTGCAAATATACTCACGTACACGCGACCTACCGTCACGTACATACCGTCGACCTACCGACGGGGTGTGATTAAATTTCAAAAAAAGAAATGAAACAAACCAAACATATGCACTACAGTAACTTTAGGTGGTTTTCAATAACAGATCAATGGATATTTTTGGTTTAAGTTGGCTCGCTTAGACTTTTCAGGGTGAGTGATTCTGTTTTTCTTCGTATAGAAATTATAGCGATTTGAAATTTTGCGCATCATTTTCACACTCGATTTACACACACACATTTATATATATATATATTTATATTTATGAAGAACCACGTCAGTTAGGTAGGTAATGGTAGGTACATCGGTATAAATTAAATACGATTCGAGTGAAATATCACGAGATACAGTGGCGCGCCGACTGCACAGTGCACAACCCGTCGTGCGCTCCGCACGGTAGGACGGTAGGTCGCGTGTACGTGTAGGTATATTTGCAAATTTCAAATCGCTATCATTATTCTACGAGTACACTAAGTACAACAGAAAAAAATCTAATGACACCAAAGTAATAAGTAAGAAGAAATACGTCTTTTACAAAAAAAGAAATTACGCCTAGCGTTTTGTACGACCGAATGCCGCGATACATGTAGGTGTAAAGTTGTGTACTTCAGATCGCTATAACTTCGAAACGAAGTTTTTGCACTAAAAACGAATAACATCATCGTTTAAAACACATGATTTTACATAGGTTTAAGGAATAAAAAAATTGAATAAGTCGCGTGGTAGCTAAACTGCAATTGTTATTGTTCCCTCCTTTCATATACGTACGTATATAGGAATAGTCGATATGATACATATATATAATATATATTTTGCAGTCAAAAACATATTTTGTTGTATTAACAATAGGTACGAGATGAATCGTGCCCACTTTATCATTCACAACGCACACACTAAAACAATACGTCCGCGTGGATTTATTAAATTGCCTATACAAAACTCCTTTAAATTAATTCATTTCCATAATATGAATTTTAATAAAACAAAAATTGTCATTTCTTCTATTTAGTCGATTTAGTCATACGCGAAGATAATCTATTTTAATAAAATTCAAACTTGATTAAAAAAAAAATTAACATATAACTTTAAACATTTGTCAACTATCTTTAGAGTAATATAATATAATATAAAAGCTTATATTATATATTTCCAGGTTTAAATACTCAATGTGTTGAAATAAAAAATTGTGTTACATCAGAATTATTCAGTTAATTTTAGAATTAGCCAAAGGCCTCAGAGGCTCTTGAGCTTCGAGGCCTCGGGATAGCTACTCCACTGGCCTAAAAATAATACGCCACTGCATATATACTGATATATATATATTATTTAAAACGAATTTATCAATTTTCATAATATGGTATATTGGAATATATCGAATGAATAATATTTATTACAGTCATTGGAAATTCACGTAATTATCTCTTTTTCCACATTTACGTATAAATATTAACTGTTAATGTATCGGTACTAACCGGTTCTTTTATTGTTTGAAATTATGTTCAAAAAGTGATAATTTATCAATCATACTGTGGAGTCATAGCAATAATAATTAGGAGTTAAATAAATTGTTTAACTAGCTTCAGCGTATAAGTAACAGTACCAATTATTACTTAGCATGACTGGTTATTAAAATTGTAAACATTTAAAATGTTACATTTTTATACTTTTTTGAAAAATTGATTAGACTTTTACATAATCTAAACACTAGAGATCGGAGCATTCCTTCTGGTCGAAAATCTATACACAGGAATCAGGATAGAAAAAAAATAAAAAACATAAACATCATTGTAAAAGCAATAGATTCATCGCTCCGCTTAGAATCTAAAACGACTAACGCGATTATTGAAATTTTAAAAATATTGTTAGAATATCATATTATATTCGTATTCAATTTTTATAATTTAATTAATATAAAAATTAAAATTAAAAAAATCCGAAAATTATTTGTAAAACGTTGTATATTCAGACCAAAATCGATCGAATCAAAAAATTATTTTTCAAATATTAGAACTGATAACTTGTATAAAATCATCGCGTAAGTTTCGCGTTATTATTTTCGGAATTAAAACGAAAAAACAAAATTTAATTGTGTAAAATTCCAATACTTGCGTTTACAATTTTACTAGGGAGGGGGAGGAAGGTTTGATTTTTTTTTGGCGTTCTTTCTTTACGTTCAAGAAAACCGCTGAAAAGTACGTAAAATACGCAGTACGTATTAAATGGAAAGGTGCCTACTTAAATTAATTTCATTCTACCGGTCAGTGGTGTTTTGATAACCTAAATCAAAACCAATATAACTCAATATGATAAAATATTACGTATAGATTGTCTGATTGTATGTTTGAACTCGAATCGATATCAGTCTTTACGTACTTCATAATACCGGTTGTATATTCACATTTTACGTTTTATATTGCAAGAATAATAATAAATGTCTATTTGTTTTGACTTGTTTTTTTTTCTTACATAAATCTGAGAGATATTCAATAGAATGGGGAGGGGGACTACGCCGGATTATAATAATTATAATTTATAAGTATTAGTTGTATACAGAGTATTAAAAAGAAAAAAAATACCATCGGCATAATAATAATTGTGGTATCGTATTAATAGTAAATATATGGATGTAAAGAAATGTTTTATTTAAAAAAGTTTTTTTGAAGTAAGTATTGCATAGCAAATGAAGAAACAATTAAATGTGTTACATTGTACCTATTTATTAATAATAATAATAATAATAATAATAATAATAATAATAATAATAATAATAATAATAATAATAATAATAATAATAATAATAATAATAATAATAATAATAATAATAATAATAATAATAATAATAATAATAATAATAATAATAATAATAATAATAATAATAATAATAATAATAATAATAATAATAATAATAATAATAATAATAATAATAATAATAATAATAATAATAATAATAATAATAATAATAATAATAATAATAATAATAATAATAATAATAATAATAATAATAATAATAATAATAATAATAATAATAATAATAATAATAATAATAATAATAATAATAATAATAATAATAATAATAATAATAATAATAATAATAATAATAATAATAATAATAATAATAATAATAATAATAATAATAATAATAATAATAATAATAATAATAATAAATTTATATTGTAATGAATATTTTATGCATTCGTTTTTATCGCTGAAATGTCCCAGATCCTTGGTTAAAAAGTTAACATTTCATTTCTAAGATAGGTACTTTTGTCGGAAACTATAACTTTGTCAATATGATATTTATGTCGAAATAACTTTCTAACTTTGCGCATTGAATTGGACACGTAAAATTGTCTAAACGCAAAAATCCTAATAACAATTACTTTGTTACTTTTTTTTGTAAAAATAATATTTTAAACACTTTAATACACGGAAATTAAGTCATTATCAATTTTAATCATAAATTCTAAAATTAAGGATTGCTTATACCATAATATAAAGTATAACCGATTATATTTAATAGTTTAGACTTAATTTTATAATTAATTGATTTTAATACTATAAATTTCGAATTGAAAAATAGTCTTTTGGTAGTAGTATTTTTTGAGGTAATTGATATTTTAACACAAATTTTTAATCGTTTCCAGTTATTTACTTTTCGCATAACTATATAAGTCGAACATTTAAAAATCTAAAAAAACAAATTCCAATTTAACTGAATAATCCTTTCGGGGGGGTTTTTTTTGTTGTACCTTACTTGACTATAGTCGAGTTACAAAAGAAAATCGACCGACTCGTCCAGCTGTATTTGGGATTAAAATAGAAAAAAAAAATACAAAATCAAGCGCAGACCACGCGTAGTGTAAAAAACCGATCATCCGGTATACAGTGTATACTGTATACATTATTATAACCGAGATATTCGAAAAAAATAATCTCGATTTCGAAACGAAATCCGTATTTTTATATTAAACACACGTAATTACTATTATTAGTATATATATATATATTTTTTTTTTGATTCGTTTATTGTAGTATGTGTAGGGTGTCACACGAATACGTTTTTTTTTTTTATAACACATTTTCTAAATATTATATAAATGATATTATTAATCTAAAAGTATATAATATACTCGTGTATGGTGTATAATGTCATAGTTCGATTATACCTGGGCCTATATCAATTTAGGAAATGTAAAAAAAAAAAAAAAAAATTATTATTATTAATATGAGTTTACCTATACACGATAATAATATTGCATACAAATATATAAATATCGAATGTGTATATAATATACATGGTATAATGTACGCGATAATCATTATGACTGGAGTGGTTTTTAAAATAGTTTTTAATAATTTTGAATAATTATATGCGCGTTATCGGAGCAGTTATGTTTAATATGCATTGTTCCCCCATTAATAATTTGGCAGATAAAAGGAGCAATGATTGTGTTGTTTGTGTGTTAACCTTTAACGAGTTTCAAGTTTATTTATTATTATGACTTATGATGAGCTATATAGAAACATTCTTTACGCTATATTATACGTTTAATTCTCATTTTATATTTCTCGTAATATAATATTATTAAATGTATAACGAGTGAGCGAAATTACGATACACTAGCTGCAACTGTGCGCTGCAACAAGTGTTTTTATGGTTAATCGAAATATGAAATACGTTCTCGATAAAAAATATACTTATTTTTAGGGTCTGTGGATTCAAAATTTAAAATTTCACTATATACGTCTCCAGTGGCGTAGCCAGGATTATGTAATGGGGGGGGGGGGTTAAGTATAAATGAAATTATAAGCTTTTACATTTTTTGTTAAGTTTGTTGCACAACGCTCATAAATGCACTATTAGCGCTAGAAGTAGTAGAATTTCTCAGCTGATTTAGAGAGGTTTATTAGTCATGTCAGAGAACATGTCGAACTGCGGAGTAATGCAGCTCGTTGTTCAACTTGTCGATCTTTAATCGTGCACATAACCATAATTATAGATATCTATTGTTATTAATCTGGACTCTGGACGAGTTTTCAAAAGTATTATGCTTTTACTTGTAAAATGACAAAATATACCATATTTTTTTGCAGTAGGTACTAGAATTAATGAAATATACAATTGTATAAATTGTATACATTTATTAGATTAAAAAGTATAAAAAAGAGGCAATGGGGGGTTTAAACACCCAAAACCCCCCCCTGGCTACGCCACTGTACGTCTCGAGTTTTTCGTGTCCACTTCAATTCGTCCTAATGCCGTCGTCGTCGGCTATTTTTAATATTTCATTTCGCGCGACTATATATTACATATTATTGCTGCAGATACCGATACGCACGTATTGGTATTGCTGCAGTTATAGGGTTGAGTTCATAGACACAGGTGTTGTTAACGATATGCCTGTACATACTGTTTGGCCTTGAATTGAAATTAATTTTTGTTTCGTTCACTATGATATTACGTGTCCGAAAAACTGTTTTTATTTTGTACAGAAAAGAAAGCGTTAAAAAAGAAAACGAGTCAAGTCAACGGTATAGTTTGTCGATTTCACCGATATATTCAAAATATTTTTATAAATATGAATTGAAATATGTCGAGACACATCATAATAAAAACCATAAGCACCGTAGCCCAGTCTTGAATAATTTTAAAAATCTTTTAATGTTTTAAAATCGTTTTTTATTATTATTTGAACAGTTTTGAATATAGAAAAGTATTTATCAATATTGTAATAACCAGGGACCTTTTGGTTTTTTCGGTTCTGGTTCCGGTTCCGGTTCTCAATTTTTTTTTAAAAGGTTCAGGTTCCGGTTTCGATTTTTCAAAAATTAAAGGTTAGGGTTCCGGATAATACAGGTATTTTTATCGGTTCCAAAAATAATTTAAAATGTTTACGTTCAATAATACTGTTGTAATTTTATTTTATTAGGTACATAAATGTACATAGAACATTTAAAGATTTACAATTTATTATATATTATAAATTGTATTACAAAGACAACATTTGTGTGTATGACATCTTCTAAACATATTATATCACTCTGTAGTCTGTATACATATATACTGGCATATAATATGCAATGAAAATGTATTACGAGACGTATACCAGTTTTCAACGAAATATTTTTGTGAACACGATAATTTATTATAATGAAAATGATGGAAATTTGATAGAATATCCCGTATCCATGTAACAAAGTACAACGCTTATCGGTCGGAATTCGGGGGAAACATATTTCCAGGAATATAATTATATGGGTAGTAGTGTGGATACTAGTTGTACAGCAGGGGTCAGGTAGAAGGCAAAATTTCTATTGAAATATAAAACAAATAATATATTATGAAATATACGGAACTGTGGCATTGCACGATATTTATGTACGATAAATTGCCTACAAAAATTTCCTTAGAAATTAACAGATTTGAATTCCGAAGTATATAATTTTGAAAAATTTAGTTGAAGTACAAGGATTATTTAGTTCTTATCGACTTATTTTTTAAGATTAAAAATTGGTTTATCAGAGATATAAAATTAAATATTACGTAAAAAAACAAAAATTAATGAAATGTAAAAATGTCAGAACAGTAAAAAACCTCGGTAGTCGGTACTTCTCATTTCAAAATAAGGGTTCAGGTTCCGGTTTAGGTTCTCTTAAAATATTTAATATCGGTTCCGGTTCCAAATATTTTAAGGCTTTTAGGGTTCGGAACCGGTTCTTTTCGATTCGGTTCCAGTCCCTAGAACTAATAACATATATTTTGTACATATTCTAAAATTAATTATTGTTTTTTTTTTTTTAAGATAAATTATATTTATGTATGTAAATACAAAAAAATGTTTTATCAAATATATATGTATATAATGTTGATATTTGGAAATAGAAAGAATGAAAAAATAATTCTCAATCAATTAACGAATTAAAACGTGTATACGTGTAATTACCGCTACTATTGATTACGTCTCGATTAAATTCTTTTCTCGTAAAACACGCAGCGTGTGGAACAATAAATATGATTTTCATTATCGCATAAAAAAAAATATATAAGCGATTTAAAAATTTGTATAATATACCTGTATTTATAAAACGAAAGGTAAAATTATGGTTGTACCTACGTTTATTATTATTTTGTTCTTTTTTTGGGGGGGGGGTATAAAATATTTAAGAAAAAGTATTGACTTTTAGTTTATAGTTTTCGAGGTTTTTGTTTTTTTTTTTTTTCATTGTTTGCCAACACTTATTAAGTGTTCTTGATGTTTACGTGCTCGTAACATTTTAACCGTTCGGTATACTTTGTTCGGCTATCGAACCATTGAGAACGGTATTTTTGGTATTACGATTGAGAACGTTCGATAGATCGTATTTTTTTCCAACGTTGCCGTATTTAAGAGGATGTCAGCGTGGTCATTTTTAAGGGGTTATGTATAGGCAATTTTTAAAAATTTTAAAGAAAATATAAATCTAACATTAAAATTATTTAAGTATATTTTAAATGTACTCGTATAGCATTTGAAATGCGTGAAGGTGTTTTCGAACGGTTGAATATGATATTTATCGTACGCCGTGATATGAAATTCACGAAGGAAATTCAATCAGTGGCGTCATTTGGTGGGGGGCAGGGTGGGCATTTGCCCCCCTTGTTAACAGTGGGCCGGCATGATTCATGCCGATACCTATGATGTAAATATAAATAATTCTAACCAAACCTATAGTAATGAGTAATAACAAATCGCGTGCAAACAGTGGATTACAATTAAATGAATAATAAAATAAAAAAGTATGCAGGTTATAACCGCGATTAAAGTGATTAAATAGTGGTTACAACTTACCGTGGTTCTGGGGTTTTTTCGATAAACATGGTTATTGTTGAAGGCAGTGCTTAAGTTATTGACGTTACCGCTAAATTCGAAGAATATGATGTACGTTTAATAGTTGTCAGTTGACGAATCTATATCGCGTACGGTACAAACGAATTTGTTTAACCGTTGTTCAACGCTTCAAACGTATGTTTTATAAATATATGTATATATAAATTTGTGAGTGGTAAGTGTAAAAAATAATAATGAAAAAAGCTAAAGGTGGTGTGGCCAAGATGGCGAGAAAGGGAGAAAAAATATTGAACAAGCCGCTTAGAGCTGATCACAAAACGTCATTTCTAACGCGTTTAATATTATGACAAGAGAAATTTCAAAATTTGAATCACAGATAATATTTACGTACTATATAGTTATTTATGATACATTTATTATAGCCGACAAAGTAATGAATTTCCTCCCACAAAAAAAAATATATATATATGTTATATGTGTATGGGGCGATTCATGAATATGATAAAGAAAATATCAAAATTATGTAAAATAGAAATTGTATTGATCTAAATGTAAATATGGGAAATAGTTAAATGGGGCCGGTTAAATCTTTTGCCTCCCCCTTTCGAAAACTGAAATGACGCCACTGAATTCAATCTGTTGGATATTATTTGACACTACCTATCAGTGGCGTCATTTCAGTTCTTGCTAGACTAGGGCAAAGACTTACCAATATGCCGACTTGAAATTTTGAACTATCCCCCAAAAAAAAAAAATTTCAAAAATATTCAAGGATTGACTTAAAAATCGAGCAGTGACGTAGTCAGGAGGGTTTTAAGGGTTCAAACCCCCCCTTTGCTTTTCTTTATATAGCAATAATAATAGCTAGTAATATTTTATTGATTACAGTTTTGTGCTATTGGATGTCAGGTCTTGAAATTGTTTTTTTTTGCTTTCGGTCAAATATTTTTAATTCTGAAATTTAATAATTTTCATGTCATGTGCGTTACAAAATAGAACTATGTGATGTATAAATGTACAATTTTATCGACTTCGCTTATCGAATACTAATAGCGGATAGAGGTAGAATAAAAACAAAAATAACGCCTTGCTTTTATTATTATAATATTACTGCCCTTATTATTGGTCCTACATCAAATTTGAAAGCCTTATTGAAAAACTTATTACATTTTCTTGAAGAAAACATACCAAGCAATGTTCCAGTATCATTTTTGCCAACACAGGCACAATCTTGAAATCCGAAAACTTCTAAATTTTAAAAAATTGATTCCTGTTTAACGATTTTTTTTTTGTTACTCAGAGATGTACAAATTTCATAAAACTTCTTTTTTAATGTGTTTTCCAACGGTATACTCATTTTTAGAAAACTACTGTTTTGAGGAGAAGAAATCGCGTTTTAAATGTAAAAAAATTGATATGGTAAATAGTACACACGACTTCCATAAATGAATGCAGGTAATTACATGTGAGCTACAAGTCACGACGACTCACATGTTACCTGGATTCATTTCATGGAAGTATTTTGTACCATTTACCATACTGTTTTTTTATTTTAAGTTCGATTTCTTCTTCTCAAAACAAAACTTTTCAAAAAATGAGTATTCCACTGGAAAGCTTATTAAAAAAGAAAATTTTTATGAAATGTGCACACTTCGGACTTCTAAGTGACAAAACAAAATTGTTATATTTATTTTATTGTATAATTTAATATACCAAAATAAACGATATGGCAACGTTGCACGTAAATTTGTTATCAATCGTATTGGTTTTGAGGGTCAGCGGTAAGTCCTTTGTGAATTTTCAGCCTTCTCAATCGTTCGGCCAAAAAGGTAAAACGTTCTCAATCATACTTTACCGCTTTGTTCGACACGATTTTCTACTATTCCACTTATCACAGTGGGCCGGCTCGGTAAATACCATACCATTGACGCGTACATCTACGAGTTTATACGTTTTTAGTGATTTTAGATCGCTTTTACGTATCTATAATTTGTATTTTTTTTTTTTTTTAAATGAGAAAAATTATTGACAAATTGCAAAGTACAGGTAAAATAGGCAATTGTTGAAACATCGGATTTGTAAAAAATTTTCGAAAAATGTCATATAATTTTTGAAATGCGAAAAACTGAAAATTTTTATCAGTTATGATCAGTTATATTTATTATAATAAACACAGGTACGAAATTCATAACGTTTATATTTAATTATTTTATATATTATGTTAAATATGCAATGATCTATATCGGTAATTTTTTTTCTTCAAATATTCGCTTTATAACATATTGAAATTCTGTTTTGTTTTTGGAGGAGGGGAATACGAATCTTGCCTTGTAAAGGATACGCCACTAGATTTAGTTAATAGCAGTTGGTCGCCTTATAAATCTATCTATAGGGACGCCCCTGCTTTAATGAAAAAAAATACATCACACACAGTACACACACATACACATAATATAATCTACAAGTCACAAGAAATGGACAACTTTTCTTGAAATTTTGTTCATTCATTTGATGAAAAGATGTCCATTTCTTGTAGATTTTCATTATATCATAAAGTGGACAGAAGTGGGCGTCCGTATCGTAATGAAAAAAAACTCATATTCACGTTAATGATACATTTGAAAAAGTCGAGGATGAAAAAAGACGATTTCACTAAGTATAATTGTGATATATAAAAGTACAATTAAGCGCGCATTCCTATATGTGTATGGTACGAAATAAACAATAAAATTAAACTCAATACAATATTACAGGTTAGGCCAAGTTAGCTATATACTATTGAAAATTGTTCGCAAATAAACCAATTTATAACAATTTAAATATCATAGAAATAATTATAGCTATACTAATATAAATTGTTCGTGGCCTTTATTTCAGATTGCATCATCGTGTTTTTTTGTTTTTGTGCCATGTACATAATATGCAATTTATTACTTAATAATTTATTAATATATATTATATGTGTGTGTGTGTTTTAATTTTTATGGCAATGTCGTATTTCCTTTATGGTTCATTTATTGTAAAATAATAAAAATGTCACATTGACGTATTAGCACTAATAATAATAATAATAATAATAATAATAATAATAATAATAATAATAATAATAATAATAATAATAATAATAATAATAATAATAATAATAATAATAATAGTAATAGTAATAGTAATAGTAATAGTAATAGTAATAGTAATAGTAATAATAATAATAATTCGAAAATACTCAGGTTTTGGACAGAGATTTTAAAATTGTATTATTATTATTATTTTGATTTAAAAAATTATAATGCGTTGTATTATTAAAAAAAAAAAAATGGATCTGTTCTATAATGTGATTTGATTATTGTTAATAATGTAAGAATAACATTTTTAGCGTTTAGTAGATTAGGGTGTATCATTACGCGATTTATATAAACTCTGGATCTGGAATATACTTGTATATATTGTATATATATATATATAGAAACATATCTTTAATCATGTAAACGTTGCTCGTGATATGAATTAAATTTTTTTTAAAATCTTTGTTTTACACGAAAAACTTTCATTACAAGTCAAAATTTGAATTTGAAAATTTACAAAAAAAAAAAAAAAAACGGGTAGTGAGCCTCGGATATTGTGAATAATTATTTTGATAAACATTTTAGAGATTTGTTATTACCCACTATAAATTTGAAAGCATTGATGATTAATGGCATTCAATAAAACGATTCTGAGCGGAGCTTCGGAGTAATATAATTTATTATTAATACTCGTAACAGGGGCGGTTCCAGAGGGGGCGATCAGGGCTATCGCCCCCCGTTCGCTAAGAAACAAACCACTTGATGTCTGGTTGGTATCTGGAATCAATTTGGTAACACAATAACTATTTGATAAATTGCCGATCAATATCAGTTATTTTTTGTCTTAGGATAACATAATATGATATGTCTGCAAATATTACACGCCTTTTATAATTTGTGTTAAAAGAAATTATTATTATTTTTTTTTTACTTTACCACAGTCTTGAACTGGATGACCAAATATTTAAAAACTATATAAGTATATATATATATATATATATCATAATATTTTTATATTACTCACGCAGTAAAACATTAAAATTGTTAGGTAAAACAAATTTTCGTTTCAATAAAATCTATTAGAATTAATGTATTACTATAAAATGAAATTGAGTACTTATGAACTACTTTTACACCGAAAGTGTCAAATATATCACTTTAAAATATAAAATAAGTAAATATATATATATTATTTAGTTCTTATCTGGATGTTGTAGGAGTAGGTCGTTTTACGCGCTGTTGTATTAAATTTGTGTAATAAGTGGTCGTATCTCCGTTTTTAATTCTAATATCATTCAGTTCACAGTGTGTATATGGCATGTAAGTTGTTTAAAAAGTCTTGAGGCAATAATGCATATAGAGAAGATTTACTTGAGTAGATTTAGACGTCTACTTTTATTATGCAGGCTATTCTGAACACAGTTTTAAAAAAAAATGTCGAGTAACACGAAATCAATGATACACAAGTTCAAATCGTCAAATCGCTAAACAAAAATCTCCGAAATCCAAAGCTATTGAATACAATGTGGAAAAACAATGAGAAAAAATATTGAAAAATTTATAAAATCCGTATCTTTTATGATACATGTTTTAGTTACAATATTGCTAATGACTAATGTCATAAGTGAATTAAGAAATATTAAGCTTGAAAATGAAAAAAATAGTTTCTGAAAAAAGAAGCTAGTGTAAATGCTCAGGTGAAATGCTTGCGATAAAATCCAAAATTGATAAAATCGGATAACTGGAAATAACAGTAGACACAACAGATATACATACCTAAAATACAAAATGAAAAGTGTATATATATTATTGAAGAAATTGGTAGTAAAATTAATACAGCGTTGAATGTACTTGAAGCTTACAGATTTAACTCCTTTGTATCAAAACAAAGTACGTATGACAGTGATCAATTTGACGACACTTGATATATGCAACAAAATTTAATTCACAATGTGGAATCTATAAAGTTAACAACTGATATAATACATAATAGTTGTCCGAAAGAAAAAGTATTCATCAGTATGAGAGTCTGACAAAATTTAAAAGAACACTTTTTCTTCGAACCAGATCAGCTGCAAAAGAAAAGCAATACAGAGCCTAAATGCTGAAATTCTCGTGAAGAAAAATGAAAACTCTAAAATAACAAAAATTAAATCGTTTCAAGGTATAGAAAATGTATAGTCAGTATATACAAGTATATACTAATTAAGTATATTATCGCTATCCGCAACGTCGATTGTATTTTTATAAGTTGAAAAATAAAAATAAATAACGTTAATATTTTAATATTTTGACATTATCCCCATTTACACGTAAATCCGAATAGTGTCGACATTTTGTATTTGTTTACGTGTAACACGAGACGAACCACCATAGATCGAAATATTAATATACATTCATCGAGCTAACATATCAATAATGTGCCGTGCACTGTCATATTATAATATAGGAAGAATGTGTACATTTATAATAAGATGATCAATTGCCGGTCAAAGAAGGTCAAGAAGTCAGTTTATCGTTTTTTTTTTTTTGGTCGAGCCACAGATATATATTTTATACAACAAATATATAATACATGTGTAGGTATTATCGTTATTGTGAATCGTTTGATGTGTTTTTAAACGTTTTAAAATGTGTATTAAAATATTTTATACTTATCAAGTAAATTAGCACTTAATTTATATATATATATATATATATATTCGAGTATATTGAATATAAATATATACTTGTGTTGAAAAAAAAACATCGTTTTGTTGGTTTGGGTGGGAGCGGAGAGGGAAGATTTCTCGCACTGAAGAAAAAGTATTGAGAAACGACATAATATGGTATAGGTAATTGAAAAGTGGTTGCCACAGCGTGACACAACAGGAATTTTAGTTTTAATATTAAATCAAGTCTCGTTAACCATAATAATAATTGTCGTTAAAACATGATTTATAGTTATCAGAACGAAACTGTGATTATTATTACCTTTTACAAGCAAATAATGTATTTACAACAACTCAACTCACTGTGCTGTAGATTAGTATGTGTGTTGACAAAAATTTTGTTTATAAATAGTATTGTGAAAAACAACTGGCGAATATTTTTACGAAATTTGTTACAGTTCTCGTTATTTTTATCGGTCAAATCAGATTTTGATATTTTTAAGTTTTGACATCTTTTCAACAATGTACCTATTTTGTGATAAATACACATTATATGAATGCGTTATAAAAAATATCGTTATAAAATATACGCGACCCAAATATTATTTCAATTGCACGGAACTAGGAAATGATCGTTTTTTGCATCCGGGATTTTCAAACGTTTCGAAAATCGAATACCTATTATTGGAAAACCACCGACGTTCTGATTGAAACCCCCTTTTCGACTGATCTGTACGTGGACTTGGGCGCGACACAAAGCGCGCGTATAATATTACAGCAGTGTACGGCCATGATATATACGATATGTAGGGTAATACTACTAAAACGTTGCGTCACATTTAAGTTATAAAAAAAAAAAAAATTATAATATTAATAAATAAGTGGCCTTTTATTATAACAGAACATTTTACACTGCACGTACCAATTATATTAAACCTATCATTATCATAACACATTACGAGTATATATGGTAAAAACAAAACCGCGTAAAAAAATAACCGGTTTTCGGGGTGTGGAGGGGGGGGGGAAACGATCAATTAAATCCAATATAATTATTATCACAAGACTGCTGTATTTTACGCACATGTACCTACGTCATTCGACTTAAACGTATTAAAAAATATACAGTGTACTTAAGTATATACTGTATTATGGGCGCGAGGTTGCGAGCTGTGTTGACATTCCAGCTATAAGAGAATTTGAGTAGAGTAAAAAAATATATTTTTATAACGATGCGTGTATATATATAGTGTAATTTTTAATATTATAAGATTGTGTTTATGCATTTTTTTCGCTATAATATAATATACGAATTATCGTATAGTGATAAATAAATTTCATATTTTATATGTGTATGTCATTTCACAGCGATCAATCAGAATTAATTATAAAATAATACGGGCGCGCGTGAGTGTAAATATTACTTGAAGAGCGCCGATTATTAAAATGTTAGCATCGGACGGGTGACGAGAATTTTGATGACGTCCATTTCCCATAAGAGCCAAACGTATTTGGGGGAGAAAATATGTATATAAAAGTCAAGAAAAAAATTAGTAAACTTTTATACACTACACGGAATGAATACGAGTTAAAAATAATAGACCATGATGTGGTTAATACGAACAGCCAATCGTGGAATATTATATTTTTATATTTTACGAGAAAGAAATAGCCCGAGTCGTAGCAGGTCTGTGATATCGTTGAACTAATACACAATAGAAAAAAATATTTTTAAAAAAACGTATAAAAATTTTTTTTTATAAGAGACGTAAATTGAATAAATATTTGCCTCGACAATTAAATACGAGAAATAAAATAATTAATTAAACAAAAACAATAAAAAAAACAGAAAAAGAAATTACAATACAAAACCCTCAGAAAGGAAAAAAATGTAAAACGGAATGAATAAGGAAAACATTGTAGGCTTGAAAGATATGGGGAAAAGTAAAAGGAATGTTATTGGAAGCGATTAAACTTGAACGAATGAGCCGCTTATGGGAAAAGAACGGACAAGTGAAAAGGAGATGAGAGGAATTGCAAACAAAGAATCCGTCATGCAGGGTACAAAAAGGAGAATCATTTAAGGATAAATAGAAGGACTGAGCCGGAAGACGATTGTGCCCAAAACGTAAACGAGAAAAAGAAACAACGGTTTTACGAGAAATGTGGAATTTGTGGAACCAGGGAAAAGGTGAGATAAAGGGGCAAACACTACGAAAAAGCGCAGCAATGAAGGAGGTAGGTTTACCCATTTGCGAGTCCCTGACTTTAAGACCAAAAGCCTTGAAGGTTGGTGAAAAATCGGAGTAAGGAATTTTAATTGGAGAGAGAATAAAACAAGCACACGATGTGGCGAGAAAATCCGCGATTTCATTGACGAGGATACCTATAGGAACCCATAACAAAATAGTATAGCCAACGCTGGAGAGAGATAGAGAGAGAAGGATTGAAAAATAAGAAAATAATGTAATTTAAAATAAATTATAAAATTTAAATAATGATAAAAACAGAAGAATTATACGCTTTTTTTAAAAACCCATAAGGTCGGCGTAAACCGTTTTAAGTACGGATAATTTAAACCTAAATTTGAAAACATGGTAATTGACAATTGTTATGATGAGGTTGCGTCATAATACAGATGAATTTTAGAAAAAAAAATTACTATAAAACCGCGTATATAACTTCGTTGTATTCAAAATAAGCAAATAAATATTCAAAAAGAGTCATGATAATAACCTTTCATTTAAAATAAGTATTAGTTAAAATCTATAATTCACCTACATATTATATAAATACTATAGTGTTACGTTTGTTAGTAATTTTACTCAAATTACATTTGATCAATCACCGTGATTAAATAGATCCTTCTTTTTTGTTGTTGTTAACGTATCGAACAGTTTTTAAAATAGTTATGATTGTTAATTGCGTGTAACAGTGCTTCATAAAACCATCCCCGACCATCCTGCAATTTCTCGTTTTTCAAATTGTATAAAACGCATGATTTCTCAAAAGGATTTGTGAAATTTTTGAAAATAAAAATAAAAGTATACTTAACGAAATTCGAACAAATAACGATATTCGAAAAATATTATTTGGATGTACAGGTATATCCGACTATACGCGTTACATTGACTCGTAATTATAATTCATAATTTTAGTCGAATATCGCATTTTTTCTCCGATCCATTTGTTTTAAAACAATCACTTTCTACGTCGTTATATTCTTACAGAGAGTAACGAAAACGCTTTTTTTTTCATCGGTCAAAGCGGATCTTAGATCAATTTTTGAAACGGAAAACGATCATTCTCCATTTTTTTTATTAGATTTGTACGCGACGAAATGTTGGCATTGCAATTGTTACTATGTTTTTAATGTTTTGTTTTTATCGTGTTACACGTTCGTACATTTATACTTTTCGCACTTTTATTTATTACGAGGTTAGGTTAGGTATCATACGGAAAAAAAAAAGTGACGTTTTCATAAAAATTGTCAGCCCTTTCCCAGTTTATCTTAAGGTTTTCCACTCTCGCGGGCAATTGTTCCGTCTTCGTCCTTTCGTGTTCTGCTCGTTTGTTTTTTTTCTTTTTCAAAGAGACGTGTAAATCACAAAAATCCACCTCGGACTCCTCGTACAAGCGTCTCGATTATTAAAAATCTTCCGTTTCGAATTCGCGGTTTCAAAAACCCCGTAAGGCGAAGATGATATTTCGAGAGAGAGAAAAAAAATGCTCATTTCGAGTAAAGTCCAAACTCGATTAAACACTCTGGTCGTGAGAGTCAACGGAAGGACGAAGACTTTTTTCCTTTCTTTTCGACCATATTTTAAACAGTCTTTCACACCTTCGGACCGACCCTGCGCATACTCGACCGTTTAAACATCCCCCCCCAGCTCCTATATATATATACGTAACGACGCTATAGTAGGTATACGTTAAATATACTTCTTCTTTTTCTCTTAGCTTAACGGTCCCTGTAGGACTTGAGCTGCCACAAGCAATTCTCTCCATCTTTCCCTATCAAATGCCAGGTTTACTGACACATTTATTCTCAACATTTCGATGTCTTTCTCTACAACATCTTTCCATCTCGTACGTGGTCAACCTAATGGCCTTTTCTTATGTATGGTTTCGATTACTACTTTTTTTATGATGTCATTATCGGCTATCCATACGTGCCCAAACCATTCCATTCTCTTAATTTTTATATATGACAAAACATTGACTTTGTCATACAATCTATATAGGTCAACATTTTTCCTTATTTCGAACGTTCCTAACTCTGTTTTGTGTATCGGGCCGAAAATGTTTCTTAACACCTTTCTTTCAAATATTGTCAGCCTGTTAAATATTCTACCGTCTACAATATTGTATTGTTATTATTATTAGTAATAATATCGAAATAAATACCGGCTGTGTGAAGGAGTACGGCGTAAACGCAAAACGTAGTAGTGGCTGCGTTTCGGGCGGTCGTCGACGGATTGTTGTTTCTCGACATTTTCGCAGCTGCGGCGCTCTCCGATCGTCGTCGTCGTCGTCGTCTTTGTCGTATACTTAAATAATTAGTAATTATTTCTTTTATTTATCAATTTATTAGCAGTTTTCGTCGACCGTCGGGCAGTGTGTGCGTTGTGTTCGCGTTTCGGTTTTCTATTGCCGTTCGGCGGGAATCGTTTTTTATTTTTCCCCGTTTAAGACCGACAAAAATCGAACGAAAAACAGAAGAAAAAAAAAGGTTTTTTCCCCCCCCCCCTAGAAATATCGCGCTCGCGGGTTTTATTCGAACGTATCGCTAAATGTATTTTTCTTTTTTCTTTTTCCCCAAGTCACATGAACGTAGTGGGGGTGTATAATATAAAATATTATTATTGGTGCGCGCGTGCAGTGGACGACTGCGGTGCTGACCGCCGATCAGTAAAGCGCGAAAAAAACGAATAAATAATAATAGGACTAACAGTACGCGTGTGCAGCGGAGGAGGCGGTGACGACGGCGACGACCGCGACGACTGCTGCTGCCAGAGCAGAGCAGAGCAACGAACGTTCGTCCGGGTCGACGAAAACCGGGAGAAAAAGAACGCGTTCGGGCGGCCGCGCCGCAGCTATTTATTATGCGCGTATATTGTACAATCGCCAGTGGCGTATTTAATGTAAAGAGGAGGAGGGGGAGGTGGGGAGGGGGTGGGCGATTGCTCCGGGGCGCGCAAAATGTTTTGAGTGCCGTTCAGTGGCGGATATTTGGGTGAGGGGGGGGGAGCGATAGGTGGATCTCGATAGATATAGATGGTTTTCGACACTATGTTTAAAATAATAGTTATACATTCATATTCGTTTGTAAAAAAGAATTTTTTTTTCCCGATCAGTGTTGTTGTTGTGCATATTCCGGCGCGATTTAAACACAGGCCTGTTCAAAAAGTGTTAATAGACCAGAGCAGCGGTTCCCAAACTTTTTTCGCGACGGCGCTGCCCTTTTTTGGACTGGATTCAGCCGCGGTGCCCTGCCGTGATATACCACGAGGAATAAACCACATAAAAAAATCAACATTAATTCTCATTGATAATCAGTTTTTATAATTTTACTGAATACAATACAATACAAGCATTCTAAGCATACAGCTGACTTAAAATTAATACATATATGTTATTTTATACTTGAAAAAAATAATGAAAAATATTAAAAAAGAGAAAAATTATTATAAACGTGAATAAAATTAATGAGATGTGTGTAACTGACTCGCATTAGTAAGTGGTGGCCAAGGGTAATATTATATGAATTTACGTGGTTAGTATGGGGGGGGGGGAGGTACGATTCGGAATTCACTAAATACAATTTTTTATAAGATTCAATTTGAAATTTAAAAAATACAAAAAAAAAAAAAAAATTAAAATAAATTATAACTAATTTTTTATGAGTCACGGTGCTCCTGGAAAGTGCTCGGGGTGCACAGTTTGGGAACCTCTGCAGAACTAGAGGATCTTTTTTTTCCATTTCAAATATCTAAAATATCCGTATTTTCCGTAATTTATTTGTGTCATAAACTTCTAATGCCGATAATGGGAAGGTGGCGGAGGTTGAACTCCGTGATCGGGGGGTTAGGTTGTTAGCTCATCATTGAGTTTGAGTTCGCCCCTACCCCTCTCCAAAGACTTTGATATAACCGCCACTGGTACCGTTAAGGGGCGCCGCGGTGTAAACATTTTTTAAATAGACAAATTTTATTAATTTAATATAAAATTCAAGAAAATAAATCACGTAAATATGTTTATCTCCTATATACGCGTATATATTTTAGATTCTGAGCGATCGAAATAAGAGATGTGCATTTTTTGTTTTTGTTTTTATTATGTCTGTACCCAAAAATTCTACCAGAATGAATGCTCCGATATTTACAATCACAGTTTTTTATTTCCCCGGTAGCGAATCGTGTCTAGTCGGTACTTTAGTGATGATATCGTTTTTCGATTTTTTTCAAAAGCGCCTAAAAATATAAGTTTCTAGCTAAAAAATTACCGAAATTCTACATAAAAATAACGGTAAAAACGCGATTCCGTCGAAATCGTTATTTCTTCGTAATATTTTGAAACTAATTGGTATAGAAACTCGGAATATTCATTAAAAATATATGACTTTATATTATAATTTAGGAATAAAAATTCTCAAAAACTTTCTTTTAATATTGGACTATTTACAGCAATTATAGATTTTGAGGTATTTAATTCATAAAAAGAGTTAAT
The DNA here is from genome assembly GCA_032441835.1 of Slavum lentiscoides. Lineage (NCBI taxonomy): Eukaryota > Metazoa > Arthropoda > Insecta > Hemiptera > Aphididae > Slavum > Slavum lentiscoides. Next base: position 16,110,667 of record CM063706.1, on the reverse strand, counting down.
TTTCGTTATATACCTACTTAAAATATTACACCGAAGCTCCGCTCAGTATCGTTTTATCGAATGCAACGATTTATCGTTGCTTTCGAATTTATATAGTGATAACAATATACTCTAAAATCGTTATCCAAGTAATTCAATTAAGCGACATTCACAACACCCCACGGCTCGTTACCTTTTTTAATATTACTGATTATATTTACATAATTTGTATTAGCATCGATTATATATTTATATATAAATAATCAGTATCAGTGCTAATACTTATTATGATGAATATTATTTACTGTTCGTGTGACAATCATTATTCACCATTAAATACAGGTACATTTATATTATATTGCTGAAAACGAATATACGTAATATAGATTGGAATTGTATGTGTATGGTGGTAAACTTTACAAAAGATAGTAGGTAAAAATTCATAAGCATAAATGTTGGAAGGGGGTAATCAAAATAGTTGTTTTTTTTTAGTTTTTAATTAGGTACGAAAAGAGTTTTGTTTCGGACGAGTCGTGAACGTGTTTGCGGGGAATTATTTATGGTACTGCAGGGAGAATGAGTTGAAAGCTTCCACATTTGCGCTAATGATGTTACCTTGCGAAAAAGCGCCAGTTAATTATTGTGTACCTAGGGCAGGGCCGTGCGCACGGGTTTTGGGGTTTCGAACCCTCCTTCTGGGGGCCCCCAATTGGTTCATAAAAACGTGATAACGCGTACGTAAAACGCGGAAAGTATGAATTATTAAATTTTAATTAATTTAAAAATGGCACTTTTTTTTTACTTAAAATATTTATCAATTTGATATAATTTGTATTTTGATAATATGATTTGTACCACGATTAGGTGTGTTATGAAAGATGAATTAACACTAAGGAGACAAAATGCAACTTCAATTACTTCAATAATATTTTTAAAACAATGAAAATAATTTGTCACGAGTACGGTGTCAATATTGTTTTAACCGAGAATTTCTTCATATCAAACTAAGCGTTGTAACTTTATAAACTGGTAGTGTATAGAAGATTACTATCGAATATTTACGTACCGTACCTCGATACTTTCATAAGCCATATCAGTAGCGTCATTTGGTGGGGGGCAGGGTGGGCATTTGCCCCCCCCCCTTGTTAATAGTGGGCCGGCATAATTCATGCTGAACCTATGATGTAAATATAAATAATTCTAACCAAATCTATAGTAATGCTTAATAACAAATCGCGTGGCAAACAGTGGATTAGAATTAAATTAACAATAAAATAAAAAAGTATGCAAGTTATTACCGCGATTAAAGGTGAATAATTCGTGGTTGCAACTTACCGCGGTTCTGGTGTGTTTTCTGTAAACATGGTTATCGTTAAAGGCAGTGCGTAAATTATTGACGTTACCCCTAATTCGAAAAATATGATGTACGTTTGACAGGTTGTCAGTTGACGAACCTATATCGCGTACAGCACAAACGAATTTGTTTAGCCGTTGTTTAACGCTTTAAACGTATGTTTTATGAATATATGTATATATAAATTTGTGAGTGGCAAGAGTAAAAAATAAAAATGAAAAAAGCTAAAGATGGTGTGGCCAAGACGGCGAGAAAGAGAGAAAAAATATTGAACAAGCTGCTCAGAGCTGATCACAAAACGTCATTTCTAACGCGTTTAATATTATGACAAGAGAAGTTTCAAAATCTGGATCACAGGTAATATATATGTACTATATAGTTATTTATGATACATTTATTATAAAAGACAAAGTAATGAATTTCCTCCCACAAAATAAAAAATATATAATATGTATATATCAGGCGATTCGTGAATATGATAAAGAAAATATCGAAATTATGTAAAATAAAAATTGTATTGAGCTAAATGTAAATATGGGAGATAGTTAGATGGGGCCGGTTAAATCTTTTGCCTCCCCCTTTCGAAAACTGAAATGACGCCACTGAGCCATATTCAAGATCGTTTTACAAAACACCGTTAGAAAATTTTATCAACATTTTGCGAGTCTTTTCCCAAGTCAATCGCTGCAAACTCTAGACGAATTGTCTTGCAACGAATTATTATTAAAAACGTATCGTACAGTTTTAAACGATAGTTCATCTGAAACACGGATTAATTAAGTGAAAATTTGCCGGCGGCGAATTTCAACGTAGAATATATGAAATGCCTTTGAAGCTCTCGATTTTCACAGCAAAAATGCCTTCCCGGATATTCATACAATTTCACGTATAACGGCTGTACGACGGCACCGAATGAACGTTCTTTTTCCTACGACGCCACGTCGTCTTAAATCATTATTGTTAGGTCCACAATGAATGTTTTATCGCGTAATTGTAGCAAAACGAATAAAGGTAAAAAAAAAACACATTTACGAATTCAACTAATATAATAATAACCAAAGTGGACTGTATATTAAATATGACAATTAACACGATTTAAATCATTACATATAAAACAACGTATTATGAATTGTGGGCGTCCACCTACTACACAAAATAATATAAAAAATAAAAAGTATAATAATAATACCATAGAGTCAATGACAGTATATTTACAAAATAAAATTGACGTTATATCATAACGCGATACCGCGTTACCGGTTAACGCTGACCCCCGAAGCTGAATCCCGATTATGGTTTTAACCTTAGGTACGTCTGCCCAACGCGACGGTGATGGACCGTTTTAATGCTCGTAATACATAAATCACACCCGCGTGCGTATGCAAATATTACGAATAAGAAATACAGAAATACTGGCGCCGAGTCATATAAATTTAAGTGAAGCGAAATCAAATTATTTACACACCCACCGCCTATTAATTCATTCCGGTTAGGAACTCGGAACTTAGGTTTGCTTGCTGTTTTTTTTTTTTAAACAAGTAATTTAACGGCCACGCTCTCTGGTTGTTAGTTGTTTAGTGGTTAACGGCATTCCGACGAATTTTTTTATAAATTTTTCGACCCCCCCCCCTCACATATGTGAAATGAACGTCAATTTTGCCACTCGCCGAATTGCATTCTTTTAAAACGCAACGCACAGATTCAATATTTTTTTTCTATATTAAACGAACGGATTCAATATTGTTAAATGAACTTAATTTATTAATTATAATAGCAAAATAAAAAAAAAACCTTAAACGCGTAATTACGCAATACGTATGTACACCGACCGATCGGTTGCGAATATTTTCGACAGACTAAAAAAAAAAATGGCCGAATGAAAAAAACACGGGTGGTTGTATAACGGCTCTTTCATCGCGGAAGATAGCAGTGTGGGAGGAGGTCAACGAGATAATATTCCCGTATCGCCTTTGAAACACGATGCTCGATACCAATACCGAACAAATGAATGAAGATCGTTTAAACGGATTTCAGCTATACGTCGTTGTGTAAACGTTGAAGTAGGAAAAGTATTGAGCACGTTTTTTTCCATATCTCGACGTGTCTATTTATAACACAGAAATAATAGTTTTAATAATTGTATAAATTATAGTAACACAATATATGATAATTAATGTATAATTAATAACGATTAGCTTATTTTCAAATACGAATAACAAATGTTATACTATATGTGTGTATTATGTGATATTGTGATAGCCGTCCCAAGGGGGGGGGGCAAATGGAGCAAGTGCCCTAGGGCGTCCAAAGTATTATGAATGCAGGGGGCGTCAAAAAAGTGAATGACAAAAAGAAAAAATTTATTGTTTTATTTTAGATACTAATTTCCCTTGTATCTATATGTATGTATATGATGATATCGAGGATGAGTGTATTTACTATTAAAAAATGTAAAATGATGTAATTAGATATTACGTTAGTTGTAAATTTTTTTGGGGGGGGGGGCATCAAATATTATTGCCCTAGGGTTAAGATGCCACTGGATATTGTAAATACTAAACCGCTCTCCCCCTCTCCCTTGATGAAATCCTGCGCACGGGCCTGACCTAGGGCGCCAAAATCCTAAATACGACACCATAGGCATGCGCAGAGGCATTTGGCAGGTGGCGCAAATGACAAAATCATTAAAAGGCCACTAGTACACTCTTTAAGAATATTCTTTTTATTATTATATACAGTTCACCGAGGGGGTACTATTTTTTAAACAAATGATTACAAAAAAAAAAAAATGTAGAAGTAATTCTCAAATATTTATTTTATTAATAAAGTGCAAATTTAAAATATCCGACATGAGTCGCAAAAGTCATTATATCAGTCGCGCAAAATCATAGTTCCAAATGACGCTTTCTACTAGGTATTAAATGTTTAAATTCGTCAATCACACTATCACTTTAACGAAAATTACGATATTATTAATTTAACCTATTCAGTTATTTCGCTTAATAGAAATGTGTAAAGAAGTTGTAAGTTCTTTATTCGTTAATCGTTTCTCGTATGATAATTTGAAATTTTGAACTGTGATGCAGAGGCGGATTGACCCTACAGGATACCGGGAAATTTCCCGGTGGGCTGATGGCTTTTGTCATTTTGTGGGCCGCGACCATAAATTTGTGTCTATAAATATACATTTTTGTATCTAACAATTTGTATAAAAAAGTAATTACACCATTTTACCCGAGAAAATTATATGATTGGCATTTTTGAATTGATTAAAAAAGTATTTTATGATAATAATTTAGATATTAAAAACTGTATTGCTAACACTGTAGATGGAGCAGTATCTACACGCAAGGACAGTAGGACAATAGGTTTTCTGCGTGATTAGTTAAGGTTTCACCCGGAAAGATCCATGTATGGTGCTACAGCAATGTTTTAAATTTAGTTATTTCAGATATAACTAAAACTACAATAGATGAAGCATCAGTGTTTACATTAATGAACAATTTAGCTGTATTTTATAAAGACTTTTACAAACGTAAGGCTATTTGAACAAAAGACAATAAAACTAAAAGGTTACAAACACTGATTATAAAATAATATGAATATATTAACTCTCTACAAGGGCCGAACATTTTCGCCAATCCGTCCCCGTGTCAGTGAAGTAAAATTATGACGTACAATACATAATTGTTTATCTACTATTTTCAACTCCGTGCTTATAAAAGGTATGTCTAAATAGAAGAATTTACACTTAACACGCGTAACACGTGTCGTCAACCAGAAATTATATCCGTCTCAATAGTTTATTAGTGAAAAGTGCAATACAATGTATTATACGGTCGCAGAGTTGAGTTCATTGTATACAATTTAAAAAGTAAAATAAACCGTAGAGTATATTGTAATAATATGCCTAATTGTCTACATAATAGTCGGTACCTATGTGCCTAATGATAAAAAAAATTAAAATTTAAGAAAAAAAAATGTAATACAATTATTATATTTATTTAATGTGATTAATAAGATTCGGAAAATTTGATTTGTTAATATTACGTTTACATAATAACATATTATAAGTCGTCGTTTAATAATAATTGGACTTTGAGTACCTACCAAAAACATTTATATTACAGTTTTGTTCCGGTCTTGTATTATAATATTATGTTTAGTTTGATAGTCAGTTACATTAATATTAAATATTATGTACAATAACAATATTGACGTTCATAAATATTGTTAAATGATTTTACTCATTAAGCCGATTACAATGTATAATACATTTGTTGGATATGATGATTACGTTTATCTAGAATTAATCTAATTTAAGCATTTATTTGTTGCATATAACACGATTAGAGTAGTTACAACTCCAGACTATAGCACTGTGCCACTGTGTAAAAAGTAGATTGTGCCGAAGCTAAATACACAATTCAAAATACACAAATTAATAAGTTTTTATATATACACATTCTGAACTCATATAGAACGATGATTCTCTTATAATATTATTTACATAATAAACATATGTTCATCGGATTTTTTAAATTTCGATATCGAAATGTATACCGTGATACTTAATATTATAGTAACCAAAGTTAAATTCTTTATTTGAATAACGTAAAAAGTATTTGAATACTTCACGTTTTTTTGTTGTTAAATAATATTAAAAAAATTAATTTTTTTAATTAGAACTATTTAACTTTCGACTTCAGTATAATATAAGAGAGTGATAATAAAAATAAAAGAAAAATATTGTCGAACCAAAAATTGTCTATTATCCATAGTTTGCATTTTAAAACGATAAAGAGTAGGACACCTATTGGACTAACATACGAGTACATCAATATACTATTACTTAATTTTAGATTTTCTATAATTTTCTAATAATAATTTATATTTACTACAATCAGACAAGTAATTATTTTTTTGCGATTTTTATTTTTACAAAAAGTGTATTGCGACATGAATAGTAAAAAGACAAAAACAAATTATTTAGATAAGTATTCGTAGTGAAAAAAAAAAGTATTTAAATACTTTTATTTCAAATAAAATTATTCGAATACTCGTCACTTGACAATATTGACTATTATTGGCTATAATTTAGGATTTCTAATTTTGTTTTTGTACTTCAGCGATTTCGATCGCACATATTATTTAGTCGGCTTGAATTCTGCACGGGCCACTCAGTAACTCGCCGAGTCTGTTAGAATTTGAAAGAAACTGTACTAAAATTTATTGATACATTTATCCAGCCATGATAATAGATACAATAATGAGAATAATTTTCCAGGTGAACAATGATTTTGACTAATATTTGTTTTAAATATTTAAAGCACAAATATGAATTTACGCTTAAGAGTTTTCAATTTAATACTATTGCAATAATAATAATTGTAGTATTTAATGTGCTTTGAAATTCATGGGAATATAATTTTTTTTTATTTATTGAATTCTACGATTGTGCTGGAAGTTCACTCGTACTTTTTGGAAACATTAAACGTCCACATTGATAATAAAGTCATTTGGAGAAAAATTTTTTTTTCTAATTTACATATGTCAGCATTTATTAAAACATTCCAAATACTTATAAAAAAAAAAAACATTTTTATTCACAACGTGGGAAATAAATTAGCCCACATGTAGATACTCTATAATAGCACCAGGATTCTAGTAGGATTTCCCGTTATAATAAGGGCATTAGGAGTATTACAGGAATCCAGTATAGGTCAACAGGAGTATTACAGGAATTTAGTAGATGTTAACAGGAGTACACATAGGGAACCGATTTTTGGAATATACAAGGAGTTCTGAGAGTAATCATTGGGAAATTGTAGCAGTAGCACTAATGCACTATACTTATATAAGGGAGTCTCTATAGATGCTTTCTGAAGACTCCCATTGGAGTTCTCCAGGAATACTAGCTTATAAGTTAAAATATATAATCATTTAAACACGTCATTTATTTCAACAACAACATTATATTTTCTCCAAAAAAAAAAACAAAATAATAATAAAACAAAAAATGCATACAGACATGTTAAAAATGTTTAAATTAATTACGTTTTATAGGCCCAATAATGTTATATTTTCAATGTTTTTCATCGGTCTAATATAAAATGTGTTTCGTAAGTATATATATATATATATACTATGTATAATATAGTTTAACATAATTATAATAAAATAAACAGCCTACCAATTTTTTTAATTGATTTTTTTCCCAAACAACAAAATATTTTCATTTTATATATAATTTTTAATAATATGTTTACGATATACATTATACACATTTTGTTTCGTAAACATTTTTCGAGAATATATTTGTTGAGGTAAATATCGCTTTTGGCACCATTTGTGTAACAAACACACATACATAATTTACACACACATATATATATATTTATATATATATATAATATATATATATATATATATATATATATATATATATGTATATATTGGTAAATATATATATATTTAAATTCAAAGAAATTTCTATTTTCCATGTATATCTACAGGATAACATGATGAAAATTCCTTGTATGAGTGGTGTGTAAGTAAGAATAACAAAAAAAAAAATTAACAATAAAATTTTATATATTAACTGTGTTATCTAATAATATAATTATATTATATAATATGGTTTAGACTTATAGTATCGAATTTTTCGTTTTTTCCTTTCTATAATTAATATACATACCTAATAATATATTATTTTAATATCAATTTTACTACAATATTTGGAAAAAAATATTTTGTTCACAACATTTTTAGGTAAACTCATAATATATATAATACATATATTTATTTTATACCAAAAAAATACCTAAAAATGATACAGGTGTAACAATATATGCACATTAAAAAAAATGGAAGTCCTTTTTTCAAAATTAACATAGGTATTTATATATAATAGCTACGGATAATTGGCTGGACGTAGTAATATACGAGTATGTATGTATAATGTATATATATATATATATATATATATATATATATATTATGTCATTTTAATATTTGTAGGTACGTACTTTATAAACAAGAATATTATATTATCATATAGGTACAGATATTTGGATTCAGTTTTTTGTTGTTTTTTTAATAAATTAGTAATATATTAGAACCAATAATGAAGGGGATTTTTTAATAGTATTCCTGGGCTTTTGAACGATTATAGGAAAAGTCAAAATTCTATTCCTTTTATACCTAAACATCATATTAATATGTGGAATTTATGTTAAAATAAAACATAATTATAATATATTATATATATATATATATTTGTCATAAATATATTATAGAAAAACATTTAAATAGAGGTACAATATATTTTTTTCTCTACATTTATATAATAACAAATTATGTACAAATATATGTTTATATAATATATATTTATTAAATTTGAGTAATTTCTGTAAAACGAAAAAATCGTGAAACGGGGTGATTCAAATATTTAAAAATACTTCAAATTACAACGCATGGGCGTGCACCATGTGCAGTGGCATTAATGGTCTATTGGCAGAGTAGGTATATACTCGTATTGTAATAATAATAAAAAGTTGAACAATAAGCGAAAACGCGCACTTTGTAATTTTTGTTATTTGTGTTTTGATTACAAGAAAATTGGCTTGAAAACACAGTTTTCAAAAAGAATATTATTCGTGTATATACATATATTTTATTAGAAAAAAAAGTAATTTCATATGACTTGCTAAGGCGTTGTGTGGGCCGTTTGCTTTGGTTAGGATAAGTTTAATTTTTTTGGACATTCTTATATCGATTAAATAAATAAATAAACAAAAAGCGTAATTGAAATCGATTTAAATACCGTACTTAAATAATCGGGTTCTCAAGAAATCAATGAGTGCAATTAGGAACGACTAGGCGATGCTTAACTGCACTGACAAACTATGATTTAGCCGCCCTAAGATGATGTAGATTTTCTAAAATAATTTTTGTTTTTTTATAAAATACAAAAGAAAAAGATTTGTCGGTTGTTGAATTTGGTCTTTGTACATCCATATTTATGTAATAAGTAAATAAGAAACGAATATTTTTGAACACTTTAAAATAATTTCGTTAATTTGTAGACATTTGGAAATAATTTTTAATGCTGCCCTCGCCTATTATTTTGTTTAAATATGCAATTAAGCTATAGCCCTCAGGTTTCAAGATTATAGACACTATTTGCGCCTATGCAACAAATTTAATCTCGTTCAGTTTTAAGAAGCCGCAAGGAGAGAGAAATTGCAAATCAGCAGCAGCTCATTCGTCCCTTATTCTTATTGAAATCGCCGCATACGAGTACTTCGCACGTCATGCGTGCACGCCTATACGTGATATAAAGTGTAAAAAAAAAAAAAATTAAAAATTATTTAATCCATTTCGAATGTAGAGAATTTACGTATAATATATTATTATTATTATTAATTGTGTTTCCGATATGATTAATATTATCGTGTTATATTTTATTATCGCGTATATTAAATACAATTTCACAACCCTTAATTTTCGTCACAGTCTGTTTTTATATTGAATTACATTACAATTTTAATTAGTATAATATATTAAAATAATATTGTATAATTTGAAACTTATTGGCTATAACAGAAAAGTTAAAACAAAAACATATTATATAACATATTTTTAAAGACCGGTATACGTAAAGGCCTGATTGTACGTATATATTTATTTTGAAATGAATAGTCTTTATCGATAATATCGATAATACACGAGTTATTTTTGCTTTCAGCATAGTTGTCGTCGTTATATTATAATATATATATATATAGAGAGAGAGAGAACTGTTGCTGTTCGATATTTTTGATTTAATAAAATACTTATCGAGTATTTAATATGTTTTCCAGCGAGATTAAGTTGTACGTTTTTGATTTCGAAGAGATTTAATCGAAAATGTAATTTAATTTATATGTTTATATATACTCGTACATTTCGACGACGGCTTAGAAAATGTACATTATTTTGAGTATTAACGTTTATATATATATCACTGTAACATCGTCTGCGCGTTTAGAAGACTCGCGACTGGATGGTGTGTGTTTGTATATATATATATATATATATATATATTCAAATAACTAATGAGTATTTTGAGGGGTTATTTGCACCGCCAGGACAATCTCTAGACAGGAAAAATAAAATTGTAGTCGGAAATTGCAATATATTTGGCAGGGTTTAAACATTTCGCGAAAGAACAAACTAAATTATTTTAAGTATAGAGTGTATAAAAAAAAAAATGAATATTCAGTAAAATACTTTGAATCAAACAATTCAAACAAAATATAAATTATTTATTTATTGAAATTTCGCGATTTTTATATGTATATATATATGTGTGTATATATTTAATATAGTTATTGAATATATTTTTAATAGCGTTTTGAACAAATGATTGTTAAGAAATTACCAACAAGAATTTAATTTTTTTTTTTGTCATTATAAAGTATAATAAATACTCGTTCAGTAACACTATCTGTATATACAGATCCTAGAGATGTCCGATTTCGCTAATTTTGTTGTTGTTGTTGTTGTTGTTGGAAAAATGAAGACTTCCTATAGTGCGCATTGGTCTTCGATTCTCAAAATTTTATTTCTAAAAGTTATAATAAGAGTTTGAATACGAAAAGTTTTTACAATATTTTCAACACATTTTTTAAAATTTTTTTTATAGTAAGTAAGGTAATCTAAAATCGAAGTCCAGTGCGGCTCTGTAGGAAGTCTTTCTTTTTCCAACAACAACAACAACAACAACAACAACAAAATTAGCGAAATCGGACCACTCTAGGAGGCGTGAGCGATTTTCCTGTAAAGCATGTAATATCGAGCTTTTCATTTTCTGTCTGTCGGTGCTGTTGACATGTGCGAGCTCGCGTACATTGCCTATATTATGCTCCTTAATAAATAACCGGCACCCAGGTACCATTTTAAATCGACACGGGCAAATTTGTAGCGAAAACACAAGTGGTCAAAACTCATGTTCCTGCGAACGCTCTTGGATGACACCCTCTCATTAGGTATTTTAGAAAAGTACTCATTACCAAATGGCCTCTTTTAAATCCGTGTGATAAGTAATTTATGTATACGGATCGAATATTTTTCGAAAATGCACAGACTTCTGAAATTATTGATAATACTCGTATATTTATGTTTTTGTGAAAAACAGAATTGGGTTTACTTGCGGTGAATATAACGGGTTTGTTCAGACATTCATGCCGTAAAAGAGCATCGGATTTTTGGGGGTTTGCGTGACGGACGACGGCGGCATACCGTGTTCGACCGCGAACTCTTGTTGTTGTCTGCCGCCGGCGGTACACGCCGTGATAGCGGTCGCCGGGACGTCGTTGGCCAGTTGGAAGGCCTGCGGAGGTAATTGTAACGGTTGCTGCTGATGGGAGTTGGACGGCGGAGGCGGCGGCAGCTGGTAATACCGGGTGGTGGATATGGCGGCCGTCTGGGTGCCGCGCGCGATGACGAACTGTTGGCCGTGGTGTATGCGCGCGTGGCCGTGCGCCTGAACGATGTACTCGTTGGCCGCCGGGTGCCGGATTTGGAGTTGCGACGACGGCGGTGGCGGCGGCGGTGGCGCTGGATGGCCGCCGGTGGCCTGCACGTTGGTTGCGGACGCGGCGGTCGTGGTCAGCAGATGGACTTGCACGGGGCCGACGGCCTGGTACGGCACGCGGATGGTCTGCTGTTGCTGTCCGTGCGTCACCCTGATGATGGACCGCTGAGACGCGGCCGGATAAGGCGGTGGGGCGGCCCGCGGGTCCGTCTGGATTCGGGTCCGGACCGTGGCCGCCGCCGCCGCCGCCTGGTACCTGGGCACGAAGTCGGGCTGAACGTCCAGGGGCGGCGGCGGTGGCGGCGGCGGTCGTACCGGGTCACCGCCGTAATACGACCGGGGTCGTTGTGCCGGTGGCTGCTGCTGTTGGTGTTGGTGATGGTTGTTCTTGATGGTGATCTGCGCGGAGAACCCGGACCGGATCCCGTGAACTTCTGGCCGCCGGTTGAACCCGTAGTCGTCGTTCTCGTCGTCTTCGTCGGCGGCTGCGGCGGCGGTTGCCGTGACTGCATTCGGCGGCATGTACCGCTTACGGATCTTCTCCAGGCGGCCCGAGTCCTGTTGCACGAACGCCGCCAGCTCTTCCTGTCTGCAGTGCGAGCCCGGCACCTGAGTACCGGCCACCACGTCAGGTTGCGGGCACTGCTGCGACGGTTGCGGTTGCGGTGCGGCGGACGATCCGGTCGCGGCCGCGGACGATCCGCCGACGGTCGACGGATGTTGCGCGGCGTTGCCGGTCACGCACGCCGTGGCCAACGTGGACAAGAACGGTTTGCCGCCGGGCACCGTCGCCGCGGGTCGGACGGCGGCCGCCCGGCTGCCGGAGTGACCGTCACACAGATCCAGGGCGGCGTCTGTCGGTTTGCCGGTGGCCGGATCCGGCGCGAGCAACAGCGGGTGTTCGTACCGTCCGCCGCCGCCGCCGCCGCCGCCACCGCCGCCGCCGAGCAAGTCGGTGAGTTTTTTGTACGTCGGAGTGGTGGCCGCCGCGGATGACGTCTGCACCGGATCGCACTGCAACAGTACCGCGTGAGCGGCCGATTGTTCGTTGGCGCCGGCCGCCGCCTTTTTGGCGACCGCGTCCGCCGCGTCCGTGTCGTCGTCGCTGTCGCACGTCAGCCTCCGGATCTTCTCGATCAGCGATATCTCTTTGGTGTCGTTGATCGTCTTCTTTTTCGACGTGTTCCGCCTCAGCGTGCTCCGCTCGATGGTCCGTCGGATCAGACTGTTGGACGTGTCGTCATCGTCGTCGTCACTATAGTGGCCGCCGTCTCCCCGGTACCCCGCGGCCGCCGCCGTCTGCAGCAGGCCGCCGTTTAACGAACGGCTGTCGAACGCCCGCAGCGACTCCTCCGTGATCAGGTACTTGTTCAACAGTCTCGCGTCGTCCGTCTCCTTGATCCGGGTGGGCGGACACACGAACTTGGTGGCCGGGAACAGTTGACGCACCGCCGAGTTCGGGTTCCGGTTGTTGTACAGCACCGTACTGTTGCCGCACTTGATCATCACGTACCCGTCGTCGTCCGGGGCGACGGATTTCGCATCGCCCGCCTTACTGCCGCCGTCGCGAATCGCAGACACCGCGCCCGCCGCCGCCACCGGTGGTCTGGTCTCGTGTTGCGTGATTTGCCTCTCGGTAACCGTGGTCATAGTTATCGTTTCGACGATGCATCGCGGTTGTTGTGCCGCGGTCATCGTACTGCCCGTATCACAGACTGTAGTAGTGACGTTCGGCGGTAGTTTCGATGGCAGTTGAACGGCTATAGTCGCGTTCGACGACGACGGTTGTTGCGGTTGCTGATGCTGTTGCTGCTGTTCGTCTCCTGTGAATAACAAAAAATACAAAAAAAAAAACCGAACAGATGTTAGTTTATTCGCTTTTGAAAAGAAATTTCGTTAACAAATTCAGTCCAATCGTTTACGTGTATACAGGACGTTGCAGTGTTTACAGGACCGTACCTAGACTGTTTTCTAAGGGGGGGGGGGAGGGAAGAACCTATTTTAACTCAATAATGTTTTAACTCCAAGAAGTTTTGGAATCTACTTAAAAAAAATTTTCACTTTTACTTCGGTATTGAATAATTTTATTATAAATTATATGGTATGCATAGGCAAATGAACTTCCGAAAAACCTATAGATCCCAAAAATCTCTGGGCGTTTCTGTGATAGCGAATGCAGCTTACAGGTCGGGCACAGCTAGAGAGCTTCTCCTAAAGAGATACTCCCAAAGAATCTCTAGATGGGACCCACTATTGTTTGATTTCTTATTGTTTTAATAAATTACGTATTTATCGTCAAGTCTTTTTTTATATATATATATATATATATATATATATATATATATGTAGTAAATATATTTATTTTGCATTCACCTTTTTTTCTCAATTTTCATTCATTTTTTTATAACGAAAAAGATCTACTCTTGAATTGAATTTTCCCAGTAAACCCTCTAGAATAGTCTCCGTTTGTAGACTCTTAAATTGAGTTTCCTTGCTATTTGGAAATTATTAGGTAATTTTTTTTTTTTTTTTCGTAGAAAACGGTATCATTTAATTCGAGGAAAAGTCTATAGCTGTTGTGTATTTATTATAAATTTATATATACTTACTGATCGGCCGGGTCGAGGACGAAAGTTCAGGACGTGCTTTTTCATTGTTATCCTCTATATAAGACGCGGAGTTGGTAACGGGATTGTATGACATTGCCACGTGATGCGCATCGCTGCAGCGCTCCATTACATCAGAATTGTATCTCGTCGTCAAGTCATCGTCCGCTATATACATAAAACATACTTCGATATTAGTTATTTTATCGTGTGTATAAGTATGTTTATGACATTAGATATGTTTTTGACAAGCAGGTAGCGAGTTAATTTGTTTTTTTTTATTATTGTCAAATTTTCAGATGATTATCTGCTTAATCACTGAAATGTTTCGGAAAAAGTTAGGCGTTTTTTTCTAGGTTAAGTTAGTAGTTATTTTAAAAATAAGCAACCAAGCCAAGTTAAAAGTTCAAAAACAAAAGGTATTGAATAACTATAGTTAAGGGGTTGACGTATTTTAGACCAATGTGCGGACCACAAACAAATTTCAATTTTAAAAACTAATTTAAATCCATTAGTGGTAATTCGTTTGAATACGTAGGAAAAGAATTTTGAACTGTATCTTCTATTTATTTAATATACATTTTGATTTTAAAAAAATAAAAATAAAAAACCTAAGTACATTAAGAGGTAATAAAATAACAAAACTTAAAATTTCCTACACCAGTCTAGAATAGACACTAACCACTAACGAATCGAAATTATTTTCCAGAATTAAAATTGAATTATTGCAAATCTGAAACTGTGTTTATTTTTGGTCTGCTCATTGATCTAAAACGTATATAAAAAATATCGCTTCCAACCTCTTTTAGCTATAAGTCACCGAAAGAAGTAACAAATATTATAACTACTTATTTTTTAACTAGTAGTAATTAACCCGCATCTGTTAAATTGTATTATAGCTCTAATCACTATTACATCACTATTTCAAAATTCGATATCGAAATAATATATAATATATAATTACGAAAACCCGATTAATATCGTTTCAATATTTATTTGAGAGAGAAGCGAACAAATAGATCGTTAGACACACAGACGTGTGTCAAAATAACACTTAAATATTTTTAAAAAAATGTTAAAACCAAAGAATGAATGAAGTATTTAATTTGGAACAATTGACGATAACTGATAGTCTTCGCATATTCTGGTTGTACTTTTATAGGACATGCATGCCCGTATTCACAAAAATTGTCGCCAGGGGCAACATGTAATTTGCCGCCCCCCATCAAAAAAAAAAAAATGTGTTTTGATAGTGCACAATATTGTATCTTTATTTTTTGTACTTCGTACAAGGCTGAAATTGGTCATATGACGTATGCTCAAACCACACGGTACACAAACAACACACTATTTTTGGTCACTTAATTTTTTCTAACGTTTTAACACACAGGAAAACTATAAGTTGTCCGATTAGAAGCATTGCTTTAAGAATATTTTATTCCTGTATGGCGGTTACTAAGTGACAATTTGTACGGCGGAGAGATCGTTTTCGTGTTTTAAAAAAAAACTGAACCGTATTTGAGATTATCTAACCCTCTTATGCATTGCATTGCAATTAGTGTGGACAATCGACTTTTAAGATATAACTGACGAATTTGCGAACGTTAAAAGTCGAAAGAAACTTTTTTTATAATGTAATCCTATTTAATTCATGTTTTGACGTTTTATAGTTTAGCTATACATTTTATACATTTTCGGTATTTGATTGTGACATTTATTTGCCATATTTCTATTGACCATTTAGCAGTTGTTCACAGCGCCGGATTGGGAAGAAATTACATACCGGGCTGTCCGCCTAGACCAGCCCAAGCTCTTAAAAAAATTTTTTTGTTGGTTCAAAACCCATTATCGAACCGGCCCAAATCTTTAAAATTTTCAACGGCCCATCGGGTTTAGCCCGGTAGCCCGCCGGCCCAATCCGGGCCTGGTTGTTCATAATAAGTAAAACGTAAATATTCTAGTATTTAGTATACGGCCAAAATGGAAAGTGATAAATTTCGTTGTGAATTTTGTTTGTTAAAAAAAAAGGATAGAAAAAAGTTAAGAAAATTAATGGGTGGCAGTTTCTACGGCTCGTACGCGGTGAATGCGCCCCTGTGTTCCGTTAATATTTTTCTTATATATAAGACCATATACATGATACAAGATGCGATGACTCGAATAAATCCATATTTAAAAAAGAAAATACTTTTCAAACACAATTTAAAATAAAAAAATTTTTGTGGAATAAACTAATGCGAGTCATAAGATCCATATATATATATATATATATATATATTTGATGAAGGGGTTTAGCTACTAATAATGACAAATGTGTTACATTTTCAATGTTTAACATTTATATAAAAATTCATTTATATGTACTTATATGCGTATAACAGTATTGTGTACAACGTATGGTGTACGAATTGCGTTCAAAGTTATATGTGATAGCGATAAAAATTAATGTTAACTAGCCTTTTATTTCAAATGTATTTTATTTATTTAATAAATATTTTGTTCTCGGTTTCTTATTATAATAATAATACACTATAATACTTATACTGCGAAAGACGAGTGGTGCGTTTATTGGTTTTTCACGTTATCAAATGTTTTTATAAGATTATCGCAGCGATTATTAATTAAATTTAATAATATTATAGAACCACTTCGGTTTAATAATTTACTATACATTAATATATTATTTACCGGCTTGATAAATAACAATAATTCTATCATAAAATACAAAACGCCTATATAAAGATAATCTTAATTATTACGTACGCACGTGTTTATATACAACATAATGTACATATTATATGTAACTTATTTGTATTATTATATTATTGTATTTATGTACAATACAACATTATATAAACTTTTATACTATAACTTTAGTATAAATTAACTATGATTTTCCTTAGTATTTAGTTAAATATTCGGAATTAGACAAATAATCAAAAAGTTTCTCCGGCTAATGGAAAATAATATATTACCAAATAATTTTACAGAAATTTTTAATAACTCACCCATACATAAATGCTATTATTTTTCACGTATTATATGACATTAAATTACTCACTTTTTAAAAAAATATTAATTAATTATTATACAATGTTCAAGGTACAATAAGATCATTGACCCTTTTTTAGTTTCTTAAATTTATGACCTATTTGTCCCATACATGGTAACATTAGGACTATATAGGATTTGATATGGGAAACATTATGGAAACAATTAGTTTGCAGTTTAAAGACAATATAAGCTTAAGGGCAGTGAAGTTAAAATAAAAATGTTCATATAGAAGAATTCTAAGATTATACGGTAATTTTCATAATAAATTGGAGAATTTATTGACAGAGTACAGCGTCAAGAAACGACGAAGTGACCATGAAATACTTACTTGCGTAATAACTCAAAATACGTTTTTAATCAAATAAACGGAAGACAACAGCGTCGAAAATTAATTTGAGAAAAATTAGAACGTATCACCTTAATGACCCCATTATTTTTTCATGGACAATTTTTTTTTGAACTTATTGTCCCTTGAGTCTTGACCTAATTTTCAATCATCATGTTGCCATTTCATTTTTCATTAGCCTAAGAAACTTTTTCATTTTTCTCTAACTCGTAATTGGCATTCAGTTAAACTGAATGACCATAAGCATTTAACTAAATGCTTATTATAATATATAATTTTTTTTACATAAATTTGAATATTCGAAAACACAATATTCTGCAGTCTGTCTGTTTCTCAGAAACGACCGATATAAATCAAATATCACATATCATCACTATATGTATCGCGCATAGACAATTTATTCACTTAAGTTTTATAAATCGAAAAATTGGTCAAAGTTTGTGAAACAAACTGTTATTTATTATGTTTGAATAAATTCGGGGGAATATAATATTATTGTCGAAAGAGAAACCGTCTCGAAAAAAAAATCAATTCTTTTAAGAGTTTGTTTATTTGTTTTATTTCAAATATAGAATATGACCTAAATTCAATCGATAAATGCAAATTTCGAGAAGAAAGTTTGTTCTAATATGATCTTGGGAAGGTTTTCGATGATATGCAAAGGAATGTTTTTATTTTTTATTTTTATGAGGGAAACTGTATATGTCGGGAACAATGAGATTACAAATTGTTAAATGTTGGTTACAAATAGACAATTGTTACACAAACCAAATCATGGAGATTACAAATTATTTAAAAACAATGTGTTGGTCCCGGGAAGTTTATATAGCGTAACAAAATAATTCAGGAAAGTCGGAAATTTTTTAGATTTTCTAATTGAAATTTTTTATAAATTCACGTATACATCTATAAGTAGATTATAATAAAAAAATTTGTTCTATGTTCTTGCTTCTAGTGAAAAAAAAAAAAACTAAATCCGTCACTTGACAGTCGATGATGACTTTGATCCTTTGTGTAGGTCAGTGCTTGTGATGGAGGGAAGACAATATTTTCTAATAATTTGTGCAGTAATGATAGAGTACAAAAATCCCGAAACTTTTGATGTCCTTTATTTCAGTTGTTACTTTATTAATTATATCGCTTTGGAAATTTGACACTTATTATCGTAGCTTAAAAAAAAATATAGAACCTATGCTCCACCTCTTCTAAATAACATCCTTTACGATGTCGCAAACATTAGTTAGGTCAGGTTACTAAAAACTAACCTAGGTACCTTACCATTTTCCACCACTAATTTATTTTATGATTAAAAATTAAAACCTTTTAACCAGAACAGAATTATCGAATGAGAATAAATTAATAATAATGGAAGAACCTAAGATGTATTTGTATAAAAATTAATATAAAATATATTATATAGGTATCCTTAATATTATTTAGTGTAAATTATAAAGCTATAAATTATAAGTATAAGTAAACAAGTTAAGGAAGCCATTTTGCAGCGAAAGTGCTAAATTCTTCGGTTTCCATACCTATTTTTTATTAAATTTATAAATGACCTAATCTTTTGATCATTGAAATACAGTACAGTAAAATTGAATTTACAATTTATGCAAATTATTGGCGTATATTTAAATAATAATTTGTGTCTTACATTACGGAGTAAAGACATAAATCTGTAAGAGTCATAATACTGCAGATGTGTCTCATAATTCTGATGTCCATGTTGTCGCATATTAATATTGATATTGGTAACCATAGCAACGAATCAATGTATAGGACGCACGCACACAATGGGGATAAAAGGTATTTGTACTTATGTATGTATAGAAACCTAAATCGAAAAAAATTAGTGCACATAAAAAAGTATATAACATAAGTAATATTTAAGTACAGAAAATGCTTATGAAATTAATTTAAAATGGATGAACCATCGTAGTTTACAGCTGATCATACATGTATGTATAACTCCCGGATGGTTAGAATAATTTAAAAAATCAACAATATTTCCAAACAAATAAAACTATGAAATTTTGATGGGTAATATCAAGTTTTACTAAATGAATCGGAGAAGAATAAAACAGAAAATGTTTTTTATTTTAGAATAACGTGTGCAGATGCACAGGAAAAAGGATATCTCGATTTGGTGGAATCGAACTGAAAATGGATGAAGCGTTCGTTTAAAATAAGGTATATAAGTATATTAACCATTTAAAAATATAAGACGATAAAAATGGCTAGTGTATTATACATAAACATCTTAACATAATATTGTTATAAACGTTTGGAAAGGATATATCATTAACAAATGCAACAAGTAATGTTATAATAAGTATGAAAAGTATGAAAGAGCTGTTTGGAGAATAAGACATATTCGAGATACTAAAGACACGAAATATAGTTACGACATACTGATATTGTAGTTTTTATTTTTTTTTTATATGGAAATCACAAAATATAGTGAAGGACGCATTATAGTGGACACCGGAAGGCCAAAAATAAAATGGTTCGATATATTAAAAAAAAAGAACCTTCACTTCCGAGGGGAGTTTTTGATTCTAGACAAGTGGTTGGAAATTAGGAAGAATGAAGGAAGTTGTGTTTAGTAGAAATGGGACTGAATGGCCTGTAATAAGCTGAAGAAGAAGAAGAAGAAATTATTATATATTTTTATGGTACTATTAATAATATTACTGATATTATGTTTGTATATAAAAAAAAATTACTGAAATTTTATAATTTTTGAAATTATACATTTATTCGTATATGCCAAATACATTATAATATGAACTGATGTAAAAAAAATAATAACGAATTATTGTAAAAACATTTTCAAATCGAAATTGATTCGTATTATATGTTATAACACCTACGTAAATATTTAATATTTTTCTAGAGTTTAGCATTTTTGGTTATGTTAGCTAAACGAAATAACATTTAAATTTTTTTATTCTTTTTTTCGACAGAAAATGTGTTCTCATATTTCATAAACTTTTCGGATAAACATTGTCAAGTATCATCATTTAATACATATTGTCCTGAAATCTCAAAAAAAAAAAAATCTATAATAATGTTTTTTTATTTAGGATAATGACTATTTTCAAAAAAGTAAGGCTTTTTTTATGTTTCAGAAATCACTAAGTAAAATATTTTCACAAAATTCTTCTTCAAATTTTATATGAAAGTTTCTCATTATTCTACAAGAATAAAATATATAAGCATTATGAATATTTATTCTTTTATTTGGCCACATTATGCATTAAAAGGACCATCTCTTTTTCGCTTAAACGATATAATATAATAATATACTTATCAATTTTACGTTTGGACCAATCGATAAACATTATGCCGGTAATGCCTATACTTATATACCTAATTAAAATCAGGTGGTTTTCTTTCGTTCGCTCTATAACTAAAATTAACTCATTTTTTTATTAATTCTACTCAAGGCTATAGGGTTGGCATAACCGTTTTCCGTCAAAATTACACTTTTCCATTTTCAGCCAAAGTTAAAAAAGGTCGGTTTCCTTCTCCGCCAAACATAAAAATTAAATTACCTTAGCCTTTTATTTATAATAGGTACTCATAACTGGCGTGAGGGTAAGATGACCCAAGCGATCGCCTAACGCTCTAATCTTCAAGAGGCGCCAAAACGTCTGTTTAAAGCACTAAAATATTATTCTTAATTTGTTTTAAATAGAAAATTTTAAAATTATTTTAAAATTTTATAATTATTTATAAGCAATTTGTTTTTAATGTATTTTTTTGCATTTTTTATGTAAAAAAATCTTTTTTTCTGTTTGTCATTGATTTTTGAGGGTTATCCCCTTATCTCCTGTCATCTGCGCCTGTGAAAGTTGTATAAAAAAGCGCCCACATAACAGTCGGTAAAAGGCGCCTTATATCTCACATCGGGCCAATAGGTACTTTCAATTTTATTATTTTTACATTAATATCAATGAAAATTAATATGTATTTAATTTCAAACATAGTATATTAAAAGTAACGTTGGCACTTATTTCTTTAGTCTTTGTACGACTGTTTTTCTAAACAATAAATATTTAAATAATAAACTATTAGTTTTATATACTTAAAAATTTAATACGTTTTTTTAATAATGCCAACAACCTGTTACAAATAGTAAAAAAAAAATGAACATAATGAAAATATGTATTATTAATTTATACAATGGTGGCCACGAATTCACGATAATACAATATACTCGTGTAAATTTAAATAAATTATAATAAAGCATAATTTAAAATGTAATGAAGTTTTGTTAATAATCGCAGGTAGATTTGACGGAAAAAAAAATTGAATTTTTTTTTAGTTCTGGAGGAAAAGAATCTCGCCCTGTAACGTTACCCTTATAAAAAATTCCATCATGTCTTTTATATCTTTATGGAAAAGAGAAAAGTGTAATTTTTACGGAGAACAGCTCCCTCTTTTAACCAGAAGTGGTATCGTGTAGTCAGTTGTCCGTGGTGTAATAGCTTTTTTCATCTACCTACACTCGTGTACAATTTTTGTATGAAAACGATTAGTAAGTGTCTACTAATATCAAAAGTCCAATAAATAATGCAAATTTTATATGAAATGTACGGTGTATTTCTTATATACAGTAGTGCAGAAAAACGACATTGTGAATTTTGACAGTGTCGAATTATTATCATTTATGACGATAATATTTTTTGATAATTCGTTAATTCCATAGACCTAATATGTGGTTAATTAATTCGTTGTTTACAAAATATCACAATTAATATGTTCATGAAAACGAATATTCAAGAAGAAATTTTTGTTTCCTTGGGTTTACTTTTTTCATTTTCAAATGATGATGACGATGATGATATGTGTGCTGAAGTTTGTAAAGTGATGAAAGTTATAGCTCCAACTGTTTCAAAGTTTGTTACTAAAGTAGTTCACAATTATACGAATAAACAGATTTAGATATAATAATAAAATAGTAAAAACAAAAACAAAAAAATTTAAGTAAATAATAGACTAAAAAAGATATGCGAAAGAAATAAAATAAAAACTAAAACTGAATAATCGTAAATAATAAATTTGTATATATATATATATATATATATATATGAATA
The DNA here is from genome assembly GCA_032441835.1 of Slavum lentiscoides. Classification (NCBI taxonomy): domain Eukaryota; kingdom Metazoa; phylum Arthropoda; class Insecta; order Hemiptera; family Aphididae; genus Slavum; species Slavum lentiscoides. Next base: position 16,087,647 of record CM063706.1, on the reverse strand, counting down.
TACGATTAAATCAAAGAGTATTATGTAAAATAAAGAAATACATAAGAGTTGTTGTATTAAACTTGTTTATTTACCACTGGTTTCGTTAGGGTATTCGTGAGTCATCATATACATATATAATTTCAGTAGCGTTTGATTCAGAGCGTATGATTTTCTTCTGGGGGGTTGATATCAGAAAAAAAAACTGTGTATTAGTTAATCTCCGCTCCCTCTCCCCGGCTTTCATTATTCATTCTATTACATTTATATGATGTGCATTTATTTGGGTAATGTTTTTTTAGTATAATTTATTCTATACATATACTGTTTATTGTCTACAGTGTAACAAATTTATTTTTGTACTTATAGTTTTTATTATCAAATTATTTATTCATTATTTTATTTCTATTACAAAATAACGTTTAATTTATGGAGTTTTCTCGCCATTTCATCTAATATTCCTTCAATATCCACGTGAATTTCACGATGTATACTTAGCGGTGGAGATTTGTTAGGGTATTTGACATTTTAACAATTCAGTAATTTTAACAGTTCGTTTTCGAGTTGATTGAGAGAGACTAAAGAGTTATAACACCAGTCACGATAAAACATAGATAATGTGTACAATATTCACGCGTACGAATATATACTCGCCGCCCTAGATAATGTATAATGGATAGACTATCAGTTTTTCCGAGCGTTTCCGAATGAAAAGCTACGAGACGCATATTACCATTATGCACATGAAATAAAACCCACGAATGAATCCTGTCCTCTGATTGGTCCTGGTATATTTTTGATAACAATATAATGTTCTGCGTTATTTTACGGAAAGTATAAATCCGGAATTATATCATGATCCATGATATTTGTGATATCAGTGTATTATTATTATATTATACTCATCCTAACAAGTCTAAGCGAGCTACTTTCGTAGCTGGCTTTGCGAGCTCCTGTCGGAACTTAAACTAAAAACATCCATAATTGGTTTGTTATGAAAAACCACCTAATTTTACTGAAGTGCTCATGTTTGGTTTGTTTGATAATAATACACTGATAACACTGACTTCACATGTGGACCAATTAGAGGACCGGATTCAATCGTGGGTTTTATTTCGTGTGCAGAATGGTAATATGCCTACGGGACAATATATTTTTTTCCCATGAAAAATATCATTTTTTTACGATTTACTACTGACAATACACTGATTATGAATACGGGTACGGTTCATATGTTAAACAAAAAAAAACTAAAATTGATTAGGTGTAAAAAAAAGGCTTTGGGGGTTGATATATCAACCACATCACCACTCCCCTAAATATGCCACTGTATAATTTCATAAGTCTTCGTCATTCGTCAGGTATAAAGAGAAAAAGAAAAATACAACTGTTGCTTATATTGAAATTTGTCATATATCCATTATCCAGTAGTTGAAGTGGGGGGATATGGAGGCTGCTATCCTCCAACTTCTTTTAGATAGCATATTCCATCCCCCACTGTTCATCCCTCTTGCATTTTTAAAAACCAATTTTTTTATAATTTGTAATTGTTATACAGGTAAGTGGAAGGAGTTCCTAACTATACAAGTAAAAAAGCGTACATTTCAAATTTCTATGAAAACAAAAAAAATTAGGAATTAACTGGATTACTTCCATCTAGTGATGATATTTGAGGTGGACAAGGTGGGTATTTGGCATTTGTCCCTCTTGTTAACAATGAGCCAGTGTTTGGGTGGGAATGGACCGCATGGCCGGTGTTAGAGCCTTTTCATAAAAAAATCTTTTTTTTTGCTTATTTTTCATCAGTATGGACCGTTCACAACTTCGCCCCCCCCTCTTTAAAAATTTCAAATGACAAAACTGCTTCCATCTCTTCCCACTTATTTTAATCCACTTCGACCACTGCTTATAGGAATATTTCGCCAAATAAATAAGCATTATTTTTAATTCTTCCACATTAATAGGTTTTCCACACTAAAAACCTATTAATAGTGGAATAATATTGATTAATATTTTAACTAATTTAATTTTTACGGTGCTAATAATAATATACTTGATGAGAGATTTAACTTAACCGTATCAGTTAATAACTGAAAATTAAATAATTTTATTTATTTATATGGAACTGAACTTTGACGTAATTACGTTTTACATTTAACATGTTAAAGAAAACTAAAAATTAAATTAAAATTAGGAACATTATCCATTCTATGAGTGCATTTTGTAATGAAGAACATAATATTCCACTTTTTCGTATATCACACTCTTCACATTGATACTTGTAGTTGCACGAGTGTAGTGTATTGTCCACGCAAGTGTGAATTAATAAAGCGTGGATGGAAAACGTTATATCAGTGGAGTACATATACATTTTTTTTTCAAGGTGGGAGGAGGGGGTGGAGGCATAGGCGGATATTTGGTCACATCCGTGGGGGGCTTAACATTTTTGTCTTATCCATTAGCGTAAACAGACATCTTTAGAGGCTTCAACCTACTAACTAGTGGCTAACTATTTTAAATAAAATAAAAATTATAAATATAAAATATTAAAATACACAATTTATTTTGACGTCTGGTGTAGTTTGATTACGTTCTGGGTGGGCTTAAGCCCCCCAAGTCCCCCCTACAATATCCGCCTATGGGTGGAGGATCAGTGGCACAAAATATTAAATCTCCCCGATTTAAAATACCAATTTATACGTATTTTATAAAATTCATATACAATATACATACATAATAAAATTACTTTAAAATGTTAACTAAATAGTAGTGTGTACGATTCGTGTAAGATGTATTTAACATTTGTTATTTTTATTTGATTAATCGTATAGTATTCTGTACTAGCTGGTGGTAATCATATATTCCGTAGTATGATATTCTGAATCGTAATACGATTTTTTTTTTAAGCATAATTTCACATATTCCGGCTTTTATTGATTTTAAGACATATTTTACAATTTTCAAATCATATTTCGATTATTTAATATATGCATGTGTGTGTGTGTGTGTGTGTGTGTGTGGTGATCCCGATTTCTTATGAAATTTTGCTATAAATATTTTGCGAGAATTGTCGAGAATTTGATTCATGTATTGCTTACACAGTGGTTGTATTCGTAATGAAAAATCATCACAAAATATAATTTTATATTAAATTTTTTTTTTTTTAAGAATATTTCATAGTTTTTTTTTAACGTTTTACACGAATATTATACTATTGAATTACACAAGTAAAGATGAAGTTTCACACCTCTTGGCTCCTATATAATTCTATCGAATCTCCGGCTGCGAGTGGACTACTGTAATATTACAGTAATATTTCAAAATTTCAAAACATTTATTGCGTGTGTAATCAAAACGTAACTCACCGTTACAGGAAAAAAAATATATATATATATATATACGTGTACCGGGTAAATAACGGACCGAAGTAAAAATTGTTTTAAAATTTTGAATTAGAGATGGTTGCAGGAAAACGGTATTTTAGTAGATTACAAAAAAAAATATATGTCATTGTACATTTATCCAAAAAAAACTGACTCCCGCATAAGGCCCCTCCCCCCCCCTCATCCTGCCACTCGGACATACTCGTCACACAATACGCGTATACCGTATGCGTTACCGTATTTTAGATGGTCCTGCAGGGACGGCGGCACGTGCCTGGGACAACCGTCCTTGTAGCCGTCCGGCGGGCTGAGCGTGGCCGGCTGTTCGTCGTACGGGTCGACGAGCGGCGGCAATTGGCCGCGGCCACCGTCGTCGTCGTTGTCCAGCCACGGCTGGAAGCACGACTCGTCGCCGCAACTGCACGGCTGCTGCGACCAAAAGTCAAAGTCCTCCTCGTCGAAGTCGCAATCGTCGTCTCGGATGACGATCACGTAGTCCGACTCGAAGAACACGTTCAGGCTCTCGTTGAACTGCACGTGACGCTTGCTCCGGCCGGCCTTGGCCGCCTTGGACGTGTTCCCGCCGGTCGTCGTGCGCTTCAGCGCCGACTTTTTCGGCCTCGTCGGCTCGCCGCCGTTGCACATCTGCGACGACCGTTCGTCCGCACAGGCCGCTGCGACGGCACCCGCCGACGTCGCACCGCCGGACGGCGGCGGTTCTTCGGCCTTTTTCTTCTTCTGTTTCATAACGGCGGCGGCGGCGGCGGCGGCGGCGGCGGCGACGACGACGACGGACAACGGTCAAACGACCGCCACGTACATCGCCGTCATCGTCGTCGTCGTCGTCGTCGTCGCCGTCGTCGTCCCGCCAGCGGCCACTCGAACGATCCGACAACGACGGCGGCGGCGGCGGCGTGGTGCGACAACAGCAGCGATTTCCCGTAGCACATGCAACGCGCGACGGCGACTCGGAATCGGGACCGGAGATGTAACGTAACGACGGGGATTTCGAGTTCGTGGCGGAGTGGTGCAGCGGGCGGTTGGTGGTGGTGAGAAAAAAAATTCAACAAGACCCGCGCGACGATTGCGCTCGTATTATTATTATTATTATTGTTGTCCGACAAGGTTTTTTTTCTGTATGACCGTGGTCGCGTCGACGATATAAGATTTTCCGTTGACGGCGCGGGCGGGCGGCCGTGCGCGCGTTTCGCGTTCACACTCTCCGGCGGCGGTGGTCGCGCACAGGGTCGTCGGCACGGAACGACGCGCGGCGAATCGGATGGCGCGGTACAGGTCGATAATGCCGAGCACTCTCGTCGTCGCCGCGGACGTCGTGACGCCTCCGTCGCCCCCGCACCCCACCGTCGGCCGGTCGCCCCGTCACGACCGTGCTACCCTCGACGAACGTCGCGCGACGAGCGGCCCGCGGCGGTACGACCGCACCCGGCTGCCACCACCGCGGCGCGCCGTACCACAGCACTACGCGTACCCACGGCGCGCACGATATAACATTTTTTGAAGTGAAAACTTCTTTAGGCGCGTTTAGCACTTTTTGTGGGTACTGAATTGAACAGAGCCGTCACGCTCGGCTATGTAACGCTCATTCGGGTGAAGTCGGCTCGAGTCGACTAAGCACGAGAGGAACAGTCAGCAGAGCGAGAGAGAAAGATAGTCGAAGCGTTATTGCTATACTCGCTCGGCAGAATTCGACTCCTATACTCAATCCGAACTAACCCGAATGAACGTTACATGAGAGAGCATGACGCATCAGTCGCATCAGTCGCATTCAGTATCGACGTGAAAACAGTGTGCGCCACACCAATAATCACATTTTATTTAAAATAATTTTTGAGTATAATTTATTGTTTTTTTTTTCTTAATATTTAATATTATACACGCATATTATACACTTGTATTTCGTATTATTAATTTCGCCTTGTTGAAGTTTTCACTTCTGTCGCGTGGTCGGTCTTAAGCACACACAATTTTTTTTTATAATATACACGTTTTACGTACGCGCGTTCCTTTTCCTTATAATAACAATAACAACATTGCGTTTGTGAATTTGGCACCCACACGTTTTCGCCGAATCGTACATACAAATAGTGCCGTAGAAAGGATTTTTATATATGGGGGGCAGGGGGGTTCAGTGCTATCTGCACAAAAATCTATAATCATGTTTATCAATGTTTATAATGGCATAGACCAAATTAAACATTTATACATAATGTTACACATTGTTATTAGGTACTTATTTTTCATAAATAACAAATCTACTTAACATCAAGATGTTGGTTTTTATTTATTTTGTATGGCTGGTATACAGTTCAACACAATCAAGGCCACAGTACAAATCAAATACAAAACAAAACACAAGTATAAAATAAAATAAATATAAATAAAAATACAAAAATGTAAATAATTAAATAATTAATAAAAATAAAAGTACATGGTCATGGTTTACAGATAAAATCCATAGTCATAAGGCGATGTCTATTTCTCGAATCCATTCTAATGCTTCATTGTTTGCCGCGTGAATTCCCTCAGTGCCCCAATTGAACCTCCTTTTTGGGCAGTCTTCCACAATATGGTGTATTGTTTGGTTATCGTAGCCGCAGTCGCACGCAGGGCTGTCCAGATGTTGGTAAAATTTAAATATGAACATACATTTTACTGTAACATCTGCAATGCTGTTGTGCGTAAAAAAAAAAAAAAAAAATTGAAATTTTTACTTTTCCGATGTTCAAGGGGGGTAACCCCCTAACCCCCTGTGTGTACGGCCCTGCATATAAAAAGGTAGCGAGTCGCCGCGGGGCCGTTGTGAATGTCGCTCGAGGGGCCGCAACACCCCTACTTGTATATTATGCGTTTTAGACCCTCCGCACATCCATGTTTTAAAGGTGATGATTAGGTTCGATTTTGATGTTTGAAACATAAATGAATTCGTTGATAAGTCTACTTTGCAACTGTCGGATGATTTTCTGAAATATTAACTGAAAAATAAATTGTGAATTATTTAAGTTTTAAAATCGAGTAAAATCGGTATTCCGTAAAATCATCCGACTAATGCATAGCTTAACTTCTACTCTTTATAGTTTTTGTTCTCAAGTATTTTTCACCAAAATTATTCTAAGCAGCGTACCGGAGGAAGTACGGATATTATGTTCTTTCACAAAATTGAAAAACGTTATTGGCTATATGCTGCTCTCTATCGGTAAAAATAATAATTAAGGCAATAATAACATAGGCTCCCAACACTATCTTCAACTATATATAAACTATATTAGGACTATTTATAAACTGCATATCTTGTATTAATATAATATAATATTATATATGTACATATATATAGATATTACTGCGTTACTAGATATTCGGTGAACAATAATATATAATATATAAATATGTATATTATATTAATTCTCGGGTAGTGTTTGTCGACAACAAGTGGAAGTTTCCTTGTAGGAGAACGACAATAACAATACATTTTATAGTCATATATTATTTATATATATACGTAAATTTCATTACAACGCGTGTGCAGCACGACCGTTTATGATATAATAAAATGCGCTGTCAAATAATAACTGTCGCGAGGTCCCAATTTCACGCGACAATGGGCGTGGTTACGAATTGCCGCCGCCAATATTAATTACGGAAAGCAACGCCATCTCTGGAGCGTTGAATACGTTTTACTTTTGGTGTGGCAGCCCCTTAAGTGAATTATCACTCGGATAAAGATTTCGGCGTCTATTGTTATCAATATAAATTTGAAAGCAATGATTGAAAACGTTGCATTCGATATAACCATTCTGAGCGGAGCCTCGCGCGGCGTAATATCTTAGGTATATAACAAAAACTAACTCTTTTTATGAATTAAATACCCGAAAACCTGTAATTACTATGATAAATAGATCAAAATGAAAAGAAAGTTTTTTGAAAATTTTTTTCCTACAATAAACATATTTGATGAATATTTCAAATTTCTATATACCTATTAGTTTCAAAATATTACGACGAAATCGCGTTTTTATCGTTTTCATGTAATTTTTCGGTAGTTTTTGAGTTATATTTTCAGGCACTTTTGAGAAAGTCCAAAAGTGACCAGTGGCGTCACAATATTTTTACTGGGCGACATTTGTGTCTTTTGTGACATTTGTAGCTTAAAAAATGCACTTACTCTAAATCACGCACGCCATATAATAATGATCATTTATAACGCACACGCTACAACACAACAATATGCATTTATTAAATTCCCTATGCATAACTCTTTAAAAATAATCTGCTATTGTCGCTGTAAATAATGCAATATTATATAAAGCCAAATATTTCTTTAAAAAAGACAGTATATTTGTCATGCATGGTGTTTATAAAACAATTATATGTATACGTGATTACACGATTTTAAAATGAATCCATTCTGGGACGTTCGGAATAATTAATTTCAATATACACTATATTGAAATTAAAGTTTATCTATATACACTTTACCTGTATCGGAGTTAGTTTATCTATAAGTTTAATCGCTTTAATTATAAATTCTAGTATAAAATATTATATATATATATATATATATATATATATATATATATATATAAACCTATATATGTAAGGAACTAAGGAGGTATTTGATAAAATACTTTGGACCATATATTTTTAAATTTTTAATTGATATTAAAATTACTATTTTCAAGTGATAAATATTTTTGCTCGGTTTTTAAATTGGCCCTTCTATCAAACGCAATATACGTGTATACATTATAGGTTCTTCAATAACGTTTTATCAAATATTCCAATGACGTAACTCTCATATGTTTACCTATACGCCTATATGCAGTTATGTCCTAAATTACTTTCTTGAACTGAAATATAATTCCCTTAGAAAAAAAAATGATTTATATAATATATCTTTGTATTATATCGAATATAATTTGAGCAAGTCCGTTTTCCTACACGGGCATTTTCCGTAAAAACAAAAAACATCAATATTTTCGTTTTATTTCGACAAAATAAACAGTAATTGTGTTTTGCGGAGCTTTTTTCGCTAATTTTATTTTCATGCCACAACCATAATTTATAATACAATTTGTCAATGCCCTGAGTAAAAGTCAGCATTTTTACATTGTTAAAAGTACATAAGCCTATACTTCTAACAAACAAAATATCATTTTTAATAAATACAAAATGTAACGAGTCGCGGGGTGTTGTGGAGGACGCTTAAGTGAATTATACTTGGATAAAAAGCGTATTGTTATCACTTAAATTTGAAAGCAGGCCCGTACTGGCCCACCGGGCAACCGGGCAGATGTACGACGCGCCCTTTAAAATTACGAGGCACAATGCGCCCATTAAATTTAAAGAAATTACGTCTGTTAAATAGATTTTGGAGAAATATTGACTTCGATAATTTTCCAATTACAACTGGATAAAATTCAATGATATAATATTATTAAAAAATGTTTTTTTTTTTCATATGTATATAATAGGTATACCGTTTATATAGTCGCATAGACATTTTGGTGTCGTCATTGCCATTTTGTTTCCATGCGGTTTGTCGGTGTTTGGTTTGTTGTTTTAAAGCAATTAAGATTCTTAATCGGTAATATTTAGACCTCTAAAATGAAAAAAAAAATTTTTTTTAGGCGCCCTTATAGGATACAGCAACCGCCCTATAAGAGCAACCAGTACGGGCCTGTTTGAAAGCAATGATAAATCGTTACGTTCGATAAAATGACTCTGAGCGGAGTTTCGGTGTAATACACTTTGTCGTAAAATAAAAATAAAAAAAGTTAATAGTTATAAAAAGAAATCGTGACTTAACAGTTTTCATGATTTTTTGAATATAGTTGAAGTAACAATCGTCCGACATTGTTTTGAATTTTTAAGCCTTAAAACAAAAAAATTACGTCTTTTATGAATTAAATACCTCAAAATCTACAATTGCTATAAATAGCCTAAATTTTGAAAACTCTAACTCGTTAATACAGTCAAGAGTTACATATTTGATGAAAATTTCAGGTTTTTACGACCATTAGTTGCAAAATTACGTAGAAATAACAATAATCCATTTTGACGAAATTGCGTTTTTACCGTTTTTTGTAATTATTTCTGACGCTTATAAAAAGTATTGTGGAAGTCGAAAAATGACCTCTTTAAAGTACCAACTAGATTTAATTTTCAACCGTGCTACACATAAACATCGGAGCATTCCTTCTCGTAGAATTTTTGGGTACACACATGAAAAAAAAACACATAATTGTAAATCCGCTCAGAATCTAAAATTAAAATACAGAATAATATATATTTAGTTCAAAATTATTTCATAGTCTTTACGGAAGCATAATCCTTTTCGGTCAATTACCTTTTTCAGCTTGTAAAAGGAACATCCTCTTTTTCATAGAAAAAAAGTTAATTTTAATATTAATGGTATGTATCTAAAATCTTGCGTATATTTGAACTGAATTTGGAAACACATTTAATATTATCTAAATAATATTTATAGATACAGGATTCTTTCACCAGTCACTTGTAATTATTATTGTTTTAAAATATCATATTGAACCGTTGAAATCAAATTAATATTGAATTGGGTACTTAATTATTTGAACTCCGTCATCGTTAGCGAGAAAAAATATATATTTGTAATCAATTTATAAACAAAGCGTTTATAGTGTTCGTCATACACGCATAAACGTATTCAATACAGTTTTACAGAAGATATTTTAATTAATATAGTGTATTTAAGTATACATTTATTTATATATATGTATATTTATTGTTTATATATATATATATATATATACAGATTTTTTAAATATTTTAATTATCATCAAATCACAAATCAGAATATAATTGGAAATTTAAAAAAATAATAATAACGTATCTATTATCAGAACTCATCAGGGGTATGGAGATGAGATTCACTAACTATATATTTATCCTAAATTTGCGACACCCGCGAAATGATGACTTTACTCAATAAACACCGCAGTATACCATATACGTATTACAATTACCCTACAAGGTTGGCTTTTTACCAATACACATTTTTGTTTGTTTTTAGTATTATGAAATTATAACGAATTAAACCGGATGGAAGAATTGTCATTTATATACTAATTCGGTTATTAAATAATCGAATTATGTCTTTTTTTTTTTACATATTTATATTTGTATTAATAAAAGATCAATAGTCGATTTTATACGTTTTATTTTATTAGTGAAATACATAGTTTGTACTCGATTTATTTTTTGAACAAATAATCAAACGAGTAAGTATTTATAATCATTTAGACATTATCTAAGTGATCCTCGAAGTTTCTATGGTATACTTTTTTATATTTCATTAACCTCAATTTATAAAGTACATATTGTTCCCCGACCCAGTCACCTCGACTGTAAACGGAAGTTGTTCATAACTTTAATTTATTAATTTTTTTTTTTTGTAATTATTAAAAACGAATGAAAACACGCTCTAATCTATTATATAATATTGAGGTCTGTTATTTGTTTATCCTGCGAATTACGACCGCGTAGAATACTAAGATAACGACTTAACAATAAGACGTCAGGTAAGTAGTTAAGAGAACACGCTTGTTTTTGCGAGCAAGTAGAGTGCGTCAAATGCAGCCACATCGGACCAGTGTTGTATATTATCTAGATAGATTTATCTAGATAAATTATCTAGATAATTTTTTTTTTATCTTTTATCTTCTATAGATGAATTCAAAATGAGCTATCTGAGTCATTATCTTAGATTAATATGTAAGTCATCTAGATAAATTTATCTAGATAAAATAAATTTAATAAGCGCTTATTTTTTATCCAATACTCACAAAAATTCGAGTTTCTCGGTTACATTTTTTTTTTCAATTTTCTATCTTAAATAAATTCAACTACAGAAATCCTAAATAATCTTTTTTTCTGTGTCACAATGTTGGATTTATCAAACGGGCGGGCGACGCAATATTCCATGGGAGCAAGCGAGTGTCCGAGCTACCCGTGGACTACGATCGGAAACGCGAATGTTTTCAATAATAGTCTACAGTCTACACTATACACATTGATTAAATATAATATGTATATTTATTCAATGCTATACAGAAAATAGTTCTACGTAATAATCGTCGCCCGCGTCAGAAACAAACGAATTTGTTCCTACGCGGCGACAATTTTATTATCGCCCGCCCGTCTGATTACCGTTCAAATAGGACTTTCCATTAATAAAACCTATTTTTAATTTTATGGCGTCACCCACCCGCCATCCATTTGCAAATTCCCGTTCAGTTAGGACGCTCCGTAAACGTGTGTTAATAATCAATTAGAAATTTTTTAATACTTGTGTAGTAAAAAAAAATTATCTTTTTTTTTATCTAAATAAATTGTAATTAATTATTTACCTTTATCTAGATAATTACAATTTTAATTATCTTTTATCTTAATCTAGATAATTTTATTGTCTAACATCTTTTATCTTTATCTAGATAAATTAATATTTATCTTTATACAACACTGCATCGGACACAACGCCGAAATGTACATGTACCGTGTAAAATATAAGTTATGAAAAAAAAATCGTATTCGCATTCATTAAAGTAAAATAATCCTTCCAAAAACATCTGAATCAGTATATTTCTCGTACCAACATTGAGATTGCCTTTTCTTAAAAAGTAAAACGATTTGTTTCAATTAGTAATAGGTTTAGAACGCAAACAGTTAAAAGTTGGGCACGGCAACAAGAATTCTGCAGGGATGTATATGTATTTTACATACATTTGCAATAATTATAATTAATAATAATAAAATTATTATTAATAATTAGTATAGAAGAAAAAAAATTCTTTAGAAACGTTTTGATAATTATGCATATTATGGCGCAACCTTTATCCGAATATATACGCTTACCTACATATTGTGATAAATCAGGATTAAGTGTCTTTTCTTTCTTTCTTTCTTCTTTTTCTAACTAGGTCACCGAAATAATCCAGAGTTGTTTAGTCGATAAAATATGTAAAAACGAAATGATCCGAATCTCTGATTCGTACTCGTATACCTACATATTTTATATACTAACTGAATTCAGTTTTGGACGAGAATTTACTAGGTAATTATTTGTATTTTAATAAATTGTATTAACAATTTCTTTTCAAACACTATTTCAACGTCATCGGTTGTTTTTAATTTACTGATACTTATAATACTTAAAATGAAATACTGGTATTTAATGGCGTATAGTATAAATGACGAGCGTTTCGCTCAATCGAACAAACATTCCCTTTTTCTCTGTGAAGTACAGTACTCTTGACTTTAACAATAACATAATATCATCAAATCAACATAATAATAGCTATATGGTACTAAACGTATTAATCGCCATGGAAGCAAGTACGCTTCTCCGCTCGCCTTATATAATATAGGCACCGGTCGATCGTGCCTGCATTCAGGACGTTTCACAACGACTGTATATTTAAATAAATAGAATATTTACGATTTAAAGATACGTCTCCGACATATTTAATTTATTAATTATTTAAAGAGAAATTATCCATGTCGGTATATTATAGTCTGTGTCGGTTGTTAATTGTGGTATAAATCGCCGGATTCCACCTTTTTGTCATTGTACACAGAGTTTATTATTATTATTATTATTATTATAATTATTACAGAATGGTAAAATAAAATTTAGACAAAAAAAAAAAAAAATGTGTTTCTTTAATGTTTCATGAACTAGGTTCTTGATGTGATTATTTTTTTGAGAATTTTGGTGATCAAAAATGATCTATTTTGACTCAATTCATTACTGATTACGACTATCTGAAGTTATGTATATATATACCTTGCGTATAGTAAATATTATATATGTAATATAGTTTATACGTTTTAATCGAACAAAAAGCTACAAAGATAATATAGTATAGCTACATGATTAATAACAGCTGCATTGTCTAAGTTGAACAAGCGACATATTTATTATACGAGTATTATACTTACATGGGTGTCCCGCGAATATTTAATAATGTAACATCAAACATGCGCTTCTGGTCGGATATAATATAGAATCCAGCTTTAGATATATATATATATATATATATATATATATATCATATCCTCCACATCTACTTTAAATAAGTAAGTACCTATTTGTTGAACATTCTGTAGGTACTTTATACGTTGTTAAAAATAATGTCTCCCTAAATTTCGAACAAACATAATAATTTATACTTGAAAATTATATTTAAAAAGAAACCCCTCATTCTTCCAGACCTATGTACTGTGCAAACTGGAGAGGAGTTCAGGTTACAACCCCCCATTAGCTTTTTAAGTTATTAATATTATTTTAAAAGATCAAGGGCTCTTTTTTTCTAATTTTTATACATACGTTATACACATATTATGTATTTTATTTAAAATAACTGCGAAATATAGTCATTGATACAATTTTTATAATGGAGTGAAAACTTTATTTAATCTGTGCGTTAATTGCTTATATTAATAATATATATGTAAACAACTTAACGTATAATATCGGCAGCTGGTAAAATTTAAAAAAACATAGAATTTTATTTTATATTAATTTTAATCAGTTTATTGGCAAGTACTGCTATTTATTATTACTATAATTCATTATAATATTACCTTTATATACATTTTCATTTAAGCTTTTTATAGTTATAACTTATTAGGTACTTGATAATATAAAGTTTTAATGAAAATGATAATGCGAATATACTTTGTAATGATTGCTATTGTTTTATTATTTCTTAGCCATTCTTTTAAAAAAAAAATTACTGAAATACGAGACTGATCATTTGTTTTTGGTTCTAATTAGTATTAGAAAATTTCAGTGTGTTGTAAACTTATTAACTATAACATTTAATAAAAGTGATTAATGTTATATTTATGACTTTTAAAGTTTTTCTTTCCTTTATAACTTTGTAGCGATGTATAATTTTAAGATAGAAAAATATGGAATATATAAATTTGGGTACGTTTGTGTCATTTACACTCGTAAATATAATTAAATATATACAAATTTAAACTGCCCCTCCCCCAATAAGAGAATTTATGCTACGCCTCTGCGCGCATATATATAAAAAATACAATTATTAATCAACAACTATATGCATATAGTAATATAAACAATATGTAATATAAACTCGTCGGTGTGGTAATACATTTTTGTGAATACAAGTATTTAATGTTGTATACACGGAAATTACGGAAAAATGTCAATAAAGTGACCTTTTTTTTATTAATTTTAATATAAAATATGGAAAAAAAGTATAAGAGTATTAAAGGAGAAACATAATAAACAGAATATCGGAATTAACGCTGGAGGCATATTTATTTTAATGATTAGATTTGCAGACGACATTGCATTAATAACGGAAACAGGAAATTACCTTCAAAGAGCATTTACATAAATGCAAATACTATATGAAAAGGTACAAAATGTCAATATAATTACGAATAAAACATACATTTCAGTTTGGGCTAGTAAACCCAATAAACCGAGTTAAAAAATGTTTAGACAAACGACTTTTAACTCGAGTGAGCAACTTTAAATATTTAGACAATTTAATAATATCAGATTGACCAATGCTTCTCTTTAGCTTAAGTCGGTGGGCAAACTTCAAAACTTTGAAAGCTCATATCTCAACTTTGGGCGACTAGCAAATTCTGGGAATGGACTTGCAAATTCTAGCAAATTACTCGCGAAATTTTGGTATATATTTTGAACGGTTTTTGCAAAGTGGGTGGGCCAACTTCATGGATGTCATCAGCCACCATTTGTTTTATCAAACAAAAAACAAAAAATGAGACAATCTAAATCAGTGTTTATTGAGAAAAAGAATATAATGTTTATTCAAGAAAATCGAGTATAGCGAATAATAAAAGGATTTCTATGTGCATTATGACTAAAAATATTGTGGTTTTGTAGAGCTGTGAGACATGAAATAAAAAAGAAGATTCCTGTAGAGGCTTTTGAGATGTGATATTGGAGATATATAGAGTAATATCAACTAGACAGACGGAAAAACTAATGCAAAGGTACTGGCCCAGGTTGGGAAGTAAGAAATATTATAATAATTCCAATAAAAAAGTAACAAGGCGAGAATTGCTCCGCGTAGTAATTAAAATGGCCACTAAGGGATTAAAAGCTATGGGACTGCCAAGAAATCAATATATTTCTTACGATTAGAAAAAAAGACGCAGAAATAACTTAAAAATTTAGCGAAGAATTGAGAACATTGGAAGAAGTTGTTCTATGTTGTAAACTAAATGGTTAAAATATATAAAATATTTGTATGAAATTTAAAATATAATAAATGAAGAAAATATGCCGTTATTCTTGTATTAAAATTTATTCTGCTAATAAATACGAAAATTTTCCATGTTATGAATTATATTTTATTTAAAACTTCGATTTCACTTAAAATTTGTGCTTTAAATATTATTAGTATAACATATACTAATCACAGACGGATAGTCTTGTATTTTATAGGCTTTTGAACCTAAAACTTCAAAATGTATTAAGGAAATTGCAAGTGAGTACGTTTTGTTTTTGTGTTATGCAAAAAAAAAAAAAAATATATTCCTAGATAAAGAAATCATTATTATCTATAAAACTATGTAATATTACATTTTTCTGCTTCGCCATTGCCTATAAAATACACAATAAGTATTATTTTTAAGGTATGAAATAAAAAATTAAATGTGAAAAAACTTGAGAAAATTTCCACCCGGATTTAGACTGGTACTTACTGTAGAGTACTATATTCTCCATCTATCAGTTTTGGTCAAATTATTTTGACAGCATGTTTGAAAGTATTTCAATAATTTTCTGTTTTTTTTTTTAATATTTGTAAATGAATAACAATAATATCATTTAAAACTATACGACAGAATTCTTGACAATTGTATACAATTATTGATATTCCAAATATAATATTTGTTTGATATTTTAAAAATTTCGAAAATCGTTTGGCACACTTTATTTTCTCTTGTGTTCAAATTTTAGGTAAAAACAGAAGGTTTCCGAGGAAAATAACGGTATAAAAAAAATTTAATTTGATAAATTTGTCAATTTTTGTAATTAAATGCTGAAAACAGACTACATATTCCAAAACGCGCAAGCATCGACTCAGATAAATATTATAATATTTGTTTTATTTTAATTTACCTCGAAATTCATTAATAATTTATTACATCGATATGTTATATTATAATAAAATGCACCTATTTATGTTATTTTAACTTGAAAATTGTATACTAGATTGAACATATTGAAAACTAATAAGAGTTAAGCAATTTTTGATATTTAGTTTATTGAAAGCGGAATTTAATAACGGAAACGCGTTTTAAAACGTGTAAACGAGTTTATAATGATATTACGTACACGCATGTTTTTTTTTTTAGTAATTTTGTTATAAAATATACTTCCCCGCGAGCTGGTTATCGATAAATATTCTTTCAAATTTAAACTAACAAAAACGGTAAATATAAATTGGTGTGAACTAAGCAAAACGTGTATGTATAACGTATATATTATTATAATAGACTGATGTACACATATATATATACATTATGAACTCGTCCTAGTCACAAAGACATAAGGTTGCAAAATGAAAGTACTTTCACGATAAAAATCCGGAGCTCACTTTTTTACCGTACGAAAAATATTTTTAATAAAAACCATCATCCGAATACCGTGTTTAATAACACTGTATTATTTAGTCGTGACCTAAGAATATAATACAATAATATGGGTAATAAACCCGTAGAACGCGAAGCGAACAGAACAGAATCCCGGTAAAAGTTTGATTTTTTTTTTTTTTTTTTAATATATATTTTACAGAAACTTTCAAATGATGAGTTACATTATTATTTCGACTCGAATATTATTGTAATTTTCAATTATTTAATACTGTGTTTTGAATAATTTATCTTTTAATTCAGTTTTGGATAAATTCGGTTCGCTCAATACCTCAATGCACATTACACTGTGAACGGTGAACGTTTAGAAAATTTTTTTTTGACAATTGGACATTGTAGTTTTATATAATTTAATATTAATTGTAAGGCTTAAAGAAAATGTTCAAAATATCACCATCAAATTGTGAACATACCAGATTTTTACAAAACAGAATTTGGTTATTTTTCCGTTGTAGTTCAAAACACTTGGAAAATCGTTACTAAATTGTATTGAACCATACTAAGAAATTATTTATTTATACGTTTTGAGGCAAATATAATTTCATAGTTTTCGAGTTCCATCAAATTTGCTACATTATGAACGTAAAATTAAAAAAAAATAAAATATAACAATTGTGCTTTACTGTTATTTAAAACATTTTTACTTCGTTAGTGTTCACATTTTACATATATATATATATATATATATATATATATATCTGTGTATAAAAACTAGACTGTCCTGAGTGACTGATTTATAGACACCGTGCAGCCGCCATAAAACAGCGCGCCCTAGTGGATAACATGAGCAGCTTTTGGGTTACTTATTTGAATTACTATAATATATTATTATATTATATATATTATTTTCGTAGACATTTAAAATGCGTACGTTAATAATAGTAATTATTATAAGTAGATACTTGTCATTGGACGTATTATTGTTATAAATTATTAATATTATAAAGTATAAACTAAACTAAGATTATAATTGATATCAATGAATCTCATTCAAAATTCAATCAAAGGAAAACCTTTGTCAGCCAGAACTTCATCACCATGTTCTAAATTTGATAAAAAACCACAGTCGTTTGTAATAAATGTGTCACTTGTCCGACCCCCATAGCATTTTGACACAAAAGAAATTAAACCATTAGGAGTAATTGCAATTAAAACTTTAACTGTGTAAGCATTCTTGTATCTAGAATACATATAAATACGTTGCTCAATGGTATTTGGCTGCTCAGTTTTAATCTCTGTACAGTCAATAATACAACGACAGTTTGGATAATTTTCTCTAAAAGCTTTAGGTAAAGTATCTTCAATTGTTTTTTTATTAGGCCAAAAAATGAATTTTTTTGTTTTGCTAACTAAGCAATTTAGAATAGTATGAAATATCCGTGAAATAGTTGAACGATTGACATTGAATAATACACTAATAGCCGAATATGATATACCCAGTTTAACTTTTATGAGAAAAATCATTAACCTATTTTCTTTACTTACTGAACTATAACAAGAATCTGGTATAAATGTAAGTAATAATTTATATACTTCAAATTTAGTACTAGTCAGGTCTTTTAACTGTGACTCAAGAGTTATTGAATGAAAACCTTGAAAAGAGTTTATGGTTAAGCTAGATGTATCAGGGCCACAAGCTACATCAGTATTTTTTTTAAAAATATTTTGAGAAAATGGTATATTTGCCTAGTGCCAACATTATTATTCAATTTATTAAATTCACATTCAAATCTAAATAAATTATTATCATTAGTGTCAAACGTGACTTGAATTTCAACATGTGAAACTAACTTAGGATTTTCACAATTAAGTGTTTCTGTGATATCCAATTTTGAAGTTCAGTATTAGTTACTTTTGTTCTTCTTGACGCTTTTTTTGACGTTTGTATCTATCAGTCTGCTGTTGAACATTAACAATTTTTCTTTTGTAGGTGACAGGAAACAGTGATGGTACATATGATGGGCTACTTAGGTCTTTAGAACGTAGGTTTCCAACAAAATGTTCATAGCATATTAGAGAATGAGGTTTAGGGTACTACAAATCACCATTTTTCCTAGTCAAATTTATAAAATACGTATATAAGGTAATAACATGTTTAACTAAAATATCTAAATAGATAACTAATTATTTGTATACTTACTCTAATCGCTTAACTGCATGAATCCATCGGTTTTTTAGTTCACATTCGTGCGGTTTGTTTGGAAAATTATAAAATTTTACATTTGTTGTATTTTTGTAGGTGTTACTACAATTAACAACACAACAAATTTTATTGCTCATTATAATTAAAATAATAGGAAAATTAGTAAATTACAAACTAAGATGAACTTTCTTTATTGCAGTTAATTTTTTTTTATATTTTATCAAATGTGTTGCTTTTATCAATATATCAGCTATCAGCTGAATTTATAATATGTTTATTAGTATGGCGAGTTGAATTCAATATTTTCAAGTTTTGAATACTTATGAACTAACGTTCTGTGTTATTATAGTACCCATTATAAATTATTACGTAGCATCATAATATGTAATATACTCACACAAAAACTGCGCGCGTAGTCCACCCAGAGCGCTAGAGTAGGTTTGCACGGTGTCTTATAGACGCAGAACCGAACCTATTAGAGCTACCGATTTAAAATGTTAAGGGTAGATTAATATTATAATTTTACAGTGTACTAAGAAAGGATTTTGAAAAATTTTGATTTTAAGAGGTTGAAATGGACAAAAAACAAATTTTAGGTGTAAATTGTATTAAAAAAAAAACGAATTAAAATTTGTGATGTTGTTACGGTTACAAACATTACATTAGAGTCTAATGATTAGACGATGAAAACAATGATGTTATTATTATCTACCATTGACTGCCTTAATATCAATAACTGTAAGGTTTGGTGTACGTGTTCCGGGGAAACGTCATGGAAATATTCTTATTGTTCATTATCATTATTTATTTTCATTATCAATAATATATAAAAACCATTCGTACATTTCTTTTCTATTCTGTATAATTTCGCAGCCCACGGGCAATTAACTTTATAAACGTCTACAGATTTAGACGTGTGATTTCGTCGCGAGAACGGGGAAAAAGACGTGTATTTGACATATTATAGTACGACGCTTCACAAATTTCGATCGTTCGCGAGTTGCCGTTAAAATTCAAAGTTATTTTTGTTTGTTTTTATTTTACGTTTTACTCTTAGGAATTATTTCAATAATTCCATTGCGTATTATAACGTAGTGTCGCGTTTTTGTCGACATCTCGCACGAGTGCGAAAGGCAAAGCTATTTTTAGCCGAGGCCGTAGACGTATTTACCGATATAATCAGGCCTTTTTTATGTACCAAGTTTCTGACGTCACTATTGAACTTTTTTACCATTTTTTTCACAGAATTGTTCCAAATACTTCTCCGAGTGTCCACACGTCGCACATTTTTTTTTTTCATTTTTTGTCTGTGGTGGATAGGGGAAGGGATATATTATACTTAAATGTTACGATTTTACTATAAATATACGCGTCCTATTAACGGGAGATATATTATGTACACACAGGAAAATTCTCTAAACTATTGCTACAAGTTGGTAATGGAACTTTAAATGATAAGGATGGGTACATCACAATTGTAAAAAATTAGCAGTACCTATCGACAAAATCATGCATGCATTTTTCGAATATTAAAATAAAAATTCGTAGATACTGTTAATATTTGTGTCATAATTGAATCATAATATGTGTAATAATAATAATTATTTGAAAAAAAAAAAAAAAATAATAATTTTTATTATATTGTATTATTTTATATTGTAATCATTACATTTTTTGTTCAAAATTGCGCACGGGCAAAGCCGGTTAATTCAGCTATAGTATATACATATATAAAGTTGAAATTTCAGAAAGATAATTCAATATTAATTCTACATTTTATGAAATACTTTTTACATTAAAATCATAGAGATTTAACATACAAATGTCAATTTACATCGTGGTGAGTTTTACTACTTTAACATCTTAATAAAAAACTCGAGTTGGGTAATTTATAAAATTTTAAAATTATATATATGTATTTTTTTTTTGTAATATTAATATAATTGCTCGTTTATAAATCCAAACTCTTTTGTATTGTCAAGTACAGTATATTTACGTTACATAATAATCATCTTGAGTAGTTGAATATATGTAATTGAATGGTGCCGGTTTGAAATCGTAGACGACTGAAAACGTAAGCGAATGAGTATACGATTATATAAACACTTAAATATTTTGTAAAACACACGCACGTACACTCGTCATGTGTTTGTTTTTGGACGTCTTGCAGCGCGTGCGAATGACAAGTATCAATGTCAACGGTCGCGTGCTCTTCAAAATCTTTTTGGTCGCAAACGTCTGAGACTCGTCATAAGTCTAAAGTAAGTAAATTGTAAGTATACATAGAAGTGACAAGTATTATAATATATAAACCTCGCGATTAACTTTTTTTTTCTCTACATCTGTCACTTAACGTCCGTAATAGTTAGCTAGCACACATATTGATATTATATCGTTGCGAATTGCGTGTCAAAGACGCTTTAACAACTGTTTTTGGGTTTTCAATCAAAACTGTGCCTATACAATATTGTTATTAATTATTATATTTTAAAACGTATTACATATTGCACGATATGTTTTGTGCAGTAATATGTATTTAATTAAAATATGTCGTACGAAATTCGATTGTGTTTTACCTACAGGCTACAACGCATCATTTATCATGTAATATTATTCGGAAGAATTAGATATTTTAATCAATCGATTTTCGAGTTTTCAATTGATCCAAAACGATTTATCCATAAAAACGATTTTCGTGCCGTCACTGTACTTAACGTGGATTTTATTTGAATTTTTTGATTTCTGTCATTTTACTCGTGTTCATAAATTAAATGTTATTGAATCTCAAAACGTGGATAGTCGAAATTAGTACTGTGTAGTATGTAAGTAGAGTAAAAAAAATAAAATAAAAAAAAATGAAAATTTTAGTCCCTAATGTATACATTGTTATGACGTTGTAGTTATCATTTTTTGAGCTTATCGATTTTGGTAAATAATATAATAATTTTATATTATATTGTTTTCGTATACTGTGCGAAAGAACTACTTTCGCTTGAAAACCATGTCACAATACGGGACGAGTTTCTTATTTTTGTAGGACTATGTTGAACGGTCACGTCAAGGACATATCCATAGATATAATAGTTTTTCATAAAAGAAAAAAATATATATATATGTACGAAAACGCTGCCATTATATTATGTAGGTGTGCCAATATAATAATGTTATATATATATATATATATATATAATACAATAAAATTTTTGCTATAATAATATATTATTCGTATATTTTTCACATTTTCTTCTCGAAATTTGTCGGAAAAATCTTATCAAAACGATTTGAGTTATAACGAATTGAAATCAACAAAATATTAAATATTTTATGTGTAAAATAAGTATAAAATAAAATCAGGGAGATATTGTGAATGGGACCCTTTTTATAAGTATATTTTTAGTTTCCGATCAAACACAAAATTAATGCACACGTTACTAATGCCCTCGTTAATGTATTTACCAACATAATTATTACAACGTAATACGTAAAAAAGCGAACCATATTTTTTACGGCAATCATTATTGATAAATTCATTGAAATTGGCTAATGAAAATTTACCAAAAAATAGAAATAAATAAATAAAAAAATGATTAATTTTTCGAATTCTAAACTTCCTCCTGTAAAGAAATTCCGTCAGAGTCCACATTCAAATACGCCTGATCTGAACAGAGAAAACGGACGTTAAATATTCAAGTGAATGTGATATAGGTAGTGTATTTAAATGCATACATTAATATATACATAATTATAGAACACAGAGGCTTAACGATTAATAGACCTTGTATATTGTGTTTACGAAATAATAATAATGTATAAAACACAAATAATTAAATAAAAAAAAAAAAAAAATGAAAAGGATATGTGAAATATAGAAATAAAAAATAAAACTATAAATTAATACTCATAAATAATAAATTTGTATATATTAAAACAAATATATAAAATAAAATATGTACAGTAAATATAAATAAATATATTCTGTATATTATATATCTAAATAAAGGCCAATGAGTATAACGAAAATAAAGAAATATATATATATATGAGTTGTTGTATTAAATCAGTTTATTTATTAGGTTCAGGCTTCGACAAAAAGTCTTTATGAGGTATTAAGTCAAAAGAAAAATACGATAACAGAATGAAAAATAAAATGAACAAATTACAAAGAGAAAATTAATAATATTACACATTAAAACTAATTAGAGTTTAAAAACTAAATAAATAAATAAATAAATAAATAAATAAATAAATAATAATAATAATAATAATAATAATAATAATAATAATAATAATAATAATAATAATAATAATAATAATAATAATAATAATAATAATAATAATAATAATAATAATAATAATAATAATAATAATAATAATAATAATAATAATAATAAGATAACAATAATAATAACAAGATGAGGAATAGGAGAAATTAAAACATTTTTTTTCTTTCATTTTTTCTGAACGATCTAGTTCATGTTTATTTTCAGAGTAATACATTAAATATTTAGTAGTGTGATGTAATGATATAATTTCGGCAATAAGCCGTGCGGCCAATACTGCGTTTGTGTATAGACCCACCTTAACGACAACAATACAAATTCGTAAAATGACGTACATTTTAATACTGTTTAGTATTTTTACCATACCGTCAATAAAAAGTATCTGCTTATCGCATGAGTGTTTTGTACAAATCTACAAATAATAATTACCAAATAGTAAATAACTGAATTTTTCTAATATAGAATTATAAAATTGACTCTTCACACTGTTGAAATACCTACTCAGCTCTATACGAGTCGGGCAATAATGTTCTATACTGTAGCAATATATTAATTATAGCAGTACCAACTACAAATTAATGAAAATACGTAAATAACACTACTCGTCCACGGGCAGTTGTTTTTTTTTTCGAAAAAAAAATTCAATGCACTTGTCAGACGAAATTCAAATTTTCCACTCTAATGTATAATATAAAATTAATGTAAGTGAACTTGTCAATGAATGATCCAAAAACGTTCACTTTCATAAAAATAAGAACTTATGTTAATTCATATTCAAGTTTATTTCTTGATAATTGAATGCGTCCATGTACAGTTCACACAAAATAAACGCGTTCTTTCCCATCACTGATTATTATTATTATTATAAATTCTGTTATACACCTACCTCGTTACGTGGTCCCCTGATTCTGACATATTATGCGTTGTACAGTATACACACGAATTTCTAGACCGCAATCAGATTTCTGGCTGTTGGAAAATGTCAATATTTTATGGAATGATTTTTTTACAAAACCCAACTATTGTACCAAGCACAGAAAAAATATTTTCGTATAACGTAAGATATTAAACGATTTTATTATCACTATTTGACTTCATATTAAAAAAAAAACTGTTTTTTTTATCAATAAGCTGAAGTGATAGAATACATTGTTATTTTTATATTCATTATTTATAATATCTACGGCAATGACGTTATCGTAAGTTGCACATTTTTTTTTCGTTCATATGTGAATCTATTATGAATGACTTTTTTCCTTCTTGTACGTTTAAAGGCTTGGGCGTCGTACAAAAGTTTTATTTTTAGATTTTTTTGTGTTAGTGTTTTGTAATGGGATTTATTCGTTATGAAAATCTCTATAATATTTAATAAATTTGCTTTGCACAATTTTTGTTTCAAATTGATTTGTCTTTTCCGATAAAAATACAACAAAATAACGTCATGTAAATTATAAGCAACTATTTGGATATCGGTTTGAGTTTTAAAGGAGTAATAATAAGAAATTTTGTCAAATGATTTTGACGGGATTCATTCTTATTTTATACTATTGACTGTTGTTATCTTTACACTATTACGCACCGATGGGAATCGCCCGGATGTTCTGTTGTTAAAAATCTCATCAATTTACTTAATTGGTGCTATTGCTTCATTACTTAATTTTTTACCAAATAGATAAAGGATTATTTTGGTGCAAACTTCCCAATACTTACGTATCGGAGACGTTAAATTGTATCATTGTGAAAACAAATCCTTTTTTATTCTGTTATAATATGATTGATGTTTATTGTATATTATTATTAATATTAGTATTGTTACCTATTATTACGTGGTATACTGGTATACGTGACCATAATTTTTTTTTTACTCAAGCGGGACACATGTAAATTTTAATAGGAAAACCATAATAATTTTTGCGTAAAATGACAACACTAGAAATGTAGTAAAACACAGTGCGTGTTTAAATTTTATTAAATTTTTTAGAATACCGTATACCGTTTATTATCTGCCAACATATTGTTTTTGGTTGTGATGAATAAATACGCGCTCTTTTTTAGTGGAATAAAATGCCATAGATCACCTTTTTTCAAAGCGGGACGTTTTTGGGTTCTTTGGGGACAGCGGGACACAAAGCTCGAAAGCGGGACTGTCCCGCCCAAAAGCGGGACGTACCGTCACGTTAAGTATGCATCAATGCTGACCTAAACCAGTGGTTCCCAACATTTTTTTATTCTACACCCCCCTTGTAAATTTTAGAAAATCTCACGCCACCCTCCTTTAAATTAGAATTTAGAAGGCTTATTTTTTTTTTTAGTGAGCCGTACAAATAAATTTTACAAAATAACTATATATTATTACCATACAATTCGTTATTTCATCATCACTATATTCGCCCTTCGCAGTATCTAAATTCCCCCCTGGGGGAGGGGAGAATTCCTCCCCGGTTGGGAACCACTGACACCTAAACCATATCGTAAAACCCGGCGCGACGAAATCAGCATAAAAACACGTCCCAAGTTCGGCCGAAATAATTCGCAAACGTCAGCGGGCCCGGCCGGCCGGCGACTTTCGTTTCCGCGGGGAAGCGGATCGACGTCCCATGCCCTTCTCGCCGCAGCCACCGCACCCGATCGCGATCAAAAGAAAAAAGAACCGGACATACACACACACACACACACACACACACACACACACACACACACACACACACACACACACACACACACACACACACACACACACACACACACACACACACACACACAGTACGCACGCTAATACGATGATCCCCACTGCGGACGGCCTCGTTAACCGTGAGCGCGCACGCCACGGGAAACCGGTCACCGGTTATGTGGGTCAACCGCGCCGCGGACGGTTCCGGTGCAGGGGAAATGCTCGTGTGATGCGGTGTGACGCGGCTTTCCGCAGACCCGCGCGGCCACATCGCTCCGACCGACCGACCCGCGCGCTACAATAATATTATAATATTTTACTATCGTCGTTACGGTCGCCGCAGCCGTCGGCCGGTCGGTCACTGAGCGTAACATAGTGTAGTCCGCGATCGCGCGCGTACCAGTCAACGGCACAAAATCCGCGTCGAGTGCGCGCGCGCTGGTGTTCGCGACGATCACCATCGCGGGCGATGCAGGTGACCACGACGCTGGCGGTGACGCTGGTGCTGCAGGCGGCGGCGGCGGCGCTCGTCGCGCCCGCGTCCGCCGAGGAGACGGCCACCACCACCGCGGCCACCGGTGCCGTCCTGCAAGGTCGGGGACACTCGATGAAAACGATGATGATGAACCCGTACATGCTGATACCGCAGCTGATATCGCTGGGCTTCGCGCCCATCGTATTGGCCAACCTCAAGATGATGGTCATGTCCGCGCTCATGATCAACAACATGGCCCTGAACGCGGCCATTTTCATGACCATCCGGAACATAGTGTTCGGACCGCGGCCCAAGGTCCAGTACGCTAACTACGGTTATCGAAAACGGCATCATAACGATCATCACCACCACCAACAGCACCATCATCATCAGCAGTTCCAGCAGCACCACGACTATCAGCACCACGACCATCAAAACCACGACTATCAGCACCCCTTACACGACAGACGGGCCGAACAACAGCAGCAACAGCAACAGCAGTCGTCACAGTTACAGTCGTCGTGGGACGAGACGCAATCGACGGTCCGACGCAAGAGGACCGCGCGGTGATTTCGCGATGCGTCGCGTGTTAGGTATGACAAATCCGCACGTAGATATATCGCTTAATCAATTTTTTTTTTTTTTAATTATTTGCTCGCGTACATTATTTTTGTATAAACGTCGACTAGTCCATTTTATTTATTTATTTATTTGTTCGGAATCCGATCGTGTACCTCGGTGTCATAAAATAATATTATTTATTCGTATTTATTTATCACGCGTTTTATACAGCATCAGTGGTTTCCAAAGTGTTAATTAAAAATTAATCCGATTTTTTTATTTCTAATGTGTATATTATAATATTATATGTCATTAAGTGTGCCGCGACTACCCATACCCATATAAATAATAATAATAATATATGAATGATGTGTGTGCTGAGAACATTTTATGAAACACTGCACCTACAAAGAGTACGCGCCTCGCAGTGACGTAGTTTCAGAGAGTAGTCCGTTTTTTTACCAAGCTTGTCCGTAAATCAATTATTTATGTATATTTAATTTTTTTTTTTTAATTTCGTAATGAAAAGTCAAAATAAAAATAAAAATATACTTACAAATATAAATATTATTGTTTTTTTATTTATACACTAACGATCTCCTTTTATAACAAAAATTATACGAACACGGGGGCACGTGCTCTATACCCAGAATTCAGACGCGCGATGTATACATTTTATTTCCTATTAGCACAATTACACAACACAAAACGTAAACGAAAGGTGTCAAGGTGATGTTCGCGTTTCATATACTACATTGTATAGCCATAAAGTCTAACTTTTGTGCACATTTTAGCATTATATTTCTGGTAGGTTTTGAGTAATAAAGGTTTGAAGTACTGACAGAACTTATGGCTGTACTACGTACACGTGGGCGATATTTTTGTAATGATTCTACCAGGGCTCGCAAACGTTATAATAACGTTTTGATTATAACGTTATAATTGCAAAATATCAATTGAAACGAATATCAAAAAACGTAACGGAAAACAATAAACACTAATTTTAAACTATCACAAATTAAAACATATCATTAAACGAAATAATGTATTAACGTTATATATCAAAATATCAAAAAACAAAATATAGAATTACCGTTATTTTAATTTTTTTTTCCAATTTACTATGGAAAATATAAGTCTATGGTGTAGGTTTATTATAGTTCTATAATAAGGCTGGGTTCATAATATGGACGCGTACACGCGTGTCAGCTAGACGCGTGTATTGAAATATTATACGGTTTCCGATATGTCTTTCGCGGAAATTCTCTTTCTACGGTGTGATATCGCGAATTGAAATACTATTTATTGTTACTGGACCTTTCAGATTATTTTTGTTTACTTGATAGTAAAAATTATTCAAATACACTTGTCTGAGAAGATGTCAGCTAGTCAGAAAAGTTTCTATTGGTAATATAATCAACATTTTAAGAAAAATATTCTGCATTGGAATATAAAGTCAAAAATAAACCAAGGTTCAAACTGAAAAAGTGTATAAAATCATAAAATTGAGGATAAAAGTTAGGAATTTTATAATCAATGAAGTTTAATGAAGTACATTACGTTTATGAGATTTAAAAACGTGCTATAGTCTATGAAATATGAATGGATTTATTAATTTGGAAAAAAATCGATATTAAACCAAATAACGTTAAAATATCGATAAACGTAAAACGTAAATATTATATAACGATAAAACTTTCTTTAACGTTAAACACAAATAATCCATAACGTTAAAATATACCATAACGATAAACGCAAAAGATAAATAACGATAAAAAACGTTAAAACGTTAAACATTATTATTTTTTCAAATGAGAGCCCTGGATTCTACTCAACTTCGGTCGAATCGTTTAAAGGTCCACGAATTAGTGGCTGCGCAATGGATAGGCCAGGGTGGGCTTTGAGTATCTTGAAGCCCACGGTTGGCCCAACCTTAAGTCATACAACCTGACTACGTCCATAAAACGTATTGATTTAGTTTGTAAATCTCTACTTATACTTATAAAATATATAATATTGTATTATCATGAATTCAAACGAAATTAAGTTTTTTTTTTTTTTTTTTAATAGTAAATAATACTATATAACACCGAAGCTCCGCTCAGAATCGTTTTATCGAATGCAATGATTTATCATTGCTTTCAAATTTAGAGTGATAACAATACACTCTAAAATCTTACCCCAAGTAATTCACTTACACAACATTCACAACACCCCGCGGCTCGTTAACTTTATTTTTGTTTTGCAACAAAATTTTCGAATTATGTTTAATATTTGTTTCGTGAAAATCAACACGTAATAAATATCAATAAATTCGTAAATAATTTGAATTATTACCAAATTTTTACTAACCAAGCCGTTTAATTTTTACTATTGACGATTCGTGATTGAATTGATTATATTTGGTTTTCATTTTTGTCTATATTGTGTTGAGTGGGGAAATTCGTATTTGTTTGTTTCTTATATTGTTTTTTTGAAACATTTTGATTATTGTCACTAAGTATAAAACCTACGTAGGCTGAAATCGACAAAAATTTTGGGAGGGATAACATTTTTAATGACAAAGTCACCTATTGTGTAGGACGACACACTTATTACCTACGAAAACTGAATTCAATTGTTTGATTCTGAACGGAGCAAAAATGTTTTATTTTCATAATATGTTATTTATAATGTCTGTGAACACTTTTATATAGGAGTGCTTTGATTTTTTTTTGCACGAAGCATCATTTACCAGTACCTAGCTGCTTCTTTATTTGACAATTGTTTTCAATTTTCTCAATATTTTTCTTAAATGCGCAGGAAAAACACTGACAACAAATTACACAAATTCAGTAAAATCATCGACACTTACAATTTTCACTAAATCGATTTTTTTGATTTCTTTTTTTTTTTGAATTTCAAATATAATACATTTTGAAATATTTGAAATTTATTTAGGTTTATTTCTGAATAATTTTTTCGTTCAAATTTAAGGATATCACAATAAAAATATCGCAGAAAAAAAACGGCCAGCAGTCTAAAATTATACAAAAGTAAATAAATATTTACGGTACAAACGTACATATATCTTAAAGAGAGTTAAGATATATCTAAGGTCTAGGATGACAGATGATCCTTAGCTTAACAATCTAATAATGCGTATACTTCACACGCAGTCTCAGATGATCATCAACGTACAATATAAAGATGAAATAATTCAAGAATTCAGTGAGCAGAAATCGAGGCATAAAATAAGAAATCATCGTTACATTGTTATATTATCAACAAATAATGATAATTAAATAGATTTTAATATCAATAAAAAAATATTGTGTCACTCTATATACATTTTGTATTTAAATTTTTTTAAGAGAAAAAAATAGAAATGGTGGCATTCAATTTTCACCTAGGGCATCAGAATCCCAAATACGTCTGTGACTATTATACCAGTATACCACGTAATAATAACAATATTAATATTAATAATAATATACAATAAACATCAATCATATTATAACAGAATAAAAAAGGATTTGTTTTCACAATGATACAATTTACGTCTCCGATACGTAGGTATTGGGAAGTTTGCACCAAAATAATCCTTTATCTATTTGGTAAAAAATTAAGTAATGAAGCAATAGCGCCAATTAAGTAAATTGAAGAGATTTTTAACAACAGAACATCCGGGCGATTCCCGTCGGTACGTAATAGTGTACAGGTAACAACAGTCAATAGTATAAAATAAGAATGAACCCCGTCAAGATCATTTGACAAAATTTCTTATTATTGGTCCTTTAAAACTCAAACCGATATCCACAGGACCGGGGCTTCTCATACTAGCGCCCTGGGCGAAATCACCATTAGGCGCCCTTTTGAAAAAATGATTGTATCTTTTTTAACATAGATATTTATGAAACAATGTCGTAAATCACCATTAGGCGCCCTTTTGAAAAAATGATTGTATCTTTTTTAACATAGATATTTATGAAACAATGTCGTAATTTCATTATATACATTTTCTAATTAGGTATCCCATATGTTACTACCATAATTATTATAAAAAAACAGTATAGCTAAAAATTAAAAACCGCTGCAGAGAATAATAATCAAAATTATACTGTTTTGTTACAAATTGATTTATTAACATACATTTAAGTAATATTTGAGCAATTAAAAAAAAAAAAAAAATTCTACTCTTTACATATAAACGTCGACACTACGTTTCAAGTTAATAATGAGGGTATCATTACTTAAATTCCTTTTATGAAAATAAACAATTTTAATTTCAAAAATAATTTAGTTATTCTACGTAATATATTATTATATGTATTTCAAATTAATGGCAGCACGAGTAAATTTAAATTTTGGTTTTTAAAATAAATAACAATTAAAAAAAATATATATATCAGTATTATTCGTGTCAGTGTAACGCCCCTTTGTGATCAGCACCCTGGGCGACCGCCCAGGTCACCCATAGCTTTCGCCGGCCCTGGATATCCAAATAGTTGCTTATAATTTACATGACGTTATTTTGTTGTATTTTTATCGGAAAAAACAAATCAATTTGAAACAAAAATTGTGCAAAGCAAATTTATTAAATATTATAGAGATGTTCATAACGAAAAAATCGCATTACAAAACACTGATACAAAAAGATCTATAATTAAACTTTTGTACGACGCCCAAGCCTCTAAACGTACAAGAAAGAAAAAAAATCATTCATAATAGATTCACATATGAACGAAAATAAAATGTGCAACTCACGATAACATCATTGCGGTAGATATTATAAATAATGATTATAGATTCAAAATAACAATATACTCGTATTCTATCACTTCAGCTTATTGATAAAAAAAAAATTTTTTTTTTTCTTTTTAATATGAAGTCAAATATTGATAATAAAATCGTCTGATATCTTACGTTATACGAAAATATTTTTCCTGTGCTTGATACAATAGTTGGATTTTGTAAAAAAATCATTCCATAAAATATTGACATTTTCCAACAGCCAGAAATCTGATTGCGGTCTAGAAATTCGTGTGTATACTGTACAACGCATATGTCAGAATCAGGGGACCACGTAACGAAGTAGGTGTATAATAGAATTAATAATAATAATAATCAGTGATGGGAAAGAACGCGTTTATTTTGTGTGAACTGTACATGGACGCATTCAATTATCAAGAAATAAACTTGAATATGAACTAACATAAGTTCTTATTTTTATGAAAGTGAACGTTTTTGGATCATTCATTGACAAGTTCACTTACATTAATTTTATATTATACATTAGAGTGGAAAATTTGAATTTCGTCTGACAAGTGCATTGAATTTTTTTTTCGAAAAAAAAAACAACTGCCCGTGGACGAGTAGTGTTATTTACGTATTTTCATTAATTTGTAGTTGGTACTGCTATAATTAATATATTGCTACAGTATAGAACATTATTGCCCGACTCGTATAGAGCTGAGTAGGTATTTCAACAGTGTGAAGAGTCAATTTTATAATTCTATATTAGAAAAATTCAGTTATTTACTATTTGGTAATTATTTTTTGTAGATTTGTACAAAACACTCATGCGATAAGCAGATACTTTTTATTG
The DNA here is from genome assembly GCA_032441835.1 of Slavum lentiscoides. NCBI lineage: Eukaryota > Metazoa > Arthropoda > Insecta > Hemiptera > Aphididae > Slavum > Slavum lentiscoides. The sequence goes on along the minus strand of CM063706.1, from coordinate 16,054,849 downwards.
ACGGTATGGTAAAAATACTAAACAGTATTAAAATGTACGTCATTTTACGCATTTGTATTGTTGTCGTTAAGGTGGGTCTATACACAAACCCGGCATTGGCCGCACGGCTTATTGCCGAAATTATATCATTACATCACACTACTAAATATTTAATGTATTACTTTGAAAATAAACATGAACTAGATCGTTCAGAAAACCGTTAATTAGAGCTTGATCTATGGCAGAGGGCCCGTAGGCCTTGCGTCGTAATGGGGTCCTTGCGCAATACCCTTGAATTCAATAGAACTCCGAGAAAAATTGTTTAAAAAGTATTGATGGATTAATTTACTCAAATTATAATTTATAAATTATAAATATATAAGAAAAAAAAATGTCTTAATTTCTTCTGTTCCGCATCTTGTTTTATTATTATTATTATTATTATTATTATTATTATTATTATTATTATTATTATTATTATTATTATTATTATTATTATTATTATTATTATTATTATTATTATTACTCGTAAGTCATATTATTATTATAAAAATATATATATATATTTTAATATACGTTTGTCTTCAGGAACCTACATCATATGTTCATTTTTTTTTCAATAATTTGTAATTTGCAAAATATTTTTGAAAATGGAGTCGGGGAACATCTAACGAGTATATAACTTTTATACTGGTATTTCCGAATTGCGTGCGCGGTTTTCTTCTGATTTATTTTAAAATGTATTATTTTATAATTTTATTTTGCATGTTTTTAACTGTTTTATCTTTTTTTAGCATATTTAATGCATATTTGTAATTTTTAGCGCATATTTTTATTTTACGTGCATATTTTTGTTTTCAGCTTATATTCTTATTTCTAGCTATAAAAATTTGTCAAATTACGTTTTTGAATAAAAACTATTTTAAAATCACTAGTTTCAAAACTTTAAAACAGGCTTTATACCTACTTTATTACGATCGGTCGTTACTTGTCGGAGATAATACATTTTCAATGTATGTGAATGTAGATACTTCGACTGTAATCGAACAGTCATTGTCGTGTTGCGGATATAATTTTTTTAAATTTTATTTTATTAAGTATATATACATAAATCTGTTCCCTATTGATAATTAATAATTCTTATTAAAACTTTGTCAGGAATACTCTCGAACAAACACTCTTATCTTATTTATTTATATAACAGAAATATAATACAGGATTACGCCTCAAACATGCTCATTTTATTTAAAATTTATGCTAAAATAAATTTAAGAAAATTTACGAAAAACACACACACGCAATTCGGTTGTCTACCAACATCGCTCTTTTTTTTTCGGATACACAGCGTGTACGTATCTATGTAATAGGTACTTTAAACAAATTTTAGGCGCACATTTTTCATTAAATACAAAAAATAAAAGAAAAAAACTATCGCGTTACGTCACTGTTCTGAACGTTAATCATAAATATTTCGTGATTATTTGCAACTATAAGATTGAGTGGTACGTATTATTCGGATTCGATCAGGAAGTATTATTGTTGCATGGTATGCGTGCAATACAGTGTCTGAATCAAGCAAACGTCTTAAAACGTATAGGTGAATATATTTGACATATACCTATATGATTTATACGTATTAAGTATGTAGGTCAAATTACTATACTCGTCAGTCCACATATGATTATATATAATAATATATCGTATAATGGAATGGTGAAAATTACAACTGTAAATATTGTAGCGTTTTTCTATCAAGTAAACCAGCGGTTCTCAAACTGTAGTACGGCGTTTGTCGCTGATAGGTGTACGGAAGGTTGCTCGTAAATACTACGTGAAATAAATAAATAAACAATTGTATTGAATGTTTAATTGTGTTAAACAACAGGTTAGGAGTATAAATATTTTTTATTATTCTTTAAGGTCTAACAAATCCAGAAACAAGTTTCAAACAAAACGTTTAAAATAATTTTTTTTTTTATATTGCATTTTAGTAATTATAATATTCAAGAAACCTACGAGTTCTCTTTTTTGCTAAAACTCAGTTCAACCAAATGCGTTATACTTGGAGAACTGCAGCGTAGTGTAATTTTGCCACGTTAGATATAGACGCCAGACGGAGACGACAAACGCAACAGGTGTCGCGTCGTTTCAACCACTGCGTAAGCATCATAAATTTCGAGCTTTACGTTCAGCTGTTAAGTAACAGCTGATATTATACGAAGGCGTATATTATTCGCATAGAAATCTTGCAATTACAGCAAAACACGTATTATTTTGTGACCCCCCCCCCTCTCACTACCAATCGCACACACACACACACACGAAAAACAATTTTCGTATTTTTACAAAATAAAAAAAAAATTTTTTTCGTACACGCGTGTAATATTAAAGAAAAAATTCAAGATCGCTGGGACTGTTATTTTTTTATTATGAATTTAAAATATATACTGATAAATTATTTCAATAGAAAAGACACTGTATATGATATGTGTATTAAAATTTCAATAATACAGTGTAATTATATAGTCTGGTAGTCATATATTCTCTACAGAAATGACGATTTTTTTTTCTTTCAAATAGTGTATAATAAATACATTTTTATTTTTGCAGCTTAGTATATAAGGATATATAAACAAGTAGCAATATTACTAATAATAATATCTCATAACACAATTCTTTATCGTGTAGGTACGGTGTATGGATATTACGCTTTTTCGAAATAATAATACTTACTACGTTCAACGTGCAGTTTATCGACTCGTCGCAGCTGATATTATACTGCAGGGTTGAGCAAAGGAACCTGACAAGTTTCGTTTGGTGTTAACACGGAAACTAGTGAGGGGAGCGAGAAACGCTATATGGCAACGGAAAGTAGATGAGTGAACGTTTATTTCACCACAAGTACTTATCCAACATGGAGTCATGGAACGTGCAACACCGTGTGTTTGTTTTTAATACGTATTTCCAGAATCAATCGTACATTAAAACTATCCGTACGTTTCGAAAACATTTCCAGTTTAATCCAAAAGATCCGGTACCTTCGCGAAACACTGTAAAAACGTGGATGGAGAATTTCCATAAGACTGGTTCTGTGAATAAAACTAAGCCTCCGGGCCATGTCCGGAATGTCCGTACGCCTGAAAACATTGAGCGAGTTCGAACTGCTCTTTTGAATTATCGGACCCTTCTTCTTTGACGGTACGGTGAACACACAGCGCATTATACAGACATGCTGGCTACGTTTTTTATACCGGAATTAAAACGTAGACATCGTCTCAGCCACACTTGATTTCAGCAAGATGGTGCCACTTGTCATACGGATCAAACAAGCTTGACGTTGTTGCAAAAAAACTTCGGTACCCGAATCGTCTCTGGAAAAATCACTTTTCTTTACCCGCCGAGATCACCAGATTTATCCAGCTGTGAATTTTATCTTTGGGGCTAATTAAAGTCAAAGGTCTATATCAACAAACCAAGGACCTTGGACAAGTTAAAGAATAATATTTGCTGTGAAATCGCTGAAATCCCCAGAGAAACTTTGCAAGAAGTGTCAAAGTATTTTGTAAAAAGACTAAAAAGTTGTGTTGCTAATAACGGGCATCATTTATCAAATATTGTATTTAAAAAATAAATGACTATTAACCTTCACTCATCTACTTTTTATTATTATTTAGGTTTTTTTGATTTGTGTTTGGGAAGTTGGTCAAATTTCAGTTATAAAGTTGTCAGGTTCCTTTGCTCAACCCTTTACGTATTGCCAGTGCCGTAAAAACCGAATGTGCAGACTGCAGAGTGATGTGCATGGGCCCGGGGCTCAAATTATATTATGGGGCCACCTGTGAGTTATTATTAGTAAAAATAAAGGGTCCCAAATTTAAGTTTTGCACACGGGCCCCATCTGATCTAGTTACGGCGCTGAATTTTGCGTTACGAATATTTTATATAATGTATAATAAATAAACACCAAACACTTTAAGCATTCCCGCGATATGTACTTATATACAACAAAAGTGTGTTTCAATAAGATACATTTTTTCAACACGGACCTGAAGGAAATTTTAAAGTATAGTAATATTAAATATTTATGAGCACATTTTATATTATTGAATATCTATAAAAAAAATTTTTCTTTTTTCTTTCTGTTGTTGTATTTTGCAAAAAGTAATTTATACTTGATGATGACTTTTAGTCGAAACCGGTCGAAATAAACTTCTTTATACAACAACTTTATATATTTTTTATTTCATTTTTTACGTAATACTCATTGGCAGTATAGTATATTTAAGTATACATTTATTTATATGTATGTATATTTATTGTTTATATATATATACATATACAGATTTTTTAATAAGAAATAGTTCATTCACTTTTTTTAAAAAATCGCTCTAATAACACATCCCATTGACTCCTTGCCACCCAAACACCTGTCCTTTTTCATCAAGGGAAGTGGTGGATATATTTCCACCCTGTCACCAGCAAACGATGCTACTGGGTAGAAGTAATCCAATTGATTTCTAAATGTTTTACTTAAAAAAATATATGAAATGGATGCATTATTACTTGTATAATGTACAAAATTCCATATTTTAAATTCTGGGATTCAAATGTTTTTTTTTTGTTAAAAAAATAAAATTCAAAATGAAGTAAGTAAATATTAAATTATGGTTTTTTATTGTATGTAGAAGTAAAATATATACAGTTTTATGTATTAGCTACATTACATACTTCTTCTGAATACTCGCTTATTAATTTTCGTTAGAATTTCCAAGTAACATTCGTCTACATTAGTGGTTCTCAAACTTTTTTATTCTACGTTCCCCTTGTACATTTTTAAATATCTCACGCCCCCCTTTAAATTAGAATTTAGATGACTTAACTCAACTGACGTGTTAAGTCACGTCTACACAACAACATTTCAACGCATTATTTGGCTTATATTTGGATTTCATTATTCCTTATCGGAGACCGAAAGATAGCCGTAAGTCTTGCGAATTTTTGTACCTATCAATATTAGATTACCTGCAAAGAGATCAATCATTACAAAATACTCGTATAATTGTTATCGATTGGCGACCGTCCGAAAATTAATTTATTGTTTTCAATTTTACTGATTGTAAAATGGCATAATTATTTTAACAACGAAATTTTCGTTATTTCTTAATCACTATATTCATCCTTGCAGTATCTAAATTCCCCCTGGGGAGGAATTCCCCCCGGTTGGGAACCACTGGTCTACATACCCTTAACGTAATGTGTTTTAAACGGTAATATATATTATTTGGAGGTATAATATTAGAAAAATAGAGAGATTAACGAATTAATAATTATTGTGATTTATATTATATATTATATAAACTATAAACACTTCTATAAATGTATATTCCAATTTTTATAATATAACATAATATATATGAACAAAATAATTCGATAGAATTTAATATTTTAAACCGATCAACGGGTTTATTAATTACTTATATCTTATAATTTTGTTTTCTCTTATACATCGTCATAGAAAAATTTGTTTCAGTGGCATATTTATTTTAAACTATTTGGCACTGTAATATAATAATACGTACTGGATGCATGTTTCTGTTCTTTTCAACCTAAAGTCAATTTTTAAAAATTATTGAATAATCTATAAATACATTTTTACCAATTATATCGGCATTCTTTGAGGTTCTTTAAAAAAATACTATTGTCAATGATTATAGTGGATTAATATTGTAAAATTGAAATAAATCATATGTTAATATTTTCGAAATGAAAATGCTAATTAAATTTTATATATTGTTTGTCATTGTTTAGTTTTATTAAATAAATTTAACACATTATTTCCGAATTCGTAGTTGATATAAACATTGTTTTTCTTTAGGTAAACTCGAAAAATGACTTCTATTTGCAGTCATCTGGCTATATAATATTATGATATTATAATACTCGATACTGAATACTTATGTCTTATAATGATGATTTCCCACATTGATGTACGTAAATAGGAATTCGTTTTGGTGTTGGACATAATTTTTGTGTATTGGCATTTCCTTAAGAAGCTATAACCATATCTGCAGTCCCGCTCTCCCCACCTGTAGTTACACCTCTGGTTTTCAATACTCTTCAAACATGTATTTATTTTTTGAAATTTTCATTGTGTCAGGTTTAACTTGTTTCAAACGCATCTTAAAATGTTGAAATTATTTTAAATAAATTATTTTATTTTTATTTAAAAATTAATTTTGAAATTGTTAAGACACACAGTTAGGGACAGAGTATCGAAAGAAAGTATCGATACTTGCAGGTTACCAAGTACCGACACTTTCTTTCGACACAGTATTTTGTTTGTCGTATACGCTAAAGATTCAATAAGGTTGTGTTGTATTCAGTGGTTATGTAATGGTGGGGGGGTTTAAGTATAAATGAAATTATAAGCTTTTACATTTTTTGTTAAATTTGTTGCACAATGCTCATACTCTTATTGAACCATTCAAGGACCAGGTTCAGTGGTGTATATACAAAAAAAAAAAATTAAAATAAATGAATAAAAATAAAATAAATAAATATATAAGCACTGCAATATGAAATTCTTAATTTATTTTATTTATTGATAGTTATACATATTGCATCTAAGTTTTATATAACATTATGAAATAAATACAAACAAATTAAATTATTAACATGGTAACTAAAATAATAAAGTATTGAAAATAGAAACAAATAATAAATGTGTTAATTTACAGCAAACGTATTTTTCTTGTTTTAATTGTTAATTGATTCAAAATGTCTTCATTGTCAATATGTCAAGCGGGCCTCGTATATATATCAGGGGCCTCATATTCATTGACTAAACCAAACATTCAATAACATATACATGAGATTTTAAATTTTTTATTGTCTATTTGTAAAATAATTCGTAATAAAATGATATAATACTATGAAATATATTATAAATTATGATTATTTTATTTTATATTGTGTATAGTTATTAATATATTTTCCAAATCTAAATATAGATATATTATATTCACTACTATAAAGTCAACACTGTTGAGTCGTGGTTATCTTGGTAGATGGCGACAGGACGCTAAAATAATGTCACAAATGATGCACGCATGACGCATCGTAGTTTATTTATTTACTGAACAACGCCCAATGTAATTTCCGTGTGGGAACGATATAAAATACTCTTAATATTTATAGGCTTTTTCAAATAAGAACGCACCAGGGGGCGGACGAAAACCGGTCGAAACTCGCGCATGTCCGTCCCACTCACGGCAATATTTCTTTGAATGCACGGCGGCGTTTTTATCCATTTTTTTTTTTAAAAATCTGATATTAGCACAGATATAACTAGACAAATTGTATGCCTTAAAGTTGTATTAGAGGATTCTCTAAAAACAATACATAGCATAAAAGGTCTTTTGAATTGTATTTTGGATAATGATATGGCTTCTACTTACAACGCGTTGCAACGTTATTCTAAGTGCATGTCTTATTTTTATAACTGTACTAGTAACTGTGGCAAATGCGGAACGTTCATTTTCTAAATTAAAAATTATTAAAAACTATTTAAGAAATTCTATGCAACAAGATAGCCTGACAAATATAAGTGTTCTAAATATTGAACAAAAACGAACAAATGAATTAGACATAGATAAAATAATTGATGTTTTTGCGAAGCAAGAAAAAAGAATTTTTTTAAATAAATATTTTTAAATTTGTATGTATGTTTATATATATATATATATATATATATAAATCTATTATTTACGAGCATTATTATTATCTATTATTTTCATGCCTTTTTATTTATTTATTTATTTATTTTCTGTTTTATTTTCATTACTTTGTTAAATATTTTTGTTTTGTTTTTATTATAAATGTCATTAAAATATTTAAGTTATGTTTATCTGTTTTATTATTATATTTAATAATCAAGTAATAATTGTTCTTAAAGCTTATTTTTAAACGTATCTATATCAAAGTTAAATTGACCTTTTTCTTTTTTTCTTTAACACTCAACAAAAAGCTAATATACGAGTGAAGTGAAAAATATTTGTTTATTAATTTTTCATTAATTTTCCGATTGTGTATACTGATTGTCCTTAATTTACCGACGTAATTGTACAATGCCAGTCTTTGTAAGGAAGGCAGGGTGGTGTCAAATCCCTAAAATCATCCTTCATCCCTGTAAGGGCCTCCAAAACTGTAATTGCAGCACTGGTTGTATACTAAGGCCTTAGGACACCGTTATTTGTTCACATTGTGGTAAAATATAGAAACTCGTGTGTATAATTTATAAAGTTTAAACAACAAATACACATTTGTAACATATGTGAAACACATGTAGTTAAATATAAAAAATATTTGTGTATTTAGCACGTGAAAAGAATTGTTTTTCGTTAGAATCAAAATTTTATTGTCATTCGGTTTTTAGTGTTCAACGAGTTATAAATTCTACAAATATTTATCACTTTTAATTGAATTACGACAATCATGGAATCATTCAATTGTAAAACGTTTGTAATGACTATGGCCGTTTTTTTAATTTTAAATGACGTAATTTCAAGTAAGAATAATAATATTTATTTTATATTAAGCGTTAGAGAACACTGAAACAAAGTTAATACGTCGGTTTATTATGTTTTATAATTACGATTTTTTAAAATTTATTTCTTGTATTTATTTATGTAATTTACTCGGCATTAACAATAATCGTATTTCGAAACTATTGTCACACGTAGTTAACACAACAAAAAAAGTTTAAAATAATTAGATGTAGGCGATGTTTTACTTTGGGTAAAAATAACTGCGTATTTTATTATAGATACTTATGCATTATGTATAATTATATATTAGTATATTATCATATTTTTTAAATATATTTAATGTTATATAAATTTAGTAATTTATTAAAAAATATATTTCAAATTGTCGGGTAAATTCCCAAACAGGTATGCGTTTTTAATAACTATTGAATAAAAATATAAATCATTTTAATAACTATTATAAATAACTACCAAACACCGATTGATAATTTTTATCTAACCTTAAACTATATATAGTATATACTATATATTTACAATGACTAAAAAAAAAATACGCATTCAATGAATATAAATGTAGATTAATTTTTGTAGATACGGTCGAGCCCGGGCTCGACCGTAAATTTCTAAGGGGTCTTTTTTTTTGTATTGTTAAATTTTGGTATACATTTTATTTTAATCCGTACCGTATAATAATATGTTCGTGGAGATCATAAAAATTGTATTTGTTGTGATGGTGTAATAAAATAAAAAATATTTGTATTTATAACTACGTCCCACATCAACTCAACTAACAAAAACGCTGTATCGAATACTGAACAACCTGACTTATTAATAGATTAATATATGATCGATGACTATAACACATCGATACACTATGTTGTTGTTTAATGTTGTATGTACATTGAACTTAATTTTCTGTACATGAAAATATCGCACATTTTTAAATTTACAATTAGAATGTATGTTAACGTGTAAAAAAAATTTTTAGGGGCACTGTCCAAGTATTGGTCCAATAATATTTTTTAAGGCTCGAACGGAAATTGAAGTCTGCGCACGCCTATGTATATATGTAGTTCTAATTCAGATTTATATGCCAATAAAGTAATGTAGATTAAGTTGTTTATAGAGATCTATACTGCGGGCCACGAGAGAGCGCATACCGCTCGCGTATCCAAATGAGTGCGCTCCGCCGTCTCGAGGTCACATTTTCCCCATTATGCGGCAGTTGGTTGGTTTGTGTATACAGCGGCTCAAATGAGTAATAGAAACACGCGTCGTGTCTCGTATTTACGTACAATATTGATTTACCTATCAATTAATATTTGTATATCAGAAATCAAAAGACGTATATTTTTTGTATTTTCTCCGGTCAAAATTGCAAATAATTTATTACTTACTATAAAATTCAGCATTAACGAAACAATATTTAAAAAAATAGGTTCAACAATTAACACATTTAAAAGATACAAATATTATACACTTATTGTCAGTCAGAAAACATTTTTAACTAAAATTATATGATTTATTACATAAATTATATTAGTCATATTCAGGGCCATATTTTTTTTTTTTTTGGGGGCAAGTGTACCTTGTTGCCCGGGACAGCAAATTTTTTAGTTATTAAGGGGGTGGTACATTTTTATAGACATAATATGGTATGTTAACAAAAAAAATTATAAAGCGTAATTTTTTAGCTTAAAAATTGTGTTACCACGGGGCGCAAAAAATGTAAATACGACCGTAGTCACATTTAAAGACAATATTTAATACAAATATTAACAAATTTAAAAAACACAAATTATACATTTATTACAATATATTATAATTATACAAAAATTAAAATAACTCTTATTTATTCGGAATCAGAATCTGAATTAGTATCACCAGCAATTTGTTAAGACGTGTGACCCTTCTTCAATTTCGTCCAACAATTCGTCGGATATAAAATTTACCTCCCAGAATTTTTCTTCTTCCTTCATGACATGGGCAACAAAGTCTTTCCACATGTTAAACGTAACCCTCTTCACACCTTCCTCTAATAATTGCTTAACATCGTTTATTTTAAAAGTATTATTATTCATCCTGACGTAATTTTTCACTGACGACCAGGCGAGTTTAATAGGATTTAATTCGCAGTGATAAAGAGGCAGACGTACCACAGTTTTATTTGTAGATTTTGTCGCCTGTACCAAAACTCCTGTAAAATAATATGAGAAGGCATTATTGTAGTATTTTTTTCCGAGCGTCAAAATTTTTAGTTCCGCCTCTAGTTGTAATAGTAAAAACGACCTAGACGAAAAATCAATAGTTAATGGAAAATCTAAAAATATTGACGGAATAGAAATCAGGATTTAATTAAATTTTTTAAATATTTTAAATTATTTTGCCCGTCTGCGCGATAAACTATAAAACAATTCTAAGAATTATATGGTTCACTGCAGTGGCGCCGGAGAAGGGGGGCAGAGGGGGCAGTTGCCCCCAGATATAATTCTGGGGGGCTAAGTTATACTTTTGCCCCCTCGGATAAAATGAACAGTCATCATCAATGTAAACATATATATAATTAATCTCAAAATAATTCTATAAATCATACAATAACAAGAAGATGGTAAAATTACCGTGCATTTTATCAACATTTAAAAATAAAAATACCACGGGTTTTAATTTTTGCATCTGTGTCAGTCGCTGACTTTGTTTACTTCCTCAAGTATATTATTTTATTTTGTTTATAAAGGAATATCTTCCTTTTATTGGTTATTACTTATTAATGTTATTAACTTTGTACATATGTTACTAGTTACTACAATATACACAAACACACATATTTTAAGTAAATGATACGCATACTAAATAATATATTTTATTATATATAAGCTTATAAAGAAAAAATTATGACATTTTTCATACATATTTTTTGTTTAACTAGTTTCATACATTTTAGACATTTTATTTATATACCGTAAAATGGGGCAACATTGATAAAAATTGTTTAAGTTTTTGTTTATAAATTATTTAAAAATAAAACTTTATGAAGTATTTATTTATTAATATTCATATGCATTCAAATAAAATTAAGTTTTCAAATTAATTTTTTTTTAAATTACCTTGGAAATTTTAAATTAAAAAAATTATCAACGTCATACTACAAGTAGGGTAACTTTGATAGGTTCATTTGGATAGTGCGAAATGAATGGTAATAGACATAAAGGTATCAATGTTTTCCCATATCAAAATCCATCAAGTTTTTAAGTTATTAATATTTCTTTAAAAGGAGATATCTTTGATAAATAAAGACAGGAATTTAGAAATAAATCAATACAAACTTAAATAATTAATTAACTTTCTTTTTAATTCAAAATTAGCAATAGGTACTTAATAATTAACCAACAAATGTTTAAAAATTTAGATATACAATATATGGTACATTGACTTATGTATTCAGTCAGGATATTTCACACATCTAGAAAACAGATATTTTTTTTATTGACGAATTTATTGACTTTCCAGCCCATTTGGTCAAAATAGCCCTTTACAAAAAATAAAATATCCTGCAAATCAAGTGGATATCCCCTTTTACCACAATTGACAAACGCTATTTCTTCTGCTCGTGTAAAAACGGTAGGAGCTCTAGGAACTTCTGTGTAGCAACCGTGGTATTTATTATGAAGTGTACCATAAGGAATTTTGAATTTTTTTGAAGCTTTAAATATAATCAAATCTTCTGCAATTTTTAGGATGGCTTCGTAATGACGCAATAGTGTAGTTACCATATTGTCTCGCTCCAAGTTTTTTTTTAGGTTTACGAGCCATTTAGACGGTAAAAATATAGTTTTATTGATACATGAGATATTATCAAAGTTAGCTAAACATATATCAGAGTTACCCTGAAGAACAAGTTTAATAGGTAATAAAATAATAATGGTATTATAAAGAAGGTACAATTTCCTTTATGGTATAGTATACTACAGTAATTTGCACTTTTCAAAAAGACGACGATTTTCTTAATTTTGCATCAACTCTTAATTTGAGTAGGTTTTTATTTAAACGCATACCACTTTGTGTTAATGCGTTTTAACGATAGATAATGTGATAACATAACATATTATACTAATAAGATGCTATGTACGGAATGTTGTTAAAAAAATAATCCAAAGAGCACCACTGTCACGTGTTTGGTTATGAAAATACGATAACAAATTATCAATCAAATATAATAGAAAAATCAAAGTTACCCCGCAATACCAATGTTGCCCCATTTTACGGTAGGTAATTATTATTATACTTTTATATTTAAACATATTGGTGAGAGTTCTTATGTATTACACACTAAAAACATATATGTGACTATATAAGCCTTAAATGTTTGCCCCCCCCCCCGAGTGAAAAATAGTTCCTGCGCCACTGGTTCACTGTTTACTAAAAACTCAATTGATATTTTTATCTCGATCGGCTAATGTCTATATGTACCTACCGTTTGGTGGCAGATGAAATATATATTATTGAATTTTCAAATCAACACACACACACACACACACACACACACACACACACACACACACACACACACACACACACACACACACACACACACACACACACACACACACACACACACACACACACACACACACACACACACACACACACACACACACACACACACACACACACACACACACACACACACACACACACACACACACACACACACACACACACACACACACACACACACACACACACACACACACACACACACACACACACACACACACACACACACACACACACACACACACACACACACACACACACACACACACACACACACACACACACACACACACACACACACACACACACACACACACACACACACACACACACACACACACACACACACACACACACACACACACACACACACACACACACACACACACACACACACACACACACACACACACACACACACACACACACACACACACACACACACACACACACACACACACACACACACACACACACACACACACACACACACACACACACACACACACACACACACACACACACACACACACACACACACACACACACACACACACACACACACACACACACACACACACACACACACACACACACACACACACACACACACACACACACACACACACACACACACACACACACACACACACACACACACACACACACACACACACACACACACACACACACACACACACACACACACACACACACACACACACACACACACACACACACACACACACACACACACACACACACACACACACACACACACACACACACACACACACACACACACACACACACACACACACACACACACACACACACACACACACACACACACACACACACACACACACACACACACACACACACACACACACACACACACACACACACACACACACACACACACACACACACACACACACACACACACACACACACACACACACACACACACACACACACACACACACACACACACACACACACACACACACACACACACACACACACACACACACACACACACACACACACACACACACACACACACACGGTTTCCGTGTATACGGTTCCGTGACGGTTCACTAATGTATGACAGTTTATGAGAACTTTCACACGTTACCGTAATCGTGCCGTGTCTGTGCTGCGGCCGTGCAAACCCACACGGTTCACGGTTCCGTCGCGGCAGTCATGCGGGCAGTATTGTATTGCGTCATACGATACCGTTCATATACACACGGCACGGCCGCGGCTATTAGCACAACCAACTACAATACAACTACGCAATGACATATAAGCTGGTTGTGCGCTAGCGGTCGTGCTGTATGGAGACCGTGTGCTTGTGAAAGATCTACATCCGTGTAAACGGTTGCCGTGCACACGGAAACCGTGTATGTGTGAAAAGGGCCTTAGGCTTTACAGGAAAAACCCACGGCTTGTAAAATTAATCGTTTTAAATTTTCTTTTTTTAACTTAAAGGGGACATATTACATATAACTACAGGTCGCATTTTAATCCGGACTTTTAAAATACGTTTTCCATCCGTTTGTAATTATTGTTAAAAAAAACTATTAATTTCGTGTAAAGTTCACATTATTCTACAGCTGAAAATATATTTAATATCACAAAATAAGTTAAAATCCGACCTATATAATTTTTTCCACTTTCAAAATAAAATATAATAATTAAAATACCTTAATTATACAGTGTGCTATCCCTTTTACCGTAAAGTCATTTTGGTGACGAGGTAACGCGTAGTATGCGGTGAGGCGGGTAATATAGTTCACTCACACCAATATTCATTCACACACTAATACACACACACAGACTTGGGTAGTATTCCGAATACAGTATGTGTCTGCACAATATTTCATGTTATTTTTGTTTTCAACTATATTTAATAAAATAATAATGGTTTTCCCACTTTTGCCCCAGCAACGACGATAACATATTATGATGGTGTAATAAATAAGTGCCCACATTCTGTTAATTATCAATAAAATATCGAGAAAATGTTCATCTCACTTTAGATACATAGGTACCATTGGTACATAGGTATATGGTATATCAAATATTTCCAAATCATTAAACTGGATTTCCCGTGAAAGCAATAATAATTTAAATAAATAAATATAAGTAACAACTAGCGGCAGTAGGTATTTAAAACAACATTCATTATTATTTTATCAATAATCTTGCTATATTTGGTGTTTTAACTCGGTCTTATTCAAATAATCAAGTATATTTTATTTCACTCTTATATTCTATAATCAATGGTATTATTAATTTACTTTTAGTTATTGTGTTAATTTATAAACACAGAATTAAAAAGAAAACTAGTAAAAAGAAAAGTATTCTTAAAGTATTTAGAATAATTTTTGTGAAGTATTCAGAATACTTAGAGAATACTATTTTCACGAAGTATTCGAATACATATTCTGAATAATTTTTACAAAGTATTCGGAATATGTATTCCAAATACTTTTTAAAAGTATTTTACCCAAGACACACACACACACACACACACACACACACACACACACACACACACACACACACACACACACACAATGTCTGAAGGCCGCCGATACAATATGCGATTTAAATCGCCTATATTATGCTCCTTAATAAATAGCCGACACCGAGCCCCTTTAAGCATTTTCATTTGTGAACAATATATGTTTTATGACTTCAAACATAGATTAAATATTGGTACATTAAATTAATATGCATATTCAATCAATACTTCAAATAAGCAACATCTAAAAAGAAGTTATGAGGGGTGGATGGTTTACCCCCCGAACACACACTCCCTAAATACACGAGTGTATATAGCTATTCGCTACCTACATTCAATTTGGCTCGTAAAATGTGACCATCAGGGTGACCTTAACCGTTAATTATTATTGGTTCGGTTCCATAATTCGTTTTTGAACTTTATTTGCGATAAACGTTAAATTAAGTTAGGTTCAAAAAACGGTTTTAGATATAACGTTGTAAATTAAATGGTTCATCGAAGATTTTACTACAAAAACATCAAAAACATTAATGTTTTTTGAAAATTAAGACAGAAAAACGTTAAAAAATTGTAAGTTCTTGATTGACAAACCTAATGAGCATTATAAAGTTATTCGTTCTTGTACATTTAATCAGAAGAACGTTTTACAGTATTACGTTCCCGAACGTTTTAAAGTTATTCGTTCTCATTATTGATCTCCTATATGTGAACGATGGAGACAACACATGCGGATGTGGGAAATTTGTGGCGTCCTCTTAAGTTTTACGTTCTTTCGAAGTTTTGGATATTATATATATTATTATACCTTATCGGCTTATCGCCATCATCTATAATACGATGATCATTATGATTGTTTTTACAATAGAGTAATACAAATTGATGATATTGTGGTGTCTAGTTTACAATCAGTAAATGTTACACTATATAAATATATAACACATATTGTATCTATACTTGCTATATGGATGGTACAGTAATATACAGATAAATAATATTATAACTGGATTTATATTTTATGATTCTTATGTACTTTCTTACGTTTCGGAATCGAACTAACAACTAAATGTTGTTTGTACATAAAACTGTGAACATCCTGAGTCTGTGATTTAATTATTAAGTATTTTTTAAAATAATTTTAAACCCAAAATGGTCAAAAGATAATTTTGATTCATAACATTATTTTTAAAGTTCGAAGAACCGTTTAGTTGTGATGTTCTCAGTGTTAAAAGTTCTAAGAACGTATTAGCTTATAATGTTCTTCGTGTAATTTTTTAAAGAACTTAATATAGGTTATAACCAGTGCCGCAATTACAGTTTTGGAGGCCCCGGTGCGAACTAATTTTGGAGGCCCCTTACAGGGATGAAGGATGATTTTTGAGATTTGACACCACCCTGCCTTCCTTACAAAGATTGGCATTGTACAATTACGTCGGTAAATTAAGGACAATCAGTATACTGTATACACAATTGGAAAATTAATGAAAAAAATTTTTTACTTTACTCGTATATTAGCTTTTTGTTGAGTGTTAAAGAAAGAAAGAAAAAGGTCAATTTAACTTTGATATAGATAAGCGTAAAAATTAAGCTTTAAGAACAATTATTACTTGATTATTAAATCTAATAATAAAAACAGGTAAACATAATTTAAATATTTTTAATGACACTTATAATAAAGACAAAAACAAAAATATTTAATAAAGTAATAAAAATGCAATTTCGTCTCAATCGATTATTGTTTATTTCTTCGTAATTTTGAAACTAATAGTCATAGAAACCTGACATTTTCACCAAATATGTAACTTTAGACTATATTTACGAGAAAAGTAAGCTCTGCTTAGAATCGTTTTATCGAATGCAATGACTTATCATTGCTTTCAGATTTAAAATAAAAACAAAACTCTAAAATCTTTATCCAAGTAATTCACTTAAGCGATGTCCACAACACCCCGCGGCTCGTTACCTTTTTTTTTTTTGTTATTTTGAATGCCTATTTTATTATTATATTATTAAATGTCAATACTCGATAGCAATATTAATATTTAATAGTTTTGGCTGTAGCATTGAAAAGAAATTTCCCATAATAATCTTGCCATGGCTTAATATCTTATTCAGCTACGAATCTCGCTATATAATAGAATAATGGAGTCCCAAGTCCGAAACGGTGCTACTTTTTGGGTGGAGAAAAATAGCGCGTATTATATTACAAGCCGTTTTACAGTCATTCGATTATAGCCGATATATATTCGATTATATAGCCCGTTGAAGGAAAGTAAGCGGTAATTTATTAGATTATTTTTATTTCGACTACTAATCATTCGATTATTCCCATCACTATTAATAACTAATAACCAAGAAGAAAGATCTATTAAGGTAGCAGACGAAATGCAGATGTAGAAAAAGGAAGAACAACGTACATGGAACGTAAACAAAATAATAATAAAACGGAAAAATAAAGTAATCACCAGATAGCGCTACGACACAACAGAGGGCGTGGTAGAAAGGCGCATATAAATATCGGTTAGTCTTGTAGTTTGTATACCATACATACACACACACGCTGCAGTCAGATACGGAGTACATTATTCACGTCTGACTGCCTCAACTACACTGAGCAGTCCGATGGTTTCGGACCGCTATTTATAAAAGCCTTTCTGCCACGCACTCTATGTTAAGTCGTAGCGCTATCTAGTGACTACTTTCTTTTCCTGTTTTATTACGACCCGTTTATATGGGGATCGCGGGTGTTTAGTTTGACGTTGAACGAGCGACCGATCGTACTTGCGTATGTCTTTATTATTATTAGGTAATAAAAATATTATTTCACGAAATGAAATGAACGTTAGGAAGGCAAATGGGGCAAGTGCACTAGGGCGTCCAAAGTATTATGCATGCAGGGAGTGTCATAAAAATGAATAACAAAAAGAAAAAATGTGTTGTTTTATTTTAGATATTAATTTCCCTTGTATCAATGTGATGATTTCGAGGATGCGTATATTTACTATTAAAATATATAAAATTATGTAATTAGATATTACGTTAGTTGTAAATTTTTTTTTGGGGAAGGGTCGTCAAATATTATTGCCCTAGGGCGTTATTGGTGGTAAGGACGGCACTGTCAGTCGAGCACTAATTCTAGACTTTTATACATGATGTTCAAAGAGGAGGGGCGAAAATGGAGCATAACCATAACATAATTGGACCAACATTTCATGACACAAGTCGGTGCTGTTAGGTCAGAGATATACTAAATTTAATAATATCAAATCCCAAGGGGGGGGGGCGATCCACCTATCGCCCCGCCCTATAACCGCCACTGGTCAAAACGCCAAGTTTCACTGATAAACCGCTTTACTATTATCTATATGCAAACCCGTTACCCTAAATATCAAAGTTTATAAATAATATCTATAACCCTTGTTCAATTTATACCAACGACCAGGTATGAATGGTACGATAAATAATTCTTGTGCGAAATGTTATTTATCATTGAACTCGTTTTATCAGTTTAAAATTTTAAATCGTTTTCAAATTAATATAATAGTCGTGCCTACGCCTTATTGTTTTTTGTTCTTTGAAAATATCAGAGAAGAGAATAATGAATGCAATAACTAATTTCTTCAAGACATTTTCTAAAATTGACAATAGTAAGTTATAAATAAAGAATTATAAAATATTATAAAATATTGTTTGGAATGTATTGGTTTTACAATGATGTGTGTTTTTTTTGTCGGTACCTAAAAATTTTACCAGAAAGAATTCTCCAATCTTTACAGTCGTACCTCGTTTTCGGTAACAGTTTGCACCCAGTTGTTATATTAGAGAGGTCATTTTTCGATTTTCTCAAAAGCTTATAAAAAAAAAAACAACTGAAAGCTACCGAAAAATTACATTAAAACAGTTAGAACGCGATTTCATCATAATTTTGAAACTAATGTTTATAGAGACTTGAAATATTCACCATATATGTAACTTTGAGAATTTTTGCACCCTCATTAATTTCTACCAAGTGCCGTTTATGCTTTAGTTTATTCTATACAGACGACACAGTAGTTTACTCCACTAATAAATCTTCCTATCGCCTTCTCTCATCTTAACAAAACCTTTCTAACTATCTTTAAGTCTTCAATCGGCATATTTAGACGAGGCCCCTGAAATTATATTATTTTATAATTATATAATTAATTCAATTATATTCATAAGGAAACGTTATCTCAATGTGCCTCCTACTAAAATTGATGGGAAAGTTATTATTCTAACCGACTCAGTTAAATATTTTGGCCTTAAGTTAGACGCTGAACTTAGGTTCCTCACTTTAATGATCCCATATCTCTATTTTCCCCTTATCTCTCGATGATTCAATCTACTACGTTCAATCGCTGGAACATGGTGGGGCTCACACCCTTCTTCGATTCTCGTCATCTGCTAATCTCCTATACGATCGGAGATTGACTATGGTTTATTTTTGTTCTCCTCTGCTTCACTTATATACCGTAAAAAACTAAATATTTTGTTGACTTTTTGTATTTGTACGATAATTGGTGCAGCACATTCCTCACTTAATATTGCTTTGGAAGTGGAGTGTGTTTGTCCTCCATTCAAATTCAAATTTATTCACGTTACCTGGTTAATAAATTTCTTTTAAAACATATGAACCTTTCTTCTAACAATATTTTTAGGTACTTTTATGATCCTTATACACATTGGTGCCAAGGCATATTTAAAAGAGGGCGATATGGACGATTGCATCCCCTAGAGATTTTTTAAAATCATATGATTTGTTATGATATTTTTCAACTTACGTGTTTCTAAATTTGGTCAATAAATAAATAATATATTTTTTTTTTATTATAAAATATTTATTATCACATTTTCATGCGGGTTTACTGCACTGAGTGGACTATAATACCATTGATTATAAATAGAAAATACTATAGATTGTTCACTGGCATATGCAATACGCAGCGACAGTATATTGTATATACTATACACCCTATATTATGAATAAAGTAGAATAATAACGAATAGTTTAACGATTGTTAGGTTGGTGTATTACATAGTATACCTGTTTTCGTGATCTAGTTTACATTTTTATATAAAATAATGTATAACCGTGGTAAGGACCGGTATCGGTATTATCACAGAATATTTATAGTACATTCGTTCGTTGTCAAAATTTCGTCACAGCAACATCAAAATCTTTTTGATACTTAGTTCATAAGTTTTTACTTTTCAACTATGTTTTTTATTTTATTTATACGCATTTTTCCACAGTTAAATTGAGTATTTATAGTCCTCGTCTTCATCGTTGATCGTCGTGTGCGTTGTCCATGCCATAAAACACGTCGTGCCTCCTAATATTGACACCGCCCGCGTTGTGTATTAGACAACGTCGGTTTCGGTATCGTTATCACTTTTTACCAATGCTGGGCAAGTTAATGAATTTTTTTAACTCAGTTAAGTTAAGTTAGTAGAAAAAAATAGTAGAAATTTAAAGTTAAAAGTTATTTTTTTCCTCAATAACAAGTTAAGTTTAGTTAAGTTAATAAAAAAATTATTAACTTATTAACTTAAGTTAAGTTATTTTTTTTTCAATATAAGATTTAAGATATACGGTTATAACTTATAACTAAGTAAAATTCGCTTCTCGTGGGGTACGGGCTATTTAATTACCTGAAATTTACAATAGTTTAATGACTTCTAAGTACTACGGTAAACGCTAGTGTGGATTTTATTTTTCGTTGAAAAATGGCTCAGGTTCTGTACTATAAATTGTGAATATCAAAAACATTGTCAATATTATCGTCAAATATATACTAACATGACAACTTTTTTTTATTATTATTATTATTTAACCATTTTGACAGTAGACTGTATGAAATTAAAATTATCCTTTATTTAAATTATCAAAATCAATTATTTTAATATTAACTTAACTGAGTTTTAGTTAAAAGTAACTCGTTAATTTAAAGTTAATATAACAAAAATAAGTTAAGTTAATAAAATAAAATATAAAAAATTAAGTTAAAAGTTAAAATTAACTTAACTTTTAACTTATTAACTCGTTAATGCCCAGCCTTGCTTTTTACACCATATATCTTATTAATTTTGGGCTATTTTTAGCAATAATTGCTGAATTACATATATATCACATAAATTATTGTAGATGTTGAGGTATGTAATTCATAAAGAAGGTAATTTTTGGTTTTAAAGGCTTAAAAATTTAACACAATATCAGATTGTCAGACATTCGTTACTTCAACTTCATTAAAAAAATCTTGAAAATAGTTAAGTTACAATTTCTTTTGACGAAGTGTATTATACCGAAACTCCACTCAGAATTGTTTTATCGAACGCAATGATTTATCATTGTTTTCAAATTATAGTAATAACAAAACTTTAAAATCTTTATCTAAGTAATTCACTTAAGCGTCATGGACAAGTCACAACACCTCGCCGCTACTTACCTTTTATTATTTGTTGTTAATAAGTTTAAAACTTGTCTGAGATCGAAAGTGGGCTAAGATCGCTTAATGGGTTTCACATTGCTCAATATTCATAACTCAATTACAGTAAATGTTGATTATATAATTGATAAATTTGCAATACTAAAAAAAGAAATATAGATCTTGTTTTGAAAATAAAATTGTTTTATGTTCTATCATATGCCTACATATATTTTTTTTATTGGAGGGTCCCTTTACCATCACTCCCCCCTGAGAAAAAGACTCAAATACGCCACTGTTTGGCGCTATGTATTAAATACACTTCCAATTCTTTTGTTAATAGCTTCATCACTGGCCTCGTTTAAAGAAATGATGTTTTCTTCTCATCATCCGTTTAAATATCTATAATATATCATTTCACGCCTTAATATTTCAACTCCTTATTTATTACATTTTTCTAAATCATCTTTATATGTCCTCTCTAATGTTTCAATTAACAATCTATTTTCAGAATTAATTTCATCTCGTTTCTTCCACCACTCTCTAATTGTTATCTCTAACTACCGACAAATTTCTCATTGTATCCGGTTCATTATCAACTTTCTCTTCATATACAATTTGTTTTACACTCACTTAGCCTCTCAAACATCATAGTTAAATTTCTGTTTTGTCCTGATCATGTTGGTATATTTAGCAATAAGGAAACAATATATTACAGAAAGCAATAAACTCCAAATGGGTTGCAGATGCAAACACCCTCAAAACCCCAACAATAGCACTAAGCTATTCAGCTGCCGAATACGGATGCCCAATTTGAAAAGCACTAGCACATGTGAAAAACATTGATATAGTACTCAACGAGTGTTGCAGAATAATAACAGGACGCCTCAGTCCAAAAGAGGTACATAAACTGCACGCCCTAAAAGTACGGTTTCCAAGGCGCGACCGGTCGCCACGACAGTCGCTGTCCGACTGTTAGTATGTAATTCCTATTGACCGGTTTCTAACGCGCGACTATTGTCGCGCGACTGAACTTTATCGTGGCGACCGGCTACACTACCGGTCTGAGAGCAGTGTATTGCGACTGTCGCGCGCGACCGTTGATTTATTTCAATCACAAACCAACTCTTGGGTAGTGAATTTCGACTGTCCCGTGCATCAATATGGCTAAATTGCATTTTTCGAGAGAAGAAGAAGAGCAACTGATCGAAATGGTTTGAAAAAATGTTGAGTTGTTTGATCTGTCTCACAACAAATATAAAGATACAGAACATAAAGATAGTATTTGGTTGGATATTGCTAACACTATAGGGAAATCTAGTATGTAATATTTATCTATAATATAATATACAATCTATATAGTAATAAGATTAATTTAATACAATTAGTTTTTATTTTTGTTTATTTTTAGATTTATGTTGGTATTTATTTTTGATTATTTTCAATGATACTGAATACAGATACAGAATTTGACGGTTTTTTTTTTACGTCACCGGAGACTGGTCTCGGCGACCAGTCGCGCCTGGGAAACCAGCCCGCACCAACGACAGGTCGTAGCGACCGGTCGCCGTGACCGGTCGCGCCTTAGAAACCGTACCTTAAGAGACTTAGCAACCCCAGATATACGCAGGAAAACGATACTTGAAATTGAAAGATACAAATGTAATCAAGATTCAAGGCACCCACTACACGTATACGTAGATACGGCAAAACGCCTGAAATCAAGACAGAGTGTTATGCACAATACAAGAAGAGATTGCCTGTTTATAAAACAAGATAGACCGAATATGTGGAAAGAAAGAAATATAGCACGAACTAATGAACCGACATGGACACAAGCGATAGAAAGCTTACGACTAGGCATAGGTGCAAACAGTGTTTGAAGTTTGGGGGGCTAAAGTCAGGCCCGTACTGGCTACCTCTAAGGGGCACGGGAAAGAATATATTTATAGGGCGCCAACTATATTTTTATATATCCACTTCAAAAAAGAAAAAATGGGAGTTTAGTGTCTACCCATGATTGTTTTATTTACAAACTTGAAACTACCACCTGAACATGTTAAAGACAGATTATGATTTATTCTGCGATTTTTAACAAAATACCAATCGAAATAATATGTTTAATAGTAAAATGGCTAAGAAAATGAATTGTGCACTTACTTTTAAAATTGAATTTTATTTATAATTTATGTAAAAACATAAACCGTAACAGCTTTTTTAAACACTTAAAAAAAGTACACAAACTTAAGACTTAACTTATATCTTATTATGTGAGTAGACGTTGCATTTCTTTTCTGTTCAAACACAGAGCATTTATGGTTTGATCTCCATCAACTTTATTTACTATGTAAATTTAAATAATATGTGTTACGAACAGAACAGAAATTTATTTGATTATTATGCATATAAAATTACCTAGGTACAGTGGCGTAGCCAGGGGGGGATTAAGGGTTCAAACCCCCTTTGCTTTTCTTTATATAGAAATAATAATAGCTAGTAATATTTTAATGATTACAGTTTTGTGCTATTGGATGTCAGGTCTTGAAATTTATTTCCATTGTACACACTATACCTGAAATGCGACAAAAAAGTTCCATTTGACTATGGTTCGATTTTAAAGTTAAGGTAGAAATTTCGGATTATTTATTTATTTATTTTTTTTGAAAAAATGTGATTTTTCTCATTTAACTAGCCATATTATTTTAACTGTTGGTCCTACACCAAATTTGAAAGCCCCATTGAAAAGTTCATTACATTTTCTCGAAGAAAACATACCCAGGCCCGGATTAAGGGGAGATAAGGGGGGCCACGTCTGCGGGGTCCACATATATAAAGGGCCCATCATTTTTCAAGTGATGATTTGTATATTTATATTTTTTAGATTCTGAGCGGAGCAAGGAATCTATTGGTTTTACGAGTACAATGATGTGTTTTTTTTTTCATGTCTGTACCAAAAAATTTTACCAAAAAGAGTGCTCCGATCTCTACAGTCATACTTTGTTTCCCGTAGCAAATTGCATCATCAAATTGGTACTTTACAGAGGTCATTTTAAATTAAATTATAAATGTATAATACGCCACAGTTCCGTTATCACTTTCCCGATCACCGCCAATGAACAAACGTTACCAAGCAGTATTTTCGATTATTGTTTATTTTAAGAATATTTATATTGTTTTTCCCGGAAGATAACCACTGACGAGTGCCGACAACAGTCAACAAAAATATTAAATAAATGTGTAATTTTAAATGAAATAGGTGTAATACTATTCATTAAATTTGTATATGTATATTTATTTAAGTCTAAATCCATCCCAAACACCCTTTGTCACGGTGGTATTGTGGTGTGATGTCACTACCGATTAAAAAAAAATGAGTTCGTTAACCGATTTCGGTACGGTGGTTTTTATTAAATGATTGTACAATATTTGATGAAATATTATGTATAATAATGACACGCACACGTATCACTCCGACGGCCACGAACAATCTCAATGGCTCGACCGGTCGGTCGTTCGCCCGAGAGATATTTTTCGTTATCCTACTATGCATATTTATAATACCCCCAATACGACTTGCGGGTAATCAGCAACGCTGCTTAATTACATTAACGCAATTTATCGTATTATTTTAAATATGAATATTTCGCTGTCTATCGCGTCGACTTACCGGAGGCGACGACCTTATAATCGCGCGTAATATATTTACGGCGGTAAAGTATTTTTGTCAATGTTTCGCAGAAAGGGGTGGACAGTTGATAATATTCGGCTCGGTGGTGTAAACGATTCGTTTACTCATACACGAGCCGTGTCAACTCTCCCCTGACAAACTGTCCAACCGGGACGCGATATCGCATAGAAGCGAGGAAAATTTAAGGCCGGAGTACTCCCCCTATACGCATCGCTGAAACCAATGACAGGATCAGCGGGCTTCAGGGTCATTCGCACGGCTCCATCGAGTTCGATAGAACCGGATTCGTTTGACCCTGGTAGGAGAGCCTCCTGGTGAGGAGCCGGAAGGATTAGGAATTCGGTGGGTGGTCGAGGAAGGCGGCGATTTCTTCCTCGAGGTCGTCCTGCGGGATCTGGCTACTGGTTGAGTCGCCTTCTGTCTCCACCGCATCCACCTCCATCCTAGTCTCCTCACTGGTCGATGGTTGTTTGGTCTCCTCCTTCTCCGCATCGGCTTTGGGGGACGTACTGGGCGTTTCGGTTGATGTGGCGTCCGACTCCGCCAGCCGGAACTGCTGTGGTGGCCCAGACTTCTCCTCCTCGTTCCGTCGGCGCATCTCCACCCTCTTCTTCTGCCGATAGGCTTCAAGACGAGCGGCGGACTTTTTCTTCGCCGACGGAGTGGCTCGTATTGCCGTGGTTTTGTTCCCTGGTTTTGGGTTCCTTGACCACTACAAGACTGAACTGGCCCAGCTCGCTGTGTGGCTGGTGGTCGTTGAACCGGCGGCTCCTGGTTCGTGGGTGGTCCCGAACGTTGCCCCACGGGTCCGGCTTTTCCTGGGACTGGGTGGCGCTGGCATGTTGGCGACACAGGCTTGCCACCCTCGCAGGAACGCTTCCCACAACACCGGGTGTTGTTGGAGTTCCTCCGTGGTGGCCTGTTGGGCCTGCTGTTGTGTCAGCGGGTATCCCAGGAAGCGTCCTCCAAAGTTCCGGAGTAACCGCTGCCCCTCCAGCTGGTTTCTCACCAGGGCCTAACCATTTAGGCGCGAAACCTGCGTGAAACCCCTTGTCCGTGTTTGAGAGGTGATGAGCTTTGTAATAAACCCAGTCCCCAACATCGAATTTTACTTCGGGTTGTGCAACTGTATTTACTCTTTCTCTTTGAGCTTCCAAAGCTTTCCTCTCACATCCTCGTCTATGTTGATTAACTTCTTGCGGCGAAATGGTTGGAGGATTGATCAGGGCCCAGTCGCCTGGTCGTTTGGCTTCTCTACCGAGTACCAATACCGACGGCGGGAACCCTGTAGCCTCATTCAGCCTATTTCGAATCGCGAAGAGTATCGACGATAGCTGTGTGTCCCAAGAGCGATGGCTTTCTCCCAAAGGTGGGCTCGCAGTCCTTTCTTCAGCTCTTGGTTCCGACGTTCGACGGGGTTCGACCTAGGGTGGTACACCGGAGTGGTCCAACCCTCCGCCCCCCATCGGTCGAGTGCTCTGAGCATTTCCAAAGAAGTGAACTGCGTACCATTGTCGCTAAGACACACACGAGGGTACCCGAACCGTGAGAAAAATTCACGTTCAAGTGTTTGCACAATTGTCTTAGAGGTAGCGGTGCCTAATGGATAAGCTTCTACCCACCTACTAAAACAATCAGTTGCCACTAGTATGTATGTTTTGCCCCTCCCTGTGCGCGGGTAAGGGCCCATTAAATCAATACTAATGACCTCCCAGGGCTGTCGCGGTTTTCTAGACCTCACGGGGTCTGATGGTTTGGAATTTAGGGCTTTTGTACAAGCGCATATGTGGCATGCACCAACATATTTGCTCACCTCGTTTCTCATCCCCTTCCAGTAAAACCGTTGTCGAATAGCCCTGAAAGTTTCCTTCCACCCTGGATGACCGGCCAGAGTGTGGTCATGATACCTCCATAGAATATTGTTTGACTTATCTAGGGGTATTACGATGGGAAAGGATGAACTATCATTGTACTTTTCAACCCTTTTCTTGAGAAGATCACCCACCATCACGTATGATTTTAGTTGGGCTTTCGATCTTCGAGTATTGTTAGCTGGACAATCGGCGGTTATGTTGTCCATTATTGAACGAACATACTGATCGCACGATTGCCATTCTTTCAATACCTCTTCAGAAAATGGTGTGTCAATGGTTTCCTCCTTATGACCTATTAGAGAGAAAAGTCTATCCGGAGTGCTATGAATATCATGATGATTTGTTATGGGCACTCCTAATAGGTTCTCGTCAAGTAAGTCTTCATCAACTGGTTGACCGTCAGATGGGTTACGCGACAGCATGTCGGGGCCCTGATTAAGGCATCCTGGTACATGAGTCGTTGTAAAGTCTAAGTTACTTAGTTGTAATGCCCATCTGGTTAGTTTAGACTTTTGGTCTTTGGTCTTATGTAACCAAGTTAATGCTGAGTTGTCGGTAAGGAGTTCAAAAGGTCCTGGTTCGAGGTAAGGACGAAACTTGTCAATAGTCCAAACCACGGCCAAACACTCTCTTTCGACAGCAGCATACCTCTTTTGTGTCTCACTTAACTTTTTGCTAGCGTAGGCGATTATCCGTCTTTCCTCCGGTCTGTCACCCCGTTGAAAAAGAACAGCTCCTACACCTATTTCGCTTGCATCAGTTTGGAGACAAAAAGGCTTACTGTAGTCGGGAGAGCTTAGCTTTGGAGACTCGTACAGGGCATTTTTAATAGTATCAAATGCAATCTGTTCGGTCTGTGTCCATCGCCATTTGGTTCCTTGTTTCAGTAAATTCGTTAAAGGTGAAATGGTGTCAGCGTAATTATCTACGAATTGACTATACCAATTACAAACCCCTAAGAATTTACGAAGCTCCTTAATTCTACGAGGTGTTGGGAACTCCCTTATTGCGTCAAGCTTTTCAGGCTGTTTCCCAATTCCCTCTGAGTTCACCAAATGTCCAAGAAATGAGATTTCGGTTGTTCCTAACCTACATTTCTTTGGGTGGCATGTCAATCCATGTCTACTTAAGCGTTCAAGAACTTTGGTTAGATGTATAAGGTGGTTGTCCAAGTTATCCGAATATATTACTATATCGTCAAGATATACCTGAACAAAATCATCCAAATATCCTCTTAAAACCTCATTCATGAGCCTAACAAAAGTCATGGGTGAATTTTTCATACCAAACGGGAGAACTCTGAACTGGTAGAGACCTCGGCGTGTACGGAAAGCTGAAAACTTCCTAGAATTATGATTTAAGGAGACCTGCCAATATCCAGATTTTAAATCTAAGACACTGAAGATCTTGTCTCCTCTCATATTCCTTATCATGTCATTTAGATTTGGCATGGGGTAAGCATCAGATTCCGTCACTTCGTTTAGTCGTCTATAGTCGACGCAAAGACGAAATGAGCCGTCTTTCTTTTTCACCAAAACTATAGGAGCAGCCCAGGGTGAGGTGCACGGTTCAATAAACCCCTGCTCTTCCATGTCCCTAACCATATCATTGATGATATTTTGTTTTTCAACTGGGTAAGGGTATGGATTTAGTGCAATAGGTGTTTGAACTTTCAGTCGAATTTCATGATCTATCAATTTCGTGCGGCCTACCGTACCATCGAAAACTTCTGGATACTTTCCAAGTATATCATAAAGTTTCTCTTTGATAGTAGGATCACTCGAAATTTGAATCTCAGAAAAAACGTGTTCACCTAACGCCCGGGTTGACTTAGGTCTTGTCCAACAAACCGAAGTTCGTTTGTCAGTCCCTAAGTATATAGTACCTGCTGAGTAGTCCCATGACACTTCGTTTTCTACCAGAAAGTCGTGTCCTAGGAGAATATCACAGTACAGGTCATCTAAAATCGCAGCCTCAAATGAGATGGATAGGTCCGCGATTTGCGTTACGAAGGCGACGTGGCCACTTATGGGTTGAGTGTGACCATCAGCCATTCGAACTAAAGAAATTGGTCCTTTAATGATTTTTCCGAATTTCTTAGAAATTTCTGGTCTGACATACGACTTTTGTGCTTGAGAATCTAACAAAGCAGTAACAAAACCCGTTTCAAACTCCAACTCAATGGATGGAGTTGATATTTTTATCGGTGTTTTGTTAATTACAGTTCCTACAGCTGCACATCCAAAACTATCGGGGTTCTCAATAGAAGCAATCGATCGTTTATGAAGTGGTTCTTCAACTATGTTTGTAATGTTGTCGTCTCTGTGATTCTTTAAAATATAGTCGTGTTGTTTGTCATAGTCATTCTGATTCTGTTCGGCTCCTAACAATATTTCCTTTAAAATTAGTTTTGTGGGTTCTGAGTGACTAGTTGATCTTTGGTCAAGATTAGCAGAGCTAGCATCAGATTTGCCCTCAAATGCTAAATTTTTTTGATTGGAAATATCTGGATTTTCGAAACAGAAAGTAGTGTCGTCTAAAATATGATTTAAGTCATTTATTTTTGTTACTTTATCCTGAACATGAATGTTGGATTTTGGGTGACTAGTACCAATCTCCGATGAATGTGATGAGTGTTCAGGTAAAGATTTATAAATGCTGGTCCCACATATTTTATTTAACGACATTTCTACTGATGACTTATCTGACATTGTTTTAGAAATTTCAACGCCTATCCGTCCCTGTTCTTCTACAGCTACATTAGTCGATTCAGGTGGTGAATTTTCAAAACTATGAGCTAATAAAAGAGGAGCATGGCGCGAATCGTCGGAAATTTTTGATGAACCCGTGGAGTGGACTAAGCTCCGCCGGGTCTCGGTCCATTTCCCGAAGACTTGTTAGGGCATTCATTGTTCCAATGTGGCCCCTTACAGTGCTTACATGGGAGGGATGGTTTCCGATAACTTGTAGGCGCAGTTTGAGCTTTGCCTACGGGTGCAGAAGAAATTTTCCCCGAATCACCATGTTTGACCTTGACGTGGTGATTTGATTTGTTCTGGGTCTCCGGTTTAATTAAAACCGAGACATCAAGAACTGCAGCTATTCGTCTGAGATCTAAAAATGTAACTGGGTGCTGTAGCCTCGCGTGGATCCGGAACTCTTCTCTCATGAGACCGACGACAGTACTCACTATCTGTGACTCAGAAAGGCCCGTTTGTACCCGACGCGACAACTGATTTTTCTCCAGTACAAATTCGGTCAGTCGTTGGTTTACACCTTGTCGAAGTGACACGATTTCTGCACGGAGGCGGGACTGAATATCCGGGTTGTCGAATCTTTCGGCGAATTCGCCTTTAAATTCGGTCCACGATAAATCTAGTGCTCTGATGGTTTTCCACCATTCAGCCGCATTTCCCATCAGTTGTGGTTCTACAGTTCTAACCCAGGCGGATTTATGAATATTTGCCTGCTGCAAAATACATTCCGAATTTTTAATGAAACGTATGGGGTCCTCTTCTTTTTCACCCGAAAATTGAGGGAGAGAAGATCTCGCGGTTTTCAAGTCGTGTATCGGAATAAGCATCGAAAATTGACTATGGTTTTGAGTGGGATGTCCTGACAATTGGTCCACTTCGCGTGAAT
The DNA here is from genome assembly GCA_032441835.1 of Slavum lentiscoides. NCBI lineage: Eukaryota > Metazoa > Arthropoda > Insecta > Hemiptera > Aphididae > Slavum > Slavum lentiscoides. The sequence continues at coordinate 16,023,587 of CM063706.1, read as the reverse complement.
TCGAAAATTGTACAGTACGATCAGGTCGTTCGAGATGTCGCGTGTTATCGTCAGTTGGCCGCCCGGAAATATTTGAAAAATTATATTCCCAACGACTCGCAACATTTGGCCCGTCATAGTCCCAACCCGTGCTATTCGACAACGGCTGGTCGACTTTCGATCTTTCTAATACGTGTAAGGGAGCTACCTTACGAGGGTGGCTGCTACCTTGGGAGCAGCCACCCTCGGGATACCCGATTGTCTAACCTCACGTTCGATCTCGCCTAAGCGATCTCGGAGGTAGGGGGTTGGCTGTTCTCCCATATATATTCCAGTTCCATGTATACTAGAAGACGGGTCGTTTCCCTCTCTGTTATCGATAGACTGATTTTTAGGACTAAGAATCGGCCTAAACGCGCGCTACAACTGGCAGTTCTCCTCGACAACTCGTTTTCGATTTTCGTCACTCTTTCCCTTATCAATTTTTGTTCGTCTAGATAACGCGTCATCGCGGTTTCTAGAGCGCTTAATCTTAACTCCAATCGACCTAAAATCGTATTTACCCTCATATCCTGTCTCAGTGCTCCTATTTCCTCACTCGCCATTCGTATCGAATTTATGGTAGGGAGGTCCGGAAATTCAGACTGAGAAGGATCAATGTTAGACGTGGTACCGTGAATATAATCAGTTTCACCTACAAAGTTACTACTCGACAAATCAATCGGTGGATTTTGTGTTTCACGAAATTCAATGTTGACTAAACTGCGCGTCGGGGAGGTGTGACCGTCGTTCCTATTTTCCACTAAATCCGACACCGGGTCATTCACCGTCGATTGATCATTAATCGTTGGCGTAATAGCAATCGGAGGTCGGGGTGGTAACAGATATGTCGACAGGTTATTTCCCTCAGCCCTCACGACAGCCTCAAGTATACATTGTAAGTCATTGCGGGTGCCTGTTAATGATAATTTGCGGTACGAACATTCACGCCTAATTTCGGTCAACAACATTTCATCTAAAGTTTTACTCATTTTATTAGTTTGTTTACGCGCAGTAATAAAATCAATACTAAAATAAAATGGGCGATATTTGTATATCACAGTGTAAAACTTTGTCGTGTATATAAGTGTATATTATATTAATTTAAAAAAAATAATAATAAAATAATATTATTCGAAACGTAAACAAACAAAATACGTATGTAAATAATAACACAGTACTATCACAGTGATTGTCGCCGTTCGTACGTACTTTACTCTGAATGGTATATTACCTGTAATAATAATAATACCATTCAATTTTATTTCCGCGTTTATCGAACAACGACTGTGGCTGGTTTAATGACCTCAACGCACTATACTTGAGACAGTAATAAAATTATATCGATATAATCATTAAGTCTTAATAGTGCGCGACCACTCACCATGATAATCTATATGTATTTATATCTACGCTTTCTTTTCACTTATACACACGTCTGCCGTGATCGATTCGACCAAATAATAATTTATTAATCGCTTCGATTAACTTAAAATTTTGTCGTATGAAAAATTTCTTTCCCGTACTACTTATTTCTTTGAAAATATGTAATAATAAGTAGGGCAGAATGAAATAAAATTTCCTTTTCGGTAATCGAGCGGCCAAAAGTACACTTACCTGGAATCGCTGTTTACCGGGAGTAAGAAATTCCTCTGCGGGGAGCCAAATTTTGTCACGGTGGTATTGTGGAGTGATGTCACTACCGATTAAAAAAAAATGAGTTCGTTAACCGATTTCGGTACGGTGGTTTTTATTAAATGATTGTACAATATTTGATGAAATATTATGTATAATAATGACAAGCACACGTATCACTCCGACGGCCACGAACAATCTCAATGGCTCGACCGGTCGGTCGTTCGCCCGAGAGATATTTTTCGTTATCCTACTATTCATATTTATAATACCCCCAATACGACTTGCGGGTAATCAGCAACGCTGCGTAATTACATTATCGCAATTTATCGTATTATTATAAATATGAATATTTCGCTGTCTATCGCGTCGACGTACCGGAGGCGACGACCTTATAATCGCGCGTAGTATATTTACGGCGGTAAAGTATTTTCGTCAATGTTTCGCAGAAAGGGGTGGACAGTTGATAATATTCGGCTCGGTGGTGTAAACGATTCGTTTACTCATACACGAGCCGTGTCAAATTGTCACTAGCGACATCTATTGTACAGCGAAGGCACGATGAGAGCGGGCAGTTATCTATGTGTATAATAAATATGTACCATCGTCCATCAAACTATTATGGCCGTTGCCAAAAATGTACGCTCTCGTCGGGTCTCCTTTTCTAATCGTTATTATATTATTATATCGTTTTTATATTCTTAATTAAACATTCTTATTTTACAAATTGAATCTGTCTTCTTGTTTGCTACCTCACCACGCTTATATTTATTCAAGAGATTACTAAGTATTTGGATTGTTTTCGAAGGTACAAACAATTCAGAATAGGTACCGTGTTTTTTCACTCTACATCCGAATATAAAAAAAATTATTATATTCAAATTTAATTAATTTCCGTGTTATTAAAATAAAATATAAAATAAATATTAGAAATTGTTTGCCATTATTTTAAGGTAATTACAGTAAAATTTAACCAAATATTAAATTTTAATTATATATCATTAGAAATTTATAAAATTTATTTTCTAACTAAAAACTATTGGATGTTTGTAAAGATACATATTTTTTGTCTTATATATTTATGATTTAACAATATTAAATATTACCATTTTCTCATATTTCCAAATCTTTATATGAAACTGCACGTGTGGAATTATAAATATTTACTTTATTTTTGAAGACCCAACCAGTATAAATCCTGTAAATTTTTATTTTATTTTTACATCCTAGTATAAATACAATTATTTCATTCATATTTGATATTTTTAATCCATAATTTCATATTCTATAAAAAAAATGTCTAAAACCAAAGTCATTAAAAAACATAAAGTAATCAAAAATATTATTTTTTCAATTTGATGGGCATTCTCTGATAACTTTTAAAACGATTTTGACAATTTAATTATGTAGTTTAAATTCATAAGATCAGAATTTTATATAAATTTTTGTGTTTTCGAAATAAAATGCCAATTAAAACTTAAAATTGTTTGCTATTATTTTACTGTTGATACTATGAAATAGTTATATAATATATAAATGTAATATAAATTATTACATTTATATTCTATTTTATGTAATATTTATAAACGTATGTCTAGTTGAAAAGAAATTAGTTATTTATAAAGTTATCTACACTCTTGTCTGATACATTTATCTTTTAACATTATTAAATAATGGACATAGAAATAGCCTCCGCGTAGATTGTAATTTTATACGATCGGCAGTCCCCTGGAAACGACACAGTCAGCTAACCTTTCCACCAACAGTATCAAAACAAATCATATTTCCATTATGAATAACTAACACTTAAACTTAAAACAGCCTTTTCCAAGGCTACTCAACCAAACACCTCCAAATCGAAAATTATCTCTTCCACTACAAGTCATAACATCAATAGATATAGAAGATCTTTCAGCTGACAAAGAATCCCTTATATCTAACCTTGGCAGACGGCAAAATTGTGATATCCTAGTTATTCAGGGAACTCATAGAGGATCTGAAAACCATCGCCCAAAAATAGAATGTATGAATCAGGTCATTTAACGAGCTCACAAGCAATATGGAAGTGCAATTTTCACCAAACCAGAGATAGTAATTCAATCTAGATATTAACATGTGCTGATAACATAGAAATCCTGACAGTAGAGTTTAAATCATATACCTTAACATCCTTTTATAAACCACCAAATGTTCAGTTTCAACCTGTTATGCCGAGAAATTTTTAATCGCAGAACATCAAAATAACAATTGGAGATTTCAATAACCTTAGTACATCTTGGGGATATGCAACCACAATGAAGATGGTGAAAACATAGAACTGTGGGTTGAAGATATGGAACTCAAACTTATTCATGACCCCAAACTTCTAAAGTCCTTTTACTGCGCACGTTGAAAACAAACTTATTACCCAGAAAACATTTTTGTTTCTCAATCAATTGCACTACAAACTTTCAAATCTATTGGTGAACCAATACCAAAAACTCAGCATCGTAGAATCACCTGTAAAATTAAGGCAGTCATTTGTCCTGAAACACTTCTTAAGAGACGCTCCAATTTTCAGAAAACCTATTGGAACGCCTATACAGAAGCTCTTAATTCAGAAATAAACAAAATTCCAATAGAAATAGTATCGTATGAAAACTTTGTTGAACTGGTTAAGACGTCATATTCCAAGAGAACGCAGAATCAGTTATATTATGACTTAATAACAACTCTTAGATCATTCTTAAAAAAATATCAAAAATCTGTTCGAAAACGACCCCTGTTCCACAGATGCTATAGAGACGGGTAAAGAACTAATGTACTCCTTTCCAACATCTAGAAGAGAAAAATGGACTGAACTCGTGGAAACTTTAGACATGAAAAGAAGTAGTAGATAAGCTTGGTATCTAGTAAAAAGTCTCAGTAACGACCCAAAAGAACCCAAGTGACGAACAAAATACAATAAACCCTAACAGAATTGCCCTCCAATTATTATTAAATTGAAAAACTTCAACGAAACGCCAGAAACAAAACATTATTAGGAATGAAGCTAATGAAGTAAATTTTCTGGAAGAACCTTTTTGCCTTTTTGTCGTTATAAAATTAAATACTTTTTTAAAATTAAATGCCCAGTTTGGAAAGCATCAGCACATCCGAAAAACATTGATATAGAACTCAACGAGTCTTGCAGAAAAATGACAGGACGCCTCAGACCAACAGAGGTACATATAATGCACACCCTAAGTGACTAAGCAACCCCAGATATACGCAGGACAACGATAATTGAAATTGAAAGATACAAATGTAATCAAGATTCAAGGCACCCACACGTGTACGTATATACAGCAAAACGCCTCAAATCAAGACAGAGTTTCATGCACAGTACAAAAAGAGATTGCCTGGTAATAAAACAAGATAGACCGAATATGTGGGAAGAAAGAAATATAGCACGAACTAATGAACCAACATGGACACGAGTGATAGAAAGCTTACCACTAGGACAAAATCTAAAATATAGCACATAGAAAACACTCAATCGGCTGAGAGCAGAGGTAGTCATAACCAAGAAAAATTTAGTAAAATAGAAAAAAGAAGATAGTGACCTCTGTGAATGTGAAAGTATCCAGAACGAAAAACTCTTATTGGAATGCCAAGTGTTGGATATTCAATGCATATGGACGGATCTTTTTCCAACCCAAACGACGCGTTCATAAAAGTGATTAATTACTGGACAGGAAGACTGACTGACACGCGACTAACTAACTATACATATATGAGAAAACAATTTTTTTTTTTCGAAATTTTGAGTAGATTAAACTACTAAATATTATATTTTTTCAAATTTTCAACTCTTTATAATAAACTGATTTGATTATTCTATAAGGTACCCAAAAACAAGAAACCGGTAAGTTTTTATTTATTTTATATACATATAAATAATATTGCGATAAAATTTGTAATATTATAACCCGTAATTCCTATTTCTATAAAAATGTCTAAAACCAATGTCATAATAATACATTAAAATAAAACAAATTGTTTTTCAAATTTATAGGCATTCTTTTATATTTTACGCAAATTTCTAAATATGAATAACGTATTCTTAAATAGAAAAAAACTCGACGTCATATTCCAAGAGAATGCAGAATCAGTTATGTTATAGGACTTAATAAGAACTCTAAGATCTTTCTTAAAAAAATATCAAAATATGTTCGAAAACTCACCCTACAGACCGGTGAAGGACTAATGCACTCATTTTCAACATCTATCAGAGAAAAATGGACTGTATTCGTGGAAAAATAAGACATGAATAGTAGTAGTAAATTAGTTTGGTATCTAGTAAAACCTTGAGTAACGACCTAAAAAAAAACACAACTGACGAACAAAGTACAATAAACCCTAACAGAATTGCCCACCAATTATTATTAAATGGAAAAACATCAACGAAACGCCGGAAACAAAACATTATTGGGAATGAAGCTAATGAAGTAAATTTTCTGCAAGAATCTTCTGTTTGTTACAAAATTAAATGTTTTTTTTTTAAACTAAATGCCCAGTTTGGAAAGCATCAGCACATCCGAAAAATATTGATGTAGAACTCAACGAATCTTGCAGAATAAAATCAGAATGCCTCAGTCCAACAGAAGAACATAAACTGCACGTTCTAAGTGACTATGCAACTCCAGATATACGCAGGACAACGATAATTGTAATTGAAAGATACAAATGTAATCAAGATTCAAGGCACCCAACACACGTATACGTAGATACGACAAAACGTCTGAAATCAAGAGAGAGTATCATGCAAAGTACAAGAAGAAATTGCCTTTTTATAAAACAATATAGACAGAATATGTGGAAAGAAACAAATATAGGACGAACTAACCAACCGATATGGACACGAGCGATAGAAAGCTTTCCACTAGGACAAAATCTAAAATATGGCACATAGAAAGCACTCAATCGGCTGAGAGCAGGGGTAGCCATAACCAAGAAAAATGTAGTAAAATGGACAAAAAAAGATAGTGATCTCTGTGAATGTGAATGTATCCAGAACGAAAAACTCTTATTGGAATGCCCAGTGTTGAAGATTCAATGCAAATGGACGGATCTTTTTCCAACCCAAACGACGCGTTCATAAAAGTGATTAATTACTGGACAGGAAGACTGATTGACACGCGACTAACTAACTATACATATATGAGAAAACAATTTTCTTTTTTCGAAATTTTGAGTAGATTAAACTACTAAATATTATATTTTTTCAAATTTTCAACTCTTTATAATAAACTGATTTGATTATTCTATAAGGTACCCAAAAACAAGAAACCGGTAAGTTTTTATTTATTTTACATACATATAATATAAATAATATTGCGATAAAATTTGTAATATTATAACCCATAATTCCTATTTCTATAAAAAATGTCTAAAACCAATGTCATAATAATACATTAAAATAAAACAAATTGTTTTTTTCAAATTTATAGGCATTCTTTTATATTTTTACGCAAATTTTTAAATATTAATAACGTACTCTAAAATAGAATAAAGCTCGACGTCATATTTCAAGAGAATGCAGAATCAGTTATGTTATAGGACTTAATAAGAACTCTAAGATCTTTCTTAAAAAAATATCAAAATATGTTCGAAAACCCACCCCTTTTTCACAGATGCTATAGAGATAGGTGAAGGACTAATGCACTCCTTTTCAACATCTATCAGTGAAAAATGGACTGAACTCGTGAAAACCTTAGACATGAATAGAAACAGTAAATGAGCTTGGTTATTAGTAGAAATCTTGATTAACGACCTAAAAAAATCCAATTGACGAACAAACTACAATAACACACTAACAAAATTGCCAACCAATTATTATTAAATGGAAAATCATCAACGAAACGACAGAAACAAGTCATTTATAGGAATGAAGCTAATGAAGTAAATTTTCTGCAAAAACTTTTGGTTGGTACGAAGTTAAAGAAGCAATTAAAAGCAGCAAAATTAACAAAGTTCCAGGTCTAGACGTTATAAGGACTGAACAAATCTAACACTTTGGTCCAGAATCAATCAATTGGATTCTCAAATTCATGAAAAAATATATTGAATCGATTGACATTCCAAGAATGTGGAGAAAAGCTGGAATCATAGCCCTATTTAAACCTGGAAAACAACTGATTACCCAAAGAATTTGCTATGCCACCTTTTCAAAGTACTCGAACGTATGATCCCGAATAGAATGTACGAAACTGTAGGTCAAGCACTGATACTTGAACGAGCTGGGTTCCGACCAGGGAAGTCTTGCTGTAACCTATCTCAGCACATAGAAGATGGATACGAAAGAAGTGAAGTTACTGGCGTAGCTTTCATAGACCTTACAGCTTCATACGACACCATAAACCACAACAAGCTCTTCTGCAATCTACACAACCTAACACAAGAATATAAACTTATTTAGTTCATCAAATAAATAAGTTTAGAGTATTCTGCAGCTGAAAATATATTTTATATTATAAAATAAATTAAAATTGGAACAATACAATTTTCTCCTCTTTTATATAAAAAAACTAAAATTATTAAATTACCTTAATTATACAGTGTGCTATTCCTTTTCCCGTAAAGTCATTTTGGTAACGAGGTAACGCGTAGTATAGAGTGAGGCGGGTATATAGTTTACTCACACTAATATTCATTCACGCACACACACACACACACACACACACACACACACACACACACACACACACACACACACACACACACACTGTCTAAAGGCCGCCGAAACAATATGTGATTTAAATTGCCTATATTATGTTTCTTAATGAATAGCCGACACCGGGACATAATTAATATTCCGCGAACGATCGTATCTGTAGTACATGGATAGGACAAGAGGATATCGAGAAAATAATGGGCCATCAAAACTTTTTGTTCAAAGAAGCGGCCAGAATCAAAAAATCCAATATAGTCAAGTCAGCTTTTTCATATTCTGATAAGTTACTGATTAATAACCATAATAGCAATAATAATGTCAATTTTGTTCAGGAACCCGATGTTCGATCTTCCATTGACGCTCCTTCAGTTTCTTCTTTCTACTAAAAATTAAATAAAAACTTTAGCTCCTCCTCACATAAAAGAAACTACCCTCCTTCAGCAATTAAAAACATTTCCGTACCTTCGCCTAATAGTAGCTTTTTAGAATTTCTCTTATGTATTGAATCCTGAGATTGGTTTGTAGCAATTATTCTCCACTCTTCCCTGTTATTTGCCTTCCTCTTTGTTTCTATGTATGAATTACACCCTTGATCCTTTATTATTTGTTGCATGTACTCCATTCGTGGTCTTCCTCTAGCGTTTTTGCCTTGTACGCAGCCTTCTATAATTACTCCCAGCAATCCTTCATGTCTTAATACATGTCCAATCCATTCATTCCTCCTTCTCTTTATACTACTCCATATAGTTCTTTTCACAGCCATTCTTTTTAATACTTCATCATTTGTTACCATATCCGTCCAACTTATTTTGAGCATTCTTCTGTAGCACCACATCTCAAAGGCTTCTATTCTTCTTTGTTCCTCTTTGGCAATCGTCCACGTTTCGCTGTCATACAGCATTATGCTCCACACGTACGTCTTCATAAGATTTATCCTGGTGTGTACTCGTATGTTAATATTTCTTGAAGTAAAAAGTCCCCTTTTTTTGTTAAATGCTATCTTAGCTTAGCATATTCGTTTAATTATTTCTCTTTTACATCTACCATCTTCACTTATTATACTTCCCAAATATGCAAACGCTTCTACTTGCTCTATTGCTTGGTTATTTTGTAGACGTATTCTTGCCCTTATATTATTATTCCTGCTACATACAAGAACTTTTGTCTTTTTCCTATTTATTTTCATGTTCAGTTAATTTACCAACGCTTCTTCCATACATCTTAACATCCTTTGCAATTCTTCTTCGTTTTCAGCTATTACTGCTATATCGTCTGCAAACCGTAGCATATCAATTTTTCTGCCATTTATCTTTATACCCATATTTATTTTCTCTCTTATTATATCAATTGCCTCTTGGATGTATGCATTGAATATGCTAGGTGAAAGAGTGCAACCCTGCCTTACTCCTTTTCTAATGCATGCTTCCTCTTCAATTTCGCCGAAGCGTATAACAGCTGTTTCCTTTTCGTATAATTTGAAGAGTAGTCTCCTTTCAGTGTATTCAATACCAGCTCTTTTAAGCGTCTTAAACATTATTGACCAATTGACATTGTCGAACGCTTTTTCTATGTCCACAAAAGCTATGTAATTTAGAATATGCTTACAATAATAATTGTTCTAATGATTCCGCTTCAGGACGGATAGCTTTCCTTGCTAGTTCACTAACTCATACTTTAACCAATTCTATGGATATTTCTTCTTCTCCTTCAGCTCTTAGTTCCTTAATAGAGACCACAATAATTAATTTATCATCCTCGTTTTTTAAATGACGGTGAAAGTTTTTGAAACTCTTTGTAAACAAGACTAATAATATTAACAATAATAGTAATATACCAAATAATAATACTCCTTTTTTCATTCTTCAGTGGAATGTTTGCAGTATACGTTCTAGTATCGCAGACGTATCATTGTTATTATCAGATCAAAATTGTTTGGTAGCGGCTTTTTCCGAAACTTGGTTACTACCTCATAATAACATATCAATTGCTCACTATAATACTTTCAGGTCTGTTCGCCTAATGGTTACGGTGGCGTGGCGATTGCTACGCATCATTCCATTCAGGTTAAACCAATAGGTTAGTCCCATGCTCCTAAGATTACTTACTGATAATTCTATCGATTCAATAGGCATAGAATTTTTTTCCAATTGTACAAATCCAATTCAATTATGGTCAATCTATATTGCACCTTCCTCTAATCCTTATGATCAGATCATCTCTCAGATTTTTAGTCTAATGTCTTGTCGTTCTATACTTTCGGGTGATTTTAATGCTCATCATGCCGCATGGGGTTCCTCCAATTGTGACTTTAGAGGAAATTTAATTAATTCTATATCTTCCAACTTTAGCACTTGTATTCTGAATACTGGTTTGGTCACAAGATCTAACAGACCACCATTTAAAGACTTTGCCATTGATATTTCCTTTTCCAGCTCTTCATTGTTTTGGTCCTTTACCTGGCATGCGCTCAATGTTTGTTATGGTAGTGACCATTATCCAATTGTAATTAAATATAATATTAAAATATAATATAAATATATAAATATATATATATATATATATATGTTTATATATATATATATAAAAATGGAGCCAAAAATGTATAACAATTCATCAATTGAGAACGGCTGGGCCGATTTGGCTCAAATTTTTTATTTTTATTTTTTATTTTACCATCTTCTTGTTATTATATGATTTATAGAATTATTTTGAGATTAGTTATATATGTTTACATTGATGATGACTGTTCATTTTATCCGAGAGGGCAAAAATATAAATTAGCCCCCCCAGAATTATATCTGGGGGGCAACTGCCCTCTCTGCCCCCCTCCCCCGGCGCCACTAAATATATTCTAACCTAAAATTTCTATTTCTAAAAAAAATGTCTAAAATTAATGTCATAATAATACATTAAATAACACAAACATTTGTTTTTTTTTAAATTTATAGGCATTCTCCCATGTTTTTACACGAGTGATAGAAAGCTTACCACTAGGACAAAATCTAAAATATAGCACATAGAAAACACTCAATCGGCTGAGAGCAGAGGTAGTGATAACCAAGAAAAATTTAGTAAAATAGAAAAAAGAAGATAGTGACCTCTGTGAATGTGAAAGTATCCAGAACGAAAAACTCTTATTGGAATGCCAAGTGTTGGATATTCAATGCATATGGACGGATCTTTTTCCAACCCAAACGACGCGTTCATAAAAGTGATTAATTACTGGACAGGAAGACTGACTGACACGCGACTAACTAACTATACATATATGAGAAAACAATTTTCTTTTTTCGAAATTTTGAGTAGATTAAACTACTAAATATTATATTTTTTCAAATTTTCAACTCTTTATAATAAACTGATTTGATTATTCTATAAGGTACCCAAAAACAAGAAACCGGTAAGTTTTTATTTATTTTACATACATATAAATAATATTGCGATAAAATTTGTAATATTATAACCCGTAATTCCTATTTCTATAAAAAATGTCTAAAACCAATGTCATAATAATACATTAAAATAAAACAAATTGTTTTTTCAAATTTATAGGCATTCTTTTATATTTTTACGCAAATTTCTAAATATGAATAACGTATTCTTAAATAGAAAAAAACTCGACGTCATATTCCAAGAGAATGCAGAATCAGTTATGTTATAGGACTTAATAAGAACTCTAAGATCTTTCTTAAAAAAATATCAAAATATGTTCGAAAACTCACCCTACAGACCGGTGAAGGACTAATGCACTCATTTTCAACATCTATCAGAGAAAAATGGACTGTATTCGTGGAAAAATAAGACATGAATAGTAGTAGTAAATTAGTTTGGTATCTAGTAAAACCTTGAGTAACGACCTAAAAAAAAACACAACTGACGAACAAAGTACAATAAACCCTAACAGAATTGCCCACCAATTATTATTAAATGGAAAAACATCAACGAAACGCCGGAAACAAAACATTATTGGGAATGAAGCTAATGAAGTAAATTTTCTGCAAGAATCTTCTGTTTGTTACAAAATTAAATGTTTTTTTTTTAAACTAAATGCCCAGTTTGGAAAGCATCAGCACATCCGAAAAATATTGATGTAGAATTCAACGAATCTTGCAGAATAAAATCAGAATGCCTCAGTCCAACAGAAGAACATAAACTGCACGTTCTAAGTGACTATGCAACTCCAGATATACGCAGGACAACGATAATTGTAATTGAAAGATACAAATGTAATCAAGATTCAAGGCACCCAACACACGTAAAACCGTACTTACGTACTTACTAACGTAAACACGTTCATACCGAGTATGAACTCGTGAAAACCTTAGACATGAATAGAAACAGTAAATGAGCTTGGTTATTAGTAGAAATCTTGATTAACGACCTAAAAAATCCAATTGATGAACAAACTACAAACGACCTAAAAAATCCAATTGACGAACAAACTATAACACACTAACAAAATTGCCAACCAATTATTATTAAATGGAAAATCATCAACGAAACGACAGAAACAAGTCATTAATAGGAATGAAGCTAATGAAGTAAATTTTCTGCAAAAACTTTTGGTTGGTACGAAGTTAAAGAAGCAATTAAAAGCAGCAAAATTAACAAAGTTCCAGGTCTAGACGTTATAAGGACTGAACAAATCTAACACTTTGGTCCAGAATCAATCAATTGGATTCTCAAATTCATGAAAAAATATATTGAATCGATTGACATTCCAAGAATGTGGAGAAAAGCTGGAATCATAGCCCTATTTAAACCTGGAAAACAACTGATTACCCAAAGAATTTGCTATGCCACCTTTTCAAAGTACTCGAACGTATGATCCCGAATAGAATGTACGAAACTGTAGGTCAAGCACTGATACTTGAACGAGCTGGGTTCCGACCAGGGAAGTCTTGCTGTAACCTATCTCAGCACATAGAAGATGGATACGAAAGAAGTGAAGTTACTGGCGTAGCTTTCATAGACCTTACAGCTTCATACGACACCATAAACCACAACAAGCTCTTCTGCAATCTACACAACCTAACACAAGAATATAAACTTATTTAGTTCATCAAATAAATAAGTTTAGAGTATTCTGCAGCTGAAAATATATTTTATATTATAAAATAAATTAAAATTGGAACAATACAATTTTCTCCTCTTTTATATAAAAAAACTAAAATTATTAAATTACCTTAATTATACAGTGTGCTATTCCTTTTCCCGTAAAGTCATTTTGGTAACGAGGTAACGCGTAGTATAGAGTGAGGCGGGTATATAGTTTACTCACACTAATATTCATTCACGCACACACACACACACACACACACACACACACACACACACACACACACACACACACACACACACACACTGTCTAAAGGCCGCCGAAACAATATGTGATTTAAATTGCCTATATTATGTTTCTTAATGAATAGCCGACACCGGGACATAATTAATATTCCGCGAACGATCGTATCTGTAGTACATGGATAGGACAAGAGGATATCGAGAAAATAATGGGCCATCAAAACTTTTTGTTCAAAGAAGCGGCCAGAATCAAAAAATCCAATATAGTCAAGTCAGCTTTTTCATATTCTGATAAGTTACTGATTAATAACCATAATAGCAATAATAATGTCAATTTTGTTCAGGAACCCGATGTTCGATCTTCCATTGACGTTCCTTCAGTTTCTTCTTTCTACTAAAATTAAATAAAACTTTAGCTCCTCCTCACATAAAAGAAACTACCCTCCTTCAGCAATTAAAAACATTTCCGTACCTTCGCCTAATAGTAGCTTTTTAGAATTTCTCTTATGTATTGAATCCTGAGATTGGTTTGTAGCAATTATTCTCCACTCTTCCCTGTTATTTGCCTTCCTCTTTGTTTCTATGTAAGAATTACACCCTTGATCCTTTATTATTTGTTGCATGTACTCCATTCGTGGTCTTCCTCTAGCGTTTTTGCCTTGTACGCAGCCTTCTATAATTACTCCCAGCAATCCTTCATGTCTTAATACATGTCCAATCCATTCATTCCTCCTTCTCTTTATACTACTCCATATAGTTCTTTTCACAGCCATTCTTTTAATACTTCATCATTTGTTACCATATCCGTCCAACTTATTTTGAGCATTCTTCTGTAGCACCACATCTCAAAGGCTTCTATTCTTCTTTGTTCCTCTTGTTTTTTTTAAAAAAATTTGTTTTTTTTTAAATTTATAGGCATTCTCCCATGTTTTTACACGAGTGATAGAAAGCTTACCACTAGGACAAAATCTAAAATATAGCACATAGAAAACACTCAATCGGCTGAGAGCAGAGGTAGTGATAACCAAGAAAAATTTAGTAAAATAGAAAAAAGAAGATAGTGACCTCTGTGAATGTGAAAGTATCCAGAACGAAAAACTCTTATTGGAATGCCAAGTGTTGGATATTCAATGCATATGGACGGATCTTTTCCAACCCAAACGACGCGTTCATAAAAGTGATTAATTACTGGACAGGAAGACTGACTGACACGCGACTAACTAACTATACATATATGAGAAAACAATTTTCTTTTTTCGAAATTTTGAGTAGATTAAACTACTAAATATTATATTTTTTCAAATTTTCAACTCTTTATAATAAACTGATTTGATTATTCTATAAGGTACCCAAAAACAAGAAACCGGTAAGTTTTTATTTATTTTACATACATATAAATAATATTGCGATAAAATTTGTAATATTATAACCCGTAATTCCTATTTCTATAAAAAATGTCTAAAACCAATGTCATAATAATACATTAAAATAAAACAAATTGTTTTTTCAAATTTATAGGCATTCTTTTATATTTTTACGCAAATTTCTAAATATGAATAACGTATTCTTAAATAGAAAAAAACTCGACGTCATATTCCAAGAGAATGCAGAATCAGTTATGTTATAGGACTTAATAAGAACTCTAAGATCTTTCTTAAAAAAATATCAAAATATGTTCGAAAACTCACCCTACAGACCGGTGAAGGACTAATGCACTCATTTTCAACATCTATCAGAGAAAAATGGACTGTATTCGTGGAAAAATAAGACATGAATAGAAGTAGTAAATTAGTTTGGTATCTAGTAAAACCTTGAGTAACGACCTAAAAAAAAACACAACTGACGAACAAAGTACAATAAACCCTAACAGAATTGCCCACCAATTATTATTAAATGGAAAAACATCAACGAAACGCCGGAAACAAAACATTATTGGGAATGAAGCTAATGAAGTAAATTTTCTGCAAGAATCTTCTGTTTGTTACAAAATTAAATGTTTTTTTTTTAAACTAAATGCCCAGTTTGGAAAGCATCAGCACATCCGAAAAATATTGATGTAGAACTCAACGAATCTTGCAGAATAAAATCAGAATGCCTCAGTCCAACAGAAGAACATAAACTGCACGTTCTAAGTGACTATGCAACTCCAGATATACGCAGGACAACGATAATTGTAATTGAAAGATACAAATGTAATCAAGATTCAAGGCACCCAACACACGTAAAACCGTACTTACGTACTTACTAACGTAAACACGTTCATACCGAGTATGAACTCGTGAAAACCTTAGACATGAATAGAAACAGTAAATGAGCTTGGTTATTAGTAGAAATCTTGATTAACGACCTAAAAAAATCCAATTGATGAACAAACTACAAATAACACACTAACAAAATTGCCAACCAATTATTATTAAATGGAAAATCATCAACGAAACGACAGAAACAAGTCATTAATAGGAATGAAGCTAATGAAGTAAATTTTCTGCAAAACTTTTGGTTGGTACGAAGTTAAAGAAGCAATTAAAAGCAGCAAAATTAACAAAGTTCCAGGTCTAGACGTTATAAGGACTGAACAAATCTAACACTTTGGTCCAGAATCAATCAATTGGATTCTCAAATTCATGAAAAAATATATTGAATCGATTGACATTCCAAGAATGTGGAGAAAAGCTGGAATCATAGCCCTATTTAAACCTGGAAAAACAACTGATTACCCAAAGAATTTGCTATGCCACCTTTTCAAAGTACTCGAACGTATGATCCCGAATAGAATGTACGAAACTGTAGGTCAAGCACTGATACTTGAACAAGCTGGGTTCCGACCAGGGAAGTCTTGCTGTAACCTATCTCAGCACATAGAAGATGGATACGAAAGAAGTGAAGTTACTGGCGTAGCTTTCATAGACCTTACAGCTTCATACGACACCATAAACCACAACAAGCTCTTCTGCAATCTACACAACCTAACACAAGAATATAAACTTATTTAGTTCATCAAATAAATAAGTTTAGAGTATTCTGCAGCTGAAAATATATTTTATATTATAAAATAAATTAAAATTGGAACAATACAATTTTCTCCTCTTTTATATAAAAAAACTAAAATTATTAAATTACCTTAATTATACAGTGTGCTATTCCTTTTCCCGTAAAGTCATTTTGGTAACGAGGTAACGCGTAGTATAGAGTGAGGCGGGTATATAGTTTACTCACACTAATATTCATTCACGCACACACACACACACACACACACACACACACACACACACACACACACACACACACACACACACTGTCTAAAGGCCGCCGAAACAATATGTGATTTAAATTGCCTATATTATGTTTCTTAATGAATAGCCGACACCGGGACATAATTAATATTCCGCGAACGATCGTATCTGTAGTACATGGATAGGACAAGAGGATATCGAGAAAATAATGGGCCATCAAAACTTTTTGTTCAAAGAAGCGGCCAGAATCAAAAAATCCAATATAGTCAAGTCAGCTTTTTCATATTCTGATAAGTTACTGATTAATAACCATAATAGCAATAATAATGTCAATTTTGTTCAGGAACCCGATGTTCGATCTTCCATTGACGTTCCTTCAGTTTCTTCTTTCTACTAAAATTAAATAAAACTTTAGCTCCTCCTCACATAAAAGAAACTACCCTCCTTCAGCAATTAAAAACATTTCCGTACCTTCGCCTAATAGTAGCTTTTTAGAATTTCTCTTATGTATTGAATCCTGAGATTGGTTTGTAGCAATTATTCTCCACTCTTCCCTGTTATTTGCCTTCCTCTTTGTTTCTATGTAAGAATTACACCCTTGATCCTTTATTATTTGTTGCATGTACTCCATTCGTGGTCTTCCTCTAGCGTTTTTGCCTTGTACGCAGCCTTCTATAATTACTCCCAGCAATCCTTCATGTCTTAATACATGTCCAATCCATTCATTCCTCCTTCTCTTTATACTACTCCATATAGTTCTTTTCACAGCCATTCTTTTTAATACTTCATCATTTGTTACCATATCCGTCCAACTTATTTTGAGCATTCTTCTGTAGCACCACATCTCAAAGGCTTCTATTCTTCTTTGTTCCTCTTGTTTTTTTTAAAAAAATTTGTTTTTTTTTAAATTTATAGGCATTCTCCCATGTTTTTACACGAGTGATAGAAAGCTTACCACTAGGACAAAATCTAAAATATAGCACATAGAAAACACTCAATCGGCTGAGAGCAGAGGTAGTCATAACCAAGAAAAATTTAGTAAAATAGAAAAAAGAAGATAGTGACCTCTGTGAATGTGAAAGTATCCAGAACGAAAAACTCTTATTGGAATGCCAAGTGTTGGATATTCAATGCATATGGACGGATCTTTTTCCAACCCAAACGACGCGTTCATAAAAGTGATTAATTACTGGACAGGAAGACTGACTGACACGCGACTAACTAACTATACATATATGAGAAAACAATTTTCTTTTTTCGAAATTTTGAGTAGATTAAACTACTAAATATTATATTTTTTCAAATTTTCAACTCTTTATAATAAACTGATTTGATTATTCTATAAGGTACCCAAAACAAGAAACCGGTAAGTTTTATTTATTTTACATACATATAAATAATATTGCGATAAAATTTGTAATATTATAACCCGTAATTCCTATTTCTATAAAAATGTCTAAAACCAATGTCATAATAATACATTAAAATAAAACAAATTGTTTTTCAAATTTATAGGCATTCTTTTATATTTTACGCAAATTTCTAAATATGAATAACGTATTCTTAAATAGAAAAAAACTCGACGTCATATTCCAAGAGAATGCAGAATCAGTTATGTTATAGGACTTAATAAGAACTCTAAGATCTTTCTTAAAAAAATATCAAAATATGTTCGAAAACTCACCCTACAGACCGGTGAAGGACTAATGCACTCATTTTCAACATCTATCAGAGAAAAATGGACTGTATTCGTGGAAAAATAAGACATGAATAGAAGTAGTAAATTAGTTTGGTATCTAGTAAAACCTTGAGTAACGACCTAAAAAAAAACACAACTGACGAACAAAGTACAATAAACCCTAACAGAATTGCCCACCAATTATTATTAAATGGAAAACATCAACGAAACGCCAGAAACAAAACATTATTGGGAATGAAGCTAATGAAGTAAATTTTCTGCAAGAATCTTCTGTTTGTTACAAAATTAAATGTTTTTTTTTTAAACTAAATGCCCAGTTTGGAAAGCATCAGCACATCCGAAAAATATTGATGTAGAACTCAACGAATCTTGCAGAATAAAATCAGAATGCCTCAGTCCAACAGAAGAACATAAACTGCACGTTCTAAGTGACTATGCAACTCCAGATATACGCAGGACAACGATAATTGTAATTGAAAGATACAAATGTAATCAAGATTCAAGGCACCCAACACACGTAAAACCGTACTTACGTACTTACTAACGTAAACACGTTCATACCGAGTATGAACTCGTGAAAACCTTAGACATGAATAGAAACAGTAAATGAGCTTGGTTATTAGTAGAAATCTTGATTAACGACCTAAAAAAATCCAATTGATGAACAAACTACAAATAACACACTAACAAAATTGCCAACCAATTATTATTAAATGGAAAATCATCAACGAAACGACAGAAACAAGTCATTAATAGGAATGAAGCTAATGAAGTAAATTTTCTGCAAAAACTTTTGGTTGGTACGAAGTTAAAGAAGCAATTAAAAGCAGCAAAATTAACAAAGTTCCAGGTCTAGACGTTATAAGGACTGAACAAATCTAACACTTTGGTCCAGAATCAATCAATTGGATTCTCAAATTCATGAAAAAATATATTGAATCGATTGACATTCCAAGAATGTGGAGAAAAGCTGGAATCATAGCCCTATTTAAACCTGGAAAAACAACTGATTACCCAAAGAATTTGCTATGCCACCTTTTCAAAGTACTCGAACGTATGATCCCGAATAGAATGTACGAAACTGTAGGTCAAGCACTGATACTTGAACAAGCTGGGTTCCGACCAGGGAAGTCTTGCTGTAACCTATCTCAGCACATAGAAGATGGATACGAAAGAAGTGAAGTTACTGGCGTAGCTTTCATAGACCTTACAGCTTCATACGACACCATAAACCACAACAAGCTCTTCTGCAATCTACACAACCTAACACAAGAATATAAACTTATTTAGTTCATCAAATAAATAAGTTTAGAGTATTCTGCAGCTGAAAATATATTTTATATTATAAAATAAATTAAAATTGGAACAATACAATTTTCTCCTCTTTTATATAAAAAAACTAAAATTATTAAATTACCTTAATTATACAGTGTGCTATTCCTTTTCCCGTAAAGTCATTTTGGTAACGAGGTAACGCGTAGTATAGAGTGAGGCGGGTATATAGTTTACTCACACTAATATTCATTCACGCACACACACACACACACACACACACACACACACACACACACACACACACACACACACACACTGTCTAAAGGCCGCCGAAACAATATGTGATTTAAATTGCCTATATTATGTTTCTTAATGAATAGCCGACACCGGGACATAATTAATATTCCGCGAACGATCGTATCTGTAGTACATGGATAGGACAAGAGGATATCGAGAAAATAATGGGCCATCAAAACTTTTTGTTCAAAGAAGCGGCCAGAATCAAAAAATCCAATATAGTCAAGTCAGCTTTTTCATATTCTGATAAGTTACTGATTAATAACCATAATAGCAATAATAATGTCAATTTTGTTCAGGAACCCGATGTTCGATCTTCCATTGACGCTCCTTCAGTTTCTTCTTTCTACTAAAATTAAATAAAACTTTAGCTCCTCCTCACATAAAAGAAACTACCCTCCTTCAGCAATTAAAACATTTCCGTACCTTCGCCTAATAGTAGCTTTTTAGAATTTCTCTTATGTATTGAATCCTGAGATTGGTTTGTAGCAATTATTCTCCACTCTTCCCTGTTATTTGCCTTCCTCTTTGTTTCTATGTATGAATTACACCCTTGATCCTTTATTATTTGTTGCATGTACTCCATTCGTGGTCTTCCTCTAGCGTTTTTGCCTTCTACGCAGCCTTCTATAATTACTCCCAGCAATCCTTCATGTCTTAATACATGTCCAATCCATTCATTCCTCCTTCTCTTTATACTACTCCATATAGTTCTTTTCACAGCCATTCTTTTAATACTTCATCATTTGTTACCATATCCGTCCAACTTATTTTGAGCATTCTTCTGTAGCACCACATCTCAAAGGCTTCTATTCTTCTTTGTTCCTCTTGTTTTTTTTAAAAAAATTTGTTTTTTTTAAAATTTATAGGCATTCTCCCATGTTTTTACACGAGTGATAGAAAGCTTACCACTAGGACAAAATCTAAAATATAGCACATAGAAAACACTCAATCGGCTGAGAGCAGAGGTAGTCATAACCAAGAAAAATTTAGTAAAATAGAAAAAAGAAGATAGTGACCTCTGTGAATGTGAAAGTATCCAGAACGAAAAACTCTTATTGGAATGCCAAGTGTTGGATATTCAATGCATATGGACGGATCTTTTTCCAACCCAAACGACGCGTTCATAAAAGTGATTAATTACTGGACAGGAAGACTGACTGACACGCGACTAACTAACTATACATATATGAGAAAACAATTTTCTTTTTTCGAAATTTTGAGTAGATTAAACTACTAAATATTATATTTTTTCAAATTTTCAACTCTTTATAATAAACTGATTTGATTATTCTAAAAGGTAAACAAAATGAAAGAAACGGTAAGTTTTTATTTATTTTACATCCATATCACTAACATTTCACTTAAATTTAATATATGCTAACCCAAAATTTCTATTTCTATAAAAAAATGACTAAAACCAATGTCATAATAATAGGTACATAAAATAACACAATAAATTTGTTTTTTCAAATTTATAGGCATTTTTTTTATGTTTTTACACAAATTTTTAAATATTTACTACGTACTCTATAATCATAAAATCAAAAACATATCTAAATATTATCTTTTCTTCAAATATGCTACACTTGGTATAAAAGCTCACGTACAGATTTCTAAATATTTTGGTTTTTTTATGAAGTTATGAACCGTTTACAATCCCGTAAATTTTTATACATTTGCATTCTAATATTAACAAAACTATTACATTCAAATTTGATATATTGTAATCCAAAATTTCATTTCCTATAAAAAATATTTTAATCCAAAGTCATAATAAAACATAAAGTAATCAAAACATATTACCTATTAATATTTACGGGTAATCTCCTATTTCCAAAAAAAAAAAATTAACAAATAATTACATAGTTCAACATTATAAAATAAAAACTTAACTAAATTTCCGTGTTTTTAAAATTTAAATGTCAAATTAATATTAGAAATTGTTTGTCATTACCAGGGCTCATAACTTATAGCTCTAAAAAAGGCTGTTATAAGCGCAATAATATGCTCTAAAAAATATTCATATGAGCGCTTAAATATGCACTAAAAATACTAAAACATGCGAAAAAAAACATTTGTATAAAAAAAATGATCAAGCTTTTATTAAAAAAAAAAAAAATTGTATAATATGACATCGAAATTATTGTTTATTGTATCATGGACGACTTGTGATTCATTAATTCTGCGATTGTTCTGTTAAAAAAAAAAAATATTATAACAAAAATTATATATTATAATTATATATTTTTTAAATATATTTACCTTGAAAGTTACATTGAATAATCAGATGTTTGTACAAGTTTTCAAAGTGAAATGATCTTCGATTGTTACTTAATAGAGTCTTTTACATTGAAAACGATCGCTCGATGTCCACTGACGTAATCACAAAACTTACATAGTAATACACTTGCGTCAGTTGCAAACGTATTTTCACCAAATTCGCGAACAATATTTTTAAGACGACTAGAAACAGATTGTTTTTCTTTAGGCATTGTAAAATAAATTATGAATGTACAAAACTACAATATTTAGATTGTGAATTCACGAAACGAACTAGCATGCATACAGTACGAAAAATCGGAAACGACTGCAAAATGTTACTGAGTAATAATCTGAAAATCGGGAGCAGTATTCCTAGATTTGACCTGTGCATACGACACGGTCTGGAAACGTGGGCTACTCCTAAAATTAGCAAACATATTAAATTGCAAAATGACCCTTCGACTTATTGAATCTATGTTAGCAGACAGGAAATTCCGAGTACACCTAAACGGAAATGTAAGTAAATATAAATACCTCCAGAATGGTCTCCCTCAAGGCTCTGTCCTTTCTCCAATTCTATTTAATGTCTACACAGCCGATATAGCAAGTACCATATCAAGGAAATTTATGTACGCAGACGACGTGGGTTTAGTAGCCCAAGCGGGAACATTCGAAGAGCTGGAAAATACACTGAACGAGGACCTAGCTAAAGTACACGCTTTCTTTAAATCCTGGCACCTTACTCTTAACCCGGGTAAGTCAACCTCCATTGTTTTCCACCTAAACAATAGAGAAGCGAGCAGGAAATTAAACCTGGTAGTGGATGGTAATACTATACCGACCGAAAATGCACCAAAGTACCTAGGCATTAAGCTTGACAGAACGTTAACTTTTAAAAAACATCTAGAAGGGGTAAAAGACAAGTTAAAAACTCGAAATAATATAATCAGCAAACTGGCGGGAACGAGCTGGGGATGTAAGGCGAACGTCCTACGAATTTCATCCTTGGCATTAGTTTACAGCGTTGCAGAATACTGTGCCCCAGTATGGGCAAGGAGTGCTCACACTAAAAATGTCGACGTACAACTAAATCGAACAATGAGAATAGTATCAGGATGTGTCAAATCAACTAAGTTGCAGTGGCTACCAGTACTCTCTCATATTGCCCCACCAGAAGTACGTAGGCATAGAGCAGCGCTAAAGATGATTGAGAAAATACATAACTCTCCAAGCCTTCCAATTCATGATGACGTATATAACGCACCAATCAAAAGACTGAAATCTAGAAATCCTATATGGACGTTAAAAAATAGTACAAATACAGAAGAAGACTTATGGAATACACATTGGAAGGATGGAGTAGTACTGAATAACCACCTCATAAGCGATCCAACCCAATATAGTTCCAGGTTTCGAATACCCCCGTGCAGCATGGACTGCTCTAAACCGCGTAAGAACTGGACAGGGAAGGTGCAATTATTTGATGCACAAATGGGGAATGGTGGACTCACCGCTCTGCAACTGTGGTCAGCCTCAAACCATTAGGCACATTGTTGAGGAATGCCCGGAAACAATGTTCAGTGGAGGAACATCAGGACTACACAAAGGCGATCAGGAAGCACTAGATTGGCTATGTAACCTTGCCATACGTTTGTAGTACCTACGCAGCACCTTACTTATAATTGTTACATTGTAGCTTGTTAATTTATTTATTTATTTATTTTTATTTTTTATTTTTATTTATGTTTTTTTTAAATTAATTTTATTTATTTATTTATTTATTGATTTATTTTATTTATTTATTCATATTAATTCGTTATCACTTTTATTTTAATTTTACTTTGTTATTACTTTTTGTTTTGTTCACCAATACCATGCCATATGCAATAAAAAAAAAATCTGAAAATAATGATATCTGAATATTATATTGATGATATCGATGGGATTACCAAGTTTCGGGCGTACACTCTCGCTACGTCGCGCGTCGCCTAAACTCTTGTAGTTATATATAGTTTCTTCTTATAATATTATATAACTTATATAATATTATAAGAAGAAAAATTAATTAACATGAATTAATTACTAATATAAATAATTAATACGACTATAATTACTTGTTATTATTAAGAAAAAATGTTTTAAAGGCTACAGAACTGAAAAAAATAAAATAAATAATAAATATGCAAAAATAATGTTGGCAAAATGGAAAAAAAGCAAAATAGCACTTACGTGTATACTTCGAAATATATAAAAATATGCAACATAAAATTTCGTATTTAGCTTCTTGGTTATCTGAAACAAATTTATAGCTCACATAGGTAACTCTAGGACCTCTCAAAAAAATATATGCAAATGCTGCAAGTTATGAGCCCAGGTCATTACTTTA
Source organism: Slavum lentiscoides (assembly GCA_032441835.1). NCBI lineage: Eukaryota > Metazoa > Arthropoda > Insecta > Hemiptera > Aphididae > Slavum > Slavum lentiscoides. Next base: position 15,998,784 of record CM063706.1, on the reverse strand, counting down.
AGGTAATGAAAGTGAAATTAAACCAAATCATTAAATTAAAATTATATTTCTTTCAAAATTTATAAAATATATGTTCTTGTTAAAAAGCTATTGGATATTTGTAAAGATACTTGCATCCTTGTCAAATACATTTATAATTAAACAATATTAAATATTACCATTCTTTTTTTCATATTTGTAAATCTTTTTATGAAACTGCACTTATGGAATTCCAAATATTTTCATTATATTTGAAGGTGCCACCGATATAGAAACCCGTAAGTTTTTACTTTTTTTTACACCCCAGTATTAACAAAATTATTTCATTCAAATTTGATATATCTTAATCCAAAATTTTATATTCCATAAAAAAATATCTATAACCAAATTCATTATAAAATATAATGTAATTTAAAAATATTATTTTATTAATTTTCTGGGCATTCTCCGATATTTTTCCTAACAAATTTTGACGGTAAATTATATGGTTTATAATCTTACAAGTCAAAAAATTAACCAAATTTTTGTGTTTTTGAAATGAAAATGTCAATTAAATGTTAAAAATTGATTGTGATTATTTAAATGTAATTATAATGAACAAGGACCAAATTAGTGAATTATATTTTATACACTATTTATAAAACTTATGTGTCTAAAAAAATTTGTTATTTATAAAGTTATCTACACTTTTGTCTTACACATTTATAATTTTTACATTATTAAATATTATCTTTCTTTAATTTTCCGACTCTAATGTGTAATTATGTATAATATGTATAATATTAAGTCTAAAGTCATTATGAGACATAAAGGGCCGGTTTCACCAACTATTGTTAAATACACTCTAGCACCATATTATTTAACAATTTGTTTAAATTTAACATCGTTTGCCACCTTTTCAAAGTACTCGAACGTATGATCCCGAATAGAATATACGAAACTGTAGATCAGGCGCTGATACCTGAACAAGCTGGATTGCGACCAGAGAAGTCTTGCTGTAATTAAATACTTAACCTAACTCAGCACATAGAATATGGTTACGCAAGTAGTGAAATTACTGTCGTAGTTTTCATAAACCTTACAGCTGCATACGACACCATATACCACAACAAGCTCTTCTGCAAATTATACAACCTAACACAAGAATATAAACTTACTCAGTTCATCAAATGTATCATGCAAAGCAGAAGATTCTTTGTGGTCTGAGGAAATAAAAATAGTCGATGGAGAAACCAAAAAAGTGGATTAGCTAAATGTAATGTTTTGGCGCCAATACTCTTTAATATCTACGCTAATGATCAGCCATATCTTCCCCTTGCTACAAAGTTCATATACGCTGATGATTCCGCTGTCATGACACAAGCCAAAACATTCGAAGAAGTTGAAGACAACTTAAACAGTAGCCTACAAGAACTATCCACATAATTTGATAAAAATCACTGTTCGCTAATGCCGTTCTTAATGTACAGTTGACGACAATGACTCGTGCCTTGAGTCGAATCGAGCTATTACAATTAGTGTATAGAATAACAATAGCATTTATAGTACGTAATATAAATATAATTTAAAGGGGAAAAAATATGGTACCAATTGCTTACAAATTCATTAAGTAACACCTAAATTTACATAGAAGGAACATACATACAAATATATGAATAAATAAATTCAAACCAAAGGAATATTATCACAACAAAAGGACAAACGGTAGGGATTAATATAGATGATCTTACGACAATCCTTTGCAGTCCCAGCTGGACAACGGCGAATAGCACTCCAGCGTCGCGGACCGGAACCAACACTGACCAGACTTCGTACTAGGCGGCCAGACTTTCGAAACAAACGTTCCAACGGGCGCGAATAATCGCGTGACGGCCAACAAGTGAGCCTCCACTGCGTGACGGAACTGTCACCTCGTGTATTCCAGCGGCTTCTAACCCGGACACACACTGAGCTCTGACCTGACACCGGACCTGGGCGGTCAGACACTTGAAACGGAACGTTCCCACGGGCGCGAATATAATCGCACGACGGCCAACAAATGAACCTTCGCTGCGTGACGGAGAAGTCACCATGTATACTCCGACGCGACGGTTCCAAACCTGGATGTACCCCGAGCTCTGGCCTGACTCCGGAACTGGGCGGCCAGACTCTTAAAATGGAACGTTCCTATGGGCGCGAAAATCGCGCGACGGTAACCAACGAATCCGTAAAGACGGAAGAAAAACGAAAGGAACACTCGTTGAGCTGCGACCGTGTTCTACCGCTCCGACCCGCGCGCCTATATTCACGTGCGTGTTTCTCACGGCGCGGCGTGGTAGGGTGAGTATCTTATCTGAACAGATAAAATTGTAACTAGCGCGAACAACCACCTTAAACCAAACCCTTCCAAAACAAATATATGTGATTTCCACCTTATAAAAAGTGCACAATTTGGTGGGACGTGATCCCGGCGACTTAAGAATTGCTGACCAACATGCAATTGAAGAATGTACGGAATTCACAATGCCTGAAAACAATCCTGTTATAGACTCACGAAGACATAAACGAATAGCAAACCACGTTCATTTACGAATTCAACTGACGATAAATCAACCTAGACTAAATACGATATATTAGCTAGGCTCGGACTTCGAGCTGAACGATATTTACCGTGCAGTTGAGGACTAAATCACAAAGAAAAAAACGAAATAATATAACTTGAACGACTACGTCCGGGTATGAAGATGAAAAGAAATGAAAGAAGACAAAATGTTCTCGTGAACAGATGACTGAAAAATGGCGCATGTCCGGATCTTTTTGAAACAGTTTTAACAGACACGGATCTGCTTGCTATTTATGTTGTTATTCAAAATTATAAAATTATTTTAAGCAAAGCTATAATACATGTATCCAGGCGCGGATCCAGAAATCACAAAGGGGGGGGGGAGGGTTATACGATGATCAACTACCTAAAATTATACCCATTTATGTAGTTATTTGTACAATTTTTAAGCAGTGACTACATCCCAAGGGAGGCGCTAAAGCCCTTTCGCACCCTCCCCCTTGGACACGCGCCTGCATGTAACTATTATGTTATTATTTTTAATGACAAATAAGTATTAAAAATTGTTCGCTAATAATTAATATAATTAAAAATATATATATATCCCACTTAATTGTCAATTTATAACAGCCATTAGTTATTTTTAAAGTTATCTGCACGACTACACCCTTGTCTTACACATACTTTATGATTAACCAATATTAAATCTTATCTTTTTTTCTATTTGACCAACCTTTCGTATAAAACTGCACGAATGGAATTCTAAATATTTTGATTATTTTTTTAGTAATAAGCAGTTGTACAAACTGTAAGTTTTTATTAATTTTATAACCTTGTATTACAAAATTATGATATTGAAATCTGATATATTGTAATCCAAAATTTAAATTTCTATGAATAACGTAGAAAACCAATGTCATCATAAAATATTATAAGCAATCGAAAAATACTATTTTATCATCTTCATAAGAATTCTTCGATGTCTTTTCACAGAAAATTTGACAATTGTTTACGTAGTTTAAAATTATAAAACAAAAACTATTTTAAATTTTCGTGCTATTTGAATGAATCGTAAAAACCGTTTTCTACGATTTTGAAATAATTAATATAAATCAAACCCAAATTATTATATTAAAATTCTACTTAATACAAAATTTATAAAAATGATTTGTCTGTTTATAAAAGCTATTAGTTATACGTATTATGTAAAGTAGGGGTGAACGCAGGAAAAATTTTCGGAGAGGGTTTTTGAAAGAATGTAAAATGTTCATAAATATCATGCTATTCATGATATTCCCCCAAAACCCCCCTGCGTTCGCCACTGATGTAAAGTAATCTGCACTCTTGTTTTATACATACCTCTATGAGAAAATATATATATATTTTTTTTTTTTTTTTTTAATTTTGCTTAGATTAAACAATATTATACATGATGTTTTTTTCAAATTTTCAACTCTTAGTATGAAATTATACGTATGGATTTCTCAATATTTTGGTTTTATTTTTTTGAAGCTATCTACAGTATAGAATCCCGTAAGTTTCTATTCATTTTGCATCCTAACATTGACACAAAAATAATATTCAAATTTTATACATTGTAAACCAAAATTTTAATTTTTATATTAAATGCATTGATTAAATATACATAAATAGCCCACTTTAATGCGCGATATAGAAACACTCACAATCTAACAATAGATAACGTATAGTGTAACGATTAAATAGTTACTGAAAATTTAAATTCTTGTTTGTCATCGGACGGTCTTTCCGTTGTGAAATACATGTTTGAACTTTAAACTTTGTTTTGAGTAAAAATAATTTAAAATAAGGAAAACATAAAATATTGTTACAATGTCTAACGTTTGTATATATTTTATTTTATACTTTTATGGGTTTTTAGTTACAATCAATATATTATGACCCGTACACAAGTGCAGTTTTTTGACATGCGGCACCGCTGCATTATCGAACTTGCAGTTGGTTTTACTCATTATACAATGGTTATACCTATACACACACGATGAAAGAACGCGTGTGTATCGAAAAATTAGTTTATGGGTAAAACCAAAATAATAGTTATTATTATAATAAAAAAATGAGCCGTCGCGGGACGCCTATCAGATGTGAAACGTCAAAACTATTTTGAATAGAAAATATGCATGAAATGATGGTTTATTAAAGGAAATAAATATGTAGCATAATCAAGAACAAATTAATCAGATTTATTTTTTTAAGGTTCTAAGCGGTCATTTAAAGGGCATCGGGCATGCACAGGCATTTTGATGTTTTGTTTGCGTTACACAGTGTGCTAAAAAAAAACTGTTGTTAGTGCGAGCAAATACGTTCGTTATCAGATGCTCGACTTTGGACTTTACGCGACACTCGTAAATAACAGCCCGTTCATATTAAACGCTGTAATAAATATTATGATGTTGTATTATGAATCATAATACAACATCATAATTATATGATTCCATAGTTATATGAATTATGTAATTATGATAATTTATAAGGAACAACAGTAGATACAAGTACGAAAAACAATCCAAACATTTCAATTTCATGTGATATAAAAATAATTATCTTTTTTTTTATCTAAATAATTTGAATTTTTTTTTTTATCTATTATCTAGATGAAAAACCTTAGTATTATCTATTATCTTATCTAGATAAATTTTCACTTAATTATCCGTTATCTTATCTAGATATATTTAAAGTTATCTTTGCACAACACTGCTGTATATACAAAACTGGTAAACAATCGGCAACATGTGACTACAAGTTTATGCAGTGTGGACACTTAGGTGTCGCACGTGTTTATCAACAGTATCGATATGATAACTTGCTAACTGTAGTCTGTAATTTACACAAACTTGAAACTACTATTCCAATATAATTTTGATTACCTACTTTTTTGATTTTTTTCATTATTTAGGTACCTATTTGTAATTCAATTAATTTGTTATTTTCCCATCCCAGTCCCACATTTTATAGATTGTTTTAAGTTTTTTTTAAGTGCAAATTGTTTTAATGTTATTTTATAAATGTAGGACTTATAAACTTTAAAAACATTTAGTCATGCGATAATTTATGTTGCTTATATGTGGACAAATAAGTTACAAAAACATTTTCGGCAACATTTTGTGAAAATGTTGATGTTTTTATTTCCTTTAGTGTGTACGCTATGTTTCCAATGTCGCAATTCGTTTTCATGTTTACGGAACTGCAGGAAACATGTGTCAACCTACGTGTTGCTATATGTTGCCTCGGTGTGGACCAGGCTTTAGATGTTTCACATCAACAATATATTTACACGTAACAATATAGGTGTACATATTAAGCTGAGCATCCACTGGGGCGGTCGCTCGGTGCGGCGCCGCTCTTCGATACTTTCGTGATTTGTCGTGGTCAGCGCCGCGCCACACCGACCGACCGACAGTGGCACCCCAGTGGACGCTCAGCTTTATACGCTTGTAAAGCAGTGGGTGGGTACGCCGATACTGCGCGCGGAGAGAGGAAATCGCCGAGCTTCGGCGAATTGAGCCGACGAGCCATGAGTGGGGCGTCGCCACGCCACAGTCGGTCTCACTACCGTACCGCGCCATTAAATGTTTCACATAAAAAATGTTGAATAAATAGTTTTTCCGTTTTGTATTTTGTAATAATAAAAGTTATTGTGATTGCGATTGTATTTTTCTTATCAGTTATATTATTATAGCCTTGATTGAAGGGTCTAGGACACTTCGTCGCGACCGTTTCGCCGACGGACCATTCGCCGTGCAATTTTTCGCCGCCAGTTCTACTCGCCCAAGACCGTTTCGTCACCGGAACATTCGCCACGAGTTCTTTTCGTCACGACCGATTCACCGCCACAACTATTCGCCACCGGTCTATTCGACGCGACCGATTCGCCGCCGCACCGGATCTTTTCATCACTAAACTATTAACTACAAAGCATTTACACATTAACTACAATGAATTTACATACTATAAATTCTGCCTTTCGTTTTTTTTTTTCTGGTTTTTCTATCATTTTTGCGCTGTTGGCACTGTTCCAACGAGATTAATATTGATTCGGTATCTTTTAAGGAGCATAATAGGCAAATTATGTCAAAAATCCCTTCTAAGGGATCTTTCTGAATTCCCACTGAAAGTAGGAAAAATTCCCTGAAAGTCCTCGAGTTTCCAGTTATTTATAGACATTATCATACCAAAGCGTATTACCACTCCTTGGCCCTCGCACATTCCAAACATGGATAATTTTACACAAAAATAATTGTACATTATTTAATAATATATACACAATACATACACACGTATATATGCACATACACATTTTTTATTAAACCCCAGGACACCCTCCCTAAATTTCCTAAATACCCCAATATATCCATTACCCATTGTGTATTCACTACCTATATTTTATTTGGCTTGTAAAATATGACCACACAAAAGACATAACTTAAAAATCCCTTTCTAGAACTTTTTGGGACAGCTTGCTGTGCGTAATTCATAAAAAACGCTAAATCAAAATGTTTACCTCCGTTATTTTTAGTATGATACACACAGATGTATCCTCTACTTAGTAGTGGTATCCCGATTGATCTACGACTAAAACTGAATGAATTATGATGATTCCAAAAAGTAACCCCCTCAGCACTCCCTATATTGTTAATAAGTATGTTTACTAGTTAAATATTTGTTTCGGTAACGTAAGAATTCAGAAAGATCCCTTAGAAGGGATTTTTGACGTAATTCGCCTGGTTTACCCCTTAAAAAATACTGAATCAAAATTAATCTTGTTGTCCGAACCACTATATAATGCTTCCAGCTCTATGTTCTTTCTTCGTCTCCACTCACCAGTTAGATCATCCTTGACTGGGCCATAAATTATTCGCACCACTTTTCTTTCAAAGACCATGAGCCTATTTTCATCCTTTTTTCTAAGTGGCCACGTTTCGGATCCATACAATACAACTGGTCGCATCAGGGACGTATATAATTGTTGTTTCATTCTTCGCGACATTGCTCGTGAATTTAGTAATTTTGTAAGTCCATAATAACGTCTATTCCCAGCTTGAATTCTTGCTGCTACCTCGCTTGCTATATTATTTTTTTCAGCAAAATAGTACCAAGGTATTTGTATTGATCTACCCTTTTAAATTCAAAGTGAACAATTTTTATGGACCGACAAAACTGTAGTTCTCGTCTACTCAAAATCATATACTCCGTTTTTTCTTCTTTTACATATAGCCCTACTTTTGATGCCGCCTTATACAGTCTGCTGAATAATATCTTTACCTTATCCTAAGACTCTTCCATTAATACTATGTCGTCTGTATAGGCCAATAGACCTAATGCAGTGTCTTGTAGTATAATACATTTATGTGGTCCAATTTTCATCTCACTTATCACCTTCTCCAAAATCACGTTGAACAAAATCGGCGACAATAAATCGCCTTGTCCTAGTCCCGAGTTTACTGTAACCGGGCCAGTTAATGAATTTCCCACTTGAACCCTCACCAAGGTCTCCATGACACCGATTGATATTAGATTGACCAGATTTTGTGGGAAATGGAATTCTTTCATATTCATATTCAGTAGGCCCTCCCTATGAACGCTATCATACGCTTTTTAAAAAGTCTACAAAAAGTACATGCATTTCTCTATCAAACTCCCATGTTTTTTGATACAATTGTCTCATTATGAACATCTGGTCCATCGTAGATCTATCAACTCTAAAACCTCCCTGATAATGTACTATTATTTGATTCTATTAAAAACCAAAATATTTAAATGACGGTATCTAATAGGTACCTACGAGTATATACTAGAATAATTATTAATAAATAATATTGAAAAAAGTATTAATTTATATTGTTAATATTACTTAATGATATTTTTAAAAATTTTCGCAAGACAAACTTAACCGACTGATTATTAATAGTTCATGTAATCCGTGTGAAGATAAAATAATCTCGGTGGTTCATAATTTCAAATAGAAAATATCGAACAGAAGGAGAAAATACACGGCCCACTCATTTCATCGAATGCTCTTTCAGATACACATATATGTATATATATTTTTTACCAATTTTAAAGATAAATTAAAAACTAATTTTTCTTAATAACTATTAATTTTAGTGAAATATGCTCTTAAAATTAAAATATAACAAAATATGCACTAACGCGTGAAAAAGAGCTAAATATGCAAAATATGCACAAAAAAATGTCTATAATTTCCTAGTATTATGAAACGAATTCCTATATCACTAAACTATATTTTGAATAATTATTTAAAAACATGCATACTCCTATAAGACTCTAACCCTAGTTATCACATAATCTGTGAGTGAATACTAAAAAAATGTATTCGCCCCTACTAAAAGTTCTAATCAATTGGTTTAAAATTATAATATCAAAAATGTATGTATATTTCCGTGTTTCTGAAATAAAAATGTCAAAAAAATGATAGAAATTATTTTAGTAATTAACGTGTAATAAAACCAAATTATATTTTTAAAAAAACAATTATATTTCGTGTAAAATGTACTAAAATTTATTTGTCTAGTTAAAAAGCACAGTGGGAGGGGGCTGATGGGGCAGCAGAAATAAATAAATAATTCGTTTTTTAGTAGATGTCTTCTATACATATTAAAATATAAATTAAATAATTATCAGCCTCAGCCTCCTCCAGTCCTCCTCCTACCCAAATAAAAACCCTGGCTCTGTCACTGAAAAAGCTAATGGTTATTTGTAAAGATATTTGCATTCTTGTCTTGTACATTTATTATTGAATAATATTAAATATTACCTTTTTTTATATTTTCAACTCTTTGTATGAAATTGCGGAACAGTGCGCTTTTAGGGGTCACCGCCTCGATAATGATAAGCCGTTTAATACGCGATACCAGTCGACATGCATTTCAATAAACTCCTATATAAAATTACCCGTAGGTTACAAATGCCTACCGTGGACACTCCCCACGGTTTACAAGTGTACGATTAAACCACAGAATAAGTTAAACTATAGTATAATATTATCACACATATGTACAGTGTACACTCACTAATACAAATATTTAAATAAGTGTTAATATGAGTGGTGTATAAGTGTATTGTGGATGACTGTTGCTCATAGGCCCGACATCCAAACACCAAATCCTCACGACCTCTGATGTTAGCGACCGCGTATCATGTTCAGGATACCCCGCGACTTGTCTTGTCGATGCTTTCCCGTTGAACGGAATTTCCGTTCCCGATGTCATTTTCCAATCTTGCTCTCTCTTTCTTTCTCGGCGCGCGCTACAGCAGCGATACGATACCATCGCGGAACGCGTAGCGCAGGGCGGCGTGACCACTAGGTGGCAGTACCCCATACGGCTGACTGGCAAATGATGAATGTGTTCCGTTCCGTTACAACTGCATGTACGGAATTCTAAAAGTTTTCATTACTTTTTAAGGTTCCACCAGTCTAGAAACCCGTAAGTTTTTATTTTTTTTTTTACATCCCAGTATTAACACAATTATTTCATTCAAATTTGATATAATATTAATCCAAAATTTCATATTCTATAAAAATAATATCTAAAACCAAAGTCATTATAAAACATAAGTAATCTATTTCTATTTTTTATCTATATCGTATTTTTGATATAATATTGTCAATTGAATGTTAAAATTTGTTTGCCATTACTTTAATGTAATTATAATGAAATAGAACCAATTTATAAAATTTTAATTCTATTTTACGTAATATTTAAAAACGTATGCACGTGTCAAGTTTAAAATCAATTAGTTATTTTAAAGTTATCTATACTCTCGCCTTATTAATTTATGATTAAACATTATAAAATATTGTTTTTTTATTTTCGACTCTTCATATGAAACTACAAGTATGGAATTCTAAATATTTACATAATTTTGAAGGTGCATCCAATGTTGAAAACAGTAAGTTTATATTCAGTTTACATCCTAATATAAACAAAATTATTACATTCAAATTTAATATATTGTAATCCAAAATTTCAATTTCTATAGAAAAATATCTAAATCCTGGTTTATTATAAAATATTAAGTAATCTAAAAATATTATTTCATTGATTATATGACCTGTTTCAAAAACATTTGAAAACTAATTCCATAATTTAAAATGTTTAAATCAAAACATATTTAAATGTTTGTATTTTGGTAATGAAAATGTTAAATAAATGTTGAAAATTGTTTTAATTGTTCTAATCTAACTAAATTGAAATAATACCAATATATTGTCTTAATTTTTAAAATGTTACAACTCTATTTTATATGAAAGTTACACATTTAATTTGTTTAGTTATATAAAACTCTTTGCTATTCATATAGTTAACTGCATTATCTTTTCATACATGAAATACGAACAACATTAAACCTAATTTTTTTCTTCAAATTTTCCAAAATGTCAACCATTCGTATCATACTGCACATTTGGAATTTTAAATATATTTCTTATTTTTCAAGAGTTAAACGGTATTAAAAGCAGTAAGTTTTCATTCATATCCTATTATTTGTAAAATCATTATACTGTAGCGTTATTGACTCTCAACCGGTAATCGGTTGAGTACGCCCTGACGCTATGGATGCAATGTTACTTACAATATTATGAAAAGTATTACCATTATTGATTATACATAATATTATGTATAATCAGTGGTATTACTGACAACATTGAACTTAAATTATAACAGTTCTTCATTTTTATTTTATATTTTTACAAAACTATTCGGCATAAAACCAATATCACTAAAAGATTTACAATAAATACAAAGCCTATAGATCTGTGTTTCCCAACATGAGGGGTGCGTGAACACATTGCTGGGGAGGCGCAAGCAATCGTCACGAAGTAAAATTTGTATTTATTAAATTATAAAGTGTTTAACCATTTAACGGCTATACACACATAATCTATAAAATATTTAAAAAAAGGTGATCAATTTTTTCAATTTATAGGAGTTGTGCGTGAGATTTATGAAAATCTACAAATGGGGCGTAGAATATAAGAGTTTGGGAACCACTGCTATAGATATATATTACACTATCTCAGTACAAAGTTATTCCAAAAAGGAATCGATAGTGCTTGATGCACCGTCATTCTTTGGTGTAAGAATGACTCTTTCCTTAAACTAAGTAAAGTTTTCTAAGTGGAAAGTATTTAAATTTGAATACATTTTCAAAATTCTACATTTATTTTATGGGCATTGTATGGTGTTTTTTCAAAAAAATTTTAAAATGATTATCATAATTTGAAATTATAAAACAAAACTAATTTCAATATTCGTGTTATCAAAATGAAAATGTCAAATAAATATTAAATATTGTTTGCTATTAATTAATATGATTAAAATGAAATAAAATCAAATTATTCAAATTAAATTATATTCTTTAAAAAATTTATCACACTTATTAGTCAAGTTAAAAAAGCTATTAGTAATTTTAAAGTTATCTGCATGACTGTACCCTTATTTTACACATATATGATTATACAATATTAAATGTTTTTTTTTCAATTGTCCAACCCTTCACATAAACCTGCACGTATGGAATTTTAAATTTTTGATTATTTTTTAAGACATAACCAATATAAACAACCGTAAGTTTTTATTTTTTTATATCCCTATATTGAAAAAATTATTACACCAAAATTTGAAATATCCTTATCTAAAATCCGATGGTTTCGTTGGGGTTTCTTCTGCTGGCTATGCTTACACCGTCCCTGATTTACTTATTCAGTCGTCTGTCAATCTCCCACCATCTGTGTCGTCATTCACAGCAGAATGTTATGCCATACAAGAAGCACTTTTATGTATTCATTCATTGAATATTGGCAGCTACCTTATAGCATCTGACTCTCAATCTAGTATTCTAGCTATATCTGGCAACCCATTCTATTCCAAACACTCTTCTATTGTGTTAAACATTCGTTCTATTCTTTGGTATCTTAGTTCTTTCAACTATCAGATTAGTTTTTTGTGGGTTCTTGGTCACGTTAGTATCAGGGGAAATGAGTTAGTGGACGCTTTAGCCAATGCCACTAACAGTCATCAGTTTTTAGGTTTACCTATTTGTCCATATTATGATTTTATTCCTCTTTTTCGGTCTGCTATCCTGTCTTATTGGGATTTCAACTGGACCAACTTGTCCGTGCCTTATGCCAGATGTTATTGAGTTCTGTCTCCCTTTGTTCCTCGCTATCCTTGGTTTCATAATTTGCACATCAGTAGGACCATTATTGCTTCTTATTGCTGACTTCGCTTTAGGCATAATTGCCTTCCGGCACATGCCTTTAAATTAAATCTTAATAACTGCCCTGGTTTTGTTCTTCCTAATTGTGGTAATGAAATGTGTGATGCGCTGCACCTTTTACTCAACTGTCCTTTTTTGACTGCAAGCAGACTACAACTGTCCAGTCTATGTGTACCCCTTAACGTTCCCTTCTCTGATTTAGGTCTTCTATCTTCTAAACACCCAATCATCAATAAAGCTGTCATCAATTTTATCACCTGTGCAGGCTTGAGCATTTGAAAAACTTTGGTCTTGCCAATTATGTATTTGATTATTTTTTTGTTTATTTTGTTACTTTTTGTTATATACTTCAGTGCCGTATTTGAGACTTCACCTCAGGGAGGGCGATGATAAAAAAACTCCCCCCTTCCCACCAATAAAAAAAATTATAAGTAGGAATATTGTGCCAACTATTGGACTTGAAAGTGCTCATAAAGAGAGCAATAACAATGGTCAGAGAGTAATTTCATTTGCAGCATCTAGAAGTTTGATAGTCAGTAGCACCACTTTTCCTCACAAGAACATACACAAATATACCTGGAAGTCTCCAGACGGACGGACTATGAATCAAATCGACCATATATTGATTGAAAAAAGGTATAGATCAAGTATATCAGATGTGAGAAGTTACAGAGGAGCAGACTGTGATACTGACCATTTTCTAGTAATATGCAAGTTTCGTCTCAAACTGCAAAAAACGAGTTGGCATTCACAAAAAACACACAAATTCAACATCGAAGAGCTAAAAGATGAAGAAAGAAGACAAAAATATATCACTGAGATTACAGGTAAATTAAAGGAGGAAAAAAAACAAATGAAAGAGAATTGGATTGGAGTATCTTAAAAAAGACCATACTTGAAGCGGCCCACAGCACACTAGGCGAACCAAAAAAACGAGAGAATAAATGGTTTAATAGTAATTGTAGGAAGGCCGTAGAAAAAAGAAACGAAGCCCGTCAACGAGACCTCCAGCTTAAGACCCCTTTAAGCCAAAAAAATTATGAAGCAGAACGGAGATCATGTAAATGAATCATACAGAGGGAAAAAAGAAACTACATGAATGAACTATTACGCGAGACAGAACAAGACCACACTCAAGGTAGAACACGGAACTTTTTCGTAAAGATTAAAAAGTACAAACAATTTAACCCTAATCTAAAAGCTGTCAAGGATATCGATGACAACATTTTAATAGACCCAATTGAAAAAGTAACAAGATGGAAAAACTACTTTGAGGAACTGCTCAATAGTGAAGTACCAGTGAGACCAGTGTCAGCTTGGATAGATCATAGGGCGGAACAAGAGGTAAAAGATGTATCCATGCAAGAAGTCAAAAAAGCTATCAACAGTCTGAAAAATTGGAAAGCGCCTGGAACTGACGGAATAACGGCCGAATTAATTAAGTATGGTGGGGAAGCACTACATCAAGCAATATACGAGTTATGCCAAAAAATATGGAATGATGAGGAACTACCAGAAGAGTGGAACAAGGCCATTGTGGTACCGCTGCACAAAAAAGGTGACAAACTTAATTGTAACAACTATAGAGGAATATCACTATTGAACACGACATATAAGGTGTTTGCAAAGATATTACTAGGAAGATTACAACCTTTTGCAGATGAGTGTGTGGGGGAATACCAATGTGGGTTCCGGAAAGGAAAATCAACTATGGATCAGTTATCGGTGATTGGCCAAATTATAGAAAAAAAATATGAATATAGGCAAAATATGTGGCAGGTATTTGTCGACTTTAAAAAGGCATATGACAGCATTCATCGGGAAAGTCTTTACAATATAATGTACGAATTCGGAATTCCAAAAAAGCTTATCTCCCTAACAAAAGTATGCATGAATGGTACGAAATACCAAGTAAGAGTCGACAACGTACTATCCGAAGAATTTCAAGTGGTAACAGGCTTAAAACAAGGTGACGCTCTTTCACCACTACTGTTTAATATTGCACTAGAGAAAGTCGTACGGAGTATACAAAGGAATAACCATGGTATCGACATCGGAACAAACAAGATTGGTATTTTAGGTTTTGCAGATGATTTGAACATAGTTGGTGACGATGGAGAGAGCGTGGCACAGAGCACCGCAGCCCTCATTAACGAAGCAAAAACCATAGGGCTGAATGTAAATGATAATAAAACCAAAGTGATGGAGCTATTACGAGAAAACAACCAGGTCGAAAATGTAGTGATTCAAGGGCATACATTTGAAAAAGTACAGCAATTTACATATCTGGGGGCCGCTATAAGTGGTAATAATGACTGGTCCATCGAATTAAGTAGTCGTATCATCAAGGCAGAAAAGGCATCCTTTCCGTTGTCCAAATACTTAAAATCTAAACTGTTTTCTAGAAGAACCAAAGTACATCTCTACACAGCGATAATTAGACCAACGCTGACATATGGATGTGAGGTGTGGCCCTTGACAAGAAAAATGGAACAAAAACTCATGTCGTTCGAAAATAAAATACTGAGAATCATCTGCGGCCCAGCATACGACAATGACCTGGGGTGTTGGCGTAGAAGGAAGAACAAAGAGACCCGAGAGTTGACAGGATTACCAAGGATAACCAACTTTGTAAAGGCCCAAAGAATACAATGGTTTGGGCACGTGATGAGAAGGTCTAACTCAGAGTACCTTAAAGCAGCGGCTGAATGGAAACCCACAGGAAAAAGGCCAAGAGGACGTCCAAAGAAGCGATGGATAGATGGGGTAAAACAGGATTTAGAGAAACTAGGGATAATAAATTGGGGAGAAAAAATACAAAATCGAGAGGAGTGGAAGGCGGTGTCGGTGGCGGAAAAAACTCTTGAAGAGTTGTAATGCCAATGAAGAAGAAGAAGATAAGTAGGAATATAATTATTGAACAGAACACATTTTATGTATTATCATTTTATTTATTTAATTTACAAAACTAAGTCTATATTTCTTTTTTTACTATTAGCAAATGTATCAATTACATCATCTACATATTTTAATGTTATAGTATGATGAATATTAAGCAATGCCAAACCCGTTAGGCGATCTTGCCCCATTTTTGATCTCAGCCAATATAATATAAAATAATATAATTTTTTTAAATCTCTCAGGGGGGGGCCCTATCGCCCCCCCCCTCAAATACGCCACTGATATACTTGTATATAAAACTAATATTAAGTACCTATTATTATAAAGTAACTATTTCCCATTATATTTTTTAATTTAATTGTCGAGTTGTAATAGCTACCGGCTAATAATTATTAATTAAAAAAAAAAAAAATTTCTATGAAAAATGTAGAAAACCAATGTCATTAAAAACACTAAGAAATCTAGGAAGAATACTATTTTAACGACTTCATAGGAATTCTTCAATGTTATTTCAAAAAAAGAATTTACAACTGTTTACGTAGTTTATAATTATGAGAAGAAAACCAATTTAAATGTTTACGATTTTAAAATGTCAAATGAATGATAAAACCGTTTTCTACTGTTTATAAGTAATTAAAGTGGAATGAGACCACATTATTATATTAAAATAATTATATTTTATACAAAATTTGTAAAACTGTATAAAAAATATATTAAGTACTATTATGTAAAGTTATTCGAACTCTTATTTTATACATACAATATACATATATGAAAAAATAATTTTTTCTCTCGCAATTTTGAGTAGATTAAAGAATATTCAATACTATCTTTTCTTCAAATTTGCAACAAATCGTATGACACTGCAAGTATGGATTTCTAAATATTTTAGTTATTTCTTTTTTGAAGGAATAAGAAATTTGGAATCGCGTAAGTTTTTTTTCATTTTCCATCCTAATATTAACACAATAATTATATTCAAATTTGATACATTGTCAACAAAAATTTCAATTTCTATAAAAAAAGTCTAAAACTAATAACATTATGAAACATTAATTAGTTATCTAAAAAAAATTACTTACTCAATTCAATGGGCATTCTCCGACGTCTTTTCAAAAAACTGTTGACAGTTAATTACGCAGTTCGAAATTATAAAATAAAATTACATGTTTTTTTTTTTTAAATTAAAATGTCAAATAAATTTTAAAAATGATTATTTTAAGGTATTCAAAGGGAAATAAAACGAAATTATGAAATTAATATTATATTTTATATAAAATTAATAATACATATTTGTCTAGTTAAAAAGCTATTGGTTATTTGTATACTCGTCGTTATTGGTATTCTTCTATTTTACATTTACAATTGAACAATATTATATATCAACTCTTTTTTTCATAATTCCAAATATTCCTATGAAATTGCACGTATGGAATTCTATATATTTTGAATGTTCTTGTAGTTTCAGTCAATTCAGAAAGCCGTAAGTTTTTATTCACATTACATCCCAATATAAACACAATATTATTACATTCATATTTGGTATGTTGTAATTCAAAATCTCATCTAATATATAAAATATCTAAATCCAAAGTCATTATAAAACATAAAATAATCTAAAAATATTATTTTATAAATTTTATGGGCATTCAACAATAACTTTTCAAAAAAATTTTGACAATTTAATTATGTAGTTTAAATTCATAAAATCAGAATTTTATATAAATTTTCGTGTTTTCGTAATAAAAATGTCAATTTAAACTTAACAATTTTTTGCTATTATTTTAATGTAATCATATTGAAATAGTATCAAATTATTATATTTATATGTAATATGTATAATATATATACGCGGCGGCGACAGTTCCAGAATATTCGCGGGCGCTCGCCACAAGTTATCTGTAAAGTTACCTACACCCTTGTCTGATACATTTATCATTTAACATCATTAAATAATAACTTCTTTTTTTAAATTCCTACTCTCCTTATTCAACTGCAAGTATGTAGTTCTAAATATTTTAATTATTTTTAAAGTTATATCCACTTTAGAAGCCCGTAAGTTTTTATTCATTTTACATCCTAATATAAATTCAATTATTACATTCAAATTTATTATATTAAATGTATAAATATATAAATATAAATATATTATAAATTTGTATTAAGGAAAAAAAAATTTCAAAAACTCATCATTAAATAAAAAATATATGTATATAATCAATGATACTATGAATTCATATGAGGAAATATCGAATGATTCGATACCAGTAATTTTGTATCGATATGAGTAAAGTATCAAAACCATTGTATCGAAACAAAAGTATCGATACTTTACTGGTATCGGTAGTATTGCAACGTCCTTATCGGAAACTACTCACCTGAGCAAGCCCGATCTGAGAATCAACCACTGTGTTATGTAAAACATATATAAATAGATATATAAATTGTGCATAAATAAACTACAATAATAGCCACAACAGTGTAGTGTTATTATTTTAGCACAGAGTCTCCCAAAGTATCCGGGAGCCCG
Source organism: Slavum lentiscoides (assembly GCA_032441835.1). Classification (NCBI taxonomy): domain Eukaryota; kingdom Metazoa; phylum Arthropoda; class Insecta; order Hemiptera; family Aphididae; genus Slavum; species Slavum lentiscoides. The sequence goes on along the minus strand of CM063706.1, from coordinate 15,980,554 downwards.
TAACAATATTCGTGTCTTTAAAATGAAAATGTCAAATAATTGATAATAACTGTATGTTATTATTTAAGATAATGCAAGTGAAATAAAAACAAATTATTAAATTTAAATAATACTTTATATACAATTTTTAAAAAATTATGTCACGATAAAAAGCTATTAGATATTTGTAAATTTATCTATACTCTTGTTATATATAGTTGGTTTTTAGTATTAAACATTAGCCCTTTTCAAATCTTCAACTTTTTGTATAAAAATGCACATACAAAATTCGAAATATTTTGATTGTCCTTGAAGATACTAAAAAATCATCGGGTAAGATTTATTCATTTTACATCCTAATAATACAACTTATTACACTGAAATATTGTATAGATACCAACATTTCAAATTCTAATAAAAATTTCTAAAACCAATGCCATTATAAAACATTAAATCGTAAAAAAATATTATTTTATAAATTTTATAGGCATTTTATGATGTCCACTCAAAAAAATTTTGAAAATAATTTACGTAATTTAAAATAATAAAATCAAAAATAATCTAAATATTAGTGTTTTTAAATGATTATGTCGAATAAATGTTAAAAATTGTTTGTAATTAAAAAAAAACATATATATGAGCTTAGAAATATAGATTTATTTTGTAGAATTTGAAAATAATCAAATAATAAAATAAATAGTAAATATTCTTAATTTAAAACACGTGCTTTCATATAAGTAATTAACGTATTTATATTACGGTATGTATGCATGTGGGTTTATATTCACGAGTAGAAATTTGTTGCATGTAAAGAGTTATAAATAAAACAAAATATTATCATCATCGGCCAGTGGCGCAGGAACTATTTTTCACTCGGGGGGGATGGGGGGGCAAACATTTAAGGCTTATATAATTACATATATTTTTTTAGTGTGTAATACATAAGAACTCTCACCAATATGTTTAAATATAAAAGTATAATAATTACCTACCGTAAAATGGGGCAACATTGGTATTGCGGGGTAACTTTGATTTTTCTATTATATTTGATTGATAATTTGTTATCGTATTTTCATAACCAAACACGTGACAGTGGTGCTCTTTGCAGTGGCGGTTTTGACGAAACTTTTAGGGGGGGGCGATTTAAAATATCAAACCCCTTCTCACATGTATATCTCTAGTGTAGTTTAGTTCATTAGTAGAAAATGGGGGGGGCTTGGAGGACTTCGCCCCCTAAAAGTTTAGTTAACCCCTCAAAAATGGTTTGAAAAATTATTATTATATTTAAATGTATTTATATGTAGACACATATCGAGCGAAGCGAGAAAAAAATTTTTTCAATGGCAATTTAGTGTATTGTCTTACAGTGAATTAGACCCCCCCAATAATTTAACCCGATTTCCGTTAATGCACCGCCAGTACTACTCAAATTGCGGAATCGGGCATTAGCATCACTGATTAAATAAAAAATATAGACAAATTATGCATAAATATGTAAATTTCAAAATAAAATTTTTTGGGATTTGTGATAGTGAAGATGACTTATTCTATTGTTTTTGAATTTTTTTACCTTTTGTCATAATAATATTAATTTTTGTGCACTTATTTAAAATATAGATATTATGTGTAAAAGTAACGTCCAGGGGGGCGATCGCCCCCATCGCCCCCCCCTAAAAACCGCCACTGGCTCTTTGGATTATTTTTTTAACAACATTCCGTACATAGCATCTTATTAGTATAATATGTTATGTTATCACATTATCTATCGTTAAAACGCATGAACACAAAGTGGTATGCGTTTAAATAAAAACCTACTCAAATTAAAAGTTGATGCAAAATTAAGAAAATCGTCGTCTTTTTGAAAAGTGCAAATTACTGTAGTATACTATACCATAAAGAAAATTGTACCTTCTTTATAATACCATTATTATTTTATTACCTATTAAACTAGTTCTTCAGGGTAACTCTGATATGTATATGTTTAGCTAACTTTGATAATATCTCATGTATCAATAAAACTATATTTTTACCGTCTAAATGGCTCGTAATCCTAAAAAAAAACTTGGAGCGAGACAATATGGTAACTACACTATTGCGTCATTACGAAGCCATCCTAAAAATTGCAGAAGATTTGATTATATTTAAAGCTTCAAAAAAATTCAAAATTCCTTATGGTACTCTTCATAATAAATACCACGGTTGCTACACAGAAGTTCCTAGAGCTCCTACCGTTTTTACACGAGCAGAAGAAATAGCGTTTGTCAATTGTGGTAAAAGGGGATATCCACTTGATTTGCAGGATATTTTATTTTTTGTAAAGGGCTATTTTGACCAAATGGGCTGGAAAGTCAATAAATTCGCCAATAAAAAAAATATCTGTTTTCTAGATGTGTTGAAATATTGTATTCTAAAATTTCAATTTCTATACAAATTTTCTAATACCAATGTTCGCGACAGTTCAATTATTTAACGGTGATGAGGTATTATCTTCCCCACAGTGCGAAGCATAGGCGGCACTTGGGGGGGTCATAAAGGGGCAGTTGCCCCCCAAATTTTTTGGGGTGCCAAAAGTATACATTTGCCTCCTCCTCAAAAAAAGTTAACGAAAAAACCTGTTATTTCAATCTTTTATTAATGAACGCCGAAAAGTTGAATTTAATTTAAAATAATTAATGATATTCCCTCTGTAATTTTAATTTCTGATGTAAAACAAGAAAATAGTTTTTGGAATACCAAATTCAATTTGAAGCTTTTTTTTTTTTTTTTTAATCGTCGAGAGCAGGAAATACCGATTGGGCAATTCGCCAGCTTCTCGATATCGTTTATTTACAATAATACATCCTTGATTAACAAATTATACACTTATTCTACAACATCGTTGAGGAGCTCTATCCCCTCTATTCTGGTTGTTGCGCCCACATTATAATTTTAACTAGGTTTGTCATAACGGCCTTCTCCTTTGCTCGCGTTCAGCCTCCTCTTTGACGCTCATCACTTTTTTACAAAATCCAGCCACCAGCTCCCATTTTCTTGATTCCGAGATCATACCCTCGACCAGCCTCCGCTCCAGTGGTAGACCGATTGCCAGGCTCAGCGTTTCCCGTTCCTCCTTCCAGGCTGGACACTCCAACAGCGTGTGGGCGGCATCGTCCACCAGCGCATGGCAGTTATGACAGGCATCGGATGGTTCCTTGCCGATATTGTGGAGAAATTTGCCGAAGCACCCGTGCCCCGTCAGCATCTGCGTTAAATGGTACGACATCGAACCGTGCCGTCGTCCGCACCACGCCCGAACGTCCCCTATTATTTTTTTGGTCCATTCCCCGCTTTCGCTGCTTTCGATTCTTTCCATACACCTTTGCACTATGATCTCCGTAGGCGTCGTAGTCTCTTGCTGTTCCTCTTGCGCCAATACATCTCCTCGCGCTCCCTCGCAATTAGGTCTGCGGGTGGAGTGGCGGCAAGGATATTGGCGGCCACTCGCGACACCGTGCGGTATGCGCAGATACTTCTCAGCAGACCTCGACGCTGGACTCTGTTAAGAGCCTCCGCGTTCCGCAACACCAGCGCCGTTGACCATGCCCATGTTGGTGCTCCATACAGCATCACTGAGTGAAGTACTGCCATCAGGAGCCTCCTCCTCGGTTCCTTGGGGCCGCCAATGTTTGGCATGAGCCTGGCGAGCTGAGATAAGACTTCCTCCTCCTTCTCTGCGGCCTTCAGTACATGCTTCTTGAACAAGGTAGACTTGTCGACCACTATTCCCAAATACGTCATTTCATCGCTCAGACTCACTACTGTGCCGCGCATCCTTAGCTGCGGCAGTGTGTATTTGTACTTCCGGGTGAACATCACAGCTTCAGTTTTCTCTGGGGCTACGCTCAACTCCAGCTCCTCGATTTTGCTTGTCACTAATTCAATTGCATCATTTGCGTTCACCTCTAGTTCGTTAACACTTCTGCCTTCAGCGATGATCAAGGTGTCATCGGCGAATCCAATAAGTTCTGTACCAGCTGGCACCGCCAAAAACAGAACCGCATTGTAAGCTAGGTTCCATAGCGTTGGCCCTAGTACAGAGCCTTGCGGAACCCCGCACGTGATGCCAATATCGAGTACGCCGCCTTCCGCCGAGCTGCACACGACGTATCCCGTTCTACTACTAAAATATGACGGGAGTAGGTCCCTAAGGTACTTTGGAATTTCCCAGTGGGTTAGCGAATCCATTATCTGCGGCCATGAGATGGAATTGAAAGCATTTCTTACATCGATGCTCATGGCCACGCAGAATTTCCCATAGTTGGCGCGTTCAGTAACCGACCTCTGCATCCGTATAGCAGCATCGTTGGTAGATCGTCCCTTGCTGAACCCGAATTGGTTATCAGCCAGTCCAACCTTCGACTCGAAGTGCTCGTGCAGCCTGCTCGCGAGGAGGAATTCAAATACCTTGCCTACGTCGTTTAGCAAGCACAACAGCCTATACGACGACGGTAGGCCATCAGGTTTGCTTCCTTTTTTAAAGAGTACTACTCGCGCTCTTTTCCAACATTGCGGGTACGTGCTGGACGCCAGGCATTGATTGAACAGCCTAGCGAGCCGGCCCGGGTCGCACCTGTGCACGGCGGCTAGTATGCGGCCAGAGATGTTGTAGGGGACCGAAGCGGTATTCTTTACCTGTGTTCTTTGTACTGCGGCCTCGATTTCCTTGGTAGAGAAGAACCGAATCTTCTCCTCGTTGCTGTGCCCGCTTTGCTGCCGAACCGTAGGTGGACACTGGACCGGAAAGAGTCCATCCATAACCGCCTTCAAGGTATTCAGCTCCATGCTGGCAGCTACTGTGGGGCCCTTGAAATTCAATTTGAAGCTGATTAAGAAGAATAATAGAATTATACTCATGTTTATTGAATAATCGAATATTGATAAAATGATAATAATTGTTATCAAAATTAATTCATCTAGAAAACATGGTTAGTAATTACTTTACTAGCACTATCTACAACGCCAGTCACTGATTAGAGGATATCAGTTAATTAGTAAGTACAGATAAATAAACGCAGTGGTGGTCACTGGTCACAGTGGTCAACAAAAGTTTTTATCTACATCAGAATTTTATCAACTAATTCAATTTCAAAATATGTAAAATATTCAAATATTCATACCCCAAAATACAATAGTTATTAGTTTGAAATATCTCCTAATATTTTAGGTTATATTTTAAAATTATTATACTTTATTTTAGTAAATTAAGTCAAAAAACTTTTTTACTGAAGTCAAAATTGTTAAAAATGCACTCCAAGAAAAAATTAAATCAAATGAAATTTTATTTTGGGAGAATTGGGTTATGAAAGTCAATTAATTGTTTGCCTCCCCTGGAATCATTCCCAAGTGCCGCCTATGGTGCGAAGTACACGCACGATCAGCTCGGTACGCGCGCGAGTCGGGAGAGACCGAGGTTCGCCGCAGTAGTCGTTGTGGTAACAGCCCAGAACTCGGACCTGTTACCCGTTTGAAATTGAACGTCCAAGTCGTCACCGTTGTTATACGTAGTCGTGTGGTATCGTAACACGGATAAACCCGTGAGCTGAGTCTGAGTGGCGCATAGTAGAAGGACTGACTGTTCAGACTTCGAGTATATACGAGGTGTCACATGTATTCCGTTCGGTGGTTCGTTTCCGTCGGCCAGCTCCGGCCTAGTCTACAGTCCAGCTGGGACTCATTTGCATGCGGAGAAACGGATTAATCATCGTCGGCGGTTTTTATATCCTCTCTTTTCTCCTGATCTAACGGTACCGTATTTATTTATATATAAGATTAATATTCGATTGCATGTCACGTATTAGTAAGTTATTTGTATTTTGTTTAGTTCTAAATGTGTTAAATATCAGAAATATTATTTGTGTATAACGAGCGTTGTTTTCATTGTATATTATACCTTCTGTACACTAAAAGGTTAAAAAATGGTTATTCGACATAAAGGCACGAGTCATCGCCGTCAACGGTATAATTACGAACGGTGTTGGCGAACAACCAACATCATAATAAAACTTAAAGCAATTATAAAACATTTGTTTAACAATTCTAAAATCAAAAACTTATCTCAATGTTTGTAATTTGTAAATAAAGATGTTTAATAAATGTATAAAATTGTATTGGTTGTTCTAATTAATTCTTAATTAATATAATGTCTTAACTTCTAAAATATTTTAATTTTTAATTATATTTTATATGAAATCTACGTAACTTATTTGTTAAGTTGTAAAAACTATTTGTTATTTGTATAGTAAAATACTACACTCTTATTTCATACATATCTATATTATAAACAATATTAAATCTAATGTATTTCTTCAAATTTCCCAAATTGTCAACTCTTCGCATCATACTGTACGTTTGGAATTTTAAATATTTTAATTATTTTTTTAAGATTATAATAGACTAACGAGCGGTAAGTTTCATAATCTACTATTTGTAAAACCATAACCGTAAAATTTGATATATTGCTATTGAAAATTTCAAATTCTTTTAAGATCTTTATGCTATATTATAATAATGTATAAATTCATCTAAAAATTCTACTTTATCTATTTTACGGGCATTCTCTGAGTATTTTCAAAAAAATATTTAAAAATGATTTACGTATTAAAAATAATAAAAGGTAGCGAATCGCGGGGTGTTGTGGATGTCGCTTGAGTGAATTACTTGACGCGAACAAAATGAAATTATATTCTACAAAATATTTATCAAGCTTACTTGTCAATTTATAAAAGCCATTAAATATTATGATACTTGTAAAATTATCCGCACAACTGCATCCTTATCTTACACATGTATGGTTAAAAACTATTAAATATTTTCATATTTTTAAATTTTTAATACTTCACATAAAAGTCCACGTACGGAATTCTAAATATTTTGATTATTTTTTAAGAAATGACCAATGCAGTTTCCCGTAAGTTTTATTCATTTTATATCCTTTTATATTTTATTACATCCAAATTTGAGACATTGTAATCCAAAAATTCAATTTTTATAAAAAATGTCGAAAACCAATGCCATTTTAAAATACTAACCAACTGAAAAATAGTATTTTATTACATAATAGGAATTCTTTGCTGTCTTTTCAAAAAAATTTGATAACTGTTTACATAGTTTTAAATTATAAAACAAAAATTATTTTAAATGTTCGTGTTTTTAAAATAAAAATGTCAAATAAATGATATAAATTGTTTTCTAGTATTTTGATGTATTTAAAGTGGAACAAGGGAGACGTAAGCGAGGTGCAAGGGGGCACATTTTCACCCCCTAGATATGATGAAAAACAAGGAATGATGAAAAAAAAAATTTAATTATTATAAAATTGAATTAAATAATAACTATATTTTAAAAAATAATTGAAACCGTCTAAATCTTTGCTCCGACTTGTATATGTCAAGACAACCTTGTCGAACGGGATGGAACGAACTCCGGAAAGTACAGAGGAAAGCAGCGCTTAGAGTAGCCTCAGCCTACCGAACCGTGTCTAGTGAGGCAATTCTCGTAGTTACTGGAATCTTGCCAATAGACCTCATGGCAGCCGAAAGGAAAAGAGCGTACCTCGAAAGAACACAAAGTCCAGACAGGGAAGTTCAAAGAGCAGAATTAATACCGAACGTGTTAGAGACATGGCAAGCGAGATGGAGAACCACTGAAAAGGGTAGATGGACTTATAAAATCATTGGTAATATGAGGAGCTGTATCGAGAGAAGACACGGAGAAATAAATTACCACATCACATAAGCCCAACAGGTCACGGTTGTTTTGCTGCGTATTTATATAAGTTCAATCTACTAAATGATCCCAGCTGCTGGTACTTCGATCACGATAACGACGACGCTCAACATACCCTTTTTGAATGTGATGCGTGGCACGCTCAGCGAAGAAACATGGAGACAATCATTGGGGAAGAAGTGACGGCGGAAACAATGGCCGGACACATGATTGAGTCAGCAGACAAGTGGAAGGTAATAACGGACTACCTTAGATGAATGGTTGAAGGAAAAGGAAGAAAGGAGACGCCAAGGAATGAACACGTAGTTAAGACCTCTTTTGTGTACGCCGAAGGCGAAAAATTGAGAGAGTAGAGCTTCTCCACGCAGTACCCACCCTTACTTGTTGATGTAATTGAGCCTTTTTGATTTTTTTTCAAAGGTGCCACCTCCAGAGTTGCCGATTTTTATGTAAAAAAATTTAAAACCTTGTAGTTTATGATAAGCTACAGTGGGTAAATCTAATCATGACTGACCCACGATAAGATCTGGTCCTTGAGCTCCATCAAGTACCACCAACATCAATATCTGTCCTGGATAGACACCGTCTACTGTCACTTCCACCATAACTTCACCCAGTGTATTAACATAAGGCACTGTTTCACTGCCAAGTCCATATAATGACCACTGCATCGGACTTATTCGAAGCCCATACCGTACTACCACACTCTCTTTTATCAGAGTATAGTGACTACCAGTGTCTAGTAATACTTCTAAATCCACACCATTTATCCGCCCTGATCTCTGGCTTCTCGATTCACTGGTTTAGTGTTTAATTATGATTATTAAATACAATAATAATAAGAAAAAGTTTAAAACGAAAAAATGAAGATAATTTATTTAATTGAATTACTATTTACACTTATAAATATTTTACACACTATACTATATTAGCGTTTTCCACATGACGGACCTATTGCACCTAGAGCGGGCAAATGATATCAATCGAAAACTTGCCCAGTGCTGTCCAGTTCGGTATCATATGGAACACGATTTTTCGTTATGAAAATGTTATCAATTATTTTATCTTTGATAACGATTGTGTATACCGTTACCACAAAATTCTGTGCTATATTCCGTATTCCATGTGTGCTCTACTCGTTAACTCGTTTTAAAAATCGTTTTTATTAACAAAAATTTTTAACGAAAATGATGGTTGGCACTGTTATCAATAAAAGATAAGGCGCACCCTCTCGAGGAGCTCGTGCAATTATCACTGCACTCAGTGCAAAAAACTGACAGAGTGCATACATGTGAAACATAAAAACTCGCACTAGTTGTGAACTAATATTCCATATGTAACATAAAATAATTGCACCAGTGCAATAGTGCAGCCATGTGGAAAACGCTATAAGACACACTTCATGTACTGAGCTACATAATGACTACTACTCGTCTTACGGCGTTGTCGCGCCGTTATATAATATTATCTCGGAAAATTCTGGAAACTTCTATACGTTTCGTTATATCGAATATTCTCGAACAATCGTGTGTGTGTGTGTGTATTTTGTGTTGCCTATCCTTACTGATATTTTAGTGAACACTACAACTGGCACCAACTGCCACGCTAGTCCGGATCTTTTCCGGACAATTCGGTGGAATATGTCCTTCAGCCCCGCACCCGTAATATGTAATTTGCTTTTCGTTTCGTTGGGCAATTTTTGGATAGATGACCCGTCTTCCGACAGTTCCAGCATGTAGTCTCACAATGGGCACCAACCTCGTTACACTCCAACCTCAGATACCGTCACTTTTGGCAATCGGGCCGCTTGATGCTAGACGTTTTCTAGATTCACTTTTGTAGGTTGTACCTTGGCATTTTCGACCGAATATATAGGTCGACACACTTGAGAAAATAGAAAAACATTTATTATTTAGTTATACTTATTGACTATTGCATTTACTTTTTATATGTCTTATTAATCAGTTATTAATTCAGACAATTACGCTAGCCGCTAGATATATTGGGTAGGAGATAATTTCAGTATATTTCGAAAGCGGTAAATTGAGTCCCGGAAAAAAAAAATAGTAGATAAGTTGGGTCCCGCCCACCTATCTACCTTACTAATTATTTATTTCTATATCATTATATATGCACGCGCGCGCATGCGCGCGTGTGTGTGTGTATTATCAACTGGGAAGTACAGAAATACATTTTATGAAACCCAAACTTATAAATTATAACCGTCTTTTAAAATCAGTTTTATTTTTTCGCTAGCCATTACATCCATTTTCAAATTATTTTACATTATTATACTACTTAAATGCTACCTATATTATACTATTCTACGTTACTACACAATTACACATACGACATATACTACACTCAGGGCCGGCGAGAACATTTTCGGGCCCCGGGGTTGATTGATTGAGGGCCCCACTTACATATACTTGTTGGCTAAGATATATAAAATATACATATCTGTATGTATATAGATATATTATAATTAACCTAACTTATATAATAATACACACACCATTTTTTATTAAAATACTAACATTTAAGTTGATAATTTGCGAATAAATATGATGTGGATTTGTGTTTATAACTCATTATAATTTTTAACTTATAAACAAACATGCACTTGCGGCACTTGCCGAAACACAAACTTACAAACTCACACGATACGTAAAATCACAAAATACAAAATAATTTTTGTAACATACGATGGTCTCGGGACACAGTGTCTTATATTAGCACGTTTTAACAATAACTAACACGTACAAATTTAATTGAAAATATAATATTGTAGAGTACATTGTGATTTTATCGTTTGACAAGCATTCAGACGTTATCGAATTTTGTAGAAAAACGTAATCACCCATAACACTCAAAATCATCAGTCAATAATAAAATTATTATACACTGATAAATCTTGTAATCCAGTATTAAAACGCAGTACTGCGGTTTGTGTCCAAGTGGTATTTTTCTAGAAAACTCTTAAAATAGACTTTATCGGGCACTCGGACGAATATATATTACATTAAACTACTGACGACAATTAATATATAGCTATAACCGTATTTCGTCAATTGAATTAAAAATTATTTCAATTACTTGAAGAAGAAAAAAATTAATTTAATCTATTAAAATATGCTTATAACTTATTTTATACTTAAGTTCGAAACGACGGGCCCCCTCTAAAGACCCGGGCCCCGGGGCTCTGGCCCCTCCTGCCTCACCCTCTCGCCGGTCCTGGCTACACTAAGTAGGAAATAGAGATTTCAAAATAACAAATATAATAATTTCAACTGTATCAGTATTCACTAATCAAGTTTCTATACTATCCAGTTGATAACACACACACCCACGCACGCACGCGCGCGTGCGAACACACACACAACACACTCACATTATAATGTTATAGAAATAAATAATTAGTAAAGTAGACAGGTGGCCGAGATCCAACTTAGCTACTTAGCTCTTTTTTTTCCGGAACCCAATTCACCGAGAAAGGGTCATTTGGGACCCAATTTACCAATGCCGTAGACAATCACGCTATAAAATGTGCTATAATTTACTTATAAGTTATACAATAACTTATGGATCTAAAAATTTTAAAAAAATGTTTTGTTATTAATAATAAAATAATTTCATATTATAATTATATTTAAAACTTTAATCTATGCAAGTCGGTAAAATACGATTTAGAACGTCTTACCTTTTTGGTCTAACGATTAAGAACACTTAAAATTCACAAAGAACTTATCACTGACCCACAAAACCAATATGATTGAGAAAGTATTTACGTGCAACTTTGCCATATTGTTTATTTGGCTATCAAATGATTCAGCAAATTGTATAAATTATAATAATTATACAAAAATGTAATAAGTATGATTCAACACGTTTTATTTTTTGGTCAATAATAGCTAACGTATAATAAAAATAAAATGTTAAAAATACTAAATATTTTCTTTTCATAGTTATAAGTTTAGTTATAATAATTATTATATATATAAAAAATGAGTTACCTATATATCAATTCCTGGATAGCGTAAGCCAACATACTTTAATATTTTAATAAATTAACAGAATGTTTATTTTTCACATACCACATATATTTATTATTAATGTTTAATAATTTTTCTTTTTCTCTTATTAACAATTTTTTTCCCCCTGTTCTACCGTAGCTATTCTCAAAACTGTTTCTGATGGAGTTTCTATTAAAACTTTAATAACAACATATATTGCTGGATGAGAATTATAAATTTGTCTATTGAATGTTTTGTGAAAACTTTCAGTGGCGTTAGTAGTCCTAGAATGTTATGAATTATAATTACTAATTAATAATATGTATTAATTTATTACGAAAATTACCTAGGATTTTCTGAAGGTTTCATTGCCCACAATTTTGCATTAAACGGTCAGCCAGACTCTACATAATTGTTTAAGACAATTTCTTCATTTGAACAAATAGCTATTAACTCTAAAAATGCATTATAGACTTTCTCATGATTTAATAAATTAAAGTCCAAAAACATATTTTAAGCCACATTCCTAGGTCATCAGACTTTGTGTATGCATTTCGGAGTTCATTTTCGCTATTTATCTAAACAAAAATATTATGATAAATTTAAACGTTAAATAATATTTAAGTATTATAATATAATTATTTAAATACACTACCTTACGCCACCATGCTTGTCCTAGACGAAATCTACAACCAATAATATTAACATCAGGAAAACTTCTTTCGCCGCTTTGTGGACTCCAAGTGCAAATTAGTAATACTGAATATTTTGTTTGTCATTTTCAAACATAAATCAGTAAAAAACTTCCACGTATCGATATACGTTTGTTTTAATATGTTGTTTAAAAAAATGAACTACAGGCACATAATGGCTATTTTTAAAGCAATGAATTGTGTAAAGTTATGTAATATGTTTTGGTGCATATTCAAATGTACCTACCGTCAACAAAAAAATCAATACAAGTCATCATAAATTCTATATTTTTCATTGTAGTTAAACATAATATAAACAGTTGATTTTCATGTATGTGAATACATTTTTCACCTTTATACATTAAACTATTTTCAATTTGTTTATCTTTAAGTTGTGTAACTTAAAGATTAACTTGACGAGCAGTTGTCGCCCAACGACTCGCACTACCGTGATTATATGAGGGAAGGTGGATATAGGCGACCAAAAAAAATAATACTAATGATAATAATAAACCATTTTAAATTTGATTGTAAGAGGAAAAAACTCGAGAATCGGGCCCCTGAAGGTTATCTTAAATAAAAAAAAATCATTATCTTTCTTGTAATTATCTAGATAAAAAATATTAACCAATTTACTTACTTTTTTAGTATTTTTGCAATAAATAAGAAAAAATGACCTGGGAATGTTCCAGGGAGACTTGGATACACACACGCATAATTTATATGTATATAAATATACATATGTGTGTGTAATAAAGTATATCTATATATTACGTCCCTTGTAATAACTAATAACACGATTATCCAAATAATTCATAATTTTGATCTTATAGTATATCTAGATAAATTTCACTCATCTATTATCTTATCTAAGATTATTTAAGTACCTATATGTTATCTTTATCTGTATCTAGATGATTTTTAGCAAACAATCTTTTATCTTTATCTAGATAAATTTTCACATATCTTGTCTCAACGCTGCAAATAATGTAAACAAAATTGCCACGGCCATCTTATCTTTGTTAACCACTTTTTGAAGTAAGGTCGATAGACATGGGGGCAATTATTTATTGAATAATTAATTATTATTAAACCAATCATTTGTATTGTATATCATTATTTTGTGCCAAAGAAGCAGTTATTTATTTCTTATTTACGTTAAATACCCAAATATTACCACTACCAATAAATATGTATAAATAGCGTAATGTTGTCAATACCACGAGCCATCAACCACGATGTTGCGGGTTCAATTCCAGTCGGGGGGAACCCGCTTTTTGCATAAACAATAATATTAAATTTAAATATTACCTTTTTTTATATAATTTAAACTCTTTTTATGAAAATGGACGTAAAGAATTAATATTTTGAATGTTCTTGTAGGTAAAACCTCTGTAGAATCCCGTAAGTTTTTATTCATTTTGCATCCAATTATTAACACAACAATTATATTCAAATTTGATACATTGTAATCCAAAATTTCAATTTCTATAAAAAATGACTAAAACCAGTTAAATTTTGAATCATTAAATAATCATAAAATATTACTTAGCCAATATTATGGGCATTCTTCTACATCTTTTCAAAAAAATGTTGAGAATTAATTATGAAGTAACAAAAATTATTAAATCAAAAAATTATCCATATTTCCGTGTTTTTAAAATGAAAATGTCAAATAAATATTAAAATTCAATGCCATTATTTTAAAGTATTTAAAATAAAATAAAACAAAATTATAAAAGTAAAATTATATTAAATATAAAATTAATCATATATATTTGTCTAGTTAAAAAGCTATTGGTTATTTGTAAAATTATTGGTATTCTTCTCTTATACGTTTATAATTTTTTTTTATCAATCCGAAGATTGGTTTTTATCAAATGCATCCACGATAGTTGCCTTCTCCATTTTTTATTTATTATTTATTGTCCATGTCTCGCTTAGTCGCTTCTATATAATGCCACATGCCAGACGTATGATTTTATAAGTCTTTTTTAAATGGTTTAGGGGCGCACACAAAGAATTATCTCAGAGGGTGCAAAATTAATTTTACATTTACATACAATAGAGTATTTAAGGGGGTACAGGAAGCTCGTCCCCCTCTCTATTTGCTGTATTTATATATTAAATAATTATTTACATTACATTTTAATTTTTAATCAATTTTATGAAGGTAAGCAAAAAATCAATGTATATAATATACATATATAGTAATGTATGTATGTATAATAAAAAATAAAGATTATATTAATCAAATAAAAGAGATAAACATCTAACACTTAATCATTAAAGCAACCATTTTCAAAAAAAATTATTTCAATACATGTGAAACTTAAATAATGACTTTTGTTCATCAGAAAAACTCAGAGGGTGCAATTGCCCCCTCTGCCCCCCCCTGTGGGCGCCCTTGAAGTGGTTACGTTCACACTTTTTGTAGACAGTAATTTTTTCTTTTTAAGGAATATGTTTTGCTTGGCCTATTCTATATCTGATTTCCTTTGTTGATTTCCCTTCTTCTGTTATAATACTGACCAAGTACCTTAAAGTGGTCTACTTGAGTAATTGCTTTATCTTCTAGTGTCATATTTACTGTAGGTATGTTGTTTTTGTAGCATACTAGGGTTTTAGTCTTAGTTGCATTTATTTTTAGACTATATTCTTTGAACGTGTTATTCGTTACATTTAACGCTGTTTGAAGGTCTTCTTCTGATGTTGCGAGAACGACAATATCATCAGCAAAGCGAAGCATTGGTATCAAATTTCCACCGATTTTCACTCCAATTCCTTTTTGATCTAGCCAAAGTTTTATTTCGTTTTTTGCTTTTTCATTGTATAGATTAAACAATGCAGATGAAAGTGGACACCCTTGTTTAAACATTGTTGTTTCTGGTTGCTTTAGTTGACTTATATTTCATTTATGTCCTGTATTTTTCGGTTTTTCTAACTTCTTAAATTTTAGCACAGACCTAATCATTACCAAGTTGTGGTCACTGTCATTATCGACTTCTGGATAAGATTTACTTGATTTAATTTGATTTTTGAATCTATTTTTTACAAGGATATAATGTAGTTGGTGTCTGTTGAGATCTCCCGGCATTTTGTACGTATAGCGTATTCTTTTGTGATTCCTGAATAATGTATTTGTTATAATTGAATCATGTTGTCCGCAGAATTCGACAAGGCAATCACCTCTCTCGTTTCTTGTCTCTAGTCCATATTTACTAACTTTTTTACCGTCTGCTTCTTCACCTACAATCGCATTCCAGTCACCCATGATAATTAGATTATCCTTGCTATTTGTAAGGCTAATAAGCTCTTCCATCTTTACGTAGATCTCTTCTATTTCATCATCGTTTGCTTGTGATGTGGGCATATATACCTGAATTATATCGATGTCATTAGGGCAGATTTTAGCTTGATCATGATTAATCTATCATCGAATACAATGTGACTCTTTACGCATTGTGCCCATTTTATATTTAGTATTACACCTACACCGTTTCTTTCATTATCACCACCCGAGTAAATAACTCTGTGGTCTCCTAATATAAAGTCACCTTGTCCATTCCATCACATCTCACTTATCGCCAAAATATCAATTTTGAGTCGTTCCATTTCTATTTTAACGTTTTTCAGTTTCCCTGTTTTTAACCGGGTTCTGACATTCCATGTTCCTATATTACGAAGGTTTCGCTTAATGACGACCTGAGGTACCTTGCTTAGCCTTCTGCCGGGAATAACCTCTCCGATAAAGTTGTTTCCATATAAATTATCATCGTTTGTTGTGCTGATCATTTGATAATTAAAAATAGGGAGTTTAATGTGGGGGTTTCCCCTTGCCTTTCACATCGCAGTAGCATCTTAAATTTCTATAGAATGCTGTTCAAGCATAATCATTCTATAGAATGACCTTAATTATTATTAGCAAATAAACAAAAAAAAAAAGGTCATCAAGACATCAACTCAATTTTTTGGCCCCCAAAATTAAATGCTAGACCCGCCACTGTGCCTGACACTAGAAGAGCTGCTGCCCCCTTCTAGGTCCATTTTGGTCGCTTCTTAAGAAGGGTATGGACTACCGAGGGTGTATTCTGAATCCCACCCTCATGATTTACGTTTATAATAAAACAGTATTAAATATTACCTTTTTTTCATAATTCATACTCTTCGTATGAAAATGCACGTATAGAATTCCAAATATTTTGAATGCTCTTGTAGGTATAACCAATGTAGAAATCAGTAAGTTTTTATTTATTTTACATCTTTAAAATAACACTTATCACATTAAAATTTGATATGCTGTAATCCAAACATGCATTTTCTATAAAAAAATATCTGAATCCTAAGTAATTATAAAACATAAAGTAATCTAAAAATATTATTTTATCAACATTATTGTATTCTCCGATAACAATTCAAAAAATATTTGTAAATTATTATTTAGTTTGTTATCATGAAATTAAAATCTCATTTACATTTTGTGTTTTCGAAATAAAAATGTTGAAAATTGTAGGTCATTATTATTATGTAATTATAATGAAATAGAACGAAATTATTAAATTTAAATTATAAAACGTATGTCTATAATTAAAAAGCAAATAGTTATTTGTTAAGTTGTCTACACTCTCGTCTTATACATTTATGATTAAATATTATTAAATATTATATTATATTATAATATATTATATTATATTATAATCTATTATATAATAGAATACTATTATATAATAGAATAGTGGGTCCAGAGTCCGTCGACCGAAATTAATGTGGCAGAAAAAATCGCGAGTATTATTTCTTCCAAGACGTTTTATCGTCTAAATACCCTGTTACGGATTGTGGTTTTCCACTCGGTACCGTTGGCTCGGTAGGTAGGTGATAAGCGGGTCTTCGGTTCGATTCCCGCCCGTCGGCGGCGAATTCGTGGTAGATCCGTCTCCGTCGGTCCGTTTTTTTTTTTCATTTTTTTCCGTCGCCTATATTCGTCGGCGCGTTATCCAATTGTATCGTGAGCGCAATTTCATTTATTTACAGTTTGTCTTATCACTGTATATTCTATAATCATAATCAACACTATCTAAGACCGAGATCACGGTAATGTTTTATTATCTAAATATCATAACTATATGCCTGTTTCAATGTTTTATCACAGAATAAAGTTTTGTGCTCAATTTAATGGTTTTGTATTAACGCAGCTTACAAAAAACATGGTATGATGCCATATGTAGGCAACCGCGGAGGGGGAGGATCAATTCATATACTACTTTAATACGGGCCAATAATCGCTACCAAAAACGATATTCACAGCAGAGCGAGGCACACCTAGTCTATTATATAATAGAATAGTGGTCCAGAGTCCGTCGAGCGAAATTAATGTGGCAGAAAAAATCGCGAGTATTATTTCTTCCAAGACATTTTATCGACTAAATACCCTGTTACGGATTGTGGTTTTCGACTCGGTACCGTCACAGAATAAAACAATCAGAATGGACACTGATAAGAAATAACACGAGTGGTATAGGACGGCGGCAAAAATCAGTCGGCCATTTTGTTTCAGGTAACGCAGTGTGACCCATCTTGTAAAAATTAAATATGTTATTGATTAAAATAGGTATTTTATACAGCGGTACAGTGTACAGTAAATATCACAGAAGTCAGGAATACAGAATGAAACGATATATATGTACCTTATCACAAAATAAATTTGATAAAAACTACCTGAAATAAAATGGCGACTAATTCTCTGTTACCGGCC
Organism: Slavum lentiscoides; assembly: GCA_032441835.1. NCBI lineage: Eukaryota > Metazoa > Arthropoda > Insecta > Hemiptera > Aphididae > Slavum > Slavum lentiscoides. The sequence goes on along the minus strand of CM063706.1, from coordinate 15,962,354 downwards.
CGCCGCCCAGAAGTGTCCACCCCCTGGTACCGTTGGCTCGGTAGGTAGGTGATAGGCAGGTCTCCGGTTCGATTCCCGCCCGTCGGCGGCGAATTCGTGGTAGATCCATCTCCGTCGGTCCGTTTTTTTTTTCATTTTTCCGTCGCCTATATTCGTCGGCGCGTTATCCAATTGTATCGTGAGCGCAATTTCATTTATTTACAGTTTGTCTTATCACTGTATATTCTATAATCATAATCAGGACTATCTAAGACCGAGACCACGGTAATGTTTTATTATCTAAATATCATAACTATATGCCTATTTCAATGTTTTATCACAGAATAAAGTTTTATCACAGATAAGATAAAATCTTATCTGTGGTTTTATGCTCAATTTAATGGTTTGTATTAACGCAGCTTACAAAAAACATGGTATGATGCCTAGCCTGCGAACGCCATATTTGCCGTAGGCAACCGCGGAGGGGGAGGATCAATTCATATACTACTTTAATAAGGGCCAATAATCGCTACCAAAAACGATATTCACAGCAGAGCGAGGCACACCTAGTATCATAATATTATATTATGTGATCCTATACAACACATCTGCAGTGATACCACTGTTTGATACTTCAAATTCCCCGCTCCACATGATTTTGAAATTTACTGACAGAACTTATGGCTATACTACGTATATTTTTTTTTAATTTCGGACTCTTCATATGAAACTGCATGCATCGTATTCTAAATATTTTGATTATTTTTGGAGGAATGCAGAATTTAGAAAACAGTAAGTTTTTATTCATTTTACATTCTAATATAAACAAAATTATTATATTCAAATTTAATATACTGTAATCCAAATTTTCTATTTCTATAAAAAACATCTAAATAACATTTTATTATAATATAATATAATGTATGTTTTTCGTAACATACAATATGTCTTTACTTTATACAATAATTTGTTATTCGTTTAGTTAACTGCATTCTTTTTACATACATGTAATACGAACAACATTAAACCTAATTTTCTTCTTCAAATTTTCCAAAATGCAACCTTTCATATCTTACTGCACGTTTGGAATTTTTAATATATTTCTTATTTTTCAAGATTTAAACGGTTTTGAAAACAGTAAGTTTTCATTCGTTTCACGTCCTATTATTTGCAAAATCATTATACTCTAGCCTTATTGACTCTCAACCGGATTCAGTCGAGTACGCCCTCACGCTATCCGTGCAATGTTACAATATTATGAAAAGTATTACTGACCACATTGAAACTAAATTATAAAATTTTTTTATATTTCTTTTACTTTACAAGACTATACGACATAAGAGATCACTAAATGATTTACAATATATGCGTATATACTTAAACATAAATGGTTGACCAACAAATAATTTACCTTTAGTCGTGACACGAAGAAAACAAACTTTATGGATTCGGCGATAGTGAGAACATGCCTAAACAAATTTTACGTATAATTAATAACAACAATTATTATTGGTTATAATCTCGTAGCTGGGTAGCATGGTTTATGATACTTTAACATTCTAAAGCTGTGCTAGGCAGGCATTATATCACAAATATGACGCAACGCTTGCGACCGACCGCACCGTAACAACGGAACAACCACTACACGAATATGATAACGAGATGCACTATTGGCAGGCCGCACACTGAGTCAGTAGTGTAACACAAAAATGAGTACCCTCGCACTGTAAAAATAAAAATGCCATAGTACTTCTCAGATCATTTTTTATTAATTTTAATTTGGAGAACGAACGTTCTGATGTAGCTGAAATCACTGGTATAGTAAGAAATAATTTTAAAACTATGGCCACTTCCGGAACACTCGGTATCATGCAATTATTTTGAATAATCAATAATTCAACTAATTCTTTAACATTTAAAATTTCTTCTATATTTTGAAATAACACACTTCTGAATGAAAGCATTTGCTGTACAAATGACAAAAACAAATCCTTTGAATACTGTTAAACTAAAATGTTTGCCAAATGAGCAAGTTCTCTATCTGAATATTAAACACTGTACAATGAACATAAACTGCATTTGTTTCTTTTCACAAATTTGTTTTTGTAAACCATTGTATAAAGTGTTGTTCTCTTTAAATGACTTCATTATGTTGGTGAATCTCGAAAAACTCTCGCTTATGTTCAAACCTTAAAGAATACCACTTGGGTCCAATTCCTCCGTTACATATCGAATAATTATGCTTTATTAATCCTTGAAACGGTGCAAATAATTACACCGCTTCGTAAGTAAAATACCTGTAGTTTACAGTATCATTTCAATCTTTATTTTTACTCACATCTTTACAAATATCATAATAACAAATATATATACATTCTTTATATAACGATTAGTATGGAGTCGTTGGGAATAGATTTAGAATGTGGTTCAATGGCCTAGAGACCCCACGTCCGAGAGGGATGTTCCCTAATAAGTAATAACCCTACACAGTAGATGCGGGTTTCCCAAGCCTTTGCCCAATGTCGGGAGATGTTAATGGGCGTAACTCAGATATAGTATAGGCCTGGAGAGTGGATGGGGATGGGCGTAACTTAAGTGAAGTAGAGGCCCGGAGAGTGAATGGGGAAGGGCGTAACTTAAGTGAAGTAGAGACCCAAAGAGTGGCCTCTATAGTCTATATTTGATTTTTAGACTGTTATTTTTGTCAATTAGTTTTGATAACCAAGAAGAAGACGCAGACAATCCTACTTCAATGACATAAATCAGGAGATGGGCTTCATTTCATACCAACACCTGAAGAAGATAGCGCGTGATTGAGAAATTTGATTAATACGACAAGGCGTTGCCTTTAGAGACTGATGATGAGTTTTGATGATATCTATTTAAATAGTTCCATGATTGACAGAAAATTACCGTTATTAATTTCTTCAGTAATTTCACGGTGACCTCGAAATGAAATATTACATGATGCTTGTAGTAACCGTTACTACGTATTTTGTGTGATAGAAAGTTACACCGATAGTTTCATTGCATTGTAAAAACCGTATATTTTTAAAGAAGCTCGTTGAAAGAAAACATGCATACATAAAGAAACAGAATAAGAACGATATAATATATAAGTAACATAACCTTAATATTACTAATAATCAGAGAGAATACATATATTATAAATGTGCAAGTGTGCAACCAAAGCAATGCTAATATAAATATTATGTCAAAAAGTCTTTTCAGTGCTTGTCCCCAAAAATCAGTGTTCGGAACGTTCACTTAATAATTGAATTCGTTCACGTTGATGTTTAAAGTGTAAAAAAGGAACTCGTTCACGTTCATGTTCATACTTTTTTTAAGAGAACACGTTCACGTTCTTTAAAAAAATGAACGGCGTTCATATATATATATATATATATATATATATATATATATATATATATATATACGAGTATATATGATCACTTATATCATTTATTACTTTGTGTATTAAATCCATACACATAATTAGTTTGATTTTTTAGTGTTAAAATTGAGCATATACATTACACACTTATCAGCAGAATAATTTAATATATAATGAAGTTCGTTTTATGTATCTACCTAAACATATGATAAAATAAGGATTTTTGTTTACCTTCTGAAGCCTAAAATCAACCAGTTTTTATTTTTTAGTCATATAAGTAGATAATAACTTGTAAGGTCAATGCAAAGAGTAGGCAGGATTAGGCACTTGCCTATGGTGGCACTCAGGGGGGCATTTTAGGTACAAATATATATCGGGCCATTTAGACATGGAGGAATAAATCTTAAAGTTTTCAAAATTAAAAGCTAGGAAAGTCAATTTTAAATAAAAATAAAATATTTTTTTAAGTTATCTTATTGTTTTTATTGGAAAATTGTAAAATTATATTTTAGTTATTTTAGTAAAAATGCATTAAGTGCCAACACAATTCAAATTAATTAATTTTAAGAATAGTTTTTAACATGATATTGTATATGTTTTATGTGTACTACAAAATTTTAAAAATAATTTAGTATTGCTACTTAAAATATTTTTTTTAAAACTAGTAGTATAAGAGTAGGGGGCGGTAAAATGCATACTTGCCTATCCTCAAATGTTATCTGGCGTCGGCCCTGATAACATGACATAAAACTTATATCATTTTAAATAATATCTCAAACGGTTACCGGCTAGGATTGTAAAGCAAATTAGACATTAGTAGATATTTGTATGTAATATGTAATGTAATGATATTAAAATGTAATATACAATTATGGAATATTTTTAAAATGCGTAAAAACATACAGATTATTTCTTTTTGTGATTGTATTTTTAAATAATTGTCTTAAAATAAACTAATTTAAATAGTTTAAATAAAATGAAACCAAATTATTATAACTAAATTATATTCTACAAAAATTTATAAATTAAATATAAAAATTAAAAACAAAATTAATTTAAAATTTTTAATTAAAAAATATAATACTCTTATGAAAATAAAATATATATATTAAAAAACAATATATATAACAAAAAAAAAATATATATATGTATATATACAAAGAAAAGATGCAAAGAGTATTTGTATATTATAAGATTGTAACGATTAGTTTCGACCGTAAGTCATCATCAGGTTACAATGAATAATAAAAAACAAAAAGGTATATAAAATAAATATAAAACAAATGAACAAAATACATAGAATATGTAATAAATAATAAGAAACAATCACAAACCGGTGAACATAGTAACATAGATTAAACAAAACACCTAGTAGAAAATTATGTATCATTGTCTAATATGTAATGATAAATGATATTATTTTTAAAATTTGCTTGTATATTTAAAATATTATTAAAACCATTACGTTTAACTTCATTATAAATGATTAATTCTTCCAATACCGAATTTATATATATTTTTTTTTTTTTTGATCGTATAATATTTAAAAAATTTATTAAATTTCTTGTCAAGTTCTGAAAGCAATTAGTTAATATTTAAAGATACTTGCACGATTGCACCCTAGGGTGTGTTACATCTATATAATTTAACAATATTAAACTTTTTTTTTTTTCAATTGCTCAACCCTTCGTATGAAGTTCTATATATTTTGATTATTTTTTAAGAAACAGCCAGTGCAAATAACGGTAAATTTGTATTCATTTTATATCCTTATATCGACAAAATTATTACTTTAAAATTTGATGTATTTGTATTCCAAAATTAAATTTCTAAACAAATGTCGAAGACCAATGTCATGATAAAATACTAAGAAATCGAAAAACACAATTTAATCAACTTTATAAACCTTATAATATACCTATCTGTGTTCTTAAAAAAAAATTAAGTTTTTTACATAGTTTAAAATTATAAATCAAAGCCAATTCAAATTTTTGCGTTCTCGAAATAAAAATGTCAAATAAATATTTAAAACTATTGTCTAATATTTAGATATAATTAAAGTGAAATAAAACCAAATTATTAAATCTAAATTATATTTTACATAAAATTTATAAAAATTATTTGTCTATATATTATAATGCTATTAGCTATTAGGTACTAATAAGTAAAGTTATTCGCACTCTTATTTTATAAATTTTTTTCTCGCAATTTTGAGTAGATTAAACAATATTAAATACTATCTATTCTTTAACTTTGCAACAAATCGTATTACACTGCAAGTATGGATTTCTAAATACTTTGGTTATTTCTTTTTCGAAGAACTAATCACTTTGGAATCCCGTAAGTTTCTTTTCATTTTTCATTCTAATATTAACACAATTATTATATTCAAATTTGATACATTGTCAACAAAAATTTCAATTTCTATTCAAAAGTCTAAAACCAATAACATTATGAAACATTAATTAGTTATCTAGAAAAATCACTTATTCAATTTAATGGGCATTCTCCGACGTCTTTTCAAAATACTGTTGACAATTATAATTACGTAGTTCAAAATTATAAAATAAAAACCATAAATAAATTTCCATGTATTTTTTAAATGAGAATATCAAATAAATGTTAAAAATTCAATGTAATTATTTAAAGGTAATTAAAGTGAAATTAAACCAAATCATTAAATTTAAATTATATTTTATTCAAAATTTATAAAACTTATTTGTCTTGTTAAAAAGCTACCTACTGGACATTTGTAAAGATACTTGCGTTCTTGTCTAATACATTTATGATTAAACAATATTAAATATTACCATTTTTTTCATGTTTTCAAATCTTTGTGACTTTGCATGAAACTGCACTTGGAATTCCAAATATTTTCATTATATTTGAAGGTGCCGCCATTATAGAAACCCGTAAGTTTTTATTTTTTATTTTACACCCCAGTATTAACACATTTATTTCATTCAAATTTGATATTCTATAAAAATATCTAAAACAAAAGTCATTATAAAATATAAAGTAATCTAAAAATATTATTTTCTTAATTTTCTGGGCATCTTCGATATTTTTTATCTCCGATATTAACAATAACATTATTATCACATTCAAATTTAATATGTTGTTATTCAAAATTTCATTTTCTATAAAAATAATGTCATGCAAATAAATAATACAACATAAAATAAAATAAAAATATTATAATATTAATTTTGGGTATTCAATGAAAACTTTTAAAAAAAATGTCATATGGTAGTTTAAAATCATAAGATCAGAATTTTATAAAAGAAATCGTGTTTTCGAAAAAAAATGTCAGTTAAAAGTTAACAATTGTTCACTATTATTTTAATGTAATCATGATAAAATATTACCAAATTATTAAATTTGTATTATTCTCTACGTTTTTCTGTATGATCTTTTTCCCGAAAACTTTTTTCACGAATGGTATTGTTCACGAAAATATTTTTTTTATTTAAAAAAATACCGATATTATACAGTATTGTACCATAACAAGGATATTTATTTTTTGAATACATATATGGATAGATATTGAAAATAAAAACACATGGTAATTAATAAAAATTGAAAAACTTAATATTATAAAAATGAATTTAAAAAATATTATTAAATATTTATACCAACAATTTTGAAAAAAATTAGAGTATAATGTTGTGAGCTATTGTTTTCAAAAAAATTAGCAATTGTCATTCTTCCTTGTATATGGTGTAATCTAAAGTTATTGCTCTTATTCGGTTTAGAAAATACTCGTATAACCATTTCTTTTTTCTAATACAGCTTTTACTCTACCACCAAAACAAATTCTACAATAGCAATCTCTGTATCTCCTTGTTCTTTCGGTATTTCGGTTAGTTCGGAATAATTATCTGGATGATGTTTTCCAACACCAAGGCGGGAACGATTGTGCCAGCCATCGCTTACGTTATTTGTTGTATGGAAGTTATCAAGGACTGCTCCATGTTGATTCCAAATATTTTAAGAGTAACGTGGTGTACGTACGTAGTACGTTTCCCCGACCCCCGATTTTTCTCAATTCTTTTTTACATGTAATTAGTATGATTTTGTATGCTCATACTTTGAATTTGTATGCCACTCGTTTAATCGGAAAAACAATTCTCGTTTTTTAGCTCGAATAGCCGATAGATACGTTTTTGTTCAATTTACAGCTCTAATAGTTAGTTTAGTATTCATTAATTATTGTCTCAAATTGATGTAAACAAATTTTTGTATTTTTACAAACATTGAAAAAAAAATTAGCACAGAACGGCGTATATTAATGATGAAATTAGCCATAAATCGGAGTTGTCGACTTGTTTACGAGTTAATCTGTCTGACTCGAATTTTTGTTGACAATATGTAATTCGCACCGTTCTGTGCTAATTTTTTTTTCAATGTTCAGTTGAACATCTTGAAATTTTTGTGAATTGATATTTTTTCAAGTTGAGGCACAGAATTTTGAGATTGATTTCACTTCTTTATTAACCTCAGAATCAAGGAACTGTTCAACAATGTGCCTTTTCGGCATAGATTTTGGGTATTGATTTCATTTCTTTATTAAGCTCCAAATTTTACTTTTTCAACCTACCCGCACGGTACGACGGATCCACGGAGCGAACGAAAAATGAGACTCACAAAACTGCAATTTTTAGCTCTGTCTTTCTCGCACTCCGCATACAACCAACGCGTGCGAGTGAGAGGTCCGAGCGCCGAGACGAAACTTAATGTATAATAGTCTCGCTATCGGGTCGAGTTGTTGTTTATTTCTGTGCTGTTTCTTCTCGGTGTTTCTTACGCACAGAAAGGAGTCTCTAGCGAGACTCTTCGATTATTGTGTTATTTAATATATTATTATACATTTATAACAACTCTATAGCTACAAAGGTCATAAAATACAAAATATAAACTTTATTAATTTTTTTTCATCATCTTAAAATTTAAACATATTTAGAATTGTTTTATAAAAGTATTTTTATTTGGAGTTTTTCAATGATACCATTGATTATATATTACTATAAATTGCTCACTGCAATATAAAATTTTTTGCGCGATAAATGGTGGGTGCCGCTACGCAGCACTCCGCGCTGTATTTTAGTTATAGCGGGTGCCGCAATAATCGCTAGTGAGGAACTAATCGGCTGTATATTGTTACCACGGTAGATAATTTACCGTTTCTAACCAAGATTTTAATATATACAATTATCTTTAAATAATAACAATGATTATATATAATCAATGATAATAATTATACTGCACGAGGCACAGTTACTTATGACTACGGAATACAGTGTATTTACTATTTAATATTAATATAAAAAATAAAATTTGTTTTATACATAATTTTACGCTACTAGAAATAACGTTCGGTTAAATCATACGTTAATATATTTAATTCTCGTAAGAGACACAAAACATCATTATTTGAAAACCTTAAACGTTCTTTTTTTGCCACAATAATATTAATAAATATAATTTAATAATAAAAATGTGTAATGAGTCAATTAAATAAAAAGATTCCTTATTTCGAAGAATTAAAGTGTAAGGAACACTTTTTTGTATTTAGTAAAGCTTTTACTAACGACACAAATTTACAAAGAATGTAAATGTGTAAAAGGTGAATTCAATTCAAGCTATGCAAGTACCGCAAAAATAAAAATATTTGAAAATGAATAATAATGGTTTTATTATGTTTTAGTGTTTCAAAAATTTGTTCTCTCATAAATAGAAATATAATTCATTTCTTAAACAAGTACATAATAATTTATTTTATTTACTATCCTATTCATACTCTCCCAAAGAAATTTGTGTAAACTGTAAAATGTATCTTTTTTTTTCAAATGTTTGTCGTGACGCTTTACAAATTTATAATACTCTTTCTTTAATATTTATTTAAACATTTTCATTTTATTGCTAAAATAATGTGTTCAGTAAATTCAACTTATTAACTTATTTCATTCCAATCCCGTTTTCCCGCGTAGCAAGTACTTTTGTGTTATCTGTGTTTATAAACAGTAAGGACGATACATGTATGACAACAGTCAACGAAAATAGGTTTTGGTTATCCCAAACATACCTATAAACACTACGGTCGGCTGGCCTCCGGCAATAAAATAATATATTACATTACGTATTATTTTCGCCACCTATCGGTCGTCGATTATCGCAGAACAAATTTTTTATTGCAGTGAGCAATCTATAGGGAATTCAAGCTAAACAGTACGCACTCTTGCAGTAGGAAACAGTACTTTTCAAAGAAGTACTCTGTCCGTGATAACAAACTATGTTATGTGTTTTAATTATAATTATTACTCTGTGGTTTTAATTACAATTAATTTATAATTTATAATGTCTAACCAAAATAAAAATAAATGTATATATTAAACCAATACATGAATATTGCCAAATTTTATAAAAATAATTATATTATTATATTTATTGTCTATACCTGTGTTTTGATAAAGCACTGTTTGGAATTGATTCTAATAATGTTTTAAAAATATCTACTTCAGATATTGTTGATAATATATTTAAATCATGTGGTTTAATGCAACCTGTGTCTAGGTTTATAATTTTGTGCTGCCATTTCTTTTCTAGTAGACCAAACACATTTTATATCTGTTGATGATATTTTTTCAAATTCCAATATGTTTTCTCTAATTAAGTAAATATAATATAAACTATATCTTAGAAATTAAATAATATAGGTAAATATTATACATTTATTTATGTATACTATGTATTAAATAAACACCTTGTGCATTGGATAAGAATTGCTGATATATGCTTACAACAGCCACTCGCTCCAGCCTTACATGAACAAAGAAATTCAACTACCTTTACTTTACAAATAACGTTTTTCTGGTCTTGAAGTTCAATTGTGCCATTTATTTCATGTGGATGACAGTTTATTGCACTTTTTGCAAGCACAATGCATATAAACATATTCTAGTGTTTGTGATACTTTTTATACCACATAAAATAATATGACCTGCATTCACAACTTCCTCTCCTTCTACCACACATCTCGCTCCTGGATGACACTTCAGATAGTTAAACATTTCATGAATACTCAAAAAAGCTTTTTGGTTATCCATTTTATGAAACAAAAAATTTAAATTTTATTCATCCAATCATCCACAAAATCAGAAAGAAACAAATCAAATGAAAACTAATGTATTTACGGACTTCAAAATAACATAGTATATTTCTTATAATCTATGATTGTACCAACCTTTCTAATCTATTATTAGGTTTATTAACTTAAGTAATATATTATTTAATTGTTTATTAAATTTTATCATTCTATAATATTTATATTTAATAGTTTTTAAGAATCAGAAGCCCGAAATACGTATATAAGTAATGTCAGAGTACTTCTTTGAGCCGCCATTTTATATAAATTTTGGCGGGAACTCTTAATTTGAATCGCCAATAGTAATATATAATCAATGATGATACCTATCGTATTTGCGAAATATATCATATTATTTCAACATTTATAACTGTGATATTATTTTATTTATGTATTATATTATAATATTTTGTACATTATTATAGTAGTCATTTATGATAGGTAATTTTATAGTCCAGTCATTGGGGATCCAAAATAGGCGTTACCTTGCAAAAGATACTACAATTTTGAAACTTGGCAGGAAGTTTCGTCTTGGGACCCTGATTAACCAAAAAAAAGTCGCCATCCTTCCGAAGACTGCAAGTGACCGCCATCTTGGATTTAAGAGGAAATTTTATATATTTTTAAATATTAAAAATATTAACTTTACCATAAAAATAGCTTAGTTGAAAAATTTAAGTCGTAAAATTTCCAGTAAGAAAGTTTATGTACATTTTTAGCGTAGGTTTAATAGATAAACAATAAAATCCATCTTACAATGTGGCGCCGCGCGCCATAATAACTGTAAGCGACTTTGTACTTACCCATACAGGTAAAATAGATTCGGGATTTTAGTTTTCGTGAAATCGTCTTTCGGGAAAATGATCATTCGGGAAATCGTACGAGTACCTATTTATATTCAACTCGTACTTTGTATAATATTTATAAATTTATGTGTCTAATTTAATAGCAATTAGTTATTTGTAAAGTTATCCACACTTTTGTCTTATAAATTTTTAATTAAACATTATTAAATATTATCTATCTTTAATTTTCTGACTTTTCATATCGAACTGAAAATATGGATTAAGTACTGAGTATTTGGATTGTTTTTGAAGGTATAAAAATTTAATAAACCGTAAGTTTTTTCACTCTACATCCCAATATAAACAAAATTATCACATTCAAATAAAATATAATATTGTAATGCAAAATTTCAATTTCTATAAAAGTATCTAAATCATATTTCATTATAAAATATTAAGTAATCTAAAATATTATTTTATCAATTTTATGGGTATTCTCGGGTTTCATAAAAAAAAATTGTTTCTAAATTTTATAAATGCTCATGTTATCAAAAGAAAATGTTAAGTAAATTTTGAAACTTACTTTGATTTTAATAATTAAATTTTAATATGTCAATATATTATCTCAACTTCTAAAACTTTCAAACTATATTTATATTAACGTTACTAAACTTATTCGTTTAGTTATAAAAGCTATTTGTTACATGTATATTTAACTGCATTCTCTTTTCATACATATAATATAAACAACATTAAAATCTAATTTTCTTCTTCAAATTTTCCAAGTTAACAACTTTTTATATTATACTGCACTTTTGAAATTTTTCATATTTTTAAGAGTCAAACGGAAATATTTACGGTAAGCTTTCAATCATTTTACATCTTATTATTAATAGTAACAAACCCTCAAATTTGATGTATTGCTATTCATAATTACAAATTCATTTAAGCATATCTATAACCCATATTATTATAAAGTATAAATAAATTTTAAAATTCTAATTTATCAATTTTATGGCATTCTTCGGCATATTTTCAAAAAAAAATTGACAATATTTAAGCAGTTTAAAATAATAAAATCAATAAATAATCTTAATGTCCGTATTGTCGAAATGAAGAATTAAATAAAAGTTGAAGATTGCTTTCAATGTTTCCAATATTACTAAATGGTATTATATCAATATATTTACTCAGTTTTTAAAATTTCCAAAGTATATGTTTTATATGAAAGCTGCAAATTGTATTTGTTTAGTTATACAAGCTAAAAATTGTCATTTCTTCATATCATACTATTCATACTGAACCTTTAAAATGTTAAATATTTTTCATACTTTTTAAACGTTAAACACTCCAGTAATAAGCGGTAAGTTTTATTCATGTTATATCCTACCATTAGCAAATTCATTGCGCTCAAATCTAATGTACCTATTGTCAACAAAAATTACATATTTCATTAGAAATTTATATTTAAAATAATGTTGTGCATTTTGGAATTAAATATTAAAGAAAACCGAAGGTGAAGGTTTGAGGATAACGTTAATCCGGCGGTTTATTATGTTTTAAATTTTGGTTTTTTTTCCTTACTGACAATTCTTTTATTTATTTATGTAATTTACTCGATAATAACAATAATAGCATTTCGAAACTATTGTTACACGTAGTTAACATTACAAAAAAATATAGAAGAATAATAAATTTTTACTTATGATTATATTAGCATATTTATTTTGAATATATATTTACAGTAATTTTTAAAAATTAATACGATTTTAATGAATTTCAATGTAGATTTATTTGTGTAGATGTGCAGTTCTAACTGAGATTTATATGTCAATAAAGTAATGTAGATTAGGTTAGGGAGATTAAAATAAAGTATTGCACCATCCGTCGTAATTCGGTATAAAACATAATATTATGTGCGTGTCACGTTTCATCGAATCATATTTATATAGAAAGACTTCCAAATTCAATCAGCGTATACAGAGAAAATCTTAACATATGTATGTCGTAGTATTTTTAATTTTATATAGCAACAGAATAATAGAAGTAAATTTTTCGTTCACTTTATCTGCATAGCTTTTCCAATCTCCTTTTTTGAAGTTAAAACGTCTACGAAACTGTATGATTGATGTCGTATCTACGGATCTAATTTTACACGAGATTGGTCGGTGTTGTGTTAGTGGGATCAATTTTAGTACCTTTTTGATACACAAGCTGGCTATATTTTTACTTACGAAGATGTTATCTGGATTATATCCTTTCCTACACCTACCACTGTTAAAAAGGATGCAAGTTGAGCATAAAAAATTTGATAAAGCGTATTGACTTCGGCCCAGTTTTCTACCTCAGCACCGTCGTCGTTTGTTTCCCTAAATAGTGCTGTTGCTGTTGAAATCCCTGGCTACGATACTTGTGATGTTATCTCTAAAATTCTCCGGTTCTTCAAACATCAAACAAACACTTGTTTGGGGGCTTAAGTATTAATGTAACTGAGCATTTTCCAATACCGTTAAGATCTCGATGTTATTCTTTTCGGTTTTTTCTCTGATTTGACGGATATATTATTTTTAACAAAAATGGCGCTTCCATATTTATTATGTGGCCGTTCTAAGATCATGTTGTTTATTTCGGGTCTATTGTGTTCTTGTCCTCGATGTGTTTACTGTAAGAGAAGTACTTCGCAACCTTACTCACTTATTATCTCGGCTATAATTTTTTTTTTTTTTTGTAGTGTAAGTCCCTCAATGTTAAGAGACACCAAAGTCAATGCTAGCCCTAGTAAGGGCTGTTTTAGCTGACTGTGTTTGGTAGAATTAGCCAGCGAAGGGAACCTAATTAAATCCTTAAGAAGGCTTTAAAAAGTGTTTCAAAACTCGCTGTTACCAGGAGCATCACGTGACCGTTCCTCGCCCCCACAAATACCAATATGATTAAACAACATTAAATATTCTTTTTTTCAATTTTCCAAACCTTCGTATAACACTGTACGTAAGAAATTCTCAATATTTTAATTATTCTTTAAGATACAACCACTGTAGTTAACAGTAAGTTTTTATTCATTATATATCTTTAAATTTACAAAATTATTCAAATTTGATGTATTTGTAATCCAAAATTAAATTTCTAAACAAATGTCGGAAACCAATTTCGTGATAAAATACTAAAAAATCGACAAATACAATTTAATCAACTTTATAGACATACCTACCTGTTTTCAAAAAAAATTAACAGTTTTTTACATAGTTTAAAATTATAAATCAAAAGCCAATTCAAATTTTTGCGTTCTCGAAATAAAAATATCAAATATATATTGAAAATTATTGTCATGTATTTAGACATAATTAAAGTGAAATAAAACCAAATTATTAAATTTAAATTATATTTTATACAAAATTTATAAAAATTATTTGTCTATATATAATGTTATAACTATTACTGTTTTCGCCTAAACCGATCCTACAATAATTTGGCGGTTGTCGGCTTAGACTCGTGGTGTATATATATATATATATATATATATATATATATATATATATATATATAGGAATAGGTAACTCGATATATAACAAAAATGGGCCAATAGGCACTACAGAAAATATATTATTTAGCGTCGAAGATACAACAAGTAATTATAAAAAAAAAACGGGCGCCCATATATATATATATATATATATCAGAGAACGAATAAAAATGGTAATAATAATAATAATAATAATAATAATAATAACTATAATACGAGTAATGACAATAATAATTAATATAAACAAGAAAACAAGAAAAGTGCGTTACGTTGCCCTTAACGCCGTTGATAGTGGACCGTCGAATTATCGCCAGCTGATTGACGTTGTTCGGTCGTTGCACACATATGCCGATTACGGAATCGCGCCCGTAATAAATGATATTGGCGGTCGCGACGTACGTAATAATAAAATATGCCGCGTACGCATTAATAATTATTTTCGCGTTGGCATAAAATAATTGCCGTGTACGTAGGGTTGCCATATTTGACTAGAGTCTCGTCGGGACGTTTTTTTGTGATTAGCCGTAGAAATGTGATGCTTTATATCAGTTTTACCTCCGTGAGTAACGGATAAAAAACAATTACAAATAGCACAAAGAGCTTCTTCATCCGTACGCCCTTCTTTTATAAAACTCCACTCCTTCGTGTAGTCATCTGAAAAATGGCACTTTCTTTTTGCAGACATTTTTGTAGATTTATTTAAAATTACGCACTTACACAAAAGAAAAAATCGTACCACACGTCGTCGAGTAAATAAAGCGACTGGCTGACTGACTGAATCCTACGTTACTAATAAATACCATGAATCGATAACATTAACGATTGCGATAACGACTTAATTGGATTCTAAAGTCCGCACCACGAGAGAACGCATATGGCTATCGGAGCGCTTCGGAGCACGCCGGTTTCGTCAGAAATTAACAAGTTGAAAAAAAAATCTTTTTTGTTTGGGATTCATGAATCGGGACATTTTAGTCTTTTGTCGGGACGTCGGGACAGAGAGCTCAATATCGGTGACAGTCCCGATATATCGGGACGGATGGCAACCCTACGTGTACGTAATAAAACTCGTGATTCTCGAGTAGGTAGGTACACGAAAAACACGGCCGGTTGCCAATGCACCCCGGCACTAAAAAAGATACGAAAGATTCGTCGCACACGAAATAATAAAAAAAAACACGTCGGATCTCGGACGAAACGCACCGCCGATATCGACTTCGCCGAAAACCGGCGACGAAGTGTCTTCTAAAAAACGCGTCGGATCGCGGACGAAACGCACCGCCGCGATCGACTACAAGGAAAATCGGCGCCGGAGTGACTACCCACCAGAGGCGAACGCAGGTAGGGGTTTTGGGGGTTCAAACCCCCTCCGAAATGTCTAAGAAAATTTGAAAGTTAAGTTGCGATATATATGTAAGATTATATATAGTACTTAATAATTTTACATTTTTTTCAAAAACCCACCCCGAAATTTTTTCCTGCGTTCGCCCCTGCTACCCACTACCAGAGAACATTAGAGAAGCGAAACTCGATCAGCTGATTGAGTTTTTGGAGAATTTAACTAGATGTATAACTGCAGTGGCGGCCCAAGTGTGTGACAGTCGAGGAGCACAAATTATTTATGAGTACCACCCACCTACCCATTAAATGTCCTGGACCCAGTGTCGTATTTAGGAATTTGTCGCCCCCGGGGGCAACAAAAAAATAACGCCCCATTCGTAGTTTTGAAAAGGTAATAAGCAAAAAAAAACAAAAAAAAAAAAAAAAAGGTTATTTACTTTAATTTGCACTCCACACAAAATTTTTGCGCTAAGTTTCGACGTTGACAAAAAAAATTACGACAATAAATTAGTCGTAAACCATAGCCACATTAGAAATAAATACTTTATAATAATTTTTATTTTATACTAAAATCGTACTGCCCCTGACAAACATACTTCATAAATCATACGGTAACGGGAGTTAATTTTAGAATGGTTTTTACCAACAATTATTTGCCTATGAAATTTAGATCACAGTACTTTTAATAAAAAGAAATAAACATCGATATTAATGACTAAAATACACCATACAACCGTAGTGTTAACATACGAGTATACGACAGTGTTAACGGCTTGTAAATGCATACTATTATTAACATTTTATGTGGCATAAAGTATATTTGTAAAACTATAATTGTATGTCACACTTATTAATTATAATATAGAGACCCTGCACCACCGACCACCCACCCACCCCCTTTTAGAACCGGAGCAGTCGCTCCTTACTACGTCTTACTACGGACCGCCCCTACAATAAGCTGGAAAACTCTAAACGGAAATTGACCATGAACATAGAACCGGAGAATTGATTACGGGAATATAGAAACGGAGAAGTGATGGTATAGGCTCTCTGTGATTGGTCGGCCAATTAACGGTCTGTTTATACTGGCATTTTTTCGCGCTGTTTTTATATGATATTATGATAACAATGAAAATGTTATCAAATATTTATGTTTTCTAATCACTGATGTTGTATGTTTTGAACCACTAAAATTTCAAGGTCATAGACACTGTTTACCGTAAACTGTAGAGTTTCGTAGGCCTGCTACTACTCGGGTCGGGGGCAGTTGTCCGAAAATTATAACAGATATGAGATCGAAAATGGCGGCGTCGAATTCGTACCAACATAACATTTTCAAAAATTTAAAGACCAATGGTTTTTTTCCTTTTGTATGTGTACTGTTTTGCTATATGATAAAAGTTATATTATGATATTAACAGAGGATAATAATTATATTTATTTATGTTATAGTCTATAGAGTATTTGGAATTTTGTAGTGTGTTGTGAAACGTAAATATAATTTTGTTAGCAATGGTGGTTGGCAGTACTTTGTCGAGTTCAAACCTTTATCAATCTCAAATCTGTTATCATTTTCGGGCAACTGCCATTGACCGTACTACTCACGTAATTTCGGACGCGGTACAAAACAACCGAACACGACCACGGTCGGTGACGAAAAGGCGACGAGGAGCCGGCGGCGAGGCGATGGACTTTTATATAAAAGTCCACGATTGCCGGCGGACCGGTTCTTCGCGATAGCGAGTTATCGTTTACCCCGCCAATTCCGAACAATTACTAATATGTTAAGTTATTCGCACTCTTATTTTATACATATATAAAAATACAATTTTTTTTTCTCGCAATTTTGAGTAGATTAAACAGTATTAAATACTAACTATTCTTTAACTTTGCAACAAATCGTATTACACTGCAAGTATGAATTTCCAAATAATTTGGTTATTTCTTTTTTGAAGATATAACCAAATTGGAATCCCGTAAGTTTCTTTTCATTTTCCATCCTAATATTAACACAATTATTATATTCAAATTTGATGCATTGTCAACAAAAATTTCAATTTCTGTAAACAAAGTCTAAAACCAATAACATTATGAAACATTAATTAGTTTTCTAGAAAAATCACTTATTCAATTTAATGGGCATTCTCCGACGTCTTTTCAAAATACTGTTGACAATTAATTACGTAGTTCAAAATTATAAAATAAAAACCATAAATAAATTTCCATGTTTTTTTAAAATGAGAATGTCAAATAAATGTTAAAAATTCAATGTAATTATTTAAAGGTAATTAAAGTGAAATTAAACCAAATCATTAAATTTAAATTTTTTTTTTAATTCAAAATTTATAAAACTTATTTGCCTTGTTAAAAAGCTACCTACTGGACATTTGTAAAGATACTTGCGTTCTTGTCTAATACATTTATGATTAAACAATATTAAATATTACCATTTCTTTTCATGTTTTCAAATCTTTGTGACTTTGCATGAAACTGCACTTGGAATTCCAAATATTTTCATTATATTTGAAGGTGCCACCGTTATAGAAATCCGTAAGTTTTTATTTTTTATTTTACACCCCAGTATTAACACATTTTGTGTATTTCATTCAAATTTGATATTCTATAAAAATATCTAAAACAAAAGTCATTATAAAATATAAAGTAATCTAAAAATATTATTTTTTTAATTTTCTGGGCACTCCGATATTTTTTCTAATTTCGATAATAAATTATATAGTTTACAATCATAGGTACAAACCAAAAAATTAATCAAATTTTTGTGTTTTTAAAATGAAAATGCCAATAAAATGTTAAAAATTGATTGTTATCATTTAAATGTAATTATAATGAACAAGAACCAAATTAATGAAATCAATTTTATACACTATTTATAAAACTTGTGTGCCTAAAAAAAAAAATGTGTTATTTGTAAAATTATCTACACTCTTTTCTTACACATTTATAATTAAACATTATTAAATATTATCTTTCTTTAAATTTCTGACTCTTCATATAGTGAATTACTAAGTATTTGGATTGTTTTTGAAGGTACATTTAATTCAGAAAACGGTAAGTTTTTTTACTCTTCAGCGAAATATAAACAAAATTATCACATCCAAATTTAATATATTGTAATGCAAAATTTCAATTTGTATAAAAAATATTTAAATTATATTTCATTATAAAGCACTGAGTAATCTAAAATATTATTATATAAAATCAAAACTTATCCCAACGTTCGTGTTTTCGAAATGAAAATGTTAAGTTAATATTAAAATTATTTTAATTGTTCTTATCTAACTAAATTGAAATAATGCCAATATATTATCTCAAATTATAAGATGTTCCAACTATATTTTATATGAATGTTACAAAACTTATTAGTTCAGTTATAAAAGCTCTTTGTTATTTGTATAGTATAACTGAACACTCATCTCTTACATATACTAATAGTATAAACAATATTGAATACAATTTTTTTCATCAAATTTTCTAAAATGTCTACCCTTCATACCATACTACACGTTTGGAATTTTCAATATATATTTATTATTTTTTAAGAGTTAGGAAGTGAAAATAGCAGTAAGTTTTCATTTGTTTTATATCCTATTATTTGGAATTCCATTATTGTCACACTATCGACGCTCAACTGATAATCTTTCAAAAATGCCCTCAAGCTATGCGTGCAACGCAGTGGCGGATCTACTTGGGGGGATACGGGGGTCATATCCTCTTCCCCGTGAGCAAAAAAAAAAAATGTTTGCCATAGAGCACAGACTTCAATACTTCACATACAATATATACATTATACATACATATTTTTATAGCCCCCCCCCCATGAAAAAATCCTAGATCCGCCACTGTGCAACGTTACGATTATGAAAAATATTATTGATCACACTGAAATTAAATTATAACAGTTCCTTAAATTTAATTTATTTTACAACACAATGCGGTATAAAACCGATATCACTAAAATATTTACAATATATAAATACTTAAACAATGGTCATAAATGGTCGACTAACAAATAATTTACCTTTAGTACCAGCGGTCAGCAAATTGTTGTTACACGCGTGACTGCCACGGAATCTGTAAAATATAAAGGTCAAATAGTACACAATTTGGTGGGACGTGATCCCAGCGACGTAAAGATTGCTGACCAACAGTGGCGCAACCAGGGGGGTTTGTAACAGGTTTGGGGTTTACAACCCCCCCCCCCCCGAAATCTTTTTTTCTTTCATTACTTGTAAAATGTAGAAATCATGGCTTAAATAATAAAATAGTTTGTTGCATGTGTGTGATACTTTTGCCTACTGAAAAAAGTTAAAATAATTTGGTTTTTTTTTGTGTACAATTTAGGTAAGTTATTTTGCATATAAATAAACATTTGTGTATAATATTCATATTTAAATATCAATTTGAAGTTGTTACCCTCGTGTTATTAGTGGACTGTATAGGATAGTACTTTTATGAATAAATACAAATTGGTTTAACAATATTTTGGAGGTTTACTGTATTTCACGCGCGGCGGTCGACAGTTTTACACGTTTGCGTAAAGACGTTCACTTACGTACTGAAGTGCCTTACTGAGCCATTACATACGATTAACAAGAGTCGGTTCCGATATGAGAGAAAAGAGATAGTACATTTTAAGATAAACGATAATATAAAATACAATATAACATCAGAACAATAATATACGCGTCAACATTCTGCCCGCCTTGAAAAATTAGAATATTAATACAAAAAAAAAAAAATAACAAAACAAAATAAACATTTACCTACATGTATATAGATTTAAATAATTTTTCAACAAAAAATTTAAATATAAATAAATTCAATAACAGAAATGAAATACAAACAAATAAGTAATATTAGGTAAATAATTGGAAACTGGAATAATTTTTTTTTTAATAATACGAATATAATTTGAAATTTAGGGAATATTACTCTAGAAGGGAAGTGGGCACAACTTACGAACCGTTATTTTTAATTCCTTCCCTCGAACCAATATGCTTGCTACTCGAATAGTGCTGTTGTCGCCTGCGTGGACTTGTACTACTCGACCCATTGACCACAACATAGGAGGAATACCATCTTCCTTGACTAGCACTATTGTTCCGATCTTTAAAGGAGGACCTTTGTGGCTTTGTTGGACAGCCACTTTTTACGAGTTTGGAGTTGGGCTAAATACTCCTGCTCCCATCGCTTCCAAAGTATTTGGGTTAACTGGGTTACACTTTGCCAACGTTTTAGGCGATTTTCCGGTATATCGGTTAAATCCGGTTCTGGCAACGAGCATGCAGGTACACCAATAAGAAAATGAGCGGGTGTTAATGACGTCGTATCAGAGGGATCATAGGAACAAGGAGTTAATGGGCGCGAATTAATGACAGCTTCTATTCTAATCAAGATTGTGTTCAATTCGTCATAAGTCAAATGTGACTCTCCTAAAACTATATAAATGAGTTTTAATAGACTTTACTGAAGCCTCCCATAGACCACGAAAATGGGGTGAACGATGGGGAATAAAATGCCACTTTATGCCCTCTGTTGTTAAAGCACTATACATCTGGTTTAGATGCTCATTTGAATGAAATACATTTTTTAACTCTTGCAATTTTTTATTAGCTCCGACAAAATTTGTGGCGTTATCGCTATAAATATCGGAACATACCCCGCGACGACCAATAAAACGTTTTAAGGCGTTTAGAAAAGCTTCCGTGGTTAGATCAATAACTAGTTCAATATGAACAGCGCGGGTACTAAAGCATACAAAAACGCATATGTAGCCATTTAATACAGTGGCATTTCGTCGTAGACTAGTTTTTATCGAAATAGGGCCAGCATAATCCACGCCACATTTAGTGAACAGTCGAGTAGGCTCTAAACGCTCAACAGGTAAGTTTGACATTATGGGCTCCATTATTGTTGGTCGAGTTCGAAAACATTGCACACATGTATGGAAAATATGCCGAGCTGCATTTCGTCCGCCGATAATCCAATATTTAGTGCGAGGTGCGACTACTAGCTAACATCACTTGCGGACCCGCATGTAATAATCTATCGTACTCGTTTCTTAATATCAACTTGGCAATAGTACTCTTCTCGGCTATTAAAATAGGCTGTCGGTGCAATATACCAAAATGCGTTGCATTTTGAATACGGCCACCTACTCTAATAATTCCGTTTTCCAAGAATGGTTGTAGATTTTGTAATTTACTTTTTATTATTAAAATGTTATTTATTATTATTGATTAAATTACTTATTTCGTTGGACCAATATAAAGACTGAATTTTTTTAATTACAACAAGTTCGGCTTCTCGCAACTCCGCAGGTAGTATTGGACCCACAATCTTAAGTTTTTTAATTAAACAGTTTTTAAAACGAAAACAATACGAAAAAATACGGATGAGCTTGTTTCGTCATCATCTATTACTGACTGTGTTAAAAATGAAGCTGTTTTTTTCTTATCTCTTTCTTCTAGTAATCCGATCGATATTAACTTGCAGTTTGTTTTTTACCAATTTTTACTATTTTCGGTTAACCAGTGTGGTCCATGCCACCATATAGTACTGTTTAGAATCTCCTTTGAGCTGCAGCCTCGACAAATGACGTACGCAGGATTGTCAGTATTTCCAACATGATGCCATTAATTTATTGAGGTCAGATCCTGAATTTCTCCCACTCGGTGTGCGACAAAGGTCTGCCAACGTGTAGATGGAGAAGTTACCCAAGCTAATACAATTGAAGAATCTGACCAAAAATAACGTCTTTGAATTTTTAAATCCAGTTTTGGTATTACTTTGTCGTACAGTCTGGCTAATATTACTTCTGCACAATTCTAAACGAGGGAGTGATATTACTTTTAAAGGAGCGACTATAGACTTTGCACACAATAAACGCGAGGTACAGCTGCCATTTTTCTTTGTAACGCGTATGTATAGACACATTGGCGTAGCCAGGGGGGCTAATGGGGCTGCAGCCCCCGAAATGAATAGATAATCAGTTTTTTAGTGGGTACCGTCTATACATATTAATAATTAACATATAAATTACTTAATTATCAGCCTCAACCCAAACCCCCAAAAAAAAAATCCTGGCTACACCACTGTATAGACAAACCCCTTGTGCAGCTAAACTTGCATCAGCGAAACCATGAACTTCTATGGAGTTCTCGTTTTCTGTACATACAAAACGAGGTATAAATAATTCTTGTAAATTTTTCAATTCCTGCATATATTTTTACCATCCATCGTTCATCTCAAGAGGTACTGGTTGGTCCCAATCAATTTTTCTCAATCAAAATTCCACATTTCTTAATAGTAAAATCAACTAAATACCATTTAAAACGAATAAAGAGAAATCGAAAGCAGTTGTTGAGTAAGAGAGACAAATATATACCTAGGGGATATCATGGAAGAAAAAACTAATAACATAATAATATTTTATAATAATAACAACATTTTATGTCTATGATAGTCATTGATATTTGATCATAGACATATAAATATATGGACCGCGCTTAGAGAGAGAAATCGAAAGCAGTTGTTGAGTAAGAGAGACAAATAAATAACGTGGGGATACAGCGGCGGATTAAGCAATTTGCCGCCCACAAGCAGAAGGAAATTTGCCGCCCCTTCATTTTCATAAGCTTTTTTCTAACCAGCAAAATGCATTATTTAGCAAAATATATTATTATTTATTATTAAAAAAGTTTTCTTTGCCGCCCCTAAAATTTCGCCGCTCCAATCACCTGCTTGTTCTGCTTGTAGGGAAACCTGACGCTGTGGGGATATCATGGAAGAAAAAACTAATAACATAATAATATTTTATAATAATAATAACATTTAATATTTGATTATTTGATATTTGATAGTATGATTTATAAAATAAATATTGCCATTTTGTATAATATATATTATTTTATGATTTAAAAGTTTAAAAAGTCGCGAGTCGCGGGGTGTTGCGGATATCGTTTAAGTCAATTACTTGGATAAAGATTTTAGAGTTTTGTTTTTATTATAAATTTGAAAGTAATGATAAATCATTGCATTCGATAAAACAATTCTGAGCGGAGCTTCGGTGTAATACACTTTGTCGAAAAATTTGAGAATTATAATTTATAAATAAGTAAATAATTTTATTTCGGTAGTTTTTGAATTATATTTTTAGGTGCTTTTGAAAAAATCGAAAAATGACCTCTCTAAAGTACCAACTAGATGCGATTTGCTGCTGGAAACAAACTGTGACCGAAGAGATCAGAGCACTCCTTCTGGTCGAAAATCTATACACAGGATAGAAAAAAAAATAAACATCATACAACACTGTAAAATTTAAAAGTTTAAAAGTAATGTGGAAATTGGAACAAGGTAATAAATTACATAAACTACACAAATGGTATTTAATTTATCGTTTTTTAATGTAATAAATTTTTGATTTTTAAAATGTACCGTTTTTGTTAAAATAGATCTTATACGTTCTTTGGGCTGACTTATTTCCTTAATAAAATGATGTAGTCGCACTGTAAAATAAGTTTTAAAAGTTAGATGGCTTATTTCATATTTGTAGTAAGTGGTTATTAAGTGGTGATTGGTTTAATATGTGATCAGATATACTGTTAAACATTTTATAAATTTCTATTAATGATGTTGCTTTTATAATTAAATAATTAATTGGATTATTATGAAAGCTTGATCATTTATGTTGATATGATTTAAAAATGTGTTCAGCTGTTTTGCAGAGTATATATTTTGCATATATTTATATGTCTATGGATATGATTATCTGCCAAAAAATTGTATGATAGTCCTTGGATAAATAAATTCATGTAGTGTTTATTCCAAGATATCCCCTAGTAGTTTCTTTCTCTCTCGCACTACAATATTTCGTTGATTGATGGACTGGAGGTGAGGAAAGCGCAGTCCATATATTTATATGTCTATGGTTATAACTATACATTTAATATAAAATAAAATAATCACAATTTATAATATATTTCATAGTATAATATTTTATTACAAATAGATAATAAAAAAATTTAAAATCCCACGTATATCTTACTAAATGTTTGGTTTAGTCAATGAATATGAGGCCTCCTGATGTAATTACGAGGCCCGCTTGGCGGTGCGACGCACCGCCTGCACCGGCGGTAGTTGCGCCACTGTACGGTACCTATTTCCATATAATTTATATTTTAATTTAAATGTGGACGGGTCCGTAACAGTTATTATTATTACTATTATTGTTATTGTTATTGTTATTATTATTATTATAATTATTATTTGCGCCATCACCGGCCTTACTGGTTTATTAATATGGTTTCGTTGATGACTCGTGTTTTGGCCGGTGCCGATTATACCAGAGACTGGAACCGAACAGAAAAAAACCGGTTCCGAACCCTAAAAACCCTTAAAATATTTAGAACCGGAACCAATATTAAATATTTTAAGAGAACCTAAACCGGAACCTGAACCCTTATTTTAAAATGTGTTACGGGACGACAACCTCCTGGTGTCGAACCGTCACGTAAATAATAAACTCCGTGTTGTGTTTGGTACTACGTGTCGTTTATTACTATACATGTATAAAAATATACACAATCGGGAGATCCGGGTCGGTGTTGGGCAGCGGGCTTAAATAAGCGGCATGACCCAGACCGATGGTCCCGAGGCGGTCGGCGTGACCGTTTCTCTACTATTACAATAGATGGGAGATTTTGTGGTGATGTACAAAGGTATGGTTATTAACAATTGTGGGGAGTAGCGGGCGCTCCGTCCAGACGGCCCGCTGAAATCAGTGGCGTGTTCGGACGGTGCACGGACCCAGGGCGGTGATACTTAAATAAGTGACCGTGGGGATGGTGGTGGCCCTGAAAAGGACCGTTTTAGGTGGTGGCCCTGAAAAGGGCCGTTTTAGGTGGTGGCCCAGAAAGGGGCTGCTTTGTGGTCGGGTGCGTTCGATTCGTCCCGGTGCGCTGGTCCGTGGGTGCTATGGACGTGTCGTACTCGATCCGGTCGGTGTCGCCTTCCTTCGTCGATACGATCGCCGCGGGTGATAGTCTCGGTTTCGCTGCTGGCACTCGGGACTATAGGCGGCTGGGGTATCGCCTTCCTTCGTCAGCGCGGTCACCGCGTGTGGTTGATACGGGGTTTCGTCGCCGGCTCTCGGGAACTACAGGCGGCCGGTATCGCCCTCGTCCGTATACACGGTCACGGCGTATGCTGGTTACGGCGTCGTCGTCGTCGGCAAACGGCGAGTGTATAAGCCGTGTAGGTGATACGGTCGCCGCGGGTGCTGGTGCTGCGTCTTGATCGTGGTCGTCGATATACTGGCCGCTGCGTCTTGATCGTATTCGTCGATGTGCTGGCTCCGGGATTTCTTCTGTTCAATCTGGTATTTTGATACTGGTTGATTGAAGAGTTGAAGATGGAGTGTCTTGTGTGGCTTTGCTTTGCTTTGGAGGGATGGCTATGCCTTTTCCTATACCAGGCTTGCGCCTCTACTAGGGGATGGAAGTGAAGGACTGTCAGTTAGTTAGTCGGTCTGCCCAAGTTAATGGGTACGGTTTGGGTAAGTGTTTGGTTGTCGGTAGGGAGTGCGTTTTTCCAAGGAGGCGGATGTGTTTGTGGTCGAAAAAGGAGTTTTTGTAGAACATCGTTTTGGATTGATTTTGAATTGATTCTTGAATGGATTTAAAATTTGTCGATTTTCGAAGGACCGAATTTTTGACGATAGTAGGTAACCCCGTTATCGTACGGATGCCGATGTTCTGGACGGATTCAATGCGTTTTCAGTGTGAGCGACCAATGAAAGGCACCCAAGAGGATCCTGCATAAGTAAGGATGGGGGATACGTAAAGTTAGGTTACACATATATGATTAAATACAAGTAATATTAAATGTTACCTTTTTTTCAATTGTCCAACCTTTCGTATAAAACTACATTTTAAATTTTTAATTATTTTTTAAGGACTAACCAATGGAAATAACCGTAAGTTTTTATTCATTTTATAACCTTATATTGACAAAATTATTTCATTAAAATTTGAGATATTGTAACTCAAATTTTTAATTTTTACAAAAAATGTCAAAAACCAATGTCATTATAATATACTAAGCAATCAAAAAATACTATTTAATCAACATTTTATAGGAAATCTTGGCCGTCTTTACAAAAAATGTTAAATATAATTGAAGTATTTTAAAATTATAAAATAAAAACTTATTTAAATATTCGTGTTTTCAAACTGAAAATGTCAAATGAATGACAAAACTCGTTTTCTAGTATATTGAAATAATTAAAGTGAAATAATAGCAAATTATTATATTAAAATTATATTTTATACAAAATGTATAAAAAAAATTGTCCATTTACAAAAGCTATTAGTTATATGTAAAGTTATTTGCAAACTTATTTATAAATATTTTATCAAAATGTTCGTTGTCTTCTAACGAAAATTCCTTTTTTACGTAATGCTTTGTCAATTATTAATTATGATATAATTTGTTTAAATGAAACATGACTAAATAATAAGGTACTTGATGCGGAACTTGGTTTTACAAACTTTAATTTTTATAGAGGTGATCGTAATTTAAATTAGGAATGTCTCGTGGTGGGGGTGTATTAATTGCAGTAAATAAGAAAATAATTTGTCATTTATTAAATGTCCCTGTTTCTGTTGGATTCCAACAAATATTTATAAAACTTACAATCAATAATATAAAGATAATATTAGGCTGTGTTTACATACTTCCTAATGCAATTATTGAAATGTATTCAAACCATTGTGATGCAATTGAGTCTTTATTCTTTAATTTTT
The DNA here is from genome assembly GCA_032441835.1 of Slavum lentiscoides. Taxonomy (NCBI): domain Eukaryota; kingdom Metazoa; phylum Arthropoda; class Insecta; order Hemiptera; family Aphididae; genus Slavum; species Slavum lentiscoides. Next base: position 15,934,366 of record CM063706.1, on the reverse strand, counting down.
CTGATCACTATTTTATAATAACTGGTAATTTCAATTTAAATAATTTTGATTGGTCTGTTAACCCAAATATTCAGCATCATATATCGGGTAGCATGTTATTTAATTGTTATATTAATTTCTTAAATTTAAAGCAAAGTAACTTTATTCAAAATCACGTAGGTCGTACTCTAGACTGCATATTTCTTACTTCTGATGTGGAAATTATTTCTCTTAATCATTGTTTGACTCACTTGTACCGACAGTTGATAATTATTACCCTCCTTTAGAACTATTTATAAAATTTACAAATCCCTCTGGATATAATAATAATGAGTCTCCACTTATATACAACTTTAAAAATTGTAACTTTGATGAAATTTCTCTTTTTCTTTCTAATATTGATTTTAAACTTAACCTTAATAACATTTTACCTTTTGATACTTTATTAGATAAGTTCTATGAAATCATTTATCATTCTTTTTCACTTTTTGTGCTTAGAACAAAAACATATGTTGATTTTTCTCCTATGTGGGCTAATACTGAGCTTAAAAATCTAATTATTGCAAAAAAATGTGCTCATAAAAAAATATAAACTTTTTCCTTCAAGTGAAAATTATATTCAATTTTCCAATCTTCGCAAATAATGTAAACATTTAAGTTTTATCTCCCATTCCCAATTTATCTCTAACATCGAAAACAGTATACAATTTAATATAAAGTTTTTCAGGAATTATGTTAATTCTCTAAAGAAAGTAAATCATATTGTACCGGATTACGTTAAATATAATAATTCATCATCATCTAATTTATCTGAAACTGTCCATTTATTCGCTGATTAGTTTTCTAGTGTTTATGTCAATGACTCAATAAATGATAATAGTGTAACTCAGACTTCTACCATTGCTTCTAATAATAATAATAATGTCAATTTGAGCTCTTGGACAATTAAATATAATGAAATTTATGAATCATTAGCTGCCTCAAATACCCATTAAGGGACTAGGCCTGATGGTATACCATCGATGTTCCTGAAATCCTGTCGATAAGCACTAGTGAAGCCATTATATCTTATCTTTAATAAGTCTCTAAGTCTAGGTTATTTTCCAGATGTTTGAAAAACATCTTTTGTTACACCAGTTCATAAGTCTGGTGACAACCATAATGTTTCTAATTATAGGCCAATTAGCAAGATATCTTTTATTCCTAAAATATAAAAAACTAACAGCAATTATGTCGCCTTATATTAACATAAACCAGCATGGTTTCAGACCCAAAATGTCGATTTCTACAAATTTACTACTTTATCAATCTAAAATTCTTGAAGCTCTTAATGATCATGCTCAAATAGATTCAATCCATACTGGTTTTCAAAAGGCGTTTGATAAAGTAAACCATAAACTACTTTAAAAAAAATTATTTGCATTTGGTATCCATGGAAATTTGTTTAATTGGATAAAGTCACATTTAATTTCTCGTTCACAGACTGTGAAAGTGTCATATTTCTGATTATTTCATAGTTACTTCTGGGGTTCCCCAAGGATCACATCTAGGGCCCCTTTTATTCATATTATTTATAAATGATTTAGCTTCTATTATTGATAGCTCAGTAAATATTCTTCTTTTCGCTGATGATGCTAAATTATTTTTCACTATTAAATCTCCTGCGGACTCATTAATTTTACAGTCAAATTTAAACAAATTAGTAACTTGGTGCTGTTAAAATTACCTTCCACTAAATATTGATAAATGTAATGTTATTACTTTTTCTCACCTAAAAAATGTTATGACTTATAATTAAAGAATTGATAATTGTTCTATCACGCGTGTTACTTCTATAAGGGATCTAGGAGTTATTATTGAATCTAATATGTCATTTTCAGTACATATTAAAAGTTAATTAAAAAAGTATTTAAGATGTTAGGATTTATACTTAGGAATACGAGTAATTTTAAAAATATTAATTCATTTAAAACGTTATATTTTTCTCTTGTCAGATATCATCTTGAGTTTGGCTCTATCGTCTGGTCACCAACTTATTCTTCATATAAAGATGTCATCGATAATGTTCAATATAAATTTTTAAAGTTATTATGTTATAAATTAAATATGCTTATTTCAAGAGACTCGTATAATATCCGAATCTCCCGGCTAGGGTTTAATCTTTGTAAATTAAGGAGAAATGTTGCTGACATTATGTTAATATATGATTTATTAAATGACTATACTGATTCCCCTTTATTACTTTCTATGATTTATTTTAATATACCCAATCGCCTGTTTAAAGAAATCTAAATTATTTTTTGTTCTATTTTATAAAAACAACTATAGTTCCGCTTCATTTTTTCCTAGAGCTTTATAATTAGCCAACCTCATTACTGATCATGTAGATTTTTTTTACATGTCACGAAATATATTTAAACGAAGTGTATATTCAGCTTTGAGTCTAGTTGTTATTTGAATCTATACTATTATTAGTTATGTTTATTTTTTATATTAATCATTATTTATTATTAGTATTATTTTTATTGTCTATTTTGCATACTATTACCACTTCTTTTTCTATTCTCAATATTGTTTTTCTTATTTTAGCTTTCGTTTTATGTTATACTCATAGGCGGAAATGGGGGGGCTTAGGGGAGCTAAGCCCCCCAAATATTTTATAATTTGTATCTATTATGGATATTTGACTGATTATGACTGATGTTAAAAATGTTAGTATCCCAGAAAATTTAATAGATTTTCGCCTATGGTTATACTTATTACTTATGATATTTTGTTTAAGTTAAGAATTTACTGTACTACTACTTATTGTGGTGAACGTTGATTTACCTCTCGACGTGCACGCACACAAAAAAAAACACACACACATACTCAAAATACAATAAAGATTCAAAGAAATTCAATTTTATTTAAACACGTAAAATTAGTCGTTCGTCGAAGAATTGCACACACCGCGGCTGCTCACGGGCTCTTCTTTTCTTCGGCGTTATATTTTACTTTTATATACTCGTAATATATATTTTTGCTGTCTCAGCTTATTAGCTTCATTGACCTATTTAATTTTTAGACACTTGATATTTTAAAAGCATAAACAATATTTTATCCACACATACAACATTATTTTTACTGTGTATTTTGCATACTATTATCACTTCTTTTTCTATTCTCAATATTGTTTTTCTTACTTTAGCATAGTTTTATGTTATACTTATTACTTCTGATATTTTGTTTAAGTTAAGAATTTACTGTACTACTACTTATACAGGGTTTTGACCAGTTTACAATAAATAAATAAATACATATCTGAAGAAATAATTTTTTTTTTAAATTTTGCTTCGATTAAACAATATTATACGAGTATATTATCTTTTTTCAAATTTCTAACCTTTCGTATGAAATTGCACGTATTCATTTCTAAATGCTTTTGTTATTTATTTATTTATTTTTATTTTATTATATTTTTTTGAAGGTATAAACAGTGAAAACTCCAGTATGTTTTTATTCATTTCGCATCCTATTAATAACAATATTATTATATTCAAATTTGGTATTTATTAATTAATCCGAAATTTACTTATTAATTCAAAATCAATTTCTATAAAAACTGTCAAAGATCAGTTACATTCTAAAATCATTATCATCATTATATATAATAAAACTAAGTTAATAAAATGTGCGTGCCGATAAAACTTAAAAAGGAGTCCCGGCACGATAAAGGGACTTATATAGTGTGATAGCCCTTTATCCCCCCTCGAACAAGAAAGTTCCCGTTTTAACCTAAAGGCCGTGTTTTTAAAGAAAGGGCTTTTGCAACCCTTCAACTTGGAAATTGTGTAGTGGCGCCATCTGTTGTCGAGTATTGTGTAGTGGCGCCATCTGTTGTCGATTATTTGGGTTGCATTTCGAAAGGCGCTGCGAGCAATTAAATTACATTTGTTACTATAATAAAGTTATTAAATTTTGTGTATTTATATAGCAGTAGTGGAGTTAAAGCGACATAATTTTAGTTTTTCAAATTAGTTCTGAAAACATTTTTAAATTTAAGTTTTTAAATTTCGCGCCTTTACTACGTATGCTACAGCTGCAGAACCTATTGTTACCATAACATTTTGCTGTGAAGCCACCGTAACATGTGTAACATTCGTGTAACATCATCTCCGGATGATGTTACACGAAATACGGGGACCGACAAGTTTCACAGATCTCAGGACCATTGACGGCTACCTATGCCAGACGTACAGAGAAGTATGTCAACGCTTAGGATTATTGGAAAACGATAACCACTGGGAATTAACACTACAAGAAGCCACACTCACAGCTTCAGCTGAACAAATTCGAGAGTTATTCGCCATAATTCTAACAACATATAACCCATTAAACCCAAAACAGCTATGGGACTCTTTCAAAAGGAGTATGAGTCATGATATATTGTACCAAATCTGAAAAACTAATCCAGAACTGACTATAGAATTCAATGACGACATCTTCAATGAAACACTAATTCGCTTAGAAGATAAATGTTTAGCAATAAATAACCAGGCCTTAGTAGAACTTGGAATGCCAGAACCACAAAGAAATGCTTTCAGTATGCTAAACTACGAAATTACAAAGGAAAAAAGCTACAACGTCAATGAACTACTTGAATACATTGCTCACAACAAACCACTCCTCAATGACAATCAAAAAAAAGTATTAACGGTGGTATTATTTACTTGGACGCACCAGGAGGCACCGGTAAAACGTTTCTAATAAATCTAATACTGGCGGAAATACGTGCTAAAAAACACATCGCACTGGCACTAGCATCATCCGGCATTGCAGCCACACTTATGGAAGGAGGACGAACTGCCCATTTTGCCTTACAACTACCGTTGAATATAGCCGAACAACAATTCCCGGTATGTAAAATCTCAGGAAAATCTGGACGGGGTCAACTTCTAAAACAAGCTAAAATTATCTTCTGGGATGAATGCAACATGGCCCATAAAAAATCACTAGAAGCCATGGACAGAACATTACAAGAATTGCAAAAAAACTCTGAAATAATGGGAGGAGCTCTACTCATACTCTCAGGAGATTTTCGACAAACACTTCCAGTTATTCCCAAGTCAACACCAGCAGACGAGATCAATGCATGCTTAAAAAAGTCACATCTCTGGCCACAAGTACAAATACTGCAATTAACAAAAAACATGAGAGTTGAATTATCAAAAGATGAAACAACAGCACATTTTGCTAAAATACTTTTACAAATAGGCGAAGGTACATATCCTACTGACCGAGCGACCGGCCTCATCGAACTCAATAGTGATTTCTGTAACAAAGCCACTACTGAAAACGAACTAATCGACAAAATTTATCCAAATATTATTCAGAACTATACCAACATAGTGTGGTTATTTCAAAGAGCAATTTTGGCCACTAAAAATAATATTGTTGACGATATCAATTTTAATATTCTAAAGAAAATACCTGGTGAAGAGAAAATATATAAATCGATCGACACAATGGTATCCATTGAAGAAAGTTTCAACTTCCCTACTGAAGTTCTAAACACTTTACAAGTACCAGGAATGCCATTACACTGCCTTCGTCTGAAAATTGGATCTCCAATCATACTACTCAGAAATCTCAACTCCCCAAAACTATGTAATGGAACGAGGATGATCGTAAAACAGCTATCGAATAATATCATTGAAGCTGAACTTATTTCTGGAAAGAACAAAGGACACACAGTACTTATACCTAGAATACCACTGATCTCTTCTGAATTACCATTTCAATTTAAAAGATTGCAGTATCCAGTTAAATTAGCCTTTAGTTTTACAATCAACAAAGCGCAAGGGCAAACTTTAAAATATTGTGGCATCAACCTCAAAGAATTCTGTTTCTCTCACGGTCAGCTATATGTAGCTTGCTCAAGAGTAGGAAATTCGAAAAATTTATATATATATATATACCCCGGAGAATAAAATGAAAAATGTTGTTTAAAAACAAGTAGTGTAAATAATGAGAAAATGTTTTCAATAAATTTTTTTGCTTTTTACGTTATAGTTTAATTTTTATTTCAACTACCACGTAATCTCATATCAACTCTCGAGCAAATAATATTAAAATATTTACTATCCCATTTTCTGGCTATTTTTCGAAATCTTTACAAAAAAAAATGTGGACAATTACTTACGTAGTTCAAAATTATAAAATCAAAAACTTAAATAAATTTCCCTGTTTTCGGAATGCAATGTTAAGTAAATGTTAGAAATTGTTTGCTATTATTTTAATGTAATTAAAGTAATTAAATGTTATTAAATTTAAAATGTGTTTCATATAAAATTTATAAATCATACTCATCTAATGTCTAGTTAATGAGCTATTAATTATCTGTGCAGTTATTTACTGTAGATGTGTGGCACTCCCTAGGAGAGAGAGAGCTTTTTAATGTCACTAACTGTGGGGTTTTAAAGGATAACTTCGTGATATTACTTATATTTACTTTTATTGAATTAATCACTATTTTACTTAAACAAAAATGTAAGATACTTAAATATACTAAAAGGGTGAGTTGTAGAATAAGTTATAAGATGCTCTGACGGAAATGTACATGATGCTCTGACAATGGCCTTTCTACATACTGCCGACCACCAAGTCCGTGTGTAACCGGCGAGCCCGTAGTGGCATGGAATTCGCCTGGTCAGCACACTCCATGGCTCGCTCGGTCACGTAGGCCAGTATTCACAATTCAACTACGTAATATAAAATATAAAATATATCCAATATAAAATACCATAATGTTATACGGGGTGTATACAACATACCCCCAGCGTTACATTGGTACAGTCTCTGCACCTTACTAATCTACATTTTCAAAAGCAAAATAAATCTAAATTTACACCAGTTTAAAAATAAAATATCTTAAGCTTATGACAAAGAGTTTAAAAAAAAAAAAACTTACACATACTTTAAGTCATAAATACTTATAGGTACCTACCAACTAAGGGTTTTCGTTAAAACTATCTACCACATCTGGCTTATACATTTTTACCGTTTTTTCCTTGAACTTATATGCTAGTATACTAATGGCTAACATAAAACTGATAATGAATAGGTATAATATAGTTACCTGAAATTCTATTTTAAATATGAACAGTTAATCAGAAGGCTTATGTCTAAGTTCAGCTAATTTGAATGCCTTATGTGCTCGGTAATTTACATCCTTAACTAGGTTTACATCTGTGAATTTTTTTGGTTCTAAAGATTTAAGAATTCCCTCTAACAAAGATATTAAACTGAATTTTGAATCCTCTGGCACAATGTCTAGCCTAACATCCCTTTCTGTTTTGGTCGTTGATACAAAAACAGAATAATCTGTATGTATTTCACAAGAGACAACCTGCCCACTCCTGAGATCCTAACTCTCATGGATTTTTGAGGCTCTGAACAAGTAATCATGCATAAATCGGGCTGAGTATAAAATATCCACGAATTTTCCAGTGACAATCTATGCCTAATCCGTGCATCGATCGTTAGAAATTTTATTTGACAATCCTCATTAGGAGATCTTTGGCTGACAAACTGTGATAACTCACATGATTCAATTTTCCCACGATGGTGTATTGGATTACCTTTACACTTTAATAGTGGACGATGATCTGTATACATCTGAAATTTCCTTCCCAGGAGGTACGGTCGAAAGTTCTTAATGGACGACACTATGCTCAATAATTCTTTTTTCGGTTGTACTATACGCTTGCTCGGCCTTATTCAAAGTTCGAGACGCATATACTAATGGGTGATCTTTTCCTGGATTTCCTTGGGATTGAACGCTACTAATGGCAAACTGGCTGGTATCTGTAGTCAGAGTGAAGGGTTGCTTGAAATTAAGATACTGGAGTACTGGAGCGGTTATCAATTTGTCTATTAAATTCCTAAACGCTGCTTGACATTCGGCCGTCCATTCGAAAGGTGTATCTTTCTTCAAAAGTCGTGTTAACGGCTTAGCGATATCACTAAAATTTTCTATAAATCTCTGGTAGTATCCTGTGAGCCTGTTGCGGCGAAATTTTACTGGTTCGGATGTCCTAGTTTAGGTATTTAAAAACGTAAAACAACGGCATTTAGATAAATAAATATTTTTTTTTATTCGCATTTCGGGCGAGACGACTCGGTACCTTTACATTATATTATTTTTCCGAGGCGGTTGCGATCGACGTACTACACACTACACGTACCCGGGCTAGCCGGTCAGAAGCCTGCTATTGCATGACCATAATGAGCGTACGATAACGTCATAACGACGAGCATATAAATATCACTACATATATACGAGAAGCGTAACCAAAGCCGCCCGCCTTGAAACAATGTTTTCGATTAAATAATAAAGTAACAATTAATATAATAATATAGTAGTACGGAATACAAAATACAAAATATGAATAACGAATTTGAACGATATAAAAAATAAAAATACAAAGTTATAAAATCTTAGTAATGATAATCGTAAAAAGATCCAATTAATACAGTTATTATAAAATATCAATAAGAAATAATAAAAAATAAAAATAAATAAATAAATAATTATCGCGATTTACCAAATTTTCTATACACACAGTTATAATTTACCACATTACAATAAATCTACAGAGATATACACATATAATTTATATAAGAAAAATTATTCGCAATTACCATCGAAAGGTAATGGACTCAAATTTCTTACGGCCCGAGAATACTCACCAACCATTATTTTAATCACTGCAGTTCGAATGACCCCATCACCACCACGATTGACTGACGTTACTCGACCGATTTTCCATTGTAGTGACGGCTTGTTTTCTTCTCGAATGACCACGATTGTTCCAACCTTCAATTTCGGCCCCTTTTCTGCAACCCATTTTTTTCTTTCTTGCAACTGATTCAGATACTCTTGACTCCAACGTTTCCACAACATCTGAGAAAAATGACGAATTCGGCGCCAACGATCTAGTCAGTTAGCGGGCATTATACTTTCGTCTTGTTCCGGTACTGCCAGAAGAGATTCTCCAATAAGGAAGTGACCTGGAGTAAGATATGTTAGATCGGAAGGATCAGGAGATATTTCGGTTAAAGGGCGAGAATTTAGGCAAGCTTCAGCACGTGTAAATATAGTACATAATTCCTCGTAAGACAAATGTGATTCACCTAACACTCTACGAATTAAGCTCTTCATAGACTTTACAGCCGATTCCCACAGACCACCGAAGTGCGGTGAACGGAGAGGAATAAAACGCCACTCAATACCCTCTTGAGATAATTTCTGCTGTACTAAGTTTTGATGTTCTTCGGATTGGAATAGCGCATAAACGTCTTTTAAATGCCGATTTGCCCCGACAAAATTTGTTGCATTATCAGAATAGATAATAGACGATTTTCCTCTTCTATCAAAAAATCGATTCAAAGCGTTTAAAAACGATTTCGTACTCAAATCCACGACAACTTTAATGTGAACAGCTTTTGTAGCAAAGCACACAAAAATACACGCGTAACATTTCACAATAGAAGCTTTTCTTCGCAAACTATCTTTAATTAATAACGGACCCGCGAAGTCGATACCACATATTTTAAATGGACGTGATGGACTTACACGTTCCTTAGGAAGATCTCTCATTATCGGTTGAACAAATAACGGTTTCTGTCTGAAGCAAACTAAACACTTGTGTACTGTTAATCGAGCAATATTTCGCGCTTTTAATGGCCAATAACGTAATCGTATTAATGCTAAAGTTGCTTGAGGCCCACCATGCATACATTTTATATGCTCGCGTTCAAATAACAATCTCGTATACGCACTATCGCTAGGAAGAATTATAGGTTGACTGAAATCGTGTATCTGCGTATCGACAATTTTATTATTTATAACGATTGACCTTGGTATTATTATATTATTTAATAAATGTAAGTTTTTCCGATATTCCTTCCACGTTTGACGAATGTTCATAGGAAGCGGATCATCCCACGCTAAATTCACGTGCCAAAGATTCTGCATTATTATTTCAGCAGGAACAATAACTGGTCCCAGCAATCCTAATGGGTCGAAAATCGTACTAATATCGGATAAAATTTTTCGTTTTGTTAAGTAAGCGTCGCGGTCATCTGTAAATTCACGAACTTGAAAATGAAATGCATCGGTATTGGCGTTCCAATATAATCCGAGTATTTTCGTTACCTTGTTACCTAGATTTTTAGTATTATTCGTTTCATTATCGATTGGTATCGTATTTTCGTCAACACCGATTAAGCTGGGGTCATTACTCATTAGCCGACCATTTACCGAGTTCAAGTCCGGCTCGTTTTAACGTCGCGATAAGATCCACACGTAATCGCATCGTCTTTATTCATTGCGCCGCCCAGATAATCGTCCATGTAAAAATTATTTCGAATTGACTCGCAAGCTTCCGGATATTTATCAAATTCGTCGAATAATAATTTTTCTAAGCACGCTGTTGCCAAAAAGGATGCCGGTACACATCCGTATGTAACCGTTTTAAGTCGAAAAATCTGGATTGGCACTGTTAAATCTTTACGCCAGAAAATTCTTTGAAAGTCTCGATGTCGATCGGATAACCATATTTGTCGATACATTTTTTTAATATCGGTGGTAAATGCAAACCTGTACGTACGGAAACGTAGTAATATATATACCAATTCGTCTTGAATGACTGGTCCCTTTAACAAAATGTCATTCAAGCTAAAACCCGATTCGGTTTTACAAGACGCATCGAAAACGACCCGCAACTTCGTTGTCGTGCTATTTTCATTTCGTACAGCGTGGTGAGGTAAATAACACATATTACCATCGTTTTCTAATTCCGTGTCATCAATTCTTTCCATGTGATCCAACTTCTCGTATTCTTCCATAAATTTAGAATATTCCAATTTCAATTTAGGATCTTTCTGAAATCGCCTTTCCAGTGATAAGAAACGTCGCATAGCAATATCGTAAGAACGACCCAATTTTAACACATTTTCGTTGAAACGCCCGGTTTCATCCCGCATTACTGTGCGAAGAAAATGATTTTTACAAGCTTTTTTTTCTGTCGTATACGTAATTTTTGAGTCATATTCTTCTAGACGCCAAAATTTCGCGATCGCGTCCTCCAACCGTGACATTGTTTCTTCTTCCGATACGCAATATACCGAATTTATAGAACGATCTGCAAACGGCGTTTCTTTGTGTATGAATCCGGACACCACCCATCCGAACTCGGTATTTTGAAATATCGGTCCCGATTCGGTTGGTTTTCACTGACCCGAACGTAACGACTGGAAAAAATGACTAGCTCCTAACAACAAATCGATTTTTTCCGGAACCTTGAATGAAGTATCGTCCGATACTAAACAATTATTTTCGATTATTTTCGATGGCATCAGACCCGTAATTTTTGGCACGACCAAACACTCGATAGATAATTTAAACGGATTGTACAGCGATTTTATGGATATGATTACGGATGAAGTAATCGTTTGCGGTGTATTTCCTATACCCATTGCACAATGATAAATACGTTTTTTTCTTAATCTTAAACTTTGTACCATATTTTCAGTGATTAGATTGCATTGTGACCCCGAGTCTAATAACATACGACAACACCGGGAATCGCCACCATCGCTATCGCTCAGTATATTTACTATAGCTGTCGCCAGTAATACTTGTCCACGCATTTGTAAAGAGGAGGCGTGTGCACTTATCGATGTAGTTGACTGCGATACGATATTTTGTTCTGTTGCCTTCGCTCGCAGTGTTATCGTCGGCACCTTTGATTATTGCATTTCGTGATGGAATATGCAATAAAATATTATGCGGCCTTGAACATTTTACGCAATATCGACTACTACATTGCCTATCTGGGTGTTTCCGTAAACAAATTCGACATTTTAATTCGTTTACTTTTTTTATTCTCTCGGTTACGGTTAATGAAATTAATGTCGGACAACGATAAATAGTGTGCGGCAATGCACATAAATAACATTTTATTCCGGACGCGACAACGAGTGACGTTAAACGATTATTCTGAATTTTTCTGTTTTGACCTGCTGCTCCTATTGAGCACGTATCAATTATTTTCGCCGTTTCTATGGCCTCTAATACCTTGAAACGTGTCTCTGAAAACTGCGTCAAATCTTCAATTAATGGTATTTCTTCTTTAATCGCACTGCTTTCCCATTCACATAAAGTATTTTTATCCAGCTTCGTTAATATTAAATGAACTAAAAGAGGACCCCACTCAGTAGGCTTCTGTCCCAAAGTTTTTAACGCTCTCATGTGACCGAAAAGTGTCAGTAAAATTACGTAATTTTGCTGCCGAGTCATTGATCAATGGGTCCAGATCGAAAATCGCTTTTACGTGCGTTTGAACCAAAATCTTCGGATTATTATATCGATTAACCAATATTTTCCACGCTACTTCGTAGTTCTTTTCCGTGGTTTCTAAGCACTTTATGCAATTCAATGCATCTTCCGCTAATGCTGAACGTAAATAAAAAAATTTCTGTATTGATGATAAATTTTGATTTACGTGAATTAAAGCCGAGAAAGTATCAAAAAAAGAAGACCACTCTTGGTAGTTACCGTTGAAAACCGGAATATTTAAAGCTGCAAGTTTAACAGGCACTGCAGATATTCGATTTGACATTACATTCTGATTATTCTGTTCAGAATCGTCTCTGGTAGTCATTATGCTACTATTTACGTTTGATGATAACATCTTTTTGGCTTGCGCCATCACTCTAAAATATACATTTTCGAAGTCGTCTCGATATTTCATTTGCTCTTCTACATCTTTATCGTCTGTTATTTCCATCGCCGATTGAACCTGCTCAAATTCGTTCCATACTTCTTCAATTTTCTCTTTCCTGATCTCGAGTTGTACTAAATCCACATTTTCCCCCTGTATATACGTTTGAAATCTTGTGACGGCTGCTTTGAGTTGACCTCGTCGATTAATTAAGTTCGCTCGCTCAGTCATTTTAGAAGAAAGCCGTAAATCTAAGAATTTCCATCCGATTGTGATATAATATTGACAATTATCTATAACCTTTGTCTCATCAGACCGATTTTGTCTTTATGTTTCTTGTACGTCTATACACGTTATATTTTCGAACTTTTGGAAATTCCTAACGATTTACGATTTAGTAGATTTTATTTCAGGAATTATGGATTTTATGAAATGTAAGTTTGGAGAATCTCTTACCTTTTAAAGATGTAGATTTCGGATTTTCGTGTCAATCAAATTACGTAATATAGAATATAAAATATAAAATATAAAATATATCCAATATAAAATACTTAAAATATAAAATGTTACACGGGTTGTATACAACATTGTCTTACCTTATACATTAATTTTGGCGTTGGGAAAGTAGCGTCCCCATCGCCCAATATACTACAGTTCATTGCAATAGCTCTACTCTGACCTTAATTGGTTGGGGTAGCCTGGTCCTCCAGGTTGGGGGATGGATGCAGGGCTAACGACCCTACTCCGAAAAAAAATACTGTTCAGGACTTATACATAAACCCTCGGAATAGATTAAATGGAAAAAACACTGGAAATAGGAAATTTGACTTTTTTATTGGTACCTGGGATGTACGGACTTTGTACAAACCAAGAACGGTTACGGATTTAGTTAAGGAAGTAGAGAGATATGAAACAGAGTACGTAGCACTTCAAGAAGTGAGATGGGATTATTCTGCAACAACCAAAATATCAAAAACAACAATTTTCAGTGGCAAGTGTGAACAAAATCACCATTTAGAAACCAGTTCCGCTGTACATGAATCTATCATACATGCAGTAAGAGAATTTAAGGATATCAACCCTAGAATATCTACCATAATCTTAAGAATTTATAATATGAGTGTAGTTCTAATAAATGTCCACGCACCAACAGATAAAAAAAATGAAGAAGAAAAGGAGTTATTTTAAGCACTACTGGAAGACGTTTATGAGTCTGTTAAAGAAGACATTAATACCAGTGGCGTCATTTCAGTTTTCGAAAGGGGAAGCAAAAAATTTAACCGGCCCATTTAACTATTTCCCACTTCTTACATTTAGCTCAATACGATTTCTGTTTTACATAATTCTGATATTTTCGTTATCATGGGCACGAATCGCCCGATATTTAATTTTTAATTTTTTGTAAAGGTGGGGAGGATGAAATTTATTACTTTGTCAGCTATAATAAATGTATCATAAGTTACTATATAGTCGTGACATGTTAGAAATGACGTTTTGTGACCAGTTCTGAGCAGCATGTTCAGTTTTTTTATATATGTTACAGCTATATATATATATATATATTCGCATATATATATACAGCGAAGGCTTGACGATACATTCGCAACGGAATTGCAAATTTTACCGTCTACCATTGTAAATGAGAGTTTGTAGTTACCAGTGACTTCTTTACCATTGATAAGAAAGTGAAATGGCGAAAGGTTTTCTTCTTGTTCTTTAATTTCTTCGACTTCTTTTCGAGTTACTTCGGCAGTTTCATGTAGAAATTGAATTTTTATGGGGCGGCAATATTGCGTTGACGATGGTCGTGGACTTTTCCAAACAATATTTTTTTAATTAGATTTTTGTCAACTGTCGACTAGAGTTCCAGTAGAACAAATGAAATAAAAAATATACTGGCGTCATCGTCAGTACCGCACTTTCCGTCATTAAATTTTTGTTTATAACTACTGTGTCCCGATGTCCCGTCGCACCCCCATTTACAAATCAAAATAAAATCGCTTACTTTCTCAGATGGGAGGCTTTTGATAACTTCGGATTGAGTCAATAATATTCGGTAAAGAGTATGGTCTAATAATCCTTGAAGTGAGACTGAAGCTTTGCTTTCGGTTATTGTTAATGTCGAATCGTCAGGTTAACATTTTTTTTGGCTTTCAGTACGTTTCCATAATACGGATATAATTTGCAATCTTTTGCTTGACTTGTTTGCGAAAGTATCTGATACTGACTTTTTGAGAGTCTACATTCAATAATTAATGAAAGTGCCTCGTCATCAGAAAGTCGTTGTTCTTGAATACTTTTTAATGATTTTCAATACTTGGTAGGTTTTGATGGACTGCCAAACGTGATATCCTTTAAAACATGTGCCACATCTAAATTCTCCTCTGCTCTCAAGCTCATCCTCGTTGCATGTGCCAGTTCTTTGCTGCTTCTCTCCTTTCGAATGTCCTCTGTTTTTCTGCGTTTTGTTCTCTCGCTTGCATCGGAGAAGGTGACTGAAGGACGACCACCACGGCCCTGGCTGTTCGATTCTGAGGAGGGTTCCAACACCTGCACCTGTTCATCAGCCGAGATGACAAACTGTTTCAACCAATCTTCGAATTTTTTCAGGAATTTTCCTTCTGTGCGAGAAACTTCCTGCCACTTCATGTCGATTTTTTTTACATTAGAGTGTATAGCTGTTTTGTTTTTTTTCAGTCAACACAAAATTACTATTTGATTTACGGCTCATTACTTCTTCAACATTAGTATATATTTTACTGATTTTATCACGAAATTGACCTCTTAATAAGTAAAAAAGTTCCTCCCTCGTCAAGTCACGTTTATTACCTGAATCTAAAATACAAATATGTATCATGGAAAATGTATGAATGCATTATAAAATGTAAACACAGAAAATTCCTAATTTTTTGAAAAACTTCATAAAAAATCATACTAAAAATAAAGAAGCAGCTAAAAGCAAAAATTCTTTATTTTTTTTAACAATAGGTGTCTAATAAACAAGCCCGAACCAATTTCATCGTGGGACACAGTGGACCTTTTTTTAATCCATCAACAAATATTATTTTTCAAGTACGATTAATTATGATTTTCGGTATTGATTGTGATTAAAAAGTTATTTTAAATTATTTTAACTACTGATAACGTATTTTCATTTTACATACCTTCCTGTGTCTCAGCCATGTTGCAGAATTAAAATCTAATTGTTTTCCACTTTTTAATTCTCTTTTAGTTGGATGGTTTTCCAGTAGCTGTTGCGCGCACGTTGCTACACGTTCAACTACTACATTCGAAGTGAAAATTCTAGCTACGTGTAGTTACCTGTTTCGTTTAGTTCCCGGAATTAGATGATCCTAATGGGCCTCTAACAAATCGCGTACGAAAAATGATATTGAGTAAACAATTATTTTTATAGTTTTGGCCAGTTTTATTTGATTTTATACCACTGTGCGTCGCCGCCGTCTTGTTCCCGAGCCGACCTCCCCCGAACGTCAGTGACGGAGAGGCGCTCGCCCATGCGTTCCCGAATTCTCCATAGCAGAAGTCTCAGCGGCAGTTGATCGGTTCAAGTGGCGTGACAGGGCACCGGAACCAGACGGTATACCGATCCGGGTTTGGGGCGTTGTCCACGCGACTGGGTCGACGAGATTGTTGGGCGCGTTCAACGCCTGCCTGAGGAGTGGAACCTTCCCCGGCCGCTGGAAGCGAGCCCACCTCTCACTTCTCAGCAAACCAGGAAAGCCCGAGGGGTTCCATCTTCGTATCGACCGCTGTGTCTCCTCGATGATGTGGGGAAGATCCTAGAGTCGTTGCTGGTGAGTCGGATGGAGGCTCACATGTCCGGAACGGGAATCGAACTGTCCGACAGGCAGTATGGTTTCCGGAAAGGACGATTGACCGACGACGCCCTACGCGCGCCTAGCGGGCGCGCGTGGCGCTCGTCGAGTGGCGTTGGCGGTGAGCCTCGACATTCGCAACGCATTCAACTCGGTCGGATGGGAAGTGATATGCGCAGCACTTGTTCGTATGGATTCCCCGCCATTCATACGGCAAATCATCGAGTCGTATCTAAGCGGGTGGATTCTGCACCTGTGCGACGACGTCCACAGAGAGCCGATTACAATGGAGAGCGTTGTTGGCAGCAATAACTGGACGACCCTCGGAGACTTCAGGTCCGTTGAGCGAACCATCGTTAAGTGTTCCTTAACTGAGGGCCCGAACGATGTAGGAATGGGCCGGGAGGGTCGCGCGCTGGGACCCTCCCGTTGGCAATGGACGGGATTGGACCAGAACGCTGATCCCTTCCGTGCTTCTCGACCAGTAGGTAACGAGGACGCGTGGTGAAATGACGTTCCACCTCTCTTAGCTGCTATCGGAACACGGTTGTTTCAACCGGTTCCTGAACCGGATCAATCGTGCTCCGGCAGACGGGTGTTCCCACTGCGGTGGGGCACCCGGCTCGTATAGTGAGGAGGAGGATGACGCGTATCACACTCTAGTGCGCTACGAGGCGTTTGAGAGTGCACGAGACGACCTGGTCAAGGTGATCGGTAGTTTCGTGCCCCGTGATCTCGTTGCCCGCATGCTGGAGTCTCCGGCAAAGTGGGATGCGGTGGCCCAATTTGCTTCGACTGTAATGACGGCCAAGGAGGTGGCGAAGCGCGAGAAGCAGTCGCTGTAGGGGATCGCTCCATCGTGACGTAGAGGTGGCCAGAGGGCGGCCCGTGGTCGTCGGTTGCTATAGGGGGGCAGGATTTTTTGTAAGGGGAGAAACTGTAGCGCAGCAACCTTCAGTTCCTTCCCCATTTTCAGTTGTCGTGTGACAAAACATGTAAGGGGTGTCTTGGATTGTCTGACCATTCACCCCGATTGGAAGTTTATATGTATACAAAACAAATGATGACGACCCACTTACCTAACCTAACATATGATGGGATGGTCCTAGAGACCGATAATACCCCCAAAAAAAAAAATTGTATACATTTATTATTAAACAATATTAAGTATTATCTTTTTTTCATATACCCAAATCTTCGTATAAAACTGCACATACAGAATTTTATCATTTTGATTATTTTTGAAGGTACAAACAACTTAGAAGCTCGTAAGTTTATATTCATTTTACATCTTACTACGTAATACTACCCCAATTATTATATACGATTATTATATATTGCAATCCAAAATTTCAATTTTTATAAAAAGCATCTAAATCCAATATCATTATAAAACATAAAGTTTTCTATAAATTTATAAAAACCTTTATGGATTAAACTACTATTATTATTGTTGTTTTCCAAACTAATCCTGCTGCCAATTGTGGTATGACGTATCGGAGATAGAAGCTGCAACGATTCCAAAACGTTAGGCCACAATAATTAGCACTATGGTTATTTACTAAAAACACAACAATAAAAATGAAATAATTAAAATTATTTATTCATCAATTTTTTCGGTAATCTTCAATGTTTTATCAAAAAATGTTAATCAATCAATGATGTAGTTTAAAATCATAAAATTAAAATCTTATTTAAATTTTCATATTTTTGATATAATATTGTCAATTAACTGTTAAAATTTGTTTGCCATTACTTTAATGTAATTATAATGAAATAGAATCAAATTATAAAATTTTAATTCTATTTTACGTAATATTTTAAAACTTACGTTATCTACACTCTCGCCTTATACATTTATGATTAAACATTATACATTTTTTTTTTTTTAAATTTCCGTTTCTTCATATGAAACTACAAGTACAGAATTCTAAATATTTACATAATTTTTGAAGGTTTATCCAAAATAGAAAACCGTAAGTTTATATTTACTTTACATCCTAATATAAACAAAATTATTACATTCAAATTTATTATATTGTAATCAATTACAATTTCTATAGAAAAATATCTAAACCATGGTTTATTATAAAATATTAAGTAATCTAAAAATATTATTTCATCAATTTTATGGGCATTTTCCAATGTTTTTCCAAAAAAAAATGTTTAATTAATTCCGTAGTTTAAAATTGTAAAATCAGAAACTTATTTAAATGTTCGTGTTTTCGTAATAAAACGTTAAATAAATGTTGAAAATTGTTTTAATTGTTCTAATCTAACTAATCGAAATAATACTAATATATTTTCTCAGTTTTTAAATGTCACAACTAAATTGTCTATGAAAGTTACACATTTTATTTATTTAGTTATATAAAAGCTCTTTGTTATTCGTATAATTAACTGCATTCTCTTTTCATACATGTAATACGAAGAACATTAAACCTAATTTTTTTCTTCAAATATTCCAAAATGTCAACCATTCGTATCATACTGCACGTTTGGAATTTTAAATATATTTCTTATTTTTCAAGAGTTAAACGGTAAAAGCAGTAAGTTTTCATTCATATCCTATTATTTGTAAAATCATTATACTGTAGCGTTATTGACTCTCAACCGGTAATCGGTTGAGTACGCCCTGACGCTATGGATGCAATGTTACTTACAATATTATGAAAAGTATTACCATTATTGATTATATATAATATTATGTATAATCAATGGTATTACTGACAACATTGAACTTAAATTATAACAGTTCTTCTTTTTTATTTTATTTTACAAAACTATGCGGCATAAAACCAATATCACTAAAAGATTTACAATACCTATATACAAAGCCTTTTAATTTGTTTATTAATTAATTCATTTAATTTGTTAAGTTATATAAAACTCTTTGCTATTCATATAGTTAACTGCATTATGTTTTCATACATGAAATACAAACAACATTAAACCTAATTTTTTTCTTCAAATTTTCCAAAATGTCAACCCTTCGTATCATATTGCACGTTTGGAATTTTAAATTTATTTTTTATTTTTTAAGTGTTAGAAAATATAAACAACAGTAAATTTTCATTCATTTCATATTCTATTATTTGCAAAATGATTACCTTTGCGCTATCTACGCTCAACCGGTAGTCGGACGAGTATACCCTCACGCTATACATGTAGTGTTACAATTATGAAAAGTATTAATGACCTTATTAGGAAATTATAAAGATATATATATATATATATACATTATACATATATTATATATACATACAATATATGTACCTATATATATATTGTAAATCTTTCAGTGATATTGGTTTATGCCCCATAGTTTTGTAAAATAATAGAAATATAAGGAACTGTAATAAATATATTTATATATACTTAAACAATAAACATAAATGGTCGACCAACAAATAATTTACTTCTAAAAATTCTACTTTATCAATTTTGTGACTTTCTTCGATGTCTTTTCAAAAAAATTTTGACAATATTTTCTTAGTTAAAAATTATAAAATCAGTCAATAATCTAAACGTTCGCAAGTTAAAAATTGTTGTCAATGGTTCCAATATTGCTAAATTGATATAATACCAATATATTTATTCGTCATTTAAAATTTCCAAACTATATATTTTTTGAAAGTTGCAAATTTTATTTGTTTAATTGTAAAAGCTATTTATTATTTTTGTAGTTAATAGGACTCTGTACTCATACATAATATACTCGTATAATAAACTATATTAAATCTAATTAATTTCATCAAATTTTCATTTCTTCGTATTATACTGCACGTTGAAATGTTAAATATTTTAATTATTTTTAAGTGTTAATCTATAATTAAAGCAGTTAGTTTAATTTATTTTATATTATACCACTAGCAAATTTATTGCTTTTAAATTTAACATATTGTCAACAAAATTACAAATTCTAAAATTCTATTAAGAAATTTTAAAGTCTACTTCGTTATACAATTTTAAATAATTTATAATTATAATTTTACTAATTAAATCTGCATTCTCTCCGAGGTCTTTTTTAAACAAATTTGAAAATTATTTTAAAAGGTTTGAATTACATAAAAGCAAAATAATTTCATACTTTCATGTTTTCGGAACGAAAATTTCAAACAAATGACATAAATTGTATTCCATTGCTTTTATATAATTGAATTGAAATAAAACAATAAAATTGCTCAACATTTTATATTTCCAATAATAATTATTCTTTGTATAAAATATAATATAATATAAAATAATACAATATAATATATATATATATATATATATATAAGTTATATAATATGAAGACTTATTTTATTTTATTATTATTTATTTGTTTAGTCGCATACAAATAAAATTAAACAATTTTAACTTTTAAGTCATATTTTAATACAATGTACATTTTCTTTTAATTTTTCAGTATTAAGGGTTTGAACCAATAAATGAATTTAAATATTTATTTTAAGGTATTCGGCATTTAAAATGTCAAATATTAATAATTGTATGCCATTGTTTTAATCTATTGAAAGTTAAATAATACATTTACTTTAACTAAATAAAACTAATTAGACGGTTAATATGATTTTGTTTTTGCACGCTGCTATAACATGTTATATAAATATGACTATTAACTAATATACAAATTGTTTGCAAAATAATTCAATTACATTATATATAGTATTTAAATTTAAATTAATTACCGTCGATTTGAAATGATTATATGTCAAATGTCAATTATTGTGAAAAATACATAAAAATTGGCTAAAACCTCTAGTATCGATTGATGTAAACTCTATAGACCATAAGTAAGATGTTTTTGCTACTGGTGGATAGTTACAATCCAGTAGCCATAGCAATGTTGCGTAAAATATAATTTTTTTTGTTCTAATTTATATTTACACATTTATTCTGTTTATTTATTTTTATTCTGTATTATAAATTTACTATTTAGTGTACGTTTTTGTGTATTTCATTACATTATTCTATAATCCAGTGTATACATTTAAAATATTTTATTCTTCGAAGTTAGCAATATATATACTAGCGAAATTACCCGGCTTCGCCCATACGCAGTTTTAAATGAAAATTGAATCCTTATACTTATATATATATATAACTTAAGTTATTTAAGGACTTTGCCCGTGCTCAGTTTTGAATATTTATTTTTATATCAATGGTTATTTAAAATAATATTATATTACATTGTACTCGTATTAATATTATATTATATTACAATGGATATTGAATTTAATAAAATAAAAATTTTCAAATTTATTTTTGTATTATTTACTGGATTTGGGTACCTAAATAAAAAAGTTCTTACCAATACATAATTTTATTGAATAATATACAATATATATTTAGGAGACATTCTATTACATTATACGTTTATCATAGACAGCTGTAAATTGTTTTAATAATATTTTAAGAGCTAAAATGTATATTTTATGTGTGTGTGTGTATAAATATACAATCAAGCCAGAGTATTATTAAAACAAGAAAATATACGACTTGTATTAAATTTTATTTATTATAATTCATCATCGAGTATAAATCAAAAAGCAAAATACAACAAAATAATAATGAATAAAATGAATGCAACTACGTGAAAAAATTGTGCACATAATGAATTAAATTTTTAAAATGTTTGTATATTTAAAATATTATTTTGTTTATTTATATATATATATATATATATATATATATATATATATCCTTTCAAAATTGTGTTATATAAGTACTTAAAATTTCTGAATCATTAAAAGTAATAGTATGATTATTTTCTAAACGTGTTTCGCGCAATTTTAATTCGGATTCGCTTTTTAAAATTGTATTCCAGAGATGTGTTCTTTACATTTCATTTTAAAATTTATTATAACTATATTTAAGTTTGTAAATTCCAGGATAAGTAAAATTTGTTAAAATTACTATTTGGAAATTGTTTTATTTTATAATTTATGAATTATTATTAGTATTATAATTACTGTCAGAAGGAACGTGGTATAAACAAAAAATATTGTTTACATTACACTAAAACTCATTATATGGTTAGGCATTTTAATTTATATATAAGTTCATAAAATCATTATTTTATTGCTATTTATGTATTTCAGTTTTGTTTAAATTCTTAACGTATTGAATAATGCCTGTCAATACGAAAACAAAATCTATTTTTGAAGATATATGAAAATTTGCATTGAATTATCACAGAGACATGTTTTATTAATACAAAATATATTACATTAAAATTAAGAACAGTAATAATAAGTCATATAAATTATTATAATAATAAACTTAATTTTAAATAAGCACCTTTCACTTTGTTAAAAGTTTAAAACAAATATAAAGTACAATTCATAATAATTGATCAGACCAATAAAAACTCAATTTTTTTTTATCACTTATTTAATTTTAAATTAAACATAAATCAACATAACAAGCGTATATAAATAGGCAATGAAAAAATTATTTTTAAAGTGATTGCCGTAAATTAATATTATTCTTTGTGTGTCGTTGTACAGATTTTCGATCTGCTAACTCCACAGCATATAAATCTGGTCTTAGCAAACACAACCATGATAAAAATTCGTCACAACTCGATTTACAAGAAAAATGCACAACCCAATCGGTGCAACTTTCTTCCAGCGTTGCATCACAACAGGACCATTCCTATTAAAAGCAAAAACATATTGTTAATATTAATGTACTTTTTTTTTATGAACAAAAGAACAACAAAAATTAATTAAAACTCAGTACTTACCATTACAATATAGTAATGTGATGAAGTAGGCGGAAATTTCAACGAATCCAGATTAACTAACAACATGCAATCTATAATTGTATGTGGAAAATTATACAAAACAATATGGCCATTAGTCAACAAACAACAGTGTCCTTCGGGTAGTTTAATTTCAGTATTAAGGTCTTTATGCTGAAAATTTCAAATAAATATAAAACATTAATATGCTCCGTAATTTGTAAATAATACGTTTATGGTTATATCACAGAGAAGATTTAATCTTATCTGTGGTTATATATGGAATATGTTAAAAAACAAAATTGTAGAAAAAAAATATCTTATAATTCGGTGTGGTGGTACGGCATCCTTACTTTGCTAAGGATCAATTAAAACTGGAACGTGTTCAAAACCGATTCCTTTCCTTTACTGCATCCTTGGATTAAGATAGAATGGATGCGGAACGAAGCTTCTCATCACACAAAATATTGAAACCCAAAAGTGCTAAAGGCAGTCAGCTATTGTATCAAGACCACTAGCGCTCTCACACCAAATTATTTCACGCACTTACTTAAAAACTGCCACTCATTTATTGCTATTCATTTACCAAGAATTCAGGAAATGATTATCGATTATTTATTATTTACCAAGAATTAAGATAATTATTAGCGATTACCTACTGATTTGATCACAGATTAGATGAATATTCATCTAATCTGTGTCAATACTAGGGAATAAGGTAAGGTAGTAGTAATAAATTGGTAATTAAAAGCACTCGTGATTCACTTTTTTCGTTCTCGTTCGGTATCCACTATCCAGTGTATTTTAATCCGTGACTGCATCTAAACTTAAGGTTAATTTGCCTATCCATGACTATGTTCTACTACATCAGTGGTGGCCAAACTACGGCCCGCGGGCCAACTCCGGCCCGCCATCATTTATTATCTGGCCCGCGAAAGTATTCTACATTATGCACTTATGTTTGCGTGTATATAATAGTTTACATTTACCTACTTAAAAAAAAAAATAAAAATTGAAAAATTAAAAAAATACAGTATACATTCTTCATATTTAAAATAATGTATTAAAATTAAAATAAATAGTTCCTAGTTTCTTATTGTTTATCGTCATTTACGTCATTGCTTAATGCTTATCAAATTTCAGGCCCAGCAAAACAATTTTTTTTTTATTATGGCTCGCGGTAAAAAAACGTTTGGCCACCACTGTACTACACTCACGTCGCACTCATATTGATAAAAATTAACAAAAAATTTCTAAAATTGTTTTTGTTAATATAGTGCAAAAGCACATATTTCATAAAAATTTCAAGACTTTAGGACCATTAGTTTTGAAATCACGTAATTTTCCACAAAAAATAAAATACACTTTGTCAAAAAATTTGAAATGTTTATATAAAAGAAAATTGTGAGTAACGATTTTCAAGATTTTTTGAATATAGTTGAAGTAACGTATGTCTGACACGATCTTAAAATCATTAAATAATTTAATATTTCAATATACTTCAAAATCTATAATTGCTATAAATCGCCCAAAATTGAAATAAAATGTTTGAAAATTATTTTTCCTTAACATAATATAAATTTGCATATTTGTTGAATATTTTAAGTTTCTACAACCATTAGTTTTAAAATTACGAAGAAATAAAAATAATCAATTTCGACGAAATCACGGTTTTTATTGTTTTTACATAATTTTTTGGTAGTTTTTGAATATTTTTTTTTTAGGCACTTTTGAGAAAATCGAAAAATGACCTCTCTAAAGTACCAACTAGATGCAATTTGTTACCAGAAATAAACTATGACTGTAAAAATCGGAGCACTCCTTCTGGTAGAATTTTTGGGTAAATAAAAAAAAAAAAAAAACAGCTTTGTAAAATCAATAGATTCCTCACTCTGCTCAGAATCTAAAAACTAAATAATGCCAATTTATTTTTGAAAGTTTTATATTTTATATAGAAAATGTATTTTTTTTTTATGAGAACCGTGGGGGGCTGAGCTCTGTCTTATCAATTTCATGAGGTCTGCAGCCCCAGAGCCCCCTATACACGGCGCCCCTGCGTAGATTTATAATTGTTACCTTTTTCAAATATCCATTAAATGTTTTAAGAGTGTCCCCATTTTTATGGACCTAAATTAGGGTGTCCTTGTTGTACAAAAAGGGTTCAGAACCACTGGCTTAGCCCTTAAGCGGTTTCTATTTCAATTACTATTTTTAATTTCAGTTCTACATTTACTATTATTGTTTTTGTTTTATTTTTCCCCCTCTTTTCAATATTACTGTATATAATCTAGCTTTCGTTTATATTTGCCGTCTGGCATAAAATAAATAAACGTAACAATCAAAAATTAACATAAATTCACAATGTTTTTAAAGTAAAAAGTAAAGTGAATTAACAAGTAAATAAAGCATAAGAATAAGAATTAATACTTAAAAAAGGATCATTATTGGTCAATATCATTAATCATGTAATTAGTGAAGTATATTGGAATGAAAAATGGATGAATGCAAGCAAGGATTTGGGATAAAACAAATTTTATTGAATAAGTCTTTCAAGAAAATATGGTAAGCTGGATTGTTGGTAGTGGCATTGGGATCTGTCCCATACGACAGAACCATATTCAAGCACAGGCTGCACCATCAATTTGCAATAGAACATTTTGAGGGAACTGGGTAAATTTAAGGTTTCTAGCTACCTTTAAATTACAGATGAAACCCAAGTATGGTCTAATAGATAGCTAATCAAAAAATAAACATTGAAAATGTCTTTGAAATTATGAAGACTTCAATTTTAATTGTTATTTTTATAAATGGTAATTTTAAAAATTTTTATTTCATAAATAATACTTTAGTTTTAACTTCCAGTTATTAATTTAATCAGAAGAAAATGTAGCAATTAGTTTTTCTGGTAGCTAAGTCTTCCAGTAAAGTTAAAACTGCTTTGATAAACAGTTTAACTACAACATATGTTTAACTTTATGTTAAACCTCACTAACTTAAGTAAAAGTGATTGAAAAAACGGGCCTGAGTTACAATAATATAAATAAACAAAATTGTTATTTGTTATATAGGAATACCACATTCATTGAATAGAGATAAATATAATAACAGTATATGGTCATTAAATATAAATTTCACTATATCATAAATCAATATTCTAAATGTGAGAAATACAGATAACACACTTTCTAAATGAATCGTTTGCTAGAAGTAATATGTTCACCACAGTAATTATAAATATTAAAACAATATGAATAAAACAGTAATTTAAAGTGTTGTATTTTGTGTAAATGGTCTAATTAATGAAGAACAATGTGCAAGTTAAAATGTTAATACACTTACTGCTGTCATGGCATAGCAAAGAGCGCTGAACCATTTTTCTTCTTGGCTGCAATCAGCAGGTGCCAAAATTATTGGAGAACCAATCAACAATATCTCAATGGAATGAGGTCTATCACAAAAAATTTTTCTCACACTTTTACAACGTCCAAATCTTAATGGTATAGATTCGATTGGTAACTTTTGATCTGAATCTTCAAATATGTATAAAACATCTTCACTAGAATATAAAATTAAAAATTACTGTTTTGTATAATTTTTATTATTTCATTTTCGTTTTTAATATAACAATTATATAATAATAACCTTAAACGCACAAATCTTGGTTTCCACACGGTTCCTCTTTTAACCATTAAAAATTCTTCTAAATGAGATTTCAAAGTATTTGAAGATTCACATTCTTTGTAATACCACAGCCATGTGTAATATTTGATTTTCTCATCCTAAATATAAAAGGAAACAATTATTATGAAATTATTACTAAAACATATTACATTATATGATTACTTTAGGTAATGAAATTTGAGATTTTACAGCCTCGTATAATTTATCATTGTGGTCAACATTTATGACAACAAATGCATTATTTGGATCATAAAATCCACTACGTCTGTAAGCGTACTCAAGACTTCCGATCATCTCAAGGGCTGATTCCACATCTATTGCTGTCATTAAAGTACATTTTTTTGATTTTTCACTAACAAATACTGCGGTCTGTTCATTTGGACCTAATGCTATTAAGTCTAAGCTCGTGAAATTTGAACTAAAATATATCTCTAACCGTTTAGTATGTACATTTTTGGTTAAAACGCAAATTCGGATATTTGTAATAATTAAAATTAGAGGAGATCCAGCGGTGCTCATCATCCTGTAAACCTGTTATCAAAATTTAAAACAATACAAAAATAATAAACAATGGAAATAGGCCGAGCATAATACTATGGAAACAAATCGTGACCATCATGTCGTACACACTGTACACACAACAATTTAGTATCGTGTTTCTGTCTATGAATAGCAGTATCAATTTTCGATATACTCCTTACATATTTGGAACAATCAATTTTACTGTAACTGCTCTGAGCATCTGTTTGATTTATCCAAGGACAATCAATAACTTTAAAATATTTTTGATAATTGTCCATCAATCAAATACTACAAATTTTAAAAATCTATATCGTTTTTAACAGTAATCACTTTAAAAATTAATAAAAAGTCTTTTTTAAAATTGTTTAAGTACTTTATTTTAAATAAACAAGATTTGTTGGATCTTTTGTATTATAACATGAAAAATTGGTACTGTAGTCCAATAAGTGATCTACGATATATATGTATAGCTTCTTCTGATGATATAGTTTTGACAGGAGAAAATAGGAAGAAAATTAACCAAAGGCAGGCTTAATGCGTGGAGATTAGCTCTGTAAGAAAAAGGATTAAAGATTAATAGAAGTAAGACAGAGTATATAGAGTATGAGTTTGGTGAAAGAGAAGAAGTAAATGAAATGAGAAGTGTAATGAAAATAAGCAGGGACGATGTAAGTGAAGTTGAAAGTTTCAAGTATTTAGCATCCTTTGTACAAAAAACGGGGGTGTGACAAAATGTGAAACATAGGATTAAGTGTGGGTGGATCAAGTGGAGAGAAGCATCTGGTGTTCTGTGCGATAAGAGAATTCCAATGAGGCTGAAAGGTAAGTTCTATAAAAGTGTAGTGCGACCAACTATGTTGTATGATTCAGAGTGTTGGGTGGTGGACAAGAAAATGGAGCAGAGATGAGAATGCTTAGATGGATGAATGGGGGATGACAAGAGAATATAGGATAAGAAATGAATATGTAAGAGGAAGCATAGGAGTAGCGTCGATCGTGGAGAAGATAGACTTAGGTGGTTTGGTCATGTTATGAGAAAAGAAGATTCAGAAGCGGTAAAAACGGTTATGGAAATTAATGTTGAAGCAAGAAGAGGAAGACCGAAAAAGAAGTGGTTGAATGCAATTGAGTGTGATATGAGGACTGTTGATGTGTGCATGGAAGATGCGGGAGATCGCGTCAAGTGGAGGGTTAGGACAAAGGTGGCCGACCCCAAATAGTTGGGATAAAGGCGAGGGAGAATTTATGTCTATAGTACATTACGAGGTACATTAGTACTGCACATACTATAGTCAAAGGGAAAAATCTTGGGATATGAAAATTTGGAAGGCGCCTGACATTTTTATACTTCCAAGCAGAAAAAAAATTAAAAACTACATTATAATTTATAATAAATAAACTTTTTGTATCCACTAAAAAGAAATAAATTCATTTTTGTCACTCACCAATAACTGGCAATACGGCTCAATTAAATTTCGCAGAAACATATCTGGAAAAATACCACACAATAATATTGTGTGATATTTTTCATACAAACATATTATATTTTGTTTTAAAATTGTAAATATTCAATTAATTGTGTATTCATTGTGATATGTACATAACCAAATGTATATAATATAACATCAAATGTTTAAAAAAGATTTACACAAGAAAACTTACACACTAAAATGACTCTGTAGATAGATCTGTATGGTAGAAAATTTGAAAGTGGCCTGCAAAGGAAAGAATTTTACCTACCATTAATTTGGCATTTGCTTAAAAAAACAAAAAACCCTACGATCCCAATAAGTAGGACAAGAGTTTAAGATAGACCGAGTATGCGACACGATAGCACGAAAATCGTTTGTATATATAATTACTAACTTTATACACTGACTCATTGGCCATTAATGACAAATCCCTTTTAATGATGTTGATGAATTGATTTGAACTCACATCCAAGTGTTTGTTCCTGACAGTTTTCCATTCTTTTCGCGCCATTTCAGATTGTATTTCATTCAAAACGACTTGTTGAGATTTGAGATCGACATTTGATGAACCATACATTAATAAAGATGGAAAATTTGATATTTTTGATTTTAAAACCGACCGCTTGAACAATGACGACAGTGTCTCGCAGCTCGGCGGCGGGTCTTCTTGTCCTTCGGGCGCCTCTCGTTCACCATACTCGCCAATTCGTATTTGAATTAGGTGATCGCCGTTGCCCGGTTCGACGACATCTTCGTGGAAAGACACTCGTTTCAATCCAACCAACGGATGCACCTGGTTAGTGTTTGACCGATGATGAACGATAGATTCTGGCGCCTGATGGCTCGACATTGGTGGATGAATTAGAAACAACTACATTAACGGCACGACATATCCGTTCACTGACTAAAACTAAACGTAAAACGCATTAAACCAACGAGACAATAAAAATATTTTTTTCTTCACGGCGATAACTTAAAAATTTGGTCACTTTTAATTTGATACGTGATAAGAAACGTGATAATAAGTAAAAAACGATAGATAAAAAAAATATATACGCACATTATGCTATTATTAAACTTTAAAGTATACCTATAGTACTTACATTACTTACTTTTTTTACTAGTATAATCGTTCCTCCCGTTTAAAACTGGACTTTTTTTATCTTGTTTTTAAAAATAGGCCCTGCTTATTTTCAGTTTTTTTGTAGAGCAAATTGCGAACCAATTTTGTTTTCTAAAAAAGGAAAATCAAAATTTGGTTGAACTCTGGCTATTGGGTTATCTCTAATACCGCGTTTATATTCAGCCCACTTCTGCAGCAGTGAGCAGGGAAGTAGGCATGAAAATGGGCAGCGCGAGTATGTAAACACGTCACTCGCGCTGACCATGCTACTCGTATTGTCGCTGCCCGACGCTCCCGTTAACAGCGGTAAATCGAGCAGCGCGACAGCAACACGACCGGCAACGCGAGCGCGAGGACGTGTTTACAATCTGTTCGAATGCAGTTACCACACAAGTGTGTGAAGAAGGACTCGCACTAATTAGCAGGGCAATGTAAACACTCACTGCCGTCGATGCTGCCACAAAATTATTTTGGGAAGTAAATACGACAGCGCGAGGAGCAGTGACAATGGCTGAATGTGAACGCGGTATTATACTGAAAAAAATTAGAAGTCCATATGAAAGTGTAAATCACAAGGTATGGTCATCCCACAATTATCAATTATTAATGTGACTAACATACATAATACCTCCATATTATCATTACCATTACCATTACCATTATCATTATATTATATTATATTATTTTAATATTTTTTAAATGAATGCATTTTCAACTATTGTACGTAATTAATTAGTATTTTAAAACCTACTGGTAAATAAATAGAAGTTACTTAAATATCAAAAAACTCCAAATACATTTTTTATTCGTGTAGTGTGAAGGAAAAGTTCCCCGCAGTCAGATTTTCGATTTTTGCAATTTTCGACCCTCCCCTCGGAAGACATTGGCTTTTGAACGTCTCAGTCACTATAAGTGCAGTCGCTGAAAGTGTGCAGTCTTTTTAAGCGTGTAGTCATCTGAGTGTATAGATGCCTCAAGTCACGATTCACCGCGATCCTCTGAATTATGTACACTGTCCTTATGGGAGACTGCACAGTGCACACAACCTTAAATCAGTCTCTTAAAATCTGAACAAATCTCTTGTCATGTCGTCATCCGTTTAGGTGTCGGTTGCCTAAGGTTCATTTTTATTCACACATTCGACCGGATGACTGTATCGTCTTTATCTCTCCTGTAGGATATATAGATGGGTGATTAGGTTATACGCCATGGCGCATAATGAATAAGTTGGTCGTGGACAACTATATATGCACCGTGCATGATATATATAATTATATTTAATTTATATCATGCAACTGGTTATTTGCTCAACTTCAAGGTATATAAATGGTTGTTCGCAATGGCGTGCTCATGTGTGGCCCCAGGCTTAGTTACATATTATTCAACGTTTGAACTTTCGCGTAAAACGTTGTGTATTTACTAATTTTAATTTGTTTTATATTACTCGTATTACATTCACAATGGATTTAGATTCTCTTCTTACACCAAGTCATCTTTCCGTTTTTATCCTTGGTGCTTATTTAGGACCTGACTTCACAGATGACGAACGGAAGATAGCCGGTAAAAAAAGAGAAGATTTATTATGCCATTTCGGCATAATTCCAGATGAGTTTAACGTTCCCCAGTGTCACTGTGGCAGGCCACTATACCGAACAGCAGACTCAGGTCGAAAATTAGGATATCGATATAAGTGTGTAGGTGGACATAAAAAATCCCCTACATCTAACACGTTCTTAGAATATGTCCATACTGCTGGCGAACTTGGGGCAAATAAAATCGTGCAAATGGCATATCTTTGGGTCCTGAAGATGAACGCTACAGTTATACAAAAAGAGGTAAATATATTTCATTTCCAATACCTATTATATTAATTGTTACTGATTAGTGTCAATCCATTATATCAATAATAATGTCAGGCTAATGGTAATCATAGCAAAGTTTACGATTTTGTCATAATATAGGTTAATGTTTCAAAAGAAACGGTATTAAGTTTTTGTAAATATTTCCGTGACGTAGCCACAAAAATTTCACATCACGATTATGTCATGCTTGGTGATGATGAAGATGTTGTGGAAATAGATGAAACCCATTTATTTAGGGCGAAGTACAATGTGGGACGGGTATTAACCTGGAATGCTGTTTGGCTATTTGGTATTAAATTATTTTATTTGATCGAAATGAGTAGCAATATTTTATTTAAATTCGTTATTCGTAAATTTCATTTCAATACTTCATTATAGGTGGTATTAGTCGAAAGACAAAGAGGGTATTCGGTCAAATTGTTGGTGACAGATCAACAGATACGTTATTGCCAATAATCCAAAAGTATATTGACCCTGGATCCTTTATTTGTAGTGACATGTGGAGAGCTTATAATGTTTG
Organism: Slavum lentiscoides; assembly: GCA_032441835.1. Lineage (NCBI taxonomy): Eukaryota > Metazoa > Arthropoda > Insecta > Hemiptera > Aphididae > Slavum > Slavum lentiscoides. The sequence continues at coordinate 15,901,853 of CM063706.1, read as the reverse complement.
TGGTCAAATATTTAGGTATGTAATTATTATTATATTCATACATTTTTGAGATATTAAAGAATATTTACTACTTAGTGACTAGTATACTAAGTATTTTATACTTACTATACTATAGTAATACTAGTATATTTAAAGTTTTATAGTAATAAAGAATATTCAAACATGCTGGACCCGTGTCAAAGATGAGTTTAAAGGAATTATAATTTTAAAAAGTGTTATAATTCATAAAAAGAATGAGAAAAAAACGTACATCGACATTAGTTACGGATCACTTCTATTGAGGTAATCTGCATCCAGAGAGAACCGCGTGGAGGTTGTCGATCACTCTCTCCAAGAGTGTGGCTCATCTGATTCTACGACATATCGGGAGCATCAGGTCTTAGGCGCTACTACACACCAGGAGTAGCACCAGACCCTAGAGCCACACCCCTCCGTCCGAAACAATATCCTTTCAGACGCTACGGACAGTTCATAGAGTTACTTGTCCGTCTGACTGAACATGCTCACATCTGGTTTGAGTCATTGATGCCTGCCTCAACTACGTATTATGAAGCCAAGATGCTGTTCCATCAACAATTCTGGTCTGCGGCCACACAACGTAAAATCCGCAATGAAATTTTCCGATCTTACCAGTATTGATCAACTAACGGCATTACCAATTATGTAATGATTTGGATTGCCAAAGCGAAATATTTATCTCCCCCAGTTGATCCTCTTGATTTAATCGGCATAATAATACAGCATTATCCGGCTGCCCTTGGGATGGCTATCCGTGGACGTGGTCCACGTACTATTCACGAATTATTAGCTGTGTTAACCGAGTTTGAAGAATCGACATCTTTTTGCGACCAAGGCAATAACCGGCAAAACTGCAATGTTCAAGAACCACGTACTACATCATCTCCAGTAGCCATCAAGGAACGCCCACGCAATTCCCAAGTACAAGCAACCGTCGTTTTTATAACCATGGACCGGGAAATCGAAGGGAATCAAATCGACCCCATCCGATTTCCACGCAGGACACTAACACCGCCTTAGCCCCGGTTCATCATATTAATGTCTCGGAAAATGCCAACAAAGATCGCACATGAGTACAACATGTAGCGAGACCTCAATCATACCAAATTGTACACCACCGATTTCAAAGCCTGCCGTTGTTGTATCTGAACCTGAAAGACATCCGGAACTACCCATTTCCATTTTTCAACATCCTTTCAGTGCATTACTCGATTCTGGCACATCTGTATCTGCTATTTCGGTAAAAGCATTTTCATGCATTCGACGCAGTATACCTGAAGGTCAACATTTATCAACCCTCCCAGTAACTGGAATCACAATTTCAGCTGCCGTCCAGGGTCGAAGCAAGAAAATTACGACACAAGTATTAATACCATTCTCTGTCTCTGAACACGTCACCGATGGTATTTTTTTAGTTGTATCACATCTTGCTACATCCATAATCCTAGGCGATAGTTGGCTTACTCGTAATAATGTCCGATTAGATTTTTCTAATCGTACCACATATTTTCCTACGTGGAATGTTACAATACCTTTTTCTTCTATCTGTCAAGACCAGTTCCAGTTTGAAAGTAAAAATTTCACCTTTTCTTATTTTCCATTAGATGTTTCCTGAACAATAACTGACCACTGTTGGTCTAGTATTCAAATTGTGTCTCAACATCTAAATTATGAAAAACCGGCGTCTTCTTTAATCTCCAGTTTACACGACGAATCAAATGATCAATTAGAACCGTTTCATGAGATCCGCGAACATATATCGTCTATTCTTTCGTTGTCACCTGAACAGTCTGTTCAATTAACTGATCTCATCAAAGAATACCATTCGATTTTTAGGAGGCGACCTATGGTCTAAATAAGTTCTATACATGTCGATTTAACGTCTCGGATGATGTTCCATTCAAGGTCCGTCCGTATCCGGTACCTTTTGCACGTCGATCGGCAGTCGATGAAGAGCTTCGCCGAATGATTGACTAAGAGGTAATCGAACATTGTTTGTCGCCCTACAGTAACCCAATCATCTGTATTGGGAAAACCGACGGGTCGGTACGTTTGTGTTTGGATGCTCGTCGTATAAATCGCCTAATCCTCCCGATGCGAGATTCATTACCTCCATTGGAAGAACTACTCTCTCGATTCAATGGTCGTTCAATTTTTTCTAGTCTTGATTTTGTATCCGGATATTGGCAGATTCCTTTTCACGGGGAAGTACGAAAGTTCATCGCATTCGTTTACAATGGACGAATGTATCAGTCTTGTGTGGTCCCTTTCAGTGGCGTATTTGAGACTTCACCTCAGGGGGGGGGGCGATGGTCAGTAGCGTGCTCAGGGGGGGAGGTTAGAGGTTATATCCCCCCTATTGTATTTTTTGCCGACCTACAGAAAACAACATATTAGATATAAGAGCTGTTTTAGAGTCATTACTTAATACTTTTTATTAGTTATTAGAAAAAAGTTATTACTTATGACAATAAACATTTACTATACACAACGTATGTTATGTTAATTGAACAACTTGGTATCAGTGTGTTATAATTTAAATTCACTTTGTTTATAGAACAATTTACAAATGTACACAATTATAAGCTAGAAACGATTTTGGAGAGCTTGAAACATAAACATTTGAGTTTTTGGTATTGCCATGACAATTTGTTAAAATGTATTATTACTATTTACTTATAACAACCCCCCACTGAAAATTCCTGGGCACGCTACTGGCGATGGTAAAAGAACTCCCCTCCTTCCCACCAATAAAAAAAATTATATGTAGGAATATAATTATTGAACAAAACACATTTTATTTATTCAGATAATTTTTGATAACCATAGTGTTACCAAGGGCGGATTGGAGAGAGATTTCGGCCCGGGAAAATAAAAATTAGCGGCCCACATATTTAATATTTGCAAAAATACTTTTAATATTTGAAATAGAACATCTTTATGGATACAACTGACACAAACATGCAAAATCCGTGATAGGTAAAAATCCCTAAAAACTTTTTTCTATGCTAAAAATATCATACGTGATTAAATTATGTACTTCAATAATAAACTTTGTTTCATAATCCATAATTTGATAATCGCCAGCTTTTTTCTCTTCATATCTAATATTTTACGCTTCCGAGATCATAAAACGGGAAATTCAATTTCAATCTCATGTAACATTTTGTTAAAATAAAATTGTTATAATTTTTCGAATATAATATCTAAAAAATTTTAGAAATTATTTTAACTCCCTTAAAATCCTATCGAATTTGTTTTAAAACCCAAATTAATCCACTAACCATTTCTTGATACTCAAGTAAGTCAATTCCTTTTTTTTTTTAAGATATTTCGAACATATTATATAAATGCAATTAATATTGTTGAATAACATAAACATGTTTTTTTTTTAAATATTATTTTAATAATTAAAATTAAAATTTTGCTTCAGATGTACAAATCGATCCAAATTTGTTATAGTATTCAGTGCTGTAATAACCTCAAAGTATATAAATCTTCATCTTTTTGAGTTTATTTTAAAATTTTACTCTGATACAGCAGAAAAATTACTGCATAGTATCATGATATCACGAGCGTTTATATAATAACATTAATAATCTTTTTAAAGAGTACCGCATACATTTTTTATGGAGCCAAAACAGCATCCCAAAAAATGATTTTTTCCGTTGTATGTAGCAGACCGGCCCACCGGGAAAACTCCCGAATTCCCGGCGGCCCAATCCGCCCCTGAGTTTTACGAACATTTTCATAAAAGTACTTGTAACTTATAACACAGAACAATATAATATAAAATAATATAATTTTTTTAAATCTCTCGGGGGGCGATTGCCCCTATCGACCCCCCCTCAAATACGCCACTGGTCCCTTTTAGACCGAATATCTCAAATACGGCATTTGGACAAGCTCTCGAGGCAATGTTAAATTTGGAAATCAATGAATCTGACGACGCTGACTCTAGTGACCTATATATTTATGTTGATGATCTGTTAATCTCATCGAGTTCTTTTTCTGACCACCTCTCTCGGCTCCGTTCCCTTTTCAAAAAGATACATATATCTGGGATGACATTGAAATTTAGCAAATGTGAATTTATTCGCCAACGCATCAAATTTCTTGAACATAAAACTCCAATGGGCATCGCTATGGACCCATCGAAATTGCGTGCTGTTCACGAGTACCCACCACCTCGAAACAAAAAGGAATTGCAGTCTTTTGTCGGATTCTGTAATTTCTATAGGAAATTTTCTGACCACCATGCTTCAATTATCAGCCCATTAATCGAATTATTGAAGGAAAAATCTTCATGACGATTTGGAGATGATGAGCTTCGTCAATTTAACGCAGTTAAGTCCGCATTCACCGAGCGTTTTTTATCTCATCCCGATTTTAACAAAGAGTTCTATCTACAAACGGATGCAAGTGAGAAAGGCCTTGGCGCGGAATTGTTTCAAATTGGTCCCTCAGGCCGCCAGACGATATCTTTCGCTAGTCGTACACTTAATTCCGCCGAAAGAAACTATTCTGTTACCGAACTCGAATTACTTTCAGTTGTGTTTGCTTGTGATAAGTCTTGTGTATTTTTAATTGGGAATTGAGTTATTTAGAGCACAACATTTCAGCGAAGGATTTAAGTAAATGTGAGGATAAAATAAAGGCAATAATAGTCGCACAACCACAGGAAACCTAATTAAAATAACGGGCAAGGTTCACGATCACTTGTCTGGGCCATAGTAATAAAAGTACGCTTTTGTTGTAATTAACTTGTTTTCTATTATTAAATTCTCTTCTTCTTTTCCAAAGACAACTAACTTTATGGTGGGTTGCACAAAAATTATTCGTTAAATGTTTAACGTATCATTAACTAATGGCTCTGTAAACATTTAACGACTCGTTAAACCACAAATTAGATGAATACAGATGGATCACTCGGCCCGAGAACAAAAGAATTGCAAATATGCTCTTCTGATTAGTCCCCCCCCCACATCAATGCAGGCGCACACAACGATTATAAATTTTTGTGTTGGTATTATACAATATTATAGTACAACTTCTTTATTATTTCAAATAATATTATTATAATAATGGTTATTTTTCAAAACCTTTTTCAAACCATACCTCCTTCTTCAGAAAATTAACGAAAGGTAGCCATACACGTTCCGGTTTACCGGAGAGGTCGGCCTGCGCAGTTTTTCCGGAACGTGTGTGTGATAATTTTGCGTAGCTTTCGGGGACTGTACAGGCGACCGGATAAGAATCGAAAAACGATTCTTTTGGCCTTTACGGCACGAATACACAACTTAATTTTGCAAATAATATCCGCATCCTAGACCTCATTTTTGATGATAAACTTAGCTGGCGACCGCACCTAAAAAAACTCAAAACTGAATGTCTAACAAGAATGAAGACGATCAAAATTCTTGGAAGCAACATCTGGGAATCCGATACAAAGAGCCTTACTACAATCTAAAAAGCAATTATACTTTCAGTAATTGACTATGGAGATATAATCTACAATTCGGCAAAAAAAAGAGATCTAAATACTCTGGAATCCATTCACAATCAAGGTATACGCTTGGCTACAGGAGCCTTTAGAACGAGTCCTGTAGATAGCATACTTTTTTACGTAGGAGGACCTCCCCTCTACATAAGACGTCAAAGTCATATTTTAAAATATGTTACTAAAACCAGAAATCTGTCGGACACTCGGACAACATCACCAGAAATATCTTTCACAATCCACTTCCTGTCAACCTATTACCCTGTCGACGCACTATATTCGAAAACTTTAAAACAATTGCGAACATTTAGGTTTCCAAATACAAACACTAAACAAAACTTAGTCTCCTCTCGCTCCTTGGCTCTGGTCACCAAATATTAATATTTAATACACAACTGAATGAAAACTGCAAATATAATACGGACAATTTAATTATACGCGACCATTTTGTGGAAATAGTATCTCAAAAATACCCAGAATATACTGATGCCTCTAAAAATACTAATGGTGTGGGTTTTTCTGTAATCACAGACCACGAAAATAATTTTTTCCGATTACCGACATCCTCTAGTGTATATACATTATATACAGCCGAGACGTACGCCATCTTCGAAGCATTAAATATTATCTCATCTTCAAACTCGAAAAATTGCAACATCATTATCAGCGACTCTTTGAGTGCCCTCACATCAATCTTAAATCCCTATTCTAAAAATGAGCTTGTCCAACACATACAAAAATTAATACACGAAATAAATAATCCAATAGTTTTCATGTGGATCCCCTCACATGTTGGGATACCTGGAAATGAGAAAGGTGACAAGGCTGCCAACGAAGCCACCTCATCTCCACTCTCTACAAAAATTAATTCATTAACCTCATCCGAAACCTCCAATATCATACATCACAAAATTATGGAAGAATAGCAAAAATATTGGCTCTCTCCAACAAACTAAGAAATACAAAATTGTATATTAAAAAATTGAAATACCCTCCTGACATTAAGAGAAGAGAGGAAGTAATAATTACTCAAGCTAGAATAGGCCACTCCCATCTCACGCATGCTTATCTCATTAAAAATGAACCAGCACCAGTATGTGATATCTGTAATGAAACTCTGTCAATAGAACACATAATATCAACTGCCCTAAATACACCGAAGCACGCAAAATCCTTAACATCCCTCCTACACTTCAACAGGCCCTCAACGAAGAGAACACTGCTGCAATCAGTACATTTATTCAGAATATAAACTTGAGCCGTGATTGTAATTTCTCAAAGACATAATTTTCATACTTTCATTAAGATATCATATATATTAAGATTTATTTTTATTATTAAGTTATTGTAGGCTAAAAACCATTGTTGTTGAAGCCTTTTATCAATTATAAAAATAATAATAATAATAATAATAATGGTTATCACATGCCGATAAAAATTTAACGCAGATTAAGTACCGTTTTTTTTCAACTGTGTGTATGAAACGAGTATATATGACAAGGTTATTAGATTATACAGGTTGCCTCATAGTCATGCAAACAAACTTGAAGCCCCCCGCACTATTCACCGTCCAATGACGACACTGTCGTACAAAATTACCGGACTACCGTTACAAATAGGTACATGTTCCATCGTACAAAACACCCAATTTCTCTTTAAAAATTAGTAAAAAAATATTTTTTTAGCTTGTAGCTTTTAATATAATACTTAAATTAAACATTTATAAAAGAAGCAAGTGTATCAATCATTAAAAAACATTTTAATCGTGTAAAATTGTACAGTAAGAGTTGCAATTATAGAACAATTCCAACAATTATTGTTGGAGAATTAATATAAAATAAAAATTATATTAAGCAATTACATTTGCTTTTTAAACTTGTTTTTTTGTCAAAAAACAACTATTAAATCAATTAGATTTTTGTATTCAGCTTCTTAGTAGGTAAGTACTTAATGTTTTGTCCAATATAAATGTATTAAATAGATATTGTAAAGAGTACCCTAGTCCCAACAATGTTTTATTGAGCTAGTCAGTTAAAGCATTTTTTATTATCAATACTCTTATTTTATTAGGAATATTATTCTTTCAACCAATAACTAAGGTTAATGTGCTAACATTTTATTTTAAACTATTAAAATTAATTTATTATATTATTATTATACCACAGTTACTTTTATTAGAAATATCAACAAAGCAAAAACTAAAAGCCACAGAACTGTTTTGTTGTGAATGTACAAAATGATTTAATTATGTGCTTATAATTATTAACTTAAATTTTAAAACTGAACTTATAAATATCTATTTGTTGTCAATCAATGCAATATATAAAATGAAGGGTACTGCAGGCAGCGCCGTCCTAACCACCAATAACGCCCTAGGGCAATAATATTTAACGCCCCCTCCCCAAAAATTTTTTTACAACTAACGTAATATCTAATTACATAATTTTATATATTTTAATAGTAAATACACTCATCCTTGAAATCATCATATAGATACAAGGGAAATTAATATCTATAAAATGAAACAACAAATATTTTCTTTTTGTCATTCATTTTTTTGACGCCCCCTGCATTCATAATACTTTGGACGCCCTAGGGCACTGCCCCATTTGCCCCCCCCCTATGGGGGGCTATGGGTACAGGGGAAAAATCCGATAAGTCACTTTTTCCAATATGGAGATTTAAGAATTAGGTATTTAAAAATATAGTATTGGTACACTATTCATCTGTTTTGTGGATTTGGTTTTTATTCCTTTAATTTTTAGGAAACCTAAATACAAGTAAGGTATACATATCATTATATTAAAACTATTAAATTAGGCAAATGAATTTATAAATAAATATCTTACAAGAATAAAATTAATTTAGAACTAGGTGTTACACAATGTTAGTTAAATTTATGAATACTAATTTATCTTTTAATAATTTAATGCAAAAATATCATCTAAAGAAAAGAAATATCAGTTCTTCCTTCTTGTTTGACTTTTCCATAATAATTTACACAAGTTAAAACCACGTAAACAGAAACACCTCTAGGTTTACTAGTTGTTTTCATAGCCATAATTAAAATAATTTCAAATTAAGTATTAACACATAAAATAACAAAAAATATTAAGTTTAAACATTTAAAGTGCATAAGAACAGTATTATCATTGTGTAGTATGTACGAGAGAAAAATACAGCGAAAGATTTTTGGACCTGTAAAGAACACGCTAAGTGGTGAATGGAGGAAAAGAAAAAAATGATGAATTAGAAACACTCTTTTACAGAGTATACTGGAAACGATAAAAAACAAAAGATTACAGTGGGCTGGGCATGCTTGGGCGTAGTCAAAATCCAATCATACGAGTAGTAATGGAAGAAAATCCTACTGGGAAAAGATCGATCGAAGGACCACGTTTGAGATGGGAGGACGTATTAAGGAAGGATGTGGAAGCGTTAGGAGGAGGTTTAGGCTGGAAGATACAGGCATCGGATAGAGAAAACTGGAGGAAAGTGTGTGTCGGGATGGACGGGATGATTCTAGGGGCCGATTTACTTAAGAAGTATGTACGACGACTACGTCACAGCGACATATACCCCCACTTCTATTTTTTTGATATTTCATAAATGAGGCAACCTGTATAATCTAATAACCTTGATTATATGACACGACCGGCAAACCGGAATTCACTATGTAAACAACACAAATAGATTACCTCACGGGAGTAATGTTTAAATTTTAGGTAAATATATTGTGCTATCATGCAGTAACACTGATATGAAGGGGATGGGATTCAAATGACGTCATTTTTTTTGTTTACATCGCGAGTGATCCATCTGTATACATCTAATCTGTGGTTCAACTGAAATTTAAGGACTGTAAAATTTAACGAACGTTTATGCAACCCAAATTATTTAACGAGTCATTAAAACTGCTAACGGTTCTTTAAATGTTTAACGATTGTTTATGCAACCCAGCCTTACAGTTTTAAAAATTAAAAATTATTTTATAAAATAAAATGTGTTAAATTAAAAAATATATACTATATAAATATTGCTTGAATACAATGTTTTTCTTTAGTAGATTATAATATATAGAAATATTTAATAGAAATTATAAAATTAGTACCTTAAAAGAAAATTATTGATATCTATTCTATTTCCATAGATTTATTTATATCATTATCTATATTTATTTCACTATTTTTACATATAGACTTATTAACAGATACACCTGTGGAAGTATTTAACATTTGAAGTATATCTTTGTGCAATGTATCGTTTTCGGTCTGAAGAATTTCAACTAAATTATTACAGATTTCAATATGTGTTTGATTAATTGCTAATGTATTTTTCTCCTCAGATTTTACCATTTGGTTTTTTTCATTTTGATTAACAAGCGTATGCATTTTACCTTAAACATGTAATATACAAGTAAATAATACTACTTAGTACTTAATTATAATTATAAATATAAATATTACTATTAATAATAGCCACATCTTTCATTAAGCGTTGAATATGATCAAACTGTGATGTTTTTAAGTGTTTGTAATATTCGAATGCATTTAGAATTTTTCTAGCTAAAATTTTGTTAATTCGTAAAATGTTTATTAATGTATGCGATTGCTTTTCAAGCTTTTTTACTTCCCTATAAAATATTTAAAATATTATGCTTATTTTCTTAGCCATTATATTATTTAATGCAAATTATAAAAATTAAATATTTACTCTTTGAGATAATTAAACATTAAATTTGCTTTAACTACTTTCTCAGAATATTTATACTGATTTTTCATTGCTTGTGATACTTTATTATTTAATTTGGCCAATTCTTGTTTTAATCTCATATTTTCTGCCTACAAATATAAATATAAATTAAAATAAATATAAATACTGAATAGAGATAAGTTGTATTCTTAAAATCAAACTATATTTACTTGAACGGTAAATATTTTATTTGACAAATATTCACTATTATTAGTCAACACATTCACATCAGGTCCAAAACTACTATCATTATTTCTATTATTAAATTTATCCAATGTTAAAATTAAAGTGTCTAATTTTATTTTCATCATTGATTTTTTAAGGCGTTCAGTTTTCCACTCATGTTCCAACAAAACATTACGTTTTAAACAATTATTTAAATTATCTTCACTAGTTTCCATAGATGACTAAAAATATGCAACACAATTTTAATAACATTTTTTTAGATAGGTATGTATATATACATATATATATATTCATCAATTTTAAATTTTAAATGGAACCAAATAAAGAAACTAAGAGGGAAACAGTCTTGTTAATAAACTGTTTATTTTGATACTTAAAGACCTTTAAACGTTGTTTGTTAAACAAAATCAGAATTACGTCAAATGCCTGAAACCCAATTTAATCAAAAATTATGTCTAAAAACCCAAATCCTTTAAGAATAGTTTCAAAAATACTATTTAATTAACCCAAATATAATTTTAAAATTTTTGACAATAAATCACATGACAATTTTTTTTTTATCTATTAGAGCCGATATTTTTCATTTTATAAAAATAAAAATCTGTACACAATACATATGGTGTATTTTTGTGTTTTATCTTTGAATGTAATGAATGATATATTAAAGAAATTAAAGTTTTGTTTCTTAAATATTTTATTGATTTCTTTTAAATTTTATTTAATGTAACAATAAAAATAACACTTACGAGAATTTTTAGGTTTAACACAACTCACAAGTTACCTATATTAATTATTATTGAAAATCAGATAAATTTTTTTTTTGCATTTTTGTAGTACAAATAAAAAATAAATATTTCTACTTCAAATGAACTTCATTAAAATAAAATATTAAACTAAAATGAACTCGTTATTTAAATAGTTAATAGACAACGTTTAAAGTAATACAAAAATTTAAATTTACATAACTATTACCATTGATTATATAATAGTCTATTATATAATCAATGCTATTACCTATATTCAACTTGTTAATGCCTGTTAAACTGCTCACTGCAGTATTAAATATACAAATCATATTTATCATTTAATAATATAAATAATACATTTTACATAAATATTAAGTACGTAAATATAAAATGTTAATATATATTACAAAACCAGAAGTCAAAATTCTAGTGTATTTGTCAACCAGGGACGTATACAAGGGGGGGATGTGGGGGTCAGATCCCCCCATGATATATTTTTTTATAAGGGTTTTTATAAGGTTCCTTATTAAGGCCCATAGGCATAATTCCGCCCATAGGCCACCACATACGTAAATCCGGCCCTGATCCCCCATTGAAAAATCATGTATATGCCACTGTTGTCAATAGAATTCATCATAAATAAATATACAACATCATATTTTTCTGTACTAAATTGAACTGAATAAACTAGAATACATTTTTATAATAAACATTAGTATAAGAATGTACCTCAACATTTAAAATTAATACATAACATTTAAAGTCTTAAAACCCAAATAAATCATTTTATTCGTCTTGCCTATTAGGATTATATATTAGATATAAATATATTATGTGGAATGTATCTATTAAAATTCTATATTCTATATGAACCATAATATATTCATAAAAGAATATATTACTGTTTACATGATGTCTTTAAACGAAATAAAATCATTAAATCAATTAAATTAAAATTATTTCTAATGTCAATTATGCTTTACATCTACAAAAATGTAAACATTTATACAAAGACACATTTTCAGTTGGGAATGCTTCAAAGTATAATAGTAAATCATAATATATCAAAAAATTATGCACAAAGCTGAAAACGCAATAAATTATTAATCTACATTAACTAAAAATAACTGTAGTATCTTATTAACATACTTCATGAGATTTACGTTGGAGCAACAATTGTTGAAATTTTTGTTCAAGGCCGAGTACTAAATTATTTTCAGTTGAATCTGCATTAGTCGACATTATACAAACAATACTTACAGAGTTACACATATGTCGTCAATACAAATTACAAGCAATACCTAATTTAATACGAAATATTGTTGAAAATGTAAGTACTTAAATAATAAGAAATAGTATTTTTAGTGGGACAGCATAGTACAAACACTTACTTGGAGTCGAATTGCAATTAAAAATGAACAAAATTCCATTAGAATTATGTTTAACCAGTTGCTTTTACGAGAAAGTCAAAGGCCTATAAATTCAAAATGTAATGGACATGTTCATACCACTATTCTTGTAAAAATTAAATAATATTTCATGGATGAAAAATGAGCAGAATAAGCATTTACTACATTGAACATTCCATACACGAACACGTCACAGACAGTGTTATAGAAGTTATATTTTAAGACCGCGGTCACAGATATAAATAATAATAATTGTTCACCAGTGTCCAGTCGCCATTAAATTTAATTTGTGGTGGAGTCATAATTAGTGCATAGACCTATAAAAATTCAAGATATCTATTAAAATGTCATTAAATTCGTCTAAATTCGTCTAAAAAGTCTAAACTCGTCGTGTCGTGTCGTTTCGTGTAAAATACTCTCTTCTGATTAGCTCACATTATTATGGTAGATATATTTTGGTCGTGTCTACCACGGTCTTAAAAGATCTTTTAAGACCGTGGTGTCAACCAATACGTTATCGCGGTTACCTCAGAGTTGAATGGATACAACTTTTGGCCATGCTGGTCATAGCCGGTTACATTAGGTCAAAATTTACACAGTTTACATTTGTTGTATGGTGTGCATATTCATAAAAAGAACGAGAAACAATACAACTTTTACGTTTATTAAACACGAGGAATAAGTTAATTTTTAGTTTATGAAAAAGAAAAGAAACATATCACTTAAAAAAATTATACAATATTTTCTTTTTTACAGTAGGCGTGTTTTCGCGATTAACCTGGTTATATTTATTATCAGTCGTGTTTAGACATTTTGGTTATTGGTTGAAGATCCGCGAAAACGATGTGTTTATGGTTATAGACAGTTATTAGAGATAATACAAAATGATAAGGGGCCCGGTGCCGATATTATTATTACATATATTGTACACTGATTCACACTTATACAGTTTTAAATACAAATCAAAAATATATAAAAACAATATATTATTATTATATTATATTTATGGATTCCCATTTTAAATTTCCCTCCTATTATCACATTTCCGTTATCAATAACCAAACAACGTAAACATTAAATTTGATCGGTTATAAAATATCAGTAACCTATAACCAAAATGTATTACCAAAGTTACAACCAAAATCGCGAAAACGACTTGTTTATAAACAACAGTAAACTGGTTACATTTGGTTAATCGCGAAAACACGCCTAGTGTTACCAGTCTTGGTGCCTATATATACACATTGGTTAAAATTAATGATAATAATAATAATCGAAAATGTTAGTAGAACCTAACCACAGATAAACGACTAGTAACAATTATTTCGTACATCTCGTGTCGTGTTCAAAACACACGACACGACGAGTTGAGGACCAGGCTTAATGCAGTAATGCCTATTGACCGGACCAAGTTTTTAAAATACGACCACTTTATTCCTTCCAATATTTTCAGTGTATACTATACTGTATAACAATTTTAAACGTTCGAATTTTGAAACCATATTCTGTAATCTGTAATTCTGTATGTTTTGTGCATTTTTATCTATTCTAGTCTCTTCTATGGCCGTATCATGGACCTAAACCCACAGATATATATATTAATATATATATATCTGTGCCTAAGCCTATTAACTGAATTCAGTTAATCTGTGATTAATATCGTATCATTAGTGAAACGAGTGTGACGACTGCGCATGTGCATGCGCGTCCGTGACTGCCTCCACGGTGTCATACGACCTAACGCACTCTCGTGCTCGCAACTTACCGTCGTCACGTTTCCAAAACGACAACGAAAAAGATCGCCACGCCGTTTATTCATTTTGTGTTACGATTATTATATTCCGTGTATATGCTCTCTCCTGTATTGTTTTATTATTATTGTACATTCCGATAAAAGAATAATTCAATTTTTTTTCCTTGGAGTTATATTGACGGTATAACCACAGATTAGATGAATAATCATCTAATCTGTGGTATAACTTCCAAAAGAGCATTGATAAAAATATATTTCTCCATGATATAATACTTATTCTTCAATGATATCTCGCATTCTCACTCTCTCTAATAGTAGCATAGATTATAATTTATATATTGTCTATATATCTATATATATATTAATATATTATCTATATTTATTATAGACTATTATAGTAGTAGCACAGAACATTTTCAAGTTATCTGTGGTAGTAGTCCATTTATTTGCAGATCCATGTATGAATATGAAAACAGATGACGATTTGGCCTTCGAATTGTACGTCGTAATCAGAATCATCTGTTCAAGGAAAATTATTATTGAAAAAAAATATTACTGTTATCTACATCCTGCTTAGGCTAAAGAATTTTGGTGTACTTGAGTAGTAGAGTGTGACAATTATTAGAAGGAAAGTTGCGAATAATACGAATTATTATTACGCGTTGACAGAGTTAAATAACTATTTTCAAGATTTCACAATGTTGAGCTTGAAGCTATTCCGCCAAACCAAATGTAAGTATACTCGCCTATATCCGAAGTATACTACCATGATAATTTGGTTTATTTTCATTTAACGTTCAAAGCTATAATATAAATATTTGGCTATTTTCACTGAAAAACTGTACTTACCTATTGTCCGGTACTTTCCTTTTTCATGAAAACTAAAAGTACTAAAATTTATGTTGCCAAAGTTGTGTAAGTAAAATATTTGTTATTTTTCAAAATGAAATCTAGCTAATGTTTAGCCATCTGAATCTCTGTGGATTATATTACCCCAGAGCCTCATTATTTTCTGTGTAAACCCTTGACACAGAGTAGTCTACAAAACGAAATACTAAGTACTAATTGAAAACTTACAGTTAAAATATATACATTTAAAAATTTAATTTTTTATATTCACATGCAAAGATTTATTTTGTTTACAATCAGCGAGAAAAAAACGTAACTTTTTTTCCTTTTTTCTGTCTACTTTTTAAAGTCTTCTCGTCATTCCTGTTAATTTGTACCATTTTCAAAGATGGGTATTAAATAGTTAAAAAGTTTTAAAATTAGTTTTATCATTTACTAATTAACTTGACTATAGTTTAAATTTAAATTTTATTAACTTAACTTTTTACAATTAATCATCATAAATATCCAATTTGGTTAACACACTGGAAATAAATATGCATTTAATTAAATTTTTAATTTTATGTAAATTAAGTAGTAGTCATGTATTACATATTATTCCAGTAGTCCAATTTCATTTGAATCAGTGTTTATAATTCTTAATTTTAACTTTTTACATAAGAATATAAATTTCATCATGTTTCGTATATATTATACTAGCTGTCCCACCCGGTGTTGCCCAGGCAAAAGTACCTTGTGTATATATATATATATATATATATATATATATACTAAGATTGTACGACTGTTATCTGCGTCGTGGCGGCGTGTGTATATATTTATCTTTATTTTCGTGGTACGGCAGCGGCCCATATGTGGCTGCCCAAACTTCCCCTTCCATGTCACCGCTGACACCGACGTTGAGGGCAACGCCGTGCGGGTACGGTGTTATAATATATACCATCCCCTATTTCAACCCCTTACAGCCCTTTTTTAATATTAAAAAGTAGCCTATGTCCTTTCTCAGAGTCTGAACTATCTATGTACCAAATTTCATTTAAATCGGTTCAGTAATTTCAGAGCCTATTCAATACAAACAAATAATCAAATCTTTCCTCTTTATAATATTAGTGTAGACAATAATAATTCGATACATTTTTTCTGTGTTTTAATAGCTGTTTAGAAGAGAAACTTCCAAATATTTTATTTAATTATTAATTGTAATGTCTAAATCAAATACTTTTTTTTTTTTAATCATCAACTAAATTATTTTAAATTATATCTCTTTTGACAACTGGCGTTTATAACTATCTTCATATTAACACAAGAATAAATAATTGGTTGATTTATTCTTTGTTTTTGTAAACTAATTTAACTACAAAATTGCATTTTATTTAATGAAACATACAAATTAAGTTTGTTTTAATCGAATTGAATAATTTTTTTTCTTAACTTTAATCTTTTAACTATATTGTTAATTTAATTAAACTTATTTTAGTTAATTTTTGCCTGTATTTACCATTTTTTATTATGAGAAGTGAACTCATTAATGCTCAATATTTATAACCACTTTATGAACACTTCAATATTATCATTGTGATAATTTAAGAAATACTTTTTTCTGATTAATTAATTAATATACTTATGTAGATCAACTAAATTATACTTCTACCATACTCAAAATTTCTTGTGAGGCAATAATCAAAAACCTCTTTGGCACACCACTAGATCCAATATTTTTATTCTTCATTCTTGTAACAGTACTTTTTTTTTACAGGTCCAATGTTAATCGCTCAGAGGCAGATGTCTCTTCGTGCACTACCCAAGTATGTTAATCAATTCAGCGCTAATAGTTGTTTGAGCAACAGAACTCTGGTGGTAAGTGTAGCGTAGACACAATTTTTAATTTAATTGTATGTTAACTGTTTTTTTTTTTTTCAGAAGCCTTTAGTAAGCTTTCCGATGATTGCACGTTTTACTGCCAGTACTACGGTAGTCAAAAAAGAAAATAACTATGCTAGTGTTTGGAAAGTTGAACGTATTATTTCTATAGGACTTATGGGTTTGTTTCCCGTAACACTATTTTACCCATCACCGATATTGGACACTCTATTAGCCATATGCACTAGCCTCCACGTTTATTGGTAATTTACAACTTATTAAAATTAATGTATATTACAAAAATATTTTGTCAAGTGATTGTTAGTAGTTCAATATGCTACAAATGTTATGGAACAATGCCGATGGGGGCAATACACATTTTCTGCCATCACACTCTGTATAATGATCAATGGCACACCTTTTTTTTAAACATAAAATGAATAATCCCTAGTTATATTTGTACAGAATAACCTCAGAATCAAATGATATTTCAACATTAATAAAAATGTACAATGCAATTTTGAATTAATTATCATAACTCATAAGATACAAATTGTATCTCTGAACTGAATCACTTCATCAAAAGAACTTTATTATGGGGAGAATATAATTTTATAAACGTTTGCATATCTCATTAATAGTTTAGTTATACTATATTATTTGTACTAGATTATTATTATTATTATTATTATTGATAAATAATAATAAATTCTGTATTATGTATATTAAATATTTTGGTAATCTGTTGGCCAGTAACAATTGTGATAAGGTGTTTACGTAACTTGCAAGTGATATACTAATCAATAAAAATATTTGTTTAAATTAGAATATGGTCATAGGTGGTTTTTAAACAAATGTTGAATTTTTAATTTTTAGACTTAATATTAGAAGGTATTAATTTATTTTGAGTTAATTAAAGTTTTTGAACATTTGAAAAAAGCCTGAGGTTATTTCAATCGAAAACAAACTATATATATAATACATTAAAACATAAAAATTGGCATAAGATGTTTGCTGTCACCTGCCATTAACCAATTTTTTTGCCCCTTCTATCCATCATTACACTGTACACTATATAATATAACAGAGCATGTTGTTTCTAAGTAATAAATGTAAACAATAGATATGGGTCTCAATAGCTAATAGAAATTATTTTAATGCGAACACATATTTTAAAAATAACAATATTATCAATATTAAAGAGCTTCATATTTACAATATATATAATGTATACTGAAAACTAATGGAAATCAAAAAAATAAATAAGCAACTGTTTTTCAAAACTACATAGTTAAAAGTTAAAATATTTATATGTACCTGTTCAATTAATGAAATGTTAAAATTGTATGCATTACATTTTTTATGTATGTGTTGTCAGTTAATACGTTAATAATAATAATGTTAATCTGTATGTGTTGTTAATTATCCGTGAATATCCACTGTATATGGTGATTTCAGTTGTTAAAATGTTTTGAAGACAAATTAAATATCATTTATCAAATATACATTTTTGAAATGATCAAAAAATGTATGTTCAATTTTTCAATAAATATTATCTTAGTTTTAGAAGGAAAAAGTATCATCTGGTTTAATTATTAAATTAAAAATTACTTTTTAAAGAAAACCAGACAATTAATATGACTCACAATTTAAGGCTAAACACCATTATCACTCAAATTAAAAATCCATTATTTAAACTTTTCTTTAAAACCATTTTGAGAACAGATTTATTTTTTAAGTGAAATAAAATTATATATTATAATTTATTACTTTAAAATATATTAACGTTTTGTTTTTAAAGGGGAATGGAGGCATTAGTAGTTGACTATTTACGTGTACCAGTTGTCGGACAAATAGCTAACAAAGCTGGACATGTAGCAGTTTCTCTCCTTGCAGTCATTACTTTAGCCGGATGTTTACAAGTTATTTACATGGGCGATGGACTTGCTAATGCTATCATTCAACTTTGGAAATTGTAACTATTACTAAATGGTTATTATTGTTTAATTTCAATTCATTTGTAGTGAAACATGTAAATATTGTGTTTAATAAAATCATAATTTTTTCCAGTTTAACTTTTATCATATGAAAATTAAATATTTCTGTAAACAAATAGTGTTTTCAAATAATATTTTAGATTGATAATTATTTATATACCTTATTTTATTCTAAAATTGTAGGCTGAAAATAGTTTATGGAATCCTATTATATAAAAATATAATTATAATCGTTGTTAAAAAAAAAAGAACTTAATACAGAGTATAGAAAAATATTAAAATTTGCGTTTTCAATTTAAAATGTTTCCTTATTTTGTCTTTAAACAAATTTAACAGCAAAGTATTTCGAGAATAGGTTATTTATTATTGGAACTTCAAAATTTTAAAATCAAACCTATGTATTTTAAAAGTTAAATTCGTCAATCCTTATGCATCAGTAGTAATTTTAAATGATATCCAAATTTTAGTTTTATTAATCATTGAACTCCTATGAACCGAGTATAGAACAATTTTAAAAAATGTGAGTAAACAAATTATTTTTTTTTGTAAGAATTTTTTAACAAGAGTATAATATTAATATTAATAACAAAGAACCCTAGGAAGATTAAATGGAAAGATCAGTGATAAAATGGGATATAGCATGCAAGAAGAAAAATGGAATATCATGGTAGCCATTCAAAGTCCACTAATCTGTATGACGATATTAATTTATATTATTTGAAAAATACAAGTGATTTTGAACGTCCGACATCTAACAATGTTGATTAACAAATGAAATAAAGCAGTAAACGGTTTTTGACGGCATCTACAAAGGTTATTAAAAAAAGACACTTTGTGTATATAAAATATTTATTGGTAATGAAAAGACAGTTTTATTTTATTCAAATATACAAATAATAATAATAATAATAAAACATAATTTAACAGCTGAAAGACCAAATATGATAATCATCAATTTTGTTAAAAATTGGGTTGCAATAAAACATTAAATGTGTAACACGTTTATTTTTAAATTCTCATTTCAGTATGCACACATTTTTTTTATTACATTTTAATACTAAGAAAAACATTATATGTGTTCAATAACATGTTTTAAAATTTTTTTGGACTTTGAACTTTCATCACCAATTGCCATCATCAGGCCGTTGAAAATTTTGTACAAAATTCACATGGAAACCAAATGGCATTTGAAGCACAGTTAACATGTTAATATAGATACATGTTTTGATCAATTGTAACCCATAATAACTTTTTCTATTTATTTAATGTGTTGAGCATATCTGATGAATAGATGTGAAGAATGGCAAGAGCCACAACAAAATGTTTTTAACATTGTAACCCTAATTTAATATTTTATATTTCCTACTGTATTCATACAGTACCTGAGATAAATAAAATTACTGACTAACTAACAATATTATTTTAAAATAAAACCAAGATTATACCAGAAATATGAATTATTTTTATTTACGATTAAAGGCAATATCATTTTCTGTAACTAAAAACATTTTATTTTAATTTTGAATTTTGTGTATGTTCTACAAATTTGATTTCTTTTTTACAAAATGTATTTTTTAAAAAATGAGAAATATTGAAAAATTTTAAATAAATACTAAACACATAAAACAACTCTTAAATAGCTATGTTAATATAAACATTAATAGTATTATTAACTTATTAACTTACAATATTTTTTAAATTTAAAATGTCACTGGGTACAGTGAAAAACTGGAAAAAAATTAAGCATAAAATTTTGATGAAACAATAATTATTCACTATTATACAAGTCAAATGATGTAACCCTTATGCGTCACTATTACAATTATAATTGATAATTATAATGTGGTCAAATGGTTTAACCCTCCACTACGCCATAAAAAATATTTAGTAAAATGATTAACCTAATATTCAACTAAAAAATAAACTGATTTTTAATTTTTTTTACATAAGATGTAACATATGTTTATGTTGTGTGTGTGTGTGTGTGTGTGTGTTTGTATGAATATATTGTTTTGAATATAACATGTAAAATTATATTTTTGTGGGTTACAACACTTGGCCTTATCAATCATCAATATCAATTATATTTTACATTATTTTTAAGTGTCATTCAATTTTAATTTACCTTCATTTACAGTTAAAAAAGATAAATCAGCTAAAGTTTGTTCACATATATGTTCGCCAGCTCTCTCCCACATCTGAAAATAAAATATATTTAAAAGTTACATAAAATACATGACGATCTCGATTAAAATAACCGTGGGATGATATGCTAAATACAGATTTGTTAAGTATTTGAATAAAACATTTTGTATATTCTTATTTTCAAGTATTCATTGATAATTTTAATTCCATGTTAATATTTACATTTTATTTAATCAGTTATACAAAAATAAGAATAAATATTTTAAAGAAATAATTAATATGCTGTATGCTTCCAAATATTAAGTAATAAATAACAAACTATAAGTTTCACAATTTTGTTTTTTATTTAAACAAATTTTAGTACAGTACTTAAATAGTAATGTTCAGTTATATGGTAAAATAAAAATGTAATTTTTACAATTGTGAAGGATTAGATTAAAATGTATTGTAAATTGTGTATAAATTATCATACATACTTTTTTAAACAAATACTTCTATCTGTATTTAAATAAGTTTTAAAAATATTTTTTTATAAGACTGTTTACAACATACTCCTTTGTATTTTAAATCATCAGTTTGTGGTGGTGCGTGTTTGAAATCAGGTCCAAAATTCACGGAGAGTGTACAGTTTTTGTACAAAGACATTGTGGGAAAGTATTTTCCTTCATATACATTTATGGCACTTTCTTTCAAACATTCCCCATTTTTGTAATAAACTATCTTGCTACCAACCAGTGGTTTCAGGCTTTTCAGTGCATCACGACTACTATCTTGAGACTGTTCTTCATAATATAAATGACTTTTAAACTTTATCAATATCTAAAAAAAAAAAACCTCACATTTTAATACGTCTTCACATTATATCAGCGGTTCCCAAACTGCGCCGCCAACCGTTAATATAAAATATATTTATAAATCTTAATAATTATAAGAATTTATGAATTATACACTCATATAATTATAATAATATAAATATTTACATATTATCCAGTTTTTTTAAATTTTATTTTTATCTAAAAAAAAATTTTAATGTCATCAATTTTATCTAGGGCACCATGAGAAAACCTCAGTTTCAAAAGGGCGCTGCGAGTCTAAAATGTTTGGGAACCGCTGCATTATATGCATAGAAATAATGGTAAATACCAAATCTTTATGAGTCGGTGGTAAAGATAATGTGTCATTAGGTAAACATATCATCAACCCTAATGTGTCACCTTCGCCAAAACTGTCACTATAGTGTTTCCCACGACTTTCGTGGAATACAGTACCTTTTCTTTAAAAATTCATAAAATATTATTTTATAAATATTTTTGATCGACATTAAAATGATTAATGTTTACCTAGATCTCCACGAATAACCAAATTTATCATAGCCTAATGGCGCTTGTATATTTGCAAATTCCTGGCTCCACCCGATTCGACAAGCTGAATTATCTGGCATTTCTTCAACTGTTACTTCCCAATACCAATTTCCACTGCTAACACCTTACAATTAACACACGATCCGTATTATTAATACATAAATATTTTAGTTATGGCTTTTTTAAATGCGAAAAATAAAAACATATTTTCATAACTCACTGTGTGTAGCTCGAACCATGCAGTATCCTTTTTCTCCAGTTACCGACAACCTGTCTTCAGAAATGTGAAGCTGTGGTGCACGGTCATGTAAAGCCAACAGTACTTGGTTTGGACACAGAGGCCTGTACAACCAACCCGGAATCAATTTCCCAGCTGACTCATTAGATTCATCAAACTCTTGTCTAAATGGAGCATGCGGATCTGGTTCGGCTAATATATATTTGTAACCATCTTTATTGAACGGATGTTCAAGTGGATATCCATGAGCAGGCAATTTAACATTTGATTGATCGCCTGCACTTCTACCTTTCTTTCCAGTACCTATCCCAGTTGCTCCATCACCAAGTGTCTTTCTTTTGGCACCACGTCCTTTGAGACCAGTTGTGACGGCTAGAAAATACAATTTATTTTAAAAAATATATCTAATATTATATTTTACATTAAAAATATATTTATTTATTATAAACACTACAAAAGCCTAAAAAATATATAGTGGATTCCGTTTAATGTAGATACCCGTTAATATGGCCAGCTACATAATATGGGCAAAATGGTCTAAGCTTGATTCTAATGCATGTAAACAAGATTAAAAACGTGCCGAATGTGGGCATTAAATTTGGTTTTTAAAGACTACATTAAATTTTGCTGTCCACATTTTTCTATATTATATACATTTAATATTTATGTATCAAAAGTTATAAAAATTATTAAACATTAATGATGAGAGCTATCTGATTCAAAAAAAGGTAATGGAGAGAATAACAGTTTTGTGCTGTGCGAACAGGCCTGGGAGCGATAAGCTTCACACTAACCATCTTCGATAATGCGTCATTACCTCATATTGTACACCCGTGGAACTAGGTGGTAACTTCCATATCTAAGCAATAATCTTAATAATAATAACCATATAATAAATGTATATATGTATTTTAAAACTAACTTTTGACAATATTTTTTATTAATTTTAGTTTTTATAGGCAGCCGCTTTACATGGGTGAATGGATCTGATCCCACATTAAATTGAATCCACTTTATATAGAAATGTACGTTTTATATTTAATGCTTTTAAGTTAAGGTAGCGAAGGGGTAAGATGGATCAGAAGTAATCATGTATTAGCACTGGATCAATTCGATTGAATTTAATACTATGATTATGTAACCCCTGTACAATTAGTTAAGTTAACTGTTTGTATCAATAAATAGAAACAATTAATATATATTTGTAAACAAAAATAATAAAATAAACATAACACAATTGAATATTTCTAATTTAAAATTTAAAAATAATTAAAAACTAAAAATAGCAGATAAAAAAATAATTTTTATAAAAATGTAGTATTATTACATTTCATTAAATGAAAATATTCATAAGCACAAATATTAATTTAAAAAATGAGTGTAATAATATGTTAAAAATAGATACCTACTTTAATATTATATTTTTTATGTATAACTTCGACAAATTTAACATTATTTATAAATAATAGAAAAATAAAAATTAATATTTAAAGTACTTGGTTGAATTCCAGTTTCTGTAACTTTAAGATGACCACCTTTAATCATTGCTTCATAATTCGGTTTGATTTCAGAAATGTCAAATAATAATTTGTACGATTGGGAACCATTATCATCATTTTCTACACTGAACAAAATATCTGTTTCCTTTACTAACGATCTTGTAATCTATAATGAAAAAAAATTATTATATATAATATGGGCGCACGCACGCACACACACACACACAAATAATATACTTAAGTAATTAGAAAATATATTAGAAAAATATAATAATATTATACTTCTTCTTTTATACTGAATAAAAGAAAAAAAAACCAAGTTTTAAGAAAAATAAACGTGTACTATCAAAAATCGTTCTGAGTTTTGAATGATTACGTAGTTAGTAATATCAAATTACATACTGTTGAATGCCATGATTGTGTCACTCTTCTTGCAGTTGTAGTCATACTCTCCCAGTGTGATTCAATAAATGGAATTATTTCTTTGTCCCTTGAAAAATAAAACTGAGGACTTCCGCTTTTCTTGCTTTCTTGCATTAGATTGCCAATTGCAGTCACACACATTTGTGGAAACACTGAAATATTTATTATTAAATTAATGAAATACCAAAACTTTGTAAGAATGTTACATAACATTTTTGAAGAATAAACTCACTTGCTGGATTTTTCTTAAAACTTTCTAGACCAGTATGCGAACAATTTTTACAAACAAATATATAATTTACCATAAACGGTACCAGTTTTCCAAGTTGATAACCGATACAAGATTCATGATACCAACGATTACAGTTGGCGCATAAGAGTTCAATGATATTGAAATTTCTTTCCTTGTTGCTAAAACAATAAGTATTATTAATACAAATACTTTAATTCAAATAAATTTTAATATAAAAAAAAAACTTTTTTAGAAGTTACAATATTATTACAAAATTTTGTGATAATATATGACTATACATATAAGCTCAATGCTAATTAATCTCAATCATACCAGTGGCGGATATCTGGGGGAGGGGGGGGCGATAGGTGGATCGCTTTCCCTTGGAGTATATTTTAATACCTAAATACATATTTAAAATCGTGAAATACCTATCTTAAACTTTTGAAAAAGGGAAGGATTTAAATATAGGTCTGCTCAAAAAGTGTTAATGGAAGAGGATGTGGATCTTCCTTTTCAATTAAAATATTTAAAATATCAGTAATTGTCCATAGTTGATTTGAGTCATAAATTTCTAATACTTATAATGCGGAGAGATGGCGGATGTTTAACTCAATGATCGGGGGGAGGAAGTCGTTAGCTCACCATTGAGTCTGAGCACAGAATATAACAATATTGAGTTCGCCTCCCCCTCAAGACTTTGATATAACCGCCACTGAATCATACTAATAACTCTTCATATAGTTTCATATAGTTTGTCTCAAATTTTCTCTCCCCAAATTACAAATATAATTTACTTCAAAACTAAGGAACATGATGAATGTGAGCTAGAAATATATATATGTATATTACTCAAATACCTTTTCTGAAAAAATACCTATTTGAAATAATTTTTATAATGCGTAATAGATTATACAATTTTGACGTTCATAGGATACAATATAATTTTCGACATTTTCAATAATATTAATTTGTTTATTCTTAT
Organism: Slavum lentiscoides; assembly: GCA_032441835.1. NCBI lineage: Eukaryota > Metazoa > Arthropoda > Insecta > Hemiptera > Aphididae > Slavum > Slavum lentiscoides. The sequence continues at coordinate 15,875,900 of CM063706.1, read as the reverse complement.
TCTGATGTGTCAGATCTTTTCATGAACGTCCTTAGCGTGATGGTTAAGCCACGTCCAGACCAAAAAAGATCTGTCGCAAACTTGTGTTGCCGACAAAAATTAGAAATGTTTCTGAAACTTGTCACCAACAATTGTGTCGGCGACGTTGTGACAAATTTTTGTTATACTAAATTCGACAAAATTTATAAACACAGTCACTGACAATGTATTGACGGGTTCTGACCGGTCAAATTTTGTCGATAAACATTTAATAAATACGTCATATTTTATTTATTTGGTTATTCGTTCAGTTTAACCTTGTCCGCCTACTTGTAGTGCATATTTTCACCCATACATTTCTATTGAACAGATTTTTAAGTTTTTTTTCAATCAAATAATGGAGTGGTCTAAAGAAAGTGTTTGTCAACTTATTAATTTATATCATGAAAAATAAATACTATGGGACCAAACTCAACCCGAGTACAAAAATAAATATTAAAAAAATGATGCGTAGTGTGAAATTTCAAAAATACTTACAAATATTGACAAATCAGAAGTAAAAAAAAAAAATGAACTTGTTTGGTCAATTTTATCGGAAATCAAAATCGCAACATCATTCTTGTTCCACATTTTGTCCAAGACTAAAATGTTTATCAAATATGTCGCTTTGGTGTGGACGCGCCAGTTTTTGAATTTTGTGGGTGATACTTTGAGAAACATTTTGACAAAACAGACGACAAATGTTTTTTGGTCTGGACGCGGCTTTACACAACAAATATATGACATATTATACTGTTAAATAATATAAATTGCTAATAGGTCTGAAACCGAACTATACCCAAAAATACAGAAATAAACGTAACTACCATAAATACCAGTAACATATGTATGCATAACATAAAAACAAATAAAAATTACCAATAACAATTGACCGTTTGAATACCGTTTTCCGAGGATTTGTTCTCGGGCTTGACTTTGATCAATGTAGATTTGGAGGAACTTTCTTTAGACATGACATTATTGCCATTCGTCGAGACAGATTCGGTTCTGACCAGTTCGATTGATGTTTTTGCATCATTACCACCGTCGTCGTCCATTTTCACACAACTAACAAACAATCGTTCAACGGGTTATACAGAAAACGATAAATACAAAATACCTAATACGAATTCACGAAAACAACTGAACGAAACAAGGCTTATCATTTATTACTTCGTCGTCGACGTAGCCGACTAGAAATTTACGATTTCGGGCCGTTGGCTCCTAGGAGCTAGGCTAGGACCGGCAGTGAAACCATAAAATAAGTTGAATGGAGTATGAACACTCATGTTGTCCGCAAAAAATCTGCCATTTTGAAAAGTCAGATCAGTGCAACCGTATGATAAAAATTACTGTTTATGTACATTATGGATACACTGTAAGGTTAATCAGAGAACATGGTTAAATCAGACGGGTATATTATATTCACGGAATAATAAGTTTACTGAAAAATAAAATACGGATATCGTGATAACGGAATTTTGATGTGCGGAAAGTACAAATCCGGAATTATATTATGTTCCATGATATTTCTGATGTCAGTGTGTTATCAGTGTATTATTATTATACATTTAAAATCATCCTAACAAGTCCAAGCGAGCTACGCTCGCTTAGACAACTCCATTCGCTTTATCTTAATCTAAATCTTTATCTTAATTCGTGGTCTACGATATCTTCTCACTTCTTGCATCGTGAAACGTCATATTAAAAAAATTGTTTCCCACTTTAATGTGACATTTAATTTACTTAGTTCTGGCGACACTGTGTATCAGTGTCTAATCAAATTGTCAGTTGTTAATTACTATCAAAAAATGATAAACACGTTTTTTTACAAAAGTATGTGATATGATATAGAAATAATTATTTGTATATGTACATTCTGTCATTTATTTACCGTCTTTTCATCTATTCTCTGACTGTACAACTGTGCATAAATGGTTTTGTTTTGAAAATCGTGTTTCAGTACATTGAAAAATTTCTACGTTCAATCGTTTGTAAGACCGATATCCATTAAAATCTTGAGAAAAACATTTTAAATATGGTAAGTTGAATAACATTTCGAGTTGACCATTTATAAGTACTTATAATCTTATTATTTCATGTCCATATTGCGATAAACAGGAATTGTATTATTTTAGTTAAGTTCTTACGGTGTTTTTCTATATATTTTATTTCATCGAAAACCATTTACACTTGTGTATAAAATGTAAAATGCTAAGTAAAAGGAGTAAATATAAAAAAATTAATATTTGAGCACCATAAGGTTGCGATGTCATAAACTGAGGTATGTTAAGCAAGCTTTTCAGCTGATCGTGTTAAGTATTAGTCGATATTTTATGATTATTTACTTGGTGAGGTTATTTTATATAAATATATATGCCAACACAATATAGTACTGATGCAATTTTTCTTTAAATTATTCTGTACTACTAATTATAATTTTTATTAATAATTGATATATATTTATTTTTTTGTTTATGAACGTCCATGCTAAGTCAATATTTACTATATCCATAAATACTGAACACAATTAACTGAAAACTTTGTTTAACTTAGCTTATTCCACGATATCACCACTTTATGGTGCTAAAATATTAATTATTTTATATTTACTTATTTTACTTAGTCATCTTTTTTTTTTTCTACATAATGTAAAGCGGAAGATTTTTCACGGGGATTTTTCTTTCTAATACAATTAAACAAACAAACCACTTGCTGCCACAAGGATATCATTCCTAATAAGTACTCAGATCATTAATTCTAAATCACTGATTATTGTTTTTTTATTAAACATGTGTAGTGACCATGATGTAGAGATTCTTTATTGTGGCAAATGGCTGAACTCAAATTACATTAATTTATTAATTTATTAAAACAACAAAATATACATTGTTTAAATAGGCCAACTCTGTTTCAAGATAACAGACCTGTTGCGGCATCACTTTTTTTTTCATTTATGCAAAGACCCTGGCACTGGGATGTGTATTTGTAAATACATTTCATTTTTTTGCCATATATATCCCTGTTCCATATCCTTGTATCCTTTGTTATAAGATCTCGCATGTCCTGAGCTATGTTATTAAGTTAGCAAAAAATTTTTTTGTTTGATTATTCAGTAAAGCTCCTATATCGTTTGGCCAATACTACAATTTGATGGAGTACATAGGAACATCAGCTAGAGAGGGTTTACCATTGAATTATGTTGAGATTTGCTAGTTTTTATTTGGGTATTCCATTTTAACCATATGATTATTTTCTTGGAATACATGCGTATTATAAGTGATAATTTTTTAAAAAGTCTGTTGTCTGGTGAAGTTTGTTCTCCCAGCCCTTTTATTCTTATCGAATTTTAATATTCGTCAACTCTATTCATCTTGTCCTTCATCGCTTTAAAAATTCCTTTGAGTACCACTATATGAAGTTACCTAACCACCACTTAGTTGGTTACTGCCTTATACAAATACAGACTATCACTTTTCTTATGTAATTAATTGTAAATTTCTTATATTAAGTGTAAACTTTGTATATTGGTTGGTTTATTCTATTAGACCTAAATACCATTTGGTATCTAATGTCTGTAACAATAATTAAATAAATATTGATTAAACACTAAACTAAAAACATAATTTGAAGAAAACAGTTTGAGTGGGTTAAGTAAATAAAATATTGTATATTAAGTCAGTTATATTTTGAAGAGTCAACAATTATTAATTTGTACTACTGTGCATACATGATTACAGCCAAAAACCAAAAAGAAATTTATCGAAAAGAAAAATTCTGTCACTTTCCACGTGGTTCATAGAAGTCAGCACGATCCACTTATCACCGATGAAACAGCACCACAACATGTGTTGGTACCACAACAGCCATCTCAGTCAAAGGGGGTAAGTACATTTTATAAATAAAAAACATTTATCTAAATGCATAAAATAACAATTTGTAGAAAAAAAACAAAGATGAGGAAGCAAAATATGGAATATATTTTGATGATGATTATGATTACTTACAACATTTGAAAGAATGCCGTTCTAACGATTTCGTATTATTGCCTGCACCGACTAACTTTAGTAAAGAAAAGGTAAACAACATAATTAATAGTTTTTTTTTTTTTTATTATAAATATTGTTAGATTAAAATTTTGTTTTCTGTATAGAATGAAAAACCTAAAGTCATGTTACCTTCTTCAATATTCGAGTCTGAAATCGAAGAAAAAATTGGCATGTTGAATAAAGCAGTCCCCCAGTCTGGTAATACTTAAAAAATCATGGAATATTAGTATTTGAAAAATATAAAATTATGTTAATAATTATTTAGGTTTGCGTTTGGATTTGGACCCTGATATTGTCGCTGCAATGGACGATGATTTTGATTTTGAAGACCCAAATAACGAGTTGGAAGACGATTTTATGGTGTTGGCAAATCAACCTGGGTAAGAAATTAATATAGACGGTATAGGTTTAAGAGATAAGTTTCAATGCATTGATATTTTATTTTTTGACTTTAGATCAGATAACGAAAGTAACGAGTTAGAAAATAAAATCGAAGAAAGCGATGAAAATGATAGCGAAGCATACGATGATGTTGGTAGTTTAAATAACGAAGACACCAAATCTCGTTTCACAGACTATTCTATGTCTAGTTCAATTATAAGACGAAATGAAAATCTGACATTATTGGATGATCAGTTTGAGCATGTATTATAATTTATTTATTTTTTTGTATTAACGTGATAATAATAAAGATTTTAATTATTAGATGTTTGCTTCGTACGATGATGTAGATATTGGAGCATTAGAAACTGAAGAGATTGAAGGTACTTTGACAATGGAATCTGACATGTTGAGAAAAGCAGCAGAAGAATTTGAATTGAATATGAAAAGAGTAATACTGTGATAATTAACCAAATTCTAAATTTTATATTTATCATTTTATTTTTAGGACGAAATACCTACAGACAGAACAGCTGCACTGATATACGATAGCGACTCCGATCAGGAAGAACCTACGTATAAGTTGTCAGTGGAAAATTCAAATGAGAAAAAATGGGATTGTGAAAGCATTATTTCTACATATTCAAATAATTATAACCATCCGGCCATAATCAGAGACCCACCTGTGTGTATTTTTATTGAGAGTGTAATATTTATAATTTAACTGTCCAACAAATGTTTTTTAGATCCATAAAATTCAAATAAATCTTAAAACCGGTGTACCAATACTGAAACAGAGACTTACGGCCCAAGCACTGAAATCTTTGGATAATAAAGATACATCAAAGTCTGGTTCTAAATCTGTGATATCTGCTCTGTCTACATTGTCAATAAGGCCAAAAGATGAGACACCTGAAGAAAAATTGAAAAGGAAAAAAGCACTCAAGGAATTTAGACAGGTTTGACAGTTATGTACTTGAAATTGATTTAGATACACCATGCATATTAGAAAGTCAATTTTTAAGGTGCCTATGCACTCTCTGAGAGCGCGTAGACCTAATCTACTTAGATTAGTTCATGTACATCAGGGGCGTCATTTGGGGGGAGGGGGGCAAGGTGTGCGATGGCATCACTAACTTTAAAAATTATTATCAATTGACCCGCCAATAATGCTCCAGTGCGCCGTTATAATTAACTTATACATTATGTATTTAATAAAGGACATCAAAAATTCTTCTCTATCATAGCTACCTGCCCCCAATTGTAACATATGCTTGCGAGACATGGTCCTTAACGAAAGGCGATGAAAGGAAATTATTAATATTTGAGAGAAAAGTACTCCGGAACATCTATGGACCACGTTTCAACCAAGAAACCAATACCTACGAAAGAAGAAAAAACGATGATTTACCGAGCTTGTACAACAGACCAAATATCCTAGCGTTTATTAGAAACAAACGACTAGAGTGGTTTGGTCACACTTGGAGAGCAGATGGACTACTAATAAAAAAAATACTTGTTGAAAAAATTAACAAAACAAGGCCCCTGGGAAGACCAAGAACCCGGTGGATAGATGTGATAACCAGAGACCTGAGAGAGATAGGCCAAAATGTAACTTTTGAGCTGACGTACAACAGAGATAGATGGTGAGACCTCTTGAAGACAGCAATGGTCCTTAATGGACCGGTAGGCTGATAAAGAAGAAGAAGATTATGTATTCATATATAATATGAAAAAAAAAAATATATATATATATATTTAATAATACGTTTATATATGTGGTTCCCAAGGCACATTGGGCGGCTTTATGCGTGTTGGCGCGGTACACTATCCAGGTCTGCGCTTCCACGCACCTGCCAATATACTTAATAAAATAAAATAAATTGTATAGGAATAAATACAAACATTTTACGATTTTTTTTTTTACATATGTACCTATATATATAATCATATATTATATATATATTTTTTTTTTTAATGGCCTGGTGAAATGTGAAAATTGGCCTGCCTAAAAGTGCGCACACCCGGAAAAAAAACTGGAATGACGCCCTTGGTGTACATTTGTACATGATATTTCTCTCAAGATCATTTAGAGCATAGGTGATAACAATACTTCGTACAAAAAATGTCAGACCAAAAACGTTTTGCAGCTGCAGTTAAAAAATTTTTGTTGCATATTTTAGGTTTTTTTCTATACATGCATATTGTAAAGATTTATTCGTTTTTATTGCATATTTTCTGATTTTTCTAATTAATTAATAAGAAAAATAAAATTTTCGAAAAAAATTTATAAATTAAGTATTTAATTTAATAATTAGTATATAATTTTTTATTTTTTACGTGTTATAAAATGTTAATTAGAAAAAATATATACATATATATACCTACCTCGTTTATTCTAAATTTATCATAAAGATCATTTTAGCCTATAAATCTTTACTAACATATAATAGGTCTTTCAATGCCGATAATATCAAAAACCATTTAATTATCCAGTGTAACACAGGTAAACTAAACTGAACACATATTTTAATAAATATATTAATGTGGAAATGAATTATATTAAATTTAATCATTAGGTAAAGAAGATGCTAAATATTAAAAAAGATTTGAAGTACCTATGAATTCAACATTTTAGCTATTTTTTTTTAAAATGTTTACCTTTTTTAATATAATATATATATAGGTAATGATAATCAATATTGATTATCATTGTACAGGTAAATTGTTAATATTTGTCTGCGCTCTATTTAGTCCATTTAGCGTGTTGAATAGATCTAGGCTACTCTAGCTAGAGCGTCTTATCTCCGTGTACACTGTTAATTGTTGTTTACTCTATCTAGAGTTTGTTGTCTAGCTAATCTAGAGAGGCAACTGCTAGAGTGCTCTAGGTGTTGTGTACATTACCTAGCCTAAACGTAGAGCTCTAACTAGAGTTTCTCTACAAAAATAATTTACAGTGGACAGTTATCTTTATAATACAAAATTTAGAATATAATTTGATAAATAAACATGTGGTATTATTTATAATTTTTATTCTGCTAAGATCTTAGAATAACTAAAAATAATCCCATTTAAATACAGAATAAGTTTCATTTTAAATTGTTAAAAAATTTAATTTTCAAGTTTTAAGCTATATTACTTGAATTACATATTTAATTGATAAGCATCGTTTTTCCTTCTAAACAGAAATACAAATTTAAATACTAGTTATATGTAAACATTTATATATTCTAAAAATACTCAAATATGATTTTAAATAAATTTGATTTTAACTTTTGAACTATAATTTATCATTGTATGCATTTTGTTTTTTGTAGCAAAGAAGAATGGAAAGAAAGGCAAATACTTTAGCTTTCAAAGAACAGAAGAAAAAATTGGAAAAGGAATTGATCAATAAAAATGTAAACAAAACTGTACGCGTAGCATAATGTAGAAACTTAAATGTTTTATTCTATTATTCACTTTGTTAAATTGTCTGTATAAATGTTTTATTTACTTCTAACTTGTTTTATTTTATTATTTAAAATCCCATACAGTATTAAATTTTAAAATGCATAAAATTACGTGACTTATATACTTGTCATACGAAATTAAATTATCTAATATTTGAATAGTTATAATATAAGTCATAACCGACATTTTATGAACGCACATGATCTAGATTCTGGAGATACACATTAACTTTCATTTTAGATTCAATCTAGGTAAAATTGTATTTTAAGTTGTATAAAACCTTCATATTATTACTTTTGTTTGTAATTGTAGTGATAATTATTTTCCTACGTAATGAAATTGGGTGTTATTTATGCTGACTCAATTTAAAGTGTGTATAATTATTATTTATTACCTTAATGGACACATAAAGTATAATATTTAAGGAAGTTATCTGTATGAATTGAAAATGTTTTTCAAACATTTAAAGCAATATTTAAAGAAAATATTTTTTAAACTACTCACACGTTTAGTAGTGTAATAGTTAGATTAATATTTATCTTATTACGTTATACTGAATGTTTTGTAATAACACTGTCTACTGTATTCAAATTAAAAAGCTAAAATATGGACCCACATAATAATTTCAAACAATACACCAGATGGTATAATACATAACTGAGAAATCATTAATCTTTCCTACGGCGTTTTTCGCGATCTTGTTGCTGAGGTTGTGATCTCTTTGACGCGTGCTTAGCTTGCGTCAAGAACTGATCTAAACCGAATGGATCTTCTTCTTGTTGATGTTTCTCGAACTGAACCGGACCAGAACGTCCACTGGCTTTAGGATCACGATCAGTACCACTGAATTCCTTGTTCGGCACAAATCTATAAGATAACAATTTTAATATTTTATGTAGCGAGTACTAAAAACTAAACCACAAACCTGTTTGTCTTGACAATTTTGTCTAAATCTTCACCATACACGTCCTTATCGATATTAGCAGACGGACGATAAATGTGCTGAGCCAAAGAACTGTTTCCACGCCACGGTTTATCATACACATTATATTCTTCGTCATCTCCGAATCCAGTGTCCATGCCTGATGTTGTATTAAGCAATCGTTGATCGTACTGTGTCTCTCCAGTTTTTCTAGTGATTGCTGGGAGACCAAGAGCAATCTGTTCGCTAACATCCCGATCTCTCAACACCTTGTTTTTACGACTATCAGCATTCCTGGCAAGATTACGGTCACGAGCTCTTTCTTTTTGACGTTCCATACGTAATTGATCACGTTCACGAGAATCGTCATTCTTAGCCCCAGGTAGCCGAATGCCTGCTCTCTCCTCTCTAGCTTTTTGAGCCATCGCTCTAAGATGTTCTTCTTTCTTTTCCTTCTCTTTTTGTGCCATTTTCTTCTCTAATTGAGCTCTCATTTCGACAGCTTCTCTGGCTTTACGATCTGCTATATATAAAGCTTCTGCTAATTTCGCGAATTTTTCATTTATATGGTTTTGTTGTAAACCACGACCATCAGCTGCTAATCGTTTATCTAATGGGATTGTATAACCTTTAGCATTTTTCCAGTTAGATATACATGGAGGAATTTTCCATTCTTTCTGTTCCTTAACAGAAGTTTTTCTGGTGGGAGAATGCATTAAAGGAGCTGGAGGCGAAGGTGGACCACGAGGTATTTTTTTATTTATTTTGAATTTTGGAGGTTCCATGGGATCTTTCTGAGCTTCGACCAGACGTACGACACGCTGTTTTGATCCAGAATTGTATTCTTTTCCTTGTTCAGTAGGTGTATAACGGAACCACTGCACTGGTGCCTAAAATATATATATATATATATATTTATGAAAAGAAAGTATAACAAATGAAAACACTGGTACTTACAGGTTTATCTGCTGCTCGTACTGGCAATGCGGCTGATACTTTGGAATTGGTAAGTTTTTCGAGTGCAGCTCTTGTTTTTTCAGTGATGTCCGCGACTTCATCTGAATCAGGTTTTTGCAATGACGGATCATCTTCGTTGATCACCTCAGACGGAAGCATGTCGGATAGTTTTGAATAAATCACTTTGTCTTTTCTGTGACCTTGGCGAGCAATCACATCATATTTAACTTTACCATCTGAATTTAACTGCAGTGCAAGGGCATTAGATACAGATTCTTTATTTTCTTTGCCCATGTTTAGTGGATATTGAGCTACTTGTATTTCAGGAAATGAACCGCCATCTCCAAAATCCTAAAATAAAATTATTTTTTTAAACAAGAGTTTATAAAGTTTATTCATATAACTAAATGTCTATAACTATATTCAAATACCTAAAAGATTTAAATTTAACTGAACACCCATAACGTATAAATTAATTTTATTCGTTATTAATATAAACTAATATTTGGTATATTTGTATAAATAAGATACAAAATATGTGTGTACAAAAGTTTAAGTTAGAAATACTGTTTGAAATGTAAATTTATATTTAAATTAGAGAATAAATTGTAATGTACACAAATCAGCAATTACAAATATAATTTAAAAACTATTATTTATTAGCATGTTAAATTCAAATGTAAGTTTTTTCTTTTATCTTTGAATTAATTTTATTTAAACGTTTTATTTAAACGTTTCAACGTACAAAAACATTATAAGTTACATGACATTTAAAAGTTATATTATACTTAATTATAGTCTGTCTCAATAAAGAAGAGAGTTTTAATCGTGCGCTGCATATACATGATGAAAACAGCACTTGATACGAGAAAAATACAATGGGAACACTCCCGGCTAAGCATGCCTAACGAACTGTTTATCATTCGTAACTTCGGGTAGTAAAATTATTGTTTATAATTATGTTATAATTCGAAGTAAACAAAAATACACGATGTCATGTTATATGGGCACAGAGCGATTGTTAGTCACAATGTACAAACTAGAGTCTTCTCTTTTGGGACAAAGCATAGAAATTAATATTTTCAATGTTGTAAAAACAAAATGTGTTTAATTACAAGCCCATAATGGTATGTAAATAATAAGAAAAATATAGGTAGCAACTCAAATCTATAATACTACTGACAAAATAATGTTTGCTGTCCATCGTCCAAACCCATTTACGTTAAGAATTAATTTATATGTGATAAATTAAAATAGATTATAGGTATGTATAAATATGACTTTAAGATTTATTAAGTTTTAGCAAAAACACCCAAATATTAGTCATGAAAATGTGATTTTTTTTTTTTTTTTTTATATAGAATTATTGCGGAAAACTAATCAAACTTCACTCACTCTGAGTGAATTGTATTTTCAATTGGGATTTGTAGAGTGAATATAATATTTCATTCATCTAATACCCAACTATATGATTAATAGTTTACAATAATTTTATAATGAACAAAAATATTAAAACGGTACCTATTGTCGGATCGAGTAAAACCAATCAACAATTTTGACAAAAATAACAGACCGTACATTTTGCACAGTTTTAAATTCTAGTCTACAACACGGTATATTGATCAAATTCAAAACCCAACGTTCGGATCAAACTTGACGTTGACAATTTTAGTAATATTTACTTCAACAGTCCGAGGTATCCATCCGGTTCTGTTTCTGTATGGTGGAATTTTAACAGCGTACACTTCGAAAGTATTAGATTTTTCTGCAAGTATTTCGTTTGTGTCGTCATCTTCTTCCAAATCTTGAAGGAATTGTGTCGGCGCAGGCAGAACACTGGAGAAGTATACATAAAAATATTTAATTTGGCGAATTGGAACGGGATGAAGCGAAAAACTTACCTGAACAGCGACATTGTGATAAGTTGTTTTAAACAAACGTAAGTTCCAAGTAAACTATAGTATAAATGTATAATACAATACTGAACAACGGGAAATTCTCTAATGTACAAATTACTAACGAGTTATAACTATTAACTACTAACTTTTAAGCGTCCAACTCGTACTTAAAACGCATGTAATCAACGGAAGCACCGAACATTTTTTTCCATGTTATCGCTCGACAAAAGGTATAAATTTTTATTACAGTGTGACCAACCGCAGAGAAACATTTATTTTTCTGAAACTGAGAATCCTCTCTACGAAGACTTTTTTTTGTAAATTAAAAATTTCTTTTCATTTTGCATGAATGCAGTTTAGTTTCCTATCAATTTTAGTGTTTTTATTCAAATTTACTGTGGAAGTTGTGGATCAGAGACTTAATTTTTCACAAAAAAATGTGATAAATATGATTTACTATTAGATTTTACACGTTATACCATTTATATTTCATTTATTCTGTGGTTACACTTACTTTTGAAATGATTAAACGACAAACACGATAGGTATTTTGCAAAACGCTTCTCTTTGAAAACGTTAAAAAACAATTATTTTCCGGGTACCCACGGATTTTGTTGTTGTTTTATTGGCAAATGTTTGGTGAACACTTCAGCTTAATTACAGATAACTTACTCTAAGAAGAAAAAGCGACTAGTTAATAAGTCTTCCGGGCTCCGATTTTCAAATCCAATTATTTCAAAACATTGGTGCAATTAAAAATATGCGCGATTTGGATTGTACTTTTCGAATATATTATTTTGTAGAGAAACAAAATTATTTTTTGATGACTAAAGAAATAAGAGAACATAGTGTTTTTGTTGGTTTATCGCGGCAATAATTCCAAATTAAATATGTGTGTATATAATTTTCCAAAATTTAAGTAATCCATTGAACTAAACCTCGAATGTTATAAATTATTAAACAGTTTTAATTCTCGGTATTTTTAAAGTAGAATGACTTTTGGAGAAATTAAATTTTTGATTTTTTTGATCCATAAATTCCATAGTTCATTCGATTTTTGTTTTAAGCACTAAAATATTCAACATAAAATATATACACGCATTTTGAATACATATTTTTATTATTATTATTTATTTATATAAATCGTTGGAAGCATTTGTTCCTAAAATATCTTGACAACACTTAAATTCCATATTAAATATTTCCCATTTTTGGATAATTACAGCAGAATTTTACAAATTTTCGCGTTTTGCTTTTAGTTTTGTCCTTCTAGAGTATATTAAAATAACTTTAAACAAAGGAAAAAAAATCCATCGTTTCAAAAAAAAATTTAAAAGAAACATCTATTTTTACACCTATATGATGGTCCTACAAGGAACATAATATACTAATTGTGTTTATTTCTCTATAATATTTAAAAACTGTCATATTTATTTTGTAGTCCTTAAAAATTTATTGTAACTAACTAGACTTCAAAATAGAAATAAAAATTACAATTAATACACGATTTATTGCATAAGTCTTACGCATTTAAAATGTATACGTTCCGGTGAAATTATTTTACAAACTATAATACAAGTCTGGATCACAGTTGTACATTGTTTAGAAATATCTCAATTTTTTTACTAATAATATTTATTCATATACACTAAATAAATCAAACTTTTCTCAGTTTATGTTTTGAATATAATATATAATATCCTTTATTCATTAATTTCGAATCAAAAGCAAAATAATGTATTTGAATGTATGATTCAGATTCATTTTTTAAGTTGATTATTTGTGGTGCAGAACAATGTATAGTACACACCAATAATAAAACCAACAAAGTTTAAATACAATTTGAAATTTAACTATTGCATTTTGTTTCCGAATGCTGTGAACGTTAAAATAAATCAAATGTTTACGTAGTATTAAAAATATTTTAAATATATATGCAAAATACATATTGAATTTGATTTGGAACAAATTTTATAAAACAATACATATACACTCATAAAAATGAGATTTTCATTTCAACATATTATTTCCACGAGTTAGCTTTGTGTTTGGGTAGAAATTGGAATCCAATGGGCACCGGTCCGAGTAACATCTTACTGATTTCTATCCAGTCCGCACAATTTCCACTCGCCATTAATGTCTCTAAATCGTCCCGTCCTTTGTAATGTGGTGGTCTCTCATTAACTTTTTGTGGTATACGTTCTAAAATACCGACTGGAATATATCGATAACAAAATGATAACCATTCAAGCAAGAATCTTCTAGTCGTTTCCACGCCACGAGTATCACTACCCCAGTGATCGAGACCATAACTTACAAATCTTTTCAAAACGTCAAACCGTTCATTACTACTTATGTCCAAATGGCGCTTTTCTTTGAGTTCTTTAAATATCCAAGGCTTAATTAACGCTCCGCGACCGATCATAGCACCTGTGATTTCTGGAAATTCAAGTTTTGAATTTTCATAATCTTCATAAGACATTATATCTCCACTACTAAATACCGGTACTGGACTGGCTAATTTTCCACATTCGTTTACGTAACTCCAATCAGCCATTTTTGTATATCTCTGATCTCTTGATCTCCCATGAACCGTTATGAGTGAAACCCCACTGTCTTTGAACATAGGTATTAAACTGTGCGCAATATTTTGATCTTTATTAACACCAGAACGAGTTTTTACTGTTAATGGTACATCGAGCACCGTTTTCATACTTTTCAAACAAACTTCCAATTTTTTACTTCTTAGTAACAAACCACTACCAGCACCTTGTTTATAAATTTGATCTATTGGACATCCTAAATTTAAGTCTAAAAAATCCATATCTATATTTTCTTGTAGAACCTGTGCACTTTTGGTTAACATATAAGGGTTATTACCACATACTTGGACGCCAAATATATCTTCCGTTTCATGCCTTCTAGTTAATGCCCATTCTTGATTATGTCCTTGTAATAAACTCGACGACAGGACCATTTCACTACAGGTTATATCGGCTCCAAATTCTTTACAAATTCTACGAAAAGGTAAATTACCAACAGTGGTCAAAGGCGCTAAATATAATTTATTTTTCCAGTTAATTTTTTTAAAATTTTCTTCGACCAATGGTCCTAAGTTTTTATCATTATCAATTTTTTTAACGGCTTCATCACTTTTTGTAAAATCATATAATTTTTTGCGTAATTTTAACATATTTTCTTTACTTAAAGTTTTACAAACATTTTCATTTTTAATCCAAGTATCATATTTAGTGTGGTCAATAATATTTCTGCCATTTTCAATATGACTACTTCCATACCTACAAGTGAGTCCTCTAGGACAATGGCCCTTGATAGAGTATATATAACAAGTTTTATCAATGTCTTCTGGTTTTTTTTCTAAATATTCTTTAACATCATGTAAAAATTTACAATTATCATACAAACACGAACCTTTTTCCATACCTTCGGTAAGATTTGAACACAAATGTTCATTGGGAATTTGATAATATGTACAGTTTCTAGATTTATTTTGGCCTTTTAACACATTTTTACTATACTTCTGTCTTTTAGATGGTGGCTCACCTTCATTTAATTGGCTCTTATCTATTTCTGAAATACAATTTATTGCTAATTTGGGCACATGTCCTTCAATGATAAATTCTTGTTTGATACATGCAATTCCCTTAGTTTCTTCTTTTACAACAGATGTAATACTGCTGTCAACAACTGTATTATTAGTGGCTTCATTTAAACTCGATACATTAGCGGATGACATTTTCGAATATCTGAAAAAAATTTTTTTTTTAATTTTATTGATTAAATTCAAGATTACATCACCTATGTTAGTAGTAACTAATATAATTTAAATAAATGCAATTTTTTTTCACCATTTGACTTTTAACATAAGAGTATTAAATATTATATACTCCAAAAAAGTTTGAAAAAATTAATTAAAAATAGTCATTATCAAAATAATTGTATTTAAAATACTTTGTTGTACCTATTTCAAGTACCCAAGAACTTAAAATCACTGAATTTATAAGTTATTTTATTAATTGTATTGATTTACTACAAATAATTATTTTTATTAGAAATGAGTCAGACTAAATGAATTTTGGACTGAAGAAAAAATAATTATTGTTTATTTATATACGTTATAATTTTACAGACCTTATTTTTAAATGTGTGCTGAATATATACTCTTATGTAATTGGAAGAACTATTTGTGTACTTGAATATTAATTTTCATATACCTAATTCAATTGTTATTGCGATGTTTTGAATTTTTAAAACCCTATCTACACATTTTTAATGGTCGCACTATCCCATTTGATAACAGCATAGAACAAAAAAACAAAGTACGTAATATTTGACATTTAATATACCAAAATATCTCCAAATATATCCTCAAATTTCTAACTGTCGTAACTCTGAAACCTAAGCGCGTTCCCGAAATTATAAATTTTATTCGGAAAATATAACAGGTAATAATAATAATAAATTAGTTAATTTGGCGAGGTGCAGGGTCGATAAAGTGCGCGTTCAAGTCAAAAATAACGGTAATTTTACCTGTTTCGTGACGAGCGATTAGCTTGGTAATTTCTTCTCGGTTTCGATTAAATCGTTCGGAAAACGTTTATCGTAAGTATAGTACATGAATAAGGTACCTTAAAATATTGTATTATCGTCCGAAAAATATAATTGTTCTGTCGAAGTGACACATTACATCGTTCAAAATCCAAACTGTTTCAGGTGAAACACAAAATTCGTATGCACATAATCGCAAAATTTCGAAATTAGAAGGCCGTCGTGGTTTCAGCGTCGGACCCACTGAAGTCCGAACAGTTCTAATCACTATAAGTAAGTCGCGATCTGCAGATTTTTATAAACATAACCAACAAATAACGTATTGATTTATTTTTTGTTTTAATTTTAATCCGTCCGTATGATAACGCGATAGGTTTCCCAGCCGTCGCATCACTGTACAGCGTCCGAAAAACGCTCCATTGGCATACCTGGCGATAATGCGGAATTTAAACTGGGAAATGTTTTCCTCCGCGATTTTTACGAAATTTGTAAATACACAATTCATTCGGTTTCCCGTTTTCCCGTTTAAAAAAATTTTGTTCGCCCACTTCCGTCACCCTGCCGACACCCGGTGTCGTCTTCTCGTCACGTCAACCGGAACCGCGGAAATCTCGTAAGTACAAATGGTCAACGGACGAACACTGGATATCGGAGAATTCGTTTAAATGACAATATGATATGTAGAGTCAATGGTTTGCGCCATTTCCCGTTCGAATACCGATTCGTTCAAATAAACCGACAAACGCTTTAAACGTTTCTGCAGTCGATTTCCCGGTCTCGGTTTCATACCACTGTTTTCGCATTAGTTGCTTTTGGGAACGAGACTCGTCCCGTTTGAATAGGTATGTGATTCGCGATAATTTCTCGTAATTATTTTCACTATAAACGTGTAAACTATAAACTGTAAACTATAAACGACTGTACGTGTTCGACGTCAGGTCTGAAATAATCGAACCCATATTGGCCCGTGTAGTTCGTTTCTCGTTCTGATTGGTTTGGAATTCTATTAATAATTCTTACCAATCAATATATCAATATCAATACCTACAGTATTTCTGAACTAATGGGATGTGGCAATTTTCGACTGAACGTTTTTCATATGTATATATAGGTATATATTTATGTACATTAATTACAATATTTGTATGATTTGTTTTTATTGCTTAATATAAATAATAAATAAATATAAAATATTTATTTCCGTTAAAGATTTATCTAAATCATTTTTGTTAATGTTGTCTAGTTTGCCTCGACTAATTTTATTACATTAATTGGGTATTATGTTAAATTTGAAAATACCATAGTACACAATAAATTTATTTTGTGTCAAAAATTAAAACAAGATATAATGTCGGTTGAATAAATGGCGTAACAAAAATTTTCACTTATACCAAGTGTAACTAAATAAATAATAATAACTTCCGGTTTTTGTTTTGATCTATGTTTTGTTTAAAAAAAAAAAATTTTTTTTACTTCAATGTATAAAGTTATGAATGGTAGGGTTAATATTATTTGAGACTATGGCCTAGTTACATTTTAATCATATATACCTACCTATAAAAATAGTACTTGATTAATTTCGAAGGTCATTATGTTTAAATAATAATCTTTATGTCTTCATTTAATTTAAATGTAACTTATTGATAAATAACAGAAATTTGATAACTACGTCGAAAATTATAATTTTAAAATTATTTTATTTTCCTTAATTTGCTGATTAAATAATTAATTTTGATTATTTTAAAAATATAAATTAGCATATTATTGAACAATTTAAAAACTTAAAATTGTCGAAACACAACTGAACAAAAACAAGAACTGAAAAAAAGTACTAATGGGTATATAGCTACATTCCTATATTTTTAAGTATAAAAGCTTTAATTAATTAAGAGCAACATACGTATTTTTAATTAAATTTTAAAAGAATGACAATATATTAATACTGGCTGTTAAACTTTCCTGACCTCGATACAATGTAATATTATTACTGTATTATTATTTAAACATTTTAAGCAATTGAAAAATCAATTTTGAGATTACTATAAAGACCACTTAATGACGAATATTTTTATTTATTTATTTTTTATTGCCATCTTGAAAACTACATATTTCTGTCATTGATTTATAATAATGTTTGTATGTTACCTGTCCTAATATGTCATATGATAATAATAATAAACTTTTCTTGTTGTTGGAGTACTGTCATCTGTTGTCAACTGTACAGTTGATTGAATTACATCAAACTGAGCAATTTTACTAATTTCAGATGTATTAACAAAAGAAAACTACATTATTGTTAAACTATTATATACTTTCACTTTGTCTAAAAATAATTTTATTTATTATATATGATATGTATGTGTGTGTGTATATATATACACACACACACACATATATCATAAACATATATGTATAATCATATATAATATGTTATTATTTTATCTTTTGCTATGTATTTTAGATACCTAAATAATTTAGGTTTATTATTTTTATTAAATATATTTAAAATCATTTGTCCCTCTTATTAATTTCTAGAAATATTTCTAATGATATGTATTTTTGAAACTAAAAAAACTAAATTTTTGTTTCAGATTATTATGATCATACTAAAATATTGGCTGAATTATCAATCTGTTTATATTTGAAAAATATTCATTGGTACTTAAAAAGTACATACATTATACAAATCATATAACAATTCAGAGGTATTTATTGATAATTGTTATATTAGTAAAAAATGGATTCAGATAGTAGTGATATGGATATGGATGATGAATGTGGTCAAGCAACGAAATTATGTCCAGCTGTTTTAGGGTTGCAGCCTGTTAATAAAAGAAATTCTCCTAAAAGTATAGACGCATCAAATTCGGGTAAAGACAAATTAAACAGAAGAGGTATGCCAGTTCGTATAAGAAAAAAAAATAAATTATTTTTTGATGAAGAAGTATTTAATACATCTAAAAACCCATCAATGAAACAAGAACGTATGATGTATATTAATTCTCCTAAAAAATATACACCAAAAAAAATCATTGAATCTAAAGTAGAACCGAAAACACCAAAAACACCTAAACAAGAAAAAATTACAAATCAAAAGCTACAAACTCCAAAAATTGTTGTTAAACCCATCACACCTACAATCAAATTAAAAGCTCCCAATTTAAAGACGCCTATCAAAAGTGTTTCTAAAAAGTCGACAGAAAATGGTGTTGTAAAACAAAAACCTTTAAAAGTTGAAACACCTAAAAATGTGGTGTTAGTAACTAAACCAAAATCGGACACGCTTGATCGTAAAAATTGTCATAAAGTAGGTTTAAAATTAAGGAAACTTTTTCAATTACCAAAAGCTAAAAGATGGATATCTTGTGAGTGGTTTTATAGCAATTTAGATAAACCTCTATTATGGGAATCTGATTTTAGGTCATGTGTGCAAGATTTTTTTCCCTCTTTTAAAATTAAAAAGATGACCAGAACTGAATGGTGTTTGTTGCGGCGTATGATGGGTAAACCTAGAAGATGTTCTCAAAATTTTTTTGATGAAGAAATTCGAGAGTTGGAACGAAGAAGAAAAAAGATAAGATTATTACAGCAAAGAAAAGCTAGAGATGAAGCATTATTTAAAGATATACCGGACGAAATACCTTTACAACTTACTGTTGGTACAAAAATAACAGCAATGTTAAGAGATAATGTAGACAAAGGTATGTTCACTGGCACCATTGAAGGTTTGGATGTTTCCAATAACACGTACAGAATACATTTTGATAAACCCGGTATAGGTACGCACTCTGTCCCTGATTATGAAGTATGCTCCAACCAACCTTCAGAAACAATTTCGAAAAACTTATTATTTCAAATGTGTCGTCCACGTGTACCTTACCATAATCGTTCGATATCGCCTGAAGCTAGAGTAGACAGTGTAAAAACCGATCAAAACACGGTTGCACAGTATTCTATGAAATTCTTAGAATCTACTGTAAAGTTTAGAAAAATTTTAACTGCAAAAAAACAATATGTACAAACATTGCGCAACATGAATTCTGAAGCAGAGCGAATGATTTTATATAATGAAGAGATAACATCTGAATTCCAAAGTCGCTATGCCAAAATTGTTTTAGATTTGGATAATTTAAATCTTCATTTGACATCAGTAATGTGTGTACTTAGTGAAGAAATTAAAGTATTAGCGCCCGAAGAAGCTGAAACGTGGCCATTGATCACGGATTATTTGCAAAATCAGTCATTCGACGAGGCCGAACAGATGATTGAGCGCAATAAAGAATTAACTGACTCTCGTTTTATGGCAGAAGACCAACCAATGTTAGCTTTAATTAAAGATTTATCAGCCTTAATGCTTCAGGTAAAAACGTTGGCTGAAAACGAACCCAATGCATATGAATTGGATGCGTTGAAAAGGACTATGGTTGAAATAAAACTCAAACTTAGTCAGTCTAACCAAAAATCATTTGAAAATTGTGTAGAGATCCATATGCAGCAAATTCAATCTAGTTTAGATACTTACCATACTTTATCTTCATCAACTAGAAAATAACAATGTTAAGAACGTTTGTAATTTTAACAGTATAAAAATATTGCAATGTACTTTAAGGAGATCAATTATTATTATTCAAATTATTTTTTTTAAATATAATTTTAGTACTAGCTAAACCATAACTGGTTAATGCCATTTAAATAAATAAAATTTTAGTATATTTTAAAATTACATTAATATTTATATAAGTATAAATAATAATAATGAAAACAATTTTTTTTTTATTGTGTTTAAATCTTGATAGGTTATTAATATACAGAATTGTAAAAATCATATACATTTTAAATATAGAACATGTGGTTACAATCCCAAATTGTCATTCATTTCTGTTTATTTATACAAAGTAAATAAGTTTTATTGAATATTGACACTTTTTAATAATTTTCTTAATTATGGAAGTACGGTTTAATATATATTTAATTAATTATGATTACATATATGTATTAAAACTTGAAAATAAAAGTTTTCGAACCTTCTGTTGATCTCCTTATATAATGTCAACATCATTTTAAGTTGCATAATATATTCCATGTGGAGAAAATATTACATAATTTGTATACATTTTATTATATATATAAATTTGAAAATAATAATAATTTGAATTGTATATTTTATTCTTTTTTTTTATAAATTTTATTTCGTTTTTAATTAATCAGCTTCTACTTAAATTTAATTGTGCATTTGTAAAATATAAGAACAACTTGGGGGGAGGAGGACCAAATTTATCTATCAATGCAACTCTTTTTAAATATGAATTATTTATTCTTGTAAATGGTATAATATGTAAAATGCTGTACGATACAGTTTTATAATTCATTTTGAATTATCTGTTATAGTAGATTCCACAAGTTCTTATATTTATTTTTATTCGTTTAATTTTATTGTAAAAATGTATTTGTGAAAATTATATTAACTGGTCAAATGTGTCTGTATTCGTGAATATTATTATTATTTTACAATATATATATATATATATATATATATATATATATATATATATATACCTTGGAGATGTAATTATTTATTTGTATGACAACCTTGAAGATGGTAGTAATATACATTTTCAATAAATAATACATATTATGTATTTGGAACTGAAGTGTAATATTCTTGACATATTTTAATATTACAATTTTTTTTTTCATTAAAACATGTAACACCTGGTTTTTTAATTTTGTGTTTTTCAAAAAAGAAATTGTTAAAATTGATTATTTTAATTATAATAATTTTTAAAAATTAACTTTAAATGTCGTTCAATGTGAATGATGTATTGGTAAAAGTTTCAGCTCAATATAATATATCTACCACAATGCTTAATTTTTTTTTTTTTTTTTGCTTTATGGGCCATTTAGGCCTTTTGCAGCTTCTACTAATCCTCTCCACACGTCACGGTCAGTAGCGGT
Source organism: Slavum lentiscoides (assembly GCA_032441835.1). Lineage (NCBI taxonomy): Eukaryota > Metazoa > Arthropoda > Insecta > Hemiptera > Aphididae > Slavum > Slavum lentiscoides. The sequence continues at coordinate 15,853,695 of CM063706.1, read as the reverse complement.
CTCAATGTCTGCTGTTCCGTCTATCATCCTTATATCTGCATTGACTCTATCTTGCCATCGTTGTCGAGGTCTTCCCCTGGGGCGCTTGCTAGCTGGTTTATTTATCAGTACCTCCCGAATTATGCTTAATGCCCGGCATAAATATTTATAAATTTCTTCTTAGGTAAATCGGCCTCTAAGACCATCCCGACACACAACCTTGCCTCCAGTTTTCCCTATCCGATGCCTGTATCCTCCAGTATAAACCTCCTCCTAATGCTTCCACATCCTTACTACGTCCTACCATCTCAAACATGGTCTTCCCAGTAGGATTTTCTTCCATTACTATTCATATGATTGAATTTTGACTACGCCAAGCATGCCCAGCCCACTGTAATCTTTTGTTCCTTATAGTTTCCAGTATACTCGGTTTGTAAAAGTGTTTCTAATTCATCATTTTTTCTTATCCTCCACTCACCACTTAGCGTGTCCTTTACAGGTCCAAAAATCTTTTGCTGTATTTTTCTCTCTAAAACTAAGAGTTTTCTTTCATCACTTTTTCTTAACAGCCATGTTTCAGCTCTATAAGTAACTACAGGTCATATTAATGTAATGTAAAATTGTATTTTTATATTAATTGACAGTGATCGTGATCCCAGTAACTTTGCAAGACCATAGAGACATCTATTTCCAGCCTGAATTCTCGCCGTTATTTCTTTTTCAATTTCATTTTTCTCTGGTAGTATTGACTCTAGGTATTTGAATTGTCTCGTTCTTTTGAAATTTCGGTTGTTGACATTTAAAGTTGTATATAATCTCGTGGTATCTCATCTTGTTACTATCATATATTCCATTTTTTCCTCATTTATGTGGAGTCCAACTTTCAATGCTGCTTTTTCCAGTTGACATAACAAAGACATTTATAAATATACAAAATTATATATATTATAATAATAATTATAAACAAATTTTATGAATAATTATAGTAATAATAACAAAATTATATATATATATATATATATATAATTGTATATAAACATACATGTGTGTGTTCATAAATATATACACAAGTGTTGGATTATTTAATATTTTAGTGGTACTTTTTAAAAAGGTTCAAATTTGTCTCTCTTGATCCTATTTTATTCGAATATAATTTTTGTTTAACAATCAATTGGTTCCACGGAATAGAATATTATATAATATATTAGTCCATGATCGGATTGTAAAATACAACAAAATTGGAAGACTTTGTTAACAAAGTTGGATTGATAAGCTTGATAACATCTACGATCTGTTTAGTCCAATAGTCGTGTCTTGTGTGCTTTTGCAAAATATATTTTGTTAAAGTAAACATAGTGTTTTATTGTGTTGTAGTTCAGTGTCTTGTCATCAGGGACTTCGATTTTGCATTATTTGAATTCCTTCACGCTTCAGTGATTAAAATTTGCCAGATATCAGCTAATCCTGGTTGCATTAACACATATAAAGTCTATTGTTGGTTGTCATTTTTAATAGTTTTAAATATAAATATTTGTACGATTTTTCGCTATTTTGACAAAAAGTACATTTACAGTTTTTAAAAAAACAGACGTTAAAACACTACTGTTATAGTAGTAAAAAAGAACAAATATCGCATAGTCTATTAGTACAATCCAAAATGAAAGTGTGAGTAAACCAAACACATACATTCTTTAGATCTTTCAATACTATTACAGGAAAAAAACAATGAAAAATAAAACAGAAACTTATTCTACACCAGCCACTAAAAAAAACTGGATCACAATAGTAATATTTTTAATTCAAATTAATTTTATTATTGTTATTATTTAAACAAATTTATACAATATACTTAATTTTTTTTAATGTTATACAATTTTAAAATTGTGTACTTTTTATTTCAGTTCTAAATTTTGATAGTAATAAAAGAACATTTTAAAACTGTAAATCGGTGTTTAAAGATAGGTATAGTTTTTTAATAATAAGTTTTCAATTTGGTAAATGTATAACAATTTTTGGTCCAATGTTATAGGTTATAGGTTTCTAGTTTAAGGGGTTTGATCAACTGTTTCTTTTGGTGTCGCACATTATTCAAATGAAGAAAAATTTGAAATACAAAAATTTTAGGATTTTATTAATCAACTAATGTCGATAAACAGTGGCGTATTTGAGACTTCACCTCAGGGGGGCGATGGTAAAAGAACTCCCCCCCTTCCCACCAATAAAAAAAATTATATGTAAGAATATAATTATTGAACAAAACACATTTTATTTATTATCATTTTATTTATTTAATTTACAAAACTAAGTCCATATTTCTTTTTTTACTATTAGCAAATGTACCAATTACATCATCTACATTTAATGTTATAGTATGGTGAATATTAAGCAGTGCCAAACCCGTTAGGCGATCTTGCCCCATTTTTGATCTCAGCCAATATGATATAAAATAATATAATTTTTTTTAAATCTCTGGGGGGCGATTGCCCCTATCGCCCCTCCCCTCAAATACGCCACTGTCGATAAATCTTTCATGTATTATTGAAATAAAAACGTAAAAAAATCAAAGTGTATTCAATAGAGACACCATGAAAAAAAATGGTTTGAAAGTTTTTCAAAGCTGCAATGAAATTTTTTCACAATGTAAGCTTTTTGTTAAAAACAATTTGCACTAAATATTTTGAAAAAGACGCTTTTCGAGTTTGAAACTTATAAAAACTTGAGAAATTCTATATGATGAAGGTAATTTGTTTTCATTTGTTATTTTACTAAAAAACTAATGTATTAATATTGCAATATTTTATTTTTAATTTACAATCATATACAAATGAATGGTGGGTTGATAGCGATGTCAATACATCAGAAGTTGATTTAATAAATGAATAGGCATCAAGTCCAAAAAAATTAGGCTTTTGTGAGAAATTAAGTAAGCTGTATATTACATTATATTTTTTATTTGCCTTGCAGATAAAATAAGTGAGGTCCTCTATGATTAAAACAAATATAGGTATATATTTAAATGTTAGAAACACTAATTATTGTCATGGTAACCAGTCCTAATAGGGATTTATACTGTATGATATTGAATATATGATTGTTTTTAAAATGCAGAATGCTGCACTTATTATGTTATATTGTTATAATATTATCTTATTGTTCTCATTGAAAGAATTAAATGTCTGAATTCAAACCTGAAGAAGTCGAAGGTTAAGAAGGCGAATTGTAGATTAAGAGATGAAGAAAAACCATTGGAAATGCGCGGAGAGATAGTGTCAAAAAATCTATATGTAATATGTTTACTGAAGATTTTAATGGATTTAATAATGTTAAAAACACTAATTATTGCCATGGTAACCAATCTTAATATGGATTTATATGGTATGGTATCGAATAATTATATAATTGTCTTCAAAATATTGCATTTAATATGTTATAATATTGTCTTATTGTTTATATTGAAAGGTTTAAATGTCCACCTCCGAACCTGAAGAAGTCAAGATTGAAAAGGAGAATCATAGATTAAGAGATGAAGAAAACTCGTTGGAAATGCATGGAGAGATAGATAGTGTCAAAAAAAAATATATGTTTACTGAAGATTCTAATGGATTTACATCCTGTCGAGACGATACAAGTAATAATATAATGGGTGAGTAAAACTCAGCTGTCAACTAATATCGACCAAGGTGATGTGTAAAATATGTAGGTATTATGGAAATTGACATATATTGTTTGAAGGGTTAGCCATAATAAAAATGAAAACATTACATATCCTATATCCATATTAATATTATATCGAATGGGCTAATCAAGTTAAATATGTTGAATTGTAATTATGGCATTTAGGGGTGTAAATAATAATCATCTATAACCAAATTTATAAAGAAAATTGTTGAAAAATTATTTTACATAAATGTATAATATGGTGTCACAAAAAAAGTTATAACTAGGTAGGTATTTAAAAAAAAAAAATCTGTGCGATTAAGATTATATGCGATAAAAGAAGACAGAATTAATTATTTTTATACTTTCATAATTTGTAAATAAGTGCTTGTAGTAACAATTTTCGATTGAAAACACTTATGTACTTATTGTGTCTAGAAAAAACTAATTAAAAAAATTATAAAACGCTGTGTAAAAAGACTATATTTTACAAAAAAAAAAAAAAAAAAGCTATGGACGTTCTTCTAATAATTTTTTTCTTGCACTTCAGTTATATATGTTTTACTTAACCAAAACCCCAAAAGTTTTATATAATCGATTTTAGTGAATTATTTGATTTTAGTATTATACTCTTGATATAGATAGTTGTAAAATTATTTGCCACATGTTCTAGAGACGGAAACGGGAATATGCGATACAAGTTCAGAAGGTATTTCTACAGATTTTGAAAGTGTTAACAGTAGGCTTACGTCAATGGCTTCTAAGTCCACAAATAAAGAATTGATAAATAATCAATTAATCGTACTCGAACCGAGCAATGTTGTTATGGTGAGATTCCAGAATGCACTGAAACAACATTTATTGAAACAAAAGGACAGCATCAAACAAGAATTACTAACATTTGTATGTTTAATAACATATTATCTATTCTATTTGAAATTAATTTGATTGAATGTATGTTTGTTAGGATGGTGTAATTAAATTGAAACAAAATGAAAAGTCTTCACTTATAAATGAAATACATAATGTAGCTAGTCAAGTTGATGTTCAACACGATTTATTAAGCAAATTCCACCAAATTAAATTAAAATTGGATAAAGCAAGAGAACAAATTGAAACATGTATTGACCAAAGAAAACAACGCTATACTGAAGTTATCACTAAAATTACAGATGAAACAAAAGAAGGTAACTTTTTTATTATTACTTTTACTTCTGTTTGCGTTGCTAAGTTTATCTTGTGTGTTAGTAGAAAAAAATATTGATACATTGTTATATAATTCCTGAATTCATCACCTATCTGAGATCTAACAATAATCGGCATGTTTGATTCGAAAATTAAAATCAGTCTGTTTTAATATTTTTTAATATCATTTAGTTTCAGTTTTAAAAAGACAATTAGATTGTAGCCAGGGACTGTTAAAAGAACTTGCAAAGTATGAAAAAGAACAAGAAGTCACATTTAATATGTGCAACCAAAAAAAAACTCAAGCAAAACTGTATAAAAGAATGTTATTGAACAAACAGCAAAAACAGGTGATTCCTACATTTTTTCTAATGAAAAGAGGAAAATTGTTTAAAAACGTTTGTAGTATACAATATTTTATTACAATTAGGATTTGTTGTTATTGTCATTAACCCAAGAAATTCTTCGGTTAGAAGATCGCATCAAACAGTTAGGGGAACAAGCAGAAACAAAATATAACAAGAGAGAATTGTTGGAACAAAAAGCAATGGATAGTAAAACAGATCTTGACGCTATTAATGGAGATAATTATAAGATTGCGTTATTATGGAATGAAGTTTTGATTAGTATTCAACAGCGTGATAAATCTTATCAAAAGACAAAAAATGATTATCAGTAACTACTACTACCACAGATTTGTTTGTTATAAATTACCTTATTATAAGTTGCAAATCTTGACCCATGTTTCAATACAATACATGAATATATATTTAATTTTATGTATTTTTAGGGAGGCGAAAGATAAATATCATATATTATTAATGGAATCCAACAGTTACAAACGTAGTGCCCAAAATGAATTTCGCAAACATAATGATTTTCTAAATTTTTTAAATAAATTGAAACGAGAACAAGATAATTTAAAAAAAAACTTTGAAATATATTTAAATAACTTTAATAGTTTGAATGATGAATACTCCAAGCTGATACAAATGACTGAATTTCAACATCAAAACTTTGATCAAGTTATATTTGTAATTATATTTATCTTTATAATTTATAAACTTGTAAATAGAAGAAAGAAAATCAATTGTTATAATTCTAACAGGGTCAGAAGTCTATAAAAAATGAAATGAATACACTATTGAATTTATTAGACAAAAAATCAAATAAGAAATTAAAGTATGAAGAAGAAATTTTAGATGAATTAAAAAAACAATTATTTGCAAATAATTATTGTGTTCAAATGAATAACACAATATTAGAACTTAAAGTTCAAAATAAAGAGCATGTATGAATTACATCCATAAAAGTTATATTATTTATTCAAGGACTATTTAATGATCTAGGAATTAATATTAGTTGGGGTTGAGAATAATTTATCTCAAGCTTTATTAAAACTTGAACAATACCGTAATACCAGTTCAAATTTAGAAAAGGATTTAGAAGAAAATACTAAATATTTGAATGACCGAGGATTAACCTTATCTGTATTAGATATCGAACTGAAGAAATTATATAATGATATTCAAAATAAATCGAGACAAATTGATGTAGAAAATAAGCAAATAGAAACTTTGAAGAAAAAACAAGATGCAAGTTGAAAAATTTGTTTAATTAATGTTTTACTATGTGTTGTATGCTTAATTATAACTCTATTTTTTTCAGGACGGTTATATTATAACACCTCAAATGCAAATTGATAGAGTTAAATGTCAAATTGATGAAGTAGGAAGAGAAGTAGATTTCTTAAAACAATCTTGGATTCAACAACAAAATAAAAATGTACAATTATTAGACCAACGTAATAAACAAATTAATGAACTAAACAAAGTGCGAAATTGTAAGTATTTATATATTATAAATATTAAATACATATTACACTATACCAATAAAAATTATATTGATATAAAATAATATATTTTACTTCAAAATGTTATATCCAAGACTATATTATTGTTTAAGTTGTACGTCAGGAGGTAGTAACAAAATAGGATGATGTTTTTTTAGGTTCAGCAATGATACATAATGATGTAACGACATATTTTAAAACATAAATTATTTATTTAATTTAATATTTATAGTTTATTGTTCACAGAAATATTAACTCAGAATATAAATTATCAATTTATAATTTATAATTTAAAAAATAATAATCGATGAGATAATAAAAAGAAATATTTGATTTTTTGTAAAAATATAGAATTATACAACTATGTAAATACAAATAAAGACTGAGAAAATAAATGAAAAATTATTTTAAAATATGGTATTGTATAATTTATAATTATAACTTTATGCTAGACTATTTAATTTTGTTAAATAAAATCATTATTTTCTGTACTTAATTAATATTCTATTTGAGCATCAGCACTTTCATATTTTCATCAGATATTTTAGAGTTAAGGTTTTTTTTTACTGTAAATTATATTAATTTGTTATTTAAGACAATTTATTTATGAGTACCTATTAAATATTTTAATAATTTTGTACATATCAATATTTTTCCTTGCAACTATTTTGACATTAAACTTTTGTGGCTTGAATTGAAACATTTGAAACATGGTATTAGTTTTTAAATTTTAACATTATTTAAAATTTAACCCATTCAAAGAGTTTTGGGGTGAAGTTCCTCACATAGTTTTTTTAGAGGTAAAATATGTAAAAATAGGCATCAAATTTATCATAGTTTGTGACTTTGGCTTAGAATTTAAATCATTTTGTGAGTATCGATTTTTAAAACAATAACAGTGGTCACGGGTAGCATGTACTATTTATTTATAAATAATTAATAATTACCTAAGATAGGTGAAAATTTTTTAAATAAGTAAATTGGACAAATATATGATGTACATCAACTGTGAACATTATGACTTAATTTTATAATTACTCTTCAATGTTGTCTATATATTTTAGATGTTTTAGTAATGGATACGAAGAGAATAAAACTAGATCAAGAAATTATTTGTTTAACCAAAGAGAACAATCAATATAAACGAATTATTACAAATATAAGATATACAATTTTGAAACTTAATGACAAATTTAGCCAAAATACAGGGAAAAGCAGTCAACTATTGAATGAAAACGAGTGGATACAGTGTTCATATTTTGCTGAGTTGAAGGTTAACACTTTTAGTATATATATAAAACTTATTCTTTATAAATAATATTTTGAACAATGAATCTTTAATATTATATTATTAATTGTTGTCTATAATGTAAGCTATACAAAAATATTGTTTATATTATGAAAACTAAACAACAATATTTGTATACGATTTTTTAGTTTAATAAATTAAATTTGATTAAAATGCATGATATTTTTTATGATTAGGGCTCAATGTTTTATCACCCCAAAAAAAAAAATCAAATGCATTGAAATCCCTTTGTTGTGATATTAAAAAATATCTTTTAGTTAGTTCTTTATACCTTTAATTTTATTTAGGAAAATGAAAAGCGGTGTTTAGAGTACATGGATAATTTAAAATCATTAAAAAACGAATTAAATGAAATGAAAAACATTTACATTGAAAAACGGCGAGAGAGTAAATCATGGGACAATAAAGTCAAGTTGCTTTTAGGAATAAAAAAAAAAGAAGGAGATTTCAGTGACATCGATGCTATGAAAAATGAAATACATAGAATGCAGGTAGAACTGTAATTAATTGATTGCATTATTTTTACTGTTATTAATAAATATTTTTCATAATGACTGGTAAATTTAGTTTTTGAAAACAATGAAATTAATTAACTACATAATTTGTAACTATTGTCTTTTTAGATAAGAGAGAGTCAGTTGAAGAGAATATTAGAAAAAATAATGTTGGATTTAGAAGTTTGTATATTGAGACGTGAAATGATTTACAATAAAGTCGCGGCTAAAGATGTACGTTTAAAAGGGAAAAATGAAACGAAACAAAAATTGTTGAAGAAGCTTGATAATTTACGAATGAATATAAAAAAAATTAAAGTTGTAAGTATATGCTAATTATTAATTATAATCAACAAATTGAACTTTATTAAAACATAATATATTGTATTAAAATAATATTTTTATTAATTAATTTAATGTTGTAAATAAGGATTATAAACTATAATGTAATAAAGTATCAAAATTATAACAGAGTATTAAAAAATGGTCTGTTTTTTGTTATAGGAATGTAAAAAATTAGACCAAAGTACAAGTGATTTACAAAACGATAAAACGAAATTGGAGAATGAATATGTACGTTTAAAAGATAGACAGGTCTACATTCAAAAAAATATAAACAATTTAATTAGAAGCATTGAAGATATTGGTGCTACAAAAATTAATGTTTGTACTTTCATAATAGACTGATTTGTTTGAATAAGATACATTTATAAATATTTGATATATCTATATTGATTAAATAGATAATTTGTTCCACGAAAGAAGGTACCTGTGCATTGATCAAAACATAATCAGCCTATTGATTCTCCCACCATGTTGCATAGCATGTTTAACTACTTATATAGCTATACCTTCTCTCGTGGGCCAAAGTATAGTTTAGAAACTATGTTTCTTTAGGGCTCTGGTGAACAAAGTGTAATTTTAAATCTATAATGGTTTTAATACTTTTTATTTAAAAATCCTTATTGAAGTATAAAAGCAAATATTTCCCTTTTCTAACGTAACACCATTTCTTTTGCAGTTCATTTAATTAACTAATTTTTAATATGACTAATTTTAATATTTTCAATTAATATATTAAAAAAAAAAGTTTTTTTAGTAAGGATGCTAATTAATTTAGTTGTTAGTTGTTATTCTAAATTAAACAAATATAATGTTGTAAATTCCTACAAAGAATATTTTTTATACGTTTTGTAGCTTCAATTTATTTATTTTTTACAAGTGATTGAAATATGATAGATAAGCCTGATTTTTATTACATTCATTAGTGAGTGTACAGTATATAATTACATTTTTAAGGACATTTTGAATGAAAAGTTATTGGTTTTGCATTCTTTTTTTTTTCGTGACAATACATTCCTTTTTTCTAAATAGTTAAATAAAAATGTTCCAAAAGTTTAATATGATAATTGTATTTTTATAATTTCTAACACATTTTCACATTTTAGAAAGAAAAAAATGATCTTGAATTATAAAATATAGTTATAGTAATAAATTGATACCATTATTTTTGTCTATAGAACATTCATAATTTGATGTATAAACAAACTCAAATAAAGTTTTTGGATGAAGTGAAAAAAGGAAAATATCGTTTGCTAATAAAAAATGAATCGAAAATGAATGAGGAGTTGTCCATCGAGTGGAAGAAGAATTCCGACCTGATATGTGTCTTAGAAGCTTTAAAAAATGATTTTCCTGATTTGGATTTTCAAATAACGCGTTTGTTGAATATTCTCAAGTTAATTGATAATTAATTATTATGATTGTTAGGTATATATCAAATATTGGTTAACAAAGTGGCAAAACAATTATAACATGCCAGATTTATCACTCACAAAACCTTGAAAATAGCCTTTCCTGCTAGAGTGTTTTCTAAAACAATTAATTTTATCCAGCGTCATTTGCAGTTTTCTTTTCTCATGTTTGATTTGTTTATTCGAAATAATTATCACGAGTTGCACTCAGATGTGTTTGTTGATCAATAAAATTTATGTAATTGTCTTGATAATAAAAAAATATAGTAACCATTTTTATTTTTGAAAGAATTTTTTTTAACCTTTATAACTAATAATGAAAAACAAACTTAGTAAAAGTTGGAAGTATATATAAGTACCTACTATGCTTTATAGTTCGTTGAACACTTGCAACAAGGTTAACGTCTGTTGTACATATGGTAGACAGTACTATTAATGAATTAAAAATGTAGCTAAAAGTAATATTTAAATGAACATTTGGCTGACACATACTTACACTTTTTGGTTTTAAACTTAAATTTACACAGAGGCACTTTTCAAATTCTTCTGAGTGATGAGTTGATTATGCTACTGCGGGCCCCTACTATCTCCTGAAGACTGCAGATTTCTTTTTGTTTGGGTCGACTTAAAAATCGTTTTTGGGTCAATAAGTTTTTCTTTACGTGGGTTAATCTGTATATCTATTTTTGTGTATTTAATATAATATTTTTCTTCTAATTTAAACATACAGAGTAAGTATAAACTCACTCTCTGTAAATTTACAGTCAACAGAGATACAGCCAATTTTAATAAAATCTATTTGTACTCTACATTTGTAGAATTGCCTATATTATGTTAGTATTGGGAAATTTTAATTATTTAAATTTATTTATTATAAGATTAATTTTATCACTGACCCTTGACAGTAATATAGGTATTTTTGTGAAAACTAATATTAATATAGTTCGGGGATCAATAGGCGATACTGCAACAGGCAATAGCATAAATAAATGTCATGCAATATAATTAAAATGAAAACAAAATTTTAATTTTTTTTTGAAAGCACAAAGTTCATGATAAAAATTGGACATCATAATATTATATATTTTTGTTTACAATTCTTAATATAGAAAAAATAATGTATATATAAATATACATAGGTGATAGGTATTTATTTATTTATACACTTTTCTTATTACGAGTGATAATTAATTTCTAATTTTGTTTTTAATATTAATTAACAATAGTTACATTTCTGTATTAATAAATATAATTTTTCATATAATATGTGTTTTGTGCTTTTTTTTACTATGCGAAGGGAGATATCTTATAGAAATATAAAACAAGAGATATATGCCTATTATCTTTATATTACGTAAGCAGTTACCGTATAGATTCTATAGAATTTAAGATGTATAAATAAAACGCCACTTGTGTATAATAAATTTTTTTTTTTTAATTAATATATAAAAGTATAAAACGTTAAACGGTATTATCATGATAAATAATTACCTATTGATAAATTATTCGTCATTGGTATTACTATATTATGATTATGTATAAATTCAGACCCGGATTAAGGCCCACGGTGCCCGTAGGCTGTAAAAAGTTTGGTGCCCCAAGTTTACTATAGTTCGGGGGGTCGGAACGAATGAACATCGAGACCCGTAAAATATATTAATTTAATTATAATTTTTCTTAAGAATACGAACTTTTAAATGTTAATATACGTTCATATAATGACCATACACGCGTGTAATTAAGTTTACTTTTTATAAAAATAAAGTAATATTTTATCCATACTAAACATATTAACTAACGTTACTTATCGCACAATTGTCATATTAATCGTGTATAATATACGCTGCATATTGTGCGCGCAGTGGCGTACGCAGAATTTTCCACTGGCGGGTGTGGGCTTGAAAATAAATAAATATTCCGTAGACACAAGATTTTGCTTAATTTACTATAATAATATATTATTATGTAAATAATTGAAAAAATTATGAGCATTAAAATAGTTTTTTTTAGTTTGCCCAGTCTATTATTTCCATACGTTTAGGTGAATTTTTTTGTAACTTCAACTATTGTAATTTCTCCCGATGTTTTATGTTCTTTTTTTTTTTTATTTCAACCGTCGTCCGTATCGCACGCGTTTCAGAATTTTCGATCTCATCTAGTGTAACCCTCGTGTTTACTCGTTCCATTTTGTTGAGTAATAAATTGTTTTTTTTTTTTTTTTGTTAATCGTTAAACGTCGTGTTACTTTTTTCAACTTTGGAGTCAGAACAATCAACCAAAAACCGTTCATGTTATCAATCGTAAATGTGATACTATAATGTCTCAAGAATATTCTGTTTGTGGTTGAATGTTTACTCAGTAATAAAATCGTATATTTATTATTCGCATTAATTTGTGTCTATTCTGCGCTGAACGATTGGAAAGGAAAAACGTGTACATCACTGCGCATTCCATCGGTTCCCCGACCGCATATTACACTACCGTTCTGCACACGAATGGATCCGGTCTTCTGATTTGTCCATTTGTGATGTCAGTGTGATCAGTGTATTATCACAGATAAGATAAATCATTTATATTATCTGTGCTATTATCTAGATGTTGCATCTAGAACCACAGATATATACAACAATATAATTATATATATCTGTGTCTAGAGCGGACATATTATATCACCCGAAAACTCGTCCAGTGCAGTCGAGTTCCGTATTATATGGAACATAAAAATTCGCACTATATTTGCGAACTATAATTCATTTTTATGTTCCATATGGAACATAAAATAATTGCACCAGTGCAATAGTGCAGTCATGTGGAAAACGCTAATAATTATTAATGATAATGCGTTATATTATTAATATATTTCTATGCCATTAACATTTTTATCAATGGAAAAACATTATTTTGAATCGAAAAAAAATTATCTATAAAAAATATACATGTATATCCGAATCCAATATTTTAATAAAAACATCTAGTAATCTGGTGCTCCTAAATCCGTGATCAATGATGGTACTGTAGGCTGCAGCCTACACTGCTTACGCCGTAATCCGGGCCTGTATATATTATTATATTATATCTTTCATAGAATATAAAGAAACAGTTTCCTATGGACTTTTTTTTACGTGGAAAATTCGATTACTGCAACAGTGTAGTCACGGACCATAAACTCAGGCGGTGAACTCGCAGCACCGCATTTCGATTATTGCAGCTGGCTACACTGTAGTCCTCGTGTCGCCCCAGCGTGTTGTTTTTCTTTTTTCACTACAATATTATTACATTATTGTGTTTTATCATAAGACACACAGCACACATAGCGATCGTTGTGTTCGGTCTATCGTCCGTCATTTAATTGTTATTATTATTATTAATACTTTCTTAATTACGAGTTCCTTTTTCTTCTGTAATATGTCGTTTGCTGCGATCAAAATTTATATATATTTTTATTATTATTTTTTTAGCCAGTGTAGAGAAGACTAAACAAACGTATAGGTTCTTCGTGTTTTGTAGTGCTTCTTAAGTGCACTGCTCTTCGTTTTTTTTTTTGTTTTTATATTAATACGTATATATATATATATATATTTTTTTAAATTTTTAATAGTTTAATTTAATATCGATGTCTGGTAATATTTTTAACGCGATCATTCGACACTTAACAGTGTAAAAAATTGATCGTAGCGATGTGTAGAACCACAGCGGCGGGCGATACGTTTGTGTTTGTCGCGAGGAACGTCTGTAGTTTAATGTGGAATCCGTCGATTTAAATTCGGATTCATTCTAGAATTCTAAGGCGTACAGGTCAGTATAAAATTACAAAATATGTACCTAGTTAGTATGTATGTATTAAAAATTTTCCATTATGCATATACTGACTTGTTAAATAACAAAACGTTGCGAGGTGGTTATGATTTTAGTTGAAAACGTGATTCAGTACACGGTGTGTATAAAGCGTATTCATTTATTTTTAAATACATTTTGTGCCTGTTCAATATGTTTTTTATCTAATATTTGTCATGTGTAAAACGTACACAACACGCAGCAAACGTAATATTGGGTGTTTTTAATTAAACAATTTCAGTTATTGTTTTTTTTATTTTTTATTTAGTTACATTGTCTGTTGGATGAAGAGGGTCGTGTTGTTTTAAACAATAATTTAACAGTTTTTTTACTCGAATACGAACTGGGAAAAATTTACCTAGTATATGGTAACAATTTTAGTCGTCCATTTTACAGTATATAATTCATATAAAAATCCACTGTTATTGTATAGATTATATTATATTTGTAGAATTGAATAATAACTGCTAGAATTACCCATTAGGTGTGTTTTAATATACCTATTTGAATTATCATTTGTGTAAAGCCAAGTTTTGTTTTATGTTTACAATAATGTGTGTATTATTATTATTGTGAAATTGTTGATTTATTAGTAGTAGTAATTGACAGCTGCCTATAGTATTTATTGGGATAGATTTCAACAGAATTTAAAATAGCGTATTATATAGTTTTAATTGTATAGATACTGCAAGTGTAATGTACTCCTCAAGGAACAATTTACTAGAAAATTTTCAACTAAATTATTGTAATTAAAAGACCAAAGAGAAAATTGTAGGTTCTGGTATAACATATAAATATGAATAGGTTTTATGTGGTAAAATATGTTTGAACTTATTAATAATAGTATGTTGTATGTATCAGAGTAGAGGTATTTATTGCAATGAATTTTAAAAGTATATGCATTTTTTTTTTGTTTAATGAAGATAAATGTATTGATAAGAAGTGTTTGGTATGATTTGGCTTTGTATATTGTGTTCAAACATGATTATTGATTTGCAACAGATTATGTACCTATTATCTTACTTCCCCCTCCCACCAATAAAGTTGGACTTTTTACTGTTTCAAATATGTTTATTATATAGATAGTTTTATAGAATCAATAAAAATATTTACTACATTTATCAGTACATTTTTCATGAGATCATTATTAATGTAATAATCTTGGAAATTATTAAATCAATTTATTTTATCAATTAAAATAATTTAAAATTATATTTTATAGTTTTCTATGTTGATGCAGAAAGCCTTTTTGTAGGTATTGTTGGTACATCAAAGTCAAATCATCAGAAATATGGGGGTATATATTTTTTTTTTGAACGCAGTAAAAAATATATGATTCTTAATTAATTTTTTCATGGAAATACAAATTCATATCTATCGATTATTATACTGGATTATCTTTTGCACTGTTAATAATAATAATAATAAATATTTATTTTTAAAATTTGTTTTATGTGGACTGTGATACTATTGTTACAATTAGGTATTATGCATTATACACATCTTGAGATAAAATAATAGCAATAGATGTGTCCACACACATTAATATATTATTAAGTATATACATTTTGTATATCAATAGGTAAATTATATATGTAAATATTCAATTAATGATTACACCCAAATATTTAATATATTATACAATATGAATACTTACTGTTTTATAATTATTATGGTGATTTTTTGAGAAATGAGATTGTATTTAAAATAATTGAATTGATAGTCTCTTGTTAGTAAAATGAAGCATTTAAATTATCTTGACATACCTATAGTATTTTTGACACACGTGTTTAAATAATCTTTTTATCACGAGTATTTGATACATTTGTGTTTTACAATTTATTTCATTCATACAATATAAATTATAGTGATTATATTATTAAAATGTATATGACATCTTAATAATTGAATTGTTGGTTTACATTTTTTTTGTTTTTCAAAATAATATTATGTTAAATACTTCTAAGTGTTATTTAGTAGGTTGGTAACCTTTTGTCCTTTAATAACATTTGCTATGTAGGAGGGTTCGTATGACATCATCAACCACACAGGGGTCATCAACATCACGTTCACTGTGCCATCCGTTTAGATGTAATTGCCTTCGTAATATCATATGTAATATACTGCCCTAGACCTTCCTGCATAATGTTCCAGTCTGATCAATTTCGAATCACAATAGAATTAGGCTTCTATTCTATTATATCAGTGTGTATTGATTATTTTTGTGGGCGTATTACAGGAAATTATCAAATGTAAATTTTAAAAGTTTGTTAAATATTATATAGTCAATAGATTGGTTATTTTTGATACTTTAATGACGAAAATACATTATTTGGGCTTTCAAACGTATTTGATTTCATGCCAAAAATTTGCACTTCATTGCTACAAATTCTGATAAATTCTTTGAATTATTCTGACTAAGATCAGGACAAAGAAAAATATTGGGTTTTGCGTGTTTTTTCCCTGCAGACCTTGAGATACCATAATAAAAGTGCACATATTTAATTAATACAGAATAGGTAGTATAAGTATTTTTATACAAATGCATTGTTTATTATTATTATTTTCAATGAAATTATAAACTTTTGTAAAAGTAATTTGAAATATAATATTAGATAAAATGGTAAATAGGTAAATAATAAATGTTTATGTAGTTATATAGGTATTAAATTATATCAAACAATCCCGGAATTATGTTAGATGGCTCGTATTGATACATTGAGACATTAGGCCTTGAAATGTTGATTTTACTAAGTACAATTCTCAAATGTTTTAAACTTTTTATATATTGTACAAAACTAGAGCAAAATAAAATAATGAAGACCCGCTATTTTTACCCAAATAAAAGTAGTATAAACGATTTTTTTCATGGTTTTATGGAATGACTGTGCACTATTACTATTTAGTATTTACTGCTGAGCGATATGACCCAATAAGACACAGTTTGTACTACTTTTTTTAGGGTAAAAATGTGGTAGTCATAACACATAAATAAAATATATTGTTTAATTTTAAAAAAACATACTTATTTGTAGTATAGATTCTAAACCTTACAGATGTATCATGTATATAATGACATAATGTATTATAAGTATATATATATATATACAGAGCCGTACCAAACCATTTTTTATCCAGAGTCAGAATTCTAGCAAAGCGCCCCCTGGGTAGGTGGGGTGGGGGGTTGACACTCTGAGCTTTTAATATTTTTAATAAAATTCGGAAAAATCTGAAAATTTGTAATTATTGGATTAGGTTTTGAGTAAAACATGAAATAACATTTTTAGCCACAAGTATATAATTTTCAATTCCTTCTATTTTAGTAAAGAAATCAATTTGAAATGTTCAAATTATTAGGTGTTTCAAAATTATAGTTAATAATAATAAAAAATAAAATAAAATAATTATTATGTAAAAATTATAAATAAAAAAATCAATTTCGTTATAAATTAAAACGGAATTTTCCTTGCTTTTGTGTCAGCAAATTTGTCAGTAATTTCTTCATAATCCAATTTACTAGTGATTTCTGTTTCTGTTGAAAGTATGACCATGCTTGATAATCTCTCCTGAACCATTGTAGACCTTAGGTAAGTTTTTATCAATTTAAGTTTGTTGAAACTCCTTTCACATGAAGCTGTTGTGACGGGCATTAAAAGAAAAATCCTTAGAGCATTTTTAACATTTGGATACGATTCTTTGAGCTTATAATTGTGAATCATTTGTAATAAATCCAAAAACGTTACTGATTCAATACTTGGCAAAATTGATAAAGCTGCTGGATTATTGTTGTCATCGTATGAGAGAGATCTATATTAGTGGGCTATCATTTGTATCAATTATATATATATATATATATATATATACCTTCCATGATAGCCCACAAATTTATCGCCATTTCACTTCTATCTTGACATCACGTTTTTCTTTCTAAGCTCAGTCTATTCTATTATGTATTTATGTCTATGGTTAAATATTGTTTTGTCAATACTATTTTTTCTTAAGTTAATCCTTTAATATTTTTGCGCCCAAGGCAAGCGCCTCGCTCACCTTACTCTAGTTACGTCTCTGTATATATATATACGTATGTATATGTGAATATACAAATTAAGCCAAAGAGTTTTATGTAAAATAAAGAAATATATAGGTGTTGTATTCAATTTGTTTATTTATTACCACTTTCAACAAAAAGTCATTAGGTATTAAGTGAAAAAGAAAAATGCTATTTTTTTATTTATTAAATTTTTTGTTTTTAGTATATACTGTGTCAGTGTGTATGCTTTAGAAATGTAGTAATAATAAACCGTTTTAATTTCAAATTAAACAAACTCTGAAATTTTGTATTTTGATTTTGAATAATCTGAATGTATTTTGATTAATTAACTAATACATTTTATAAATCTATTATTATTATTATTATTATTATTATTATTATTATTATTATTATTATTATTATAAATACTGTTGGTAAGAATGTTTACATTATTTAATAGTTTTAAAAAAAATGAAAAATGCAATACGAAAATAGTGGATTTCTGTGTTTTTTAGGAGAACATAAAGAAAATAAAAATATTAGAACGACTGAGTCACAAGACGTTAGTGTTTTCATTAGGTACCTATTTAAATAGAGAAGCTCGATTTAGACCCGCCCATAATAAATAAGATTGTGATGAACACCTGTCAAACAAAATTATTGTTTCTATAATTCCATTTCAGTAATGAAATTATATTGATAGTTTTTCAAGGTTGTAGTTGAAATATTTTATTTCTTTGGGTCGTTGTTTAACTCAGATGGATTTTAATAATTAACTTCAAATTCATATCCGCAGGATCTGTCTTATCTAAAAAATAAAAGGAAAGTGAGTCATTATTAGTATATACACTAAATATATAGTGTGTGTACTGTATAGTCTGTGTAGCTGATCTCTCTTTATTCTGGTTTTCTAGCAACACATATATGCTGATAAATGAAAATTATATCCCAATTTCTCGTTGCATTTTTGCGAGATGTTCTTCGAGCAAAACAAAGTTATCTACAAACATCTTGTTAAAAAAAAAAAATCGTAATGGAACTAATTAGGTTCAAATAATTACGGTTAAAATAGACAATATACTCGAAGTTATAAAGAATGAATTATATGGTCTGATTACTAATGGTTTTTTTCTGTAATGTTAGTACAATGTACCTTCTTAATTGTTTTAAAAATTTTTGTGTAGGAATTAATTTAATTAATATTCTAAAAAAAAAGTATTATTATAAATAATTATTATGTTATTATTAATGAATACACATGAATCTAACAGTGTGTTTTTATTATTTTATATTATTTATTGATTAATATTTTTAGTTTCATTTGTATTTTCATTATTTTTAAATTTATATTTATTTATAAATGGTCAACTGGAAATACAGTTTTGTATGCACCTTATGTTCTTACATTTATAGTTTAAAGTTTTATTTAAAGACAAATTAAATTATGAGTGTTGAATGTATCTATTTTGTGAATTGACTTTTATAATTAATAATTATTTTTAGTGTAGTTAGGTACATTATTATATTTTCTAACCATACTTATGTTAAATAACAGTTTGTGAAAATAATTCGTTTCACATTCAAATTTGAGAATTTTTTATAATTAGCCAGTGTTTTAGTGTTATTTTGAATCTTTAAAAAAAACTCACTTTGAAGTACCTATTTCTAAACATTATACACAGTAATTGCCTACTGTGTGCTGGCAAAACCCAGGATAAAAACACAAATTTGTCTTACCAAAAATGTTTCTGTTTACTCTATATTTACAAATAAAATAATACATATAATGCTCATCGAAATTTATGATATGTCTATGTTCTATATGGCAGAGAATATTTATAGGTATTGGCATTGATTGTGTAATGTATTATATTATGTGTATTACATAATCAGTGGTACCCTGCGGCGGATTCAAGGGAGGGGCCGAGGGACCTGGGCCACCCTTGGCAGTTCATAGTTGTAATAATATTAGTTAATAATAATTATAAGTCGTCGAAAATCAAATATAAATTAAATATACTTTTCAGTTTTTTATGTTAGAAAAATTTGTGTAATAATTTATTTGAAGGCCTAATATCAGATCTTAAATATCGTGCTTACAAAATTATTATAAACATTTTGCCCTTTCCTCCAAAATAAAATCTTAGATCGGCCACTGTTGGTATTTTATTGGTACCTACATAATTTGAGTTTTTCATAGAATTTTAAATTGCCCTTAATATTAAACTTTAATTATAAATGAGGTAATTTGGATATTTAACATCATAATAATATAAAAATATAATAGATATTAAAACGCTGATTTAATTGTTTTAATTTTAACATTTATGAAAAATCTATAGGTATAATTCTGATTTACATTAATCAATCGTATAATAATATAATTTAATTTATAAATACTCTTTTCATGATTAATCTTCACAAAACTCAATAAGAAAAACCTTCCATCTTATTATACCTACCATATATTTAGTAGAAGAGAATAATTCATCAAACATTAAGGTCCCCCCTCTCAACATATATTTTTTAGTCTTGTTGAAAAAATACAATTGGTTATGTCCTAGATAGTTTGGCATGCATTGATTGCGCCGTGCGTGTGGCACGAGGCCAGATGACATTTTTCCGGACACTATTCTCGTCTTATCCTTACGCGAAAACGCTGGAAATTTGAGAATTTTTTTATTATTTAAAATTTTTTTTTTCGTTCTTTTCGACAAATTCGATTTGCATTCTTGACAAAAGTAAATTGTCAATTTTTAGTAATATATTTCGATAGCCGTATAATATAGATTGTACAATACGATTTATACAGATGAACCGTATAATAATATTAATTTAGGTCGTTATTCACGGCTAGTAATATTCTAATTCGGTTCTTGGCGTCATTATCTTAGCTATATTGTAATATTCATTCAGTTTCATTTGACTTGTCATACGTGAAAATAAATGCGATGTTGATCGAGTGAATAATAATGGCGCTGCCTGCGTTTTTAAACATCTAAAACATTACACATAATAGGTATAGTCGCATATGTATATTAATATATCGTGTGGGATTTTCACGCCCCCTCGTTTTCTGGTTTAGTTTTTTTCTTCTTGTGGCGGGGAGTGTGTACGAATGATTGATTTAATCACCGCGATATTTTAAACGAATTTAATTCGTACGATTTACGCAAAACGCGAATGTTCGCGTAGGATAACACATAGATTATGACGCCATTATGTGCCATGTCTTTTTTTTATAAACTCGTCGACATACAATAATAATAAACGTTGGTAAAAATTAAAACTCGAGTTACTTTTATTTTTTGTTGACTTAAAATTCGGTTCCTTTTTCCATATTGTATAAATTATTACGTGTTATTTCTCGTATCTGTTACAAGGTTAGGATGGGAAATGAAGGTTTGATGTGTTTTTAAAATTCTTGGACACTCAACCATACCTACCACTGAAACGATTTCAGATAGTACGGTTTAATAATATCACTTATTGCGAATAAACTAATAAAGCTTTCAGAAATTTTATACGCGTACATCGCACAAAAAATATATTTATAAAAATTTTAAAAAATGACTTAAAATTGAATAATTAATCGATATTTAAAATATTGATATTGACAAAATTAATTCATCAAGTTGTACAACTATATATTTATATGTAGGTGAAAAATAAATAATTCTTTAAATAACAAACTTTTCCTATTGGTTAATGTTGATGCCCTGACGTTATTTGTTACCTAATTTGTTTTGCACGCGATAAATTTAGTTATTATTCCGCATAAAACCAAAACGTATAGTCTTTAAATGTTTATATAATATATGGACTATGTAGTATATTAGATTAGAGTATTTTGACCTACAATAAAAATGACGAGGCGAACGTTTTCACGTTATTTCGAAATTGATTTTCCCGCTTGTTACGAGTGAAAAACAAAAAGATTTATATGGCTCACAGAAAATCTATACCTTAACCTTTGAATACGTGTATATATATACGCATAGGTATTACGTAGGATAAAGGGTGGAAGAGTATACATACATACATACATGGCTTACCAACAGGCACCCTACATGAATTTTTCAATTACGGCACTGTAAATAAATCTGGGCCCTCATTGTACATTAATATTTATAATCATTTTAATATAAATTCTAACGTATAATTTTTATTTTTACAAAAGTTACTTAAAATATGGATTACACAGCTTCTTTTGCTGTTATACGCCTCTAAAAAATATCAGTTATTTTAGTTACCCTAAAATAAGTTTAAAACACAAGTACACTAATTTACTGTAGTTTAATGTAAAAACCAACATTTTTTAAAAAGTATTTATGTATAATGAAATACAATATAAATTATTAAAAATTAAAAATTGCATTTGTACACGCAAAAATATAATTGTACATAAATTGTACATATTTTGTACATTTTGTAAAATATGTACATTACCTATGTACATTTTGTGGGAATATCCGAATACGAATACCTATTGACAAAATAAAATATATAAAAATTAATAATTATCTCATTTTCGACTGGCAAAAATAGCACCAATAGGACAGGCGGCAGACATGGATATTCAACATTAATATTTCTATAGCGGCGGATTAATTGCTCTTATTTTCCAGGATTTTTTTCCCTTTTATTTTTTCCAAGAAATGTTCGCGCCGTACGTCTCACCCGCCTACACATTTTGCTACAAAAAATGATGTAGTAAGAAATCAAATTATTTATATACCAATATTGTATAAAGATATGGTGACTAGGGTAGCGTGACTCACATCTAATTTGACTTTTAAAATTTAAATTAATAATAAGTATAGGTATATATTATGTTTTTTTTCCCAGGGCCTCCAGAGAGCCCGGGCCTCGGGACCATAATACTCACTGACCCCCACTTTGTGGGGGCCTTGCATACCAAACGTCATATCTGACTGCAGTGGAGTAGCCAGGAATTTCGTATAGGAGGGGCTAAAATTCTGTATTAGCTATTATGTAATAATATCAATGACATAGATATTGGTGAAAGGGGTGCAAGGGGTTCTCCCCTCAAAAAATCTAAAAAAGCTTGTTTTTGTCATTTGAAATTTTGAAATTCCGAAATTTCATTCCGTCGATTGTGCACATGAAACTGAAATTTACTTATATTAACAAATTTATTGTATTCTATAAAAACAATAAAATTTCAATAAAACAAAAATATTGTTATTTTATTACCACGTTTTTATTTATTCGCTTTCTTGTCTGTCTGTCTGTTCGGCACACATTTTGTGCACGACTTTCTCAGTAACTACTGACAACAGATTTCATTCCGGTTTTCATTAATGGATAGTGTTTGACAAGGAAGGTTTATGCATATAATTTGTGGTACATAATACTGAAGATTGTAGGATTAGTTAATCAGTAACTTATGACCAATTACCATGTAGTGACAGTGGTGGCGCCAGGGTGAGCCCAGGCCCACCATAAAAATTCTTGGCTCCCCCCCCCCTATGGCCTACTCTAAAATTTATGTAAATTATGTAAAGATTCGTAACTATAATTTGTATGGGTTTTAAGTTAATCCTAATCGGTCATTAAAAATTATCTTAAAAATATTAAAAAGTTGTAACATAATATTGTGTAGCCTGTAATAGGTATTTTGATTGTAATATGTATATGATATATGATAACAGAGGTTTAAATCTCTGTTAAAACGTATCGAGAAGTATTCAAGTATAGTTATGTAATACAATACAACAATGAACAATTTATGGTGTGTTTATGATATTGGATCTAATTTTTGGGGTGTGGGGCATAGGTAGCCCCCATAATTTGGTTGTGAGTAAAACTATTGGCCCCCCCTCAAAAATTGGTTGGCCTCAGCCTGGCCCACCTCCTGCAAAAGTTCTGGTGCCGCCACTGTGTAGTGACCAATCGAATTTAAATTATTGTTTGTCGTAATAAATAATAGAGGTCAGTTTTACCATAATATTACGAAATTGCAAATAAAATCGTTGAAAAATTTAAATTTTGAAGGTTTAGGTGGTATATAATTTGTGTAAATTTCTAACTTTACAAAGTATTTTTATTTACATTCAATTATTATAAACAAAATACCAGTGGTGTCATGCCTCGGATTGTAATTAAAGAAAATAGTCTTTTTAATATACCACGTTTTTAAAACGAACTTAAAAGTATAAAATAATTTCTCCTAGCTCCGTACAGATTTGTACCTCTACCAGATTTCTAACCGCATACAGATTGTCCTGAAAATTTGTGATGGTGAATTTTTAATAACTATGAAAATGCTTGTAAGATTTAAAACGAAAAACTGGGGCGCATGCAGTAGATAATGGTGAGGAATGTAGAGAATAGCTATCGTTTAGGAAACTTGCACAACGGTTCATTTCATTTGTAATGCAATAAAATTGTTAGTGACTGAGGTGAACTATTCATCAATTATTATCAATTGCATGCGCCTCACGTTTTACGTCTTAAATCTTACATGTGTTTTCATAGCTATTAAAAACTCACAATCAAAAATGATCAGGACAATCTGTATGGGGTTAGGGATATACCTACATCTGTATGGGGCTAGGAGAAATTATTTTATACTTTTTAGTCCGTTTTAAAAACGTGTTATATTAAAAAAAAAAAATTGTTTAAATAATTTAAAAAGTTTCAACCCCTCTCCCCCCAAAATCGCATCTACGCCACTGCATAATATGTGACCATAGAAATGTATACATAATCATATTATATTTTACATTTTTACAACAATTACAATATCAGAATATAACAAAACTACAACTATTATTGAATAACTGAAATCAATGTAACACAAATAGCTAAAAAAAAAAAAAAACTACGGCCAGTGGGGGAGGCTATAGCAGCCCCCTTAACCCCCTGGGTACGCCCTTGCCTGACCGTGTTATAAAAGTAGTAAAAAAACAAATAAATTGTTTAAAATATTTTTAGAATATTATATCATAAAAAACCTTGTGTTAAATTTTCAGGATTATGGTTATAAAATTCAAAATGTTTTCAATTTACCTACGTATAATCGAGAAAATTCCAATGTATGTTGAATTAATAGTTTTGAAATTATAAAAATATAACGGAATTAAATTCTAGGCCGGTCAGACGTATATTGACGACTTCTTTATAGTTTTTTCGAAAGTCAAACGTCAACGCTCAAAAAATGTGACCTATAATTTTTGAATTTTTTTAGATTCTAAGCGAAGCGAGGAAGCTATTGATTTTATAATGATGTTTTTTCTTCTGTGTACAACTTTTCAACTAGAAGAAAATCATTACACTCGTACCCATTTTCCGATAGCAAATTTTGTTGGGGTGGTAGTGTGGTACTATAAGGATGTCATACATTACCGCGGAGGGGGTTTTTGAGTTTAAAGAATTAAATGGGTGGGATTAACTGCGTTCTACTAAATCAGCACCGTTTTGACAATTAACCACGAGAATTATAACTAAAAAAAAAAATTATAAATTTTATAGTGTAATTTATTTTGCGCTTCTTGGTAAAGCAATGAATGGTTTTATGGTGCGTTTTTTTTTTTGGTCTGTGAATACTTGCAATGCTTTCAACCAGAACAATTTATTCATGTTCAGGGCATGTCAGTTTCGGATGTTTGGTTCTTAAAATTTTTTGGTTATGATTACTTCTTCTTCTTTGGCGAAATCACTCTCTGAGAGTTTTGGCCACCACCACAATATCACGCCACCTGTCTCTGTCCTGTACTATATCTTTCCAGTTTTCAGTACCCAGCCTCATCAAGTCTTCCTCTACTTCATCTAACCATCTTTTTCTGGGTCTGCCTCGTGGCCTTTTTTCCTGAGGTACCTAATCGAGGGCTGCTCTAACTGGTTCGTCCTCCTTTCGACGCATAGTGTGTCCAAGCCACTGTATCCTCTGACCTTTGATGAAGTTATTTATCGTTCCCATTCTGTAATTGTCTGTTGTATCTTCTTCGCCACTCACCCGTGTGAGCATCTAATAAAGGACCACAGATTTTTCTCCAGACTTTATTTTTGTAAGTCTTCAGCTTTTTTTCCGTTGTGCTAGTCGTTGTCCAGGCCTCACATCCGTACGTTAAAGTTGGCCTTATTATAGCTACATATAGTTTTGTTCTTCTTAACAGCATTTTAGAACTGAGGAATTTCTTCAGAGCGTAGAAGGTTTTTTCGGCCTTTATCAGACGAATATTAATTTCTTTTGACCAGTCGTTATTGGTGCTCAAAGTTGCACCTAAATATTTGACGTCGTCTACCTTTTCATACACTAGTCCTTCACTAGCTGCTGGGTCTACCTCACTATTAATAAGCTCCATTACCTTGGTTTTGTCCGAATTTATCTGTAACCCGATCCTAGCAGCTTCTGTTTCTATTAATCTCGCTGCTTTGCTTATATCTTCCAATGTCTCTCCTATGATGTCTAGGTCGTCTGCATAGCTGAGAAGTCTTAATGTTCTGTTGTTGACCAATAAACTCCTTTCCTCAGTGCGCTGCAGTTCTCTCACTATTTTTTCTAATGCCACATTAAATAATATTGGGGAAAGCGCATCTTCTTGAATGTTGACGACACTGTATTGTCTACTCTCACACAATATTGTGTGTCTTCCATGCAAATCTTCGTGAGTTGTATTAGTTTTTGGGGAAAGCCAAACTCAAGCATTATTCTGTACAAGCTGTCCCTGTGTATGCTATCATACGCTTTCTTGAAATCAATGAACAGTTGCCACATATTTTGCTGGTATTCATATCTTTTCTCAATTATCTGTCCTATGATCGATAATTGCTCCGTTGTTGATCTTCTTCTTCTGAAGCCACACTGATATTCTTCCAAACATTCCTCCACATACGGAGTGAGACGTTTTGATAAAATTCTGAAGAGTATTTTGTAACCTAAGTTCAACAGTGATATACCTCTATAGTTATCACACTCCAGTTTGTCTCCTTTCTTGTGTAAGGGTACAATGATGGCCTCCTTCCCACTAGTTGGTAATCGCTCCTCATCCCATATTTTATTACATAACCTGAAAAGTGATTGTTGTAATGTCTTACCCCCATATTTTATCAATTCAGCTGATATGCCATCAGAGCCTGGGGCTTTCCAGTTCTTCAGCCCTGTGATTGCTGCTTCAAATTCTTCTTGGTTTATTTTATCTACAAATGGCTCCGCTCCTTGTAATATTTGGGGGGATATCGAGTTATTCGGTATTGTTCCATTTAGTATGTTAACGAAATGGTTCTTCCATCTTTCGACTCTGCTCTCCAAGTCCATTAGTATTTAACCATCTTGGTTTTTAATGGCTTTACACACCGGATTAAATTGTTTGTACTGTTTTATCGTTCTAAAAAAATGCCTTACTCTACCTTGTTCACGATCAACCTCTGCGTTTTGAAATACATTGTTTATGAACTTTCTTTTCTTGCGCTATAAGACTTTCTTGCAATTCTTCCGCTTTTCTAAGAATAGTTCTTGGCTAGCTCTCGTTCCCAAAATGAGGTGTCTTTCTCTAGTACTACTCCGTTTTTCTATTGCTCTTTGACAGTTATCGTTATACCAACTATTATGAACTTTTTTAAGTGCTCCCACGCATACTTTGGCCGCTTTTGCAATGATACCTCTGATCGTTTCCCACTCTGTATCTACGTCATTTGTACTTACATTTACAATTTCTTTATTGTCTCCTCATAGTGTTTCCTAACCTCGTCATCCTTTAATCCTTCAGTGTTAATCCTTGTTTTCTTCCTGGAGTTTATATTCATTTTCTTTGGGGACTTAAGCTTCAACTTGAATTTTGCAACATAATTTTCTAACGTCAAAAATGCTGCTTCTATATCTACTTTGTATTATCACATGGTCGATTTGGTTTCTTGCCCTGCCATCTGGGATTTCCATGTTGACTTGTGAATATCCTTATGAGGAAAAGTAGTACTACTGTTAACCATCCCATTTGAGGTTGCAAATGATATAACTCTCATACCATTGTCATCACTGTGTTCATGCAGACTTTCCTTCCCTATCGTGGGAATGAACTGCATTTTTTTACCACATTTAGCATTCATATCACCTATTAGCATCTTGACTGTATTGTTGGTTAGATCTTCGTATATTTTTACTATCTCCTCAAAAAATATATCCTTCACGTTAGCCTCACTTACTTCCGTTGGGGCGTGTACGTTGATTGTGTATGTATTGATTGGTTTCGTATCCAGTCTTAAGACAGAACACCTTTCTGAAATCGGTATGAATTCCCATATGTGCGATGTTTTATGAACGCCAAATCCACTACCGAAGTGGTGTAGATTTTGCAACCCAAAGTAGTAAATCACATAGTTGCTAATGGTTTGCTGGCCAACTCCTGGCTATCTAAATTCTTGCAGTGCCGCCGCTGCTACTTCATACTTTCCTAATGTATCAGTTAAATTTTGGCTCGCTCCTGTTCTGAAAAGACTCGTGATGTTCCATGTCGCAATCCTTATCTCAGCATTCTATTTCCGTATTCCATTTGTTAATTCATTACTCTGTGACCGAGGCTTTGTTAGTGGTGGTGTCATAACAGAATTTTTTTACAAGGCAGGGGTGTCAACCATAGGCGTGTCTACGGGGGAGGCAGGGTGAGCACCGGCCTCCCCAGTGACTTAATTCTTGGCCTCTTGGCTTATAATCTACCGTGGTTGAAACTATAAATATAAAATAATATAAAATATTTATAAAAAAATAACTAAGTAGCACATTAGTTGATTGGTCTTATTTATTAGTTGTAATAGCATAGGAAACCAATTTTAAGATGAAGATAATCTTTAATTTTGCGGGGTGAAAAAAATTTCAGGTGCTATACAATTGCCATACAAAGAAAAAAAAGTTACAAATAAAGATATAGAATATAGATCACTGTAGTAAGTAAAAAATTTAAATTTTATAACTGGCCTCCCCAGCCATGAAGGTCTGGACACGCCTATGGTGTCAATCCTGCGCAAAACCCCCAACCTGGAGGGCCAGACCACAACTCCCATTACTGTTCGTTATCATAGGCGTAACCTGGGGGGCAGGGGGGCTTAGCCCCCCCCCCAAAGGCAACCTGGCTACATTAAAAATGTTCAGTATTTTCTACATATTTCTATACATTTATTTATATTTTTCTAATATTCCTAGTTATTGGGTAATTGAAAGTTGATGACCTTTTTTTTTCTTATTTGAGTAATTTTGGCATCAGTTGGCAAAGTTTCTGAAAATGAAGACTTTTTTTTTGCTTATTAATTTTTAGCCTCCCCTAAAATTTAATGCTAGTTACGCCTATGTTCATTATGGTAGCTATTGCAGTGCAACTTGCGATGCACTGGGCGATGGGCACGCCACCTTTCCTGCGCCGGGAGGTTATGGTTACTAGGCAAATATATTTGGGTTTATTGGTTTAATATATATATATAAATATATATATATATATATATCACATATCAGTTTGTTCTAAATTATGTTGACAAATATACAAACAATTTTAAATTTTTGTTTTGTAACTATTTGTAGCAACTCTTTGTATTTATATACTCAAAGTTTATGTAATACATGTACATATATTGTATATCCAAATCCCCAAACCACATCTAAAATCTATCCCTAAAAATATGAAAATGATGTTTTTAATTACATATGATAATTAGTATTAAGCCAATCATAATATAATCAAGTATAACAGTATTATTGTATTTCATTGTTTAGAACATGAACACAATGGCATCACATTACAGAAAAACTCTTCCGTCGGCTGATGCTGCTTTAGCGTCAGAAGTTTTTGATCGTTTTTGTACAGCTTCTACGATGAAGACAATTCTTGGTCATTTTCGACATCTATGTGAAATACTTCATATTAAACCTACCAATTTTCCTCAATTTTACCCAAAACTTAAGGTAAATCTTATTTATATAGATTTTTTTTTTATGTTTAATTTCATACAATCTATTATTAGTGTTAATATTATTATTATTATTATTATTATTATTATTATTATTATTATTATTATTATTATTATTATTATTATTATTATTATTATTATTATTATTATTATTATTGAAACATGTATGTATTTATTTAAATTGTTTAAATTTTTAAATATTTGTATTTTGTTGTAAACAAAGCTGGGCAAATCAATGAATACAATTAACTCAAATAAGTTAAGTTAAATTAACAGTATAGTCCAAGGTGAAAATTTAATAGTTAACAATGAATAGTTGCAACTAGTATAAAATTATTTCAAAAATAATTTATTTTTACTTTTTTATATATGATGTATTCCTTATAAATTCTTAATATTTTACTTGATTAAAAGTATGGTGGTAGTGGCTTTAGTTGTTACGATTTTTGACTATTTTACAATACTAATGTTCCGGGTTAGAGAGTAATGCTGTTACTGCTAAAAAACATAGAAATATGCACTTAAGAAGTTGTTTATATGCACATATAAAAATACTTAATGATGACCACCTAATAATTTTTTATTAACATAATTATGCAGTCAAATAATATGATATTACATCATTGTTTGTTAATATTTTATAATATAGTGATAAAATAATAACAAAATTCATTTTATTAAAAAGAAAAGAAAACTACTATACCTATATTTTTAAACAAATAATAATTTTTATTATTATTATTATTATTTTTTTGTAGATTACTTGTACAGTATTTACTCTAAAAAGTTAACAGCAAATATTCTACTGTTTATTTTATTTGTATTAAGAAGTTTCAGACTTTCTGTAAATTATTCAAAATATAGGGTGTTTCATACAAGACGCAGTTTTTGAATTGTGTGGGATTTTTCACTTTTTTTCCATTTAGTTGCCTTGCCACGGAGACATTCAATATTTAGAAGCGTTTTGTTGTTCAAAAAATTTGTTGCAAAAACGGGGAATACTACGCAGAGACTACATAAACTTCGCATGATCTTTGAATGTGACAACACTTTTCTAATGTAGCAGCAGTTATGAGGTTGGTACAGAAATTCGAAAAATCTGGACCAATTGAAGTCTAAATAGGTCTGGTCAGAATCGCAGTGTTCAAATGCAATAAACAATTGTTGTTGTACAAGACAGTGTGAGCTTCATGAAGTCGCTTTGTTGTTATTCGCAATAGCTGGGTATGTCGTCAGCTTCAGTATAATGAAAATTGAATAAAGATCTTCATAAGCACCTCTACTTAATTCAAGTTCTAAAATCAGCAGATTATGCCAAACATATTATCTGCCATTTATCTTGAGAGACAGTCACTTTGTTTGAAAACTTCTCTAAGCATCTGGTTTCGTTTTCTGGCAGTGACTAAAAATGGCCTTTGAGGTCATGCAACCTTACAACTCGTGAGGATATGTGAAGTCACAAGTTTACATGAACAAACCTCAAATGATTGATGACCTGAAAAAGGAAATTCAAGTATTCAAGCATCAACAAATTTGACAGAGATGAATATGGATATAATTTTTCATTATTAAATTGGAATATATCTAGATTTTAATTAATAAAAATTTGAATTTTGTTTAGATTTTTGGCTGTTATTGCATTTTTAAAGACTGTCTTCTCCAAAACACTTTATTTAAAAAAAATTGTAAAACATAAAATCAAAAAGTTATTTAAAATTTAATTAGAGAAAAAAATTTCAAGACATGCACTAAAATAGTTTTAATTTTAAATTAGATTTTATGAAATAAATTTATGTAGAATCAAAATTCTTCTATTTGCCTTGCAAATAAATTTTATTTCATCAAAGTCCTCCCAATAATTTTATACTTTTAATGATTTGAAAAATAAAAAATTAGAATTTGATTTAGATATTTACTCCTTATCTTCAGTTTAATAAAATAGTTAAATATTATATTCTCTACCAAAAATAACAGAACAAAGAAGCCAAAAGTATTGTATAGAACTGTTATTGTACAAAGAACACAAAATGTTAGTTAAAATAAGAAAATATAAAAACTTCAATTCAAACAAAATTGATGTATTGGAATAATACGTAAATAACATCTTCATCTCCACCATTTTAATATTTAATTTATAAAAAAAAAACTGAATTAGATGCATTTTAAATGTTAAGAAAAATATTTATTTCCCGAGTGTTAACTAAAGTGTCAATTTGGATAATTATTATATAATGACTGTACAAATTTAAGTTAATTAGTGTAAATTTAAATTAGTTAATGACAAAATTAATGAACTAATTAAAAGTTTAAAAAACTAACATTTTAATTATTTATTTATTTCCACTTTTGCCATACTTATTAGTATCAGTAGATACATATATTATTATGTATAAATAATAGGACATTGTTTAAATATTTATTACAGATTATGTTATGTTCATGGAAAGCAAAAGCTTTATGGAACAAATTTGATAAAAAAGCGAGTCATAAATGTTACAATCGAGGCAAAGCGTGTATGAATACAAGGGTAAAATTATCTGAATTTATTGTTTGTTTATTTATTTTTTCTAATTAATGTAAAAATAATAATTTAGGTTTTAATAATCGGTTCGGGACCTTGTGGATTACGTGCAGCCATCGAAGCTCAGCTCTTAGGTGCTAAAGTGGTCATAGTAGAAAAAAGAGATCGTCTTTCAAGAAATAATGTATTACATCTTTGGCCTTTTGTCATTCAAGATTTAAAAGGACTTGGTGCTAAAAAGTTTTTTGGTAAATTTTGTGCCGGAGCAATCGATCACATAAGTAAGATTGATAAATATATTGATTTACATTTAAATATGATATTCTAATGATGAAAATATTACAGGTATAAGACAGCTTCAATGTATTTTACTAAAAGTTTCATTGATCTTGGGTGTTGAAATTCATGAAGGCGTTAGTTTTGATTCTCTCTCTCCACCACCTGATAATGATGAAAGTAAGGAATATCTTGATATTTAATATACTATTAAAATAGTATTGTAGAAGTTGTCATTTCAAGTGGTTAAGATCTTTAGGTCTTTACATATTATCAGTATAATAATATTATAATTTATATAATATCAAGCTGGGGATGAAATATTGAAATATTGAAGTTAAAAACAAAGTTCATAGAAAAACTTTTTTCTGCATTTTAGAGTTTTTTTTTTTTTACAGAGAATAAGGAATAATTTTTATTAATCTTATTGCAAAAGTTATTTATGAGAAAAAAATTGTTATTTCTTTTTCAATTACCGATGCAATCTATGTAGTGTTATGTAAGCCTAAATCTCACATATTTTTACTTACCAAAGAAATATTATGGGGTTGTTTTTATATTAATTTTCTATAAAAGTAAGCTTTTGTAGTGAATGTAAATAATAAAGCAGAATTATAATTTTTGTTACCAAGTTTCAAATGTTCATTATTGTTATTATTTTAATAAATCACATTTACATCATAGCAGTAGTGTAGCCAGAATTTTTTTTGGGGGGGGGCTGAGGCTGATAATTAAGTAATTTGTGTGTTAATTATTAATATGTATAGACGGTACCCACTAAAAAACTGATTATCTATTCATTTCGGAGGGGGGGGGGCTGCAGCCCCATCAGCCCCTCTCTGGCTATACCACTGCATCATAGTTTTTATCTATTTACTGTGTACCTTTTTTGTTATATAACAAAAATTGCTTATAAAATCATGTATTGAGATTATTTTTAGATTCTGAGCGGAGCGAGGGATCTAGTGGTTTTACAATGATGTTTATTTATTTATTTTTTCTATCCTGTGTACAGATTTTTGACCAGAAAAAGTGCTCCGATCTCTTCGGTCACAGTTTGTTTACGGCAGCAATTTGCATCTAGTTGGTACTTTGGAGAGATAATTTTTCGATTTTCTCAATAGTTTTTTTACGCGTCGCGATAAACTACCGAAAAATTATGAAAAACCTCTAAACATGGGATTTCGTCAATATCACATATAGTTTTTTCGCTATAATTTCGAAAATAATCATTCTATTGTCTTGAAAATTTCAACAAAATTGTATCTTTGTAGGTACTATACAACTTCAAAAAAATTTTCAAAAAGTTTCATTCAATTTTAGGCTATTTATAGCTATGTATAGATTTTGAGGTTTTTCATTCATAAAACAGTTAATTTTGAGTTTTTTGACTTGAAATTTGGACACAACGTCAGACGTATATATTACTTTAATTTTGTATAAAAAATAGATAAAGTGTATTACACTGAAGCTCCGCTCAGAATCGTTTTATTAAATGCAATGATTTATCATTGCTTTCAAATTTATAATAAAAACAAAACTCTAAAATCTTTATCCTAGTAATTCACCTAAGTGATATCCACAACACCCTGCGGATCGCTACCTTTTTTAGTATCATGTTTTTACCTATAAATATGGACTTTACATATAATACAATGTATATATATATATTAAATACAATATATGTATATACACATATAAATATAGTTTATATTAGTTTATAAACTATATTTTATATTATTAGTAATGTGTTATTTAAAAAAAATATTTATAAATATTTATATAGAAATTGGTTGGAAAGCTAACTTTAGTCCAGCAAATCATCCTATTTCTCAGTATGAATTTGATGTTCTCATTGGGGCTGATGGAAAACGGAATACACTCGAAGGTATGTATTAAAAATAAAATATTTTTGTTTTATTATACCTAATTATTTAATAGATACGCACTTATTTATGTCTAATAAAACAATTCCAAGATTTTTTGATTATTAATTATTATTTAGGTTTTAAAAGAAAGGAATTTCGAGGTAGGTTAGCAATTGCAATTACTGCAAATTTTATAAACAAACATACAGAAGCTGAAGCAAGAGTCGAAGAAATATCAGGAGTAGCTTTCATCTTCAATCAAAAATTTTTTAAAGATCTTTACCGGGATACTGGAATCGATTTGGAAAATATCGTTTATTACAAAGATGAAACTCATTATTTTGTAATGACTGCCAAAAAACATAGTTTGATCGATAAAGGCGTGATTTTAAACGTATGTATTTTAGAAAAAAATTAATATAAAATATAATCAATTTTAAGTGATACCTGAGTATTTTGTAGAAAGTCGTGTTTTAGAATGTATAAATACACAAAAATAAATATAATCGTAATATTAAAAATTAAAACCATTAACAATTTATCTCATAAATTTATTCAAAACATAATTAGAATTATCAGCTTTTTCATTTATTATAATCTGAAGTTTTGCAAATTATTTATATAGGTATTAAAGACTCTTAGAATGAAAATTAAAAAATTTAAATACATATTATATATTATAATTTTTTTCCCCCAGTTTTAACCGACAACAATGGGGGTTCTATCTAAGCAATACTTCCCTAAATATATATATTATATTTAATTTATCTTAGTTGCTGGCCAATGATGTATTTTTCTCAATTTTGAAAGTTTTATGTGAATAATAAAATAATACATATATTAGAAATATGTTACAGAAATAAAAATATTTTAATGTACTAATGTTATTGTAGAGATAATGATTTTCCTAGGAAATTGTTACTTCCTCTGGAAGTATAAAGTATATCCTAAGGCTCTTCTATTGGAGTACAATATGTTTATCCTAGTTTTAGTCATAATTTAATAACATATTCTTAAATTTCATAACTGATTTTAACAGTCTTGTTGTACCTAAATACCTGTAGTATTAATAATTATTTTCTCTAAGTTCTTGTGTTTTAAGAAATGTCTTTTCATAAAAATGTTTTTTTTTAACATTAAATTTTTAAAATTTGTATTCAAAATCTTATTAGTAGTATTTATAATTGTATTATTTTTAAATGGTATAACTGTTAAGTTGTCTATTATAGTTGCAGAATATTTTGTTAAATTTTACAAAATAAAAGAACTCATCTGTGTATTTGTTTTGTTTTTAGGACTACGCTGATGTTGCAAAATTATTGGCGTTAGACAATATTAATAAAGAAGCATTAACGGAATATGCCAAAGAAGCTGCCAATTTTTCAACACACTACTCATTGCCTGAACTTGAATTTGCTGTGAATCATTATGGTCAACCTGATGTAGCCATGTTTGATTTTACTTCAATGTATGCTGCTGAAAATGCTAGTCATGTGATGCAAAGAAATGGCCATAGGCTTTTGACTACATTAGTAGGAGACAGCTTGTTAGAGGTAACATTATTTAGTTTTTCAAAACAAGTGTGTTTCACAAACCTATGCACGTATTTTTAAACTGATTTGGCTCTTTTTATGTTAAAAACAAGTATGTAAAAATGAATTTTCAGAAATTTATATTTTTGGAGTTATGGTCATTTGTAATTAAATGATTTAAGATTTTACTATATTTAATGATGAAAATAAGGAAACAAGGAAATAATTTTAACACCCTCCTTGGGTTTTAAAATTTTTTTTTATTAATTTTGGACCTCCAAGTCAATGTCTTGTGGACCTCTAGGGTAGGAAACTCAGTTTTCAAACCTATCATGAAAAGAAGTACTCTACTTTTAGATAGTTTTTCTCTCTCTTTCCTATAAGGGAAAGAGAATGTAAACTAATTAAAAGCACATTTCAACTACACTGTTATTTTTGTATTAACATGTAAAAATACTGAAATATAAAATACAATTATACAAATATATACAGTTTGTGCATCGTTTTGTTAACTGTATTAAAGCAATTTTTTTTTTTTAATGAAAAGTTATATGTTTTTATTTATAAAACAAAAATGTAATAATCCAATCTATGTAATTGTGTTATAGCCATTTTGGCCAACTGGTTCTGGTTGTGCTCGTGGTTTTTTGAGTTCAATGGATGCTGGTTGGGCTATTCGAAATTGGTGTTCACCAGAATCTAATCCATTAGATGTATTAGCTGAACGAGAGTCAATTTATCATATTCTGGGACAAACGACACCTGAGAATTTACATAAGAATATAGCTAGTTACACTGTTGATCCGCATACGAGGTATCCAAATTTAAATACACGTGCCGTACTACCCATTCAAGTTGTAAATTTATTTGATTGCGATGACAAGACCGTTGTGGAGAAACTTCTTAAAGCTCCTCGTCAAATGATCACTCCAGTCCAAGATGTGCCTAAAAAACGACGACGTAAAGGTAATTTCTTATAAGTTATAACTATTTTTCTAAAAAAAAAAAAATGTACTGTATTTTTTCCTATTAAAAATATTTTTATTTAAATATTTGAAAACAGTCCGTTTGGCTGCACTCGGTCCTGCAATAAAGGGTGAATAATATATAAGAAAATACCACATAACCTAATTGTGTGTTCTCTAACATGGCGTGTTTTTATTTTTGCCTTTTTTTTACGTACTTGTAAATATTATTTTTAAAAGTTCTAAAAATATTAGAAAAATGATTAATTGTAGTAATATATTTCAGAAAGCCAAGTACATCAAGAAACATTACATGTTTGGTTAAAAACTCAAGTTGAACCTTATGATTCGATATTCGTTGAAGACTTAGGGAAATCATTTAAAAACGGATTAGCGTTATGTGCGATTATACATAGGTACCGTCCAGACTTGGTGGATTTCTTTTCTCTTTCACCATTAGATGTGGCGAAAAATAATCAGTTAGCTTTTGATATATTAGAACACGAATTTGGAATACCTCCGGTAAAATATATACTTTAATGTTTATACATTAAAATATATTTTAATATTTATATAATTTTTTATTTTATTTTTTTCTTAGATTATGTCTGGTATAGAAATGGAGCAGTGTGATATACCTGATATTTTGGCTATGTTATCATATTTGTCACAAGTATATGATACATTCAGACGAGAAATTCCACACATAAAACATCCAAAATTGGTATTATTTCCAACTTTATTCATTAAATGTATAAGGCCGAATAAAAAATTTATAGGATCTAAACCTAAAAGTCTAAAAAGAATTCTTAACTTTTTTTTAACAAAATCTTAAATTTATCTCTCTTCAAATATTTGTACGAGATGACCTTCTGAAAAAATGTTAACGGTATATGTTATGTAGATTAATTAAAAAAGAAAAAATTATAATTACACTATTTTACAATTTTATAATGTACCAATTCTTTTTTAACGTCACAAAAATTGTATTTATGTCTAATTCTTTTAGAAGAGATCTCGATTGTCATTATGATAAAATGTTAAGGATTTAGATTATGTCATGGTAAACCCTAATTAACTCTGATCAAATTTGGAAATTCAAAATATCATAACTGAAAACATTAGGTTTATTATACGTACTCAGTACATATTTTAAATATATTTCGAACAATTTCTAGAACCTGGACTCTTAAGCTCAACATTTAATCTGGTCCTGTGAACTTATTTAAAATTTAAATTCCTTTAGGAAGATAGCGATCACGGACAAACGCCGACGGAAAGTCGTTTTAGAATTAACACTTCTAGAAATAATACTTTTACTCCATATTCAAAACCATCATCTACATTGGCAAAACCTATATCGCAGCCACGGAAACGATCTGGCATTAATAATATATCTACAATTGATAAAAGTACATCTTCTATGCAAAGACGTAATAGAAAACGGCGTACAAACATAAGTAATGGAACATTGGTAAGTAAAGTAGTAGTAATTTTATTTATGCTAATGATTTTCCATAAATATTTTTTTACATTAAAAAAAATAAAATGGTTAATAATTGAATTTTAATAATGATAAGGCACAAATAAAAAAACGGCTGCATGTACGAATGCAGCAAATTTATATTAGCAAACCTGAAGAAGACGAGTTTTTAGAAAGTAACAATAATAATCATGAAGAGTTTAAAGAACGTGCTAGAGAGTTGGAGAAAAAATTGTTTCCAAGCGTAAGACTGAATGTGTTAAAAATTGTGATTATGTGTTTGTGTGTATGAGTTTTTTTAACTTGTCCGAATTAATTTTTGTCTTAGTGTAAAAGAAAATTAAGTATTAATTAAAATATTTTAATTGATAATGGAACAATATTTTAAAGTTCTTGTTTACAATATTGTAACTGTCGTTTTAGAAAATAATTGACTTATTTTATTGTCTCAACCTCTTGAATATTTATCATAAAGAGTCTCTAGAGTGCTCAATTATTTTGAATTAATTTATATATGTTTTATGTTATTACAAACAGTTGTAAAGTAAATAAAACTTAAAACAATTAACAAGTAATATATTTGTATATTGTATATTAAAGATTATCATAAAATGTAAAATATGGATTAAAATTGAACTGAACTAGAAAAAAGAAAATGTCAATATTTGATATTATTGACATTTCATATTTTATAAAAATACTTAATTGCATTTATTGTTATTTAAGTAAAAAACAGTATACTTAGTCAACTACAACTAATCATATAGTTCGGTTCAAAACTAAATTAAAATGGTTTGGGTTGTGATACTAAAATGATGAATTTGACTTGCCTGTGAAATATATTAACTTCAAGATCCTCTATTTATTCCTATCATATACTTATATACTTAACATAAGTGTTGAATTTATCTAATTATTTTATACATTTTTAAGGTGTTCATAACTTACTTTAAGACTTCAGTCATATTATATTTGAAGTTGAACAAAATTACTCAATTTTAGTAACCGAGCTAGGTTACTTATGTATTTTGTACTTCATATAAATATAATCTGTACATTTTGGAAATTTTAATTTTACTGATGTATTGAGATTAAAATTTATTTACCATTTTATTGTCAACTGTATTGTAGTTGATAGTTCAATTTTGTAATACAAATTTTTATTTATTTTTTTCTAATATACTTCGGTTTATTATAAAAAATATTTATTAAAACTTAATAACAATATTGTATTATTTTTTCTTTAATTATTAAATACTTAACCACCTCTGCTGAACTGTCTTATAGAGTGCACTTGGTGGCACACATTTTTTCGGTTGTAGTATTTCATTTTCCAATTTTAATGTCAAGTAATTTTTTTAATTAATTTGTTTGTTTAATTAAAAAAAATTGATTTAATTTAAATTAATTTAAATTTAAATTAGTAGTTAAAGTTATACAATGAGTATAGTTATAAAGTTAGTAGTGGAAAAAAGTAATCTGTTATGTTTCTAATTAACGATTTTCAGTAACTTTATAATGTGTTACACAGCTTTGATTATACTCTAAAATAAATATTTTTTAAATTTAATTTGTGACAGTAAATTTTTTCAATATATTAAATGTAGACTATAGTTATGAATTTTTAAAAATTGTATTTATAATAACAGTTTGTTGAAATAATACCATTTTAAATATTTGTTTTCAACGTTTTATTTTATATTTTTGCTATTTTTTTATGTTATTTTAGCCACGTGACATCCGTGTTCAATTAGATTGTTCTCCTCGGTATAAAATGGAGGAAGACATTTCAGTACGAGCTAAAGAAATCGAAGCAAAACTCAAAGGCGGTCCAGCTCCTGATAAAAAACCTAAAGACCTTTTAAGGGCTATTGGTATGAATATAAATAAATAATTGGTAGCTGTTAGTTTACGTGTTTAATCTTCCTTTATTTAGGAAAAATTGATAAAAGTGATTGGAATGTAAAAGAAATTGAACGGAAAAT
The DNA here is from genome assembly GCA_032441835.1 of Slavum lentiscoides. NCBI lineage: Eukaryota > Metazoa > Arthropoda > Insecta > Hemiptera > Aphididae > Slavum > Slavum lentiscoides. Next base: position 15,813,052 of record CM063706.1, on the reverse strand, counting down.
TGAAGAAAATAAAGTAAACGCTAAACACATTAAAAACGGCAACGAAAAAGTACCTAAATGGAGTCGACCTCAATTTGACGATAAGGTTATTATTATTAAATGTTGTATTATTATATTTGTATTTTCTGTGTACTGAATACTGATATATTGAAATTATAATTAGGTTAGCGCAATTAAGAAGAAACTACATGTAAAAGGATATCATGAAAACGAAAATGACAACAAAAAATACCATGATATTGATGATAATTTAAATAAACTGAATAGAAAAATTAAAGACGGGAATATTTTAGATCAAGGTCAACGTGGTGCTAATAAAGTCTCAGCAATGGCTGCTCATTTAGCTACGATAAATAAACAGCCCGAGCAGCCTTTACTCCAAAGATCTGTAAGTAAACATTTTTTTTTTACACATTATTGAAATTGTATTTTATTCCTATTACTAGAGTAGAGAAATATTTCATGCCCTAAAATTATATTAAATTTGTACATACAGATACCTTAAAAATTGGCAAAATCAATAATTTTAATATTTTATTTTAGAATTTAAATTTAATGTTAAGCCATATTTCTTAAATAGGTATGTATACAAAATATTTTTAAAATGTTGTACATTTTAGTTCCACTATACCATTCTTTTACCATTTTTTATAATTAAATTCATGAGATTTAAAATTTCGTTGTACTTAGATGTCATTTCAATGAGTATACTGTTATAATTCCATCATGTTGGAGCTACAGATAGAAATCTAACTATATCAAGTGCATGAATTATTTTAGTTGATTTTGAAAAAAAGATTATGAAAGTTCAGAATGTGTTATAAAAAATATTTTACATTCTTGTATATAATCAGCAAATTGTTTTAATATTTAACATAGTTTATATGTATAACAATGTATAAAAACTGTATTTTTGCATTTTGAGTGAACTAATGTCTGTAAACCGTTATGTTGACCTGATGTGAAGTCACAAATGTGCTACTAATTTGTCCTTGTGTTTATATTCATATAAAAATATAAAACATATTCAGCTAAAAAATGAGCAGATTGTTGATAACTGACATCTATGAATCCCAAAAATGTTCATTCCACCTCTTCTTTAGTCATGTATCATAAAATTGTAGTTAATTAAGATCTGGACATAATGTCGTGATTTCATCCATAATTATGGAAACAGTCTGTATGTTCGATTTTGCTTTTGAGATAGTTTTCAATATAAACTATAAAGTACTAAAAATGGATTGAATAAGACCATTTTGTATATCTTTACAGAGTCTAGAAAAAAATAGAAATCTACTTAATTTTGGATCGAGTGTGCCCATTAAATGTATTAACTCTACATAATTTCCCCTGTTTATGGAAGTGACTTATTCGTCATACACATGAAATGAAAGCTCTGTTTTGCCAAATAACATGTTGCATTAATAAATCGACTTAAATTGTATTTTTCGATACTTCAATTATATTCTTCATTAAGACATGTTTATTATCAAATTTCTTTAAAAAAAATGTAAAATCCAATATGAGAATGATTTATTTCATTACGATGTTTTAAATTGTTTAAATCATTACAGTCATACTCGACTAAATATTTGATACATGTGAAAATAAAATACACGGCCATAAGAAGTATTAAAGTAATGAAAATAATTTTTAGATTTCAATTTAAGGTCCTAAAATGTTGGTGTAGGTCTTTTTTTATTTATAATATTTTATGTTTCTCAAAAAGTATTTGATCCAAATGATTTTAATAATATTTTTTCAATAATAAAATTATATAATTGTTATTACTTGTAGAGCTTTCTGGAGAGTTCATTTTTTAAAATACTTAATTATTTTGTCAACAAAAACATAGATGTATTTGAGTGTTTATAGACAAATAAACAGTGACGTACATGCATTATGAAAAATGCTTACGAATTGTAATAATTTGTGCCCTCTCCTATGCTATTTTTGTCTGTATCATGTCAACAGACTTACATAAGCAGTTTTAATACGTGTTACACTGAGTATAAAATATAAATTAGGTTATGTGGAAATAAACGCCAGTAACCACTCTCATTGCAGCATGTTAGCAGCTATCTATGAAACATGCCGTCTTAAAAATAACTGATTAATTTTTAATTTGTATTTAAATTACCTAAGTGTAACTATAATTTATCTATTCAGACTTTTTTTTTAAAGTGTAAGCAGTGTTTACATGCTACGCCTCTGCCATTTTCAAACAAATTAAGTTTAGTTTTTATATTTATTTATTACTCCAAATTGAATTGTTCGAAAATTAAAAATATACAATCTTTATAGTACATTCTTTTGCATGAAATATTTTGTGGTTTCCATTTTCAACTTGAGATCTGATGTTATATGAGTTGTATTATTTTATAAATTAAATAAATAAGTAATACATAATTAAAAATATTTTTTTTTCAGGGTACTAAAAATGCCATAATAATTCCACAAGGCGGCAGTGAAACATGTCATTTTTGTAAGAACCGCGTTTATTTAATGGAGCGGTTAAGCGCAGAAGGTAGATTTTTCCACCGCGGTTGTTTCCGTTGTGAATATTGTCTTACGACTCTGAGATTAAGTAATTATATGTACGATCGAGAAGGCAAATACGATAACCGTTTCTATTGTTCACAACATTTCGGAATGTCCGGGACACAGCAAATGAGATCTCGACGGAAATTTGAACAAAAGACTGAACCAGATTTAGGAATTAAACCAATTATTGTTTTATCTAAAACACCCGAAAAAGTTTGTTAATCATACATTTTATCATTATCATCAACAATTTTATTGTTTTATAGCGATATAATTTATTCATTTTGCTATAGACCAAGGTGTCAATGGAGTCATTAGATCGAGGTGAAACACCCGAACGAGTAGAGTTTGAAAATTTAGATTTAGAAGAAGATTTAGCTCATAGTGAAATGGATGAAGACGAGTGGACGGATCGTAATTTCGGCGCTTCAGCTAATGAAATGCTTTCTTCTGATGAATTATCTGAATTTAGGTAAGTGAATTTAACTTTTTGCTGTTTAATTAATTAGAATTTGTTACCATAGAAATCATTTATATTTTTGGCTTAGTGATAGCGAAAGTGATGAGAATCAAAAGTTAGAATTAAACATCGACAATGAAAAACAAAAATTACTGCCAGTTAATACCAATGTAGAAATTCTATCTAATAACATTGAAGATGATGGCCTGAGTTCACAAAACGAATCTGATGAGTCACAGGATCGTTTCAGTTACAAAGAATTTGATAGCGGAGGTAATTCAAAAATTTAATTATTATTACTTCAAAATCAGGGTATAACAGGATTAAGTGCTAGAAAATATTATATAAATGTACATAAAATTAAATAATTTGTATAATAATAATTATAATTTAAAAAAAGGTAGCGAGCCACAGGGTGTTGTGGATATCGCTTAAGTGAATTACTTGGAATATAGATTTTAGAGTTTTGTTTTTATTATAAATTTGAAAGCAATGGTAAATCATTGCATTCAGTAAAATGATTCTGAGCGGACCTTTGGTGTAATATACTTTGTATATTTTTTGTTCAAAATTAAAGTAATATATGTCTGAAGTTGTGTCCAAATTTCAAGTCAAAAAACTCAAAATTAACTGTTTTATGAATGAAAAACCGCAAAATCTAAAAAATAGCTATAGCCTAAAATTGAATAAAACTATTTGAAAATTTTTGGAGTTGTATAGTACAAAATACAATTTTGTTGAAAACTTCAAGACAATAGAATGATTATTTTCAAAAATATAGCGAAAAACTATACGTGATATTAACGAAATCCCATTTTTAGCGGTTTTTCATAATTTTTCGGTAGTTCATCATGTCGCGTTAAAAAACTATTGAGAAAATCGAAAAATGATCTCTCTAAAGTACCTACTAGATGCAAATTGCTGCCGGAAACAAACTGACCGAAGAGATCGGAGCACTCCTTCTGGTCAAAAATCTTTACACAGGATAAAAAAAAATAAACATCATTGTAAAAACAATAGATTCATCGCTCTGCTCAGAATCGAATAGCCATTTTGTTAATTTGAATTTTAGAAAACATTGGTGGTAAAAACTTTTCTTAATATTTAATCTGTTGTACTCTTTATATTTGTTATCTATTTGTCTATTCATATATTATGATATATTGTGTTCTTGTGAAATAAAGAGTCATTATATGTAAATATATTTATAAATAATTTAGATGATGAAAGCGACACGGCAACTGAAGGTGAAGAAGATATCAAAGCACGTGAAATAAGAAAACAAGAAGTTTGTTTACGCATTCCTGACATATCGACGGCTACCACAGATACTGGATCTGATACAGAGGTGATATTTCTTACTCCTGAATTAATAGAAAATAATACAACTTCAGTTTGTATAAATAAATGTGAGAACGACAACGTAATACCAAACGAAGCAAATGTTAGTAGTAGTAGTATGTCTCAAAATTTTTCGAACACTAATAGGCATACTAATGCAATATTGAATGATATTTATAGTCCTGATAAATCCACAAATAGTTGTCTTAGTCTTGACAATAATCATACGAGTAAAATACCTTCATTTGAAAAGCATGACGCTTCATTAATTGGTATTATTATGACAAATGAAAAAAAAAGTAATATAAATAACGTGTCTGACTCATTGTATTCTGAACGTGAAATGATTAAAAATACAAACTCAAATTTGAAGGCTGATAGAAATTCTGCTAAAGAGTTGATGAATGGAAAGGAGGAAATTTGTTTGAGCAATAACAACAAACATTCTGAAGTAGTAACAAGTAAATTAGAAAGTCATGAACGTTCTTTGGATTATCCTAAATGTAATAAAAAACAACAGCAATTTAATCAGTCTGTAAAAACGAATGATGGCTATAAAATAGAAGATGGTGATAATAATATCCAGTTGAATAGTCCCATCAATGATCCCAATTTGTCAGAAATTGGTGTTGTTCGATTAAAAAATTATAGTAAGCCGATTAAATTGAACGTCGTAACTACTGAACCGTATCCAAAATATACACCGACGGTGGAAAAAGCTATTAGAAAGTATGAAGACAAGCAGCCTAAAAAAGAATGTATTGTTATGTAAATAATTTCAATACAAGTTAAATAATTCATACTCGCACACATACATAATCACACTTATAATATCAATGTAAAAAAAAAAAAAAAATTAACTAGCAAACTTAATTGAATATAATAATATACTAGCAACCTATACCCTATTCACTCTAAGAAGCGACCAGATTAGGTACCTAATCTAACTTAACCTAACCTGGCACTGTGAGAATAACATTTGATGCGTCATCTGCTGCGCACAGATTGCTTCTTAAAGTGAGTAGGGTATAGTATTAAGAATGTTCACAGATATACATAATATAAGCCTTTCTCATGAGTATCACGGAATGATGCATACAAATCAGGTAAAAAATAATAATAATGGGAATTTCGTGTTTTTGTGATTATTTCTTTGAATTTAATTTCTTGAATTTGGTATTTTAATATTGTGTTTTTTTTTTACGTATTTTACGTAATATTGTGATTTTGATCAAAGCTGGGCAAGTTGAATTTTTTTTCATTGAACTTGTTAAATTAATATAAACAAATATAAGGTGAATTAAAAGTTTTCTAATGGGCAATAAAAAAAAATGAAAAATGAGATAAGACCTCCCAGCTTTTTATATATAGTTTTTAGTACTATAATTTTATGTTAATGTTACTAACATAGCTGTCCCAAGGGGGGGGGGAGGAATGAGGCAAGTGTTCTAGGGCGTCAAGAGTATTATGAATGCAGGGGCGTCAAAAAAAATGAATGACAAAAAGAAAAAAATGTGTTGTTTTATTTTAGATATTAATTTCCCTTGTATCTATATAATGATTTCGAGGATGAGTGTATTTACTATTAAAATATATAAAATTATGTAATTAGATATTACGTTAGTTGTAAATTTTTTTTTTTGTGGAGGGGGGCGTCAAATATTATTACCCTAGGGTGTTATTGGTGGTAAGGACGGCACTGGTTACCAAGCATAAAATATAAACAATAATATTTAGTGATTGCTGTTACTTATATTGTTCTAATCTAACTCAATTTAGATACCTTTTGTATAAAGTTAACTTGAACATTCAAAAGTCAACACTTTCAGTTTAAAGAAAACTATTAAGTTGTAATTTAATTTTTTTATTAAGTAACTTAATTAAAATTAATTTAACTTTTCACTGCACCAGCCTTGATTTTAGTTAATAATGCCTAAAAACAGTGATGCCCGACCTGAGCGCTGCCCACAAAAGTATTTATTTATTTTTTAAATAAATATAATTTGTGTTTTCTTGTGTGATTTTTTTTATTTGTCTGTGAACATTTTTTCATAAATACTCCTGTTTTTACATTTTTACATTTAGCAAATACCTACGAGTGTATAGCTTGGCACTTTATTCAAATTTCCAAAATATTTTTCTTAAGTATGAGGGTTGGAGAGGATTAAGTCATTTGTTGGCCTAAGGAACTTATAAAAGAGAAGCAGATTTTTTACAGGATTTTGCGATTTTAATTTTGACGAAATTCATATTAAAGAAAAAAAAAACTGTTCTTTTCTTTAAATGATATTTGAGTATCTTTTATTGTCTTAATTAAAAAAATATCTAAAAAAAGTTGGTTATAAATTAAGTTATTGAGGTCACCAATGTTTTGGTAGTGGTTGTGTATGTGTCAGTGACCAAAAATTCACACACACTTATCATTCAGACAAGTTTTTGTAAATGTGGTCCGCAGAATGAAAACAATGGTTGGGCATCACTGGCCTATAACACACGCATTATGTACACTTTGTACTTCCAATCGTTAAATAATACGAGTAGGTAACTAACAAGTTTTACGATAAGTATATGTTTATTTATTGAAACTGAGGCTTTCAATCAGAACGATCTATTTGAAGGTTTCTGGTGTTGTAGGATAATTCGGATGTTTTAATTTATATGTATCCATATTGTGCATTCACACCATCATAATACTATTGTGAGCAAGGATAGGATAAGGAGAGTTAAAATGTCAATAAGTTAATTTAAAATAAATTTTAAACATGTGTAACATCAAACTTTTGATTATTTTTATTAACTTATCTGTCATATAAAACTTTGTTTAAAAGTTTGTATAAAATTTTTTAAGTAACGAGTTAATTTTTAGTTTAATATTTCAATCCCAATTAAGTTTCATTAAAATACAAATATTTATTTTTATTCGTATGTATGAGTACCAGAAGGGGTCAACATATTAATTCATCTAATTTTCAGACAAATAACTGTAGTTGATAAATTGTGAGTTGTTTAATTCTAAAAATTCTCATAGCATATTTCATATGATATTCAAAAATGTTAAATTAAAATAAGAAAGAATCGCATACAATTTTTAAAAAGACAACATTAAATTACGTGTATGTGTAATTTTTCTTCTTTTCAGTTTTTAAAACCCCTACGTTGCCTCACACAATCTCCTGTGATGATCAAATCAATTCCACTTGGTTTTTCATTATTAGTTCCGGTTTATTAACTCCCAACACTCGTAGGTCATGTTGAACCCAACCTCTTTATATATTTTTTTCGTTCTGTTCTCAGAAATTGGTTTTTTTACACTCTTGTTCTCATTCTAATGCGTCGTTATAGCAATACAGTGTGATTTTTTTTTTAGTATTTAGCGTACATTTCCGGACCAACTTATCATATTTTTCGTCCTTTGATAGTCTGTGTAAACCTGAAAAATATCGGCTGTGACAGAAAAAAAATACATTGTATGATTCCGTGCATTATTTTTATATTGGAATTGATTATGGTTTTTGAAACGGGTTTTAAATAATTTTAGACGCTTGGCATATTTTCATTAAATTGTGATTTTCGTGTGATTGAAAGCCTTAATTTAAACACGTGTTTATTCGTTATTTTTACGTAGTTTTAATTTTTATAAAGGAGAAAGGCTTGTTTTTGTATGTGTTTTATGTCTATTTTTACTACAAGTGGAAATACATTTTATATGTGATTAATACCGGTTGAATTATTATATATTTATTAATCAGTTTGATAAAATGTTTATTAATTTTTAATATTATTCTGTATAATAAATTATTATGGGTTTTGTGATAAATTGTGTTTAAATAATACTTTTAAGAAGTTCTCTATTTCCACAATATAATTTCAAATACACAAAACAATAAAAATTATTTTTATTATAATTTTTTATGTTCTTTAATTGTTTTGTGTCCATAAAGTTAAATTGCAGTATCGATGGAGGAGTTCAGATAAATGGGTTATGTACTATTTACAAAACGTTAATATTCATATTTTTTTTTACAAATACCATAATATTTTTGAAAAAGACACAGCGGATGTATATATATATATATATATATATACAAGGAAAACATTTTCTATTCGACTTTATAGTGATTTTTGAATATGATGAACTTCTTGATTGTATTATTTACATCAAATTCAATGCGTGTTGTAAATATTTGAAAATAACCACGTTTTTATTAATTTTGTTTTCGTTAACGTTTAAATGTGTGTTTTTTGTTTTTCATTCCAGGTCGCTACCGATTATTATTCGACGAGTTCGAATAATAACTCTGCCACGGAAATATCTACGGACTCCGAATTCGAGCGAGACGATAAAACGCCGACAAGACAACACAGCATTCCGAACATAATTGTTAGCGAAAGCAGCGTCCAATCGAAACGCAACGTAGAAGAAATAAAAGTCGACCCCCTAGTACCGGAAAATCCGAAAATAGCGGAAATCGTGAGTCGAGCTCAGAATCGACCGAACTTTGTTCCGTTCGCCAGGCCCGGGTATGAGCTGAACCGAACGCAGTCTACAGAAGGTATCGCTACCAAGCGTTCGTTGGAATTGAAAAAGTTATATTTGTTGGCCGGTAACGATAACGGGACGGCGGTAAAGAAATCCGGCTCTTCGGTGACTTTAGATACGAAATTCAAGAGCTTTGTCGACCAAATATCCGAGTATCAGAAGAAACTGAATCCGGCACGCGTCCCGCCCAGTCCCGCCGTGCAGGCGTTCGCGCAGAACGCGAGTCCCGTTGTTGTTAACAAGAACGAGAGAAAGTCAAAGGAATTATCGGAAACGAACGCGTTCGAACACGTCTGTTTATTAAAACATTTGGAAAAAACGAACGGCCACCTGTTGCACGCGGACAACGGCGAACCCGATCGCGAGACGGTCGAAGCGAACAATGCACACGTTCAAGAAAACGACAACGAATCGCGACCTCGTAGTCCGGCCCACGAGACTTCCATAATCGTGCCGGAGTTCAATCATTCTCAGAACGAAAATCGAATCGAATCCGATTCATTGTCGACGGACACTTCGTCGACAGATACCGAAAACGATCTAGGAATTCCCGACGACGACGACGACGACGACGACGACGACGAAATTTTGTCCGGCGGCGTTCCAGTCGAGAATCACGGTCTGCCGAAATTGGAAATCCATAACTGTCGGGGCGAACTCATGAACGACACGGCGGAACAGCAGAAAGAACAATCGGCTGCGGATTCCGAGCGTATGCGAAAGTACTCGACGGATAATGGGTTCAATAAGATCATCACTGTCCCGAGTCCGACGGACGACAACAAACACGTTAGAAACAGCGAAATCCTAATGCACGTTTCGACTACGGCCGATTTGTTTATGAACGGCGGCGGCGTGTCGAAAATCAACAACGAAAACGTATCGGTTATTCGTCCGGAATCCGTTCGTGCGGAAGACCACGGATCCGATTATTATTGTAATAACGACGACGACGATCGTGCAGTCGGCGGACAGACCGAAACCGAGCTTTCGGATTGGGCGAGAGACGACGACGTCGGTGTGTCCGAAGCGTGGGATGATTTTGCACCGGTACCGATAAAGTCGTTGACGTACAGAAAACACCAGAGGCCCAGGTCGAAGCGCAAGCCCAGAAATTCTCCTAAGAAAAGACCCGACGAAGACTTGGACGAATACGGTCACGTGTGTGGAAAAATCGATAGTGAAAACATCGAGTTCATGGACACCGTGTGCAGCGACGACGATAATGACGAACACGTTGCCGCCTTGAATCAAACGTTGTTGCAGAACACCGGTTACGTCGAATTCGTCACCAATCCTCAGACGGACGATGAGCTGAAAACGCCGGTTGTCGAGACGTTGAACGCTCTGTACGGCTTGTCGGTCGATAAAGACGACAACGACACGACGACGACCAGCGATCCGACCACGGTAGTGATGGATCTTAAAACCGATGTGGACGATGACGTTTTGACCCCGATGGCCGACACGGACACGAATAGGACTTATTGCGAGTATGTGAAACGTTTACAAGAAAAAATCACACCGTTCAACAACATAAGGGATTCCATTGATATACGTAAAATGAAAAAGACTAGCAAGGGAGAAAAATTGGATGTAAACGAGTCGAAAAAAGAGAACGAACAGTACGAATCGAATTCTACTGTTTACAAGCTCCAGCAGATTACTAAGGAGCGAATGAAAGAAAAAAATCTAATTCACGACATGGTCATGAGTAAGATAACAACAGGTAAATCGCCTCATGAAAGGAAACCGCGTCGTAATAGGAGTTCTCCGTTCTCTTCTCCGCAGTCAAATTCAGAAAACTTTGAATTTGCAAAACCATTTTCAATTCGCCAATGCAATTCAGACGTAAAGGTTCGACCCTCGTCTCTTTTCCTTCCCGTTAACAGTGCGTTGAGCGAACAAAAAACCAATAACTCGGTTATACAGAGTTCTTGTTCCGAAGCATTTTCATTGCCGGACATTCGGAGAGCGTTATTTGACGAAAAGACCCCTACGTCCAATATCGCGGAAATATTGAAGTCGACCGAAGAAATACGCGAACACGCCAGAGCTAGAGCTAGATTGAAGAGTGATTCAGAATTGGGAATAAGTCCCGAAGACAAAATAAGACAGCTCAGGGAGAAGTTGGAACGTAGAAGAGCGGTAAAAAGTGAATGCGACGCGTTTTCGTCACTCACGAAAAGTAAAAGTTGCCACTCAATTGACGAATTTGATCTTGACGTCGCTTTGGTGAGTTGTTAAAAGTGTTAATACCGTGTGATTTCATTGTTGTATTTTATTTTGTATCGGTTTTCTGTTGTGGTGTAGTGCGACTCGCCGAAAAGAAACGAACAAATGAAGAACGATCGTCCAGAACGAAAACGTAGTATTACTCAAACTGTTATGGCCGCTATATTTCAAAAGAAAACGCCGTCGCCAAATAAAATTCGATCTCCTTCTAGTCATCAGACGTCTCCGTCTAGGTTTAAGTTTTTAATGAGTGGCAAAACAAAAGAAAAATCTCAGGTAATTATTGTTTTATTATTACGGAATTAATTTTCATTAAAATTTAAGTAATTCTATCATAAAATATCTTTAATTATGATGTGTTTATGAATGTACATATATAATAGAAAGAAGAAAAAAATCAGACAGCCTAAAACGTAATGATAACAGTTTTAAACATTATCTTATATTTTGAAAGTTTTAAGAATCCTTATTATATTCCAAATAAGCTTGAATCGTTTACTTTTTTGTTTTATTTTCGAAAGAAACAAATAATATATTTTGATTTTTGGTAATTATTGATTTCAGTCTGCAGATAATGTTGCTATGTTCGTCGGAAATTACGTATGTTCATTTCTAAGAATAGTTTTAATTAATTCTATCATATTACTTTAAAATAATTTGTAGAATAGTAATTAAAATGTTACGTTAATAGTAGTTAGATTAGATAGTGTACACATTGATGATTAGAAGGCGAATCAGTGTAAGTGACCTTTTTTTAAAATTATGTTTTTTCCTCTGTCCGATTTTTTATCGACTACTGTATTTAAAATATCGATAAGATTTTTTAAAATTTGTTTCGTTATTACAATTTTAGAAAATTAATTAGGAGGTAAAGCTGTGTTTTCTTGTAATCGTCAATTACAAATTTTTATTTTGTAAAAAATGTGTTGCATACAACAATAAAGTTAATGAATAAAAAAGGTAATAATAAAAATGTATTCCTTTTTTCAAACTAATGTTTTAATTGTTTATGTCATACGAAATAAATGCATGTAGCGTATTATATTATATCGAGAAATATTTTCTAAATACATTGGGGTAAATTATTTTATATTTACAACATAAATTAAAAAAAAAAAACGTAATTTATTTAAATAAATAAATAGGTGTTTGAAAAATTTATAAATTGTCACTTGCAATAATTTGATTTCTAACCATCAAGATATATTAGTTTTTGTCACTTCATTCTCTAGATTAATATGGCATATTACTTTTCATAGTACGTATATCACGCAGTATGTTAAAATCAATATGATCAGCAGTTTAAATTTCAAACGCATCTTTCTTTAGTCTTTCTTATTGAAAAGTAGCGAAATAATAATATCACTGTTTAATTTATTAAAAATCTGTTTGTTAGTTTGTATTTTAATTCATTCTTATTGGTTTAAAAAAAAGAAATCTTTTTATATTATGTAGTATAACAATGTGTATTTTTTCTCGGGTAACACTTTTCGGAAGAGTAAAAATATCTTAAATCAATATAATTCAAAGAAAGCTGCTGTATTATACTATTCAAGTTTACAATTTACAGCAGTGTTTATTTGATATAGTATGAATATGCATATTTGGTGGTAACATTTCAAATGTAATTTTTATTTCATATTGTATTGCTATTTCAAATTGGATTTCAGTGAATTTGATTTTTTTTTCTTTTAAAATATATTTTTAGTGTGATTTACAGACATTTTTGAGAAAGAAAGACTGGACTTTTGCTGTTGTGTATACCGTTAGAAAAATCGCCAACTCGTCATTAGGTCTATTTATAATTTATATAAAAATGCTTCATTTTTAGAACAACAGTAGCAATAGTTGGGTACAGAAAACCAAGTCTTACTCTGCTCACACTAGTGGCAAAAAAAGTGTTAAATAATTATATCAAATGGTAACCTATTTGATTAAAAAAAAAAAAAGTTGTTATTTTCAACAAATGTTTATATTATATTTGAGTCTTAATACATACAATTATTGATTTTATTCAAATAACATTATATAATTTCACTAATCACATTCAAATTCAATGTTTTGAAACCGAAAATTATACATTTTATGTTATGGTTTTCGAATTATTTATAAAATATTCAAAATAATTTAAAGGTACAACATAATGAAACTTTTCAACAACAAGTTTACTGACCGAAAAAGTGTTTACTAAATATTAATAATAATAAACAAACGTATCACCAAATTATTCTTTAATTTAGGATTCTAAATTATATAATATTTACATTTTAGGACAAAAAATTAATTCCAGCCGCAGGAGATAAACCTGTACAGTATAAATCGAATAGTGAATCAGAGATCAGACGTCGCTTAATAGATTCATTAGCTCCGCCTGTACCACCGTTACCATCTTGTTATAATATCGATAATCAACAGTCAGGTAGTCAAACTTGTATTGAAATCAATAGCGTTGTGCATAAAAAAAATAAATACAAATAAAATTTTTTTTTTTGTAGAAACTATTAATACCGACGATGAACTGAAAAATATTAGAGCTGATGATGACCATAGTATTCTGAGTGCAGACGGTAGAATGTCAAAGTCTGAAATTAAAATTGCTCGACAGTCCCAACGCAAAAGGTATTGCTTGCAAATAATGAACATTTTATTTTATTTTTTTATTTACAAATCTGAATTGTTGATATCTATTATAGGTTGCGTATTGCTCAAGAGATTCAAAGGAAATTAGAAGAATTAGATGTCAAACTCAAGACTCTAGAAGCTGAGGGCGTTGAAGTCGAAAAGAAGCTGAGAGGAGAAGGTAAAATAATAACAGTTATTGAAATTTTTTTTTTTTAAATTCCAAAATATTTTAGTTTTTTTTAAAATTTAACAAATCCCCCGATTTTGAATTGTTCTTTTAATACTTAAACTTGGTTCTATCATTCACATTTACAAGTCTAGTGAGATTCACATAGTGTCAATATGTAATGTTTGATGTTTTATCACCACGTCTCAAAATTTCTTGTAATCACCATACTCAGTTCTGTTCGCCCTGCCTTAAACTATATCCTTACTATTAAGGACTGTATTTGACTCCTTCATAATTTTTACTGATTTTTTTTCAAGGCATTTGCCAGATTAATCTTTTGTTCCTCGTCAAACCTCTAGACCACATTGGCAATTGGTGATCCAATGTTCTCTAGGCTGCTTGCTATCTTACCTGATAGGTCAGTGATCTTTTTATGCATCTTTTCTTGGTTCAGCCTCTTTTGTTTAGTGTCCTATACATCTAAACCATCTTTTTGTTAGATCTACTAAGGCTTACTTTTATATTCATTATAAATGTTTGTTTTGTATTTTTACAGCCTATCCCATTTAACAAATAAAAATAATATTGTTATCAATCTATATATTTTGATTAATATTATTTTTCATTAGGAGATGAAGACAACGAAGACGAACCGTCTCTTTTGCACACTTATTGTGAACTGATGAGTGAAGTGAATCGATTAAGAAGAGAAGAACGTGAATTAGGATTACAAGCCCAAGAATTAGAAATAGAAGATAATCTAGCGAGACGTGAAACAATCAGTGTCAATGGTAATTACAAACTTATATAGGTGTATATAACTTACATATGTCACACGTACTATATGTTCTTTGATTCTTATATTTTTCTTAAGTATAAAATAATATTTTTCTACTTGCTATTTAAAAAGAAATCTGATTTTGTATCATTTTATAAAATTACAGAGTTTGGCTCTAATTTCAATTTCCTGGCCAGCATTCACCGTACAAACCATTTACTTATGATAATATTTCCTGTATATGTTTTAATAGTCTTCTGTTACTTCACATTTTCTAAATAGTAAATTCTTTAATACATTTATAAATGAACTAACCATTACCATTACTACTGCAATTTGTTTTAAACACAGATCATTTCTATTTGCTATAATTTTTTTAATAATATTATTAATAGGTAGTAACAATTTCAAATACTTTAATTCGAGTATAATTAATTAACAAGTAACATTTTAATGTTACGTTGTAACATCATTTAAATTTAATTAACCAATAAATAAATTGGTAGTAGGCTGGTTATTTTTGTTAAATATTTATAAAACTAATATGTTGTAGCTACAGTTAATAACATTCTTAACATTTAATGTATATTGTCAATAATATATAGGCATTAGGACTTGCGGCACAAAATATTACTAAAATTTGCTCCTATATATCAGGAGTGACCAACTTTTAATAGGCTTGTGATCGACCCCTGAGTTTTCCCAGGTTGTCGCGATCGACCAAAAAAAAAAAAGGTTGTTAATAAACAAAAATATATTTTATATACATGCGTGTTACACTTTTTTTCGATGTCAGTGTATATTGTGTATAATCTCGTTCTTCATAGGTATTTATTGCCTTTTTCTATATCTAATTTTTATACTCGTGGGTTAAACAAAGGTACACAAATTTTCAAAAAAAAATATTTTATTTGTTTTCTGAAAAAAATCCAAAACTTCAAGAAAATACGAAAGGGAGTCGCGATCGACCTGTTGGCCACCCCTGCTATATATTATATATCCCTTAGGAATCTTAATACATTCACTAAATAAACATAATATTAAAAAGATATTGTTTTAATTTATTTTTAAACAGTTTACTTCTATATTTAGTTTAAATAACCTTAAGGCTATCCTAACCTAAATGTTACAAGTCCTGAAACCAATGAATAAATTATTAACACACTAAAATGTACTTAATTAGAGTTTTTAAATCAAAAACCAAACCTATTTGCTGATCAAATGAATTACTTTTTACTTAATCAATATAATATAATAAAACATTCATATTATGACATCCACGAGAACCAACATATTAATTAAATTATATGACATATATTGTGTATATGTAGTATTAACTGTTAATTTTGAATTCAATACACAGATCTTGATAAAAATATTTGAGCATAAAATTATGTATCTTAAATGAATATTGCTTACAGTGAAAATGTAAAAATTCAAAATTAATACTATTACATATATATATATATGTTACGGTAAATGACGTGAAATGGAGAATAACGTTATTTCCCGGTAAATAACGTTATTAGCCTATATCAGTGGATATTATCGTTATTTACCGAATATTCACGTGAATCTCCAAATATGATGGAGAATGACATTAATATTTAATATTTTACTCACGTTAATTACGTATAATTATTGTTAAATAAATAAATATCAAATTTAAAACACAATAATATTTTATCGTAATAGTAATTTATATTTTTATTAATATTATTTATTTTTGCAAGAAGTGCTTCCATGACATTTGCTATTGCATAATTTTTCAGCGCCACGACATACACACCTTTTATTGTTACACCCAGTTTTACAGTGGCAGCATTGATATCCCTGTGATCCTGTAACACAATTATTCCCAGCTGCTTCTTTCAGTGTTACTTCTTTTCCATTCGCAGTTTCTAATAGAGTCTCCAAATTCAAAATATTTTCTTCACAAGCAGCTATCTCTTGTCTTGTATAATAATATTTTAAAAATCCATGTTCCGTACCTAAGAAGTAATAATAATTATAATATATTGTATTTATAAATCAGTATATATAAAAATATATATAAATAAATGTATAGTGTTTTTTTTTTTTTCTTTCTGTTGTTGTATTTTGCTCTGTGATTATATGCCTGATGATGACTTTTAGTCGAAACCGGTAGTAATAAACGAATTTTATACAACAACCTTATACTTTTTGAATTTATTACGTAATACTGTTTGGCAATATTGTATATTTAACTATACATTTATTTATATATATTTTTATATATACTGATTATAAATTATTGGTTTCTGATTAAGTTGTATTATACGTAGATATATAATATTATTTTATAATAAAATTTAAAGAGATTGTCGATAATGTCTAGATACAAAGTTTAATAACAACATTGTCCATTCCATTAGGTAAATAACGTGATTTACTAGAAAATAACGATAATATCCACTGATATCGGCTAATAACGTTATTTTCCAAAATAACATCATTTACCGTAACATATATATTATTATTATTGCATATGACGTGATTTCGGCTACCTATTGTAAATGAATAAAAAACAAAATAAATATAAATAAAATAAATAAATAAAAACATATTAGTATATAAATAAGTAAATAAAAATAAAAAATAAATAAATTAATAACACAGTAACATAGGTAAAATTAGGTAAAGTAAAAATGAGTGAATAATTGCAAAAATAAAAAAATATAAAAAAAAAAAAAATAAATACAAGATAAGATAATGAACTACAAATTACTGGCCATGACAGAGACGAGTTCGGTAAAATCTTAATCTAAAGGCGCAGTTCTAGGTTTTTCATCCAGGTGATCGCTTCTGGTTCTGCCCTATGGAGTTTTTCGATGCCTCCCTCGAACCTGGTTCTCGGGCACGTGTCCACGATGTGACGGACAGTCTGCTCCTCGCCACATTCACAGAGCGATGACTCTGACATACCCCATCTGTGTAAATTGTAGCCACATTTGCCCTGTTCGGTTCTTACTCGGTTTAACGTTGACCAAAGTTCTCTTGGTAGGTCATGCATATATACAATGGTCATGCATATATAACATATATATGTACATGTATTATAAAAAAAATAATTCTATTACCTATATTATTTATCCCAGTGTTAGAAAATACTTACATTTTTGAACTAAAATAGTTATGAGACAGACTTGCATGTATAATATATAATTTTTTTTCCATTATCCATTGGTGAATACTAGTAGAAGGAGGGTGGTTATTCTAAAATCTTAACTGTCAATGCCCAATTAAGTTAGTTAAATTTTTAAATATAAAACGTATATCAAATAGATATTTAAGTTCTATATGTAGACATTTCAATAATTATATAATGTAACAATATAACAATATAATTTTATAATTCTCTAATAAAATCATGTTGAATATATTTTGTACAAGGATACATAGTTTATAAATTTTATTTACTATTTGAATGAGCGGAATTTGTAATAATCTAAAGTTTTGAATTGTGATATTTATTGCAATTTATAAATTATAATATGTTCTAAATTATGAGAATTTTAAGATTCGACATACTAAAAAATGTTTCAACGTCCTGTTTTGCATCGTACTTAATATATACTTATATATGTGTATATTAATACACAAAATTTTCACTTTCGGGGAATTTAATCAAATATTAAAATTTTTACTTATATGTACACGAGTGTTTGTATTTTTTATATTGTTTCACAAATGCGTTTCATAACATTTTAATGTACACTTTAAATTTGTTTGCCCCTTTTAGTCTTTTTTTTTAGTATTTTTTACTGTTTATTCAGTTTATCTATTTTTGTTTTTGTTTTTGTGCACAAAAAAAGCTTTGACGTATTTAGATGTTAAATATATATTTTTTTATGCACACTGTACGAGGTTAAAACTGTTTTTAAATTAACAATTTATTTGTAGAAAGTTTATTGAGTGTAATTTGTTCGTCTTCGGTGTTAATTTCAAGTGTAATAATTATTGAAGTCTATTGTTATTTGTTTTAAACAAAATATTTAATCGTTCTTCTTTACTTCTTGATATGGTATTTGGTGGCAAGAATGTATTATATTGTAGAGTGTTGTAAATACTCTTTTCTTCTAAAAAAACATGATTCTGATCCTAAAAAAAAATCTGTGGTAACCAACAAAACTGCGACTGACTTAAAAACAACACTATATGCACTACGTCAAACAGTTGTATGGTAAGCTAACTTCAATTTCATGTAAACAGTAAACATTATGTACAAATTACAGCGATAAACTAATAAAACATAATAATATTATTGTATATCATTTATAGCTAAATTTGTTTTTGTTAGTATAATTACATAACTGTTTTAACTTACGGCCAAAGACACACACATTGGAAACTGACGACAGTGGGCAGGAAACATTAGTAAATTACAAAATACTTACTGTATGATTTTCATTTTTGATTAGTTAATAACGCCATTTCTTTAGTTTAATAAATCACAATATAATGTAGTACTTATTAATACTATTGAAACCGATCATCATTAAATACGGGTTGTTAATTATTTTAGAATATGTTTCTGTTGTGACATATACAAAATTATAGATAATATCCAAATTCGCATTATTATGCATTTGTTATCTTTTTTTAAAAAAAATTCAACGACCCAATATTCTAGTTATGCCTTAGGTCTTAGAATGGTTGTAAAAACATAGGTACACCTAGTTTTTAAATTAATTAATTTATAGTATAAATCCGAATTATTTTATTAACACTCGGGGTTTTTTTTTAAAAAAAAGAACAAATACTTGAAAAATAATTTTATATGAATATGTTTAAAAATTATTATATTAAAAAAAAAAATGATCAATATGTTAGGTATTACAAAATATTTATAGTTCATCACTTTATGTACATATTAAATTCACTTGACATGTACCTATACTTATTTATAATTGAAAATCAAAATAAAGAATTTGTGTATTCATTTTGTTCTATATTAATAACACTTCTAGGAGATACTTATAATATTATATCTAATTTTATTATTTATTTATATAACATCTTCTATTATTGTAATTTTATTTTATTTGTTTATTTTTTTTTTTATTCGCAGACAACGACTGGAACAAAATGCCAACTGCTCATTAGTTTTATTTCATTATTATATATATATATAGAATATGTGTGAATTATATTTTACATTTCTGGTTAGAACATCGACCGCGAAACCCCAACTAACAGGAACGTATAGCTCACTTTTTTTGTAAGTCTGTTTGTCGATCAAATAATCGTATTATGTATTTATTTTATTATTATTACTACGGATATATATATATATATATATATATATATATATATATATATTTGTTTTTTTCCTTCCGTTTGTACTGTATAAGTAAGCTAAAGTGTGATAGTTTTATTTTAAAATCAACGAGTCAAAAGTTTTAACCCGATATAAATATTATATTTTATAAAAGTGTATTATACTTATTAAGTGTATAAAATCCTAAACCAAAGCTAACAAATTCGTTTGATATATATATATGTATGTATGTATGTATTTATATATATATAATATAATATTCATAACAATTTTATTATTTTATATAATCTGTGATATATAATGTTTAGATTTACGACTACTCGATTGGGCCTTATTATTATAAACAAATAATTATGATTTATTATTATTATTATTATTTTAACAACATAAACTCGTTACTACTTACTTTATTTTTTGAAATACTTTCCTCTCCTCCCCATTCTAAATGTACACTATTAATAATACAACTTTTATTTTTGTTAAAAACTAGCTTTTATGAAAATCCAAAAAAAAAAAAAGAGGATATATATATATATATATATTATTTACAGTATATTGTATTAAAATGAAGCAATATAATATAATATAGTATACGTTCAGAGAAATAAAGTATATAATAATAGTAATAGTTTAATAAAGCTGTTAAAAATATATAATAATATATTATATGCGAACGATATTTTAATAAATAATATTTGCTGTATTCCGTATGTTTGTTGTCGTTTTGTTTATTTTCAGAACTGACAGGAATACGATTGCGTATTCTCTGTGAGCGTTCAATCGTCGCCCTTAAGATATGACTCGAGTGGATTGGGACCTCTCCTCTTTGCCGCTATTGTCGTGTTGGCCTCTAGAAAAACAAAATGTTAAAACTCTCGTTTGGCAGTGGCACGACTGGGGGAACTATGAGGCGCTAAGCCTGCCCACAAGCTATGATTTAGTTCTTACTTCCAGCCAAAGACTTCCTAGGTTTTCAGTTTTAAAACTTAAAGGCACTTTGTTGTTAAGGAAATACAGTTATTTATTGTGAACTACGGTTTTTTATGTTCTTTTATATGTATAAAAATAGAAATAAATACCGTCGGTAACTTGAATTGGATTTCCAGGGTAGACAATGTAGTATAAAATTCAACCGCGTCAATACGAGGAAATAAAATACAATTTGTTCAACGTTCCACCAAAATACGCAATATAAAAATGTTTAATCTCCAACAAGTGAAACGAATTTTAATCTCGCTCAGTTTCGGAGTAACAAAAAAAAAAAAAATTCTACAACATCCTTTTTTTAACTCTATAACTAAAATGAGTAATAGGCAAATACAGGGGCGGCCGAGTTAGTGCAAAGAAATCGAGTCAAATGTGTCAAATCGAAACGGTATGGTTAATGGTTAAAAGTAAAAACGAACGAAAATTTGCGAAAATGTTATGAACCGATACATTTATTTATTTTTTTTTCATGTGAAAATGTGAAATATACTCGCGTTTGATAAGTATATTTTTAATATTTCACCGGACACGAAATCAATTGATTTTGCCATTAATGACAATATATATATACGTAGTTGAGAATATTTCAATTTTTATACAACTCTCCATTTTTTCGCTAATAAAACATAAAATACAGTAGGTACCTACTTAACTACAGGTTCACCTGCAGCGTGTACTGCAGGGTATAGGCACAAGAAACGTTTACGAATTTGGCGATTTTTCACATTGAAAACTACGAATAGTAACGTATTGCGTGCTAAGTCAGTGGTGAAGTAATACTACGTACGCGGATTCCTGAAAATCTCTTCTAAATCCTAAATAAAGTGACTTTTATTTTGACAACGAAAATTTACAATAAAAAAAAGTAAAAATTATTGACGTTTAAAAAGTGATGGGAATGTACTTCCTCGCGTTTTATAAATTATATACTTTTCATCGATAATTTGTTTACATTTTATGACAGTTTCATCAATTGCAATATTCGTCTCGAATGCGCCTTTACAATTCGCGGTTAAAGAAAAAAAAAAATATTTATCTCTAAAGAACTCGTACGGTGTGCTTAAAAGAAATCCATCAAAATACGTATACATGTAACATTTTATGGCTAAAAATAATTACGAATTTACAATAAGGAATTTTTTTTTTATCTCGCCGTAAAAACGTTAGTATTGAAAATTTTTATTTTAGATTCTGAAAGTAGCGAGGATTGTACTTGGAATTCGTTTAACGTTTGTAACACGAAAAGTTATGTATTTAAAAAAAAGTTATCCGGTCATTTTTGGGTTCCTCCCTCTCGTAATGTATACTTTATAATTGGGTATACGCCGATTATGTGAAAAGGTCGAGTTTAATCACGTTCTCTTACAAACTTCCGTTGTATTTTTTTTCTTTTTTTTTACAATGTTTTAGCTGACATTTTTGAACATGTCCGTCCAGTGGCGTGTTGAACTTATTTCTGGTGAGGAGCAAAGATTAATAAATGATATCACCCACCCTTTTAGGTATCACTCACCACCTGCAGTTGTGTCGTTACAGATTTTTAGAGGGGGGGGGGTTTGACCTACCTCATTCCAATTATCCCTTCAAAAAATAATACAATTGATATTGATATAATAACATATAATATAACAACACGCTTTTCACAAAATTGGTGATAAAAAGATTTTTCGCCAAAACCGTGTAACTCGACCGGTGGCCATAAGAATAACACGAGAGCGAGAGAGAAAACTCCGAAATCGCTGTACAGTAATCTCGCGCTGCACTCAAACCGGCCGTCATTTAGCACTGCAGAACGAGGATCTCTAGCGAGATACTTCGATCACATTCTCAATTCTGACATCTAGCGTCTAATGATGTAGTATCTATGATTAAATAAAGTTTAATAACTACAAACTATGAACTAGTATATTATGATTGTCTGACACTCTGACACCTGTGTGGCTGAGTGTATAGTATTACGATATTATAGTACATTCCTACGATGTTTTCGACGAACAGTCAGAACGATTTCACGGCCAGTCGCCACACTAATCAAATTGAAATATTTTATCAATAACATATTATTATATTATAAATTTATATAAAATCATCTGAATTTAAATTGTTTTCTTTGATTTTTTTTACCAGTCTGTAAGACAACATATTTTCAGTCATCACACGATTATTCATTTAAATAATATCATAGAACAAAACTGTTGTTATGTATGCGCACATAATAACTGCTAAAACTTAAATATAGTAAATACTACGAAAAAAATTGGGGGTGCTAATTTCAAGACTGGGGGTGCTAAGCACACCCAAGCCCCCCCCCAAATTGCGCCTATGCTTCCGCTTTCCTTCTGCTTGTAGGCGGCAAATTGCTTAATCCACCGCTGTATTACGATTTAAATTTTGAATCGAATTTTAGGTTTTTATTTATATAGGTACGTCTAAATGGGGGGAAATAAAAAAATTGGCGAACCCGGTCTTGAGAACACTTCGTGTAATGAATTCAAATCGGTTTTTGTAAATGTTACCGGATTACCATCACCATCGGATAGATTTATACCTAAAAGACATATTTTTGGACGTTTTGGGTAAAAAAAAATCCGCCTGTATCCAATCCCTTCAACTAATTAGATGACTTACATAACTATTATACAAGGCCGGACATGTTAATAATTTTTTTTTTTTTTTTACTTGCTAAAATTAATAGTAAATCGAATTTTTTTAACCGAGTCAAATTAAAAATTTATATCGCGGTTGAGTTAACAAACAATAATATTTTTTTAATAAATGTGTATTACTTTTTTATTTTTTTTAATCTTCCGTTTGATTTTTTTTTTTTTATGAAAAAAATTAATCATTAATATTTACAGAAATATATGTTTTAATGATTTATACGAAATCGGAAGTAGTGAAGTAATTCATGTTATTCTAGCGGTGTTCGTCTCGAATGTGTTGTGTTTAGATAAATATGTTCATAAATATAAACTTTCGGCAATGAAAATATGAAAATCGAACTAATATTGGTCAGAAAAAAAAGTACGCCGAGCTTGACGTTAACGCGAGGAGAAAATAAGTTTATATTAAACCATGAACTGCAGTAATCCGCCGAATTCAAAAGTTTAGTTGATTTTAACATTTTAACTATTATTAATTCGCCATTGTCCGACCTTGACTATGTACCTATGTAATAAAATATAGAGGCGTGTTTAACGGGTTTTATTCTCCCTGCAATTGATCGATTGTAAGTGTGTATATGATTCTCGGGGTGATCATGAATCCCGGAAGCCGTTTTATCGACGATAGATGAAAAAAAAAGAACTCCCGTTTTTATATAAAATAATTTTGAAATTTGGTTCCTATTTCGGTAACACACTAACACAACGTATAACGAGAACGCATGAAACGTAATTATCAGGGCCGGATTGGCCCGTCGGGATACCGGGAAACTTCCCGGTGGGCCTGTATCCTTGAGGGCTGCTATGGCCGCAAACAATTTTTAATTTTGCTATAAATTATCATGAATTTTAAAATTTTAAATTATATTGACACAGAAGGAATCATTGATAAGTTAAAAAATAAATGTGCATTAATAAATAAATAAATCAATAAAGAACTCTCATATTAAATTGTTTTGCTATATTATTTATATGCAAATTTTATTTTAATAAATATAAAAGTCAGTAAATAAAATTGTAATTTTTAAAATTGTGTATGGGGGTGGGGGTTGAACCGCAGATTGTCTTAAAAAAACACGAGTAATATTTGTTATTATGTATAATATTAGATATTATAATATAGAGGGCTGGACTAAATAATATTCCCGGGCCGAAAAATTCTGCCAATTCGTCCCTGGTAATTATTATTATTATTATTTTATTCGGGAAACGTCGAGGAGACATTTTTACAAATAACTGTGGTTTCAAAAGCAAAATTATAGTTCCGAGTAAATACGGGTCCGAAATAATACGTTCTGAGACGCTAT
The DNA here is from genome assembly GCA_032441835.1 of Slavum lentiscoides. Taxonomy (NCBI): domain Eukaryota; kingdom Metazoa; phylum Arthropoda; class Insecta; order Hemiptera; family Aphididae; genus Slavum; species Slavum lentiscoides. Next base: position 15,788,104 of record CM063706.1, on the reverse strand, counting down.
CGGTAACGAGTTACCTACTATAATAATTTTGTTTTTAAAAAAACTTGATAATGTAAAGTCTATCAAAACGTTACTTAATCAAGACGAATAAAGCGGAGCCCTCGTGTTCAGGGGTTGTATCGCCCAGAAAGAAGAACATGTTTATAAAAGTTTTTAATATTTACACATTATAAACTGTCTATTGAGTCAGCTATTACACACACAAGTCAATTTACTCAGTTTATAATATTAATGAATTCAGCTGTACATGTATAGGCATAGGCGCAAATCCTCATCAAATCCTAGGGTCGCTTAAGCCCCAACAAAAATCACTTATCACAAGTGTACCATAAACATATTTTCAAATTAAAATGATAGTAGTTAACTTAAGAAAAATAAATATACAATAAAAATAAATTTCTCGTTTTAATATCAATTACTTTATATTATTAACAACAAAACGATTAATTACACAAAATATTATATAAATAATTGCTTAAAGAAATGTTATTTTAATTGTATTTTTAAAGATGCAAAAATTTGTTTATTTTTCCGCAAATTTGTTCGAAACTATTTCGATATGTATCACTGGTTATATGGTTATATCACTATATATGGTTAGAGCGTTTTGTATCAATGGAAAATATTGGGGGAGCTATTTTGTATTCTGGTGGCGCTAAGCACACTTAGCAACCCTGGAATTTGCGCCAATGTATATAGGTATACATAATTATATTCAAAGTTGAGAAGTATAACGTTTTACAAATTTACTATAAAAAAAAACTTGGTGCTTAGTTACTAAAAAAATCATCATGAACTTGTAACTTAATTCGTTACGTAATTACCTATATATAACAGCTAACGAGTATAACATGACTATCAGTTATAATAATTGAAATCTAAACAAAATGGTAAATAAATTTGTACCGTCTTTAAATGTATCGTTAAAATTACATAATATTTATTGTTTATTGTTTATTGTTTATTCTCAACAATTACCGGTTATACGAGTATTCACGCGTAAATAACTATATTATTATTTTTTACATATTATATATAAATAATTAGTAAGTGGCTTATTTTATTTTTCTAGTAAATTATCGGATTTAATTTCTTAATGAAAGCAATGGATAAGTGTAACAGAACTCGGGGACTAAAATTGTTGGTAAGTCGCCAGAGCAAACTCAACAAAATTACGAAACAAATGAAGAACTTAATAAAAAAATAATCCATTTTCTTTAGTTTTATCCGATTAGGTTAAATAATTATCAAATTGACCTATCTATAAAGTGCTTGTAATAACGAATTAATAAAAATGATTTGAAATGTCACAGAGATTTTAGAAAAAATTTCTTTTTCGAAGATACGAGTACAATATATTATATAGATTAATTAAAATTCGGTAATTTAATAATTATTCGCGTATTGTTAAATAATAAATTTACTTTTACCTTTTCGTCTTTTTTATTTGAAAAGAATGTAATATTCTACTACAGTAGACTTTTTTTTAAATCGTTAGAACTAGAGTAATCTAGAGTTAGCACGGGGTAATTTTTTTCATTAATCCGGCTCCGCGTATAACTATATATAATTTAACTCGGTAAATCAGTTGTTAGAATTTTACTTGGCTTTGTAATCATATTAACAGAGATCTATTGCCAAAATAACGTGTAAACGTGTACCTACCGTTTTCAACAAGGTCGTAGCCAGGGAGGGGGTTAACAGGGCTGAAGTCCCTCCACCATTGGCCGTGGTATTTTTTAAACTATTTGTGCTATATTGATTGCAGTTATTCAGTGATAGTATTAATGTTATATTCTGAGGTTGTATAATATTGTTGTAAAAATGTAAAATATAATATGATTATGTAGGTACCTGTTATACATTTATGTGATAACATATTAATATAATCATAGAATTATTATGACATAATATTATTCAGTGGGATAGATACGAATTTTTTTCTGGGGGGAGGGAGTTTGTAAGGAACTTTTATAAAATAACAATATTTCTGTTTTACTGAAGTTTCGTTGTTTTCATAGAATACAATAAATTTGTTAATATTAAATTTCAGCTCCATGTGAACAATCAATGAAATAAAAATTTCGAAATTTTAAATGACAAGAACAAGCTTTTTTTTAGGATTTTTTGTGGGGTCTTGCACCCCCTCGTATATACGTAGTTGATATTATTAAATAGGTATTATTATATAAAATCTTAGCCCCCTCCCAACACGAAATTCCTGGCTACGCCACTGGTTCTTAATTAATTTTCAAGTACGGCATAGAATTTGTTGTTTTCATTCATTACATTGAAGTATATATAACAGTGTGCAGTGTAAAAATCAAATTTTATATTTTAATACATTTTGCTAATATTGCGTATTGATGCAGCAGTATTCGCGTATCTCCATTACATTTTGGATGACAAAATAACGTGGCGTTGTGGCCTGTCCCGGGATGGAGGGAGTGTTGTGTGGAGGGATAAGTCCATCACTATTTTTAGTGCCTAAACACTTTAAATGTTGATACTACTATAATAATAACACTACTATAACATTAATACTATAATATTAATACTATTATAACACTTTAATATTGATACTACTATATAGCCCCTCCCCCCCTTATAGGCTCCAAGATCCTAGTAGCGCCTATGTTTTTCGGACGGTTTAATCGATTTCGGAAGCTCACCGTTGGGCTGCGTCTGGGTTTGAACGTGGTTAACGTTAAGACAGTTCAACCATTCGGTAAAGCCGATCCTGTTGTCGCGGTTTACGTCACAGTGTCGGGGCAGTTTCTTTCCGCATCGTCGCAGTTTTTCGTCCGCAGACATTTCTTCGCGAAAACTCCTCCATTCTTTGCGTTCCAAAACCTGTTTTATCGGAGGGTTTAAAAAAAAAAAATAGATTTATTAAAACATTGTATTGAATATATTACAGGGCGTTTAAAAATATAGAAACGTATAAGTTACATTGTCTGTTGGAGTGGCCGAGTAGGACCACTATCATTATAAAAATGTCTAGTTTTTAATATTTTGGACGGCGCACTGGCGCTTTAGCTGGTTTCAAGTTGTTTTTCGGATTACACATTGATAATAGGTACACAATAATAAAAATAAGAAAGAAAAAAATCGAAGGCACCACACGAAATTCTACTCAAATTTCACCTATGTCACATATCGTTTTTACTGATTTTGACCGAGAATTTTGTACGATTTTTGAAACGTTAAAGGACGTATAATGGTCACCCTACGTGAAGTTGACATATACCACACACTCGTATTAATACGTTTCCACCCAAGTATTTGCAACAAGTTTGTTTTGATATTTGTCAGACAGACGTTGTTAGGAACTTGTAAAGACTTTACTTAAAGTGTTACCTACCGAGAAACGAGTACGCGATACTAACATAAAATATCAGAGTTGCGGAATAATCGGTTATTATCAACGCACTTGTTGGACATTAATTGTTATAGGACTCGTCGTTATAGACTTCATATATCAAGTTCCTTCACAGGTCGTGTTAGCGGTTAAATATTTGGAAACCAATAGGTAAAATACTATCAAAAGAGCCATACGATGTTTTTCAAATATTTAAAGTAAATTTTAAATTGGATTTTTAAAATCCAAAAGTTTTACAATGAATATACATATATGTATATATATATTTTTTTGCCCAATATTTAAAGAAGATGTCTCAAAAAATATATTGTTCGTTGTATTGTAATTCCCCTTTAGAGATATTTGGACTCTAAATATTTAAATCTAATCCTATATAGGATTTACTCGAGGTAAAAAAAAAAACTTCTAACAAGTTCAGTGTAAAATATAAATATTTATAACAAGTGCTTGTAGTCAGTGGTGTAGCCAGGATTTTTATTTGGATGGGGGGTTGAGGCTGATAATTAATTTATATGTTAATTATTAATATGTATAGACGGTACCCACTAAATAACTGATTATTTATTCATTTCGGGGGGTTGCAGCCCCATCAGCCCCCCTGGCTACGCCACTGCTTATAGTGATACTGTTTAAAATCGGTTTTGGAAACTTGCTCATATCACGGTAAGTGAAGACCTTACGAATGTGTAGTTCCAACTTGAAGTAAGTTAGGTAGGGTAAACATACATGTATAAACGTGTTCGTAATATTATATTTATATACAATGTGAAATATGAAATTAAGGTAGAGTTTTGCAATTATTCGCGTGGTGACTTAGATTTCTTTTAGCGTATATACGATATGAATAAATCTAAAAAGCGACAATTAAAATAAAATTAAAAACAAGACATTTTTTAAAATTTTTGTAGCACTTTTTTTTTTTTTTAAACACCCCGTATGCAAATTAATTAAATTAATCGCGGTAAACGCGTACTGTATACGTACACAAGGCCGGGAATTAACGAGTTAAAAAATCAAAGTATTAATATTAGTTTATTAAAAATATGAACGTGTAAAATTTTTGAAAAAATTCGATTCCTTTTGTCCATACAGAATGTAATAGTTATAGTCATAAATAGTCATTCATCAATCCTGCAGTTATAACGGCTAAACAATTGGACGTATTTTTTTTTTAAATTTAATTTCCGAGTTCATATTATTCGTCTGAATTTTATTCTATGATAATTTTTCATCGTCTTCTTTATGATTTGCGTGTTCTCTCCATTCATTCGGACTTAATACTTTTGTCGCGTAATAAAACATTTTGATTGATCGCGATAACGGAAAATTGTTCAAAATTGACTTGAGTATATATAGTTACGTAAGGAAGAAAAAACAGCTGCTGTTGACAATCCCAGCCTTGTCTCATACACGGACGCTCTCCGTCGAGTCGAATAGAGAAATTCGCTTACTTTATTGTGGTTCGCGTCTAACGAATAAAAAATGTCCGATATAATCGATTCGTAATCGGTCGAAAATGACGTGCCGTTGTGGTTTTTACTGTAAGAGCGTGTTACAAAACGAGTGAAATTAGTATAATATAACTTTTTTATGGTGAACTGCAATGGCGTAATTTAGTCAACATTTTTGGTGTTGCGAACTTAAAACCCTTTTCTTCTTTCAACATATTTTCGGTTTTAGGCGATGTATTTGAAAGCGTCAAATTCGTTCTTTTTTAGTTCGGAAGTCACAAAAAAAAAAAAATAAATAAATAATAATAACCTGGAGTTACTATTAATTGATTTGTTAAAAAAAAGTGATTCAAAGTAAGACAAATACGAGTTGACACTTCAAATTGTCAATACGTCGAAACGTAAGTGTTCGCGAAATTCTATTAATAACATCGTTTTAAACAAATCTATATTAAAAAAAAAAAACACTTGTTTTGAAAAGAAAAAGTTCTATAAATTCTCAATTTAAAAAAAGTTTTGTATTAGGTATTTGAAGAAAAAAAAACAATATTGTCGAAAAATAAGTCGAATGTTAAAAAAATTTCGAAATTTTGTAATTGTAGGTATTCAAAACCAAATAATTTTGATAAGGTAAAACGCAAAAATGGTAAAAAAAAACACGAATTTGATGGTTAGGTATAAAATCAGATATGATGGCCGATTGATGTCATTGCAATAATATACATACGTATATACCAATATTGAAAAAATAATTTATAAAAGCACTACTTTTTGCCGATGCGTTGTTTGACAGAAATCGTGATCTTCGGACCATTCGAGTTTTAAATATTTCTTGTATAACTTCCGAAGCAAGAAAAAGTGACAATTTTTTTTTTTTTTTGAAACACTTTCATATGATATCTGTCGATCAGTCCAAACTTAATCTATGGCTATAGTTCACATTTGAACTCGTTCGATATAAAACTATTGTTTTATATATTGATTCCTGTTTCTTTTTCTATTTGTAATTTAATTTGTAGACTATATTTTATAGTCGTTATCCTGTCCTACGGTAGTTCTTAGTTTAGAGTTCGTAATTTTTTTTTTTTTTTTGATCAAGGAAAAAACCGATTTTTTTTTTATCATCAATAAACTTTTGTAAATAATAACACTTTATGTGCATCGCGCATATGGGTCACTCGAATAAATTACGCCACTGCCGTACAATATATGTATAGCCTTGTAAGTAATTAGGACAGACCTGTGTTTTCGTCTCAGGTGGTCCGCGAGATCTTTTAAGAAAACGTTTTTCTTATGTTCCGGGCAGCCTTTTATCGGTTGCGAGGATAGTGCGGGGATGCTGTCGCATTTGGGATTTGAGTCTTTTACGGACGTGCCAGGAATCGGTTTTCCCGTGTCTTCTTGTACGCACCAACAATAACCTGATCGTGAATTTCAAAATAGTTACGTATGCAGTATACGCAAATAACAATAAACATTGAGTCTGTAAACATCCTTAATGATGCGTTCAAATAAAATCTTGTTAAACGCATTGAAAATTCCAAAAAGGCAAAAAAAAAAAAAAAATACGCTTTAAAAAGCATTTAAAATGTTGAAAATTGCGAATTGACGGAAATGAAACTGTGAAATAAAATTTTCAAAATTGAATATTTTCTTACACCGATACGTTAGAGCTGACGAGAAAAGCTCCTGAAAATTTTAACTGTTCTAATTTAAGAAAAAAAAATGAATTTGGCAATAGGAAAATTCAATTTTTCCGATGGAAACTGATTAGCGCAAATTTCATGAGTTGTCCGCCAACATGCATTTAAGAAATAATATTGTGTATGTCGACGAATTGGTCGGATTAGAACGTCGCAGGCTGCTCATGCAGTAATAACGGTTCGCAAGAGTCGAAATCATCATGTCCTGTGGCACGCGTATCTGTATCGCATTATCTATCTATTGGGTACCGTTATAGCAAAACTCACCCACTGATTTGTAGCACTGAACTCGTTTGTATCTACCATCCGACGTGCATTCCGGAATGTGAGACGAAGCGGTCGCGTCGTCCAACGCTTCTTGCCTGTCCGTCAGACAGTCGTTAACTGAAAAACAAAACGTATAAAATTTCATGCATCTCTCCGCGTGTAATATTATTAAAGGCCGGGCGGTTCAATAATAATCGAGGCGGTGCGAAGAGGAGTCCCGCAGACACATGGGGAATGATCCATCTGTCTGAGCTATTGAATATTTTGTTCGGTACGGTTTGATTAGTTTTAGCGTGCGAACAATGCGATCAATCGCTGTTTATTCGTCTCCGTTATGGATGCTGCTAACTTTCACATTACCAATAGACTCAAGGCTGGGAAAGTTACTGTTTTACAAACAGTAATTCAATTTGAAAGTTATTATTTTTATATTCTAGAATCTAGAATACTAATTATGCTGTGAGCTTTAGCGGACAAGTGAAATTCGTTACGCGTTATTATTATAATAATATGCGCCTCATAAATACGATTTGTTATCGGAAAACAATGCCAGACACGTAGAAACCGCGGATCACTCGTGCAATACGAAAATGTGTTCACTGATTACTGACATAATAATAATAATAATAATAATAATAATAAAAGAAAAAAACAACACATCATTGTAAGCAGATACCAATAATAGGTATTGAATTCTTCGTTTCGCCGGACTTTGCGCGAGAGTTGCAAACAAGACAACTAAACCAAACTGCACAGCTGCAGTGTGGACGAATCCTTCCGATAACATATTATGTTCATACGTTGAAGGTACGCCAAAGGAATATTTGAACGATCTCGCCGGTTTAAAGTTTTATAAGTTTCTATTTTTATCGACAAATTTAAAGCTTATAAAAATAGTTGTAATTTCACGTGTTTGATTCGGCAAGTCGGGTTAGACACGGAGAACAGTTACGTTAAACTGCTATAACACTTGCGCGAAACGTCTACAAAAACGATTTTTCTTCTCGCCATCTTTTCTCTGCACTCGTGTCGTTACAGATTGTCGTTCTGTATTTCGAGTTTAACGCAAAAACGAAAAAAAGAAAAAACATTAATAGTACCTTCTTCTTCTTGGTCGCCTTCGGCCATTAAACCCGGGAGAGTACCGCTGAGTGTGGCTACGCTCTCTTGTAATACTACATATAAATAAATGTATATGTATATATCTATATATATATATATTTTTTTTTTTTTTAAGAAAAAAAAAGCGTTAATAATATTATTATGTTTTCATGTGTATTTACTGTCTTCAGGGTCGGCTTCTTCGAGTCCAATGCCACCCTCTTTGTCGTCGTCGTAGTCATCCAACGGGGCCATTGTCGTGGTAGTGGTCGTGGTGGTAGTAGTGGTCGTGATGCTGGTGGTCGTCGTCGAAGACGTGGTCGTAGTCCTCTTTCCCGAAGACTCACCTATAATGGATTAGGAGAAAATATTAAAAAAGTTAACGCGTATAGTACACTAACTATCGTACACTCGTGACTCGTTAGTCAATCGAATTGGGCGTGAATGTTTTAGAAAATCAATTTTTTTTTTTACATATACAATATAATAATTTGCCTAACAAAAATAGGTAAATTTATAAAAAAAAAAATTAACTCAAATAAGTTAAGTTAAATACCTATTCATAATAATATGGCTTATTGTTGAAAAAACAAAAAATTCAAATTTTAACTACCTAGTAAACTTTTTATTATTACTTTCATATTGAACAAAGGAAAAATAAAATCCGTAGGTAATACGAGTTATGTAGATGAAAATATATTTACAACAGCAAGATGATTTTATTCATCGGAAATAGGTACCACGAAAGTTTATAGTTTGATTAGGTTTAAAAAAAATTGATTTTTTTTTTTTATTACAAAAATCAGGATTTTAAAAATAAAACTAGCGTTGGTCGGGGTCTTCCGCCGGGTTCACTTAATTGTGTCCCCAATATTTTCAACGAGTAGGTGAATGCCGTTACGATTTTGCTCGTTAACATTAATTGTTAAACAAATATTAACTCGTCTTCGAAAACATAAAAGCAATTGTCAAAAAAAAAAAAATCCCGAACAATTTTGGAAAAAGAACGTTTTATCGGTGAAAATCATGTCCAGTTTAACAATAAACAATTGACTTGTTTTGGCCGTACCACAAAGTCGTTAAATATTCGGGATGCAATTCGCCTACTTTTTTTCAGCATAATATGAGGCACAATTATTCACGCCAATATAAATCATCGACGCCTCCAACTTGTCCGCGGAAATCGGCAACAGTTAATTTCGGAGTCGGCGGCGCATCATTCTAAATTCGGTACTATACGTGTTGTTTGTAAGCATTTAGCGTCTTACCGTGTTCAGCAATTTAGTGCTACATATCAGGGAAAGTTTTTGAGAAATCCGTACATCGTTCTATGACTTCAAAATTTAAGTTTACTTAATATAAAAAAAAAACTTAAAAAAAATATGTGTTTGATTCTTTAGAGTCTAAAGAATCAAACACATTTAAGTTCTAAACAAAGTTTAGACGGAACTGTGCCAAGGCCGTAGCCAGGGGGAGATTTTAGGGTTCAGACCCCCCGACAATTTCCTTTTAAAATAAAATTTAATGATTTATAGTATATTATTTTTATTTTATTTTATATTTATACTCTCAGCCCCCAAAAAAAACAAATTTTTTTTTGCTTGCTACGATCTTGAACTGTGCGTCCTCGAAGAGGTTATTTTTTCGATTAATCGAATAATATTACTCAGAATCGATGTTTTAAAAAGTTTATTTTTTCGTATACAATATAATTTAAAATGGTTATTAAAAAAAAAAAAAAAAAAGGCTCTTCGAAGAAACACAGTACTAATCTTTCTTTTGATGGTTAAAATTATGTTTCTAAGACAATATTATTATATGTACCTAATATAAAAGTATTTTTCAACACCGTAGAAGACGCGTATTACATTTTTAGATGTAGTAAAATATTTATATAATTATATCTAAAATGTGATCGTTTTAAACGTAGTGTATAGAAAATAAAAATATTAAAATTTATGTTTCCAATAAATAATGATAATAATAAAATACTTACAAAATTAATAATTAATAGTTATATATTTTAATTAAAAAAAAAAAAAAAAACTTAAATTATCTATCGTATTTAATTCTTCCCATCCTTCTAAATTCACAAAAAAAATATATATATATAAATATCTATTCCATATTTTAGTGGCACATTTATTAGAGTAGCGTGTGCCTACCAATCCGAAAATCCTGGTTCCACCGCTGAACGTGTATCGTACACCTACTATTTTTTTTTTTTTTTTTTTGAAAATTTTTCTCAAATGGTACTTAAAATAGTTTAAACGCCTTATTTTTCAAAATAAATTCGGTATTTTAATCGTATGGACTGTCGACGTATGCTATTATGTTATGTGGTAAATGGGCTTACCGTCTGCCGACAAACAATTCGTCCATTCGGTTTTGGACAACGCACCGTCGTGGTTCGTGTCACACATGCGAATGAACGCTCTGGAACATCTCTTGGGCCTAATAACTTTGCGGACTAGTCTTTTCAAATCTCTGTATTCCATTCTGGTCAGGTTGCCGTTTTTGTCAACGTCCAAGACACCGAATTTCCATTCCGTTGCTCGTTTGTCCAACATAATCGGGTCCAACAACGAACGGTCACCTGCTATAAACGTCAAGTTAATGTTCGTCATTATCAGGCTCGTATTTATAGGAGAGGGGAGGGGGCTTGGAGGGGCAATTGCCCCTAGTGGCATTATAAGCAAGAGGTTTAGGGGCTGCAACATTTTGTGTGTGTTTTTTTTTTTAATAAATATTGGTTACGTCTGAGTTATGGTTTCTGTTTATGTAAATATGTACCACTTACAAATGAAATTTATAACATATTGTATTTAGAGTGATTTTAATGGTTCAATTTTCTAGCTTTTTCACATCTAAAAAATTTTTCATATTGTTTTTTTATATTTAATTAATTTCTGTCGAAATCTTCTGTAAGCTGCTTTTCTAAACTAAATACTAGCTACGCCTATTATAAAGTGTTATAAGTAAATATTATAAAGTGTGATTTGAACTTCATCAATTTGGGCCAGTTACTCTCAAAAAAATATACTCATGACGCTAATGCAACTCGCGAGTTACGATGACGATCTTTTTCGGTATTAAAATATGTTTAGAAATGACACAAAATCATAAACTTTTGTCAGGGATGGTCTAGAAAGTGGTGGAGCCAAGGATGAGATGGATGAAGACTTGAATAGTTGAGGAGTTGTGAAAATAAAATGCACACATAAATAATAATGTAACTCCAAAGAATAATATTACCGCTCATTAATGCTACGTATTGTTCTCGGTTGTATTCCGTTTTGAATATTCTGGCTAAATTATTGACAAACGTTACTTTATCATTTTTATTGCATTCTAAAAAAAAAAAAAACATATATATATAAAATAAGATATGTAATTTTTATAATAATAATATTTAAAATGTATAATTTATATGTGTGTGTGTGTGTGTGTGTGTGTGTGTGTGTTACAGTAATACAGTTAGAGTATTGAATCAGTTATTTTATGAAATACCTATACGTTTAGTTAAAGTGTATAACTGAATATGAATAAATTCTATTTATTATACTATACCTAGTTATTTCATAGAATCCCTAATTATTATATACAATCACAATTTAATTTTCGTTAAAGTGTATTATAGGTACATACAAGTCACAAGACGTATATTATGGCATAGGTATAGCTAATATGATAACTGCAGATAATCGCAATAATGTTAAAAGGTAATAAATTAACTATTACGATTAAATATTATATGCCACTATTAAAATCATTGGCACTTTACCTAGGTAATATTTTCAACACATTAACGTATTGAACGATATAAATGTATAAAGTAACTAGTTAAGGTATAAATTCTACACTTTACCTACACATTTTAGTTATTTTATAAATTACCTAGTTATTTTATAGAATAATGTTATTCAATACTTTAAGTGTAACATATATATACACGTAGTACGCACGTTAATATAATTAACACGAGTTATTTTACTTAAATTAATCTAAATAAAACGTTCAGTTGAAAGTTAATAGTAGGTAATAATAGATAGCCAAAATATGAGTTAAGTTTTGTGTTAAAGTGTAGAAACAAATATATTGACAAAAATTGATTAAAAAAATAGTTTATTTTTTTCTCTTTTACCAGTATTTGTAAATTTTGTTTTTTTTTCAGATATTTGCTATAACATCGTTGTCTGTTTTTGTTTTGTCTAAATTAACAACAATTTTTTAAACTTTTTAAATACAAAATATTAAATACAATTTTGTATAGCCTTTAATATTATGAACCTATAGTGATTTTTTAAAATTCGTCATAAAATAAAAATTTCGATTAAATTTACATTTTAAAACATTACTTTTCGTTAAAGTGCAATTATGAATATTAATTGTAAATAGTAAAAACACAACATATTTAAATTAGCCAATTCATTTAAAACAATATACTTATTATAAAAATTTACTTTTTAACTGAGAAAATTTAATGTCATTTTACGTATTTGTATTAAACAAGTAAACTGTGGATCATTATGGGCAAAACAAAAGGACTTGTATAATCAATTTATAAATGATAAATTATATTATGTATCTGTAAGAACTAAGAAGTATCTATTTGAAAACCTCTATACAGTTTTATTGTATAGACATCATCGCTCTAATAGTTTAATATTAGTTAGGTAACTACACGAAATATACGTATTTAAGTATTTATAATTGTTTTTAAAGATTATTAAGATAAAATGTCCAGAACTTATGATTTTATTATTATTTGTTTTAAAATCGTTTTACCTCTTCTGGAACCTTTTCGCGATGAACCTCTACGCCATTTGCCTATATATATATAAAAAAAAAAATTAACATGTTAAATAGGTATATTGTATAATTTGAACCGAGCTAATAACAAAAAAAATGATTTTTCGAAAAACATAGCAACTGTATAGACAATTTTGTGAATTGAAAATGTTAACAAAAACTTCAGTTATCATTTATCACTCTACGTCAACTTATACGTTTCGTGCAATGCAAATTCGATGACTAATTTGTTTATTAATTTCATGATTGACTCTGATAGTTTAATTTAACTGTTTAGTTTAACTGTAGTTTAATTTGCATCGTATACATCAAATGACTTTTATAGTTAATTGTAACAAATTAATTCACTTTAATTATTAGAGACCAATATTGTTATTAAAATTTGAAATGCACTCAATTAAATTTCGATAAGTATGTACTTTAACAAGTACGAAGTTCCTGCCACGAATTTGTAACTTTTCGAATACAAACCTCTGCCATTGTCGCATTTCGGCTTCTCTCCCTTGACTATCGTGTTGGGTAATACTTTACCCGCTGGAGTTACGCACCAACAGTACCCTTCCTTATTGTGGCATTGAATCCGGAAGTAAGTACCGTCAGCCTTGCACCTGGGCATGTATGAGTCCGGCGTTCTAGTTGGATCGCCCGTTTTCGTAGTCTGGTCCACCCAACAAGGTTGTTTTTCTATAACATTGATTGATACAAAGTCATGTTATTAACTGAATAGTCAACAGAAAAAAAGTGAGCCGCTGGTGTTGTGGGTATTACTTAAGTGAATTACTTAGATAAAGTTTTTTATTATTCCTATAAATTTCAAAGCAGTGATAAATCATTGCATTCGAATGAAAGCGATTCTGAGTGGAGCTTCGCGGTGTAATACACTTTGGCGGAAAATTTAAAGTGGTAGTAAAAAAAATTGTGACTTAAGGTTGTCAATATTTTTTGTATATAGTTGAAGTAACGTAGGACCTATGTTGTATAACATTTTTAATCCTTCAAACCAAAAGTCACTTCTTTTATGAAGTAACTAGATAAATAATTGAATAGATAAAATATATACATATGTGATATGATAATAATAAATATTATATAATATAATAAATAAATCGATAAAATAAAAGCAACATCCAATAAGTGCTATAAATAGTCCAAAATTGGAAGAAAATTGTTTGAAAATGTTTTTACGTATGTACGTAATAGTGTAACACTACGTGTTCGGTGTAAATTTCAAAATTCTAGGACCATTATTTTAGTAAAATAGTGCCTCGTTTTAGAACTATTGAAAAAATAGTTTTGTTTCTAATTTTTGGGTTGTTTTGAATTACGCATAAGGAAACTATTGATAAAATCGATAAACGTTTCAAATGAAGTACCAACTAGATACAATTTGCAGCTACTACTGAAACGTAAAGCATGACGAGATCATCCGAGCATTATTTCTATAGTCCAAAATGTGTACACAGAAAAAAAAAAATAAACATCATTGTAAAACCGTTATATTCGCTCATAATTTAAAATGTAACGTTAGAAATTAAAACCCGAGATTCGATGATATAGAAACTGGCGAAAATGAGAAAGTAATCGGTTTTACAAAGAACATATTGTACTCGTACCTTCAGTATATTAATTAATTATTAACGGAAATCCAAAACAATATCATAAATTCATAACAATATAATATATATATATACGAGTATATATATTATATACTAGCTGATCCTGCACGGCGTTGCCCGTGACGAATTTAATGCCCGTGGATTTACCACCTTTGAAACGCCATTAAAAGTGAGCACTAAGCTACATATATTTTTATACACTTATTTGGATAGTTTTCATTAAATATAAAATATAACGGATACTCGGCGTATTCTACTACGCTAAAAAATGATATCGTTACCACTGTAACTGCAGTTTAACGCCTAGAATTCCAAAATTTCTCGTATTAGCTACCATTCTCGTTAGTTGTTTTTCAATAAAAAATACCCTATATTTTTTCTGGCTTTACTTTACTCTCTGTATCAAATTCCATGCAAATCCGTTGCGTTGTTCCGACGTTATTGAGGAACAAACAGACATTTTTGTATTTTATATATATAGAAGATATATAGCTCGTTAGCGATATTTAAGTTAAATATCAACGGATATAATTATATTTCTTTTTCTCGAAAACGTTCACACATTAATATTGTCTGAAATACTTCGATTTCTCTTGTTTCTGTCTCTAATATTAAAGATTTCTGAGTGAATATTATTCCTCACGGATATATCACTTAATAACTGTATACATTTAATTTGTAAACTGTCCGTGAAAATACCTATTTGATTTTATATTTGCATTCATTGCGGATTTTTTGGAACCTATACACAGGCCCGTACTGGCCTACCGGGCAACCGGGTAGATGTACGATGCGCCCTTTAAAATTACGAGGCACAATGCGCCCATTAAATTTAAAGAAATTACGTCTATTAAATAGATTTTGGGGAAATATTGACTTCAATAATTTTCCAATTACAACTGGATAAAATTCAATGATATAATATTATTAAAAATTGTTTTTTTTTCATATGTATATAATAGGTACACCGTTTATAGTCGCATAGACATTTTGGTGTCGTCATTGCCATTTTGTTTTCATGCGGTTTGGTGGTTTTTGGTTTGTTCTTCTTAAGATTCTTAATCGGTAATATTTAGATCTCTAAAATGAAAAAAAAAATTTTTTAGGCGCCCTTATAGGATTCAGCAACCGCCCTATAAGAGCAGCCAGTACGGGCCTACCTATACACTATTATAGTTTACTGTATGTCATTGGTTCTATCGGTGCTTGCGAATGTGCGCAATGCGCATCTATTATTCGGTCACCCCATCAAAGCTCGTCTGACGATCGGTTAAGTAACAAAAACATTTTTAAAAATGTCTCCATTTAAATTAAAATTGTATCGGAATTTTATGGTTTTTGAAAAGACAAGTTTTAAAACGTATAGAAGTTTGAAAATTTCGCGTTTTGGAACATATGTATGAATTCGTGGAATATTATTTATGTATTTACCTTTGCACCGTCCTCTGTGTTTGACCCGTAACAGCGAGTTGTTAAAACACCGGACTCGAAGCAGAGCGCATCTGCTCGGGTAGCTGATGTTATCGGTGCCACACACTGGTTTCCGGATGATCGCCTTTTTCCTCTCGCACCGTTCCAAGCGACCTTTGCAATCGAACTCCGGCTGAAACACACATGCAATTTATTCTATATTAGGTATCATAATATAGCTGTCGCGCAAGACTGGACATCAACTCAGTTAAAAGTTATTATTTTTCATAACTTTTAACTAAACAATTCTGTCGAGTTACTTTTTACTTCAACGTAACGTGAACTTGACGAGTTATCATTAAAAATTACGAAGTCACTTATAGAAAAATTACATTTTTTTCAGCACGTCATAAATAATCAAATTTATCAAATTTTTTCGGTAAGTTTTCCTTGTTGTTCTATTATAATCGTGACAGAAACCGTGTACCTATGTATTATGTTATAATATATTTAGCCAAATTCAATTTTCATTGAATTAATTCGTTACTCAACGAAGTTACATTTTACTTTAATTTTCAAAAGTAATTTTTACCATGGCTGAATTAATTAACTTAAACTAGTTTAAAATAAAACTTAACTTGCGCAGCAGACCTGCGTATAGGTAGGGCTTGTGGCGGTTTCGTGACATCAATACGAGTGCGGGAGTGACATATTTTTTGAAACGTTTTTAGGAAAACTTTTCGGTCATATTTCTTTTTTCGAAGAGAAAATGTAGTAGACCATTTACATTTATTTCAATTTGTATATTTTAGCTTTTAGAGTTATTCTAACGTAAACTATCGTTAATATCAATATCTTTATTATATCAAAATTAT
The DNA here is from genome assembly GCA_032441835.1 of Slavum lentiscoides. Lineage (NCBI taxonomy): Eukaryota > Metazoa > Arthropoda > Insecta > Hemiptera > Aphididae > Slavum > Slavum lentiscoides. Next base: position 15,771,487 of record CM063706.1, on the reverse strand, counting down.
CACAGAAAATTTAGATTTAGTTTATTGTATCTAAATTCTAATGAAACGTTTGATCCCTTTCCAACGGTTAATATTATAAAAAAAACTTTAAGACTATGGTAAGTGAACTACAAATAATGGTTTTAGCACCCATAACTGTGTAATATTGTTAAATAAAAAAAAATTCCATTTTCCATTTACTGCTTTATTTCATAATGAAGTCGTTCATTAAAATATTTATACATTTAGATTATTGTAAGCCGTTTAACAAGTTTATACTCATTTTTAAATAATAATGGCTATAGTAATAATTAGTAATAGTATTAATAGTTTACAACTGTCTTTAAATACGCAATCTGTCTATGCATTTTTCAATAAAACACTTTTCTTCGCCATCCTTCGTACACATTATAGGCTCACAGACCATGTTTTATGAATTTTCAGTTTAAATTTAATGAAATTCTATCTACATTCTACATATTTACATTATTTTGGCACATATTTATGTTATATAGTACATATATTATTGCGATTAAAATTTTTTCTTTATTTCATTGTCAATCGGTTTTAATTAAATTAACTAATCTTCAATTTTCAATTGTCAACTCCTGTTTATCCTCTTCCCAGGCGTATGCACTGCCAAATACATTTTTCGTTGTTATTAATATTAATGCATAGGTCATTTCTATGTAACACTTTCTATTGATGAATATCAATTTATTTATTTATTTAATCATTTGTTCAATAATTCCTTTTAAGTTTTTGTCATTAATCCTGTTATTTCTCCATCATTGCTATTGCAAAAATGTGATAACACAAAAATCCACTCATGAAATAGATTTAGATTTAAAAGATGTTATCTTATAATAATAATAATAATAATAATAATAATAATAATAATAATAATAATAATAATAAAAATTGATTTTTAATTTTTTGTTATTTTCGGATCGGATACTTAACCCTGCACCAAATATTTCAATCTTAGTAAACAAACACATAAGTCCAGCAAAATGATTCACGTTAATGTATTTTATTGTAATATTAGATTAATATAACTTCGATATTAATACTGCTTTTACACCTCCCTAACCTTCATTGATCCTTCGCATCATCGAAAACTCCTAACATACTTACATCTTCAAATCTTCTCGTATTCTACCCGATCACACTTACCTAAAAATATATTCTTTAGGTAATTTCGGATCAGGTTTCCATTTATTGTAACTTATCTGACTAGTCCTTCTGACCTTCATACACGTACGGCTCACATTAGTCTTGTGATTTTCACGATATCGTCTATTCTTGTTTACCCACATAATAAGTTCTTTTTTTGTTCTTACCTAGTATTCCACATCATCGTTCCTTTATTGGTACATAAGTGCTTCTAAAGATGTCCCTTACCAATATTGATTGCTAGCATTTTTTCACAGTATTTTGTACAGTATTGTCTTTGTTTCCTTGGACAAAATTTTCTACTAGAGCAGAGACGTCAATCCAAAGTAGCATCAATTTGCGGCTACTATTCTATGTCATATTTCCTTGTCAATGTTCCAGTCTTGTTTATATCTCTAAATCTAGTTAGGTACTTAAACATTCTCTAATGGTTTGGTTATTGCGATTCGAATAAACTCGAAGCAACAGTATAAAATTGTTCAAAAGTCAACATTTAATACACCAGCTGTATATAAATATTCTTATTTTGCATATTTCAAACGTATATTTGCACGATGCTTATACGCATAAACATATGTATGTATATTTTGTACTTGCATACTTGTATACGATTCCGCGGGTTTTATGCAATATAATGTTATACTTATTTAATACGTAAATTTTAACACATAACATATTTACTGTCACGATATACTATAAATAAAATTACTCTTTTTTTTTTACACTCCATGACGGATGACATGATATATAATATATCGACACGTTATTATTTTATGTACCCGGTTTATCGTAAAGGTTTTCCTCTTGTAGTCGTAATGTAATAATTATCAAGGCTGAGCAAGTTATTATTTTTATTTTTTTTTTAACTAGTTTGTGTGAAGTTACTTATTATAGAAAAAATAATATAAGTATAACTTAGTCAAGTCAAAAGTGACGTTTCAATATGGATAAAAAAAAATAACTTTATTCAGTGAAGAATAATATAATTTTAGAATTTGAATGAAGCAACGAATGTACGTTGATTTCACAATGATGTGTTATATATTTTCGTCTGTAAAAAGTGTCTGCGAATGTTCTCGTATAATTAGTACTCCGATTTTTACGCGATAGCACTTTTTTCCTGTGATTGGTATACCTTATTGGACACGTTTTGGATTTTTCAAATACTCTTTTAAACATAAGTTGAAACTACCCAAAAATTGAAAAAAATCAGTTACATTTCTAACACATCCGATTTTTACAAAACCGAATTTCGTCCACCTTTTTGTTATAATTGTAAAACTAATATTGAAAAACAGTTAAATGTTTTACCAGTTATTTGTTTGAATACTATAATCGTCCAAACCATAAACAATACATTTTTCTGCTAATTAACTGAAATTATCACCTGTCGTGAAATTGATAATTAGTATACACGAAAATTAAGATATATAAAATACCTAGATAATATGATAATAATTTATAACACTACACTAAAATCATATAAGCGATAAAATCCGTCTTTTATTATTTCCAAAACAGTAGCAATTACATATATTTTGGATCACATTTTAACGCGTATCAACGTTTGGGTGTTTTATAATATATCCATACATTATTATTATGGCTCGGAACTTTAGGCACTTGCATATTCGTTGGGAGAGTGCATATTGTAATTCTAGTTCGACACGAATTCGTTTCATAATACCCACATTCCCAAGATAAAAATTTTTGTCGCATAATTCTGCATATTTCGTTACTTTTAGGCAGTGATGTAGTCCTAAAATAATTAGTGGGTATGCGCGAAATCCTAAAAATATACAAGGTGGGGCTTTGCCTCCTATACCCCCCTCTCCAATATATCTTAAACATATTAATATTAAAAGTAATTCGCATATAATCAATACTTAAAAATATAATATTGACTAATTTTCTAAACAAATTACAATTAAAATTAAAGGCGTTCGAAATCTTATTTTCGATTTCTTGAATAAATGCATAAGGAAAAATTATCAATAAATGCTTTATTTTCTCGTACTATTGTCCCTTGCCTCCCTCAAGTACACTGAGCATGTTATTTAACAAAACTATAATTCATGCTATATTGATTTATGCCGTAGTCGTATAAACCTAATAAAATTCTCAGTAAAATTCAGAGTATAATTTCTTCGAACATAAAATTCGCTGTATCATTAATTTATTGTATCGAATATAAACATCGATTTACTATCAATTTTTCATCAACACGTTATTTATAAAATATTTGTTTGACATTAATTATTAAATGTTATTTCTTGAGTGGGAAGTGGGTATTCGCACATTTTCTACCGCATACCCGCGGTCCTTCATTTTTTTTCATGGGTATACGCACTTCTTAAAATTTACGAAGTGGGTATGCGGCGCATACCCGCGCATACCCTCCACTACATCTCTGCTTTAGGACAAACTGGCATATTTTAGTTTTAAGAACATATAAATGCATATTATGTTGATTTAGAGAAACAAATTCGTTTCCAAATTAATTTTTTTATATTCCTTTATGAAACGACGTGTGTATTATGTTAAAACATGGTTATTTTTGTTTTTAAATACATATTGACAACGGGAAACTAGTAAACAAAATAGTCGTTATTTTGGTTGATGATTTTGTGCAATGCATTCGGAGCTTTGTTAAAATATTTATAGAATACTAATTTCCAGAACTCTACGATATTTGATTTATCTATGTTGTAATCTTATTTTTCAATTGAATATATATAATATATGTATATTAAAATATGTACGTTGTGTTTGTCGTACAGACATAAATCGCAGTCTCTCGCATGTCACAGTACGCTGACGTTCTGTTCTTTATACGTAAACGAAAATGCCTAAAGACAAGCAGTCCAGTGGCGTCATTTCAGTTTTCGAAAGGGGGAGGCAAAATATTTAACCGGCCCCATTTAACTATTTCCCATAATTACATTTAGCTCAGTATAATTTCTATTCTACATAATTTTGATATTTTCGTTATCATATTCACGAATCGACCAATATTTAAATATATATATATATATATATATATTTTTTTTTTTTTTTTGTGGGAGGATACTTATTACTTTGTCGGCTATAATAAATGTATCATAAATAACTATATAGTACGTAAATATTACCTGTGATTCAAGTTCTTGTCATAATATTAAACGCATTAGAAATTACGTTTTGTAATCAGCTCTGAGCGGCTTGTTCAATATTTTTTCCCTCTTTCTCGCCGTCTTGGCCACATAACATTTAGCTTTTTTCATTTTTATTTTTTACACTTGCCACTCACAAATTTATATATACATATATTCATAAAACATACGCCTGAAGCGTTAAACAACGGTTAAACAAATTCGTGAGCGCCGTACGCGATATAGGTTCGTCAACTGACAACTGTCAAACGTACATCATATTCTTCGAATTTAGGGGTAACGTCAATAATTTACGCACTGCCTTTAACAATAACCATGTTTAACGAAAAAACTCCAGAACCGCGGTAAGTTGTAACCACTATTTAATCACCTTTAATCGCGGTTATAACCTGCATACTTTTTATTTTATTATTAATTTAATATTTTAATCCACTGTTTGCCACGCGATTTGTTATTACGCATTACTATAGATTTGGTTAGAATTATTTATACATATTTACATCATATGTATCGGCATGAATCATGCCGGCCCACTGATAACAAGGGGGGCAAATGCCCACCCTGCCCCCCACCAAATGACGCCACTGAAGCAGTCTTTGTTTTGTCGTCTTAAACCTTTGATTTCGCAGTTTGGTAAAAATGTGTTTTTGGTCAATGATAACGTTTTATTTTGCAAAAATAAGACTGATCAAAGAAAAAACCTAATATTTTAGCACATTATCCTAATTTTTATTGCATATTATATCGCATATTTTTCTGTTTTTAACGCATACGTATGCACATATTTCATTGTTTTTAGCACATAAAGTTCCGAGCCCTGATTATTATATATTAGCCTTATAATATATATTATAAATTAATTATATTATTCTATATTAGTCTTATAATATATCCCTTACTACCGTACGTCGTCCCGTTGTTTCGATAAACTTCAAACGGGGCGCTTTTTTTCGTTTTTTTTTCATTTATTTTCCGTATTTTATTTGTATATAATTAAAAGAACCGTGAACCAATCTTTACTTTGAAATTTTACTCTCAAAAAAAAAAAAAAAAATTATAATAATAATTTGTCGACTAAATTTTAAATATATTTTTTTTTTTACATTTAATTTAGGAACATACAGTACATAATATATTATTGCAGATAATGATAAAACATGTTATATGACCAAAAATTCACAAAAAAAGGTCATATAATTTTAAGACACAATTTAATCGTATGTAGAAATCGTACAGTGTCTTTCTGAACTTTTGAAAGTATTTTTGTTGTTTACATATATTACAGAATTAGACATTATTACACGAGTTAACATATTTATTGAATTTTAAAGAAGGCAAAAAGTTACAATACAAAAATATAAAAATATTTTTAAAGGCGAAGATAGAAGGTATTTAAAGGAAAGTATTTAAAACTTTAGAAAAAGAAAATAATTCAATAAAAACAATTTTCAACTATTACTGAATATATTCATTCATTATATAGTTATTCCTGGAATACGAACGCACTAGTAAAAATGATATTTTTCATAATAACGTTTTACAGACGAATTAAATATATATATATATATATTTATATAGGTATATACATTTTTTTTCTTAAAAAAAACATTATAGATTAATTAATTGTTATCAAAAATATTACATGTATGTAGTTTCATGAATTTCTTCTGAGTGCACATTATTATTTAAATAATAACGCGATATGAGTTATTTTTAAAAAAAACCCCCCGAGTAGTAGGTAAGAAGGCATTCAAGAAGAATCACGTAAATTTAAATTATAATATTAATCAAACTGTCGTAATTATCACATCATATATATATTAAAAAAAAAAATTACCTACGTACGTAAAACGTTATTGTAAAACACCAGGAAATTTAAAAATGTCATTATAATAATATTACGTATTTTTGTAAAAATATTGGAGTGTTGGGGTTGATATAGTGCGCGTTTGGTTCAAATAAAAAATTCTCTTTTTATGTGTAATTTCTGAATATGGTCACCGAATATATTTCAAGAGCCTGTGAATGAGATGAATTCGACTGGAGATTAGTTTGTCGTTCTAATCGCAGACACGACGGTACGCAAGAAAATCTAAAGGTGTAAAAAAAAAAAAAAATTTGTTTTATTATGTTGAAACGGTTCGTTTTCCGTAAAATATTTAATAAACCTTATAAAAAACGAATAGTTTTCGTCACATAAATAAAAACGCCTTTATTCCTCACGTGCTGTTCAGAATTTCTAAACTAAAAAAAAAAAAAAAAAAATCGAGGGAACAATTTCAAACAAGTTCAATATAATTATATTTATTACGTTATTAAGTTTATATTGTATTATACTGATTAAAATTTATAAAAAAAAAAAATGATTTCCTAATTTGCTCTTCTTAAAGTTATTTCATTATTTCTATATCTGTTTTGTGTGAAAACGAATTGTTTCGGGTCAACGGTAGGGGTTGCGCGAATGAATAAATGTCGACATACGGTATAAAATCAATCCTGTTAATCTTTGTGTTTCCTTGTAAAATCGTATACTCGTATTAAACACGCGTATTTAAAATATTTTATATTTAAAATTTTATATAAAATAACGCGGACATCATTATATTACATGTATGTGTCTATATAATATGATCGTGCGTATATGTATATTTATATTTATTTCAGATTATACGGACAAAAAAAATAATAATAATCGTATTTTTAACGCTTATCCACGTTATATATATATATATATATATATATAAACCAGTTAATCGCCGGTTCGCGTGTGCAAAAATGTTTTATGATGCGATATACTGTTTGCGACGGCGACGACGGACAGGTATGTATAATATAATATACGAATGGTTATTTTAAGATTATATTATTATATGTATATAAATATTATAGTAGCGACAAACTAGTTTGTGCGCGGATGGATCGTCGCGCGGTAGAAGAAGGAGAAAAAAAACGAATTCTATTCGAAATGCATTTCGGATTAGCTTGGCGCCAGCGTCGATGGGCTTGCAGACGGCTCGTTGGTATGTGAACTCCGATATAAAGGCATTAAGGTTATGTACATTAATAAAAAAAAACTAGTGTAGTAAAAAAAATTGAATTAAACAAACCACTTAAAACACTTCATTATAAGCAACTCAAGTATATGTAAAAACATTCAAAATGAGCAAAAAAAAAAAAGAAATCAATTTCAAAAATGAAAAATTCCCACTCACCTACTCTAAAAAAATAGAATGAAACTGTTTCCAAGTTTTTCCTCTTGTAAAATACGATTTGAGTCTTTGCTGGGTATATTTTTCTAAGACGGCAGTAAAAACACCGAACGATCTTTTTTAGAAAATTTTTGTAACATTTAAAAAAAATATATACAATTTTATAAATTCTAAGAAATTCAAACTTTAACTTTTTAACTTTTGGTTTCTGAAAATAATTTCATTTATCGTGTTTCTAAAAAATAATTTTAAATTATTCCATAGAATAATTGAGATGAATCAATACACATGTTATCGAAGAGTCGTAGAAAAAAGCTGGTTTTCATCAGTGACTACCTGCGCCTGTGTCGTTACAAGGAACAAAACGTGCAATAAAATCAGAAACAACTAGTAAAAAGCAATTTTTTTTTTTTTAGGAAAACCATAGAAATAATCAAAAATAAACACTTCACAGATTTTATATTTGAAATCGTTGTAACACGACATAAATTTCCATAGAACTCTGCTAGATTTTATGTCAAGCAAATAATAATAATAAAAAAAAAGGAGCAAATGCTTTAAATCCCGAACTCCGATTATAACGTAAATATTGGACGTGGTTAGTTGCACGGAAATACAATGAGAAAAAACAAAACCGGTAGTGCGCCTATAATGTAATATACTATAAGACCTATCGCCGTATGCAAATCGGAGAAATTTCGCGAGAGAAACGTTTCGGTTTTGGTAATTTTATTTCACTCGTCTATTTAACATACGCGTATTACACACATAACGTGTACAAGGCGGTAATGTATTTTGTACACACCGAGGACGGGCGATTTAAATAGTTTTATTTGGTTTAATATTAATAATATGCAGTTAAAAATGTCATGGTATATTATATAGTGTTACGGTGCTGAAATAAATTCGAATGGTATTTGTAATAAATTTAATCATTTATTGTACGTGTTATTCGGTTTCGATGTGGCATCGCGTTAGAGCCATTTGATCATAATTGATGTTTTTTTGACACCTATCTATTGGTATCATTTCGCGAGATGGACAATTTCGTCGGTGTTTAGACATTTTTTTGACATCCGCTCATCGTCATCGCTTTCATAAAAACAATATACGTATACATACATTTTCACGTTATAGTTACTCTATAATATAAGAAGTAAAGCTACACAACTGGTATTTATTATTTACCATAGGCGTAAACGTACTGTAAAACATCATGACGTAGACAGCGATATATGTGTACACGTAATATACGTCGGACGAGTAGCGGTTATCCGATAAAATTCGTTTAAATAAGGAGACCGGTCGTTGCAAAATTATCCTCTTACATATAGAGTTATTAACAAAACACAAATACGTTATTTATAAAAAGAAAAAAGTCATTGCCTGAAACTGGTTTGTTTTTGCAGCACGTCGTCGTTGTCGTCATCGGATAAACTGCTGCTGCTGTATCGTATAAGTATAGAGCAGTGACGTGGTTATTAGGGATTATGGTTTCAATAATTTCGAGTATAATAATAATTTTTGTACGATTTGTCAGTATTTTTTTGTACTCATTATTATCACAAATGGAATTAAATGATTTCTACTAATTGCCAATAAAAGACGGCAAAATAATCATTTTTAACGCGAGACGACCGCAATAGCCTTTCAGTTTGAATACGTTTAAAAACATATTTCATATACGATATATATATATATATATATAGAGAGAGAGGTACTCATTCCACTAGATATTTAATACTTTACGCCTATCGTTAATTTAAGATACGTCTTTATTTAATTATCTGTACTAAATTTCTAATTTCCAAATATTTCAATGTCAAATGTCATTATTTTCGTGTACAAAAATACAAATAACGTATTACAAGTGTGTTGTAATTTGTGTATATTAAAAATTATTATCGCGTATAGTTTTTAAGAATTTTCGTATGCACATTTTTCTACATATAAATCTGGGCCTTACTTTAATAACTAAAACTTTTGAAATTTTATTATAATTATCGAGACATTCTGATAATTGATTTTCCAAAAAAGAGAAATTAATTTTGATTATTTTTCTTCTGGTATTTTTTCACTATATTTGTCGAGTCATCTTATGACTAAATAAACGTAGGACAACGGAGTGCGAGTAAGTGTAGTTAAGTATAAAAATATATAATATTCATTTGAAAAAAAATTGATTTCCAACCTGCAAGTCGATCGAGTGAAATTAATTTTTTCTCAGACTTTTTTAACTCGGTAACAGTATAACTTTAAATATTTAGCTTGGTATTTTTTACCTATGTTAAATTTTGTGATAATAAATGATTACTCGACTCCGATACAATTTTAATAATATTTATCGCGTGTTTCTAAAAATATATTTTTTTTTTTCGTGACGAAGATAACAGACAATATAAAACTGCGTATAACGGCGCAATAATAAAAATATAAAACATTTTTTATCGTACATTAAGTCCGAGACAATCGTTTAAACACGTACGAGATTGTGTTATGGTTTTTTTAAAATTTTTTTGAAAAGATATATAAATCGTTAAACTACGATACATGCATAACGGTTATGCTTATGATAAAACATTATTAAATTAATATCGTTCTTCAGATTAAACAGTAGACGCACACATGTCATCGAATTTTTGTACGTTAATTAAAAATTATATATTTTTGTTCTCTGAGAAAGTGTGTAAACATCGTAACTTTTTTCAATCTTTTTCGTCCATTAAACAACTTAGAAGTTAGAAATATATGACTTATATTGTTATTAATATTATAATAAACTGTTCGAAAATACAAATAATTTCAAATATGAACTCGACGTGAATCAAAATAGTACAAACTTTGTCATTACATTGCATATAATTAAAAATTTGAATTTACGCAATGAAAATATAATGTGCTTAAAATTATTTGAAAAAAATAAAACTAAATCTTGCTCCAAAAATGTGTTGTATTATGTGGAAAAATTTAATAGATTATTTATTATTTAATTTCGTTTTTCATCGTGTACCTAATAGGCATGCCTTGTTTTTGATTGTTTAATCTAACCTTGATTTGCAAATGGTTTTTGATAAATCTAAATATTAATCTGTAAAAATCGTCTGGCTATTATAGGCTGTATTGTTATTATATACACTGTTTTTTTTTCTTTCGAAAATTGTAGAGAGTAAAAATCTAAATATGATTTAAAACGCTAAGAAAAACAACAAAATTTCGAAATTTTCAACAAATCGTGTTTAATATGAAGTCTAAACACAATTATTGTTGGTATTGCAATTTTCTAAAAAATTGTCAACAGTTTTAAACAAAGTAAAAAAATTCTTTCGTCGTATCATTCGACTAGAGATAAACGCCGCGCCGCCGTACGCATTTCAGAATTTCAAAAATATACCGACATGCGGATAATTTATATATTAACAGTTAGATATTTCTTATAATAATATATTAGTCAAATAAATTAAACGATAAAAAGTATTCAAAAATTGTATATACAGAGACCGTGAACCAACAACTCCAAGGTACCCACACGATTATTAAAAGGTAAGTCCATTTATTTTTATTATACATTTCGGAATAAATGTAATGAAATACATCTTTAATATTGTATTAAATCTTTAATAATTTAATTGTGGCATCGACTTAGTATGCAATACGTTGTGAAGTAAAATATAATTTCATATAATTTGCTATTTTTTGTTTACACATTATCTCAAAGTTGAAGATTACTGAAGGAAATATTAAGGTGGTTTAAGAAATGCTAATTAATGTGCATGCTAGTATATAAAAACTATTTGGTAGAAAGGGTACACATTGGTATCTTTACTCTTGCAGAGGAGCTACAAAAAGAGCAAAGTAATGTGGAATAGAGGATGTCGAAGCTATTATTAGAGGAACTCCAAAGGCCACGTCAAGCTAATCGAAACAATACAATACAGTATGTAAACCAAGCTCAACGCATCGTTTAAAAAATCTCTTTGTATGTATTAGAGGTTCCTGTTGCAGGTTTCCGTATTATATTTATTTATTATTACCATCTAAATTATTTATCGAATATATTATTTTAGGAAATATTTTACTACTATTTCAGAAAAAATATCAGACAGGTATATCAGAGAGTCGATTCAACTGTAAGAGTAATGCTTGTCCATTGCCAAGTGACAGCAATTTTCTCCTGGCTGTAATTGCACCCACTTTTATTTTCTCGGCATACATTTTGTGCACGTGTTAAAATTGTAAACATTTAAAAATAGTTAAAAATTGTTGACTCTCGGCTCGCTGCACGGATATTTTACAAACTATGCTCAAAACGATATCTGCGCAAATTACTTTATAAATAAAAAAAAAAAACAAAACCCATCTCGATGTTTTTGCATGCGATGAAGCTCACGAACAGCGAGTTACGATTTTATTATTTAAATAAAAAATGTTTTTTCTTCGTCCGCGTAAGTCGAAAAAACGTGCGTTATTACACGTGTAAGTACGCGTATACACATATATTATACGCTGGTGTTTCTCTAACAGAGGCGGGATATGGAGAGCTGTTGAGGGCAGTGGCGAAATTTACGGGAGTGTTGGGTGTGCAATTCACAAGGGCCCCCGCTTTTGTGGGGCCCGAGATATTTTGTATTCAAGTCAGTGGCGTCATTTCAGTTTTCGAAAGGGGGAGGCAAAAGATTTAAGCGGCCCCATTTAACTATTTTCCCATATTTACATTTAGATCAATACAATTTCTATTTTACACAATTTTGATATTTTCTTTATCATATTCATGAATCGCCCGATATACATATAACATATATATATATATATATATTTTTTTTTTTGTGGGAGGAAATTCATTACTTTGTCGGCTATAATAAATGTATCATAAATAACTATATAGTACGTAAATATTACCTGTGATTCAAGTTCTTGTCATAATATTAAACGCGTTATGAATGACGTTTTGTGATCAGCTCTAAGCGGCTTGTTCAATATTTTTTCTCCCTTTCTCGCCATCTTGGCCACACCACCTTTAGCTTTTTTCATTCTTATTTTTTACACTTACCACTCACAAATTTATATATACATATATTTATAAAACGTACGTTTGAAGCGTTGAACAACGGTTAAACAAATTCGTTTGTACCGTACGCGATATAGATTCGTCAACTGACAACTGTCAAACGTACATCATATTCTTCGAATTTAGGGGTAACGTCAATAACTTAAGCACTGCCTTCAACAATAACCATGTTTATCGAAAAAACCCCAGAACCGCGGTAAGTTGTAACCACTATTTAATCACTTTAATCGCGGTTATAACCTGCATACATTTTTATTTTATTATTCATTTAATTGTAATCCACTGTTTGCCACGCGATTTGTTATTACTCATTACTATAGATTTGGTTAGAATTATTTACATTTACATCATAGGTATCGGCATGAATTATGCCGGCCCACTGTTAACAAGGGGGGCAAATGCCCACCCTGCCCCCCACCAAATGACGCCACTGATTCAAGTATAATATAAATAGATTTTTCTTAAATTTATTTTATTGTTTAATGATGATTAGAAAAATTAATTTTGTCAAGGGAAAACTAATATGCACATATATGTACTATGTTCAATATCTTAAATCATGGTATTAACATCAAAATAACGGTTTAGCAAGTAGGGGCCCCATTATAGAAATTTGTACATGGGCCCCTTATGGTCAAGTTGCGCCACTGGTTGAGGGGCGGCAAACTTGTTTTGGGCGGTAGGGAAGAGGTGAACAAGTTTTCGCATTAGAACTCTGTTTGGTCCGGTCTAAAAATAAACGTAAATATTAAAATATTCGCCAGTTGAACACAGAGGTTCGGATTCAGTTGATCGGACTATTTCAACAACGATGAGACGTTGAAAGCCATGCAGTTTCAAGGATAAGGCGATCGGTCGACAGAATTTCGGCTTCAGTCTGAACACCAGTCGCCTTTATACGCTGGGCTGTCGTCAAAAGGTGTTTATAATTTCCTTTAACCTCGTCTCGAGCGAGATACCGTAAAGGATCTATATAGTTACAAAAAAAAAAAATCGACTGGACATCGTGTTAAAAAAAAAAATAGAAATTTAGAATTTTGTTTCCTGGAAATACATGTTTCAATTATGTTATTTTATAATGTGTAACAATAAAATTAAATAATAATTCATAAATAGTGAATAATTTATTACTTTAATAATAATAATAATAATAATAATTTTGATTGCATCACGGTATTTAGAAAGAAATAATACATATAATTAAAAAATATATATATATATATTCAAATTTAATAAGATTTTTTTTTTTAAATTATACCTATAGCTCTAATTTAGCCAATTTTGAGTTTACAACACAAGTTGATACATCAAAATTACTTGAAAAAAATCGATTAATCTGAAAATGATATTTAAAATAGGGGTTGCCATTAAAAAAAAATGAAGTTTTGTCGCGCATGCGCAAAATACATGAGTTAAAAAATTTTGAATTCATAGGAATTTATGATCCATTAGTCTAGTTTAATGTGCCGCAAACAGAATTGAAAAATATTTACAGGGTAATGAGTGATAAAGTGTACCCTGTTTCTTGGGACACACGGTATATATTGTTTTGTTCTAAGTACATTAAAAAATAAAATTCATATTAATACTAACACTTTATATATTGTTGGGGTTAAACCCCTAAAACCACTTCGTACCTATGCCAATAACTGAGCAAAAAGTATTTAGCCCCCCAATGAAAAATCCTGGCTACGCCACTGGTCTCACCGGTACTATTCTTTACCGAACAATTAATTTCTTTTCTTTTTTATATAATTACAATAGTAATAATTTTTTTTTCAAAACAGAACACGGTTTCAATTTTCATGCAATCCAGCACGCTGCGCCCATTTTTCCCCGCATTCTCGACCACGGGATTTTCACACGGACGTTGAGAAATAATTTGCTTTTCAGGAGGACGACAGCTTTAAAAAGGTTGAGAACCACTGTTATATACGCTCACGATCGTGCAGTGTACAAAAACCGTCGTCGTAACGGATGTTATATTATTATATTCTTTTTTTATTTTGGCGGTGATTTATGTTCGGGTCCACTATGGTGCCGATATATATATATATATATATATATATATATATATATATATAATATACACGGTGCACTGTTCGAATAATATTTATAAAAGATGTTAACGGATAGATTTATTACGTGTTTTTATTCTATTTCTTTTTTTTTCTCTTCTTTTTCCCCATCTCGAACCGTTTTGGATAATCTCTCTTCGAACGCAATAATATCACTACAAACGCGCGCGCGCGCACACGACAGTGTTTTTTTTTTTTTTTGTCAAGGCTGTGCTGTGTACGACACGGGTTTTCAAAGGTTTCTATTGTAATATTTCACCGGCCACCGTATATGTTTCGTAGTCATCGTTTCACATACGTATTTATTATTTATATTTTATAAATTTATACGGTGCACGAACGGACTATATATTCGGACGGAGTGTAAATAATTTTTGTCAGACCTCCCTCCCCCAAAAAAAATGTTTTAGACTTAATATTCGATGAAAAAAAAAAGAAAAAAAAAGTAACTTCGTATTATAATCCGCTACACTCTCGCGAACGTCTTGAGCAGTGGCGTGACTTCAAAATTTGGGCCCGGGAACAAAATTTTCAATGAAACAAAAAAACAATTTTTTTTTTCGGAGTTGTCATGTGATTTTTAAGTGCAAATTGCGCTTATAATAGAATTTTCTGATGTAGATTCAATTGATTTTGTGAAATCACTGTCTAATTTTGGAAATTTGCAGCCATCTCTTAATTTTTGTTTTATTATAATTTTAATTTTATTTATGATAATTTCATTATCGTTTTTATTTTTGTTTCAATATAATTTTTTGCGCTTTTGTGCTTAATTCATAGGTTTTACTCATTTTAACTTACAGCATATATAATTAATAACTTCAGACAAAAGTTTCATAAAATTTAAGTAGGTTTTTGAATTTTTTTTTTAAAAATTGAATAGTATACATTTTTTAAAATTTTTTATAATAGTACATTGACACGCGTTGTTTTACTTCGGGCTCCCTAAGCGCACGGGCCCGGGTGCGCCCGTTGTTTTAGATTTTCGGACCGATTTGTATTACGTACATATATGAAAAATTACTGAGAAAATAGAAAAACGTTTCAAATAAAGTATCGAATAGATAACAATTCACCATCGGAACGCATGACGAGATCGTAAAATGAACATTCTTTCTATAGTCGAAAATGTATACACAACAACAATATAGTATTAGGTTAGGAGCAATAGTATTAGGTTATAAAGAAAGATGCTCATAAAAGGAATAAATGGGGAAATGTTGATTATCTAAATATCTGAAAAATTTTCTGGAACTAGATATTTACAGAGTCTCTGGACTGCACGTGCGTTTTTTACAGTCACCGATTCGACTATAGCAGTATAATGTACGCTCGAATACTGAAAAGTGAATAGTAAAACATTATGAGTGTTTTACATCCATAAAAACGAGAAGTATAGGTAATCGTTTTTAAGCGTTTATTACAAATTATAATATTAATTTTTTTTTATTTCGATTTAATTTAATTTTCAGTGTAAAAAAAATGAATTTATTTGATAGATTTTTTTAAAAATTTTATTTGCATTAAACAAACGATTTAAGGAAAAATGTTCGATATTACGAATGACGTTTGATTTCGAGTGGTTATAGTTGGTTACGTATGTTTTTGTTATTAAACATTGGAAAAAGAAACGTAGTTATTGCTTACATTATTGTGAAAATATGGCTTTTTATTTTTTAAAAGCCTCTTAAGTCCATTTCGCTGTTGAACAGGGCCTGGTTATCTGCATATATAATATATAAAACGCGTATAAAAAATTAGCGTTTTCAAAACCAATTTACACGTCCGCAAATGTTTCCAGGGGAGGAGGGATGCGGATTTATGTATGTGTGTGTGTGTGTGTGTGTGTGTGGAGACTATCGGCGAAAACTGGTTTACAAAATATATATTTTTATAAAAAAGTACTTAAAGTGACCAGATGATAATATTAAAATTTATCGTTAAATCCATTTACAAAACGCAAATATATGTAATCAATAATTTATAACCGAGACGGTGAGTTCAATTAGTGATTGGGGGGAGGGGGGTGAAATCGACTCGAATAAGTTTAAAAACGTCAAACAGTTGATGTACACTTTGATTTCTATTAATAACAAAAAAGTTTAAATTATAAAAAAATTAAAATTGCAGAAGGATAATAAGTGCTTGAAAAATAACGATATTTTTGTTTTTATCGAAAAACTTTCGAAATATATAAGAAATTATGAAGAGGAAAAAATGCTAAAACTCTTTGGAATGCGCAGAGATCACGAAACAAATTTGATGAAAAATAATTTGTGTTCCGTGTAATAAAAAAAAAAAAAAAAAACGTATATAATATTTAGTATTTATGTTGTTTTATTATCAACTTTTAATATTTGCATAATTATTGTATAAATGAAATAAATGTTCCGTATACGTTTTGTTTTCCTACGATTTGTCTAAAAATGCTTGTACAAATCCTAGAAATATTGGAACAACAATTACCAGATGGCTTTTGGAAAAGCCTTTTAAATAAACGGATTACTTTATATAAATAATAATGGAGAAGAAGTAAAGGCAAATTGATGTTGTACTGTATTTTAGTAATAATTAAATTTTTTTTATTTTCAAATATTATTTAATATAAAAGCTCCCTTCGGACTGAAAGAATTTCTATTCACCTCTCTCTCACTATATATATATATATATATATATATATATATATATATATATATATATATAGTGGCGTCATTTGGTGGGGGGCAGAGTGGGCATTTGCCCCTCCCCTTCTTAACAGTGGGCTGATATTATTCATGCTGATAGTTATGATGTAAATATAAATTATTCTAACGAAATCTATAGTAATGAGTAATAACTAATAACAAATCGCGTGGCAAACTACAGTGGATTAAAATTGAATTAATAATAAAATAAAAAAGTAGGCAGGTTATAACAACGATTAAAGGTGATTAATTTGTGGTTACGACTTACCGCGGTTCTGGGTTTTTTCGATAAACATGGTTATCGTTAAAAACAGTGCGTAAATTATTATTGACGTTACCCATAATTCGAAGAATATGTTGTATACGTTTGACGGTTGACAAACATACTATATAGCGTACGGCACAAAAGAATTTGTTTAGCCGTTGTTTAACGCTTTATTTTAAACGTATATTTTATCAGTATATATATATATAAATTTATGAGTGACAAGTGTAAAAAATTAAAATGAAAAAAGCTAAAAGTATAGTGTGGCCAATACGGCGAGATAGAGAGGAAAAATATGTTAAACTGCTCAGAGCTGGTCACAAAACGTCATTTCTAGCGTGTTTAATATTATATGACAAGAGAAACTTCAAAACTTGAATCACAGGTAATATTTATGTACTATTTATAGTTATTTATGATACATTAATTATATAGCTGACAAAGTAATGAATTTCCTCCCACAAAAGAAAAAATATATCGGCCGATTCGTGCCTATGATAACAAAAAAATATCAAAATTATGTAAAATAGAAATTGTATTGAGCTAAATGCGTAAATAGGAAATAGTTAAATGGGCCGGTTAAATTTTTTGCCTCCCCCTTTCGAAAACTGAAATGACGCCACTGTATATATACACAAACGGATATAATAAGTTTAATGAAATTTTGTCGCCCGGAAGCCGTGGCCTTTTTTTCAAAAGTTGAAATATCATTAACAGCCTGCATTTGTGAGTATTTTATGATAACATTTCTGAAAATCAATATATTTTCGAGAAACCTACATGCCTATTGTTCCTTTCCTATTTCATATGACTCACCTGGTTTTTTTCCTGACAATATAGTCTAGAAAAAAAACTCGTGTGTTATATTTTGTATGTATTGTAATTATAGTATGTATTTCAAACATCGTTTAATTCTGTTCACTACATATCAAAGTTCAACATTTAAATTGATCCAAACTTTATATTTTATAAAAAAAAAAATGTATTACGTTTTGAAATTAAAAACATGTTTTTCTCAGATTGAAAAATAAAGTGACTCGTCTGGTTTTTTCTCTGTACCCATCATTTCAATAAATGTATAGGCTTATTTGAGTTTTACAAAAATAAAAAAAACGATATAGGGGGTTGATACCCAACTTGAACACCGGACTGCACGTATATATATATATATATAATAAAAATAAATAGTGTGTAAAGATCCTCCTCCAAATGGCGTAAATACGATTTTTTTCTTGGCGGGGGGGCTGGTGGACGGTGGTGGTGGTCATTGTGGATGCCAGTTCAAAGGAACTTTCGAAATAAAAATATTTTATAAGTTATTTATTAAGTAAAATTCAAATGAAAGAAACCCTTAATTACAAAACAAAATCGCCAATTCCCGTTACGAGCGTACATCGAAAACGTTTTCCGCAATATTATTGACCGTTACCATTGTATACGGGTTTTATGGAGAGCAGATTTTTTTCAAGAGATTGACTCGGTTTTTAATGGAAACCATCGAATTGTCTCGTGCAGAATTTTGTCGCGTTTTCCGTAATCAAAGTAAGAAGAAAAAAAAAAATCAATATTTCTTATCAATTATTGCGTTTACGTTCACATATAGGTACAGCGTTGCAGCAGCGCTCGAGATTCTAAACTTTATACAATATTATTTTAGTAACACCATGTCACATAAAAATATGCACCGAAATTCGCCATTATATATACTTTCAAAATCGACGAAATACAATTTCAACATATTAGCAATGGCGAGAACAATTTTTTTTTATGTGTGGGGGAGGGGGGTGGTTGTGGGTAGAGGGGTAGAAACCCCTTGCGCTCTCCCCGTATGCGCGCCACTGAGATTCCCGTGGTGATCACGAAAATCAACGGGGTTCGTAAATATATTATTTCGGGAAGATGGCACCGAGCGGACGACTGGTGGTACACCGCACTGCGGGTACAAGACATACAAAATACGATGAAATATTACTGCGCGGCGCGTTCGGTTCGCCTATAAAAACGCCTAAAACGACGAACAACAGACTGCAGTCCGGCAGGCAAATCATTAAAAGTTTTTTTTTGTTATAGGGTTCTGGCTATGAATATTGCGTTATGAAATTATTAAATTTTAAATTTTTTACTGAATTACGCTATTAAAGATTGTTTAATGTCTTAAGTTGAACTCTTCAGAGAAACCACGGTTGTGCACTTATGCAACTGGTTATTGAATAACTAAATTCCAAGAAAAATATCTAATAAATCTTGAATAATGTGCAAATGTATACATATTATATATTTATTATTAGATATCAATATGTATCAATTGTATAAAGACATACAAATTTTAACCTTGTATTATAAAAGCAAATACTCATTAATTACCGTATACTAAAACATTGGAGGAGCTAGGAAAGTTATCAATTTGAGGGCCTAAAATTAGTTTTGGGCCACACAGTAGTTGCAGCACCGGTCTTGACGTGCCTACACATTTGAATTCGTCCGAGGACATTTTTGTATACCTAATACCTATATATATATATATATATATATATATATATATATGCGTTCGGTTCGCCTATAAAAACGCCTAAAACGACGAACAACAGACTGCAGTCCGGCAGGCAATACGGGCCAGGTGTGTCGGAACGCGGCGGCGTATTGTGTGTGAAGTCAACCCTAGACTGGCCGGCACCGATATTTCGTTTTTTTTTCTTTGCCTCTTCTTCTTCTTCTTCTTCTTCTTCTTCTTTTATACACCCGATAACACGGCGGTATATACGGGGTTTTTTCCCTTTCCTTTCCGCTTCCCTTCCCACCCGTTTTGTACCCGGAGGCTTATAACGTGTGCGTGTGTGTGTATGTGTGTAAATGAAAAGGTGTTCGAGACGCGCTCAGCCACAATACGCGCACTCGACCTCATAAAAACCATCGGGTCCACGCGCGCGCGCACAAGACGATATGCCAGACAATGTGCCGCCGCCTGCGATCCCCGAGGGTATTATAATAATAATAATAATAATAATAATCTTTTCTTATTATTTTTTTTTTCCAACCTCTCTCTCTCTCTCTCTCTCTCTCTCTCTCTCTCTCTCTCTCTCTCTCCGTCATTGCATTCTACGCGTCTATCTGTCTCGAAAAATCGTACACAACCGCAACGTCGCACACACTACGCGGCTATAGTCGCATACATACATGAGTGCTGTACACAAAAAGAGACACGAAACCCGGACCGTAGCGAAAATAATATAATTAACCCACTTAGTACAACCGCAGTGTCGTCCGCGGGTGGTGTGGGGGACCCAATACGATTTTCAAAATCTGTACTTCGTATTTTATCTGAAATCGTATTTGTATATACGAGTACGTAGGGAAAAATTCTAGGCATAATTTTCTTTTTATATATATATATTTTTTTTTTGTATAATATATTTCAATAAAATAATAATAATAATAATATGTAACTTTAGACTGTATTTACGAGAAAAGTAAGCTTCGCTCAGAATCGTTTTATCGAATGCAATGACTTATCATTGCTTTCAAATTTAAAATAAAAACAAAACTCTAAAATCTTTAACCAAGTAATTCGCTTAAGCGATATCCACAACACCCCGCGGCTCGATACCTTTTTTTATTTTATTTTTTTTTTTTAATATATATATATATATATATATATATATATATAAAAAATTGTCAGAAAATGTGTCCTCCGGACTTTTAGCCCGATTATTATATTATTTCTGAAACAGACTTTTCGACCGATTACCGTGGATCCTGTGCCGTGCGTACAAGTGTCCCGGGTCACGCATAAGTCGTGTGTATCAGTATATAGTGTCCTGGCTACGCTTCGGATCCAACAGGAATCGACAATAATATGTAATAAAAATTAGATAGGTATACCTACCTTATTGTTCGCGGGAGCCGGAGACGAGAAGACGGCCATCGCGGATAATAACAGCAACGTCCACGGCAATAGATCGGCGACTGAATGAAAGTTCATGACGGCGATCCACGTGTCGTCATTCTCGTCCGTTTGTTTGTTGGGCTTTCGAACGGCGGCACTACTGCGGCTGTACCGCCGTGTCTAGCGGCACGCGCTGCGCTGCACTGCAGGTTGCTGCTTCCCGCGAACGCATGTCTGCTGCGGCAGAAAACGAATCAAATAAAGAACCGCAACATAATGTATCATATATCCCGCGAGGCCGTAATTTATATATATATATATATATATATATTGCGCGCTCGTACGGAAAACAAAAAAAAAAATCCACACGTCTTGTTTTCGGGATGATTTATGGCAGAAAAGTGTTATTATATATAATATAACGTGTACTGTATACATAGGCGAAAATGGGGGGAGAAAGGCTCGGGGGCTAAGACCTCCCCCCCCCAAATATTTTAATAGCTCCCCTAAAAATTGTTTGTATTTAATGTAATAAATAATAATGTTATACAACGTAACACAAAAAAGTAGTTTCGTATAATAATCATAATTAGTAAAAATATAAACGAGTGCAATGAGGCGGATAAAAATATAGCTGAGAACTTCAATGATTAAAAACCTATCAAAAATATTGAAAAACAATTATCGAAAAATATTGACAACGCAGAAATTATTGATAGATTTGCTGAAAAAGAATAGAACCGTAATAATAAGATAATAAATATACAGTTTTAATTAATTATTAAGGCTTACTTTGATGTTCAAAATATTACCTCCCCCCTACCCCAGAAATTGTAATGGATTTCCGCCTATGACTGTATAAGAACTAAAATGGACCCGTTCAAATCCCGGTGCCGGCTATTTATTAAAGAGCATAATATAGACAATTTAAGTCACGTATTGTATCGGCGGCCTTTGGACAGCGTGTGTAAATGAATATTGGTGCGAGTGAGCTATATATTACCACCCGTCTCACAGCGTACTACGCGTTACCACGTCCTCGCCAAAATGACTTCACGGGAAAAAGGGATAGCACACTGTATAATTAAGGTGTTTTATTAATTTTTTTTTCTTTGGAAGAGGAGAAAATTGTATAGGTCGGATTTTAACTTATTTTGTGATATTAAAAATATATTTTCAGCTGTACTATATACTGTAAAAATAATATATACTTAACACAAAATTAATAGTTTTTTTTTTACAATAATTACAAAGTGGCGGATGACATATTTTAAAAATCCGAGTTAAATTAAACCTGTAGTTATATGTTCCCTTTAATTTAAAAAAGTTAACGAGCCGCGGAGTGTTGTGGATATCGCTTAATTAGTGAATTACTTGGATAAAGATTTTAGAGTTTTGTTTTTATTTTAAATTTGAAAGCAATGATAAGTCATTGCATTCGATAAAACGATTCTGAGCGGAGCTTACTTTTCTCGTAAATATAGTCTAACGTTACATATTTGGTGAACATCTTAGGTTTCTAGCTATGACTATTAGTTTCAAAATTACGAAGAAATAAACAACAATCGGTTAAGACGAAATTGCGTCTTTAGCGTTTTTGAGTTATATTTTTAGGTGCTTTTGAGAAAATCGAAAAATGACCTCTCTAAAGTACCGACTAGATGCGAATTGCTGCCGTAAACAAACTGTGACCGAAGAGATCGGAGCACTCCTTCCGGTCGAAAATCTGTACACAGGATAGAAGAAAAAAAAATAAACATCATTGTAAAAACAATAGATTCATCGCTCCGCTCAGAATCTAAAAAAAGAAAATTCGAATCGGTTAATTTTACAAGCCGTGAGAGTTTTCCCCGTAAAGCCTAATTTTTAAGTTTAAAATAGAACCGGCACCATATTATACGAGTAGTATATATAGATAAAACCCAGTTCCGCAATAATTACTTGGGGCGAACGGGGTGACGCCCTGCCGAAGGGCCCAAATATTAGGCGCATTTGCTGAACTCACAATTTTGTAAAATTCACTCTCCGCGTCTACATTAACCGTTTAAAAAAAATTGCAAATTTCGAATACAACACAAAAATACTATCGTTGTGGCACTGATAAAAACGTACAATTGGCAAAAACACATCTACTTAAAAAAAAACAAGGAGATTAGGTAGCAGCGAGTGTTTTGGATGTATACTTGGATAGAGTTTTGTTATTAAACTCAGTGCTTGGAAGGAACGCGTTCAAAGGAACTCGTTCCTTTGAACGCGTTCCTTTTTGAGGAACGTATCGGGAACGTAGTTCCTTTTTGTGTGAAGGAACGCCAGTGGAATTCCGTTCCATTTTAAGAGGAACGTGAACGTTTTTCTTCGTTCCTTTTTAAATATCATTGTAAAACCAATATATTCTTTCTACATTCTGAAACTAAAACACTTAAGTACCGAAAATGAGACTTAATAAAAAAATTACACAAAATAAGGCGTATACTTAAAAGTATGTTCGATTTTTTTTTTTTTTATATATTATCCCTGCATATTTTTTAAAATTAAAAAAATTTTGAGGAACGAGGAAAGGAACTAGTTCCTTTTTTCAAGCCTGGAACGAAAAAGGAACTAGTTCCTTTTTTAGTAAAAGGAACGTGAACGTGAACTAATTCCTTTTTAAAAGGAACTTTCCATGCACTGATTAAACTATAAACTCGAATACGCAATGATAAATCCATTGCATTCTGTACAAAAAGTAACGCGTAGGACCTGCGATGCGATGTATAAAATATTCAGCCCTTAAAACTAAAAATTATTCAGCATTTTATCATTGATCCTTCAGAATAGCTCAACTCAACATATAGTCATTTATATATAAATAGCTCAAAAATTGAAAGAAAATTTTCGAAACATTTTTTACGCGTATATATAGTGCAAAATTGCACATTCGGTGTAAATTTCAAGACTTTCGTGATTATTGTTTTGTACCTAGTTTAGAAACTATTGGGAAAACGTTTTTTCTTTAAATTTTCGAGTCGTTTTGAATTGCGCATTATAGAGCTGAAGACTATTACTGAGAAAATCGAAAAACGTTTCAAATCAAATACCGAGTAGATGCTAACGGAACGTAACGCACATGACGAGATCATCCGAGCATTCTTTTTATAGTCGACAATTCGTACACAGAAAAAAAAATATAAAAAAGTAAACATCATTGTGAAAGCAGAATCTAAAACATAAGAAATTTTATTAAAAATATATATGAACGTAACAAATTAATGAATTTCGCGCGCAGATACTTACGTACGAGTATAATATAGGAAAATTATGTATCTTTAATACCAAAATTGTTCATTCTTTTTCTTTTCTTTTTTTTTTTTTAAACACTAAACTGTGTAACCCACAAAACAAAATATACCGATAAGAAAATATTTGTGTTATCAAAAAATAGTGCGATATTATGTAAAAATCGGAGATTTTGTGATATATATACATATACAAAAAAAAAAATGTGCACATTAATTAGAAAATGCTCGAATTATTCAAACATTAATTATACGTATAAATCATATATTTTAAGCACACGGGTTCACGAGAACTTGTGTCTTAGTCTGCTAGAAATCAGAGGTAAATACAGGAAGAATATATTATGTAATACGATTATGCGAATCCTGTAACTTCTCTGCCCTAGGTTATTATTATATGATTGGAAAATCGTATTAAATTATTTAAAAATTTTAATGTATTTTTTTTATTAAATAATATTATGTTTTATTAAAATTTTGTAATGAAATTTCAACTCATCTGCAATAAAATACGAATAAAGTTAAATCGTGTGCGTACTCAGAAACAAATTGTATCTTTCATACTTGAACTATATTTTTGGTGAGTTAGATTTTGGACATTTGTATTAAATTGTATATACTGCCGTTTTACCGCAAGTAAAAAAATGAATAACTCGTTAATTTTTTTTTTCTAATTCCTACTTAGCCTAGCTAGAAATTAATTGAAAAGAATACTGTAATTTTAAGCTGGAATAAAAATTACGAGATTATTTTTGTCTTTTTATTAATGTAAATTTTAAAAAACCTGTTTGTTCGAAGTTTTAAACTTAATTTAATAATTGTTTAACAGCTTCGGCAAAGAATATTATTATTTGGTATAATGTGAATTTGAAAACTTAATACTTTTTTTTTTTGATAAATCGTGTCGAAAAAAATGTGTTTTTTAATGATAATAGGATATTGTAAAACAAAAACTGCCTTATTTTTATGTAGGTACATTGGCTTCTATAGGAATTATATAACGATTATCGCGACTACATCGTCTATCAATCAATATACGAATATATATATATATATATCTTTATAGTATTTCAACCGGTTTCTAATTTATACCGAGACATACCTAAATCGGACAAATGAATATTTTTCTTGTATTAGTTTTCGCACATAAAATACGTATTCCATAACTATTTAATTCGAATAAAAGTAATAACAACCGATAGTGCGTTACAATACGCTATGTACGTACGTATAATGCGACCTATATATATCATAATACAGTGACCTTAATTTTTTTTTTTTTAGATTCTGAGCGGAGCGAGGGATTTAGTGGTTTTACAATGATGTTTATTTTTTTTTTTTACCCTGTGTACAGATTTTCGACCAGAAGGGGGTGCTCTGACCTCTTCAGCCACAGTTTGTTTCCGGCAGCAATTCGCATCTAGTTGGTACTTTAGAGAGATCATTTTTCGATTTTCTCAATAATTTTTTAACGCGACATGATGAACTACCAAAAAATTACGAAAAACCGCTAAAAATGGAATTTCGTCAATATCACGTATAGTTTTTACGCTATAATTTCGAAAATAATCATTCTATTGTCTTGAAATTTTCAACAAAATTGTATCTTTGTACTATACAACTTGAAGGCTACCTTAAGTCAATTTTAGTCTATTTATAGCTATTTTTAGATTTTGAGGTTTTTCATTCATAAAACAGTTATTTTGAGTTTTAACTTGAAATTTGGAAACAACGTCAGACATATGTTATTTTAATTTTGTACAAAAAATAGACAAAGTGTATTACACCGAAGCTTCGCTCAGAATCGTTTTATCGAATGTAATGATTTTTCATTGCTTTCAAATTTATAATAAAAACAAAATTCTAAAATCTTTATCCAAGTAATTCACTTAAGCGATATCCACAACACCTCGCGGCTCGCTACCTTTTTAATTATTTAAATATTATATTATTACGTCCTGCAACAATACGACAGTTACACGATCGGAAAAATCGAGTCGAATTCGGTGATAATATAAATATTTAATATTTTAATAGTACAATAAATATGTACGATCTATATATATATATATATATATATATATATATATATATATATATATATAAACCTTGAGGACTTGACCAGTATCGCAACTACACATTACGAGGCTGGTGTACGAGCTTCGTTTCAAGGCTTAACTTTATTGTTGAATAAATTAATGTCACTGAAAGTGGGAAATGGTTATATTTATTTTTAAATCATTAAAAGTTTTTTTTTTTGTTATAGGGTTCTGGCTATGAATATTGCGTTATGAAATTATTAAATTTTAAATTTTTTACTGAATTACGCTATTAAAGATTGTTTAATGTCTTAAGTTGAACTCTTCAGAGAAACCACGGTTGTGCACTTATGCAACTGGTTATTGAATAACTAAATTCCAAGAAAAATATCTAATAAATCTTGAATAATGTGCAAATGTATACATATTATATATTTATTATTAGATATCAATATGTATCAATTGTATAAAGACATACAAATTTTAACCTTGTATTATAAAAGCAAATACTCATTAATTACCGTATACTAAAACATTGGAGGAGCTAGGAAAGTTATCAATTTGAGGGCCTAAAATTAGTTTTGGGCCACACACGGTAGTTGCAGCACCGGTCTTGACGTGCCTACACATTTGAATTCGTCCGGAGGACATTTTATTGTATACCTAATACCTATATATATATATATATATATATATATATATATATATATATGTACGGTTTTATTGAACGATTTATTGATATTATTGATATAATAAATTGTCATCGGTAGTTTTGGAAATAATAACGATAATATTATTACGGCGTTAAGATATACTTTCACCGCGTATCCGTATGTGTAAATACTGTGGAAATCGATTCAAACGTGTATACATTATGCAGATATACACACACGCGTGTGAGACGACCGACTCGAATGGTTTTAATCGTAATATAATATACTGTGTGTATATTTTAGCCGTTAAGTTGCAATAGGATAACATAATGTGTAATAATAATATATAGCCTGAAATTTGTCGTTTATTTTTCTTTTTTTCTTTCGAAACGCACACTGCACATTTCAAATTCAACAATAGAAATTCGCAACGAAAATTTAAATATGTTTTATTATTATTCGTTAACGTCGAACGTAATGAACGGATCGCTGTATTGTTTCTCGAAAATCACGATTTTCCTGCGCGAATTTCCGTTTCGACAAATCGTTTCGAAACGATTTAAAACGGCCACTGCCGTAGTGCAGTACCTACTCGAGTAAAAATATTAAAATAAGGCGTAGAGCAGTGTAGTTTAGGCCGTCATCTGCAATGTCTACGCGCGTTTCCCCGCAGCGCAAATATTTCTTTCGGGTTTTCAATTACGTACCTACAGGTATAATATTATATTATATCGGTGACGTGACGCGCGAGCAGAATATTTTTGCAAATATCGTAGATGTTTTCACGACTCCTGAAGTATTATAATATAATAATAATCGAGAAAATATTTCCGGGGAAGTGTTCAAAAACGAGCGAGAAAAAATTCGTATTGCAGAGGGCTTGTTATACAGAAAAAAAAGAAAAGAAATACTTTAGGAACGCGCGGATCTTATTAATACGTCGTATTAACGAGTGCCACTCACTCGAATTACAAAAAAAAAAAAAAAAATATCAAAAGAATATTATTCGTACGGGGTGCAGGTTTCAAAAATTATCCGAATAAAATTGAAAAATTCGCCGAGTGAAATTAAGTAGTTTATTCAAAAAAAAAATTGTTTTTTTTCCTACCGCTAAATCCGTTCAAAGACGGAGACGGTGGCGGGAGCGGGGAACCAAACTTGGTGTAATTTAATAGACGCGCAGCCGGCGGTCGTATACGAATCGCGCAAAAGCGTCAAACGAGAACGAAACGCGTTCAAGTATCGTATTAATTATATTGTAAAGTGGTATAGTATAATATATAGGTACGTACCTGCAGCAGGATTGTGCGCGCGCGCGCGGCAGAATAAAATCTCGCAGGTGAGACGCAGCGAGCGAGCCTTCGTTTTTCCGCAGCTATAAACGAAATATAAACCGCGGCTATAGACCCGGGAATGAAATTGTCGTGATTTGGCGCGAAACTATCGGTACGGGATGGAGGGGGACTAAAAAAACCGTACAATTATACGGTATAATATAATGATGAAACGCGCGTTAAAAAAAACATTTATAAGTCGCACTAGAAATCGTCACGAAACGGTCAATATATTATAACGAATAAATACGAGCCGTGGTGCGGCGCAACGTATAATATAATAATTGTATTATTTATATAAATAATATAATTTTAGTGAATTGGACGCGGGAATCGTAATAATGTTATAAAAATCACGACGGTTGATCGCGTGCGGCCACCGTCCCCGGACGTTTACGAAACGCGCGCGCGCGTATTGCTAGAAGATTCGAACTGCGCGCGTTTATACGAATACAATATATTATTATGTATACCGATATTCCTTACTTCGTACGTACACACGCGCGGGCGCGGGGCGCGCGCGCGCACACACCGCGCTAACACACACACACACACACACACACACACACTCGGTGTCGGAACGGGCCCCGGTGCAGGATGCGGCGGCGGCGGCGGCGGTCAGAAACACAATAATATAATAAGTACAATATGTGCGTGAATAAGGTATAACGCGTACGACGGCGACAGGACCCTACGAACTATATACTATTATAATAATATCGTGTATTGTACCTACAGGGTGATCGAAATTTCGACACAAAAAAAAAAAAAAAAACGTTTTTAGGTTTTGGACGCAGCGAGGAATCTGTTGGTTTTACAAAGCTGTGTTTTTTTTTCTTCTCATGTCTGTACCCAAAAAAATCTACTAGAAGGAGTGCTCCGATCTTCGTACGGTCACCGGTGCAGCGTATTGTTTCCGGCAGCAAATTATTTGCGTCTAGTTGGTACTTTTTGGTGAGGTCATTTTTTTTTTTTTGATTTTCTCACAAACCCCTAAAAATGATGTAACTCAAAAACTACCGAACAATTATAATTGTTTTTTTTTTCTGCCCGTACCCAAAATTTCTTCCAGACGGAGTGCTCCGATCTTTGCGGTCACAAATTCTTTCCGGTACTTATAGCAAATCGCGTCTTCTATAGTTGGTACTTTAGAAGGGTCATCTTTCGATTTTCTCAAAAGCGCCTAAAAATATATAACTGAAAAAACCATCGAAAAATAATAATTATATATATATATATATACTTGTATATACAATTTTTTTATGTCTCTACTCAAAAAAATTCTGCCAAGAGGAGTTCTCCGATCGACAGTTTCTAACAGGTAGCGAATTGCATCTGGACGGTATAGATACATTAAAGAGGTCATTTTTTCGATTTTCTCAAAAGCGCCTAAAAATATAACTCAAAAACTACCAAAAAAACAAATATATATATATGTTATTGTTTTTTTTTCATATCTGTACCCAAAAATTCTACAAAATTATTATTACCAAAAATTATTCATGGATTTACAAATAATGATAGTGTATCTTGTTATAATAAATTATTATGATGATGGCGGTGTTAATAATTGTACACTTTTAGATATACCTAAGTTTATTTCAAGAAATTAAATTACTATTATATTAATTATATGGTCTATACACACCCTATTATTATATAATATTAATAATAAATAATATAACAACAAAGCTCCGCTCAAAATCGTTTTATCGAATGCAATGATTTATCATTGCTTGCAAATTTATATAGTGATAAGATAATCTTATAAACTCTAAAATCTTAATCTAATTTATTCACTTGTGCGACATTCACAACAGCCCGCGGCTCGTCGTTAACTTTTTTTTTATATATATATATACTAAACAATAGATGACGCTTAAGCAGATTTACTCGGATAAAGATTTTTAGAATTTTTCTTACAATAATGTAATTTATACATATAGGTAGTAATTACTACCTATATGTATAAATTTGAAAGCAATGATTGTTCGATATTGGCGGAAATTCACCATTCTTATCGAATGAGATAGCGATAATGCACGACGCGGCGGTCGCGATAGAAATTTCGCGACCGTCTCGCACTCTCCGCTCCGTGCGCATCACGACGAGTCGCCGTCGTGCGACAATTACTGGTGTCTCGATTTCGAGCCTTTTTAAGCCGCGTGTCTTGCGGCGTCTTGCTCGCGAGCACCAAATATTTCGGTGCGTTTGAACACATCTTTGTGGCCGTGGGACCCTGTTGGTCCGTTCATTGTGGGCCGTGTAGTTTTTTATTCGCGGCGGCCACTATACGCGTCGGTCGGCGCCGTTCCTCGTGTGCGCCGAATACTTTTGGGTTGCGTTGCGACGCACCCGTGGGTCCGTGATAACTTTTACGCCTTTGATTGTGCGTCATCCGTGTTTGTGCGCGGGAATTATTATACGCGTCTGCGGACTGCCTCTCCAACCGATCTTCGTCGTGGCCGTGAGATTGTGCTTCGTCACCAACAACCATCGCCATCGATCCGCCGCCGGTGGAAGTCCAAAGTCCAATACGACAACGCCTGACACGTGACGTTATATATTATTGTTTATTATTTGTATTTTGTTGTTAATCGTAATATTTATTATTTTGTACACGCATGTCGTGGGCGTTTGATTATTAATTAATATTCGTAAAATATATTTCAAGGGTCAGCCATTTGCGACTCCTTTAGAAAATATTAGTTTGTTTCTCGGGACAATATTTTCATTTAGGTATCTACCCATTCACGCAAATCGTATAGATATTAATGCAAGTTATCGGGGTCACCTTACAGAGAACCCCTTTAGCGCACAATGATAATTAATAAATCGTGGCGTTCGATAAAACGATTCTGCAGAGCGGGGCTTTTTTTTCTGAAATATAGTTGAAGTGAGAAACATCGTTTTAAATTTTTAAAACCAAAAAATTACCTCTTATTTCATGAATTAAATACCACAAATTGCTATAAATAGCCCAAAAATTTAATGAAAAATTTTTCGTTAATAATATATTCATCTCGTTAATACAAGTTCAAAGTTGCGCGTATTTGGTGAAAATTTCCGGTTTCTACACGACCGTTATAGTTTCGAAATTACGATAATAAAATTTTTCACTTCGCATACACACGCGTACTCGTCACACGCACAGTTTTTATTATTATTATTATTATTTTTTTTTACAACAAAATGTTGTTTGTTCTCGATTTTGAAGAGTGCATTTTCGCACTCAGCTTTACGTACTTACGTTTCCTGTTCCTCGACGGCGGAGGGCGCTAGAGACGCTACGCTGGAGTTTGTTGCCTCCGTCTGTCTTACGGGCCGCGACATGGCAAAATTGTAGTTTGGTGATTCAAATACCACAAAGTCTACGATAAAAGTTATAACACATAAATGGCATAACGTTTTGAAGACGAGGACTTTTTCAATAAGTTGTTGAAATCATATTTTCAGAATATTGTTTTATTATTTTGAAAATTATTGTTCAATATTTTATATGTTTATTATTTAATATTTTAATATTGATCATTTACTAAATACGATGAAATCTCCCTTAACGGACCTCCGAATAACGGACGTTTTTTTTCAAGAACGGGGACATTTTCACTACTTGTCTATGGGAAAACTATCTCAATACGGGGCCACTCTAATTAACGGACATTTTTATTGTTAGATTTTGATCATTTTTAACGTAACTGACTAAGTATACTTTATTACAATGTACATTATTTTTACTCATTATTATACTACACTATCTTATTATCATTATCATTATTATTATTATTATTATTATTATTATTATTATTATTATTATTATTATTATTATTATTATTATTATTATTATTATTATTATTATTATTAATTTAATGAATATGCGTCAATGTCTTAAACAAGCTAAAGTAATTGATTTTTTTCCGATAAATCTTAATTTTTACATTAAAATTGTTTTTATAATAATAAAAATACCTGTATTATAAATAATTACACTTGAAAAATATAAATAAGAAACGCATAAAAAAATATTTCATTATTATACATTTAAATACAAGTAGTTCCAATATTGAAACCTACGTTTTTTTTTCAAATCACATAGTATTTGAATTGCGGAATTTATGTTTTTCTATGTCGCCCGGTAAGACAGACGGAGAACGCTAATAGTTGTGTGCGCGAAGATAAAGTCAGCGTATACATATATATATATATACGAGTTTACTGCAGCATATATTTTTCTTTGCAAGGCCTATTGAAACCAATTACGGAACTGATTTTTAAATACTTGTACAAACCCCGTTAAAAATCGAAACCATAATATAATATCCAGTAGGAATATTGGTATACGTATCGAAATCGATAAACCGAATTAAAGTCGAAAATGTACAATTTTTCGAAACTGTTGTTTTAAAATCGAAGAAAAAACTCAAACCGGTAAAATTACAATTTTAAATCGAAACCGTACATATATTTATATATGTGTATATATATATATATATATATATATATATATAAAATATCATGAAAATTCATGGTCAAGCTCCACATAATCAAACCGAAATAATAATAATATATGTAAAACCGGTAGTCAGAATCGCACTCAAAACTTAATTAATTGAAAACCGTTAATCGAAATATTTGAATTCGGTTTCAAACGTTGATATTTCCCAGCGATAAAAAGAGCCGAAATCTCAGTTGTGAAATGTAACGTATTTTTGTAAACAATAAATGTGCGTGTATAAATTTGTTGCATTACGGTAAAAATCAAAGTTGCTGGCCATTCACGAGTTAGTAAGTAAAAATGAACTTGGCTTTTTAATTTCACGGTCCTGCACGGATAACACTTGGTTCAATATCAATACCTATTTTCCCGCGAATTAACAACAACTTTTTAAATAATAATGGATGCAGGTTGATTGTCTTCACTACAGGAAAAAGTGTAAGGATTAAAATCGCGATATAAGTAACCGCGTAAAATTACGTAGGTTTAGATAGATTCCCCGGTGATCGATAATAATTTATCAACCAGATAGATCAGACATCTTGGTGAACTCGAGATTTAGCAATTGTAAATTAGAATATTTTTTGTTTGTTTGTCCTCGTCGTGCACGCTATATTCACGTAAAATTTATACATATCACTTATATATACATATATTAGTTTAACTTATATAAATGATTTAACGTGTTCGACCGACTTAAAAGGCATCACACTTTGGAGAAAGCCAAAATTACACCATCGAAATTTACAATCAGTGTGTCATTTCTGTCATATACGTGTATAATAGTCACGCGTGTCAAAAACACTTGGGCATTTTCAATTCGAATCATCGCAATACTGTAAAACGTAAAACGTTTGAATAAAATTTCAAAGGACAGTTGAAATAAGCAACGTCGAACGGCACACGTATGACATTCGTTCGAACCCAGTTTTATCTTATTAATATTATCGATTGTTGAATAACGTGTTTTATTTGAATTTATCATTATTCGAAACATATTTCAGTCTCGAGTTCACCGAGCACGACGCTCGTGTCTTTGCAATACGGCCTACAATTTAAATATTATGTCAATGCTTATACGCGTATTTGTATAAAATTCGTGGAATACTTGTGTACATATTAGTATATGTATGGTAATAGACGGTAAGTTAATTATTCTATAAAACGATTTGGATTAGTTTATAAGAGATATGTTTAATAGCCTAATGATTAATTTATTAACACATTTAAAAATGCGAAATTCTAAAGCTTGCCATTTAAAAAAAAGTGCTACGATACCTGTCAACGTAAGTACGATGTAGATTAATATACGACCAGCAAAACACCGCGCATATACTATACCTATATTATACTACTAGAGTAATAATTATTATCAGAGTCGTCACTAGGCTCAGGCAAAGAATGGAACAGTACCCCATCCAAATTTTATATTACCCTTCCTCCCTTCCTGTGTCCCCCTTACAAATCGGAAATACAAATTTCGAATTTTTATTCATCTTTATTCAATTAATTTAACTTAGAATATCTATAAACATATTTATTGATTCAAAATTAAGATTGGTATGTCATATTAAAATTTTTTTTTTAAGAAATATTCAGTCGAAATGTGAATTTTCCCCTAATAAAAGACCGAATATTCAATATAAACTTGAAAATAGTGTTGCAAGTAAAATATAAAAAAAAAACCATTATTAACGTTCCATAGGTATTTATAACTTGTGTATTAGATTTTTAGTTCGATTCGTTGCAAATAATAATTGGTTGCTCAACGAACAAACAATTTTCTTACATCTGTCACACCAGGAAAAAATATCTGGCATTGCCCTTGCACAGTATTATGTATATACATATATAATATTAAAGTATCTAAATCGGATTCACAAATATATATTATGGTTCTCAGAAGGTTCAAATAACCATTATTATTACTTATAATAATAATAATAATAATAATAAAGAGACGAGTGATTCTCGGAATCATCATTACAATACATATAATATATAAATTTATATATATACAGAGTATGTACGTGGTTAAGTGTATTTTTTATTTAAAATATTTTTCATATTTGGTGAGATACCGAATTACTGTGACATCTATAAGTAGGGCAGACTCAAGTAAAAATAGATACTAGGCAAAATCAAATGTTATCGCTTCTAAGACAATTTTACATCTCACCTCCATAAAATAATAAAATTTAAAAAGGCTTGCTTCCTCCCCCATTTTTTTTTCTATTTTAAACGCGTATTATTTTTGATTTTATTAAAATAATAATAATAATAATGTTTACCATCCACATTTACAGGATACAGAGTTAAAATAATATGAACTGGGCACTAATTCTTAATAATATTAATCTATGTTCATCATTAAATGAATCAGGCCAGGTCATTTTAATGGATTCTGGAGAAATTCAATATAAAGAAATGCTTCCTTCAGAGATGATATTAATATGTTCTCTCGAATACTATATTTACTTGATATCTTGATACCTACTAACAATGTGATTGAGTTAATACATTATTATTGTACATAACAATAATTTAACATATATGTAGCCAGGTTTAACTGGTGAATTTTAAAAAAAAATTTTTTTCTAATAATATCGATAGAGATCTTAAATAAATTTAACGATCACTTTTTTTTTTAGAAAATGTCATCCTTTCGAAAGTGCCTCTCTAAACCGGTGCCTAGCTCGTCTATATCATGAGCCGGCCCTGCATCTAACTTTGAACACTGTATTTCTATGTATATGTTATATTAGTATAAAATCAGATTTGAGTCACGGCGGCATCCGAATGACTTATCTCACTATACGTTATCAACAGTGCTTGAATTGGAAAAAAATTAGAAGGGGGATGCAAAAGTACAAAAATAATGTGCGTTCCAGCAGATTGTAATGTCTTATAAATTCGTGGGGGGCTTCGCCCCCCACACCCCCCACTATATTTTTCATTATACAATAATAAATAAGCGTCATGTTTTTTTTAACTGTAAACATTCGCGCCACATAGTAAAGTGCATTTATTATTATTAGTACTTTTTTTTTTGTTTTTATTAATTTACGATTACTTTTATTTACTTGTTTAATTAAGCAAATACTATGATTATTATTATTGGTATTGATATTTAAATTTGTTGTTGTGTCATTGCCAAAATTATAATATTTCGTCATTATTTTTACAAAAACTATTATTTGTGTTTTGCGCAAGAAAACTTTATCGTTCGAGCTATCCCTTGTATTTTGTGGATGAAACTCAATGAAAATCTCATTGAGTTTCATCCATTCGAGGATCAGGTTTTTTTATTTTCATTTTGGTGTATTTATCGTTTTATAATAATTAATAATTATATTATCCAGTAACTTTGTATGGATAATTTATGTAAACATTATATTTATTATTCTCTTTATTTTTAAGATCAATTATTGTTTGTTATATTGAATTTTATTAATAATTTGTCATATTTTGTGTTCATAATAACAAAATGATACCAAGAAAAATTTCCAATCGACGATTGTCATTTCAAGAAATATATTGTTTGTATATTGTGACAACTACCGACCACTCCCTATAAATAAAATTTTTAATTTTCATTAGTTCAATAAAATTTTAGAGTCTTGACCATCCCGTTCTCTGCGTCTCGGTATGAAAAATTAGAAGGGGTACGCTATAATATTTTGAAAAAAGAAAGGGGACTCCGTCCCCGCGTCCCCCCCAATTCAAGCACTGGTTATCAACGATTTCAATACGTGCGGTGGCGCAGTGGTAGTTTTTGAAATTTTGAACGTATGCATGCATGTATACTGTATAGCTAAACCATACATGTTTTATTTAATGAAAATAAATTCACACATATATATCAATACCTCTGACATAGAATTCCTCGAGTAAGTGTTTCCAAATTTCCGCAAATCTTCAATGATAACTATATTATACTCTTTTGATAAAAATGTTTATCATAACCGTTTTCTTTAAATAGAAGAACTGGATTAGGTGTTGCGTTTGTTGTCGACCCTGCGTGTCGTGTGTCGAAAGTAACGCGTTAATATAAATCGACCAATACCAATGGCGGATGTCTAGAAGGATCGCCCCCCTCCTTGGAGTTTTCGTCACTTTATATTCGTTTTTATTACCTACTGGCTACATATTTAAAATAATAGGTACGTTCATATTCATTTGTATAAAATAATTTTTTTTTCTGTTTTAAAGCAGTGTCGGGTATATTCCGGCGTAATTTAAATATAGGCCTGATCAAAAAGTGTTTGAATAGAAGAGGATACGGACCTTTTTTTTTAAATTCAAATATTTTCCGTAATTTATTTGAGTCATAAACTTCTAATACCGATAATGGGAAGGTGGCAGAGGTTGAACTCCGTGATCGGAGGAGGGGAAATCGTTAGCTCACCATTGAGTTTGAGTTCACCCCCCTCAAGACTTTGATATAACCGCTACTGACCAATACACAATAATTTAAATTTTCGTCCTGCAATTGGGGGAGGTATTTAAACCACCACTTTCTCTCTCGCTGTATATATATATAAAATATAATTCGAAGATTTCAATAAAACGCTCGTTTAATTTGTATTTTCCGTGTGGAAAAAATTTCACTTAAAACCAGAAAACGCGTACGTACTTCTATACACATGGTATTTCAATTGATTATTATATAATATGTGTAAATTTGTTTTCGAGAATTTTTTTTATATACGTATATGTATTATACATATTTTTACGTATATGTACCAAAGCGATTCTTTACAGATTAATGAATATATATATATATATGCGGTTTATTCGGTGGTATGCGGTCGATTAACTGTTGCGGGATAAATTTAAATTTGCATAATCCACCGTATATAAGGTACGCGCGCGCCTGTATTATTGAAATATAAAATAGCCGTGTTGTTCGGGTAAAAAAATATACATTTTATGCAGACGGCGGTAGCCGCCGCGCGTATCGGTCCGGTTTCGCTCGGCGGACAAGACGCATTCGTAGTTCCGAATCGTCTGAATTTATATTAGGTACCTATTTCTTTCCGACCGTGTCAATTCTTTTTTTTTTTCTATCCTTTCTTTACATTATCGAATTCCGTATTGCTTAATAGTATTACTTGTATACGCATATTATATTTCGTATAACATTACGTATAATATATGGTGATAATTTGTAATAACGACGGCGCTGGAGGAAGCGCCAGATAATTGAGGAAATTACGTGGATGACCGAGGTGGACGAGGTGAGGGAAAACGTTTCGTGCCTCTGCAGCTACACGCGGCCATTACACTTCACCCGCGAGGATATCCGCGCCGCAGGCGTCTACCGTCTGGTCAAAACAAACAAGACGTCTGCAGCCAGCGATTAATGGATACAATATAATATTATACACATACGTACGACGCGCTTTGCCGAAAGAATTCGTAGAAGACTAAAAACAAGTCTAATCGTATCATAAATTTCCGTGTTTGTTATTACGTGAAGGTGACTATATATTGTAATATATCGTATATTATAATATAATATTCAATAATAATAAACAGTAAACAAATTTCGAACGTCTCCACTACAAGTATTTTTATTAATATTTGTATTATTTACAGTTTAGTCAAAACCACGGTTATCTACATAGATTGCAACTCACGCTATGGCTCCGCTGTATAACTTTTTGGACACGAACGGTGGATTCGTGAACTAAAGCGCTAGTTGTACTTGGCCCATAGGTCTATGACTTGGCCAGACATTTACATCTAGAGCGTACAGTGGCGGATCTAAGAGTTGATTTTGGGGGAATTATTCCAAAAGTTGGAAAAGTACAGAAAAAGTCGATGACCTTGTTTTTGTCTTATTAATTTTTTTCTACTTAAATTTTTCTTTTTGGGGGGGGGGGAGGAATTTCCTTCATTCCTCCCCCGTGAATTCGCCCCTGAGAACGCACAATATTAAGTATTATTTCATATTTTTTTTTTTTTTGGTCTATTTAGATTAATTTTAATTAAAATTTTTGTGTAGAATTATTAATTATCATATAAAATAAGTGCCTATATATAATATTTTATTGATAATAATTAATAACCACGATTAACCGTGGTAATAACTAATAATTAATAACAGGGGCGTATTTGACTTCAATTTATGGGAAGGGAGGGGGCGGCATAAACGGTTTCTTTTTTTTAACACCAATCCTTTCTTTTTTTTTTACTAATCAATATTTTTGTAATTTAGACATACAATTCTGTGCCATAATATAATAACATTTTATGTCTATGGGAGGGAGGCGATCGCCTCTATCGCCTCTCCCTCAAATACGCCTTTGATTAATAAAGATGTTGTGGTTGAGGATGCATACTGCATAGTGTTTTACTTTTACTATTCCCTATGATTCTAATTAATTTCAGTATCAGAAGAATTATAGCAATATAATAAATACATATATAATTAATTTTATTATTTATTTAATTTTTTTATAATATAATTTTTACTTGCATATATATATTTTGTAAACTATCATATAATTATTAAATAATACCTATCCATTAATTGATAATAATAATGGTGATTTTTTTCCTGAGAATTTTTGTTCCAGGGATTTTCGTACCTAGATTCTTTATTTAAAATATACCTAATTATTATTTACCTATGTGGTTATGTAAACTAAATGGATACCTAAACATGTAACTGTCTTTTAGACAAATGGATTGTAGCATGCAAAAGGTTACTTTATAGTTCTATTTTTTTAAATTTCAATCATATAAACAAATACATTTTATACAATTTACAGAATATTAAAAAATGAAATTGCATATTGTATAATTTAACTAACTAAGCAGAACTTGTGGTGAAGATAGAGATACTAACAATAGTAAAAATAATTAAATATTATGTATTTATTATTATATTAGGAAAATTTGTTTAAAAATGCATTCAACAGTATAAAAAAAGAATTTATCATTATATTTCATTAGTAGATTAACTTTGATCATATTGATCCAATACCAGTCAACCAATCCCCTCCTCAATATTTTTTCCCACATTATTTAGCATAGTGAATTAAACACCTAATACCAAAATATCCTGAAGAACACACATAAGGACAACAATTTACAGTAATATTCTTTGAAAAAATTTAAAATAAATAGCGGAAAAAGATGAAAAAGTACAAAATATTGTATGATCTATGTGTAAAAATATGGCCAAGTACAACTAGCGCTTTAGATTACGAAACCACCACCACTTGTCGCCACGCGATAAGACGTCGTTCTTCAATTTGTGTAGATAACCGTGGTCAAAACGAATTTATATCGTTATTTCGTTCTATTACTACATAGTACATTTTATTCAGTGTTGTAATAGACATTTATAAATTTATAATAATGTAATAATAATAAAAATAATATAATATAATAGATTTTTTTGAATATATATAAGCTATATGTAGTTATTTCCATACAACTCAGGGACGTCGTTTGTGGGGGGGGGGAGCAGGATGGGGCATTTGCCCCACCCTAAGATTTATGTAGGCCGATCGATTTTTGCGAGCTGGTCGATTTATATATATACATTTATTTTTATTTATATATATAGTAGAATCTCGGTAACGCGACAGATCAGACCAGAGTATTGCCGGATTAACGAAAAGGCCGAATTAATGGAGGTTCACATAAAATCGAATTTTTAATAAGAATTTTACATTTTTACTTATATTGAAAAATTAATAACCTCATTGTATTTTATTAAAACATATAAATAATGCATACATACTTATTTATTACATACTGTGTTGAATTAATCTTTTGATGCCTGATGGGACAGGTTTAAAAAAATTATCAATTTGCTTTTGTTTTTTTTGTTAGAAACGATGCTTTTAAGGCTTTTTCTTGTAGTCGTTTAAGCACCAATAAATATCAATTGCATCTACTCCGTTCTCTTCTGCCCGTGCAGGGACGTAGTAAAGGAATCTATTGCAGTAGAGTGAATTATTGTTTGAACAGCAACTACTTCTCCTATCCTTTATCATCATCATTTCCATCATTATCCTTTTCTTCGACCATCACTTCCTCGATTATATCGTTATCTGTCAAAAACTGGTTGTTTTCTTCTTCCTCACCGTCGATCCATTTCCTTATATCTTCTGTTCTTAGTTCGTCTGTCGTGTCCATGAGTTTTTCTGCAACCGAAACTTGTAGCTGATTTAATTCACTATTAAAATTTTCTTCATCATCTTTTCGGTTGAGAGCAATCTTCTTTTTGTATTGTTCAAATAAACACATGCTTGGCCACAAAAAGGTACCTACTAATTAAACATTATTATAAACATATTTTTTGTTAATTTTATTTTAATAACTGTTATCAATACCTTATAGTATTTTAAATAATAATATGTTTAAAAATATGTGTAGTCTTCATTCGTATTATTAAACATTTAATTGATAACTTTTACCTAAGCATTAATGATTTTAATAAATTTAAAATGCCAAAAGCTAAAAATTACTGTATTTTCAAAAAATAATAGATACTTAATTATACTTGTATATTTCAAATCTTATATTGACTCGTAAAAAAAAAATTAACTTAAGTTAATAAGTTGATTTTTTTTAAAACTTAACTTTTCGTCGAGAAAAAAAATAACTATTAACTTTAAACTTTTACTATTTTTTTTTCATATTAACTTAACTGAGTTAAAAAAAATCATTAACTTGCCCAGCATTGATCAATAAGTATTGTTAACTCGAATATAAAATTGTGATAAATAGCTGCATAATCGAAGTGTATTATAAATTATAAAACCTGTTATATCTGGGTATTTTCGTAAACGTATTATGCGTATTATCCACTCAACTGCAAATTAGAAGATTTTGTCAATAAACAGCCGAAAAACCGAAAATTAATAACAAATTTTTTTTCTACTGAATATAGTAAATAATACATATTATATATGTAGGTACATACTTATAATACCATTGTATATCTATTTTAGTTTTTTATAACATTTATGTACATACATATGTATTTGTCATTACGTTTTTTATCGTAAAATTTTAAAATTATATTTCATTACATAACTCGGAAGTTTTGATTTAATTTTGATAAATTCGAGTTAGGTATCTCGAACAACACTTATCTCGAAGTGAATTTTTATCCTCCTTTAACTTCAAGTTATCGCGACTATAGACTGTACATATATATATATACACACACACACGTGTAGGTACG
This sequence comes from Slavum lentiscoides, assembly GCA_032441835.1. Classification (NCBI taxonomy): domain Eukaryota; kingdom Metazoa; phylum Arthropoda; class Insecta; order Hemiptera; family Aphididae; genus Slavum; species Slavum lentiscoides. The sequence continues at coordinate 15,728,989 of CM063706.1, read as the reverse complement.
CGGTGAAACGGTCAAGCGCGTACCATATATTATAATATTAATATATTATATATTTTATATCCGACCGTATGGATAATAATAATAATAATAATAATAATAATAATAATAATAATAATAATAATATTATGTAGGTACCGGCGAGGATGATGGGGTATATAAAAATAAAAATAAGGAGAATATAGAAACCGGTTTTGCGGGCCGCGCGATCGACAAAAAAACTCTCCCCCCCTTCCACGCTCCGTACTCCCACCCTGAGGTGTGCTGCTGTTGCTGCTGGTGCTGGTGCTCCTTGTGCGTTTCTTCACACAAATGCACGACGCGCACGTGATTGTATATCAGTGTGCGTGTGCGTGTGTGTGCACACAATATCCGATATGTGTGACACCTGTCATTCGGACGGTTATCGGCAGTGGTGAAGTCCGAGGAGAATGAGGTTAGTTAAGCACGGCACGACGAACACCAGACACGCCGGAGCCGAGGATATACCGTCCGTCTCTCTCTCACTCTCTCTCTCTCGATCTCGTCCTCGTCGTGCGCGTCTCTTTCTCTCGTCTCCGTCTTTGTCACCTGTCCTCTGCCCCACCCCGCCGCACACCCCTCCGATCGTTTATACGCACGCACGTGAATTTCGAACAAAGAGAAATACACAACGGCGACGACGACGATCTGACCGACCACCGCTCTTCTTCGTACACACACGTATACGCGCTAGAAGAAACCTTGGAACCTCTCGGAAGGAAAAAAAACGTGGACAAAAAAAAAATAATAAAAAGGAAAGGAAGAAAAAGAAATAAACGTGCGCGCGTCACACAAAAGACTATATAATATAGCGCGCGTCGCGTATTCCTATATTATACATACACCGGACCGAAGAAGAGCGAATATATTACAGTAACGAGGAGGGGGGTGTGGGAGGAGGAATAATAATAATATATGTAATAAGAAACGAACGGCGTGTGATGGGAAAAGTCGTTATTTATTTAAAATATATTATTTTTTCCGATACTAATATTTTGTACATAATATGTATATAAGATAATAACGGAAATAATTTATATTAATAAATCATATACCTTTACAATAACACGCTACATACAGAAAAATCTCGGTATTAAGATGTATATTATGTAATACGAGTACTAAATACATATTGCCCGTGACAGTGGCGTAGCCAGGATTATGTAATGGGGGAGGGGGGTTTAAGTATAAATGAAATTATAAGCTTTTACATTTTTTGTTAAGTTTGTTGCACAATGCTCATAAATGCACTATTAGCGCTAGAAGTAGTAGAATTTCTCAGCTGATTTAGAGAGGTTTATTAGTCATGACAGAGAACATGTCAAACTGCGGAGTAATGCAGCTCGTTGTTCAACTTGTCGATCTTTAATCGTGCACATAACCATAATTATAGGTATCTATTGTTATCAATCTGGACTCTGGACGAGTTTTCAAAAGTATTATGCTTTTACTTGTAAAATGACAAAATATATCATATTTTTTTGCAGTAGGTACTAGAATTAATGAAATATACAACTGTATAAATTGTATACATTTATTAGATTAAAAAGTATAAAAAAAAAGGCAATGGGGGTTTAAACACCCAAAACCCCCCTGGCTACGCCACTGATTTGGATGATGTCATTTTAATCTGTAAAAATTGGGTTCATTTATTGGAAATGTTGCGTGCAGTACTAGAATGTTTTAGACGTGCAAAACTAACACTAAAACCGTCTAAATGTGTTTTCGGAGCGTCTGAACTAAATTATCTGGGATTCAAAATTTCAAAAGGACAACTGCGTCCAGGAGATAAAGTAGAGGCCATAAGAAATTTTCCAGTGCCGGACAATGCGCAAGCGGTTAAGCGATTTCTTGGTTTAACTGGGTTCTTTCGTCGATTTATTCCTAAATACGCAATTATTGCTGAACCTCTCACACGCCTGACAAGGAAAGACATTAGTTTCGACTGGATAACAGAACAAGAGAATTCGATTTCTGTACTTAAAGAACGGTTGGTGAGTTACCTAGTGCTTCAATTATATAACCCAAAAGCGGCAATAACACAACTTCACACAAACGCAAGCAGCAAGGCTTTGGCTGGATTATTGCTACAAGGAAATACAGAAAAAGATTTGCGTCTTGCGTATTGTGTCAGTAAGAGAACTACCGAAGCGGAACGTATGTACCACTCAACGAAACTCGAATTATATGCAAATAGTGTGGTGCTTGGAACGATTACGAAAATTTTAATTGGAATAAATTTTACAGTTATAACACACTGTCAAGCATTAGTTTATTTGAACATACATTGGACAACAAAACCTCAAATTGCTAGGTGGTATGAAGCGGTCCAAGAATATGATATGGACATTAAGTACAGACCTAGTGAACGAATGGCCCAAGTGGATGCCTTGAGTCGGGCGCCTGAAGAAGTTAGAGAAATAGCAGTTGAGGACAAAGCAGTTCAACGCTATGATATGTGTACATTACTTACATTTGAAGAACGGGTCCAGCTGATGCAGTGGAGCGATGAAAATATTAAGAATATTATTAAGATACTTGGTAAAGAAGTTGCGGATCAGACCAATTATGAAAAGAGTATAGTTCAACATTTTGTTAGTCGAAATGGTCTCCTACATCGTGTGGTGTATGGAAGGGAGTTATTTGTTGTACCACTAGCCATGCGGAAGGGTATCGCCATTCACCATCGCAGCTCATGGTCATAGTGGACACTTTTCAGTGGATCGAACGGTGGCCAAAATAATGCAGGACTACTGGTTTCCTCGTGTGCGTCGTTATGTACGTCAACACATAAATATGTGTATACATTGTCTGATGACGAAGAAACGATCAGGAAAAAGCCAAGGAAGACTCAACCTAATTCCCACGGGATGTCAACCGTTCGATACGATTCATATGGACCATTTAGGCCCATTCGAAACTAGCACTAAAGGAAACCGTTACTTGCTAGTAATTGTAGATAACTTGACAAAATATGTATTACTATATCCAACAAGGTCAACAGACATCAGATCTGTCATTCGGATTCTTCAGGAATTCATAAGGCAGAGAGGATACCCGAGAATTATAGTAAGTAATAGAGGAAGCTATTTTACTTCAACAAATTTTCAAAAATTTTGCACAAGTGAAGGGATAAAACATGTGCTCAACTCGACAAATCATGCAAGAGCAAATGGTCAGGTTGAACGTGTTGACCGCACCCTGTTACCAATACTAGCTATCAGGGCTTCTGATCAAGAGCATTGGGACCAACGGATTAAAGACATTGAACGCGATTGTAACACCGCTATCAATAAGACAACCATAAAAACACCGTTTGAATTATTACAAGGTTATCAACCCAGATTCTACACCAGTCAGTTGCGCAATGTAAGCCGAACACGGGGAGAATGGACCGACCCGGCTATACTACAACATGAAGCTAAGGATAACATACTAGTAGCCCAAGGACGAATGAAGGAGTATCACGATCGTCACTATGTGTTAAGGCCCAAATTCGATGTTGGGGAAGTGGTGGTGATGACCAAACAACCAATACCTAGCAGACCAGTCGGCAAAACTTCAGAACAAGTTTCGAGGACCTTTATTAATTACTGAAGTATTACCCAGTGATACATATAGAGTCATGGGTGTACCCGAGGGAAGGAAAAGAACTTTTGCAACTACTGCTCATGTCTCAAACCTAAAATCCTGGAAGGTGGTATCTGAGGAAGATGAATTAGAAGTACCAAACGAGGATTAAGTGGAGGAGACAGATGAAAGGGATAATCAAACTGGTCATTATTCCATCATGAAACCAGGAGATGGGTCGATGGTAGTGTGAGACAGTGTTGGGATGGATCAACCGTCGATAAATTCAAATAGTCACGTCCAGGTTGAAACCAGACCAACCGCGCCAAAGTCAACGGGCTCGTCAACCACCTAAGTACCTTAGGGATTATGTGCCTTAGGCTAATAGTTATCTAGTTACAATTATATTATATTATATTATTTATATATATATATATACATAAATATTATATTTTTGTTAATTTTTTTATATTTTAATTATTTATGTAATTATATACATACTATGTATGATCTCTATTAACGGAACGAGGACGTCCGTGTTAGTAGGATAGCCGAATGTTAGCAGCTGTTGTGGCCATACTGTTAACATTTACATGATAGGGTAGGTAAATGTCGTGTTATGTTGTTCAAGTAGTCGGTGTGTGGCGGTTATAGCGGACACACGGTGTGTGTCGTTATTATCGTCGTCAGTGATCGTAAAGCGTATATGTAGGTTTGAATATTTTTTAAAAAACGCATGAGTGTAATTTATTAACTTTATTATTATCTCTTATTAGTTACAAACAATAATTACAAATCGTATTTATATGCTGTAAGTCAACGGTATTAAAACACAAGACCGGCCCACCAAGATTTTCTCGGTAGCTCGTGTCTATCCAATCTGGCCCTGAGATTGCTTACCCAACATTCAGTTGGTCGGCGAACTTAAAAAATATTATAAAATAGCATCTCACGCAGGGTCGGACTGGGCCGGCGAGGTACCGAGCAAAACTCGGTGGGCCGTTCAAAATAATTGATTTATAGGCCGATTTAATATAATAATAGGTACCTATATTACATATTTTATTTAATCTTATTTTATTTATTTTAGGCCGAATTTATTTTATTACCTCGGGCCGGACCGAATTCCCAGTCCGATCCTGATATCACGAGTAAATTAAGTGACTCGGCCAACATGCAAGTATAAACGTATTTCCTGTTACCTACTTTAGGGTGGTTGTTTTTCGCGACAAATCGTGGTTAATTTTCATGCTGCGCAGTGCAGTTACTCGACCAACCACGCAAAGTACTATTGCCCACCCGCAATTGATTTCTCCGATCCGATTCATAACGTAAAAAGGAATACATTTTTAAACAAATATAATTTTTATCAGAGGACCAAAGATTACTTTTTAGATTAGAGTTTAGAGAGACAACAAAAAATTATTAAGAAAATTAAGTTTTACTTAGAGTTTAAAAAGTCAGTATGACGAGCATTTTCTGTTTTCACGATATTCTGAAGTGTCATATAATTTGTATACATATAATGTATATTGTATACAAATTATTTAAAAAGAAAAAAATCAATTTGAATAAGGTCCTAATCACGTTAAAAATAAAATAGGTATATACAGTTTTCAAACACGATTTCTAAACTATGTCTATTTCTTACTGCACCGTTGTTTTTCAATAATACACATAAATACCAAAATTTAAGTAGGCACCGAAAAAAGTGTGTCGAGTGAAGTGCATTTGTTCCAAAATTGATTGTCTATTGACCAATGCCCAGCAGTGATAAAATATCGGAATATTAGAAATTAACAAAATAGAAAAATATTTTTCGAATCGTTCAATATAAAATGCGTGTGTATTATAATTAGGGCTCGGAAGTTGATGACCATAAAACAGTTAAAAAATGACCTAAAAAATGCAAATATGACATAAAATATAAACATGACCTTAAGAAATTACAAATAATGGTTTTATATATTTAAAAATTAATAAAATAAAATTTTTTTTTAAATTTATAATATACAAATATTATAAAACCTTACAAATTATTCAAAATTACTGCATTGTACTATTAGAGCATATAATATGATGTTTTCAAAATTAAACGAACGACGATTATCGGATAATAAATATTTATATAAGAAGTGGAGCGATTATAAATTAGTAAGAGTGCGATAACGAGTTACAGGTTATTCGAGGAATGATATAAGATAATGTTCTATAAGAATATCCCATATCGCCACGCGAGGCGACAGTGCGGCGACCAAGTGTTGATAAAATTGTAATTAAGAGGACGTCGTACCGAAACGAGAACGCAATACAACGACCGACTGAAATAGTAAATAATGTATAAAATAAAACATTTTAGGTATTTTTCCAAATTCCAATGACAAATATTAATAGTAAAATTTAATTTATTTTAAATTTGGTTTCGAACATGTCATAGAGAAACATCTCACCTTTTTTGAGACACTTTCAAATTAAATATACCAATAATATAGACTTTGCTGCATTGGAAATACGAAACGCTGTTTTCGCTGCGTAATTTTCGGGTACTACGTCCTCTTAATAATACCGTTTAATCTATTTGGGGCTTGGGCAACACATTACAACGAAAATACAATATTCGACATAATATAATATAATCAAAGATAAAATTTACTACTATTTCTCCCTTGCAGGGGGGATGAGGGGGATAGATCCCCCCCCAGAGCCTTTTTTTTAATCATGTATAAAAAAAAATAACTGAAAACTGTCATCATCTATTGTAGAGTCAACATTTTTCTTATTTTTTCCTATTTTTATACTTTACTTAAAATCGCTTTTTTATTATAATGTTTAAATTATAGGCCTCGGAAATTGGATTTAATTTTATAATTTACCAGTTAAAAATAATAGTAAATATACGAGTAGTACCAAATATTTCTATTGTGTATTTTGATTTAAATACTTGAATAATATTAACTTAGTTAGATTACAAGTACATTTTTTTTTCTTTTTTTTACTGATTTGTAGTATAGTATGTACATAACAAGAAAATTTATAGTATGAAGGGTGTGTGTGAAGTTTCCTTGGAATTCCATGTAATTACTCGGGCTTCAATGTAATTCCACATCTTTTATAATAAACTCAGTAATTATTTCATTACAAAACAGTGGCGATTTTCAATTTTGACAATCATTTTCTGAACAGTTTTTTCTGCTCTGATCTGCCCTACTTATCAAGGAGTGGGAACTAAATTCAGGCCGGGAGACTGTTATTGTTTATCCAGGCCACACACCACACACTTTCTTAAAAAAATGTTCTTTTTTTCTTTAATAGCAATTTCACTTCTCGTTTTAGTTTTTAAAACGAAATAATTGTTAAATTCACGTCTCTATAGTTATAAACTATAAATTATAAAAAAATCAAGCTGGTTTGAAAAAAATGTTTGACATCAGGCCATCAGGTCATAATACGATCCAGGAAAACTCCCATTTTCCAGATTGTCCACTTCACCTCTTACCTACTCTAACCTACCCATCGTCGGACTGCGTCTCAATGTGCGCCCGAGTGCCCGACCTAATTGTCACCTTACGTCCAGTGAAGCGCATGCGCAGTTCAAATGATTTTACGTATGCGTGAGTGTGAAATTTAGTATACACTGTAACACCACCAGCGGCGGATCAAGCGATTTGCCGCCCACAAGCAGAAGAAAATTTGCCGCCCCTTCATTTTCACAAGCGTTTTTCTGACCAGCAAAACGCATTATTTAGCAAAACATATTATTAATTAAATTATTATTCATTATTTAAAAGTATATTATAAAACAGTTAGACATCAAAAAACACAAATATGAATATATTATTAAAAAAGGTTTTCTTTGCCGCCCATAAAAATTTCGCCGCTCCAATCACCCGCTTGTTCTGCTTGTAGGGAAACCTGACGCTGAACACCACAGTAAGCGACTGCATCTATCGCCTCCTCATGTAATCGTGTATGGTGTATCTACATATTATGTCATAGTACGAAAGTACGTAGTATAATTGGGGACGCGTAAATATAGCGGCCAGTGGTGACGACCGTTAAAATTCCTGTTTTTCTACGATGCGTGATGCGTTCATTAAATGAAGTGAATGATTTTTTCGAAGTCAAAACGATTTTAGGAAAAAATTCAATAAAACATATTATTATTATTGTATAACTACATAATATATAAATATAAGTAAATTAAAATTAAAATTGTTACGAGTATGTAAATCAGGGGCGAACGCAGAAAAAAATTTCGGGAGGGGTTTTTGAAAAATGTAAAATTGTTAGGTAATATATACCTCTACTATCTAAACTCTTACATGTATGTCGTAAGTAATAACTTTAAAATTTTCTCAGACATTTCGGAGGGGGTTCGATCCCCCAAAACCCCTACCTGCGTTCGCCTCTGATGTAAATAATAATAATAATAATATTACAGCATATTATAGTAATGGTGCGACATTACTCTAAGTGCATTTAAACATACAGATAGTACATATTTCATAATTGTTATAAAATGAAAATAAATATCGCAGTTATAAAATAAGTAAACCGAGGAGTACGTAATATTCAGCCGCGTCACCCAGTGCCTAGCAGTCCGTGAGCGGACAGAGAATCATAATTCGTATGTATACACTAATAGTTATCGTAATATCATTATTTATAGCAATGTTTATGATCGGTTCGTTGCGCGCGCTGTTATTTACGAGGCGGTCCAAAGTCCGAGTATCGACTGATTACGAACGTACTCACACTAACAATCATTTACGTTTCACACAAGCACACTGCGTAACGCGCCCAAAACATTAAATTGCCTATACACGACCCCTTAATAAATGGACGCTTCCAATCCCCTTAATAGTGGGTTTTCAATAAACTCGTTATTTTTTCTCTATACTAGTGGGAAATGATTAAAAATGTGGAAAAATGACCCAATAATGACGAAAAATGGGTTAAAAAGTAAAAAAAGCCAGAAAATGCAAAATAAAAATTAGTTATTTAGATTCGCGTGCTATTGAAACACATTTTCAACTAAGAAAGCATTGTCTAAGAAGTTACAAAAAAAAAAAAAAATGGAAAATGCATCAACTTCCGAGCCCTTATTATAATTTACAATCCACCCCAAGTCCCCAACATCACCGTGCTTTTACAGGGAAGTTCTTATTTATAATAATAATAATAATAATAATAATATTGTTATTCTACAGTCTTGTACCAGATACTTTTATTTTACATAATGTAAAATGTATATATTATAATAATTTATAATATAAATATACACATACCAAGTACATAGTATACACAAAATATGGCCTAACTGTTAATTCTTATAAGCACAATAATAATTAAAGTATTACGTGTCAAATTTTTAATTTTCCTTAAAATTATTATATTACACAAATTAAAAAAATTAATGAAAATGTGCAAAACATGTACATATCGTCGCCGTCATGCAAAAAGTGTCTAAGTGTCAAAAGTGACAAAGTGCAATTATATGACCAAATAGTTCCTATAGTTGTCTTTGAAGTGTAGAAAAATTGACCAACTAAAAATTCAAAATATTTACCAAGTTATGTGTTGTTATAATTTGACTAAGTGTGTGATTTTTCACGGCATTATGAATAGTAAATTGTAGTTTACCAAAAAAGTTAAAATTTCACTTAGACACTTTTTGCATGACGGCGACGATATATATATATATATATATTTTTTTTTATAAAATCATATTGTTATCATTTAAAGAAAGAGAAAATGTTTATAAATGGGTTAAATATGACGTGCGTGCGTATCCTATACAAATTCTGTATATAACGGCGCGTATAATAAATAAGAGTTTTAAAATAAAATGGAAATTTATTTTTATATAGCATTAAGTTTGGTATGCTAATGGTAAATTCCATAGTTCTGGAAATCAGCCAATCGTATACACATAATACATGCAAATGTTGCATATGCATTTATAACATTACTACTTTTATGTAATACAGCAGTTAGTGTATGTAGTAAGTACGTGTACAGTTGGAATGTGTGTACTCGCAACGATAAAAAAATAATATATCGTTCCTGAGATAAGATTGATAATATATAACATTATTATATTTGAAAGAAATAAATTAATTATTATCTTCAATAAATTACAAGAAAAAATAAAAAAGACTTGATAAATATTTCAATAAAATTATGTTTACCCTTTACAAACATGCATATATACATTATACATATTATAATAACTACTTGATGCAGTTGAAACCTCCAAACGTGTAGTTAACATGTTGTTTTTCAATAAAAGAAATAAATAATAATAATAATAATAATAAATGCGCAATAAAATTTTTTCTACAAAACTCATTATCTCATATATACTATTATAGACAGTATATACTATGAATCAAATGATTACGTGTTAAAAATACATATTATTACAGTACTTGTTTGTACTCAGTACCTAGTTATATTAATTAATTATATTTGTGAATTTGGGTACGATTAGTGTTTAAATACTTAAAAAGTAAACACTGATTGAAGAATGAGATTTGAAATTACTAATAAAATTATTTATATGGGTTTTCTAAACTCATTGTATATAATATTTTATTAACTGTACCAAAATACTTATGTACCTACTCAAACTGGTGTACTTATTTCATGTGATGAAAAATTACACAAAAACCATCAATGCAATAGCAAAATGCAACAAAAACATTACATTTTTATTTTGTAATAGACAGTTAAATATTTGATACAGATATGTGAAATGTAATTATAGCTTGAATGCACAATAAATCGTGTGATAATAGGCACCACAAGGGGCTTTAAGTTTTCACATATTTTTCTTGAATTATCGTAATCTCATTTCAGTAACAGCATTAATTATGTTATATAATACATAATCAATAGTAATAATTATATGTTTCAGAGGCATAATAAATGCTGTTATATTTACGATTAACTTTTTTTTTTAAATTTCATAACTACATTGTTTTTTAATATATAAAAAAAGTAAGTACTCAGTATTTAAACATATATTTTATTGTGTATTAAAATATCTCATGTACTTAAATTAATATTACAATGTTAAATAAACGATTATTTGACAGTTATTAAAATATAAAATATAGTTTTAAAGAAAATCCAATAATACATTTATAAATTAAGTTTTATCCAATCATATATTTGTTGTTACATAAATGATAAATTATTCTAGTTTTCATTTTATTAAAATATTTTTGTTCAAAAACTACAATGGTTTGTAACCTAAAATTCAAACAATCTAAGAAAAATGTAATTATAATGTAATTTAGGGAGTAAAGTAATTGTGTAAACAGCAAATCAAATTATTAACAAATATGACAGATACAATTAGGTACTTAAAATATTGACATTTTTATAAACGCTAATTTAAATATATTATAATAATTACTCATCTGCAAGTCTCATTGAACCATTTTTAATAAATGTTTTTTTAAAGTAGTTTTGAAAACTTCTGTTATAGTCTTCTAAGCATCTCAGAATTACGTCTAGTTTGCTGTAAAATAATTAACACAAAATAATGATTAATTGATTTCCACAAACTAAGTACAACATACCTCTCTGATTAAGTCCTTCTTTATCTTTCGAAAATCTTTCACAATAGTATCGACCTCGCCTCCTATTGCATCTTTACGCAAATTTAATTTATTAATTTCATTATCCAATGATTTTATAATTTCACACTGATTAGCTTTTTGTTTTATCATGTCATCTATTTCTCTGAAACAAACATATGAAAAAAAGATTAAAAATAAATACATATATTTATAGTATGTTCAATGACATATGACCTTGAATTTGATTTTGGGGGTTTTTTAAACTGCATAAAAGAATACATTACAAATACATTAAAAACATTTTTTTGTTCGTGTATGCGCAACAAAACAAAACATCTTTTTTCTATCTTTATAATTGAACAAGTTAAAATTTTAATTTATGCAATATGTATTTATCACATTTTTCAGTCATCAGCCTACACACAATTTTACAAATTTCCATGTGACTTCGCATTATTTGTCTGAACAAATTTCTCATGTACGGTATAATTTTGTTCAATTAATTAAAAAAATCAATTATTTTTTTATACAAATTTTCATTTTTTTTTTACTTACGAAATTGTAATTTTTATTTTTACAATTAAATTATGTACGAGTTAGTTATAATTAAGTTACATAAGTAATTTATCATATGAATTGCATAAAATTATCACCTTGTTGTTATTCTGAAAACCATTGGTTAAAATATTATTCCATTCCTCTAATGTTATTAATACCTTCAACCGAATGTTTCCAAAATATACTTTTGTAAATAAAAGGATTTCATAATTATCTCTTAACTTACTCACATACAAAGTAAACAGAATTCCTAAAATGAGCGTATATTTTTATTTTATTTATTTTATATCAATACGGTCAATAATCTTATTTTGAATCTGAGATAATTAATTATTTAGAAGATACAGGTTAGATGCCAATAAGCATATATGTTAACCCTTCATACATGTGAAACATCAAAATCGAAATAAATGCATTATTCGGACTTTTGTATCTAGCTGGAGTTTCACACGCTAAACACCTCAATCCCGATGACTTATGGCCAGACAATGGCCTAGGACCAGAGTAGTTTCGTGCAGTCATGTCAAAAGCTCGATTTTACATGTTCCAAGGTCTTTTGAAGTTTGATGATATTGTCACACCACAAGAAAACTAACTGATAATCTTACAGCTATTTGTACATTATTGAATAAATGATATAACATGTATTGTATGCATTTATAGAATGTTATAAATTACAATAAGAAGTCAAATAAAGCAGAAAAAAAATTTTAAATTAAAGAAAAGAAAATTTTATGAAAAAAATATGTATTTTCTTCTTCTTGAGAAGTCAAAAAATAAATATTTTGTTTTTATGTTGGTTTCAATGTTCTACGTTTATCAAATAGTAAATAACAATGACACTGACTCAATGCCAATGGTGGAACATTACACCGCGATACCAACGAAGATAAATTGTAAATAATATAATAAAAAGCCGAACTATAATAGGACTAATAGGATGTTTAAGAATATATTTTACACTTTTGAATAAATAATTTTAAAAGGACATCACACTCATTTCTGTTATCTAGACATTTTAAATAGACAATATACAATAACTGAACTATGAAGATCTTAAATTGTGATATTTAAACTAAATGTGACGTTTGAACACCTGCTATTGCTAAATTTGAAAAAAAAACATTAATTGTTCTTTTGTATCAGTTTTTGGATATTATAATTTTTTAGTGTCATACATCTATTTAAAATAAACACTTTAATAATATGGTAATATATATCACTTTACAATTTAGAAAAAATTACTCAAGAGTATAATATTCTTGTCTTGAAATTATAATAAAAGTTAGTTACACAGATAATTATTAGAAAAATATCAAACTTTTTAATGATACTTACTTTTGTAAAACATCATATTTAGCCTTATATAAATTGCGTTCTTGCTCCATTCCATTAGCAATGCAATTAATTTTATTCTTAATATCAGCTTGATCACGTTCAATGAATTCAATTTTTTCTTTCAAGTTTTCAGAAGACTCGACCAATTCATTTTTTTCTTGTAACATAGTTTCTACTTGATGCGTTAATTTCCTGAAATTATAAAAAAGTTTATTAAAGTAATGTAATCAATTACAGATTATTAAAATAATTAAAAGAGTTTATTAAAATGTTCATAGATAGTAAAAAAAAAAATTTTTAATTGTTCTAGTGAAGTAGATTTATTCAAATTATTTTGCTAACTAATTTTTAAACTTTTAAATGGTCATAATAATATTATAAAATTATATTTTGACAACCAAAATTTTCAGAAAAATTAGCTAAATTTTATTGTTGGTACACTTATTTATGTATTACTATAATACGTTTTTTCATTTTGTTGAAATTTCATTTTTATCTTTAAAAAACCCCAGTATGTATTGATATAAAACATACCAGATGTAACTTTAGTATTTATTATTACATACACTTTATTCAAAATAAGAAGGAACCTCGGCCGATTATTAATGCACACGGTGGCAGCCGGTAGACGTGTCTTTTCCTAGTATCCAATACACATTGTACATTATATAATATTATGTTGTAGTATCCGCGTACGCCGTAGACATAATTTTATTACGATATTATGTTCTCATATCCACATACTCACATACCGCAGAGCGGTCTGATCGTTAACAATAAAAATCGGTTGCCACCGAAATTCCTTCGTATTCTGAATGTAGACAATTAAAGTAATCATATTTATTTTAACACGCAATTTTTACTTACAATAATCTTTCATTTTTCTCGGTTACATCAGTTAATAAACGTAATCGTTTTTCTTGTGCTGCAAGTTCTTGTTCTAAAATTATAACCGTTTGTTTTTTTGCACTGACCTGTGCCATCATAGTGGTTTTTTTTTCTGTTACTTCACTTTTCATTCTCTTAAGCTGTTGCTGATCAGCTTTTAATAAATCTGGTGCTTCAACAATTTGTGCTCTAAGAGTATTAATTTCTCTTATAGTCTATAATAAGAATAAATAATTATAATCACAAAGCTAGTTTTTATTAATATTTAAATTTCTATAAATTTATTAATTTGCATCATTACATAATGTTATTATAACATTTCTAAAAAAAAAACAACTGATAAATAATAATAATTAGTAATTACTATATCTTTTAATTCACAAAGTTTTGCACAAGTTTTCTCAATTTCGTCTTGTTCTTGTTTCACTTTATCCAATTCTTCTAATACTTCATCTCTATGTTTTTGAATATTCATTAACTCGGCCTTCTCAGCTTTTACATCATCAGTTAACTGTTGAAAAAAATATATTACTAATATACACCAAAGAATGTGAATTAAAAATTAAATGTAAATTCGTACAGTTTTTATTTCAGATTCTCGTTGTTTACGGTCCAAAGACTTTTGATTGATTGTGTTCACAATAATATCCTTTTGCTTTTTCAATTTATCAACCGTATCTTTCATATTTCTGACAGCTTTCATTTTAGCATCAGCTTCATGGATTTTTTCATCGCTATACTTAATGAAGTTTATCATTGTCTGAAGTAAACGATATGTTCTTTTTGGACCTTTAAAATGTGGTTTACGTGTATTATTTTATATTATAATTAAAAGGCGAGGGGACAGTTAAAAAATGTGTTGCATATTGAATATTTTATTGGATTGATTATAATATTTTAGGTAAGTTCGCATCTAGTCGATACCAAGAACAAAATACATTATTAACTAGAACGAACATGGCGGATACAAATTTGTTACTTTAAAATGATTACGATACCAAGACACGGATATATATCCTCAAAAAAAAAATCATTAAAATATTTTTTTTTAATTTAAAAATTTGGTACTGATGTAACAAACACAATGATAAAACGTGTATATATATATATATATATATATATGAACTGAAAAATATAAACATAATTTTAAGACCCTTGCAGTTGTTAAGTTGAAATATTGTTACTATGAATAACCACTGAAAAGCATGTAACATCTCAAAATGGAAACTGTTTTGATTTGGTATAAAAGTGAATTATATAATAAGCCGGTCAGGTGATTCCCATTTCTCATAATTAAATATTTGTTTATCAGCCGCACAGCTAATGGCCCGATCGGTGGTCGGTCTCGCTTTCTGTTTCGACGTTGTCAAGGTGTGTTATTCTTTTCGTGCAGTGTCCGATCACGGAGAATTTTTTTGAAGTTTCCCTCCTAAGGCGCTGTGCGTCCACGGGTAGGATTTTCGTTGCACGGGTAGTGTGGGGTTATATATACGTTTGTGTATATGTATATGTTCTATTTATCTTATTCTACATTTTTCAATAATTTACTGGCTGGTGTGATGGTGAATCCTGGATTAATCACCCATTATTGTGTCGTACACTAAAAATTATAAAAAAGAAAATGGAAATCTACGGGTCTTGGCCAGTGATTGGCGACCCGTGCACTAAATAAAATATTACAATACGCCATATAACGTTGTCGGCTGAGGAATACAAAACGTTACAAGCATAATAATATTTAAAAACTTGAGAACTATTTCAAAATATTTTTTTCAAGTAGGCAATAACTAAACCAGTAAGTGTAACCAGTACCTTACACTGCATGTTTTATAAATTGTATCAAATATCAAAATAAAACTAATATATATTATAAATAATGCGAATTTCGCAATTTTTTTTTTTTTTGTTACCTACCTAATCGATTTTTTTTTTTTTTATATTAGCGTGTACTTACTACGTTGCCATAAAACAATATCTATAATTAAAAATAAATGTACCTATAATAAAAAAATTATTGATCTCAACTATTTTTCGTAATAATGTATGTTACATTTATAATCCTTATGTAAAATGCAATGTTGACAACAAAGCGGCCAAAATCGTAAATGTCATATTTAACAATCGGTTTTAAACTAATAAAACATTATTTGACAGTAGACGCCTCTACATAATAATAATAATAATAATAATAAAAAAACATGACGTATACAAACGACATCTTACTCGGATCGCATATATCGTTCAAGCCGAAGTCGTCGATTCCCAATTTTGAATACATATATTTTAAAGCCGTACACATATTCAGTATCGGTACTATTTCGCTGTACATTTCATTGTACGTGAGATTTTGAGTAACTTGAATCTTCGAACAAACAGTGGTAACGACAACGTATTAAAACGATTTAACGCACTATTTAAGAGAAAACAATATTTATATTACCTCTGTCAGATTATTCACGTCACAGAAAAATTCACTGAATACGTCCGTGTAAAAGTATGTCACAAACGATTGTGACGGCTCTTGTAAGTCTTTGATGGACGCTTTAAACTGCGGCATGTACTGTTCCAGTTCCTTTATTAAATTACTGTATTCCACGAACAATGACGATTTCGCGTTGAGCTTAGCAGTCACAGTCACATTAGGCTGCAAAGACATGTTTAAAAACGACAAAAACTCAAATCGAACGGGGGGCGGGAGACGGAAACAATTAAATTTTTCTTTTTCGGAATAAAACACGAACGAACGCGACAACGTAAAAACAAAAAAAAAAAAAGTAACGCGTCGACGTTCGTTGCTTTGTTGTGTTATTATAATTACATTGTTATTGTGAGACGGATAAAAAATCCCCGGTCACAACAATAACAGTGTCGCCAACGGGTTGATAGAAAACGCTCTGACCGTGATTAAAGTAACCAGGATTAAAAGTTAATTAATTTGGATTTCACCACAGACATAATATAAAACTATTTGTTTCAAATACTTACATTGTTAGTTACAACAACATAATTACTAACGTGTTTACTAACATTGTTTTATACGTCTGTGGTGAAATCGGGCCTAAGATAATATCTTAAATCGTGGTTCAACCTGTCTATCTTTAATCGTGGTCCTCCCTCAGAGTAATAACGAGATAAAAAAAAACATATGGTTGACCCATAGAGTAATATTACTCTATGATGTGTTGACCCTTCATCGTTTCCGCGTCAAACAGTCATGATAACGCGTGTAAAAAAAAAAAAACACTGATATTAAATCGTATCAAAGGAAAACGTGACAAAATATAATTCTTAAGTACGTTGTAAGCATATTACGTTAAACGTTCAATTTTTTTCTATTTTTTATTAAAATCCGTGAAATAGCCTACGAGTTCTGAAACGCCCGATATACGTTCAGATATGTTTGACAGACCTCACATTTTCGTCAAACAATAAGCTCAAAAGATCAAAGAAATCCGTCAGATTCAGTTCCGGTTTTCTTCTTGTCATGACGTGACATTATCGGTGCGGATAATGAGTAATACGGACGAAGCGGGTCAATCGAGATTTCTATCAAAATCGTCAAACAAAGCTGTATTCTAACAAATAATTTGACAGACAGTTTGATCGTTTACAGCGCCCTTAACACATTACGATGCATCAGCGTTTACGTTTTTCGAGTCCAAGTATGGTGACGATTACGCTCCAAAGTGCCTGCAGTTAAATGATTGTAATCGAGACGTTCTACAACGGATAAATAAGAAAAACAAAAAAAAAAAAAAATGAAACGTTTTTCGAAGAAATTATGTCTGTATATTGTATTGGCTTTTCTCTTGGCGTGTTTGTTTAACGTTTTAACGTCAAAGAATAGCACAGACAGCGATTACAAGAATTATGATGGTGAGTCGAGTTTTCATTGTGTTGGCTCTTTCTCTACATTACGTATCGACTCATTTTAATATGATTTAAATTTGATTTTTTCCTCCAGACGTGTTCAAGTCTTTTTACAATTATCCAAAAGGTAAGAAATTCAAGGATAAATTATACACACCTACCTAATATATATATATATATATATGTATATTGGCCAATACCTGATTTACACATTTTCGGGTTACAAATACGTATTTTAAAAAAATGTCTAAGGTTGAACAGTAACTGATGAGTTCGATCCAGGAAAAATACAAATTCACTGGCTCGCGTTTAGGGGAGGGCAGTGCTTGAATTGGGGATGGACGCGGGGGCACGGAGTCCCCTTTCTTTTTTCAAAATATTGTAGCGTACCCCTTCTAATTTTTCATACCGGAACGCAGAGAACGGGACGGTCAAGACTCTAAAAATATTTATTGAACAAATGAAAATTAAAAATTTTATTAACAGGGAGTGGTCGGTAGTTGTCACAATATACAAACAATATATTTCTTGAAATGGCAATCGTCGATTGCCAATTTTTCTCGGTATTATTTTGTTATTATGAACACAAAATATATTTATTATATATGTTGTTATTTTTATAAAATATATTTTATTTTCATAAGAACATATTACTGTTCGATACACAGTTTTCTCGTCAAAATAAAATACAAACGATTTATGAAAAATTAACCAGTGCGAAACTAAAGTTAACAAAAAAAAAATATAACACTTCAAAGTTCAGTAAAAGAAAGAAAGCAGACTGTATTTAACAAATTATTAATAAAATTCAATATAACAAACAATAATTGATCTTAAAAATAAAGGGAATATTAAATATAATGTTTACATAAATTCCATACAAAGTTACTGGATAATATAATTATTAATTATTATAAAACGATAAATACACGAAAAAGAAAGTAAAAAAACCTGATCCTTGAATGGATGAAACTCAGTGAGCTTTTCATTGAGTTTCATCCACAAAATACAAGGATACTTGAACGATAAAGTTTTCTTGCAAAAACACAAATAATAGTTTTGTAAAACAATGACGAAATATTATAATTTTGGCAATGACACAACAACAAATTTAAATATCAATACCAACAATAATAATCATAGTATTTGCTTAATTAAACAAGTAAATAAAAGTAATAGTAAATTAATAAAACAAAAAAAAAAATAATAATAATAATAATAATAAATGCTCCTTTATTTTATGGCGTAAATATTTAAAGTTAAAAAAAAAATGATGCTTATTTATTATTGTATAATGAAAAATATAGTGGGGGGTGTGGGGGGCGAAGCCCCCCACTAATTTATAAGACATTATAATCTGCTGGAACGCACATTATTTTTGTACTTTTGCATCCCCCTTCTATTTTTTTTCCAATTCAAGCACTGGGGGAGGGGAAATATTAAACTACCTATAACTTTCATTGGTGTCCACTTATTAAGATTTTAGTACCTACATAAAATTTGTTGCGATTTCAATCTGAAAAGTATCAATTTTTAAGTATCTAAAGTTTAGATTCTAAACAGTGGCGGACTGGGTTGAAAAAGCCCGGGTCGCAGATGCCTTTGCGTGGCCCTTGTCTTTATACGCTATAAATGTGTAATCACTAATCAGTGGTAATGCCATAGCCCACCTTAAAAATTTCTGATTTGCCTACTTACCCACTTTCAATTAAAAAAAAATATATATATTTATAATACTTAATTTCGAAGAACGGTTCACGTACATCATTAAACTAGGGTAAGAGTAAAGTTTTACAATTTTACTTAAGTATTATACATATTGCCAATTTTGAAACTTTTTAACTTTTATAAATTATTTATTAAGGTTAAAATATAACACAAATAATCAACTAAGATTAACACTTTGTATATACATCTTTTATCTGCCATTATGATACCAAGTAATACTTAAATTTCTTCAATTGTACTTAATAATTAAAAACTAATTTGTATTTAAACTATTAAAATAATCGTTTATGTTTTACAAATATAATTTTATTATTAATAATAGTTAGATTCAAAAGTTTAACAATTGATTAATTTTTGTTTTACTGCATTGAAGACGATAAGTGGAACTAGTATTTTATTGGTTTTATAAAATGTATTCTTTATTGTTTGGAATAAAAAATACTTCTAAAAAGTATGTAAGTACTATTTGGAATATTTGAAAAGTATTCTGAATACTTTACTCGGAATACAGTTCAAGACTGGATAGTAATAATAAAATTAATTTAGTATTTTTAATACTGGACCTTTTCCGTTAATTCACTACCACTATTTTTTTTTTTGGTTTTTCCGTTTTTTTTTAGATTATTATATATGTATTATTATATTAATTTGATTCTGGGGGTATGAAGTGTGCAATATGTTGTAGCATTGTTTCAAATAAATTATTAGGACCGTAACGCTTACGCCACATGTACTCGACCAAGTAGCTGTTCAGCATTGGTCTGTAGGTACCCCGCTGTTTTTTATTTCGAGATTTTATTCTGCCTCGGATTATGCAAAATGCCACGGGTTTGTGAAAAACTCACTGCATTATTATTTGTATCGCATTTGCTAGCTAGAGTAAGCAAATTCATGGTTACCTACGCAAATCCAATCATTGACTGACCGCCGAATGCGCTGTTCCTCCGTGCGTTCTTTCAAAGCGATAAGGCAATAAAATAAGATACAGTTTTAGAATTAACGGAAAAACTATATAGTAGTAGTGAATTAACGGAAAAGGTCCTGAATACTATACAACCAGGACCGGGGCTTCTTATACTAGCCGCCTGTCCGAAATCACCATTAGGCGCCCTTTTGAATGTATTTTGTTTAACACATTCGCTGCGTCAAATAATTTATCGCGTAACACATATGACGCGTCATAAAATAATGAAAATTCGTGAATAACGGCAACCTTTTTTATTGTTATTTATTTTTTCATAAAAACATATTGTCATGTACTTAAAATACATTTTTTTTAGTTAATTTTAATAGTTTAATTAGTGTCGGATATAGCCGACAGACGCATTTGGTAATACATTTGTTGACACATATTACTGGTAGCGCCTGTCGGCAATATACGACAGCATTTTATTTTAGTTAGTATTATTATTGATGGTAGTTCTTAAAGCACGGGTCTACACAAAGTCCTGGCTCGCCTGGGCATGTTGAACAGTAAATGTCACTTTCCGAACGTTTTTCCATTTTCACACGCTCTTGGCATCGACGCATTTTTTTCCCCATTTATATTATTTTCACTCATAAATAAAGATATTAAATAATATATGAAACGTATTTTCATCAAATACACCCATCAATAATAATCTCGTATTTAGATAGAGATATTGAAAAAATATGAATGAAGTTCAATAAGGGAAAAAACACAAACAAAAATAGGTATTTATATAAACGGATTGGAAAAAAATAACAAGTATATTCTGTAGAAATGCGTGTATTAAAATAGAAATTTTCCTGCAATGCGTTAACGTTCCAGAGCATATTTAAATAAGTAGACCTGATGTCGGCTATTGCTGACAGAAGCAACGCTCCAATATCTGTCTGATATAACCGACAAGCGCACCGCCAAAATTTAAACGAATCAAAACGACAGGCGCAGTGAATGTGTTAACATAGATATTTGTGAAACAATGTTGTACACTATAGTAATTTCATTATATAAATTTTCTAATTAGGTATCCCATATGTTACTATCATAATAATTATAAAAAGTCAATATAACTAAAAATTAAAACCCGCTGTAGAGAATAATAATCAATATCGTATTATTCTATTACAAATTGATTTATTAACATATATTTAAATAATATTGGTTATTTATTTTGAACTATTTAAAAATATATATATATTCTACGTATATTTTTTGACGTATAAACGTCTGCATTACATTTAAGTTAACAATGAAGGTATCGTTACTTAAATTACCTTTATGAAAATAAACAATTTTAATTTAAAAATAATTTAGTTATTCTACGAAATATATTATATTATGTATTTCAAATTAATGGCAGCTTGAGTAAAGTTAAAATTTTTGTTTTTAAAATAATTAATAATTTAAAAAGTATATATACATAAGTTCCCGTTACAACGAACTCCAAGGTACCGAATTTTTTTTTTCGTTATAACGGAATAAAAAAAATTTTTAAAACATTATGTAATACAAATACAAATATGTAAATAATAAATAAATAATTCAAATGTAAATAATTTGCAAAAAAAAAACTTTATTTATAATTAGAAATTATGTTTTTCTTCTCTTCTGACGAAAATTGCTTTTTTTTTCACTGTAGGACTCGTCACATACCACCCACGTGTGAGCTTTATGAAGATATACACCCCACACCCGACTAATTGTCGCGTTATCGATTGACGCGGAATAACACAGTCACACATAATGACAATTTAATGGCTTGATAATTTCATAAAATTGTATGCTTGTTATCTTTAGATTAAATTAAGGAGGGAAAATACATATATTTTAACCTGTACAAACAGTTCGTTGTATCGGGATTTTTAAAAATCAACCATTTCGTTATATTAAGATTCATTTAACACTGTTTTAATAGCTTTTCGGTAAGGGACTTCTATGACTTTCGTTATAACGGGATTTTTCGTTGTAACGGGAACTTACTGTATATCGGTTTTATTCTTGGCAGTGTGGCGCCCCTTTGTGATCAGCGCCCTGGCGATCGCCCAGGTCGCCCATAGTTTCCGCCGGCCCTGTATACAACTAATAAGTATTGCGAATACTTTATAGGACACATTAGTTGCTCGAATATGAAAAGTAGTGCTTGGTGTGTAGTGTTCGGAGTAGTTAAAAAATAATGTAATTAACACATATATATTCGTATATATGAAATCCAATTACATTTTTAATCACATATAATGGAATATTATTTTATTCATATATTTGAAATAGCAAACATCAATAGTATCAAAAAAAGGGGTTTTTAGGACTAAATACTTTAAAAAAGCATTCAAAGGGTACAAAAATAAAGGTATTTAGTAAATATTTAGAATACTACCCAAGTATGTACATTGTATACTGTACAGTGTATGCAGATACCTATTTAATGTGTGTTATCTAATAATTTGTTTTAGACAGTGGTTTGAATGGTCCAGATGTTTCTATGGACAACCCCAATCTTGTAAGGAAATTACTTGATAATTTTCTAGTTAAACCCATCGAAGAAAATAAAGGCAGACGAGTTCGTTACAATTTATCAAACATGTCAGTAATAGATCCATCAATGGGACAAGCTGCTGAAATTTCAAAAATAATCGATTATACTGTAATGTGCCACAAATAATAATAATAATAATAATAATTGTGTCATTATCAATATTATACTTTCATTTCAGAAAGGCGGTTTTTTTGTTGAGTGTGGTGCTTTAGATGGTGAAACAAGATCTAATACATTATATTTTGAACGGTACTACGGCTGGACAGGATTACTTATCGAAGCAGATCCTTTAAATTTTGTAAAAATGTTAAAAAAAGGACGCAGAGCTTATTTATCACCAACGTGTCTTAGTGTTCGTCCTTATCCTGAAATAGTGAGTTCATGATTCTGTTATTAAAAATTAAGATAATATATGCCGATTAGTTGCATACATTTATTTTTTAGGTATCTTTTCTCCAACGTAGTAATATGGGTCGTATAGCTAATGACGAAGTCGCAGAAGACGAAGTAGTATTTGACGAATTTGGACAAAAGAAATCACTTACTGTCAATGTTCAGTGTTTTCCACTCTACACTTATCTCATGGCTTTAAACGTAACGATAATTGATTATTTTAGTTTAGACGTCGAAGGGTCAGAATTGAATGTATTAAAAACTATTCCATTTGATAAGATTGACATAAAAGTAAGTACAGTGTTGTAAATAATTTATGCTGCTATGAACATGGCAGATAACTGATATTTATTTTTATTTTTAGACTTTATCGGTAGAATTTTTCCATGTGAAAGAAGGTGATGATGGTGTAAGAACGTATTTAGAAAACAAAGGGTACATAGTAACAGCGAAAGTAACTAGACAAGATCGATTAGCAAATGATTATATATTCGCAAAACCTTCAGTGTTAACACAAAACGTATCGTTTTATATAACATAACCTTAAGGTATGCAGTTAAAAATAATTGGTTATTAAACTAAAGTCATTTATATGTTTAATGTATTCTTTAATAATATAAATTTGGTTTTTAAAATTAAATGTATATTAATAATAATATCCCACAATACTATCAAATTGTTATTATCAGGGCTAATAAAAAAAAAATCTAAAATCTGGTAAAATATGCATTAAAATATGCAATAAAAAATGTCAAAAATAAGCAATAAGAATATATTTGCATATAGAAAAAAAACATGCAAATGCACGAATTTACGGATCTTGGTTATTACATTCATAAATATTTTAATAAGATTGTGCACTGACATTTGTTGGCCCTGTTTAAGGGACAGTGTTACAAATTCATGCTGTGCAAATCGTAAACTGTAGCAGTTGGGTTAAATTTAGAATTTAAATACTAATTAACTAAATTTGAGGAAAAAAATATTTTTGTGATAGTGTCAAATGTGTTCTATAAAATATTGTTTAACAAAGAAAGTTACGGCTTTTTTTTTTAGGAAGATTTTATATTTGAGTAACTTGCAGTGGCGGATCTATGGGAGGGGGATATGGGGGTCATATCCTCTCTCCCTTCGTGGGCCAAAGAAAAAAGGTTTTTGCCATAGGGCACAGACTTCAGAGTAACACATGTCACACACACATACATATTTTTATATTCCTCCCCCTATGAAAAAATTCTAGATCCGCCACTGGTAACTTGTCAGAACTACTAGCATAGTAGTAACTATGTCAGACAGTATTATGCAATGCACAAAGTACACTATCTCTAAAATATTGTTTTTGTCAGATTTGCTCAATAAGTGTTTGAACTAACGCCACGGTTTAAGATATGCGTATTGTGATTTGCTACATTGTTGATCAGATAAACAAAGACAACAAATACGTGTGAAACCTCTTTTTAACTAATTACAAAAATATAAGTAATGTACTTTTTTACCAAACTTAAAAACATCGATATAAGCACCGTAATGTGCTATTTTAAACCAATGATATATGTATAAAGAAAATTGAAATGAAAAAATAAAAAATGTAAATATTTATTGATTTAATAAATGTGAAGTAGTACACGGTGTACACAATAGTGTAGTTTTATGAGGTATGTGCTGTTTTTTTTTTTTACATCTTATTGATATTCATTTTTATCTGATTGTTTTTCGAGTTATTTTAAGAATTAAAAATTATGGCCTATAGTTTTAAACATCTGTATATTTATATCTATATATATATATATATATATATATATATATATATATATATTTTTTTTTTTAAAAATACAGCTTATTATTTAAATTCATTAGGCCGGTTTCACCAACTATTGTTAAATACACTCTAACACTGTGTTAGTTAACAATTTGTTTGAATTTAACATCTGGTTAAATCACAGATTAGATGAATATTCATATTATATATTCAATAATTCATCTAATCTGTGGTTAAATTATATAAGTTTCACCATTACATTATTATTGTTAAATTTTATTTGTTAAGTAACAAAATGTTAGTTGAGTTACCAAGACGGTTATCTTGTTTCTAACGTTCTCATTGGTTATCACGAAATGTAATAACTGATAAGTGATAATATTATAATATTAAAAATAGGCGATTATAACCTAATTTACTATAGTGAATCTGTGGCATTTTAAAATTCCGATTAAATTTTAACAAGCCGATTTTGAGTGGTTAACTTAACAATGCGTTAAGGTTAACAAATCTCGATGAAACGTAATTTTCACTAACTTAATGATATCTAAAATATTTGCTTTACGCTCTAATAACAAATATATAGAACGTGAAATAAAGAACGAAAAACTAAACGCATACGTCGATCTACAAATTCAATATAATTTTATTAATGAAAGACTCAAAATACAATATTATGGACTGGAACGCAGAACGTCACCTCATTCGTCTCACATCACGGGAAGACTGTTCTCCCTCTAGTCTATCGCGGTCCTCATCACCATCCCTCCTCTCACAGTGCCACCAATATAATATTTTTAACATTAATTGTTAAATACAGTTAACAACATGTTAAATCGTTAACAAATGTTGGTGAAACCGGCCCATTGAAATATGAAAATTAACTTAAAAAACACTTCTAGAGAGAAAAATCCTAATAATAAGGGAAAATCTATACACAAAAATTTCATATTTTTTGATGTAACCTTTATGAAGTGGATTTATATTGCACTACGCTTTATTTTAGAATAATTAATAAAAGTACGTAAATGCTTTAATTATTTATTGAACACTGTTCACGAAAATTATAATAATACTGTCCCAAAAAGAAAATATGCCCCATATCAAAATAGTGATTTTGTTATTTTACTGAAATTTGATAACTAAAAACAATTTCTTTATTTTTATTCTTTATAATAATATTGTACTTTTATGAAAGTACACTTTGTATACTAATGGCAATATTGTACATTTTCTGCTGAGGGAATAATTAATTCGGTTTCCGACAATTTTTGGATATTGAGTACCTACATGTTCCTATTAATTTAATCATAATAACTAATACTACTTAATTGAAACGGTATGAATCAAAATCAAAATTAATGCGTTCATATTACTAAAATGTTTTAAAATTTCTGTTGTATTTATACAATGTCTGTTAAATATTAATTGTTATTTTGTGTCTGCTTGGTGTTTTGGCAAAGTAAGACTTTTCAGTGACGACCGAAAATTCGTCCGTGCTCTCACATTTAGAATATTATCAAAATGTATATGACAATGACATTGATGATATGAAAATGTATCATTTATTGTTTAAAACTGTAAAATAACAACTTTCTTGATTCCTAATATTAAAGTGTTTAAATTATTGGGTAACAGTACTTTTATATACGTATAACTGTTGTAATATTTGAAACACGAATATCTAATAAATAATACTGTTTTGTTCTAAATGTATCAAATTAAATAAAATGAAAATATCATCGTTGGGATAATAATTGTCATCCAAAATATTTTTGAGAAAAAAAAATTTATAGTTATGTTATAAAAAGAAGGAATGAACACACACACACACACACTGATCACTGAATAAATTAACGCATAAGTCGAGTACTCTTATGTTTATTAGTGACACAATAGTTTCCGTACGTCCGCACCGTACGACGTTCATCACAACACACAACATACACAATAATCGCAGAACCCAAATCGGCTGCCCATCCCCTCCTTTTACAGTGTAGACAAGTTTTACATTATTGATAACAGTTACTTATTAATGTAAATCTTCATTTATAAGAAAAAATAAATCTATTTTTTTCACTTAAAGCCCTCAAAAATTATTTATCACATATTTTACGTATTGTACGTAGTACATTATATGTTATTTATTTGTTTTATACAAATCAATAATATTATTAACTCTATATGAAGACGGATTCGTTTTGGGGTCGTTAACTTTTTATAAAAATTTAACATTTAGGTTATGTGAAAAAAAAAAAATAATAATAATAAATAACTTGATATTTTGTTAAAAATCTTCTCATTGTAATTGTTTAACTTGTTGTGTTGCTGTTATATAATTTGTAAGAATAGCTATTTATTTTTTGTAAGCACTGACGTGTGTAGTACTAGTCTGGAATATTTTTGTTTTATTTTCATTAGCTATATCCTTGCTCAAACGTTACTCGAAAATTAATTCTGCGGTAATATTTAATGAGGAATATTGCAAATTAATCGCGTTATTAATATTGTGTAACAAAACGTGTGACATTATAATATTATGTATATATTATACTATAATAATAATTATTATTATTATTGTTATTTATTTTTATAATATTATTAATTATTGTAAATTGTATATGTTTACTTGTATAGTTGTTGTTTATTTTAAAATAAAACAGTTTTGTTTTTCAATATTATTAGTTAATCATTATTTTGTAAATACCTTTTTTTATTTAAGTGTATTTCTTTTTATTCGTTTTTTGTAATTGTATACTTGTTGGCTGTTGCAGCCAGTGGCGCAAGCCGTTTTGAATGAAGTGGGGCAAAATAATTTCTCATATTTATCCACCGACCCACCTATTATTTATAGTATATACATATTTTAGATCAATCGTGTAGCCGAAATTTTATCTTATGGAGGGTCCATTTAAAAAATGTATACCTTTACATTTTTTTATATCCATATTTGGATCAGAACTCAGTGTGAATCGTTTGTAGAATAGTTAATTATTTTTTCATTTTTATTTTCACGTTTTGATTTTATCAATTTACTCGACTCTATGTGGAAAGATCGATTAGTCATGTACTTTTTTCTTGCCGCAAATATCCGTATTCCGTACAATGTCGGACATGTTAATAAAAGCATAGATATAAATATAAATATAATATAATATGTATATAAATATACATAGATAGCCCACGAATGGATCATTGTAGGAACTATTGAAATGATCCATGACGTCATTATTTGTTGTTATCAAATGTACTTATTTATGCGCATGCGTGTACAAAATGACGTCATTAAATTTGCTTCTCTGAAGAACATTAGGTACAAAACCGATTTTAAATGTTAGTTCGACTTCAATGTTTGATCATTCATATATTTAAATTATTATTGTTTATTATTATTAGTATTGTGAATATATGTATAATATCTATATGCTTCTCTTATTATGAGTTGAACTTCTATATTATTTTATCCACTTCTTTATAGTTTATCGGTATTCTAATGAAACAGCGTATTCAGGATTTTTATTTAGAGGGATGAACTGAAGCGTTCGGCTCCCAATAACGACAACTGGGTAACGCCTTTACGAACGAGAGGGGATAGGCCACCAAAGGTAATAATGATAACGGTAATTTCAGAGAAAACTTTTGAGGAATTTTTTAAGAATAAAAACGTACCTAAGGTTGAAAAATAGTAATATCCATGTTAACGGTTATACGGGTGAAACTATTAACGTGTTAGGTTATTTTATAGTGGAGGTAAATTTTAATAGTATAAACCGTAAGAATTTTGAGATTTTTGTTGTTAAAAACGGAGGTACTAACTTGCTCGGTAGGGATTTTTTGGAGAAATTTAACATACAGTTGTTAAGTTAGTACATAAGGGGGCGGCCAGATGACGTGACGGTCACTAGATCTGGCAGACTGTCGTCGTTCCTTTTTCTTTTTTTTAGTCTTTCTCTTCTGTGTTGCGCTTCGGTGACGGACGGACGTGTGTCCGCGTCCGTGCTTTTCGCGATTGTGACGGTCTTAAAGTTGTTGATAGCTAAATAGCGATAAATTTAAAAACGTAAACGTAAAGTGTAATACGTACATGTCGGTTTTTCTTTATGTTTTAATTAATGCTAATAAAGTACGAATCGCGGAAGTTATCATTTAAATCGTTGTCTTTTGTAATCGAGTGCTGCGACTGCGAGGCGAAAATTTAACATATTATTATTATCAGAAGTGGGATATCGTGACTGAAGAGCGCAGTGTAGGTGTGCGTAAATTGTCAAGGGACGGAAAACGTAAGTCAAAACGGTCCGAGACCCGTTCGAAACGATCGAATTCGCGTGTTGCGTGTTCGGCAGCAGCGTGGGTTCAAAGTGCGTTTGCATAGTGCGTAACGCGGTAGCCGGTGAGTAGGTTAACCGCGTGGAGTTTTAACCTAGAATTCGAAAACGTTGGACTGTAACCGTGGTACAATAGAATACCATCACTGTGGTGAGAAAATAACAATTGTGTTTACAAAAATAAATATTCGCGATCGCCGCTCGTGCAGTCGTGCGACGGAGCACCGAGTCACCGAGATGGCTGACGACAATCAGAACGCGGTTGAAAAAGGCGTAAAGGCTCCGACTTACAATGAGCTGTACGCGCTTGTGACGCAATCGCAGTCGCGTCTAGAAAATCAAACGGTCGCGCCGGAAATGGCGAAGCTCGTCACTGAAGTCGAGGAACTGCGTGCCCGAATTACCGATCGGAACACCTCCACTACTCGTTCCGTTGACGAAGTTATCAACGAACCGACAGAATTCCGTGTGGTGCCGGACTTGAATAAAACCATGGAAAGGTTCAATGGACGGGGGTCTCCGTTCGAGGCGGAGGACTGGCTGATGGCGGTTCGAGGTATGTGGATGGTAAATAGGTGGCCGTTTAATTATACGATGCAATACGTGCGCATGCACGTCGAAGGATCGGCGCGCGATTGGTTGTTCGGACGTGATTTCGGGAACTGGGGCGAATTTGAGAAAAAATTCCGCGGGACATTCGTGCACGCGTCGTATACGTCCGATCGCACCGACCGAATGAAAGCAAGAAAACAAGCACGCGACGAATCCATAATGGAATATTTTCAGCCTAAATTTCGGATGTGCCGAGATCTGCGGTTCTCGTTCGAAGACTCGAATGATTATTTACTTCGGGGTCTTTACAATAGGAACCTGGCGCTGGATATGGTGGGACGTGTACACTACGATGAAGATGAGTTCTTCGATGATTTGTTGAAATGGGACCGGATGAATAAGCTGCATAGAATAGACACTGACTATGAATGTACAAATGTAAATGCACATCCTGTTTTTAGGGTCAAAAGTGAAAAATCCAAGCCTATAGTGACGGGACGAGATGAAGAAGGGACTCCGACTGCGTGGCCGCGGTTGGGGTCGGTCTCTGCGAAAGCTGAAGACGCTGGGACAAGTCGGCAAAGTACGTGTTGGAATTGCCGTAAGTCCGGACATCTGTCGAGGGATTGTCCAATCAAGCGTAAGGCCACCATGTGTTATGGCTGTGGCGTCGAGGGACACATTCGTCCTAACTGTCCGGAGCGAGTCCAGACTAGTGTAGCGGTGGACACCCGCGAGTCAAGGAGTCATCCCTACCGGAAGTTGGGTAGGATCAACGGGGTAGACGTAGAGGTTTTGCTGGACACCGGTAGTCACCACACCTTGGTGAAGGAAAGCGTGGCAGGAAGATGTGGACTTCAGGTGAAGAAGGCAGAACGATCGTTATACGGACTAGGAAGTGTGACAGTGCCGTCAATGAGTACGAAAGGGGAAGTTAAGCAGAGGTTACAGTGGATGGCGTTTGTCCAGGACAAATAACGATGTTGGTGGTACCGGATATGGTGCAAGGACCTGATGTCATTGTGGGACGAACATGGTTGGACTTGCCCACAGTAGCTTACCACAAACAACATGGCCGTCTTTACTTGTATAAATCGGAACCAAGTATTGGTGAAGTAGACTCGACTGTTACTACGCTGGATGGGGAAGCTGACTATCTGCATGTGGTCAAGTCTAAAGATGAGCCAACGTTCCGTGAACCTCTAGTTGTTGAAGATTTGGGTTACGTAAATCCGAACGTGTCGCCGCAGGAACGTACAAGGTTGATGGTGTTATTAAATAATTATCGTGATTGTTTTGCGAAAAATCTTGGTGAGCTGGGTTGTACACCTTTAATGGCGGTCGACATCAATGAGGTACCTAACAGCCTACCAGTTGTGAGTCGTCCGTACAAAACAACTCCTGCAGATCGTGAGGAAATCGGCAGAATTGTAGCTGACTGGAAGGAACATGTCATAGTGAGTGAGACGGTCTCGCCGTATGCCAGTCCGGTACTATTAGTAAAGCAGGCAGAAGGAAAGAACAGGCTGTGCGTCGATTATCGCCGGCTTAACAAACAAACACTCAAACAACACTTCCCCCTACCTGACATGCTGGAGCAACTGGAGTCTTTGGCGACAGGACGCCTGATTACCCAGCTGGATTTGGCCAGTGGCTATTTGCAAATACCTCTTACACCGGAAGCCGCGGATACGACTGCTTTTATAACAGCAGACACGACTGGGCAGTTTAATCGGATGCCATTTGGGCTCTCAGAAGCAGTGGCCGAGTTCACCCGGTTGATACAGAGAGTGCTTGGTCCATTGCAGGGTAAGATTGTGCGGAATTATTTGGACGATATGGTAATCGATGGAAGGAATTGGAGCGACATGCTGGTCAACCTAGAACTCGTTTTGGAGCGACTTCGTGAAGCGAAACTAACTTTGAAACCGGCGAAATGTTCATTTGGTACGGTACGGATTGAATTTTTGGGATTTGTTGTGGAAGGTGGTGAGATTCGGCCTGGAGAAGCAAAAACGCGCGCTATCACTGAGTTCCCGACGCCTACGGATACACATACGGTACGAAGGTTTTTAGGCCTAACCGGATTTTTCAGGCGATTCGTGGATCATTACGCTCATGTCGCGGAACCATTGACGCGGTTAATGCGTAAAGGCGTTGAGTTTCGTTGGGATAAAGAACAAGAATCGGCTTTCCGGAAACTCCAACAGGTGCTGGTCAGTGATACGGTTCAAACAATGTATCGTCTAGACGCTGCTGTTACGGAACTACACACGGATGCGAGTTACTGGATGGGTTACAGATAATACGTATTTTGTGGTTATTTGATTTTGATACTTATATTCTATGCCTTCTTAAGCATTTTAAATTATTGTACAGCTTTAAACGTAAATCTTAAAATGTATGTTGTTTACATAGTTGTTGAGAGCACGTGACACCCTCATTATTTGTCTGCGTCTAATTAATAGCCAATATGCCAAAATCACACTGCGTAGTTCTTCAAATGTTAAGCATTTGGTTGAATTGAGTTTTGGAAAAAAACAAATAACCACTGATTTTTTTCTATAGTATAGTTTTTGAAATGCAATATAAAAAATTATTCTATTGAATGTTGCATTTACATATTCAGATATTTTGTTAATTTGTGTGATATCAACAATTAAGTTGTTAGTATAAAATACTATCTTTGAATAGCTATCTTTTTCATATGACATATGTATAAACTATAAAATATTTACATATCAGATGTACTGATGATGGGATTGTATAATAATTGTACAAACATTGTGTAATTATAATGCAGTATGTCCCGAATAGCAAATTGCCTGAAAATAGTATATTTTATAAATATATATTTAATGAAAATAACACAGTAATAATAATATAATAAAATACCAGCTCCATGTGGTTTTATCTACTATCAATTATCGGATTACATTAACTTAATTTTTTCGAGATAAAACGAATTTCCTTATATTTTTCTATACTTTTCCATATTAAATCACCACATTTATGAGCCAAAGAGACCGATAACATGATGAAGAAGGGAGGCTGTCGAATTCCGTCTTGAAGCAGAAATATGTAATTAATTGTTGATTGCACGATAGAAGAACGTACAATATCCCACTACCACCTCTTTGGAGTGCTCTTAGAAGTAAACAATTATATGTTATTAGGTTTATACCTATTTTTATATTGTCGTTTCACACCACGTTACGAGTGTGAATAAGTTTGCGAAGCCAACGAATGCTTTAAACTTTGTCACCAACCGACTATTGTAATATGCAATTTTTATTATCGTAACATAACACTAGGAAATAGGAAGGAAAAATAGATTAAGAAAACGTTGTGCAATTTTTAAATAATAAAATTATTGTAATCATTAGTCAGTAAGTAAAATAATAACAATTGTATAATATAAAAAGGGCAAAGACAACCAGGAAAGGGAGTTCTTGAGTGATGCGCGTGTAACGCGATCACTAGAGGACAAGCTATCAATAAAAGTTTAAATTAAATATTCTGCGTATTTTATTGTGTGTGTGTGTGTGTGTGTGTGTGTGTGTGTGTGTGTGTGTGTGTGTGTGTGTGTGTGTGTTGAAAGTAAATCGACGTTCACCACACAACCAAATGTTCAAAATGTTAACATTCAGAAATCTAAATAATCAAGTACAAATTTATGACACAACGTGTATTAGTCAAAAATGTTATCCAGAAAATTTTAAACTTTATCAGTTTACCTAACGTATCGCTCTTTCGTTTTCATTGTAGCAAATAAAAACCATCCAAAACTATCGCCATCGTGTTTTTCCTGTCTTTAGAAATCGCTACATTTTCTAATTAATACTTTTTTTTTTGCCGGGTTTAAAAAAAACATTACCTTTCCTATTTTCACATTAATTATCGTTAACTGTTAAAACTTCCATTATTCCATCAACCATTTAAATGATTTTATTTTTCCTATCTGATAATAATAATAATAATAATAATAATAGTAAAACCTTTTTAAATATAGGACGAAAAATATGTCGTTGGGCGTTTGTAGAGACATATCAATGTATAGAAAGCGGAAAAAAACGTATATACTCGAAGTACATATTGTAGTTAAATGTTGGTATTTATAATGGTAATTATTATTATTATACGATTGTCGTCGAACACGTGTCATCGTGTCATGCGGTCGTCGCGGCAGCCGTTGAGTTACAGTTCGGTTGACGGACGCTCACGTACACAGGCCGGTAGAGGACGATTTGTTCAGTTTGTGACCCGTCATAAACGTGACCGCCGAGTAAAAATTCCGGCCCGATATATCTGCCGCCTTCCACGTGATCGCAGGCGACACCTGTTGAAGACACACACACATAAATTTCCGTACACTGTTAAAAAGGAGAAGAGATAAGCATACAAATTATTCGTTCCTGTGGGAAGGAGGGATAAATTAGCCTCAAATAACTGGTAGTAGATGGTTTATAGTAATATAACAACTTTGTAACTTCTAATAAAAATTTTAAAACGATAAAAAATACTAATCACTAACAATGTAGAGGATTGATATGGTAAAATATTGAATTTATTACTATGGACACTGATAAGAAATAACACGAGTGGTATAGGACGGCGGCAAAAATCAGTCAGCCATTTTGTTTTAGGTAACGCAGTGTGACCCACCTTGTAAAAATTAAATATGTTATTGATTAAAATAGGTATTTAATACAGCAGTACAGTGCAAGGTTAATAGATTATACTACTATACTATTATAATCTATTAACCTTGAGTACAGTGTACAGTAAATATCACAGAAGTCAGGAATACAGAATGAAACGATATATATGTACCTTATCACAAAATAAATTTGATAAAAACTACCTGAAATAAAATGGCGACTGATTCTCTGTTATCGGCCCGCCGCCCAGAAGTGTCCACCCCCTGAGCTGAATTACCTGATGGCGTTGCCCGGGAAAATAATTGTGTGTTCAACTCCTTTTGGGTGTAACTCGCTGTGGAAGCAATGCCTTTTTTAGACTAATCACCCGAAATAACGGTTAAAATATTTTAATAATTTGTATCGTATTGTAAAATAATTAAAAAATAGTCTCTAGACCCAGCGGTTTAGGCTGTGCGTTGACACATCAGTTTTTAGTATTTGTACTTGTTAACATAATGAGAAGTTCTTATTGAGGCGATTAAAATTATTCATAAACATTACAAATAGTAATATATTCTATTAGATATATATTTCTTTATGCATAGTAATATGGACTATGATTTATATAGTATTAATTTAATTCGCTCTTTTATTATTTTGTTTCTTTTGTCGGTCGGTTCACGGAAGTCGTAAAAGATGTTGATGCTATCGCCATCTACCGGCATTAATCGTTACCATGGTAACTGCAGTTTAACGTCTAGAATCGCAACATTTCTCGTATTAGCTACCATTCTCGTTGGTCGTTTTTCAATAAAAAGTATCCTATATTTTTTTCTGGCTTATAATTACTCTCTATATCAAATTTCATGCAAATCCGTTGCGTCGTTCCGACGTTATTGAGGAACAAACAAACATTTTTTGTATTTTATATATATAGATAAGTACTAAACGGCGATTATTATTTTTTGTTTGAAAATGATTATTTTTTTAAATCAATAATTTATGTTTTATTCATAATGTTGTTAACTCATTGTAAAACGTGATATTTAAATATACAATTAATTTAAATATGCGCCGCACGAAACTATGGCAATACATTTTTTTTTCATATTTTCATCATCATTATCACTGGCATTTATAACTCTATCATAGAGTTTTTGCCGCCATTTTTATATCCCTCCATTTCTCTCGACGCTGAACAATTTCCTTACAATCTTGCACTCCCGGAGTTTTAAGATTCTCTTCTACTATATTTAGCCAATTCTTCCTGGGTCTACCTCTAGGTCTTTTCCCATCCGGTTTCTATTTCATAATTACTATTTAATTTCTTCCTCGCTTTTTCTTATAACATGACTCAACCACTGTACTCTTTGTCCTCTTATGTAACTACTAACTAGTGACTGGTGCTAAGTATAGTTCTTCTTAAAATTCCTTGTTTAACTTTCTTCTCTATTCATTTCTTACGTTACGAACTGATCTGCATACCATTTTCCAAATTATTTTATTTTCGAAAGTTGTAAGTCTTCTTATTATTACATTTGTGCTTGTCCATACTTCACAACCATAAGTGAGGGTAGGTCTATTTATTGCCGTGTACAGTCTTGATTTTGTTTTCTTGGAGAGAATTTCAGATTTGAGGAATACGGATAGTGCAAAAGAGGCTCTTCCTGCCTTTGCTACCTTTACGCTTATCTCACGTGACCAATTATTCTTTGTACTGTGCAGTACCTACTCTTAAACATTGAAAGTCTTCTAATTTTTCAAAAGCTATTGAAAATAGGTCTTCTTTGGATGGTTCACTATTGAGAAGCTCCATTATCTTAGTTTATTTAAACTATTAAATAGTTAATTAGTTTATTTAGTTTATCCGTAACCCCACTTTTGCTACATACCTTTCGAGACTTGTGGTTGAGCCTAAAATCTACTTTTTTATATTTTACATAACAAATTACTTCGGTTTTTAGGGGGTGCGCAATATTTAAAATTCATGAAAAAAAATTTAGCGATTGTTATTAATACTTAGGTATATATATATATAAGTCCACATTTATAATCGGAATTGGTCTACCCCCCCACCACCATTAAAATTCCACTTTTGAATGTAGGAGTTGCTCATGAAACGTTCCACCAACCTTCATGATTTGTATGTTATAAAAACGTCAGAATCCACCTTAACTCCGATTTTTATCATATTTACACAATCAAAATGTTATACTAATTACGTCTCATAATTTTTTTCTCATCCAAAATATTATGTACTTAAATTACTAGATTCAACCGTAAAACTAACTCGTTATGTATAACTTGTTCACAGATGTTTTAAAACGGTACATTTATTGTAGTAGGTACGCTAAATTAAATAGTTTACTAAATGTTTGCATATTAAGTATTCGAGACTTTATACTCGCATCTTTTTGCACAGTATACTTACTATAATATATTTGCGGAGTTTTATTACAGTTTGGTATTCTGAACGGCACGGTGGCTATTGTTATCGGGAACGTGATGTGGAGGTCTTCGTCACCTTTGCCCAAGTCCACGCACACCTGTACACAGAAAGACACATATTATGTGTCATCAAGCTCGCAGTCTCATTAAAAAAAAGAGAGAAAAAATAAAAACTATTTCAAAATAAATTTTCTTTTGTCTGCCCGAGAAATGTACAACCTATTGATTAACTGTATATATCATACATGGTGAGCGATAACCGATAATAGTTAATATGACATATTATATAATATATAATAATACATTTTAAACAACAGTGTTTTTTCATATCATAACCTATAATATATCTACATGCAGATGCGTATTTCTTCTTCTTGAGCGGTGACATTTTGAGGACGGCAAATTTTATCAATTATATTATGAAAACGAAAACTGTGTTACTATAGGAAATGAAGCCATAGGTTTCTGAGCAACTTTACATACTTTAGAAATTGCATTCTTAATTGCTTTTTGGACATATTTATTCCAACTGTTTAATAATATAATAATCAAACCCCGGAAATAACAGAATATGCTAATAAGTTACAAGAATTTTACCCGGATGATATCGAGAAGACCTTTTCAACTAAATGTATACATTTTAAATCTTATTTACAATTTTCAAACAAAGAAATTAAATGTATTTCTCCTGTTCATAAGTGTAAATTAATACAAGAAGGTCCTCTTACGGATATGTTTCCAAATATTGATATAGCATATAGAATATGTGTTTGTACATCAATTTTAACTGTATGACTGACTTAACGTTTTATTCTTGCCTCAGACAATTAAATAAAATTACTCGCGGTCGACTACAAGTGTATACTTAAAACCTTTATTCTTTGGTAATACTGAATATTAGAACTAGCATTACAAAAATAGATATGAAATATAATTTAATTTTAATTAATGATAATTTTTTTAAAGGTAACAGATTTTATATACATATGTACTAATAAGTTTGATGAGGGATGGTGTCGAATGTTATTATATTACGGGTTGGTGTTGGATTTTGGTTTTCAATATTACAAAATTTGATTCGACATAAAAGATAAAATGTTTATTTTCCATTTTTTTTTTATCTAGTTGTACATTTTATAGAGAATATATATTATGAAATTTTTTTAGAGGCATAAAGTTGAAACCTATTCTCTAACAAAATTTGATGGGGAAATGAGAAGATTCAATAAAGGTGGAGAAAATGCGACCAAATAGCGGGAAAATCTGGAAGTCCGTGTGGTTCTTTTGATGCTAGTGCCTAGTGGAAGGTACTTCCACCAAAAGCTACACAACTGTTACCGATTTCCTAATTGTATATTATATATAGACTATTTATTAATTAATTATTAATTTGCTCATCTAGATATAGTTTACTTAATTACCTACTTATATGTCTAATTACTCTCATTAACTGTAGTCTGTATTCTAAATTAACTTATGCCAAAGATATATGATAATAACAATAATAATAATAATAATAATAATAATAATAATAATAATAATAATAATAATAATAATAATAATAATAATAATAATAATAATAATAATAATAATAATCGAATACATAATGTGAATTAAACATGTTTACATGCATGATGTAAAGATATACGAGTCTTTTTTGTATTTTTGACAATAATTGTTTAAAAAACAATCCCAATATTGGGATTGTTTTTGAAACATATGTTTCATAGAATACGATTTTTTTTAAACACGACTTTTATAAAAATTGGTTTCCTGAAACGCTAATTTCTAAAAGGCGCACTCATTCGAATCGACCAGAGCGTTAAATTTAAAATGAAAATTATGATAACAGAAATAGAGTATGAGAGGGCATCAGACATCCAGGATTACACCGTTAATGTTCAATCGATCGGGAAATTAAACGTTTAAAAAAAGTGTAATATAGGTACACGATTGTATAATTGTTTAAACATTTGATTGTAACGTTTTTATAATAAAAACGATAAGTGGATCCCACGTGCGATACACCATGGAAACATGATATTATAACTGGACTTATAATAAACCGTAAATCACGATATGAATTTACATTTCGAATCTATATTTCATGTTATCTCGCATAGAATACATTATTTATACGATATTTACAATATTACGATATACAATATTTATTCGTATATTATTAATACCTAGGTACTGCGTTCGAGTGTAAAAGGGTTTTCACATCGGAAGTTCAGATTATATCATTATATATTTTTTTCTTTACATAAAGTTGATGGTGAAAATAATTTTTCATCGAAATTATTACAATCTGCTTTATATTGTTTTTTTTAAGCTATCATCACGTTACGATAGCTTAAAAAAAACGTAACATTTTAACGACGACATAAATCATATCTCGATTGTACAAATGGGAGTACTTCTAACGCTATGTTTTGTTTTTTGTTTTGGGTTACAATTTATATTTTCAAGTATAAGTAAATTTTAAAATCAACTTTATTTGTTTTCCCCTAAAATTGCGAAGATTTTTACTTTTATGCATGAATTATTATACGCGGGTACTTAAGTTGACACTGAAGTATGTCACTCATTCATTATTTTTTCACCATACTAAAACAAAAAAATTAAAAGTTAACAAGCTGTGGATGTTGTAAACATCCCTTAAACGAATTACTTAGATAAAGACTTTAGAGTTTTATTGTTACTATAAATCTGAAAGCAATGGTAAATCATTGCATTTAATAAAATGATCCTGAGCATTTTTAACACAATTTGGTAATTGTTTGTGCTGCATTTAAAAACTATTGAGGAAATAGTTTTTCTTAAAATTATCGGTTTGTTTTGAATTAGGTATGCATAAGGAAACTACGGAGAAAATTGAAAAACGTTACAAATAAAGTACCAATTGGATACAAAAACCAAAAGAATATATAGAGTTATAACAAATAAGAAATAGGGGTACAAAATATTAAAATTATAAAAATACAGACTGAAATATGCGAAAAACTATCTAAAAAAAAAAAATTTAACAAAATTCATCATTAATATTTCTCGAGATATAAACTGTTGGTTCATAATAAAAAAATCACCCTTTATAAATATATGGACATATACTATAATATCATATGTCGTATGACATAAATACGTCAAATAAATCCCTCTGTATACCTAATAATATCGTGTTAAATTTATTTTCAAAACAAAAATAAATAAGCAAAAATATACGTCACCTTAAGTACATAATATATTTGTAATAGCCTGCAGTTGCCGATCAACGTTGGTGGCATGACCGGCAACACCAGACCGTCGGCCGAATCCCATTGCGATTCGCAACCAGTTCGAATAGGTTCACCGATGTACTCTAACACCGAATGTTGGACTTCTTTTTGATTTTGTACGCCCAGCATGCCGCGATCGACTGAATAATGCACGTTCTGAAAACAATTTTTACATGAAAAATTACATTATTTAGAGATTACCGTTCATTTTCCTGATTGCAAATGCCCGACAACATTTCGCCCGACACGGATTTCCCGACAACCGTTTTCCCGACAAGTATTTCGCCCGACAAATATCTCTTCGCCCAGCAAAATTTGAGGTCACCTCATTTGGGACATTTAAGGTATTGTTTCTGTTGTGGTGGTTATCCAGCGTCCTTTCTACTCATACAATTTTCAGGTTTCTCCGACAATTTTTTCACAATTATTTACGATCTTGGGAGTCAGGAAATTGCCAACCCGGTCTCAATTCCGTGCTCACCGAAATCCATAAAGAACAGGCCCATACCGAGATATTGCTGGCAGAGTTGAGCTTGAGGCGAGCGGTCAAAAGTTTACCGAAGAAGAGGTGGTAGAAGACATAGGCGCAGATCAGACATATAACATCTGAGTACGAAAATTATAAAGAAGAGGGGCGCGAGATGAAATTTCTACGTATATGAACAAACATTTATGCCGTTAGATATGTCACACAGCTATGTAATAGCCATGCCTTAGTAAGTTTTATTAATATTTGTCGGTGCAACAAATTGTATATTGTGCTTAAATTAAGTGATACTTAGCGATAAGTATAACTTAAGTCTTACTTAGTAAAGAAAGACTTAAGTAACACACTGGTGCAAATGGCCACTAGTCTACACGATGCGTAGTACATGTCATTAGTACTTATTACTCGCACTACTACCCGTACTTCTACTATCTCGAATCGTTCACACGTGAATGCTATGATTACAGTTTAAGTAGCAAGCAAGTAGTAGCGAACCAAACGTCACGATGGAGAGGAAATCTACTTGTCGTTAGTAAATAGAACGGATTCCTGTTCACTCGCACTCCCGGTTTTACTAACACTAAGCACTATTTTTAATGTTTACACGCAAGGGGCGAGTGCAAGTGACAAGTACTACGCATCGTGTAAACTCGGCATAAAGTTTAGTTTACACGGTGACACTAAACTGCGACACATAGTGCCATGACATTTAATGTCGCATTAGTGTCACCGTCTGAACAACACAATGTCACGCTGCCACAGTGTCATGACTCATGACACTAGTGCCGCGTATCAAAAAAGTTTGATATGTGACACCGCGACACTGACAGTGTCATGCCACTATTATCAATTTGTGCACTATCGTATATTTTTAAAAGATTGTTGTTGGTATTAAAAGCAATGTGAGGTTAGGTCTGAAACCCAACAGCTTGTTCTTATCAATTTGTCGGAGAACGGACCCCGACAGTGTCATGACACTCCTCTATACGTGTGAACAGTATACGACATTTCACGTCACGGCATTAAATTTCAAACAGTGTCATGCGACTTACTGCCGCGACACCAGTGTCATCGTGTGAACAAGGCTTTAACACTGATATTGGGGTTCTTCGAATGACGTAATTTTGTTTTGTTTACATCGCGAGTGATCCGTCTGTATTCATCAAATCTGTGGTACAACTTTTATGACGGCAACTATCACGTTTACTATCATCGTCGTGTAAATGAGGCTTAAATATGAAATTTATTGGATTTATCAAAAATAAATGAATAAAACAAAACTACCATAAAAATAATATAACAACATTGAATTGACTACAACTGAAATTACTTCATGGCTTTGCAGTTTATTAACATATATATATATATATATATATATATATATATACATTTACTGACAACGTTTGGAAATATAGTTTTTTATATTCTCGCAAACTATACAGACTTAGAAATTGGTGAACAGCGATTAAAGTATATTTTACAACTTTCAGTAAGAATCTATATATATATACTTATACAATTAAGTAAATATTATGCCTTAGCTTGCCTAATGTTGTTTTAGCATTACCTAACCAAAATTAAAAATTGTATATGATAACGTATATTTTATATTGTCGACGGCAGGGGCGCATTAAGAATCAATATTTAGGGATGGGAGGGGGGCAAATATAATTGCCGCCCTTAAATTTACAGTACAGATTAAAATTCCAACAGACTAAAACATATAATTCCAAATGTCCATGATCAATCCTCTAAAAATTGCCGCCCGGGGCAAACGCACCCTTTCCCCCCACTTAATGCGCCCCTGGTCGACGGTAGTCATAAGTATTTATAGAAATTAACTTAAAAAATTAGAAATGTATAAACGTTTTTGATATAAAAAAGTAATTAAACCGATCAAGAAAAAAATGGTGATCTTGATTTTTTCACATAATTATA
This sequence comes from Slavum lentiscoides, assembly GCA_032441835.1. Taxonomy (NCBI): domain Eukaryota; kingdom Metazoa; phylum Arthropoda; class Insecta; order Hemiptera; family Aphididae; genus Slavum; species Slavum lentiscoides. The sequence continues at coordinate 15,686,107 of CM063706.1, read as the reverse complement.
TCGGCGATTATACTTGCGATTTACAAAACACGAAATTAACGGGCGAATATTTTACACTTAAATTTTCAACAAAATACACTTACCTGAAGTAATCTGATTTTAAGTCTGATGTCTTTCTCGTTTTGATTTTTTATGTTTGCTTTAAGTCTCAGTGCCTCACCGCACACGTACGCCGACCTTTCCAACAAACACTGCAGTACTACTTGATTGCTTTTGCAACACAAACAACATTTGGTTCGTTTTTCCAACGCGCCAATGGGTTTCTACAAAAAATGAAAAGTGATGAATTAAATAAATGGAATTTATTTCCAGCCGACTGGGAACAATTCGGCTAATATTGTGATATGAAAAATTGTGTGTCTATCAGTGGCACAGCCAGGGGGAAAGGCTGACGGAGTTGCAGCCTCCCCCTAAAATGAATAAATAATCAGTTTTTTAGTAGGTACCGTCTATACATATTAATTATTAACATATAAATTAATTAATTATCAGCTTTACTATTATCATTACTATTATTTTTATTGAGTCATGGAGGTTTGGTGTATGCTCTGTTACTTCATGGAGTTCATGTTCGCTTGTATGTTACATGTTATATGGTACAAACGACCCGTGTGTACATCGAGTTAGTGTTAGGGTCGAGCACTACTCTGTATCGGTTGTTCGACGGTCTATCCATCAGATATTCGCAGTTTGTAGAGGTAGAGCGATCAGGTCAATTCGCTGTGAGCAACTGGTTTACCGTACACACTAGCGTCGTGTTCATGACGAAATAACATGGTATGCCAGCAACATAAACGAATTTGAGAACAGTTCGAATTGCCATTGAATAAAATATTATTTATTAATTATGCCATGAAATTCCGACGTCATTCGGTCTTATCTGTAGCATTATCATATTAATGCTTATACCACAGAATATTGTAACACGATTATAAAAAAATAAAATTCAAAATAAATAATAGATAACACATAATAATGATAAGCGGACCGAGTGACGTAGGCACCATGCGCAGAACTCAGTTGCTGGCATACCATGTTATTTCGTCATGGTCGTGTCGTAATGTAACATTCGTTTGATATTCGTCAAAATACCCACATCGGGTGGATCGACGGCATCGCGAGCCAAGCAAGCACGAATGATACAGTAACACCGTACACACCTGAGCATTACAGTTACATTACAGCTACGCCACTGGGTTCATGGGCTACTGAATATAGATTACCATGACCCATATATATATATATATATATATATATATATATATATAAAAATGGATAACATTAAATTTAAATATATATATATATATATATATATATATATATATATATATGGGGATAGTGAATGTAATAAACTAATAAACAATGAGTTTGTGGAGTTATCGTAATTGTGGAACACACTAAGAGCAGTGTTATACTGAGTGGCTGAAAAAATAGTTTGAATACTAAATTTCAGCACTTAAAATTTGCTTTCGCTTATACAAATAAAATATTTTTACCTTTAATGAGGAAAAAACTTTATATTCAAACATATATCTATGCATACTTCATTAAGAATAATTATCATTACAAAAGTAAAAATATATAATATAATATTCTCGGCCATAGTTCATTGTTTGTTTCATTTTTTTAAAATATAAATTTTACATTTTAAAACCTTTTTCGTGTTTTACACATTTAGACGAACAGTAATACATATACCTTCTCGACAAACAGTTAAAACTTATTATAAAAAATAATTAAACTTAGTTAAATGGACCATAAAAAAAATCACACTATTATTTTGTGACTTCTGCTACTTTTTCACATAGTATATATTATATAAGTTATATATATATTTATATATATTATATAAGTTATATATATATTTATATATATATTTTAGTTATATATATATATATATCATGGGTATATCAAAGGGGAGGGATTTCGGGTCCAGACCCCCTCCCCCCCATTGCAATTTCAACATTTAAAAATATTTTCATAAGATACAAATTTAATCTAATAAAACTTAAATGGAAATCTATTATATAATAGAAAAGTGGGTCCAAAAGCCGTCGAGCAAAACAGAATTTGTTGGTTATGAATTAAACTATAATTATAATTAGAGAACAAATAAAATGAAAATGCTGGACCCCCCCCCCATAAAAAATTTCTGGGTACGCCCCTGATATATAAATATATAATATTTTCCTACGATAAATTCAAAAATAGATTGATTAGATTTTTCATTTAAATATGATACGTTTAAATTATTATATTATAATAATCGTCGTTACTTATTCGCTATAATATAACAATTTATAATATGTACAGTGTACACACATGGTTAATTCATTAAGTCTGTGTAACGAATGTAATTTAATTTGGTAATATATGGGACTCTATACAGTAGACAAATAAATTAAAAGATAAAATAAAGAAACAGCTATAGGAAATATAAGTATATGTGTATATGATACTGTGAATTAATGAGTAATAATAGTTAAGCTTTTATAAAAATCGGATGTGTCAATGATTTTATACGATGATTTTTGTGGGTTAGGTTATGTTTCAATTTCGAAAATTAAAAATTGTGTCAATTATATTGTATCAACAAGACAAAATATGATAACTGATAATAGACGGCTACATGTAGACATGGAGCACGCATTTTCGAAATGTATTTCAAAAGATTTCTTTAGTAATAATTTTTAATGTTATATTATGGAATATAACCCGGGCTACGAAGGTATAAATTAACGTTCTGGTAATAACAGAAAACGCATATTATAATAAACTTACGTGAAATTATTTACTCACCAGATATTGATCGTCCATGCAGTCTATATGCGGTCCTATGATGGTAAAGTATTTCATCCCTTGGGGTGGTGACGCGTATGGTATGTCAAGTGTCACCTGTCGAAAGGACATCTAATATAACGAAAACGTGTGCGACAATAAATATTGAAAATGAAATGATTGTAGATAGCAACGCGTGCACAGTTTACCTTGATGTAGTACCTAACGTATCCGGGTTTGCTTTCGAATGAACATGGCAGCGAGCTCTGTGGAAGTTGAAATTTGAACGGGAAATGGTGAATGCCGCGCGGCAATATCGGAGCAGGACCGTCTTGTCGATCTACTGGAGTAAATTTACGAATATTTACAAATAATACATAGAAAAACATATTATTATTATTATCATTAGCATTATCATTATCATCATTATTATTATTATTATTACTATTATCGTTGTAGATATTTAATACGTTTTTTAATAATTAATAACATTTATTTATTTTGGAAAGACCAAATGGAATGAGCGGTATTTGTCAAGGTTTCAAAAATTTAGGTAAAATCTAAAATGTTATGGGAAAATTATTTTTTAGAGTGAAAAATATTTAGTAGAAATATATAAAATGTATTGTTCTTAATTAGGTACTTTTATAACTTTATTACTTTTATATAATGGTAAACTATTTATACACGGTTTGGGAGACGTTGACGGCCCTTAATATTAACTAAATGTTATGTTCATTAGAATCGATTAAACGGATTATCTGTGCAGGTAGTTCATAAAAATGTGCCATCGAAACATCTCGAGGATGTACCTACTCAATGGAATGCTCCCGAAGTCAAGAACAGAATAAATCTAAAATATGAACTATAATTTTTGAAGTGAAACTTCTTTAGGTGCGTCTTTATGGGGACTGGGGAGTTCAACTGTGAAACGAGCTAGCGAGGAAGCGAGCAAACGAAATTCAGTATAAAAAAAAAATTGAAACGAGAGCAGCGCTCTAGTGGACATCGGATCAACTAGTTAAAATTAAAATTTATTTTTATTTTTAAAATGTGTGTCTGTATTATAATATGACGTACGATGTATAATATTTTATTATATTTAATACGATAATATTATAATAACTATAATGTACAATATACATACTATATATATCGATAACCTATCGTATATGTTATACACTATACGATTCTATGCTTTAATAGAATTTCTTACAACACTACTTCAACTACAAATTACATTTTATTACCAAAAACAAACACAAGATTTGGTTCTTTATTTTACTCTAGCATTCTTTTTTTAATAAATTAATATTATTTTAATTTCAAAATCATTAATTTAGCATAATATCTTAAATATTAAATTATAATTAAAATATTTAATTCCTTATATACAATTTCTATAACACTGAATTCAGTATCACACCACTTTGAAGTTTCATTTCTGCCGGAGGGCCCTTGACACCTAATTTTTTTTTTGTATTATTAATATTATAAATTTTTAAAACTTAAAAAAATCGAAAAGTTAAAAATGTGTATGTCATGCTTAAATATAAAAGTTTTATTTCTAAAAATGTATATATTTCATGAAACCATCAATGAAATCGAGCCCCTATACCCCGAGTCGAAAAGTCTCCTGAATATAAACGATGGGTAAATAAATGTTAAAAAGTAGCAGTGTTCGTTTACAGATACCTATTTTATTTTGCTGCTTTTCCACATTTCCGTTAATCTGTTATACGAACCTTTTCCAAATATTAAAGATCGGTTATCGATGAAGTATTGATCGTCTTTTACGGCCGAACGATCTCCGCTAACCAACACTTGCCATTCTGCATGGGCTTTGCCCCTGAGTACTATTCGAACGGCTGCAAAACAACAACAAATAATTAATATTATTATTATAGATAGGGTTTTTGATGAATTTCGAATTTTTTTTATTCTCTAAGAATATACGTATGTATTATAACCAATTTTTATTTCGCTTTTTTCATTTTTTTTTAAAATCCTGATATAAAAAACTTGATCATTTTCGTATTAAAATGGATGAGTTTGAGATACCAAACTACCAGAGAATTTTTTGGTGCCAACAGAATCACCCTTAAAAAATTATTTTCTGCTCTCTCCACCAATTTATCCTATTTTGATGATCTATCTTTAAATAACCTTTTCCTTATTAAAGACATCTTAAATTTTATTCTTAAATCTGGCTTTAAAATATAGGTACTATGAGCTTTTTATCTTTTATTAATATTACTATTGTTATTATTGTTATTGTTATCATATTGTATTATTATAGTTATATATTTGTGTATATATATATATATATATATATATATGTTTTATATTGCTTCCATATTATGTTTTAAGGATAACTAATTTTAATTCTTGATCGAGTCTTTACATAATACTTATGTAACCGTTAATTGTTGAGCTGTAATAGTTTTTAACTAAAAGCAAATGAAATATTTAAAAAAAAAAAAAATTTTTGGTGGAAATGTTAAACTGATTACAATGTGCATAGAAAACACAGAGTGTTAAATAAGAAAAGATCATAGTAAAGAAGTTATCAGAAGCGTTTGAAATAAGAACAGACCTTAAGCAGGAAGACGAAGAAGAAAAGAAGTACAGTAGTGATTAGCCAAAAGTTTATTCAAGAACCTGGTTTTAAAGCCTACTTAAACATTTTACTATGAATGTATACAAATTGTTAAAGCTAACATCGTCGAAAATAGATTTCATAATGAATATAGAGAAAACAAAATTAACGGAATTACTAGTTAAGGGTTATGACACTGATACATGGATAAAGTTTTCGTTTAAAAAATTTGATAAATTTAAGTAAATACAATTTGTACAACTGAGTACCAACAACTGTTTGAGAAAGATAGGAGGAACAGTCAAAAAGTCAAAAATTATGTTTCGCTTCGCTCTAGAACCCGAACGAGTGGGAATTTATTGATAAAAATTGGAGGTGCCACTGTTTTAGCTCTTGGTCAGATCTTTCAATAATTTTCCTCGTATTCCGGCAAGTTGTCTGATAATAGCTGATATAATATAATGCCTCTATGAAGGTGCCGTCAAAAATAGAACTTCGCGAAGTATTTCGTTTTTCGTGGTTAAAAAAAGAAATTGATTGAAATTCATAGACATTTATCGAACTCATATGGCAATAACGGTAAATGTTGTAAACAATTTAAAAACGGCCCTACAGAAGTTGCCGACGAATACCGCAGTGGGAGACCAGCACCAACTTTAACGAATCCGTTATCGAGCGCATTAACGAACTGATTCAACAAAATCGAAGGATTTAACAGTCAATGAAATAGCTAAGGAACTGAGCATCTCAACAAAATATCATTGTAAATCTATTAGAATATCGAAAAATCTGTGCTTGGTGGATTCCACTGAGTTAAAGTTTTAAGTAATGTTTTTAACTCGATATCGTGGACAAGGAAATACAATTTTGTACTAAATATTCACCAAGAATGAAATTTGGCTACATTAAATTTGACCTGAGCTAAAAAGAAATGGGATGAAAAGGAAATATAAAAATTCTTGAGGGCCAAAAAACCCAAAGTTGTTGCTTCGTTTGAAAATGTTATGCGCTGATTCTTTCTTTTTTGACAGAAAATAGGTCGTTTATACATAATGCAAATGGAAGGAGTGGAAGTATCCTTTATACTTCTCAGACTTTTCTCCTCGTGATATTTACGTATTCGGTTCAATAAAAACGATTTAGTCATAGAAAGCTACTCTTAAATGATGAAGCCGTTAAGAATCCAAATTTGCAGGAATGATTCGTGACAATTGGATGAGAGAATTTGAAACTAGAATTCAACATTTCATAACAAGCTACGACAAATGCCTCAATAAACTTGGCAATTACGTTAAAAAATAGATAAATGTTTGTACTTTCAAATATGAAAAAGGTTTTTTTTGTAGAGTGATGTGAAACTTACTTTTTGACGGATCCTTGTAGGTAAGAATATAGAGTATCTTCTGCCATAAAAAGTTCTCAAGATCGAAGAATAAAAACTAAACCAAGATTATGTACGATAATAATAAGACCCACTCAAATTCATGGATGTATAACCTGGAAAACTACCAATACCACGGAAAACAGGTATTAAGGATGTTTTAAATCAAAATATATGACCTAATTTATTACCGTGTATTATTTATCACAGGAGAGGAGTGTGGTGAAAATTTTACCAGAAAAAAAACAGGAATAGTACCAGTTACCTACAAAAACCTTGAATGAAAATATAAATTTATAAATTCTGAAAATAATTTTAAATTATTAGCGTCCATCCGGTATTAATTAGGATGTAAACTTCGTGAACATCACATAAACTATAGAAAATGCACAATTTTCTTGTCAAATAATTTATATTTTCCTCTTATACGCATATTTAATAAATATATTATATCTAATATACTAATACGCACATCTTCTAAAATTTATGTATGCAAAAAAAAATAATTGTGCGTTTGTTAGAAATTGCTAATCTTGAAAACCTCAAAAGCTATCGAAGCCATATTCACACTAGGTTCGGTTTTTACTTCCATTGGATTTTGTTTTTGTTATATCGCCTTAAGAGTTAAGACCAATGAAAGTGACTGCTTCTTCGGAAAATTTTAGGATTCTATGCGTAGAACGAGTTACTGTGGTGACCATTTTAATTGTTAACTAATAACTATAAATATAAACATGATTGTGCGTTTGTTAGAAGTTAAAACTCGTTAATTAGGAAACCACAAAAGCTATCGAAACCATATTCACACCATAGGTTCGGTTGGTGCTCCCACTAGCTTTTGTTTTGGTTACATGCCGCCAGATGGCACCGGTGCCGTGTTAAGTAAAAATAGAATCTTTGTCACGGGTTGGCTTTGGTCATCCAAAAATCGTGAGGTTGAATTTTGATTTGTATAACAATTTACGTAAACGGTTATAAGCACAGTTTGAGAAAATACATTATTGATTTTTCGATTACCATAGTTTACAATGCGGCCAAAAATATTTAACTATTTTTAAATGTTAACAATTTTAACATGTACATAAATGTATCATAAGAAAATTAAGAGTGTAAAATTTGTTGTTATCACTTGGCAATGGACAATTTTCTGCTGTTGACCTAGCTACCTATCTAATTTTGAATTTGAAATAGCCTATAATGATTTTCCGAAAGACCTCGATCAAATAAAGACTGGGTGTCTTTTAAGGTTCTTCCGTCGGTTACCTGGGGCAATATATGTATATTCTGAGTTCTGGATTTTAGTGGCTTTCGCCATAAAAAAATAGAGGTTTTCGAAATAAACATTTATAGGAGAATGCTCCACATATCATGGACACAACATATAACCAACCAGGAAGTACTCCGAAGGATGAATAAAAAGAAAGAGCTCCTTAATACCATAAAGATCCGCAAATTAGAATATCTTGGTCATATTATGAGAAATAAAGAAAAATACGGTTTATTACAGTCCATTATTCAAGGAAGAATAAATAGAAGAAGAGGTCCGGGACGTCTACGAATATCACGGATGCATAATCTAAGGACATGGTACAATAAAACGTCGATCGAACTCTTTAGGGCAGCCACAGACAAAGAGATGGTAGCCATGGTGGTCACTTACGTCCGAAACGAATAAGCACTATAAGAAGAAGCAATTGCGTTTCTTATTAGTATTTTATCAAATGGGTTATTCAATTTTCCAGTTAGTTCCTTAAGCTAAGTTAAATAACTAAAAAAAAAATTGCATGTTGTCTAAATACCAATAAAATTGTCGACGTACATACATATCTGTTTTAGACATGAGCAATTTTTATATTGAAGAGTTCACAATGCAATGCAAGTTCAGAAATATAATATTTTGACAATATTTATCATAATAGTTAATTGAAATAATTTTCTATGCAATGATTTATCATTACGCTGAAATTCAAAATAAAAATAATGACACAACTTGCATAGGACCCACGGTTCGCTGCATTTTTTTTAAAAAATATAAAATTAATATGTTTGTGTGACTTACTTTTCAATTTGAAGTTTTCAATCGTGTCTAAGACCACGTGACCCTCTAAAATCTCTCCCGCGTAAAACATTTCCTTATCCAATCGTATGTCAAACTCCCGTATGTAGTCCATAACTTGGCAGTTGACTGTTATTCGATGAAACTGAACGTGTTTTCGCGTTATTCAAACTAATCAACCTTATTCTGTTTATGGTTCACAATAATACTGAAAATAAAACCGTTGACGTTATTTTTAGTTAAAATTGTGAAATCGTTAGTTTAAATAAATATAAATAATTTGTCAATATTTCTTTCAAAATATTTATCACTTATAATATTTACTAGTGGTAGATCCAATGAAGGGGAAGGGATTGGAGCGATCACATACTTCATCAACGTTTTTATAAAAACCGAATAAATAAATATATATATAAGTTTCATATTCCAAATTTGCCCATATTGTGAAATATAATAGAAAAATTAGTACTCGTAGATCACAATATTCGAACAGTTTATACTGAAAAATATATTACCAAAATACGACAAAAAAATCGTATGTATAAATAAAAATAATTAATAAATGCGGACATGATAATCAAACAGCCAATCACATCGTGGAAGAATGTCCAGTACGCAACTTACAAGGCGGAATGAAACATCTTCACAAGGTCACAGCAGCGGCAACAAAATGGCTAACCAATCTAGACATTAGAATCTAAGACTAAACAAAAAGTATCCCGACTCACCATCCAATCACTCATATATGTTTTATATTATTTTATTTTATTTCTTTTATCTATTTAACTAATTATTAATATCTTATGTTTCCACATTTTATATACATATTTCTTATTGTAATATTTGTTGTTGCTATAATATTAACTAATTTTAATGCTGTTAGTGTTGGATTAAACCATACGAGAAATAATAATAACGACACGGATAAAAAATTTAATCTTTTGTGAAATGTTCAACTCTTAAATACCGATATTTCTCATAGAAAAACTATGTCATTTCACTGGAAAATCTGAACTTTTAATACTTAAAAAGAATTATGCCTAGTAATTTTTTATTTTTTATTTTTGATTTATTGAGTATTCTTGAAAACTTATATTTAGTTTAGGATTTTTATCTTCAAATTTTTAATTTTATTAACTTTTAAACATTTAAAAAAAAAAAAAACGCTTTTTACTGTTGATAGTTTTAAAATGCTATATTTAGTGGAAATTTGTACCAACATTATTGTTTATGTACTTACAATTATGTAATAGATAACACGGAAAAACGTCGAGTGTCTTCGGTTTTTGGAATTGCAACACAAAAATAGCAAATTTGGTTTAGTGAAAATTTGATTTGATGACAATTTTATAAGTATTTTTCACTTTATTGATTTGAGTTATTCCGTTCACGAGAAAACTACTTTAAAAACCAGGAAGTACCAACTAGAATCTAGATACTTACAGTAACACTGCAGAATTCTACACGAAAAAGCGTTCACAGACGAAATGAAATAAGACACTCAAACAAATTTACTCAGAATTTATTAATAATTAGTATAATTTTTTTACTTAAAAATATTAAAATTTTTTATTAATAATTGCTAAACATTTACATATATTATGACGTAATAGGTATACGCTTTTATTGTGCGTTAAATTTATCTGATTTATCGGTAATTTTTTTTTTTTATTATTATTATTATTTTAATTTTGAAATAGTATAATCGTGATCGTTACTATTATTAATTCTATTATTATTGTTTGCGAAAAAAATATACATTGTCATCACTCGCCGTGCGTATAATATGAGTATTTTAATAATGGTCTCGCGATCAATGTTTTATTTTATGTGTAACGTTTTATCTTCCAATCCGTGTAGTACATGTTATGTCGGCATTCTGTTATACCACAGATCAGATGAATACATACAGATGGATCACTCGGCCCGAGAACAAAAGAATTGCAAATACGCTCTTCTGATTGGTCCCCCGCATAACAATGTAGGCGCACACGACGATATAAATTATTATGTTGGTATTTTACAATATTATAGTACAACCACAGATAAGATTAAACCAGATAGTTCACTCTTTGATTTACTGATAATTCGGCCCTCCTGAGATCAGTTTGTGCACATACGATAAATTAAATTACTGTACATATTTTTCTACAATAATATTATTATTGTATCCAATAACTTTTATCTTATCTGTGGTACAATAGCGGAACGCATAGTAAACAGTAAAAATCAGTGCTGTACATTTAGGGAACTCATAAAAAAATTTTTTTCCCTCTCAGTGATGACACTGATCTCAGGAGGGTTTTAGTTTGTTTACATTTTTGAGAATTACATGGGCAGAATAGGAAATTTTAAAGAGTGAACCATCTGGTTTTATCTTATCTGTGGTACAACTTCTTTATTATCTCGAATAATGTTATCACAATAATGGTTATCACGTCCCGGTAAAAATTTAACGCAGGTTAAGCACCGATTTTTTTCAACTGTGTGTATGAAACGAGTATATTTAACATGAGGCATTATATGACACGATCGCCAAACCAGAATCACTATGTAAACAACACAAATAGATTACCTCACGGGAGTAACGTCTAAATTTTAGGTAAATATATTGTGCTACCATGCGGTAACACTGATATGGGGGGATTGGAATGACGTAATTTTTTTTGTTTACATCGCGAGTGATCCATCTGTATTCATCTAATCTGTGGTTAAACTATCTTTAGGTCGTTTCATTTTTGAGTGTATTACTCAATACACTGCACAGTGTGTGCGCTACTTTACTGCTCTATAGTCATCATAATCAAATGTAATATATGAAAATGAGTGTGTGTATCTATAAGCTTCATAACAAACAGTTGCGCTAAATTCTTAAAAAGTCACATCAACAGATTCGTTGAGGCCCGCGGGGAGTGTCATAGGCTGTACAGTGGCGTCATTTGGTGGGGGGCAGGGTGGGCATTTGCCCCCCCCCCTCTTGGTGACAGTGGGCCGACATGATTTGTGCCGAAATGATGATGGAAATACTCGTGTAACAGTTTTTCTAATCAAATCTGTAGTAATGGACTAACGAGTTATGAGTAATAATAAACCGCGTGGCAAACAGTGGATTAAAATTAAATTAATAAAATTAAAAAACATGCAGGTTATAACCACAATTTAAAGGTGATTAATTCGTGGTTACAACTTACTGCGGTTCTGATTTTTTTCTCGATAAACATGGTTATCGTTACTTAAAGGCAGTGCGTAAATTATTAACGTTAATTCAAAGAATATATACGATGTACGACCTACGTTTAACGGTTGACGCACCTGTATCGCGTACGGAATAAACGAATCTTTTTAGGCATTCTTTAACGTTTCGAAGTATGTTTTATGTATATACAATTCGTGAGCAGCAAGTGTAAAAAACTAAAAATGAAAAAAGCTACAGATTGTGTGACCATTGTAGACGGCGAGAAAGAGAGAAAAACCGAACAAAATGCTCAGAACTGGTCACAAAACGACATTTCTAACGTATTTAACGTCACGACAAGGGAAACTTTAAAACTTTAATGTATTATACAGTCATTTATTATAATTTATAGCTGACAAAGTAATGAATTTCTTCCCCCAACTAAAAAAAAAAAAATATCGGGCGATTCGTGCCCGTGATAACGAAAATATCAAAATTATGTAAAAAAACAGAAATCGTATTGAGCTTAATGTAAGTGGAAAATAATTAAATGGGCCTGTTAAATCTTTTGCCTCCCCCTTTGGAAAACCGAAATGACGCCACTGAGGCTGTAACGACTTTCCTTAAGGTATCGATCGACAAAACGCCATAACCTAACTTTTAAAATTCTTCCGTCGGTTACCAGGGGCAGTATATCAACCTCTGTTGTTTCTAACCGCATTGGCTTAGTAGTATCAGTGGCATACGGTCTGGGCAAGAGAGGTGAGCGGCGCTTGCCCGGCTGCATACAAGCATTCTGAGATCCGTTTGGGCACCTGTATTCAATTACGCTCTCCGACTGGTTGATTTTTAATTTCCCGACTATTTAATATTGTACATCCGTATATTTAATTATAAATACTATAAATAACAGTGTTCCTATAATATTTATTAAAATAACTGATTGGACAATTAAATTATTATATAACTACATATTAGTTACATATTATTATCATTATCATTATTCATTATTATTATTATTATTATTATTATTATTATTATTATTATTATTATTATTATTATTATTATTATTATTATTATTATTATTATTATTATTATTATTATTATTATTATTATTATTATTATTATTATTATTATTATTATTATTATTATTATTATTATTATTATTATTATTATTATTATTATTATTATTATTATTATTATTATTATTATTATTATTATTATTATTATCAAATACTACCTAAACAATAGTTGAGAAATGTACGTATTTAAAACACTACTCGAATAGCTCTCCAAATAAATAGTTAAATAATCCAATATTTTCAAAAAGTATTTCAAATACTAAAATAAAAGTTTTCATTAATTAGAAACATTTTTAATAATTGACCATTTAATATTTACATGTTGTTCCGTTAATGCTATTTTATTTGATTTTAACGTTTATAACTCGTAATTTTAACTATTTTGTTAAATAACACAAAAACTATGTTTAGTGTACAATATACATTATCCAAAATAAGGATTCTATACATTTTTTTTTTTTTAGTGTTTTAATTGCTATACCTATTAAAGAAATTATTAATTGTCTCATTCAATTAATAATTTGGATCAAATGTCGAAATCGTAAATACCATTAATTTTTATTAAAAATCATTATACCATACAACTCAATGGTAGTCGTACTAAGTTCTATACCGTTAACTAAAGCTCAGATAAGACATATTTTCACAAAAACGTAATACACACGAGCCCGTGTTGTAAACGCGTATGTAACAGTTATTCAAGTTTATACCGATGGATAGGGGTTGGTTTGAAAAAGTATTCATTCCGAAATGCCTATAAAAACGACTACAAGACAGTCAGTAAAGTTTTCAATAATGTTGTGGTACTGTAAAAAAAACCCCCCAGTATTATAATTCAATTACTGAAAATCTGTATATACACGTATTTATACGCTAAAGTTTCTGAATTACAAATATTTTTCCGTTGTGGATAGTGTTCCGTGAAAAACTTTCGGTAAAACTTCAAGGCGTGTAATCGACTAAGACAGATAAACTAAAATGCGATGATTTTTTTTTTTTTTTTAATTAAAATTTTTCCAGAACTCTTAAAACGACTTTTGCATGTTTAAACTTTTAAAAACAGCCCATAAATATATAAGTGTACACGTTTTTGCTCTTAAATCTACTGCCGATGAGTAATATATGAAACCAGAAATGGGGTTAGTTATTTTTTGTTTGTACAAAGTGACCTACACTGGCTCTGAAAAACGTACGGCTATAACGACCACACGACCTAAACTTCCTATAGTTGACATACATTGAAGGCCCTTTAAATGTAATATACTACATGCTTCTAACGATTAATGTAGGCTTCACACAGTATATATAATAATAAAAGTAGTATAAAGCTAATTATGTAATAACGAAGTGTTTAAACGATGTTTAAAGCATACATTACAATATTATTTTATTATTCATCGCAATATTATTTAATTACAGCATAAACATTTGTAAACAAATACTGACTTTAATTAGTCTACCGTAATATAATGTCTGTTTATAAAAATTATTGTTTTACCCATTCGAAAATATTTCGTTATGTTTTATGTATAAATAAAGTGAGATAGAACTATACATTTCAAAGGATATATGGTACGAACTCGTATCATCTCAGTATTTAGTACTTTAAATTAACGCAATTATTATGAGCTGGATATAATCATCAGGCGCAAGTGAAACATTGTTTTGGCTGATAGAAGCACCCACACAATTATTTTTTACAGTTAAATCTCGTAAAACTGTTTTAAAGCTTTCGCTTTAATACTATAATAAAACACATTTGACACGTACAAGTAGCAAACGCATAAAGATATTAATTAGTTATTTAAAAGAAAAAAAACCACGTATTGTTTTACATAGATACTTAATAATCGATGTTATTGGCTGTACGAGTACGTTTTTGTTTATTCAAAAATATTAAATTTTTTTTTTTATTATATTTATTCCGTGTGCTCGATGTTATAACCGATCTTGATCTTCGCTAATCAAAATGCTTGAGTAAAATGTTATTATACTCCACGTAATTTACGTTAAGCTACTTAACACATAAAATAATAAAATAAAAATGATGAGAGTACTGATATAGATTCTCATACCGATGAGAACACTTGAAGACATTTTTCAGTAAACGTTATTTTCAAAATACATAATGCAGTGTACATTGAACAGTGTACACCTTATATTGTATCTAATATATAATAAGCATTTTTTTCGAATATTTTTTTTTTTTAACCAAAAAGTGATTTTGTAAATCGTTATCGTTATTACTTATTATACGAACTGTATAATAATATAATACCCCTGAATTATTGTCGATGATTAATTTTCAAATATGCGTTGATTGATTCTATGGATTTTTCAAATGCAAAGATTCTTACTATTGGACGGAGAGGACATAGGGAGTTGGACAGGCTCCACATGCCCAATGGGAAATGTTAGAGTATGTGCTTCCTTTTGAGTGTCCAAAAATCAATACGACTCATTTCGCTATTAAAAAGGGATATATTATACATTATTATATTATAAGATATTCGAAAAAAATATGTATAGCTGATGACGATGACAAGAGAATAATACATTTTTTAATAGGTTAATGTTTGAAAAGCGAAATCTTAATAGGAAAATATTTGGAAATGATTTGAAATCCTTGGTTGCTTATATTGTCGAATCCATACATACATTAAATACACATTTTCTTAAGTGGATCGGCAAAAAGTAAAGAAATTTACCAATACTTGATATCGAAACATTTCTATTTACATTCTCGCGGCTAAAATATATTATTTACACACTTCTGGATTCTGAATGAAGCATAGATCAACTGCGATGTGTTTAATGTTTATTTTATGCATTTCTTGAAAACACCTTTTTGAATAGTTGTTTTATATAAAACTGCTGTAAAAATAATATATTTATGAGTGCTATTTGAATAGAAAACTTCATTCAGACTGCAGAGTTATTTTACATAGGTTTTCAAAATTCCCTGTAGCTTTTAAGAAAATCACAAGGCACTATCGGGAAATATATATAAATATATAGGTAAGTAAATTGTCCGTCTTTATATGTCGAACTACTCGGTTTAAAACCATTCTCAATTGTTTATCACTGCGGTTAAATTTAAGTAAACCAATCTCTTTCAATATATTAGTTGTAAATTCGATCTCTGAACATTCGCGTACATTTTTGATATTGTCGGTATATTATATTTATCAATTATTATTTAACAAATAATAATACACATACACACATATTATAAATATATATGTTTATACATATTTTAATAATTGAGAATAAATCGCTTGATGAATATTAGCACTGGGTAAAATTCTATTATACGAGTATTATATAATATACGCAACTATTAATATACTGGTTCAGCACACTTTTATTCGTTTTCCTATCAACCAGGCGTGTGCTATTTCGTTAAATAAATTTGTTTTTATTATATTATAATATTTTTAAATTTTCAACTTTATCTTACTTCTTTAGTAAACAATTCAGCTAAATCTAAATTTTATTTTAATTCGTTAATATTATTTCACATTCAGAATTTGAATTCAGTACAACGAATAAAACCATACAAAATTTGTTAAATAAGTTTTCAGAAAATAGTTAATTCAAAACATTCCCTAGTACTAACGAGTAATTAACATTATTTGTTACAATTCCAGTCACAAGTCGTTCATGTCATAGGTGCGTTTCTATATTTAAAATATTCAAATCAAAATAAATAAATTCTATAACACAAGACCGATTAGAATTCATAATGATAATATTATTGACGATTAGGAGTTGGAGCTAAGACAATTCTAGAAAATATAATCGAAGAGTTTAAGCACGTTAATCACACTAAACGTCGCTTAGAACTTTAAATAGTTTTGGAAATATAAATAATATATATTACGTATTACATGTAAAAAAAAAAAATGAAATCAGAAATGAATCAAAAAAAAAAAAAAAAATTAAAACATTAACTACTATTACATATTTAAAATATTTTAATAATATTATCACAATAAAATTGATTTCATCATTGTATTGTACACATAGAAGAAAAACATTATATTATAATATTTTAATTAAACATTATAAAACATAAATTTTATAACCATTGCATGTACGAAAATGTGATGCGTATTCGTGCAAAAAATATAATACAAAATATCAAATTATACAAAACAGTATTACACATAGGTAAGGTCAAAATAACACGCAAAACATTAATTTATTTAAGACAATATTTATTTATGAATATGTTAACTGCATTATTATTATAATTCCTAATGATGGCGACTAGTTTTAGGTAATGTAGAGAATTAAATATGTAACAATACAAACAATATTATTTTATTTTAAAATATTAGGTACCATTTTACATAATGTCCAGACATTAGGTAAAATGCCAAATTTATTTTGGATAAAGCAAAACAAGGAATTATTATGTTATATGAATGTTGTATTGTATTAATATCGTAAATTCATCACAAACCATATAAGTCAACAGAATACAGAAGTTATATCACACAGCTTTATAGGATATTCGCAGCAGCATATATGTATATATATATATATATATATATCATATGTAATATTAATTAAAATTATAATTAAATATTCTCGTTTAACAGTAATTATTATTTCCAGTAGTTAATAAAACGATTTTAAAAACATGTCGACATTCCTTCAACATTTATTTAGTACTAATAAAAAATTAAATTAAAAACATAATATTAATTTAAATACATATAAATGTTATATAATTAAATTGTATTAAATTTTTGTGAACTATGATAATAAGTAAAAATATATATTTTTTTTTAAATAATACGTTACCACTCGTATAATTTAAAATTATACAACTATATAAATACATTTATATAGTTATAAAATAAAATAATATGATTTTTTTTCACGTGACACGTATATTTTTTAATAAAAACGTGGAACTGAAAAATGTATGAAAATGTCAAGAATGAATTACATCGAAAGCGATATTTCCAGACCCACAATACATAAGAATAACTCGTCTTGCTGTATATAATAATAACAACAACGACAATAATAATAATAATAATAATAATAATAATAATAATAATAATAATAATAATAATAATAATAATAATAATAATAATAATAATATTTTCTTTAAAAGGAATGTTATATTGAATGGAAAATTCTATTTCGTACAAATAAAAACTGTTTCCTCTACAATTCGATAGGTACCCATACAGCCAAATCGGTTTTATAGAATTCGCGAAGAATTATTTTACAAAAGCTTCAAAAGTCATAAAATCGAATGCAATATATAAATGTTATTAAATTTTTTCCTCATATTTTCCTAATTATCCTTAAAGAACTTATAAGTTGAATAGTTTAAAAGTACACTAATTTTCAGTGCGAATGAGTACAAATTGAAATTTTTTAAATATAATATTACACCTATTGTACATAATAATTATTACAAAAAACTAAACAATAATATACATAAATACTCGTATTATTATTATATTATGTTGCACTGTTCTATGGTGAAATATGTGAGAAATGAATAACAACATAATCACCTGACCGCCTAAATCAAAATATTCCTATTTTTACAAATTATTGTGTGCATATTTTCAAAATGTATGCCATAACAGTTCCAAAAACAAAAAAAAACCAATTAACTTAAGAGGAGCTGGGAAAATGTTCATATGTTACCCTCTCCAGCCATACCAATAAAAATTTAGTAGTTCCCAAAGATTCCTTTACCAGTAATAATCAGTGAGCAATTACAGGTATTACCGAGATTTTGATTAGCACTAGAATTGCATACAAATTTATGCAATTTGCGTGACGGTGTATAAATTTTCTAATGCTACTGCAAAACTCGTTTAATCGTAAAAGAAGATTTGCGATCGTTAATTTTCCAATTTTTGTTGAAAGCCCGAGAAAAACGAAAAAACAATTGTTCTTTAAATACGCAGTCGACTACATAGACATAATTTTTATTATTTTTCTTAAAGAATTTCAAATATGAGAAATAATGTACACTCGGTGACGAAACGTTAAATTTGGTTTACATAAAATCGGTATCCGCCATGCGTTGTGTGATTATTTTAATGTTTCCCGTCAATGGCGAAACCAAGAATTTCTATGAGAAGAGGGGGCTAAGATCCAATATTACCTATGCGATGATATCAGTAACGTAGATACAGGAGGAGAGGGATGCAAAGGGTTTCTTCCCGAGAAATCCTAAAAAGAGCTTGTCCTTGTTATTTAAAATTTTGAAATTTCATTTTGCTGATTGTGCTTACGAAGCTGAAATTTGATATTGACAAATTTATTGTTATCTATGAAAATAATAAAAAATTTCAGTAGAACAAAAATATTGTTATTTTATTACCACGTTTTTATTAATTCGCATTCTTGTCTGTGTCTGTCTGTCCGGTACAAATTTTCTTAGTAACTATAATGAACACAT
This sequence comes from Slavum lentiscoides, assembly GCA_032441835.1. NCBI lineage: Eukaryota > Metazoa > Arthropoda > Insecta > Hemiptera > Aphididae > Slavum > Slavum lentiscoides. Next base: position 15,666,594 of record CM063706.1, on the reverse strand, counting down.
TTTATTCCGGTTCTCACTAATGCGGATAGAACGTGTATAATTTGTGGCACATAATATGGACAATTTTATGATTACCTAATTAATTAATTAACCAAAAACTTATGACCGGTTACCATGGTGGCCAATCGAATTAAAATTATTGTTTGTCTTAATAAATAATAAAGGGGTCGGTTTTACTAGAATGTTACAAGACTGCGAAGAAAATCATTGAAACGTTTTAATTTGTAACGTTAAGATGTATAATTTGTGTACATTTTTATCATTACAAAATATTTTTATTCACATTCAATTATTATAAGAAAAATTCAGTGGTCGTGTCTCGATATAATTATCTAAATGAATATACCTGTAAGCCCCATACAGATTTACAGCCCAAATAGATTTATAACGCCATACAGCGTGTCCTGAAAATTTGTGACTGTGGATTTTTTAATAGCTATAAAATGCTTGTGAGATTTAAAAAGAAAAACGTGGGATGCATGCAATAGTCAGGAGCTGTGTACAGGGATTAGCTGCATCGTTGAGAAAACTTACACAACAGTGCAATAAAATTTTTAGTGACTTATGTGAACTATTCGTGCATAAATTAGTATCAATTGCATGCGCCCAATGTTTTTCGTTTTAAACCTTACGAGTACTTTCATAGCTATTGAAAATTCACAATCACAAATTATCAGGATAGTCTGTTTGGGGTATATAAATCTGTATGGGGGCTAGGAGAAATTATTTTATACTTTTTAGTCTGTTTTAAAAACGTGGTTAGGTTATGTTTTTTAAAAAAAAACTGTATTTAAATAATTTTTAAAAGTTCCTTTCAACCCCCCTCCCTAGAAAGAAATCGTCTTTACGCCACTGAATATTTTACCATAGAAATGTATACATAATCATGTTATATTTTACAACAATAACAACCACAGAATATAACAAAACTACAACTATCACTGAATAACTGCAATAAATATAACAGGAATAACTAAAAAAAAAATATTGCGGCCAATGAGGGAGAGGGGCTATAGCCCTCTTAGCCCCCTGGCTATCCCACTGTATCTCGTTATATAAATCCACATACACTAAATCAAAGGCGTAATATAAAAACTACTGCAATAAGCTACATTTCGTAAAACTTTGAATGCGGTGTACGAGGGATTTTCGTACAATTTTCCGTCACAGACCCCATAAACATACATATAGGCTTTATAATACATAGTTGCAGGGACATAATCCGAGAACTCGTATATAATACATTTTTTTTTCTACGTGTGAAGAAAAGTTTTCTCGTTACGAGTTTAAAAATAAAAGTTTAATTTCGATTGACATTAAAAATAAAATAAACAGTCAATAAAACTTAAGCCCTGTAAACTATAATATATAGTATTGTACGTAAATATATATGTACGTACAATGAGTACAATTTCCATTCTGTTTTATTATTACTTTTTAATTCAATAAACTTTTTGAAAACAAGGTAGCAAATCGCGAGTGTTGTAGATATTTTTTTTACAATTTTAACGTGGTAAGCGTACCTATTGATCATAAAAGTGTCTAGTAGTACTTACTCGACGATAAAAAGATTGGGAACCCCTGATATAGAGTAGAGAGCAGCGAAATGAATAAAATTCACCGTGAATCAAGTCCAAATACCTAATCACTCGGACATTCGCAGCAGTCTTGGTTCGCGTTACATTTTTGTTTTTCGAAATTTGACGATTGCGAGCAGTCCGCGGAACAGTTCGCGACTTGATCCACTTGTGTAAGTATTGTAATTTCGAAACTGTGAAACGTGACACTTATAAGAATATATTTATAAGAACATTTATAAGAATATTTATATGTGTACGTTTATAAGAACAAGAGACGTACACGCACGTCGCGAACGATGAGCAAGTGTTACGCATTGCTAAGCTGCCCGCGAAGGAGACCACGAGTCTTGTGTAAGCTCGTGTGTTTGGAATGCTTAAGTACCATAAACGCTGCCCCTACCCCATTTGTTATTTTGCCAGCCGGAAACAGTATCTTAAAAGTTTTTACCGTAATTAAGTATTCGCGTTTTCGTATAAATGCATTACAATTTATACAATAACCGGTATTTCGAAACATTGATATTATTCAAGCAATGATATTGTTCAGCAATGAAATTTATAACGATGTAACAACACGTTTTCAAACTCATTATACAATATATAAATATCATGTCGTATAATAATCAATTATTTATTTAAACGCATAGAAATATTAATTTAAAAATCCAAATTTTCAACAAAAAAAATCTACGTGTAAAAATATTTTTAATTTAATTTTTAATTTCGTGAAAATTTATAATATATTTGTAACTCTAATTTAATTCGACTGTTTTTCATCAGAATTCATAATATTTTAATTATTATACTTAAAAGTCACTAATTATTTAACTGTTATTATTACTATAAAATTAATAAATACAATTTTTCATCGAATTAACATTAAAATGAACGTATCTGTTAAAAAATGTATGTCCACGATTAAAGAAAATAATAATAATAATTTCCATTCATCGTGAGTTCTTTTTCGATTCAGAATAGTCACCATAGAAATATTTTTAAAAATATTTATCATAAAAAAAATTATGAACTAAAAACGGCGTATATTACGTTTTACAATAAAATCGAATTTGGAACACCGAGTAACCAGTTATTAAACTTTTTGGTCTACAAGAATAGAAATAAATAGCCTAGAATCGAGAGAAGTTAAAGGAGATCGTGATAGCAGCAAAAACTCTTAGAAAATATTGAATGCCAGCAAAGAAAGAAGAAGAAGTTAAACTTTGACAATTTGAAAAACTGAAAACAGCTCTCCTGTAAAAATCGTTCTTAGTGACTTGCGAATTTTTACCTCTTAGTATTGAAACAATGTATTTCGGGCAATACTTGACAAAAATTAAATTGACAGTATGATTTCCAATATTTGAAACGGCAAAAAGACCTCCTGTATTTCAAAAGGCAGTTACAAATAAAGAAACAAAGATACAGAAAAAATTCTTTTATTTTTAAATAACAAATACTATCTACGCCGTTTTCACATTAAATAAAATAATTATTTGGTTTTAAACATTACGTCCGTTAAATGGCGTTCTCCATTGTTGACACATTGACGAAACCTTTTCCGGAAGTTGTCCATTGCTCTTCGTGTCATTTCTGGTGGAATGGCGGCCACGGCCTGGGTGACTGCCTTCTTGAGTGCTTACTGCAGAGATGTGGGGCGATTATTGTACACTTGCGCCTTTAAATGTCCCCAAAGAAAAAAAAATCACAAGGTGATGAATCGGGCATCCTTGGGGGCCAGGCGATATCTCCTCGTAAAGAGAGAAGACGTCCAGGAAACTATTCTCTCAAAATGGCTAGTGAACGCCACGAAGTGTGAGCTGTAGCCCCGTCTTGTTGGGACCAGACTTCTCCCTCTTCATGGTTCCTAGCAAACTGGTTTAGGTTTGGTCGGAGGAAGGTCTCGATCATGTGACCGTAGCGATCCGAATTAACCGTTACCCTAAACCCATTTTCTTCGAAAACATCTTCACACCAAAGACAACAACTGCACACTAAACTGTCACATAAGAGTTGTAAGATGGTCGTTGATGACGTTCCATAAGGTTTTCTGCAGCCCAGTAGCGGCAATTTTGTTTTAATTTGAAATTTTTTGTTTATCAGAGAATCACTATTACAGATATATTCCTCTACAACAAACGCGCGATGTTCACCGATACACGCCATTGTGTTTACTAAAAATGGCACGTATACCACTAATTATCGATACTCCCTCCACCTATTTGTACCACCACCACAACTCACACAGCGTTATCTCTAAGTACGAGAGGTCTTTTTGCCGGACCCTGTATGAACTTCAAAAAAAGAGAAAAAAGAAGTGGAAGAAGGAAAAGAAAATACTAAAATAATAAATAAATTAACCAATAATTAAAATATACCTTTTAATGGTCAGCAGTAGTAGAAGATATGTTTTATTATGTATACTGAAGAATATCGTATAGGATTTAAGAATTATCATTAATTATAGTAGAAATATGTAACAATAAATATTTTTTAAATAATGTAAAAATCTCAACAAATAATTATTTCTAATTTATTATGATTCGTGTATATAAAAAATACTTGCATAAAAAATAAAGATTTCTTTAGAAGATGTTGGCATAACTATTCCAGTGAAAAAAAAACAATCGTTACATTATGTAATATCGTAAATACGATATTGAAAAATATACGATTTATTTTTAAATTGAAAATTAAACGATGGAAGACAATCTAAGTCATTCCAGGATTTTCGTTGTAATTCGACGTTGAGCTGATATATACGAGTATATAATATATAGAGACATATATTATGTTACACAATGCCTGAAGATGAATGCGTACTTACGAGTATATCTGAATAAAATTTTAGACTTAAAGTATTTATGTACTTTCTATATTTTTCAGATATACATCTGTGTAATATATTGTCGATTCATATAGTAATTGATATAGTTCTTCAGCACCTACTCCACACACGTATTTTATCAATTTTTCTGGACAGCATTTTATTTAGTGCCTATAGAATTTGTATACACGTGTTTGTACGTGCTTATTTGCAAAATTTGTATACAACTTTAATTTTGAGTCAAGAACCTTAAATTGAATGTGATGCTAGAGAAACGGTTCTAAAAAATATACACATCCATTCCAGTATCCCACCCAGTGGCCAGGGCCGGATTAAGCACGGAGCCTAGGAGCCCGGGCTCCAGGCCCTGAAACATTGAAGGCCCCGAAGGGGCCTTTTATCTCAGACCAAGTTCAAAATATTTAAGTTTAGATTTTATTTTGGCATTTTCGTATTATTATTTGTATTACGCGGTGTACTAGCATTCGCCACACAAATCATTCTGTTTATACATAATATACGTAATGATATATGAAATTGAAAATTGACTAATATTAATGATTTTTAAAGATATTTCTGTATACAATCAATTAATTTAACGCTTATTTTCATGTTTTTAAGTGCTACAAGTCCCGAACCCTAGTTATAAGTAGTCTAAGGACTAAGGGCCCTTTGGACTACTAGGCTCCAGGCCCGGTAAACTCTTAATCCGGTCCTGCCAGTGGCGTCATTTGGTGGGGGGCAGGGTGGGCATTTGCCCCCCTTTGTTAATTGTGGGCCGACATGATTTGTGCCGACATGATGTTGAACAATAGTTATTCTAACCAAATCTGTAGTAATGACTATCGAGTTATGAGTACCTAATAATAACAAATCGCGTGGCAAACAGTGGATTAAAATTAAATTACCAATAAAATTTAAAAGTATGCAGGTCATATAACCGCGATTAAAGGCGATTAATTCGTGGTTACAGCTTACCACGGTTCTGGATTTTTTTCGATAAACACGGTTATCGTTACCTAAGGCTAAGTTCGCACTAGACGGTTACCCGCAATGCGGCCAACCGTCCGGCTAATCGCAAGCTATAAATTATATGGGAATTCCGTTTATAATTAAATTTGTATACGCACTAAGTTGCGGCTGCCCGCGAACCGTTCCGGTTGCTCGTAGAGCTGCGGCCCCATCGACGGCTATCCGCACGGTCGGTATACGCACTGTGCGGGCAGTTTGGACCCAACCGTCTTCGTGATTATTATATTATATTATATTACGATATTATATTATATTTTTATCTAAAGTATACTGCGGTTGGTACCGCAGTATCAACCGTATACTGCGGGTCAGCCGGACGGCCAGCCGGATGCGGTAACCCGCAGAATTAACCGTACACTGCGATTAGCCGGACGGTTGGCCGCATTGCGGGTAACCGTCTAGTGCGAACCTAGCCTAAAGGCAGTGCGTAAATTATAAAGAATATACGATGTACGTTTGACGGTTGACGACGTACCTGTAAATCTGTATGACTGTATCGCGTACGGCATAAACGAATTTGTTTAGCCGTTCTTTAACGTTTCGAACGTATATTTTATGTATACATAATTTGTGAGTGGCGAGCGTATACAAATAAAAATGAAAAAAGCTAAAGGTTGTGTGACCAAGACGGCGAGAAAGAGAGGAAAATAACTGAACAAGATGCTCAGAACATGTCACAAAACGTAATTTCTAACATGTTTAATATTACGACAAGAGAAACTTCAAAACTTTAATCTCATAAGTACTATATAGTCATTTATAATACATTTATTATAGTTGACAAAGTAATGATTTTCTCCTCCCCCCCAAAAAAAATAAAAAATAAAAAATATCGGGCGATTCGCGCGTGCGCATGATAACGAAAATATCAAAATGATGTAAAACAGAAATCGTATTGAGCTAAATGTAAGTGGAAAATAGTGAAATGGGCCGGTTAAATATTTTGCCTCCCCCTTTCGAAAACTGAAATGACGCCACTGAGCGGCACGCGGAAAAAAGATTTTTTTAATTGGCATATAACACCCTATTCAAATCGGATTATAAAAATATTTATAGTGTGCACAGAGAAAAAAATAAAATTTTCTATTAAACTTCCGCACAAATACGTGTTCGTTGAAATCCGCTCACTTTTTTTCCCCGTAAATCATCAAATTCACTCACAAAGTCAGGACAAAAAAATTTAATTTAATTTAAAAAAAATTTAATTTCTATTGGATTTCGCGCAAATTTAATTCAGTATAGTCATTATTGCGAATTATTACGAAAACATCGTATGTAAAGTTAAAACCCGATACGAAATATTATAATTATAATAATAATAATAATAATAAAAAAATAATAAATACTAACGATTCCATATGCGCGTAATATCGGTCGCTCAGACAGCGTCAAACAAAACACCCGCGTATACAGACATAGCGCGTCAGCTGACTGTTATAAAACAGGAAAAGAATGTAGTCACCAGGTAGCGCTACTAAACAGAGTAGAGGGGGGCAGACAGAAGCTTATAAATAGAGGTCCGAAAACATCGGACCGCTCAGTGTAGTCACGGCGGGCAGACGCGAACAACGCAGTACCGCTATTTATATGCGCCTTTCTGCCACGCCCTTCTATGATGTGTCGCAGCGCTATCTGGCGAGTACGTATTTTTTCTAATTAATTGTTATTTCGTTCCATGCACGCTGTTCTTCCATATTCTACATCTTCATTTCGTCACAATACATTAATAGATATTTCTTCTCGGTTACTACTCGTCGCGAAACGTTTCCTAAGAAAAAATCTTTTAAAAATTAAGCACTATTTCCACGCAAAAAATCGTTTCAAGGAAAAAAATCATCAATTGTAATTGTAATCTCCGTATATTAAACAAGTAATAACAGATACAATTTTTAGTATATTAAACAAACAATTTTTTTAAAATTCTGTGTCTTATATAAAGTTTTGTTGACTATATCATCAACAGCAGTGCGGGGAAAAAAAGATTTTTTTAAATAGCATATGACACACTATTCAAATTGGATTATGCAAATATTTGTAGTTTGCATAGAGGAAAAATGCAATTTTCTATTAATGATTCGCACAAATACGTGTTCGTTGAAATCCGCTCACTTTTTTTTCTCGTAAATAATAAAATTCACTCACCAAGTCAGGACGAAAAATTTTAATTTAAAAAAAATTAAAATTTAATAGCCATTGGCTTTCGCGCAAATTTAATTCAGAATAGTCGTATTTGCGAATTATAACAAAAACGTCGTATGTAAAGTTAAAACCCGATACGAAATATTATAATTATAATAATATAATAATAATAATAATAATAAAAAAATAATAAATACTAACGATTCCATATGCGCGTAATATCGGTCGCTCAGACAGCGTCAAACAAAACACCCGCGTATACAGACATAGCGCGTCAGCTGACGTTATAAAACAGGAAAAGAATGTAGTCATCAGATAGCGCTACTAAACAAAGTAGAGGGGGGCAGACAGAAGCTTATAAATAGAGGTCCGAAACCGTCGGACAGCTCAGTGTAGTCACGGCGGTCAGGCGTGAACAACGTAGTTTGCGCCTGACTGCGGTGCTTGCGCGCGGGTGTGTGTGTGTGTGTGTGTGTGTGTGTGTGTGTGTGTGTGTGTGTGTGTGTGTGTGTGTGTGTGTGTGTGTGTGTGTGTATCGCCCCCTTATCACGGGATTTTGATATTTTTAAATAAAAACGTGCGGAATCGTATTCCTCCCGCGTCAAACCAGCGGCGTCATTTGGTGGGTGGCAGGGTGTGCATTTGCCCCTTCTCTTGTTAACAGTGGGCCGACATGATTTAAGCTGATACCTATGATGTAAATATAAATTATTCTAACCGAATCTGTAATAATGAGTATAATAAATCGCGTGGCAAACGGTGGATTAAAATTAAATTAATAATAAAATAAAAAAGTCTGCAGGTTATAATCACGATTAAAGTTGATTAATTCGTGGTTACAACTTACTGCGTTTCTGGGTTTTCGATAAACATGGTTATTTTTAAAGGCAATGCGTAAATTATTGGCGTTACTCCTAATTTGAAGAATATGATACGTTCGACAGTTGTCAGTTGACGAACCTATATCGCGTACGGTACAAACGAATTTGTGTAGCCGTTGTTTAACGCTTCAAACCTGTGTTTTATGAATACATATAAATTTTTGAGTGGCAAGTGCAAAAAATAAAAATGAAAAATGCTAAAGGTGGTGTGGCCATGACGGCGAGAAAGAGAGAAAAAATATTGAACAAGCTGTTCAGAGCTGATCGAAAAACGTCATTTCTAACGTGTTTAATATTATGACAAGAGAAACTTCAAAACTTAAATCACAGGTAATGTTTACGTACTATACTATTACGATACATTTATGGTAGTTGACAAAGGAATGAATTTTCTCCCACAAAAATATATATATATAAATATAAATTATATATATAAAATATAAATATATATATCGGGCGATTCGTACCTATTATAACGAAAATATCAAAATTATGTAAAATAGAAATTGTATTGAGCTAAATGTAAATGGGAAATAGTTAAATAATGGGGCCGGTTAAGTCTTTTGCCTCCCCCTTTCGAAAACTGAAATGACGCCACTGATCCCACCCCTTTATTTGCACAGAAAAAGTATCGTTTTATAATAAATATCGATACGACTTTATAATAATCATCACTTTTCATTTTTCATACATGCTTTTTGTGTAATTAACTATTTATATTTCAAGTGAACAAATAACATTTTCAAAAATCAAATATCTATCAGCATAAACATTATATAATACACAAAAAAAAACTCGATATGACAATAATTAAACAATACTGAATATCTAATCATTCGGTATTTTAGTTTAAAATTAATTCGTTAATTAAACGTTAATCGTTTTCAAGCACTATAGCCTTGAGTATACTCGCATGACATACATATTTTGTTATATGACATCAAAATAAAAATGTATTGACAAGATAAGTTCGTATAAATAATCATAATAATAATGACTTGGTTGGTGTGAAGCATTCATTCGAATATATACGTACTTCTTTGAAGTTTGATTATAAAGTCTTTTTATTTGCAATCTATCATTCGTAATAATAATAATTATAATTAATAATCGACCACAATAAACGAACGATTTTAAATAAATAAATACTATATAATATTATTACAGTAAGTTGTTTATACGTGTAGGTTTTTGTTATTTGTTTTTAATAAAATTATAAAACATTGTAATAAGGTATAAATTTATTAGATAAAAACTAAAATTTAGAAACTATTATTATTATTATTATTATTTTAAGAAAAACCCCATGTCACATAGCACAATACAAAGGAAATCGGATTATTGTGTTTTATTAAGCACAGTCAAATTCCTGGTAAAATTAGCGTTTAAGAAATAATATTTCCTAATATAAATTTTCTCTCAGATATTCTTAAATAACTTTTTTTAAGTCAATTTTAACTGTTATTGATTTATGGAAATGTAAAATTATTAACTGACTTAACGTATTTTAGGTCATCGTAGACCTTACTCGGTTTTCAGTATTCTCGGGACCTACATTGAATGAGCCCTTGACAGTCACTGCAGATTCTGGTGCAATTAATATTAATTTTATAAGTTTAGTATGACTAGACGGGGTCACATTTATTTTTTAATTAAATCTGAATATATTACATTGTTTTGTTAGTAAATAGCACTGATCGAACTATTGAAAAGTAAAATCGACACGGTTGATAACAAATAGTGGAAATATCTATTGCGGCAACTGAATATTGTTATAAACTAAAGAGATGAACGTATCACGGAACGTCCACCTGTGTAAAATGTCACCATTAAACGACGGATGTTTAATGAAGTTAAGTAAATGAATTCCCACAGTAGTAGACGTTGCAAAAAATTTTGATGTTGTCCTATTTTCTAAACATAATTTTGATAATTGATAATATTATTATATCAAAGTTATAAACGCGTCAAAATTTTGTTTATGAGAACGGCGTTAAGTAAAAATCCTGTTTACGTCCCCAAGGTTTGTGTAGTATTAAAAATCTGAGGGGATTAGGTAACGTATAAATTAATACACCGGTAGATAATGCTGAAATATAATGATTTCGAACATTATACTGAGTTGGCATCTTAAATTAAATTTACTTCACAATAGGTCACATCGAATTTACTGGAAGTTATATGCCTAAATATATCATATTAAAGGTTTTTAAATATACATAGTACAACATAGGTTGGACAGTAACTATCTCACATGACCTTAACCCACGTTAATGAACAATGAATAAGGATGCCTAAGATTTTAGAATTAAAAAGAATCCTTTGAAATGTGATTGAATATTAGTAAATATTTCGAGCGAAATGAGAAAATTTTTTTGCTAAATCTACATTATTGCGTATTGTCAAATTCAATGATAACGACCCCTCACAAATATTACTTGGCGTCAGCCCTGTATACATAAGTACATGTATATTATGTAATTTATTATTGTTATTATTATTATTTATCAATTTAAATTAACGCCTAAATATAACTCATTACAGATATATATATATATATATATATATATAATAATAATAATAATAATATTTTTAATATTGTTAATAAGTTAAAAGTATTTTATCGCATGACTGATACATTTTTATAGTTGTTAATACATTAGCCAATGGTCCTTGGCTAATGTCGACATTATCCAAATGTTAACATTACCCGTAATATATATAAATGTTATATATATATATATATATATATATATATATATATATATAATTCATTTCATATATTTAAAAAAATTATAAATATGAAATAACAAAATAATTACGACACGTAACGAAATAATGTACATAATAGAACAATAAATATGATTTACGACTAGAATAATGTTGCTTTTGATCTAGTAAACTATTATGTAAGAAATCCTGATTGAATAAATTACGTTTAGCAAGAAGAGTGTTAAGCGGACTATTCTGACAATAATTTGTTCCGTGGATTTTTTCATGAAATATGAAAGCATCGAACATCATAAATAAGTGTTATATTCTAGTACGTGAAAATGAAGTGGGGAAAAAGAGATAGTGACATTTACTCATTTACTCATTTATACAAGAAAGATATCAAGTATTTTGAGACAAGTAGAAAGTGAATTAAATTTCAGATTAACTTGTATACTGTTGACCATAAACCGACCTAATGTATTTGTTATTATTTTTTTTGAAAACGATACCTAAAACCTACATAGTAGTATAGTACCTATATATTATCTTCTTTGTATTATTTCAAGTATTTCTTCTTGGTAAATTAATAATGTATTCGTATTCGTATTCTAATATATGACGGACCATGGTACAAAAAGAACTGTGAAACAGTGAAAATCATGAAAATATTGAGTAGATTTAAGTAATAAACCCAGTGTTTTGATAGATTTTTAGACTAATATGTCCAATATGAGAGAAAAAATAGGTATGACTAGAATGTATCACCAATATCACGTATATTATCTAACTCTGGTAAATAGTTTTCACCGATAGACTAATCGAGTACAATTTTATTTTTAGTTCTATGAAATAGAAATTTGATAAAAAACCTGATTCAAAACCTTTGAATATTTAGACGTAACCCATTCTTACAGTTTATTCAGATTTTTCTGTAATATACAACAGAATTCAATACAAGAAATTATAAATACTTACAATAAAGTTTAAGATCACCAGTAAAAGGTTTAAACTTAAAACTAGTATCACTATCGATTAAAAATATTAGAAATAAACAAAGGACCAGATGATTCCTTAACGCCTACCAAAGGTTATAGAAATTAAGAAAGATAATAATGTCCATTCACTAATAATTTTTGACAGCAGTTTGTCGAATACAATTTTAACCAATTAATGATATCACTAGAGATGCCAACAGAGTTTAACTTGAAAATAAGGAGTTAATGGTTTGCTGAATCGAACGAAAATATATCTATTTCATGAGAGTTTTATTTTCGTGTACACAATTCGCTCTTTCTTTTCAATATGTTGACAAATACTTGAGAAATATCGCCATGATTTTATGTAAGTTTACAAAGTGGGCAGTAGAATTTTTAAGATCGAGTCCATTTTATTTACCCACCACTCGTCGAAGTCTATAAGTGTAAAACAAATATATATTTCGTATTATGTATTCTATACGACTCTACATCAAATTAAATTAAATTTTCCGACAACGCCGTATTTAAAATTAAACTGAAAGGTCGAATTTAGATTGAATGAAAACGGTAATACACATTTTGGCAATACTTCAATGAAAAAATAAAAACAGTATAATAACAATAATAAAAATATATTATATATTATATATTACACTTAATCACATTTTTATATATAAATATATTATTAAACATTATTATTATTATTATTATTATTATTATTATTATGATTTTATATTGGATATGTAAGTTATGTTTATATGCATAAACTTATTTTTATAAAAATTGCCCAATATAAAACGAATGACATTATGTAATTATTAATTTATTTCTAAAGCATGAATAAATTATGATTTTCAATCCGACTAATATTTTTTTCACACAAGTAACAACGTTTAAATAATCGCAGTTGTATAATATATTACGCTCGATATTACTGCTCGCTCGCTCGTAATCGCCGTAGCCTGTTATTGAGTCGATTTTTATTGTCAAAACTATTTGGTCTATTTTTATGGGTAACAGGCGACAGCGTTGTTTTTCCTTACTTATACGTAAGTTTATAGTGCTTAATCTTAAGCGATTGTGACCTTCAGTAGTTCAGTTGAGATTAGAATGTATGGTAAGTCGATGAAATATGCTGACATGTTTCATCACAGTACATAACGCACAAACGTTTTACTAATTGTAGCACATGTAAGTAAAGTATTAATAAAAAATATTTTTCATCATTCAAAATGGGACATAACCAAGCAGAATAAATCGAAAAAAATCAAAAAAAAAATCATGAAGTTTATATTAATGTAACGAATTACACAACTAATTAATATAATAATTGAAAATCAAAGTGTAAAAATAGCATTATCCTCTGGTACAGCGACGTAGTCGAGAGAAGTTTGCAAAGAATTGAAGACCCATTGAATGACTACTTTTGTTTTCATTTTCAATAGTTACATTTACATTTTTTATTTATTTTTTTATTTTTTTACTCCTATGCCGTGCGCGCATATATACGTATATAAAATAAACTACATAGATCGTTATCACAAACAATATTCTTATTACTTTTCATTTTCAAAACAAGCCGTTTCAAATATTGGGCAAAAACTATAATGTAGTTATTGGATTCATTAAATCGACATTTGTTTATATTCTTCGGGCAACACCGTTTAGTGTTTAAAGACTGGAGTGCGTAATAAAAGAAACTCCAATGATTTCGAACAGCGACATGCACATAATATCGTGTCAGAATATTGCAAAATTATCAATAGCTTTTGGAAAAAAAAATCTCTTAAATTAGACAAACACATTTGCTAATTTACGGTGCACAAAACGAAAATGTACGCTAAAATAATATGTAAAGTAATATGTGACCTAGTCGGTTCGCTTTTATTATTTAAATGATCTTAGAAACGGGTCTCGTAATTTCGTGAGCAAATAGAGATACTTGCAGCTACATTACATGAAAATGAATTAGAATAATTATTATGTGTGGAAATATTTGTAAAACAGTTTTCTGAATTCATGAAACCTTTAATTCTAAACCGTCAAAAATGATCAACGAACATTTTATGTACAAAGTACGTCCGCACAGCTTTTTCACATGTTGTAGTATAACGTTACGACATACGAATACATTTAATCATTATGGACCTTAAAATTGTAAATCCAATAAACGTACACTTTTAAGAATAAAAACTGTAAAAAAAAAAAAAAAAAATAGACTGAATACTTCATAGATCGATATGATCGTTTCAATTATTTTCAGTTAGTATTTGTACAGTTATATTAACAATATTTTATAAATTGGTTATTAATTATGATAAAATGTATATTTGGTAATGTTTAATGTTTATACTCTAAATTAGGCCCAAACACCAAAATTTAAGTTTTACGCAAAGCTTTTTTACTAAAATAGACAGGAAAATGCAATTAGTGCGGGGATATGAAATTCTCTTACATATGAATACTCGAATTATTATGTACTTTAATCGAAAAAAAAAAAATGAAAAACAATTTTATATTTACTCAACATTTTAACTTTGAACACTTTAAAAATTTAATTATTTACATAACTTCATAGAACAACGAACGGTAACCATGTATTACAATTTTATCCTTCATGTCCAAAATCCCAAAATTTTAATAATTTTTAAACACAAAAATTCCGGAAAACATTTACACCTTCAAAATGCTGTATATTTATTCTAAAACTGAAAATTTTTTAAATGTATAATAATAATAGTAATAAATAAGTGGTAAAAAACTTAAAATTTTTTAATACTATTATTTTTGAAATAACAAAAAAAAAAAAAATTAAATTAAATTATTATTATAAACCTGATTTAGAATTTTCATGTTTTCACAAATTTAAAAAAAAAAAAATTGTCAATCAAGATTTTCGTGTTAATCAGAAATTTCGAGTATTAAAAAATAATTCAGACCATTTTAAAACCAATACATTATTCGTATCGCTCAGATACTAAAATACATAATATTATACTAAATATAATATTCTGTATTTTATTTTAGAGTATTCGCGGTGTACTAACTTTTAAGTAGGTATAATAATCTGATGGTATTTTCAATAAATGTGTAAATATTTTTAGCACTTTGACAAATACTTGATGTGTATGTGTAATGGTACTATTGATAAAATTTAAATACTAAAACCGTTTTTAGTTATTGAGAATTTCCGCGAAATTGAAAACCAATGAAAAAAATAACGAAAATTATTATATTGAAAACGAATAAAATAAGGATGACTACTGGATTTTAGTTTCAAAATGTTTCATTTCAATATTACACACATTCTTATATACAATCGGTTTGGCCCTGTGTTTGCAGGCGAAATATTAACCGACAGTCGACTAAAAAAATCTAGAAAACCATTTATCAGAACTAGTGAACGAAATCACAGAACTTCCAGCAGTGACGACATTAAGGAAGCGACAGGAAACGAGTCACTCATAGGAATAAAAAAAAAAGCACAACAATATGGGCACATCCAAAAGAATCCCTCCCTGTACCAACATAATATGACATGCCTCGGTGTACACGGAAGCCAATTGACAGAGTAGCAACGGAAGTGGAAAGGACTGTAGGAAAAACACGGCGTTTGAATAGGGACTGGCCAGTTATGCGGACTGCGTGGCGGGAAAGCGCAACGCATCGATTCGTTTATTAGAGTGTCCCCCAATGATTCCAATAGAGTGAGAGGGGGGGTAGGACTTCATATATAGGATGACATTTAAAAGGCCCGAGTCGTTGAATTTTGGGGGAGAAAAAAAGGAATCTAAGATTTAAATACCACTGGCGAAGAAGAAGACGACGAAGACCATTTAATCAGTTTTCCAATAGGTCAATAGGTTTCAAACTCCCCCCCCCCTCCTTGAACATCGGAAAAGTAGAAATTTCAATTTTTTTTTTTTACGCACAACAGCGTTGCGGATGTTATACAGTAAAATGTATGTTCACATTTAGATTTTACCAACGTCTCGATGTTAAGTAGATTTGTTATTTATGAAAAATAAGTACCTATATTATAATAACAGCGTGTATAATAACAATTACGTATACAATTATGCCATTATGAACACTGATAAAAACACGATTATATAGATTTTTGTGCTGATAAATCATTACGATACACGATTATAATAATGCACGAATCAAGATAGTACTGAACCCCCCCCCACCCCCACCACCATATAAAAATCCTGTCTACGGCACTGCTTAGTGGGTACTAGTATATAATATATAATACGAACACAACACAAAGCGCACAATACTCACGAGGAAATTAGGTAGGTAAATTTTTTTTTTTGTCGCGTAACAATATTTGTGTATTGTCAGAATTAAACGGATAGTAGACACTGAAACGCGCGTATACGATTTGCGATAATAATATTATACACACACCAAACTAAACTAAACCGCAATATTATTTTATTTTAACGTGTAACGCGCGCGACACTATGCGCCGTCGATTCATTTCGTTAAATGTCCCGCGCGCGCGCGCGCGCAAAACTCTCGCGCTACGACCAAACGCCCCGGTCGCCGTCACCGCGTCAACTAAAGGGGAAAAAATATGCGTCCGGCGCCAACAGCCATACGCACTTCCCTCGGGGTACACCGCAAGTCCACCGACTAGAGTGTGTTGTCGGTACGCGCGCGAAAATCCCTGCTGCGGACGGAAAATGAGTGTGTATACGTAGGTACATAATATATATAACACGCTCGTATTCGATAATAACGTATCGCGCTAAATCGAATTTTTAAAAAAATTGTTGGAATTTTTTGCCGTTATACTGGCAGACGACGATTTATACGCGTAACACTGCCATAGGCGGATCTACCAAACACGTATTTGAGGGGTGGGCGATGGGAGCGATCGCCCCCCTCCCCCAAGACCCGTATTATATAGTCTATCATATATAAGATTATAAATATTATATATAATCTACTTTTTTAATAAATTTGTATATAATATAATATAATCATGATTTTCAATCAAACTATAGCTTTGTTAAATATACATATATAGAGAAATAGAAATTTCCACTGAAGACATCATTCAACAGTTCGGTAAAATGAAAAATAGACATACCGATCTAAATTTGTAGAAAACGACAATTGTAATAAATTTGTTATGACATATAATAAATGTTTTATTAGGCACAAAAAATTATTATTTATTTTTTTTTTGTTTTAATACAAGAGCACACTGACACGTATAATAAAAGTATTCTAATCGCCCCCCCCCTCCCCAAGATAAGGTCCCGGATACGTCCCTGGGATCTACGGGGTGTGCCCCGCAAAGAAAAAATAAATAAATTATATACAATTAGTATATTAATATAGTTTGTGTTGGATACTCTTAAAATATTTTGACTTTAGTGTATGGAAGAAAATTATGAGCTAAAAAAAACGCGCATAAAATGGGCGAATTCGTTTATAGCCTCCCCTCTGTGTTATAAAAAAATAACTACAAAAAAGGCCGGGCACACTCAAACGTAAAACTCTGGGTTCGCCTATGTGTTGCACTGCACGTTTACGCCTCATCATTATTCAGTGGCGCCGGAGTCATAGAAATTTAAGTGAAGCGAAATCGAATTATTTACACGCCAACCACCCATCCACCTGTATCGATTCGCTTAGGTTATGAACTTGGAATTTAGGTTTGCTTGTTGTTTTTCAAACGAGTAATTTAACGGCCGCGCTTCCTGGCTGTCAGTTGTTCAGCGGTTAACGGCATTTTGACGAATTTTTTTTTTATAAAATTGTTCGACCGTTCCCAGCCACGCACATACGAAATGAACGACAATTTTTTTGCCACTATAGGGAGTCGCATTCTTTTAAAACGCAACGCACAGATTCAATTTTTTTTTTTTTTCAAAACGAACGGATTTAATATTGTTAAATGAACTTTTATTAATTACCTCGTATAATATAAAACATTATTCATTATGTAATGCTAAAACAAAAACACGTGTACCCAGTGCTTGAATTGGAAAAAAATTAGAAGGGGGATGCAAAAGTACAAAAATAATGTGCGTTCCAGCAGATTATAATGTCTTATATTTTTAACACGCGTTTGTTGCGTTATTTGAAACTACAATATGTAAATATGAATATTCCATGTTTATAATGTGTTTTTAAATTTTTATTTTAAAACTACAATTATTTGAAATTTTTTAAATACAAAGCATCATAACTTGATATAAGTGTATTATTTCAAACATTTAGTTTTTTTGGTCCTAGGAAATGAATGAAAAGTGGAAGATTTGCTACAATTATTTATATACCAAATGCTAAATTTACTATAATGTCTTGGGTGAACAGTGAAAAAGGATTTAGGTTCACGTGGAAAAATGTTTAATTATTAAGAACCAAAATCACTTAAGTACGTAATAATTAATAAATTATTATTATTATTATTATTATTATTATTATTATTATTATTATTATTATTATTATTATTATTAATTAGTATAGATGATACTGATTTATTTTAAAATGTTAAAAAAACCTATGCATATGATTTTATCAATACCTACTATAATTTAAATTATTTCTTATGTCTGTCACAGGATTTAATTTTTATTATTTAAAACTTTCATTTTTCCCTATATTTGTTTACCGATCTATAATTTATATGATTTAACTAAATGCCTTCAGTAGGTGTAGTGTATACGTATACCAAAATATTAACCCCAATAATACGAATTTTATTACTATGAAAAACCTAAATAAAGGAGCAATAATATGAGGGTATATATTTGCCCAATCGAAAAAAAAATTTGCCATGATCCTGTCTCCCTAGAAAAAGTGTCTGGTGCCGCCTCTGTACTTATTGCAACGGAAAAAAGATTACTGAGCCGCGGGTATTGTGCATGTCGCTCAAATGAATTAGGAGGTACTCAGGTAAATATTTTTTTGAAATTTGTAATTACTATAAATTTGAAAATGAGATTGCATTCAATGAAACGATCCGAAACAGAACTTCGGTGTAATAATATTTATTATTAACAATTTATTATAATATATTATAGTGTGTACAGGTAGATGAGTACCTATATAATTTACGATTAACCTTAAATTAAATTTTCGCGTATTAAAACCTAAAATTACCACTTTTATGGAATAAAAACATCAAAAATCTATAAATTTTGTAAGTAGCTGAAAATTGTACAAAACTATTTTGTTATTTTGTTAATACGGTATAATAAAATATGTGTTTGGTGGAAATTCTAGTATCTAAAAAAATAACTAAAATAACCTAAATAGAAATGAAATTTAATTAATTAATTAATAAAAGAAAAAGGCCGTTTGGTTGGAATTATAATAAATAAGCACAAGTCATCCGCTTCTTTCTTCATAACTCATTCTCTATAGATAATAGCAGATTGCTGTGCATTATTATTTTCCATCAAAATAACACATTTTTTCGAAAAATTTAAAATTTTAATAATAATAATAATAATGAAAAAAATTGTCACTAAATACTCTCGAGATTTTTTTGAACATAGCGGAAGTAATGTAGGACCTACGTTGTCGTTGTGTAAAACGTTTAGTCCTGAAAACGAAAAATTACTATTTTTATAACTTAAATAATTCAACATCTAATAATTGTTATAAATAGCCCGAAATTGGAAGACATTTCTGAAAAATATTTTTACTTACCTGTATAAAGTGCAAATTGTATATATTCGATATAAATTTCAAGACTATAGGACAATATTATTTTCGAAATTCCGAAGAAATACAATAATGAATTTTGACAAAATCACGTTTTTAACAAAATGTTTTGATAATTTTTTAGGCTACGTTTAAAAAATATTGAGAAAATAAAAAAAAAATAAAAAAAAAAATGATTTCCCAAAGTACCACGACACTACGACAGCAAAATTCGCTACCGGAAAATGGTTACGAATGTAATAATCGGAGCACTTCTGTTAGTCGAAAAATTGTAATTATCTACACAGAAAAGAAATAAATAACAATAATAGTAAAAATATATCACTGTAAGACGAATAGCTTCCTTACTTTGCTCAAAATTTAAAAACTACATACCTTTTAAAAATCGTTTTATATAATAACACATTATACGACTGTTTTATGAAGAGATGATTTTTATTTACGGTACATAAATATTTAGACAGCCAAATCACAATATCAAGTTGGAAATACAATCTATACAACGCGTTAAGAGGATGCTACACATCTGAAATAGGAGACTAAAAACTGGTTTACGCGAACATAAAACACCGGGGCTACAATCAAAATAAAATGATCAAATTTTGGTACCACACAGAAGAGGGCCTAATCTATGTCATAGCATTTTTATTTATTTTTATAAAGTCATTTTAAATTAAGTAATTCGCTGTTAAACTTTTATGATTTGTGTTTTATTTTACATATACAATACAAAATTGAAACAAGTTATGAAAGAAATAAAAACGCTACGACATAGATTAAGTTCTCTTCTACGTAGTTCCAAAATTTAGTGTTTTTATTTTGATTGTAGCCCCGGTTTTTTATGTTCGCGCAAACTAGTTTTTATACAAAGTTACGGTAAATTGCATGTGCTTTACTTTCAGTATAGCATCCTCTTAAGCATAGCCGTCCCAAGGGGGGGGGGCAAATGGGTCAAGTGCCCTAGGGCGTCCAAAGTATTATGAATGCAGGGGGCGTCAAAAAAATGAATGACAAAAAGAAAAAAATTTGTTGTTTTATTTTAGATATTAATTTCCCTTGTATCCATAGGATGATTTCGAGGATGAGTGTATTTACTATTAAAATATATAAAATTATGTAATTAGATATTACGTTAGTTGTAAAAATTTTTTTGGGGGAGGCGTCAAATATTATTGCCCTAGAGCATTATTGGTGGTTAGGACGGCATTGCTCTTAAGAATAGGTTATTCGTATTACAATAATAATAATTAATACGTATATTATACATTGTTTTCTTTTAGTTAACAATTCATTAAATTAACACATAATTATCGAAGACAACTATCACTGCACAGTGCACAGCGTTAAACCTTGAATATATTATGCAATGACCTAAACGTTATACTACTATACAGGCTCATAAGTTATGTAATTACAAGAACAAAGCTAAAAAAAATCCTTAGAAAATAATTTTAAAAAAATTTTATTTTAAAAATCGACGATTTCCAACATTTTAGATTTGGAGATACAAAATCAATTCTTGAAGGATTTTTTTTCTGGCTTTGAAAGTAAATAACGGTTTGTAACCATTTAATATTTTTAAAAATACGTATCAAATTTATCACACACAAATCCTAGTTTTAATACATTAAAACATAAGCACTAAATCGAATGAAATCTTTAAATATAAAATACTAATCATTAATTAATCAAAATTTATATAAATTCAAAATTTACCTCAATAAAAACCGTTGCAAAATAGACAAATGTATAAATGAATAAAACAATATTAAATTCATTTATGGTAAATAAAACAATAAAACGATCTAAATCACTCAGAAGTCTGAGACTGTCATCGGAGATTAGGTTACGTGCATTCACGTAGCAAGAGAAGTACGTAATTAGTTTAACTGAAGAGTCAAACCAACTACACTAATATATTACATTCAAAATTTCAACCGCAAACTCATTAAAAGAATACTGTTTTAGTAATATATATGTATGTATATATATATATATATATATGCCACTCCCCCGACGTAAATTTATATATCACTCGCATGTTGCAATGTACTGTACACGCAATATAATTATATTAAAGTGCTTGGTTGTTAGTAATTATTTTCTTTAATATTATTGTAATAAACTTCACGATCGAAATAATATATGTATGTACATTTAATTAAATACGTTCAACGCATGTACAATTCGAATTTTATTAAATAAACATAAATGCTAACGAAAGCGGACATTTCGATATTTGTACATACTTCTGATATAAATATATGTATACGTAATATAAAATCAGACACAAATCAACGGATGGCATAATAATATGAACTCTATTTTCTAATTTTTTTTTTTAACACTGGTCGAATAACATATTTACAATTAAATTTTCAGGCCTTAGGTCTTTAAACTTTAAATTTCATTATATTTTTTTTTTTTTTTAATTACCGGTAAATTATTAAAAATTCTATACTAACCAGCGTTTCTTTCCTTTTTACATTCATTTTTATAACACCTCTCACAGCCTCTGAATCATATCTCCGCATAACATGTATCAATTTCTCCACTCATACACTACCCTTTGGCCTTTACGCATTCATTTCTTATTCTTTCCTACCCAATTACTCCACACGTCCATGTTATCATTAATATCATTCTTATCTCCGCTACACCCATTCTCTATTCTGTTTTTCTGTCCACTGCCCAACATTGCTGACCTCACTACTGTTTTATAAAAACCTACCTTTCAGTCTATTGGCATCCTCTCATCACACAAAACCCATGACGCTTCTCTCCACTTCGTCCAACCACACTACCCCGTTTTTCACTATGTATATACTATATACATGTACTTACATATACATTTGTATTGTCATTTTTAAAAAAAATTATGTTTAAACATTTTTATATCTACGTTTTCAAAATGATTTTATGTAAGAAGCGAGTAGAGAAAAATCAATTTTAAATCATAAAATGTATTAACGAACATGCCTTACTTCAACAATATTTTGCTTGTTTAATAGTATTTATATACAAACCATAATATTTACATTTTACTTTATTTCGATATTTATGATTGAGATTATTTCTCGGAGCATTTTTACCATTTATGTACAGTGGTAACGCAAAGTTTTGTTTACTAAAGGGTAATAACAGTATTTTTTAGGGCGTAGGTATTTTTAAATTTGTTGGTGTGTATATTTAATATTATTTATTTTTGATATTTATTTAAATCTTAAATATGAATTTGCATGTTGAACACTCTGAAAAAAAACCTGACATAATTCTATTGTACTCTTTTGAGAAAATATATCTTTTATTGCCATCCACTTATAAAATATAAAGGTTATGATGAAAACCACAATTAACAAAATACTCGTAGGTACTCTAATAATTATTGTTATGCATAAACAACCCTTGTTTATTAATTACAAAACTCCTTTATTCACTTGAAAATCTAATTATCTTTTAATATATCAGAAGCCAAAGCAAACTATTTAATGACTGTATTATACATACATATGTATACGTAATCAATATTTTTGTATTTTTCAGAACTTACGATATTTTCTTTTTCATCTGTTCTTCTGAGCTGTTCAATTATCTAACACGTTCTTGTTTTGATTAATTTTATCTCAAAATTTTATATATTACACCTATAACAATTCTCCTCGCTACACTACTGCATAATATTATTCCATAAGTTTCCATACGTTTTGAACATTATTATTTTGAACGAAGAATGATAAATCACACGGATTCAACGTAAATAATTTTATTTATTTATAAACATTCATTAATTTTTTTCTTATATTTATGTGTATAAAAATTATTCAAAACATTGAACTTCTCCAATCTGACCTAAACCATTTGGTGTGCTGGACTAACTTTTAAGCCTCCTTTTAAATGTTTTAAAATTTCCTACCGTAAAGAAAATTCAATAATTTTTTTTTAACTACATTATAAACGGCCTTGGTATAACCGCTATCAAGAATCATATTAGTGATCTTGATTTTCGACTCAATTCAATATTTATTCTTGCGTTACTGGTATTAATACTGAAGAAATCTACTACGAGGCCCTTTTTATTTTTACGTCCTACAGTACAGCAGGGCTGGATATAGGGAAGGGCTGAGTGGGCTGCAGCCCAGGTGCCCCCACAAATTTGGCGCCCCCACACTTTTATAATTATTTTACAGTTACGGATAATAAAAAATTGAAATTTTTTTTTCTGTTTAAAATTAAATTTTCATTAAATATGTACAATGTAATAGACAATTTTGTAAAAATAAAATTTAAAAAAAGTTGTGAGCATTTAATTTTAATTATTACTTATAAATATTATGATTTTTACGTTTATGTCACTTAACTAATTTTATACCAATTTTTATTTTTATAACACAATTCCATAATATGATATATTACTTACCTGTTTTGGTTGTTTTTATTTCAGTAAATTAAATAAGTAATAATAGTATAGGTACTACAGACCAATATTAAATGTTATTTAATAAACAAAACATGTATTGTCCTATTTATTTATTTGGGGCCCCCACATTATATTCCACCCATAGGCCACCTCATACCTAAATCCGGTCCTGCAGTACAGTATAACAAAATTATATAATTACATATATATTTATATTTATACATATAAATGTATATAAACTCGAGATGTGCAATGTCATATAAAATAACAATAAGATTAATATATTATTATTTTATTTTCCTTTTATTGTCATGAAATTCAATTAGATTGAAAACGAATTAATTTAATAATACATTTACAATAATAAAAACAAGTACAATTTTTCGTGCACACGCGATTTAATAGGTACTTCTTTGTAAACGATATTGATAGTTAATGAAAAAAAAAACCGCATGTAAATCGAACCAGTAGTTTCAGAGATTACCCAGGACATAAAAAAGCACTTTCATTCGGCACTTCTAAACGATGTCGTGATGTCGTCTGCGTAAACAAGTTTTCGTGATACTTTAACTGATCACCGGTATATAATTTGAAGAGAATTGGCGCCAGTACCGAGTCCTGAGACTGAGGTCGTCGATTATTTAGTCATCGTATGAGCTTTAGGACTCTCTCTCTCTCACGTGAACCGTGAAATATCTCATTCAGGGGTTTTGTACAAATCAGGCACTTGGTTGCTTCAAAGAGTTTGATTAATACGATATCGTATGCAGCCGTTGTCATTTTTTTACTTTGGAAGACATTGTCAATGTTATTGGAGAATGCTGCAATCTAATCAGTGTTACAGCTTCTGCTAGTGCGGAAGCCTTCTTTTTTGATCAGGGACTTCCAATGACTAGCCTGATTTAATTACATATGTCTTCCTAACAATTTATAACATTTATTAGGGCGATAGTTTTTTAGAAGTCTTACCGGATTTACATATTACTATGATTTTAGATTTTTTGAAGACTGACGAGATTCTCGTATCTGTCAGTAAATTGTTAAAGAATTTCGTAAGCCATTCTTTTACAGCTGTCGGTCCACTGTGTTCTATCAATTCTGGGTATAATATATTGTCCACTCCAGGTTTCATCTTATGTATCGATTCGTTGATTTCTTTTAAAGTGAAGGGAGAAATTAGTGTCGACCTTTAGATAGCCGTTTTCTTGAGATTCGTTACGTGGGACTTTATGAACTTGGTGGCTTGCTTGTCAGCCGGTGCTCTGGATAAAACAATAAAACGATTTGCCACGAAGCTACGACATTTCGCAATTAGAATAGGTATTAATATTAACTGTATAAAATGCTTTTTTATATCAGTATAAATTACACCAAATTGGATATCACTCGTCTTTCAGATAGGAAAGGAACGTATCGTTAGATTTAGATTTACGAAAATCATGTTATTCAATAATTATAATATGTTTAAATGTTCTAAATAACACTGGTTCCAATAACTTTTCCACAAACTTCAGTAATGCACTTAATTTCGATATCGAACGGTCATTTTTGTCTAATGTATTGAAACTTCCAAATTGGGGTAATAAAACCGTTTCCAGATATTAGAAAGGATTCCATCAGGTAACGACATATAAAATATGCGTAACGTCGGATAGGATAATATGGTAATAATAATAATAATTATTTTTCATCCTAAAGATCTCCCTAGAACATAACCTCCAGCAACCATTGAAATCCCTTTTCCGTTTCTAGTCTCTAGATGTCCGCTCTAAGAGCTCTATAAAGATCTGCTACTTGGGACTCGTCTACTGCAATCGATTCCATGACGTCGAAAAGAGTACGGCGCACGTGTTATCGCGTTTTGCGCCATTAGTTCTCAAAATACCATTCTTATCAAATTTAGCACCTCGCTCACGCTCGACAAAACTTTTTAAGCTTTTGTCAAGTATGACTGATTTTCTCGAGTGATTAGCCCGACTCAATAATTTTAGAAACCATATCTAACAGACTAAATCCGATCTGACGTTCTCAGTTTCGTTTTCTTCGGAAAATTATTTAATTAACCTGACCTTGTTTACAAATTAACGGGCTATCGTCCTATAGTTTTCATCGATTATAAAATTTACCTATAGCATTGTGAAAAATTAATACGTTGTATTCATAACCACTACAATTATTCAATGTTTTTGGACCTTGGCCTACCCAGAAAATAAAATCCTGTAAGGCAACAAAAACCAATATAAATTAATATTTTAGACGAACAATGTAACGAATAATGATAACATCATACACGGTTTCAACATGAATATATTTATTTCGATTTGTATCATCTTAATTATTATAAAACGAAATAATATATTATTGCACGTAATAAAATTATTAATATTATATCTGTAATTCAATACGAGTACAAATAATAATAATAAGTGTACAATCTGTAGGATTTACCCAACACGGTATAATAAATAATAATAATAATATAATATGTTTATTAAAAATAGCAATAACTTATAAATAATGATTTTGATCTAAATAGACTAGGACTAAATAACTTATTAACACGGACTAGTTCCGTCCGTGTATTCTCACTGTACACGCTTAAACATTATATTCACTGCTTACAGATATATATATTGAATAAAAATTATGGTAAATTTCCTCGGTGGTAACTATACAATATAATACCTATATAAATAATATACTGAGTTGGTTATCGCGGTAAAAACGTCATCATCAAAAGTAAAAAAAAAAAACATTTTTCTCAAATAATAAATTATATTATCGGAAAGTCGGTATATATATAGGAGAAAAAACTGCCAATCGTTCAAAATCTCACGCGATATTTATATGTACGTCATAAAAAAACGAGGACAATACATCACATGCATTATTGTTAAATACCCTGTTAAAATGGAACGTGATTCGATAAAAATTAAAATTCAAAATTGTACACATTATAAAATACCTAATATAATGTATATATATATATATAAATATAACAAACAAGATTATAACAAATTTTTTATTATTTTTTTTAATATTTACGGTAAATCACAATATTACATGGAATGATTAAAGTAACGTAAACTCGGACACAATACACAAATATACAATATACGTTACAACGAACATAATATAAAACAAAATTCGATTAATTTGTCGAGAATTCGGTTGGTTTTGCGAAAAAGAAAACTCGGCGGCGTTCACGCGCGAGATCTTTAGTTGATATCATCTCTCTTAGGATTCCTATTTTGAAGAGTGTGTGTACATATTTATATGCACATAATTTTTCTACAAAAAAAAAATTTCCTTTCCCCCCCCCCCCTCCTTCGCCATTCCCGAACTCGTCAAAATCATAAATAATACGCGGGTAAATTTCAGCAAAATTTCAAAAATTTCACGTATTTTCACACAAACTACTTTAGAGAATTTTTGTAGAAAAAATCGTATTTTTATCACGACGTTTCACATTCTTTTTTTTCGTACCGAATGCAAAACGATCGGTTTAAACGCATGTATTATAAAAATCGTACAGATAATATTAAAAATGCACGTATAACTCGACGTTTAGAGAAATCCGTTAATCCCGAGCCATCGTCACAAACACGACAGTACAATGTTTACCTATATTTATATTACCTACACTCTTTTCTTAATATTTTTTTTTTTTTTTTAACGACCGATTAAAACACGTTTCTCGCTGCAACATAACTGGAACAATTATTATACACATAGGTGCAAATAGGGGGGGGGCTGGGGAGCTAAGCCACCTAAATGTTGTATAGCCCCCCAAAAAAAACTAATAACATAATATATGCAATACATTATGGTATATGAAAAAAATAAAAAATTCAGAGCAGTAATGATGATTACGATACAATTTAATAAAATTAAACTACATTAAAAATGTACAGTAATTTTCTACATATTTTTCTTATATTCCTAGTTATTGGGTAATTAAAGACTTTTTTTTTTTTTTGCTTATTTGGGTAATTTTGGCATCAATCGGCAAAATTCCTGAAAATGAACACTTTTTTTTACTCATTAATTTTTAGCCCCCCTCCCCCTAAAATGTAGTGCTAGTTGCGCCTATGATTATACAAGAAGGATCGAGTGATGACGATGAACAATATCAACTATTTACAACGTTTTAATTATTACACCAGTGTATAGTGTATATTATACGGTTGTATAGAATAGAGTGGTGTTACGGTGTACATTATTTATACATACACGCTGATTGTTACGCGGTACGGCGTATTATATTATATTATTGACGGAGACGATAAGTCAAAAAAAATTAATTCACGCCCCCCAAAAAAAAAATATATATTTATTTTTTAATTTTAAAAACCCGTAGAAACTTTTCGCGCCGGAACATTATGTCGAAAGAGAAACGAATTCAAACAAAAAATTACGTGAACATAAAAACACAATTTCGTAAGAAACATAAAACAATTACAATGGGTTTTTTGCTATTTTTTTTTTTAACGATAAACGAATTTTTTTTCTCTTTTCACATAAATAAATATATAAAACTTTTTTAACAAGAAAAACAGAATTTTTTTTAAACAATACCATCACAGAAACGTCGGAGGGTAAAACTTTTAGTAAATGAATTACCGCTGCTTTTTTTTCCACTCGGCAAACGATTAAAAAATTCTACGCGCGGTCAACTGGACAATCTGCTACGACCTGTATATAAAACGTATTTAACAGTGCAGGTTACGCGAAGAACCGCTTCTCATCGACGGCATTATATGAATAAAAATATATGTAACGCGTAATAAAAACAGAAAAAACGAAATGTATAATTACTTAAGTATTGAGCGGGACGGTTGGGCGTGAAGAGCGTACGAAATAATATAACATTATATGGAATATTAAAATAATTAATTACGACATATCAAAAACGCGCGCACAAGTGGTACATTTTTAAACGTTTAACTATATAGATCAGTGATTCCCAACTCGCGGTCTGTGGACTTATCCCAGGTGGTCGCGGGTGTTGTCGAAGTTCACTTTTGTTTTTTCATTAACGTTAATATATATATTTTTTTTGTGAATTTAAAAGAAGATTTTAACTCGAAAATTAAAGAACAAACAACGTCGCGTTGGTTGTACTTGACACGTGTAAGAAGTGAAATTGTATTCCATAGTATATACGCTGTTTGCTATTTAAGCAACAGCATCATTTAAAAAATGGCACAACTGGTCAAAAAAATAATAAGGCGCATATTGATATGAATTAATTTTACTAAATTAATCTGCAAATGTCAATGAATAAATGTTTAATATTTTTCCTCGATGTTTATACTGTATATGCGTATTGCAGTCGGTTGAAAATTTACAAAAGTGGTGCGCGGCTTGAACCGAGTTGGAAGCCACCGATATACGATAATAATAATAATACATGTTAAACTATATAGTTACAACGTAGATGTTATGTATATTAACTGACACTGTAGTAACGGTGATAATAATTTTATCAATGACATTGTCAACAATTTGATGACATTCAATTTCGATTGAACGCCGCCGACTTTCTCCGTTTTATTAATCCGTTTCTCCGCACACACTCTCGAATACTCGATTTTCTCTAGAGATCACTCTGAATTATAAACGTCACGTGGTCGTTTTAATACAATACTACGCTGTTTATTTTTCCAAAACGCAAATACGAGTAAATTATTCGGCTCTACTTCATGTTTACACGTATATATAAATTTGTTTGGCCCGACGCGTCGAACGATTTTGTACTATTCCGTTAGGAACTATTAAAATACATTTATACACTATACATTTACGTCTGACACGAATGTTTACTCGAGATAATATTTGTTGTAAAAAAAAAAATAATAATAATAATAATAATAATAATAAAATATTTCTGGTGCAGTGCAAAGTATCCTTATATATAATATCAAGTGTAAGTATAACAACGGAACGGATCACTGCGCCGAGACGGTGATATTTATACGAGCAAGATTATCACAAAAATGCTGAAAAAAAATAGGTACCTACTTCCTATATATTATATATTGCCAGTTCTATAACGTAATAATTTGTCTACAAATTGTGAGCTTCAGACGTGTTAGGTACAATCAACCTTATCTTTCTTGAGACAACCTAGCCTATCTTAATGCAACGCGGTCTAGCCGAATAGTAACACATACGGTGTCGCCAAAATTCGATTGGTGTTTGGCTCATACCTAACCTAACCTAACCTAAACACGAAACGGAGTAAACGCGAGGAGAATGATTTTATATTGTTGATTCGTCGAGAAACGTAACGTGGGCGACAGAGGATGGGGTGAGGGAAGGAAAGTAAAGAAAAACAAAGATAATCCAGAGAAGGTAGTAGTAGTAGTAGTAGTATAAATAGCGATATTCTCGTCCGAATATACACCTACACACTCGGAACGTACCACCGGGTGATTCGTAATCGGCAGGGCCCCGCATCAGCTGCAGCAGTTGTCTTGGCTTTTGTAGTATTCGACGGCGTCGTGTACGGACGGAAAGAAGTGCACCGTACTGAACCTCGACTGAGTCCGCATGCAATCGTATATATTGCCGGACGGCGCGGAGACGTACACGAACAGGCCGGCCTCGTTCAACTGGTCGACCAGCTGCGCGAACGCGGACATTCCTGACGTGTCCATGTAATGCATGCCGGCTAAGTCGAATATCACGCACTGGGTCTTCACCACCGTCTCCTTGCCGTTGTTGATCGATATGGTGATGGGCGCCAGCTCGCCGTCGTACCTGGACAACACCGCGTGCACCTTTTTCTTGAACGCGTTCCTGTTGGTCACGTTCAGACTGCCGGAATAGTGGACGATCCGGATTCTGGGCACTTCCACCGCCTTCCGGTATCTGTCCATATCCACATACAAGTCCGTTTCTGGTATGTGGCCCAGCACGACCACTGACGTGCCCACACCTCGGCCGAACACGAAAAACAACGACACGAGCACGCCGGCCAGCAAACCTACGTCGATCTCGACCAGTATCACGGTCAGGTACGTAACGATCCAGATGGCCGCGTCTGCCCTGGACGTTTTCCACACGCGCACCACGTCGCACACCTGCAGCAGTATGTCCTTGAGCGCCACGATCGTGATGCTGGCCAATATGCATCGGGGCAACGGTTGGAACAGGTGGCCGATCCACAGCACGACGGCCACCAGCAGACCGGCGGACACTATGCTGGCCATCTGAGTCTTACCGCCGACTGCGTGCTGAGTGGCGCTACGCGACAACGACGCGGCAAAGGGCAGGCACGAGAAAAACGATCCGAACACGTTTCCCACTCCCTGGGCAAGTAGCTCTTGGTTCGTGTCGATCGCGTACTTGAGCTTCTCTGAGAACAACAGGGCCATCGACATCGTGATCGAGTACGCGACGATCGCGATTATCACACTCTCCGTGATCACGCTCATCAACAAATTCACCGGTGGCGGTTTGAAGTCCGGCAGCCCCCTTTCGATCTCGCCTATCTGCAAAAAAATTTATTCGTCTCGACATTAGTACGGTGTCAAGAAACTGTATTCATTCAACGACTTCAATGGCATTTAGGTTAATTCGATGTTTGTGTTTCGAAACACTGTTAACACTTTTCCCCCAAGAATACCGGCCTTTAGAGAGAACTGAAAAAAGAAATCCTTTGTAAAAAAAAAACTTCTGTCGGTTCATATATCTTAGTCCATATTTATTATTGATTTCGGTAAGTATTATATTAGCGAAATTCACGCCTGTTTTCTGCCATCGATTTCGAACGGGTTAATCGATACACATCGGCGATTTTTAAATATTTATTGAAAATAACAGAGCAGAGAATTTGAATTGAATTTTGTGTCGAAAAAAAATCAGGTAGGTACTGTAACGCGATTGAAACGTCGAATTAAAGCTTTTCGCGAGTCCAGGATCGGATACAAGGAGTACATGATAGATTAAATAACTCAATGATTCTATCGACATAACTATTTTAATATTAAAACATTACAATATAGTTTTTCTCAAACTCCATTTCATTTCAAGATGAACTTATCGAATTCATAGCACGTCGTTAGGTTTTGGAATTTCTTTACAAAGAAAAAACATAAAATATATGAGTATAACATGTTGAAAGATTAAAGACAATACAATGAAAGAACTGCAAAATATATCTGTTATTTTAAAATATAAATTAATAACGATCGACTTCAATCCAGTGAACCGGAATTTCAAGACATTTTACCTGGTTTTCGATTTTCTCTAGAGATCACTCTGAATTATAAACGTCACGTGGTCGTTTTAATACAATACTACGCTGTTTATTTTCCAAAACGCAAATACGAGTAAATTATTCGGCTCTACTTCATGTTTACACGTATATATAAATTTGTTTGGCCCGACGCGTCGAACGATTTTGTACTATTCCGTTAGGAACTATTAAAATACATTTTTATACACTATACATTTACGTCTGACACGAATGTTTACTCGAGATAATATTTGTTGTAAAAAAAAATAATAATAATAATAATAATAATAATAAAATATTTCTGGTGCAGTGCAAAGTATCCTTATATATAATATCAAGTGTAAGTATAACAACGGAACGGATCACTGCGCCGAGACGGTGATATTTATACGAGCAAGATTATCACAAAAATGCTGAAAAAAAATAGGTACCTACTTCCTATATATTATATATTGCCAGTTCTATAACGTAATAATTTGTCTACAAATTGTGAGCTTCAGACGTGTTAGGTACAATCAACCTTATCTTTCTTGAGACAACCTAGCCTATCTTAATGCAACGCGGTCTAGCCGAATAGTAACACATACGGTGTCGCCAAAATTCGATTGGTGTTTGGCTCATACCTAACCTAACCTAACCTAAACACGAAACGGAGTAAACGCGAGGAGAATGATTTTTATATTGTTGATTCGTCGAGAAACGTAACGTGGGCGACAGAGGATGGGGTGAGGGAAGGAAAGTAAAGAAAAACAAAGATAATCCAGAGAAGGTAGTAGTAGTAGTAGTAGTATAAATAGCGATATTCTCGTCCGAATATACACCTACACACTCGGAACGTACCACCGGGTGATTCGTAATCGGCAGGGCCCCGCATCAGCTGCAGCAGTTGTCTTGGCTTTTGTAGTATTCGACGGCGTCGTGTACGGACGGAAAGAAGTGCACCGTACTGAACCTCGACTGAGTCCGCATGCAATCGTATATATTGCCGGACGGCGCGGAGACGTACACGAACAGGCCGGCCTCGTTCAACTGGTCGACCAGCTGCGCGAACGCGGACATTCCTGACGTGTCCATGTAATGCATGCCGGCTAAGTCGAATATCACGCACTGGGTCTTCACCACCGTCTCCTTGCCGTTGTTGATCGATATGGTGATGGGCGCCAGCTCGCCGTCGTACCTGGACAACACCGCGTGCACCTTTTCTTGAACGCGTTCCTGTTGGTCACGTTCAGACTGCCGGAATAGTGGACGATCCGGATTCTGGGCACTTCCACCGCCTTCCGGTATCTGTCCATATCCACATACAAGTCCGTTTCTGGTATGTGGCCCAGCACGACCACTGACGTGCCCACACCTCGGCCGAACACGAAAAACAACGACACGAGCACGCCGGCCAGCAAACCTACGTCGATCTCGACCAGTATCACGGTCAGGTACGTAACGATCCAGATGGCCGCGTCTGCCCTGGACGTTTTCCACACGCGCACCACGTCGCACACCTGCAGCAGTATGTCCTTGAGCGCCACGATCGTGATGCTGGCCAATATGCATCGGGGCAACGGTTGGAACAGGTGGCCGATCCACAGCACGACGGCCACCAGCAGACCGGCGGACACTATGCTGGCCATCTGAGTCTTACCGCCGACTGCGTGCTGAGTGGCGCTACGCGACAACGACGCGGCAAAGGGCAGGCACGAGAAAACGATCCGAACACGTTTCCCACTCCCTGGGCAAGTAGCTCTTGGTTCGTGTCGATCGCGTACTTGAGCTTCTCTGAGAACAACAGGGCCATCGACATCGTGATCGAGTACGCGACGATCGCGATTATCACACTCTCCGTGATCACGCTCATCAACAAATTCACCGGTGGCGGTTTGAAGTCCGGCAGCCCCCTTTCGATCTCGCCTATCTGCAAAAAAATTTATTCGTCTCGACATTAGTACGGTGTCAAGAAACTGTATTCATTCAACGACTTCAATGGCATTTAGGTTAATTCGATGTTTGTGTTTCGAAACACTGTTAACACTTTTCCCCCAAGAATACCGGCCTTTAGAGAGAACTGAAAAAAGAAATCCTTTGTAAAAAAAAAACTTCTGTCGGTTCATATATCTTAGTCCATATTTATTATTGATTTCGGTAAGTATTATATTAGCGAAATTCACGCCTGTTTTCTGCCATCGATTTCGAACGGGTTAATCGATACACATCGGCGATTTTTAAATATTTATTGAAAATAACAGAGCAGAGAATTTGAATTGAATTTTGTGTCGAAAAAAAATCAGGTAGGTACTGTAACGCGATTGAAACGTCGAATTAAAGCTTTTCGCGAGTCCAGGATCGGATACAAGGAGTACATGATAGATTAAATAACTCAATGATTCTATCGACATAACTATTTTAATATTAAAACATTACAATATAGTTTTTCTCAAACTCCATTTCATTTCAAGATGAACTTATCGAATTCATAGCACGTCGTTAGGTTTTGGAATTTCTTTACAAAGAAAAAAAACATAAAAATATATGAGTATAACATGTTGAAAGATTAAAGACAATACAATGAAAGAACTGCAAAATATATCTGTTATTTTTAAAATATAAATTAATAACGATCGACTTCAATCCAGTGAACCGGAATTTCAAGACATTTTTACCTGGTTTTCAACATGTTCAAATGTAAACCGTAATATACTTTTCGAAATTAGATTTACGAAACTAGTAGACCTGTTATAAAGGGCGATTAATAAATTCAGCGTGCATTTTTCGATTAAGTGAGCTAAACGGAGAGAGAGCTCGGAAAAAAGTGTTTATGAGATAAAATATAATCACTGTCCGGATGTTAAATTTTTAACAAACTTAATCTAAAAACTCGCCAAGCTAATCAGACCAGCTAATTCACGATTCACAAACAGAAGCGGGGATTTAGTGTGCCAATTGAAGAAAACTCGTGGTATTCAAATTGATCCCATCTAATGACGAACAGTTGGACGAGCAACCGAGTGGCTATTGAACGATATTTGATAGAATTAGGTTTTCAACTCGAAAAATTCGACTCACCAATTTGATTTGATAATCCGTGGAAAAAGTAGTGAACTGAAACAGCGCAGTGCCGATGACGATCGTGATGAGTTCGATAGGTATGGGCATAAACGATCGTTTGTTGATGAACGCCTTCAGGTACGTGTTGTAGATGAACAGAAGCGACACGGTGACGCAGGACACGGTTATGGTGGCAAAGTTGACGTTGCTGATACGGTTGCCGATATCGTAGTAAGTGAGCACTATTTGAAACAGTCCATTGTGACTGTCGATCTTAACGCCCAGTAGCTCTTTCATTTGGGACGTGACCACGTGTACGGCCGCTCCGGCCGTGAAACCACTGACTAGCGTCTCGGACAGTATCGTGCATACCATACCCAGCCGGAACACGTACATGAGTATCTGCACCAGGCCGACCATTAAGGTGACGGCCGTGGCCACCTCGATCGGCGTGTATACGGTCGCGGTGGTGGTGGTGGCCATCGCGACGGCCGGAACGTAAGAATGCGACACGGGATCGTCCGCGAACGTTCCCGCCGACGGCGGCGGAAGCCTCGTCAAGGCTTCGCCACCACTGGCGGTGCTATAGACGTTGGCGTACGTGCTAACCACCTTACCGGCCATCAAACACACCACCGAGAACGATCCCATAGACACGTGTTTCGACGTGCCTAGCAGACTGTACACGATGACGGGCAGTATGGCCATATACAGACCGACGGTCGGTTCCACGTTGCCGAGCATAGCGTACGCCATACCCTGCGGTATGTTTAGCACGGCCACCGTAAACCCGGCCACGAAGTCTTTGAAAAAATCGTCAGACCACTTGTAGTTGGTGAACAGCCAATCGATGGCCGGCACCACCGACTTGGCGTCTGACCACTTGAGTTTCGCCACTTTTTTCCGTTTCGTCGTCGTCTCCAGGTCAGCGTCACCGCCATTGCCGTATGCCTCGTTCAGGTCGTCCAATTGGTAAACGGGCCGTCTCACATTGACCACCACCGATCCGCTCATCTTGCCCATCACTCGACTATAACTGTAGAAAAAAAAATGATATATTACCTCGTCCATAATGACACCGTATAACCCGAACGGTCTGGAATGACGTATAGAACCCGAAAATTAATTATAAGCTGAAATCGGTTTTACACCGAATAAATAATTGTGATTGGAAATAAACGTGACAACTTATTACTTTAGTTGTACATCATTTGACATGGATCGTTTATCTGTTAAAAACACTTTACCCAATACCGCGCACCAGAGCGCAAGATTTTACTTTGGGAGAGGTTCACAGCTGGCTTTACTAAATATTTTTTTTTTTATTATTATTATAATACTCTTTATTTTTCTAAGCTACACATTTAACTTAATACACACAACAATGCTATTGATCTTCGAATTGTTACCACATTTTATATTTATAATTGTAAACCAGTTTATCGTTATTACAATATTACGTAAGTCATATTTACATTATTATTATACAAAAATTTATTGTATTTTGGAGAAAATTGTATGGCCTACATCAACGCATATGCCACCAACCCACCTTTGCAGTCGGCAGTCTTTCATCTGTTACTGTACGTGCACGTATCCAATTTGTTTTTTTTTTTATATTTTTGCCACCAACAATACCGTAATAGTGATTTCGACAATGGACAACGTACGACAGTAACAACAGCCACAAGGCCAACCAAAAACACAACGATTTCGCCTGCACCACTGCTAACGATCTTACGCATCAAGCAGCAGCTCTTTCAGTCAGTCAATCATTTTTTTATCACGGAATAAGAAATCTTCCAGCTCACGTACTCGTTCACCAAGCATTCCTCGCCAGAATACGTCGACTGACTCCATTTGTTGGAACAACCGTCGATACAAGAAACAAAGAGATATTCTTTTAAAACGGTTAATGTTCGAGACAACGCTTAATGACGACCAGTGACTGTCCACAACTATCCAGATGCATTCAAATCTCCAATCGTGTATGTAAGTAAACGTCAATTCTAAGTAGACATCGGTTCCGATTTGTGTGTTATCCCACGTACTCGCTTACAACACACTATTTACGAGCTACTCGCAGCAAACGGGTCTATTACCATCTACGGTTGGACTTGACTCCATGTTAACTTAGGCCTTCGAAAAGATTTCACATGGCGTTTTATTATTGCCGACATTACTCATCCGATTATCAGAGCGGATTTCTTATTTTTCTACAATATTCAGTCAACATTCGTCACCAGCGCCTTACTGACAACGTGACAACGCTGACTGATCAATGCCCCGTTGTCAATCCTTCCGTTCCTAATGTCGAGCCGTCAAGGTCATTCGCAATGACTCGTGCTACGACAACATTCTTGTTGAATTTCCGAGCATCATTCGGCTGCCTGGAATTATTCGAGATGTCCATCCATGCTATCGTATCAGGACTACTCTTGGTCCACCAGTACATTACCGTGCCTGTCGTCTTATTCCAGAGCATATCCACAATATCTAAAAAGTCAACAGTTGATGTCCATGTCGGAACTATAGGTCGTTCAACGCATGAACTATTCCCGATCGATACCTTCGGTTAGTCTGCCAGTCAACGGCCATGGACACACCAAACCTTCCGGTAACAACTTATTCAGGTCAGTTCTTTCAGCCGTAGCAACTCATTTCCCGGTGGGGATGATGTCACGATCACGCGGAATATTCTAGAAGAATCACGCCGTGTGGGCGTGTTATCGCCTCCGCGAAATTATTTTAGAACGTTTGACTACAAACCGCTCATTACCACTTTACAAACATTAAATATATGGCCTATATGAAAACGTCTGCCACCAGCCAGCTTATCAGTCGACAATCGATAGTCTTCCCTCAGTCGTTGTCGCATACTTATTCAATTTGTGCGTTGTTATTATTTTCTAATTTACTAAATACTCGTACATTAATTATTGGTATTTCTGAGTTTCGATTTCTATATACTCATAACACTTCACCAACCATACCATAATATTATTATGATAAATATTTATTATATTAATTGTACACCTCATATTGTACTTATCAGAAACATGCAGGAGGTATTTTGAATGTCCGAACAACCCTTAAAACATTCCCAGATCTTTTTGTTTGTTTTAGTTTTTGTCTTGTATGGTATAATTAAATATTTAAGAATACTATTTGACAAGCTTTAATAATTTGTATTTATTAGCGATTAACGATTATAAGGGATAGTAAAAATGAATTCTGAAGTCTATTGTAATGGACAATACCGTGTAATGATTGTACCAAACAAACCAATTCGTAGATTTTTGTTAATCGCAACGCTTCCAGTATCCGTTGCTACAACAAGTGAATGCTACTCGTTTTCTTCTCTTCGTATATTGATAATTTATTTGAGTAATAAAACAAGTAAAGAAATATTGAACGGATCGACGTTGTTATATAAATATGTGTATATATATATTATTTATATATATATATATATATATATTTTGTATAATATACTCGTATATATATATATATATATACACATATATATATATATATATATATATATATATATATATATATATATATATATATATTGTACATAGAGACGTATAAAAGTAAATTGTTATTATATTCTAAACATCATGGAAAAAATTCTAAACGTAGTAAAAAAATGATATGTATAATAAATATAAACCTATACAAATTGACAATTAAGTATTAACCATTTTTTTTTCGCTATCCTTAAGTAACCCAATCAACCTGAAAAATAATAAAACTTTCGAAACCCATACAAATGTTTTATAATTTTAATAGCGGTTTTCAAACACCTGCAGAATGTACAAAACACCAAAAACCCAGAACCAAAATAAAACATTTTAGTGCAAAGCCTTGTTAGAAAAGGATAATATGGAACTCCTTACGTTTTATTCGAAACGTTTTGCATCTTTCTTTTTTGTAAATTGTTACAATTCCAACATTATAACTGTCCATGATTTAGTTAGTCCGCGCAATAAAAAGCGAAAACAAAATTTAGGAGGAAGATATTTAAAAATAAATTCAACGCCTTCTCGCTTATTTTGAATCGTTTCGACTACAATACATAATATACTGTTATATAAACGAGTAAATACATCTCATTCTACTAGTGATTCGAAGATAAAACAAATTATATCTTCACCTTGCGGTAATCAAACCGACTCTCCCTAAAGTTTAAATTTACAAAATTAACAACAACAACGTTGAAAATCATAGTTATTTTGGACATGAAATGACAACATAAGGATCCGTTTTACTACGTGACAATGACATATTTTTCGGGAACTTCAGTCATTTTCGGAAATACATCCAGGATTTATATTTTTATATTACGTCAACTCATCCAATATAATTGTAAAACGAATATAAACCTGTTAGGCATACAAATAATAAAATATACCTAAATTTTTTTAGTCATTCACTAAACAAATTTTAGTAAGATAATGTAAAAAATGCTAAACACGCGGTATTTATAAATATTAACGTCGACATTTTAATCTTATTTATACGACCTACCCGCGCACGAGTACCTACTACCAATACACGTACTATAATATTATAACACGCATCACGAATAATCGAATTATCACTTAATTCAATTATTGTTTGAGTTACACGTGCAACGTGAAACGCAACGTACAAACTTTGTAATTTAACGTGACAATCAAAAATAGGAAATAGTAATAGGTCTAAATGTATTTTCATATATTTTTAGAATTCAAGAATCCTGCAGTCTTTCTTTGTCGCAAATACGATTGTATTTTATTTTTTGAAAAATATTAAAACATCAAACACATCAAAATCATAACAAAATGAAAAAAATTAACACACGAATACGTCCGAAAAATATAATGAAACCAAATGACGAATTCATATTATTCGAATCTACACGCCAAAGAACATATCGCGCGAGTTGACGTTTTTCTACACGAAAACTGTTCGCAAGACGTAAGTTGGCCCGACGGTATAATAATATTTTCGGTGCAATTATACGCGCGTTTCACTCGACTGCAGGGTCGGTAGGAGGCGGTTTTATATATACATTACATACGAGTCTGTACAGACGATGACAAAACGAAAACATTGATTTTTGTGACTATACACTCGCTCACTGGCCTTTTTCGTACTCGCTACACACTATATAATAACCACTCGTAAATGAAATAAATTAATAACGGTTTTCAATCTACGAAAACGCACGCGACCGTTTCCGACAATCCATACATCAATAGGTACACGCGTGTACCGTACCGTACAGCAAACAATAATTTAAAACGGTTTTTAAAACATTAATCTCAGTAAAACTTCCCTCTAAGCGTGCACAGTACGATTCGCCGTAATATTAGTGTCTATACTATTTTATATGGACGACCAGATACAGCCGTTTAAATTCGTTTCAAACGTTATAATAATCAGGAATCTGATGCCTTTGAATGCGCTAAAAGGCGTACGCAATAATATGAGACTGACATAGTATAATATAGTTGAGTATACGCGGGTAAATACTATTCAAATAATTTCATTATGTGAAACGGGCCTGCGCAATGACCGGGAATATATTCCTCAGAAACCATAATGTCCGAAAAAATTTTCGTTGGCAATAATTTAATTATTAATAATAAAGAATAAAATGTATAAGGGGAAAAAACCCCAGGAAAGTATATATTTATGGAAAATAATACGTATAAGAATTGAAAGTTATTATTATCTTAATTTTACCTTTCAGCAATTATTTTTATAAATATCATATCGTAACAATAATTACAACAACTATTACAGTGATAATACAATAGAGAATATAAGAGCCGAATTATAATAGTATGTACATAATATTATACAGGACTGGGACCGAAAATAACTGCAGCGCTATACGAGACGTTTGTGTTAAGAATTCGCGAAGTATAACGCCAAAATGTACGTTCTGCGCGTGAAAAATAATAATAAACTCGTTGAAAAACCGTTCTCAATTATAAATAAACTCGTCCTCGACGAAATGTTTTATATACAGCAGCCAAAAATAACAGTATTTTCATTCTCCGCTGAGAACCTTCAAAAACGTCGGTTGCTCCGTTTCGCAATAACGGTCAATTTTATAAAATATAAGTGCCCGCTTTTTTTTTCTTCTCTTTTTTTTTTTTATAATATTAAATGGAAACAAGTGTTTAAAGCCGCAATGCGTGCAGACAGGTGGCCAAGTTCACGGCGAATGCCATCGTATATTCACGATAATACATATTATTATAAATGTATACTTGGGTGTTCGACAAATGATGGCGCATATATCGAACAGTGGCTAAAACCAATAAAGACTAATAAATAAACTAAATCTAATAAAGACAATTCAACCGGGTGAAATCGAAAGCGTTTACCGATGACTGTTTAGAATTCGATGAAATTCAAAGTTCCAGTAAAAGTGGAATAAATTATGAAGTAACCAACATTTTACATATTATTTCCTAAAAACGTAATTAAGTATTAACGAAATACCATATAATATGACGGTTTTAAACAAAATTTTATCAAAAATAATAAAACTGCGAGGTCTTCGCGAGTGTTCGTGTCGAGGCGTTTATTTAGTGCAGATGGGCAAATATTTGAACAAAGAAGAAGTGTTCCACATCAGACACGTATTTTGAAATGTCATTATTAATAAAATTTAATAAGTATTTTGTAATTCGAGACAAATGTAAATATAAAATAAATAATACGCTCATTTACGGTGTTTTTTTTTTTAATTTAATTTTTTTGTATCTCAGTAACTTTTAACTAACTTAGTTGGTATTTTAATCAACTAACTCCTAAATAGTAACTTAGTTACTAATTTTTTATTAAAATTGCAATTAGATTAAATAAGTAACTTTTTTTTTATTTATTATTCAGACTTTAACTAGTTAGAAATTTCGACTGTTTTTGACCCAGACTTGTCAACATGTACGTATGCTTATCGTTTCTGCCGATTAATCTCAACGTTCAATATATAAACATAGTATATACGTACCTATAAGTAAAAATGAATAAAAAACGCACACACAATGTTATTTCGAAGCAATGCAGTATATATCTATATATATATATATTTAATTATTTTACTTTATACATATATATATATATATATATATATATATATATATATATATATAATATAATATGTAAAGTAATAATTTATGTTAGTAAACACCAAACCCATTGAAAATCGGTAATCAAAACACTCGAGTAAAATATAATAATAATAATAATACTATATGGCTATAGTGCGCGTATACCGATGTACGAGTATGTACAATTGAAGTAAATAAGACGTTTTATCTTTTTGTGTAAAAAAAAATATATATACAGGTATCTAGTTCAATAATCGTCTAACTAAATTCCCTTACATATCTCTCTCTCTCTCTCTCTCTCTCTCTCTCTCTCTCTCTTTCTCTCTCGTTCAGGCCGATGTATCAAAACAAACATTACAAGAAGCTTAATACAAAATATATTTTATACGCATATTTTACGCTTATTTTCGATAAATAAATGATTTTTTTTTTTTCATTTTATCATTTTTTATTTCAGATTTCAAATTTTAATTGTTAAAATACCGATTTTTAACTTGGTAAAAAAAAAAAGAATTATCATCATAAATGTTTAGTAAAAATTATTAAAATAAAAATAACAAACGAATAAATGAATAAAAAAAATAAAAAATCAGTAAGTAATGTTTTTTGAATAAATTTTTTTTTATCGTCAAGCAACAATAGAAAAATGATTACTTATTTTCAAAACATTCGCAGACAACAAACATGAATTTTCTGTGCTACTGAGAATAGACGAATTTTGTTTTGTTTTTTGTTTTGCCCGATTCAAATACAGCTGTGGAACGTGTATTTTCTCTAATGAACATGGACAAATATAAGAAATAACCTCGATATAAAAACGGTAGAAACTTATTATTTTATTATTATAAAAACAAGTTTTATCAATCAATCCTGTGAAGAATTCGCAAATATTGCAGTGGCAAACAAAACATTGCTGAAAAAATGTTCATGAATCAGCCAAATATTTGACAAAATCCACGGAAGCTGCAGAAAAGTTGGAGTGAAAATTCCGAATACTAATCAACATAATATGTACGTTTTATTTTAAACCTAAAAACCTTACACGTTTAAAATGTAATACATTTTTTTTCAATTTTTCCTGATTTTAAACTATAGGTACTGCTCGTATACTCGTACATGATTTATATATAATAACCCCCCCCCCCAATTATAAAATAAGTAACTATTATTTATTTCAGTAAAATTCTTGAAAAAGAGAAGGGGGTATTCGAAGTGAAAAACAAATTTCCCCGGATTTTGGTAAACTTCTTAATCCGGTAACCCTAGGTTAAGTTATATAATATTATTAACGTACCAAAATCTCTTTAACTGCTTCTCACGAAAATGCGTTCGATTCTCCGCGGATTGTTTGTATCGTGATTATTCATTAATTCACCTTTTTTTTTAGTTTGCCGTTCATTTATTTTATACTGTTCCTATATAACAGCGGTTCCCAAACTGTGAGGCGCGCCTCCCTTGGGAGGAGCGAGCACTTGACAGGGGAGGCGCGAGCTGCGTAATATTTGTATATTTAAATACTATAAATTTGTTACTTATTTATTCATGGGAGGCGCAATTAATTTTTGTTATTTTTAGGGTGGCGTAAACTAAAAAAGTTTGGGAACCGCTGCTATATAATACATGTCGAAAATGACTATTTTATCGACAAGTTAAACCTCTAATGAGAAAATATTTTATTTGTATTACGTATATTAAACACACAGATTATGTTACACGCAGAGTGTATACCTAATACCTATACGTACAATAATATAATTATATATTGAATGGCGTTCTATAATATAACAGATAACTTTTAATTACGTACTATATATAATACAACACTACATAGCACAATAAAGTACGCCGTTATTATATTTTATTTAAAGATAAAACATTATATTTTTAAAGTACATACGTAAATTTTACATAATATAAAATATAAAATGACGGATACTTGTTACATGAAACAAACTGTACCTATATAGGGTGTCACGCGTATATATATATATATATATATATATATATATATATATATATATATATATATATACACACACACACAAGAAT
Organism: Slavum lentiscoides; assembly: GCA_032441835.1. Lineage (NCBI taxonomy): Eukaryota > Metazoa > Arthropoda > Insecta > Hemiptera > Aphididae > Slavum > Slavum lentiscoides. The sequence continues at coordinate 15,621,886 of CM063706.1, read as the reverse complement.
GTACGAGTGCTCGATCGGAACCCGCAACAATTGCTCCACTATAATATTATTCCACTAAATACTAAACGTGTACATTTACAACATCTTATTATTATTTTCATCTTGATTTCTCCCCCGATCCAAACACTCTACAGCAGCGTTTCCCAAACCCTTGTTTGAGCTGGCCCGGTAATTAATATTTTTTCCCTTCGTGACCCACCATAATATTTTACATTTATCGTTTTGTAAAAAAAAAAATGCAAAATAAAACACATTTGAATGTCATACGGGTTTTTCATGAAGTCTAATTGATAATCTCAATAATAATTATTATTTTTGTTGTAAATAATAGTTATTCGTATTGATGAATTTATTTTTGCTAAAAAGTTCAAATTATCAAACAAAATGATAAATAACAAAATTTAATATGAGAAGTTTATTAATTATGCGACCCGGTATTATATTTTCGTGGCCCGGTAGTGGGTCGCGACCCACCATTTGGGAAACGCTGCTCTACAGAAATACGTGTGCAATATCGTTTGTTCAAACTATATAAATACAGTGTAAATTACAAATCCGCGTAATTAATAATATTTTTAGAATTTTGAAAATACTGGTCGGAAGAAAATAGGTGACGAAAACGAATTGTCAGTGTATGATTAAAAACTCTGAGCAGCAATCCAAAGGACGCGGAGGGAGAAACATTCAACTAATATATCACATCACTAAAGCAGAGGACTTGTAGCTCTAAAAAAAATCACTAAATATGCAAGCACTTATGCATTTAAAACCCCTATAATAATGTGCACTAAAAATATGCAAAATGAATATTTTTTCCAAAAATATAAATAATTTTTTAGTGAAATTTAATTTTAAATAATAACTGAGACTAATCAATTAATTTGATGTTATTAACGAACAATGATTGACAAAAGTGCAATGAAATATTTTGCTACCGTTTATGGAATCGTTATGGTCCAATTGGGAATTTTATGATATAGACAACGTGTTTACTTTTTATAAATAAAATTAAAAACTGAAAAATTAATCTAATCGACGATCCTCAAGCGTTTCTAGGAAAAACGTGCGTCCGCAAACAATGAACAACAATATTATGTGATAAAAATTAATTTGAATTCATCAGTTTTGGTCATTATATTAAATGAAATAAAAATGTCGATGGAGAAAATACTGAAAAAATTATCAATTGTATTAAAAAATATTTCTCAACAAGTATAAAATGGAAGAAATATGGCATAAAAACCGAAAAAACTCAAAATATGCATTTATATATGCAAAATACAATTATAAATCTTTCTTTTTAAACGTATGTGTTTCTTACTCTACTAATTTTTGTGATTGAGTAAAACAAATATGCAAAAGCTACAAGTCCTCTGCCCTACACATCACCCTTATACCTATGCGCCTATTTTCCCATACAAAACCTAATCCGATCATTTTGATAACTATATTGGTTAACTGTTTAACAACAATATCAAAAAATCCTCAACGAAATGGCGATACGTAACACTATATATATATATATATATATATATATATATATATACGTTCGAAATATAAAAAAAAAAGAATAAGTGTCACTACACAACAGCGTATAAGTGTATCGTATGCAGTAATCCATTAAATCGCTATTAATTTACGTCATGGTGCACTTATATATCATGTACTACAATATATGCATTTATCGTACTTCAAATAAATTACAAAACATCGTTTAATGAATAAGTGACCTCATTACACAATAACGTATTGAAATCATTTGCACTTATCAGTACCCCGTACACGAGTATGTATGTATGTATAATATATACATTTACAAATTATTCGGGACTATAATAAACACACTATCTAATTAAAACGTACACAAACAAAATTATAGAACAAATCGAACGTAAAGTATAAAACGATCTTCACAGTTTCAAAAGCGTATAATAATATATGGCTGATTCGTACAGAAGAGATTGTAACATTTAGAGAGCTAACGCGGATTCGTTGTAAAACGACGTACATAAAACAGAGAGAAAATTTTTCTAACGGATTTTTATTGAATTTATATGGCCGAATTGGTAGAAATATTTTTACGATACCGATGGAAAATACGGAATTTATTTCTTCGACATTTCATTGTAAGAAAATACTTTGTTAGGTTTTTTACGATTTTCCACCGAATAATAATAATAATGCGTAATATAAAAATTATCAACATTCTTAATTATTGTAACAGTAACGATATTTTTAATAATTCGACATAATTGTACGACAAACATTTCTTTACCAAGCAAAGGGCTCCCCAAGCATTGGAAAAACAAATTATACGGTGTCAAATTTTAGACACGGCGGATTCAACGAAAAAAAAAAAAATATTCACTTACCGAAATGTTATTGTTTTCAATAAATTTTCGCGAAAACAAAGATTTCATATTAAATACCAGTCATGACCCACATAACATAATATGTATAATCAAAATTTGATATTCGTGCAAACCTATTTTCACTAAACAGGAGAAAAAAAAATATGGCTTTTTACTATAAAAAGACTATATAGACAAATGTATAATACACGTATACACATATATAAGAATAAAAATGCTTTATAATATAGCGAGTCTGTCGATGAAATACTCTACATATAGTGATATATATATATATACACACACGAGTTTTGAAAACGAACCAATATCATAATCGTGAATTCAACAAATCGCTTTAACGGAATGAAGTATATACCTATATAAGATATATTATTATACTTAAATATTTGACTTACTTGGTTGAAAAAAATTCGCGTTCTCATATCTAAAAAGAATTCTAAATTTGTTGGAAAAGTCGTGCCATATCTTATTGATCTTATAAAACATTATTATTACAACACATATATATTATGTACCGAGTGATAAACACTCGTAATTAAGGTCACACGGAGTGTGTATGGCTTATACCAACTGCAGTCGGTTTCGAGTTCTTTCAATATATTATATGTATATATATGAAAAGAAAAAATCCCATAAATTTTATTTGAATTATTAAAAAATACGAATAAATTCGTGCGAAAAAAATAAAAATAAAAATTACGAATACGTACCATTACGTTTTATTATTATTATTATTATTTTACACGCACTTAAAGAAAACTGAAAACAAAATTATTAATCGATCGCATATTCGATTATTAATACGATATTTTCATGGAAACGTTTTTACTGAAAAATCGATGGCGGGAATTTGAAATTTTCAACGAATGTGTCGGTACGCGCGAACGAGCACCACTTATACCGCATACGCCGAACCGAACAAAACATAATAAATACATTTTATTATTAATTTCACGCTAAAACGTACGGAAACGGTATATTATTATTTTTATCTGTATACACGCACGTCTGATCATCACTACCATCGTATTTCGACACAACTGACCGCGGCGGAAATTCTTATAAGCTTTATTCGGCTTTATCGTGAATTTTTTTTTTTTGTTATATTCATTCGCGTGTGACACACACACACGTACGCGAGAACGATAAAAGACATACAAAAACATGTAATTATACATATATACAGCCGTTACGCTGTCTATAATACGTATAGATGTAAAGAGAGAAAGAGAGAGAAACAGAATATATTATTATTATAATATATTAATATTAAGCGCGATTTAAATTATCAATTAAGCTCGTTAGAATATTGTACAGGGAAAGTCGTACACGGTACGAACGTTTTAAATTTTTACTCAAATATTAAAACGCGCGTTTAAACACACGCTATACGTTCTAATAACTATTATAACAGCTGCGCGTCGTCAAACGCGTACATATAACATTATAATATTATATACGCGATCATTCGTTTATCCTTCTTAAAATATCTATATTACTGAAAAAAAAAAAAAGAATAAATCGATAAAATATAATATGGCACGGAGAAAACGCGTACTACTTGCATCATATAAATATTTCACGTATTCCACAATGAACGTATATAATTACGGGAGCAAGGGTGAATATGGGAGATGGATCATTTTTACGTAACACATTATCTAAATAATGTACGACAAATATAATAAAGAAATAATAATAATTTTTAAAAAAAAACAATAAAAACAATATTTTTTGGTTAAAAAAAAACAAATCTGATAGTATTTATAACAGTGGTTCCCAACCGGGGGGAGGAATTTCCCCCCTCCCACAGGAGGGAATTTAGATACTGCAAGGGGGGAATATAGTGATGATGAAATAACGAAAATTTTGTTGTCAAAATAATTATGCTATTCTACAATCAGTAAAATTGAAAACAATAAATTAATTTTCGGACGATCACCTATAATGACCTATAATACTCGTATGTAGTTATTTTGTAAAATTTATTTGTACGGCTAACTAAAAAAAAAAAAAATCATCTAAATTCTAATTTAAAGGGGGAGGGGGTGAGATTTTTTTTTAATTTACAAGGGGGCGTAGAATAAAAAAGGTTGGGAACCACTGATTTATATCATAATTCCTCGGTTTATTAACCGCGCGAGTAAAACTACCAAACGGTATGGGTGCAGTTATATAGTAGGTTATTATTATATATGCGGATGTCGAAGAAAAAAAAACAGCTGATAAAGTACTCAATAAATTAGCTCAAAAACAGTGAAAAAAAAAAAAAAGTCGTTTTTATTATCAAAGAAAGTAATAAAAAGTATAAAATACGAGTATCAATCGTTTTAACCAACGTTTATACCAATTTTGAAAGGATGATAATTGCATTTATGAATTATCAAACGATAAATTTTTACGTCTTCTCCCGTATTACATAACGCTGCTTATTATTACGCCACTGCTGCAGTGTATTCGACACTACGACTCATTCATGACGATAAAAAAACGTATTATACGTTTTCTTACAGGAAAAAAAAATAATAAAATGCGTATATATATATTATATAAATTACAAATTTCTTCCCCGTCCGGATAAATAAGGAGAAATATTAAAATTGAAAATTTCGCTTCGTCCGTAAAACCCAAAAAAAAGTATTACCACGTTTAGCCGAACGTGCGCAGTGCAACGGAGAAATAAGACTATTCGTGGTGTGCGCTGGCGCAGCAGTGCGCGCGATACTTGTATACCTATACGAATAAATTTTTATATTCGAACGCGTATTTTCAATTTATATTCGTTTTTTGTTTCTATCGATACCGATACGCACACAATATATTACGACGGCGTGCGTTCGTATAACGAAATTATAATTTTAAATTCGTAAATAAGTCAATAATAATGTCGTCGCGTGAACCGTTTATAGAATATATGTATAAATGTTCTTCTTCTTCTTCTTCTTCGTATAACACTCCGATGAAAAAACGCGTTATTGAAAATACACAATAACGAATAAAAAATACACTTATTTAAAAAAACCCTCACCTTACGTAAAACGGTCTCTTCTATTACACAACAATAATAATAATAATAATTGATTAATCGAACCCAGTTTGATCCGAAAACGCGACGTAATAATATATTCCGACACCTCGGAGTCGAAAATTCCGTTTGAAAATCGAAATAAATATTTTAAAAAATACAATAGAAATGTGTCATGTGTGTGTGTGTGTAATAATAATCGACGGCAATCACCTGTGGTTTCACGCCGAGCCGCCAAAAACAGCAAAAACTGCAACGACGCCGGTGTACGCGAACGCGACGCGTGTGTATTATTTTATCGGTGGCGCGCGTGTTTTTTTTTATATATATATATATATATAAATACACCTTGGACGAGCGGAAAAAATATTTATTTACAATTACTGACGCGTCGTTTTAGCACGAACCGTGTGTGTGTGCGAGAGAGAGAGAATTTTAAAACGAACAAAAAAAAAAAAAATCGAAATTCCATTCGTTGTCGTTAATTATCGCATATAAATAACCGCGTGTACGCGGCAAAACGCGCGACCACCGACGTACGGAGCCCCGGAACGGCCGAGTAGCAACAGCAGCAGCAGCAACAGCAGCAGCAGCAGCCGATCAGCCAGTCAGCCAGACAGCCCAGCCAGCGGTTGTAGGTAGGCGATAAAACTGCCGCGCGCGTAGTACGGTAAGTAGTGCCCGGGGACGCTGTTGACGCGACGACGTTTACGGGCGAAGACTCGACCGTAGTGTGTGACACGCGTGGTGGACTTCGCGACGGTTTTGCTGCCGTTTAACCGCCGTGTTTCGCGGTGTCGAGGACACGGACGCCGAGAGACGGCGACAACTGTATGCGTACACACCGCGGCGCGCGCGGTCCCGCTAATATTATTTCAAACGTTACAGTCCCGTAGCGAAATGTTATTATTAATAATAACGTGTCGTTGCGAAAACAAAAATATTGTGTGCGCCGCGTTTAAAAGCGGGTTTTACTCGGGCGCCGAGACCCGGAGAGATCTACGGAGTCGTAAATATCACACAGTTTCTGGACTCGCGGTATTATTTTTTATACACACGGTTACGGCAACGTCATGTTTTTTTTTTTTTTTTTGTCCATACAACAGTGTTGGGAAACATCTCGATAAAAACTGCTCGTCTCATCCAGATACCTATCAATTACCCGCGTATATCTCTGAATCTGGATAATAATACAATTTAACGTTACTCAACCATATATATTACAATATTGCTCAACCATTTATACGAACACACACACACACACACACACACACGTATACAGGGACGTATTTATGGGGAGAGGGCTGATGGGGATCCAACTCCCTCCCTGCTCCCGGAAATTTTTTTGATGTGTAAACGTCTTTTACGGCGGTATGAGAGTAAATCTCGGGAAACGGGACGGAAATGTGTAAGCTATTGTCGCGACAACTAGTAGGTAATAATATTTATTATCGAAATTACTTTGAATAAAGATTACCAATATTCACAAATCCTAATCATAATTTCCGTTCCATTTTTTACCGCTCACGCAACGTTTACACATCAATGTCTCGAGTACTAGCATACTCGGTTTTTTTTTTTTTTTTACACATTCCTATGCCCCCCTCCTCCCTATAGGACGTAATATTTTTGTTACGAAAATTATTACAACAACACTTTTATCGTTTACACGACGACGTGATACAGAGAAATGCCACCGGAATTTATATTAAATTCCTAATAATTGTTTTTAATACGTTAAGAATTTGGTAAATTTTTTTCTAATTTTAAGGTTTAGTCTTGAATTAGAAAAAAATAATCTAAATACCCTCCTGTATATATATATATATATATATATATATATATATATATAACGTATCTGCAATATTTACAATTTTATTGAAAACATATCCATGTGTCATTTTGGACATTCAAGAGACATAGATTAAATAATTTATTTCCGTTGATTCTTGACCGTGCCATGTTTTCACTATTCTAGGAATTGAATAACTTCCTTCGGTAAAAACAAAATATTCCATTTAGGTATGTAAAAAATTCGGGTCTGAAAGGTATATAAGCCTTATATCCAGTGAAAGTGCGTTTTTAAAAAAATTTTATAGGTATTATAAAATTGCAAAAATGCAGATTTCATTTCTTTTCCAAGATATTTTTTTTATTCTAATTTTTTTAAATTACCTACATTTATCAAAAATTGGTTTACCATTATTTGTATCTACATAAAATGAAGTGAAATTTCCTTTTATTATTATTATTATTATTATTATTATTATTATTATTATTATTATTATTATTATTATTATTATTATTATCATTATTAATGATAATAATATTAATCAAAAATAAAATTATTTTAATGGTTAATTAAAATAAAATTTAAGGCATCAAGTTATAATACGCATTACATCAACTGCACAGTATTCAGATTTTATTTTTAAAAGAGACTTCAAAATTGTCGGCCAAAAAATTTACATGACATGGATCTACACATACCTAATATTTATATATTTATATAATTAACAGTTTTAGTTACAACATTATCCAAATTTTCACTAAAACTTGCACTAATTTTCCACGGAAAACACTTGCTGACAATGCACAGATTTTCACGTGGGAAAAGATGGTCCTTTTTTTTTACACAACTACATAAATCTGTATGACGTTTCCATACTAAATGTACTATGTACTTATGTATTTTTGTTATCTATCCACTGTGTTTGATTTTTGTAGGTATAATTTATTACAATACATATAAAATAAAAAAATATTCTTGTGAGAAATGCCCACATTTTTTTTTTTTACAATTTACCCTTAAAATGAAAAATTAGAAATGAGAGAACATTTTTCAAGGTATCTCAATGAACCAGCTTTAAAACCAATACTTTCGTTAATTATAAAAAAATACACATTTAATGAGGTTACTGACACAATGGCGCAGAAATCATTGAAAATGTATATTATATTGTTGTACAAAAATAATAATTATGTTTTTTTTAAATATTATTTAAATAGTTTTTAGTATAATGAATAACACAGATAAATGTAGAAGTGCAGCGGTTCTTAGTCTACAATGAACTGTTATCCCCTCTCTCACTCATTTAAGAATTTCTGAAAACGACATTATGTATGTATTGCCGGCAATATAGATTATTTAGGTAATAAATAATGAATAAAACAAATTCTCAATTTTGTTTTAAACATTATACCTAGAAACTTCATTATATTTCTATATACAGTATATAGAAATACACAATACCAAATTTATTTTAGGCAACGTAAAAATTCGGTTTATTACGTTATATATTATAATTGAGGTTATATAACTAAATACTTACAGACACAATAACAATATAGGTAACAATATGATGACTGTTCAATATAAAACTTTTCCGTATGACTAGTACCTATATGACACTTATTATTCACCGCAACAAATTACGCCACAGATGAAGTAATCAAGCTTCAATCCAATTTACTTGAATCAAATGAAATATTATTAATTATAGTACCTAGTGATTTCTTCGTTTTCAACACTTTAACTCGTCGTCATAAAAAAAAAATGAAATTACTCAAAAAACCCCAACTGAATTAAGAATATCTAATTCATATGGGTACCATCTCCCACCAAAATTAAAAAGAACGAAATTGCTATTGGAACAACTGATCAAACGACTAGAAGAATAGTACCTGACTACAATAAATATAATATACATATATATCCCCAATAACACATAATTTTCTCATCTATAAAAAAAAAATGCTATTCGATCCGATAAAATGTTTGTAAACACCATACCACCAACCAGGCATATAAAATAATCGAATAAATGTTTTGGATTAAAAGTACTTAAAAAATTCTTTTTATATTCGAATACTATTTTGAATGCTTTTTAAAAGAAATAATAAAAATCAAATAAGTATTCTGAATAATAATTTTACTAATGTATTTTCATTCCCCTAAAAATACATTTTTTCCCTCGGCGACGGATAATAAATAATAACGATTTATGGCGAAAACAGTATTTTTTACGTTTTTGTAATATGTAATTGTTGCCGGTTTGCAACCGGTACCTAATGACAAATTTTAAGGAGCTCATGATGTTATGAATGAATAGTAAATTTTACACATTAGGATTTTTGGATTATACAAACGAGATTAAAAATTATTTTTAAAATAAATATTCGTATAATGTATAATCACAGCGGCAGAATACTACATCATAGAACATATCAAAATAAATAATATTGATAGATACACACACACACACACACACAATTATCGCAATAAACGCAGCTTGCAAGTCTCGTAATTATATTTTTTGTCGACATTTTTGTATGATTTTAATAGTTATTATCGATTGTAGTGATCGCATTCGAACTATGATCATTTAAACAATGTAAAATTCAGGTGGAGACAGTATTATAGAAACGAATTAACTATAAATGACCGAAATACTTTTTAAATAATTATTCGAATAAATGTATTGTGAATATATTTATTCGAATAAGTATTCCGAATACAAAATAAAAGTATTCCGATTACAAGTGTGCCGCCAACTATAATAGGAAATTAATAAAACAACAAAACCCGTAATTGTTGAAATCTTAATTTAATAATAATTTCAAATAACTTTTAGCGTTATAGCGTAATATAATGTATATAGGCAAATTAGTAATTATACAAATTACCTAGCGATTTTAGACATCTTACAAAAGAACGAATTTAACCATTTTGTTTGTAAATCGTAGTATACCTTCATCATTGTGTACGATTAGCATAAAACGAATTATATAATATTATAAATTATAATATATAGGGCAGAGGACTGGTAGATGTAAAAGAAAAACCACTAAATGTGCAAACATATACGCACTTAAAAACGCGAGAATATGCATTTAAAAAAAAAAATATTCAGGTAAAAATTACCTGCAATTAAAAAAAAAAAAAAATGTACAACGAAGAAATCGATTAAAACTAAAAATTAAATAAATGACACAAATAATTTTATTTAACAGTATATCATATAGGACAGTGTATTTTTTTTTTCAAGCAGATACAGTGGCATCATTTCAGTTTTCGAAAGGGGGAGGCAAAAGATTTAACCGATCCCATCTAACTATTTCCCATATTTACATTTAGCTCAATACAATTTCTATTTTACATAATTTCGATATTTTCGTTATCATATTCACGAATCGCCTGATATATAAATATATATATATTTTTTTTTTTGTGGGAGAAAATTCATTACTTTGTCTTCTATAATAAATGTATCATAAATAACTATATAGTACGTATATATTTACCTGTGATTCAAATTTTGAAATTTCTCTTGTCATAATATTAAACGCGTTAGAAATGACGTTTTGTGATCAGCTCTGAGCAGCTTGTTCAATATTTTTTCTCTCATTCTCGGCGTCTTGGCCACACCATCTTTAGCTTTTTTCATTTTTATTTTTTACTCTTGCCACTCACAAATTTTTATATACATATATTCATAAAACATACGTTTAAAGCGTTAAACAACGGCTAAACAAATTCGTTTGTGCTGTACGCGATATACATAGGTTCGTCAACTGACAACCTGTCAAACGTACATCATATTCTTCGAATTAGGAGTAACGTCAATAATTTACGCACTGCCTTCAACAATAACCATGTTTATCGAAAAAACCCCAGAACCGCGGTAAGTTGCAACCACGAATTATTCACCTTTAATCGCGGTTATAACCTGCATACTTTTTTATTTTATTATTAATTTAATTCTAATCCACTGTTTGCCACGCGATTTGTTATTACGCATTACTATAGATTTGGTTAGAATTATTTATATTTACATCATAGGTTCAGCATGAATCATGCCCACCCTGCCCCCCACCAAATGACGCCACTGAGCAGATACACCTTTTTACGATACTAAAAAATAAAAATACATAGAATTTTAGTTGAAAATAATTCAAATCGTGCCCACGCTTTATCACCTCAAGCGCGACAACACTGTGTTCGCCTGCAGTGTAACGTTCAAACACGCTTGCCCTGCAGTTACGCTATATATTATATTACCGTGGCAGTGAACAACTACTGTGTCTGTCAAAATATATTTAAATCTAACAAACATAAATTCGGAGCACCACACCATACGTATTCAATTTTCTTTTTTAAATCGCTAATTATAATAATTATCTACAATTTATAAAATACGTAAATAGGTTTAAAAAAAACGAAAAAACTATATATCTCGTTTTGTTTTAACATGAAACGTTATTGTTTTTCACACTGCTGGTTTTTACTATCGTGTAAAAGAAATATGCAAACGCTACAATCTCCTCAGCTATAGCTATAAACTTTTATAGTGGCTCGAATACACGATTTTTATACGCGTTTCTCGTAAATGTGACACGCTGCAAAAAGAAAAAAACAATTTGGTTAGGCATCACTGCATTAAGAGTTTACCTATAATCGCTTGTCTGCTACAACAACCGCACGTGTAACTAAAATAAAACGTAATTTTTCAGGAAACCAGTACAAAAGTTTTGAATCGTAACACCCGGAGGTGCGGAAGGACGCACAAGCGCTTTCTACAGCGGTGAAGAATAATAAAATGTTGACTTACGTGGTTTTAACGATAAATTAAAAATCGATAAAAATACATTGCGTTCCCGCGAACGACTGGAAAATTACGAATTTCGAATCGTGCCGTTATTGTGGCGGCAAACAAGCGGTATGTAACATATTTTTTTTTTTTTTTTTTTTGCCCAATATGACGTGTCCTGCAACTAAATTACAGTATACCGTACGGGTTAATAATAAAATACGTCACTGCAGTGCGGCGCGCGTGTCGTATAAATAAATAATATTATCGCGATCGTATAGAAATTTTGCAACCCGAATGCGAAAACTGGTAATTCTAGTATTTCGAATACCGCGGGGATCTCTGGAAGGCGACGGGCGAAAGACGCACATGGCAGCAAAATCGGTCACTCTAAATTAACCACAATAATATATTATTATTATTATTTTTTTTTTTTTTTTTTTTAATATTTATATTATTATTTATAATACACCGACGATGTTGTGCGCAAAAGACACAACTCGTTTTTATTTTGCATATATACGTATAAAAAAATAATAAATGTCATATAAAAGTTTCCAGTTCTCGAAGAATGTATTAAGCATACTTTCGACGAAATTATTTATAATTTATTTTATTTTTATATAAAGAAGACGAGAAAATTTAATAGATATATTTTGGTCATACTTGAAAAATTTTAATAATTTAAATCGTTCCCACAAAAAGCAAACGAATTAACAACAATTTTACGTATATATGTATATATAAAATTTAAAATACAAATTGGTTAAGTAGTTACGGAGTTTATCGAGGACGAACATCGTGCATGTTTTTTAGTACAGTAAATTATAAATTATTTTTAATAACAATTTAAATGATCACCGTGGTAACTGCAGTTTAACGCCTAGAATCCTAAAATTTCCCGTATTAACTACCACTCTCGGGAGGAGTAGGAGAGTGAAAAATATTTTACGACCTATATGCCAACCATACCTACCAAATATATATAAAAAAAAAAAATTCATTAAAATCGGTCGAGTCGTTTCGGAGGAGTGCGACCACAAACACCGTGACACGAGATTTTTATATATCAGAGATGTATAATATTGGATTTGGAGTAATCGTTACCTGTAAAATACGCTGCGTTTTCGGCAATACATCTTCGAACCGTCCAAACCAATATACACGTGCAAGTAATCTCGGAAGTTATTGAATAGCAGTCGCCATTAATTTTAAATCAACATTTACGAATATAAACAAGTTTCCCGAATAATCTGCAAGTTGCAGCTGCTCTGCCATTACGAATATTTTAAAACGCACGAAAAACGTAATAAGTAAACAAAACTGACTTCGAAAATACGATAGATGCAATTATTTTACTCAAAAACCACCGTGATTTTATGCTTACTTTAAACTGAAAAAAATAAAATAAATATTATAAAATGTACGTATATTTAAAAATAAATACATAATGTTATTATATAATGTTGGTGAATATTCACCATGTTATTTAAAAAGTGTAATAATTTACAATTCGGATAATTTCTGTTGATTAATTTAGCATTTTAACAAAAAAAAAAAAAAAAAAAACCTATACATTTTAAAAACGTATGCAAATAAAAATGGAGGTACATTTTTAAGCGCTCATAACGTCACGTAAGATACATCCGGCACTGCAAACACGCTATACAAACAAGGCCGGACACTAACCAGTTAACGAAATTACATTAAGCGTTACTTTTTAAAACTTTTTTCCCCCTAGTTTTAACCGACAACAACGGGGACTCTGAGTAAGCAATGCTTCCCCAAACTTTTTTTTTAATTAACGTACTTTAATTGAAAATTGACTTTATATACAAAGATACATCTAAATATAAGTTAAATAATGTTTACGGTATAAATAACGTCAAATACTTATATAATAAACTACACATTTTATTGCTAAATATTAGAAAATATTAACCCTAAGTTTTGTTACTTTTTTACTTTTGAAGTGAACAAAAAAAAAAAATATTCATATCCATTCGGACATTATGAAAAAAAAATAATAATATAGTGTACCGGTGTAGCCAGTGTTTTACAGTATTTGTGCCATCTCGCCGTGATATTAATGGCATCTATATGTTAGCATAAAACGTTTAATTTATACATCTAATACGTATTTCGTCCACTTCAAAAACTATAGATACTGCAAAAGAGTCCGATATATTATATTTATAGGACTGCCTCTATATTATATTATAATAGTAAACAGAGATTTACAATGACCTGATTAATGACGATTGACGTTCACTGGTTGTCGTAATATCGTCTTGCTTCGTATTACATGAGTATATGTATTATACATAATATCAATAACCCGGCATCGCCCGGGGAAAAAACAATGTAAAAACAATGCAGAATATTGGGCCACTTAACCGTAGTAAAATACATAGAAGTGCCACTGCGCCAATGGTTTATCACACTCGGCGGTATTTTTTTGGCTTTTTAAATTTAGATCCAGCGGTTTGGGCTGTGCGTATATATCAAACTTTGAACCCCCTTTCTGCCCCTTTAGGAGACGAATTTAAATAAATCCTTTCTTAGTGGGTGTCTACGTCATAAAACGAAACTACTGACCAAGTTTCAAACTCATCGCTTCAGCGGTTCGGGCTAGGTGATGATGAATCCGTCAGTCAGTCAAAACAAGTTATTTTATATATATATATATATATATATATAATAATAGATTAAATATATGTGTATCTTTATATATGAATTTCGACTGTCCGTGTGTATGTCACTGAACTCCTCCTAAACGATTGGACCGATAATGATGACATTTTTTGTGTGCGTTTCAGTGGGTTCCTGGATGGTTTAGATTCATAATTAGACCCAGTAGGTCCAACGAGGGTGGTAGCTAACACGGGGAATGCTGGGATTCTAGGCGCTAAACAGTTACCATGGTGACCATTTAAATTATTATTGAGTTTACAATAACAACAAGCTGCATTACAAACTTTATTTAATCAACACACACACAATAAATTAATTCGACAGTTCAGAATTTCTCTAAAACGAATGCCAGAAGATGACTACAAAATTGTAGTTAGAGCTGACAAAACACCTATCGGCCAACACGTAAGACAATATAATGCACCAACAATAGATGAAGTGGCGATCGTTATAGTTGGTGAAGAATCTGACTTTTGTGACATAATTCTTCATCGTAGAAATGGTGATGTTCATCAAGTCACGGAAACTCGTCGATCATACGGTGGTTTACCATATCCGATTTTATTTTGCAGAGGAGAATACGGATATCATTTCAACATCAAATTGAGAAATCAATGAACCAAGTTTCTAACGATATACTATTAAACTTTTTTATGATTTTTTTTTTCACAGAGTTTTTCCAAATATTTCTCCACACGTCACCCATTTTTTTTTTGTCTGAGGAGAGAGGATATATTATTGTATATAAATTTTACAGGTTTTCGTCGAGACATTTCAATAATTTTATAATTTTTTTTCCTTAATATTTTTAAAAATTATTTTCAACTGCTCAGGAGCGAAGCCGGGTAATTTAGGTAATTTAGTAATTTAATATATATTATATAAAGACATGTTCACAAGCATTATTATTCCAAACGAAAAGAAAAATTAACCATTAACTTTTATATTTCATATACGCTCAACAAATTATTATAATACTATTAATACCCGTCCGTTTAAAGTCAAATGAGTAAATCGAAAATTTCAAATTTAAAAAAAAACCAAAAAATACCCTTTTAAGTAGCTCAATGTTTAATCATTGTGCTACCTATATTTTTTTTTTTGAAAATGTTTTCTCGTATACAGTGCAAAGTTATATTTAGTGTTCATTTCATTATAAATCACGCTTTTGTCGTTTTTAACAAAGTTTTTGGTAATTTTTTGTCCCGCATTTAAAAACTATTGAGAAAATCGAAAAATAACCTCCCAATAAAGTACCGCCTTAGCACCATTTGCTGCCGAAAAACTGGGTACAAATGTCATGATCGGAGCAGTTTACTAACCGACAATTTTTACACAGAAAAATAAGAATAAAATAAATAAATGTCATTGTAAGACCAAAATAGGTAACTACATTGCTTCGCTTAGAATCTATAAAATACATATAAGATATAAGTATATATATATATATATCTAATGGGAAATATTATACAATGTGTCAACTTTACTCATATTTACACGATATAGATTTCATACGTTTTACGGTTGGCGTAAATACTGTACGTACTGCACGAAAGAAAAATGTACACATTTACATGACTAAATCCGAATCACAAAACTATTTCTCAGCATAGACTCAATTTGAACTATTAATGCGGTATCTAAAAATACATTTTATCAGAAATATTTGTAGTCCGCGTGTTACTTTTGTTTACAAAACAAACACACGCGTGTGTACGAAATGATTAGATTCGTACAATATTGTTGTTAAAGGTACAAAATAATAATACTAACAATAAATGATAAATAATTTTCATATCATAAAACGAAATTATTAAACACGAAACCCATTTTCTTATCCTGTAAAATACTCAGCTGATAATAAAAAAGAATACATTCAATAAATTCAACCAAAACGTATATAATAATATTATAATATATTAAAATGACATTTATAATATAAAAACGAATTCAATTTATTGTCTTGCAAACATCGTCAACGGACGCATAAAACACACCACACATACACGTCTAACAAGAATTAAACAGAAAATTTACGTAAAGCAGGTCAAAAACCGATCGAAATTCGAATAACCTTCAATTAACGCAATTAACCTTATTCTTTAAAAATTATTCTTAACAAATCCTTAAGAAAATTAATTAGTTAGCGATTGTTTGAACAATAAATCAATCAGATATGTATAAAATATAATTTTAATATAGTGAGCGTATACTGTAGTTAATAAAAGATTCCACGTGGATGTTCCGTTCAAGGAAACCGCAAATAAACGTTAAATGTTTATATTGTGTATAAAAACGCCACTTACTCTTACAGCGAATGTGAAGACATAACGAAAACACTAATTATAATATACTAATTATAAGATAACAGATTCCTAGTTTGAATATTTGTCATTGAATAGAATTAAAGTGAATAAAAAAAGGTAACCGCAGTACCGTGGATGTCAAGTGGGTCACTTAAAACAATGATTTTAATATTTCTACCGACTACCTATTTGTAAACAATGATAAATCACAAATTTATTAAGCCAAAATTGATTTTCAATGCATTTTACGCACTATTAAGCTGAAACTTGTTATTCACATGTGCGAAAAACATAATATTTACATACTCGTATATACAAATCACATTTCAACGACATATTTGATGATCTATACAAATTTGAAATGTACTTAACAAATGGCATTTCCAAGAGGCGAATCAAGTCACACGAACGTGTCTATAGTCACATTTTTAAATAATTACATGGACTTGTCTGTTTTAACCATAATTTAGGTCCCTGTCTGTTTTGAACATAACTTTGATCCCTGTAGGATTGTTTTTCTTTCGAAATCTGAGTATTTTCAATATTTTTAAAACAAGAATAAAATAAAAAGCACTCAATATATATATGATCTTTGTGAGTATATATAGTTAATTGAAATTTGTTATTTTTTTCAACCGAACTACGACGACGAGTTATACTTATTATGTTTCAATAAAAATTGAATTTTATTTCTGACAAAATTATTAAAATTATTACAAAAGGAATGAGGGATTAATAAACCATTTTGAACCTAATTCAGTGGCCCATCCTCAGTTCTATAATAGTGTCAGTGCGCTGAATTGACCCAAATTAATGACATACGCATATTTTTATAAAAACATTTAAATTTACATTAAAAAAAAATATATATATATATAAATACTCGTATATATAAAATATTTTTAAAAGAATTTATTAAACGTAGATAAATACTGTTATTTCACTTTTTAATTTTGCAATAAATATGTGTGAAGTCAGACACATCGTATATCATAATAATTTAAGAATACAGTATGAGAGATGGAAAAATTAATCTGCTTAATGATGGTATGTGCTCATTGAAGAACTGAAATTAAATCTGTGTTGTAATATTTAAACGACAGAAGTAAACTGAGGAGGATTATGGGGACTCAGCTTCCTCAAAAATGTTTTGAATTCCTGTAATTCCAGTATTCAAATATTGTTTGAAACGTATCACAAAAGACAGAAAGACAATATTAATCAAATTCAAGGGTAATTCATGAACGGAAATAGATACCCTCGCAGAATTTCTAAATTCAATGTTTTCTTAGAACTTGCTTAACTCCCTATGAACTTTCTAGATTTCTTCAGTAACTCTGAGATTTTCTATTCTTATTATTTATGAAATCTATTAAAAGTTTCAATTCATATAATGAATACATGTCTATAATTTCTAAAAGCAAAAATAAATAATTTTTATATATAATTAAGTAAAATACTAAAATTGTATAATTATAGCTATGTATAATGCAGGGACCTAATATTGTGCAATATTTAGCAGAAAACTACAAGTGTATAGTATAATAGCAATTAAGTAATATGTGAATACATGGAAAGCAGTTATCAGAAAATTGCGCATGTTTTTTTCTTTTTAACTTTACCATTTGTAGCCAATACAATATGAAAAACGATAGTGCGTCACTGAAAATAAAATGAAATTGAAAAATGATAAGTAATTTTTATAATAAATCTATTGCGTAATTGGTTTTAATTCATTTTTTTTTTTTTTAATAATTTGAATATTAAGCTAGTTATTATACCTTTTATTTGTACTAACTAATTATCCATCACTTTCAAATTCAAAATAATTATTAAATCATTACAGTTTAATAATAATTTTTTATTTGAATAGAATACGTAAGTCATAATTATTGATATATGAACACTATTATTATTTACTTTAATCCATCAAAACATTTATAGATATTGCTAAATTTGCCAACTTGTAAGTAAAATATAAAAAATTAACATTTAACTTTAAAATTACTATTTTAGAAATATTAAAAGTAATTATAATTACTAAATTTGTAAATATAAAATTAATTAAAATTGTATGTAAACGATTTTTTTGTTTAAATTTATCCAGTTCATCACTAGATCAATAAGTACGTTGAAAGTAAGAAATGTTAATTTCAGTGGCGTATTTAAAATTTTTTTTTTTGTTTTATGGAAGTGTAATTATAATGAAATAATTTTAAAAAATAAACGCTTAAATAAATAAATAATTTTTATAAATGAATGCTTTAAAAATAAATTATAATCCATTATTTAAAAAAATTATTTAAGAATCCATATATTTTATAAGATTTCAAATTACAATATAAATCCAGTTTTCTTTTTTTCTTTGTCAATTCATCAATAAATTTACCAGTCCGAAAATATAAATCTCGATAAAACGATGCATGGCAAGGCCATTAGGTCTTTTTTTTAAATACACATAAAACTTAGAATTATCATTTTTGAGTGATTTAAAAATATTTACCTCAGACATTGTGTTTTTATTAGTTGCATTCGTTTTAATGGCGAGAAAAACCTCTCAACTACTGCTGTCAATACAGGTTATGTGGCCAGAATATTTGGGTACAGAACGTTGCGTATTAAAAAAGCTTCTACTGCGTTTTTTGAGTTTCGTGGGCAGTGAATTTATTTTTCGAATCCAACAGTCTTAACTCCGAAATTAAAATGTCATAATTGTGATCTACATCATATCAATTTCGTAACGATTAATTAATTTACAAAAGTCTTCAGTGCTGGAAGTAATAAATATATTTATGTACAATAAATCTACATTTTAATTTAGGTATAAAAAAAATGTCGGAAAAAAAAAGGTAAGTATGAAAATTGAAATTCTGAAATAATCTTCTGCGGATGTTTTCAATCGAATATTGGTAAAACTATTTGGATATATTACTTTTTACGGCTAATAAAGACACACTCAAAAACTATCCTTGTTAGAGAAGCGATTGTAAATTTATAATGATAAAAAATAAATTCTGGGAGTGGTGGAAACTCCTTACACTCCTACACACCCGCCCATAAATACGCCACTTGGTGCCTATATTTTACTACGTTTTTTTCCAATCCCCCTAAACCGCGGACAACAATATACGTAAATATATTAACACATACCTGTCGTTCAATAACGACGTTTCGGATGTAGCATTGTCGAAAAATGTGCCGTAATTATTATCCATATTGTCTATCGAATCGTTGTATATTAAGTTTTCGCCCATTATAATATTTAAAGGAAGAAAAAAAAATTCGACAACTTTACTCTGAAATTTTTTCAGACGATCACACGTGCTTCGCAATTTTCAAATGACAACACTACTGTTGTGCACGCAACGACTACTGTACACACTAATCGTTGACGACGACGGAGACACAAAATCCGCGGTAATGCGTTCGTCGTGACGATTCGAGTCGGCAAAAACACGAAAGTTGTTCAATATTATATACTAATATTATTTTATTTTTTTTTTATTATTATTATTATTATTATTTACTAATCACCGTGGGTTTAGTGGTTTATCACTATACGAGTGTATCAAGCATATACGAGAACTGTTTAGCACACTCGACACGTGACACGAAAGAATATCATTGTAAAAAACAGATAACGATGCGAGCAAAACGCACAGAAGTCGAATGTACAACAGCGTGTGCGTAAATTATACAACGGCAACTAACTGGTGGAAAAAAACAGGTGGCCCGATGATTGATCTATAAAACGAACAGATTCAAAAGCGTATAAACACACACACACACACACACAATTATATACATTATACATTATACACCCGTTGTTGTTGACCTTTGTTGTATATTATATACACAACAGGCGTGTGTGTAGATTAATTCTGAGATTCAAAGGTCAACGTGTAAGATATCAAAATATACAGAGCGATCAAGAAAAAATCAAGACGATCTCACGCCTATCGTACACACTATTACCTACTAAAGAGCGCAGACATTAAGGTTTTTGACAAAAGTGGGGAAGGAGCTAGGGAGCAAGTTTGTGGAAAACATTAACTCGGTTAAGTTGAGGTTGCCTAAACGCCTTCAGTTAGAAGTTAAAAATAAATTTAACTTATCAAACTTAAAGTTAACATGGAAAAAAATATTAACTTCAGTTTCAAAAAAAAAAATGTATTATTTTTCATTTAACATTTAGAACTCAAATCTCAAAAAAAAATTACTCAACAATAAACTTTTTCACTATTTACATTGTATTGTAATATACAATATTATACAAGTATTCGGGTACCTTAATTATTATTATTATCATTATCATTACTATTATTTATTAAGACCACGCGCGTCAAACACGCGGCCTGCGGCTAATTTTTTGTAGTTAGCAATATTAATGGACAAAATAAAAAAGGTGTAAAGGCTTTCAAATGTAAATTCAATCTATGGAAAACACGATTACAAAATGAAGATTTAACGCATTTCCCAACTTGCATGGCGTATCAAACAAGTAATAATGAACCAATTTTCTACAAAAAATATTCAGAAAAAATTATATGTTTGAAGACTGAATTCGAAAATAGATTTCAAGATTTCATATATTAAGAAAATGATTTTTCTTTGTTTACATCTCCTTTTTCAATAGACACAGTGAAAGGTCCAACACGTATACAAATGGAATTGATGGAGATTCAAATTTAAAAAACAAATTCAATGAGGTTGATGTATCTGATTTTTACAATTTTGTGCCAGTACGATATGCAACTCGTAGATTTGCGTGTAGAATTATTTCTATATTTAGTAGTTATTTTAAGTTAGTATATATTTGAGCAACTATTTTCATTAATGAGCAGCAATAAATCATCCGTTAGATCCAGATTACCCGACACACATTTAAATTCAATATTAAAAGTAGCTTTGTCCAATAAAATTTCCCCCGAAATTGAAAAGTTGGTGGGAGAAAAGAGATGTCAAATATCGTCCAAAAAGAATTATTAATATAATTTTTTTTTGTAATTTAAATAATACCTATCTCATAAATAGTTAATATTATTTTTTTAAATGTTAATGTTAACTTTTTTTTAAACTTTTTAAACTTAATTTTACCTGTTGTGTTCGTAAAGAATAAAATTGAAAAATGTGTATACAATTTTTTTTTTCGTTAAATGTTTATGTGCGGCTCGCATAGTAAACTATTTAATATATTTGGCCCACTTGATATTTTGTGTTTGACATGCTCTGATTAAGACGGTTGATATTTTCAGAGAAAATAAGAATTATCCAAATCATGTTACACTAAAATTATAACCAAATATATTATTTAATATCCAATACAATCATGAATTGCAAACAGTAAAAATTAAATCAATAATCATAGTTATCGCCAGACAAAATTAACATAAACAGCTAAAATTAATCCTATATTACTGTCGACTACGTTTCAACCGTGGCATTGAACATGCTAACTTAACTGAATGATTATAAGAATTAACGATAAAAGTTAAATTAAGGCAATATTAATTTAAACTAGTTAATTAATTAATTAAGTGATTTAAAAAATTAAAAAATATTAACTTCTTAACTTAATTTTAACTTTTTTATTAGATATCGTTCACCATTGCACGGGGGTCCTTTAAATCGCTACATATATTTAAGGAGCCCTCAAATCAACAACCGAAAATAATGTTTAAAAATTATTTAATGTTTCCTAAAACTTTAAACTAGAATCTAGATAAGGCTTAAGACCTACTTATACTTACAGAAATAATAAAATAATTTTTCGAAAAAAAAAAACATTGCGATTATTTACAGATTATCGATTTAGGTATTATTACTGAAGAAATCTTCAAAGTGAACATTTTTTTACTGACAGTTGCAGATACAGTATTATCACAGCTTTTTCCATGATTTTAAGGAATAATCGTGATATCACTGAATACTGAGCTCAAGAGCTATATCAATTAACCTGAAAATACAGATATATATGACATAATGACACTGATACGACCTATAAGACGTCAAAGACGCGGCCCCTTAGAAAAACGGAGGAAACAAGATTAAAAGTGTTTGAAAAGAGAATTTTTAGGAGAATCTAGGGCCCCTGCAGTGGCGTCTGAGAAGGGGGCAGAGTGGGCAGTTCCCTCCCTCCCCCAGATATAATTATGAGGGACAAAAGTTATACTTTTGCCCTTCGGATGAAATTAATTTGAATTTTTTAACTTTACCTAACATTTTTCTTGTATAAATAATAATTTATTACTCTGACTTTGTATACCTAATAGTTTTTAAGTTTAATTTCTAGTAATTATTTTTATTGAAATTTTCACAATATTTTTTATTAAGGCTTTGACATTGTTTTTAAAAAAAGTTTTTATTTTAATGATACTTTCATATATTTTTATTTTATACTTAATTTATTTTTATGCTATTTAAAAAAAAAATATTGATAAATATGACAAATAAGACTATTATATTAAATAAATTATTTTATTAAAGGATTAAATAAATTTATAATTCATTAACAATATTATGTTGTTCCAAAGACGTAGGTACCATCAAGATTAGTTATTGCTTGTACATGTGTCAGTCGACTGACATGATCATCAAGTATACAAATTTTTGTTTATATATGTGACGAGTATATATACGTCCTTTATAAGCTTATAAAGAAAACAAATATGAAGTATTATATTTTTCACATATATTTTTATGTTTAACACTTCCTTAGACATTTTATATAATTATTATACTTTTATATTTAAACATATTAGTGAGAGTTTTTATGCATTACATACTAAAAAAATATATAGACCTTAAATGTTTGCCCCCCCCCCCAAGTGAAAAACAGTTCATGCGCCACTGGGCCCCTGTATTGACACCCACACGGGAGAATGGCGAAAATGACATAACTGTGAGCTCAAGGAATTGTTTCAAAGACCGAGCATTGCAAGGGAGATTAAAAAAAGGAAGCTGACGTGGACAGGTCATGCGTTAAGAAAAATAGGCTCAATAGTTAGAACGACTACCGAGGAAAATCTTACTGGCAAGACGCCATTGAGGAGACCACGACTGCGTTGGAAAGACTGTGTGAAAACGGACGTGGTAAGGATTCAACCAGATATACCATAGAATATATCATCAAAAGAGAGGGATGGATGAAAAGGAATTTGTTTGGCAGTATAGTCTCAATGACCGAGAACAAAAAAAATCGTGATGTCGCTGGTAAGTTTAAATTTTTAACACCAACAAAGTTTTGAAACTCAACGATAACGATATAATAAAATCGTTGTATGAGTTTGTACATTAATTCGGATATTCCGCTTCAACTTACTGTTTTAAAACCAGTTATTGTTACAGTTATACCGTCACAAATTGTGAAATAATGACTGTAAAAGACTTGGCGAAAATTGTATTTATCTATATTCGTACGAAGTAATATATATTCGTCAGAATCTATTAATTACATAATGAAATCTTTAAAAGATCACAATCAGTGCGGAATAATATTTTCTCTCTGTACATACAATATTAATGATCGATTATTATTGTTTATTACAGTACATTAGTTTCGAATTATTGAGGATCAATCACATGTTTGTAAAATACGCGACATGATGATAACTATTAAAACTTTTCGTGTTGTCATCGATTATTGCAGTAAACAAAAAATGTCATATTAGTTTTATAATGGAAAATATGGTTAAATACTTTAATATCATATTCTTATATTCATACCGAACAATTTTAAAACAAAGCACCTACTCGTATATATTACATACTCGAAACACACACAAAACGAAATAATTTTCGTATATACTAGCTGTCATTACACATACGACAGTCGGGTTTAAGAAGTTATTTAAAATTATTTTTATACAATTAAATAAATTGCACGGTTTTTATTTTACTATATTATTATTATCATTATCACTATCACTATCACTATCATTATCATTATTATTATTATTATTATTAGGTATATTTTGGTTTGAAAAATCGCGAGAAATTATAAAAAACAATACGGCAAACAGTAATTATTTTCAGAAAACCAGTCTAACAACTATGTCTGAAGAACATATCACCTATTAATATTTTAGTTTGATTTGTTTTATTTTATCTTATATTCTATACATACACCTACCTATTAACGTTGTTAAATTTAAATTTAAATAATACTTCATGCCGAGTGTCATATGCATAAAAAAAAGAGAACCATACAATGAATTTTCGCTTCAAAATTACAGTGTACAACACGTATTGCAACAACTAATCTATATAAAAATTGTTTTGGAACAACTAGAAACTAAATATTGGAATAAACTTAATATACGAGTAGATCATTGAATAAGAATACGGTAAATATGTGCAATACACTCCAATTTTGTATACATTACCTTTACAAACAGTACCATTTATTTGCAAACACAACCTACACGAGTGTATATTTCTTTGTCTATCTTATAGGCGTAGAGCAGTAGAAATAAAATAATTTCAATAATACTTAAACACCAATGCGAATATACCATAATATTACCACGTCCATAAATGATTATTTTTAATACACAATCATTTCATCATAATACATTTTTTATAAATTATTTTTAATATTAATCAAAACGTTTTATCATAAGCTTAATAAATTTTTGTACAAGTACTGAAGTGTCTGTAATTTAATTTATATGAACTACTTTCCAGTCTGCTAATAGTTTTAAAATAATAAAATGATCGATATTCAAAAAATGATATTACTTTAAAAGTTTTTATAAGCTATTAAAAACAAATAATTAAAATATTATCGCCCGAACTTCGTTTCGGAAACATACCAACATAACACCAGCCCTCAGTATAAAATATTACAAATGTTTTTAATATACTAGTGTATAATACATATTTTATTTATTTGTATTTATATTTTTTATTTTCAAAATAAATGCGGACGGATATCAAAAAGTAAGAATACAAAGACTGTAATAATTTACTCAAAAAGCCATATATTTGAACAAAATTTTCAAGAACTCAATTACAAGTATATTACTACTTTTCTACGTAGTCACTGTTTAAATCTAAACATTTTGTGCACCGAAAAAGAAGCTTAGTAACTGCGGCATTATAATTTTTCCCGCCAATTCCCTGTAGCCAAGCGATGTTTCCATAAGTTGAAAATATCTAAGGAAATATAAAAAATTAAAGATACAGAACAGAAAAGGAAAAAAAAATAAATAGGAATTTATATGCAAGCCACTCACTTCCAATGGAAAGTTGACACACTCAAATCTCTAGACACGCAAAAGGTGTTGATCGAAACACGAACACCAAGGAACAAATGAATGAGACCGACATTGAATTAAGTTTCTTACGATGAACACCGAACGCATATAGGCATAAAGAGAAAAGCCACAGACCACAGTCTGATTTTACTCGAATTATCGATTTAAAGATTTTCAAGAGACGGCGGATCAGAACCCCAAATAATACCAGAGATTACCCGCAGGAAGTTAAACCATTTAAATATACGTATGTAACATGATAAAACGGAAATGAGGAACCCATCTAAGTTTTGTGTTTAGAACCATACCCAGTAATATGACATTATATGAACTACGCAAAACGATCCCAATCAGAGAAAGAGGAGAAAGACAACTATTGCCATCTACGTGTAAACACTAAATATTTAATCTTTTCGTGAGAAATTCGAGAAAGAATTTGGAGAGCGATTTAGAGGGAACTTTGAACACTGAATTAATTTGAATAGTAACATCCAATGCAGCCATCTGCTTATATCACCCACATACGCAGAAATTATTTTAATTATATATGAAATTATTTTAACAATTTTGAAGATATTTTGAAAATCGATAGTGTTAGAATTTTTTTTAAGAGTTTGTAATATAAATATTATAAATATTATAAATATAATATTCAGTTATTATAACATATTATTGAAGTATTTTAACATTATTCTTGAACTATATTTTCAATTATATTTCAGTTAATAGTTTACAGTTGTCTTAATTATTGTTTTGGGTGAATGTTTATGCTAACTAATAATTTAATAAATATATAATTTAATATTGTATATAAATTATTGGCCAATACTGCATAGCGCTGAAAATGTTTTTAAACTGTATGCTGTCCAGCTTCTAAATGCTCTTTGGAAAAATCTATTAGTGGCCTAAAGAGAGTCAAGACATATCTAAGATCTAGGATGACAGATAATAATCTTAATAATCTACACGCATAATCAGATTTAACCACCATCGACATACCAAATAATGATGAAATAATTCAAGAACTTCAGTGAGCAGAAATCAAGGTGTAAAATATAAAATCATTGTATTATATTATAAATAATATTAGTTAAATTTATTATAATATCAATAAAACTGATTAGATATGTCGTTTTATATCAATTTTGTGTTTAAATTATTGACGGGAAGAATAGTAGTAGGGACGGCATTAGATCTTTACCTAGGACAACAGAATCTTAAATACGTCTCTGTGTAGCCAAAAGACGTTTTATAATTAGTAAAATTATTAATAAATGTACTTACCGCAGTTCAGGTCGATATCCTCCACGTTCTTTACGCATAGAACTGAAAACGCACAAATTGATCACGTGTTATTATCATTTATTTATTTTACACACATTGACATTTTATTGCAACGTACATACGTATTAAGTATCTAACTAATAATGCAGAGTTGATTATAGTGGTAACATTATACACAGAATACATACATGTAATGTAAAAACAATCGCTATATAGGTTATTGCAGTTAAGTGTCATTTTATACGAAACATATGATATTCATTTTGTACACAATAAAACAGCAACACGTGTTTATTATACATATAAAAAATTAATTGCAACAAGTATAAAAAAAAACATATTTATCCACACAATACGAATATAATACTTACAGGATTTTTTTTAAATTTAATTACTCAAAATATTATCTTAAAACACAACTGCATACTATCCCTAATAAACAAAAGAGTTCCTATAGGAGGAACGAAAACCCCTTTCCCTTTATCCGCCAAAATAATTAATATATAGTGTATTATAATCATTTTTAAATGAGCAAGCGATAAATGTCATATTTAAAAACTGCACGTTTTCTCTCGATCACTTTATATATAATTAAACTTTTCATTTCCATATTCCTAGTTTTCTGTCCGAGATGGCTTTCAACGATAAATCGCGGAGTTAATGTTCGATTTATGGAGCGACGACTTTGACTATTTTCGATTATTTTTTAAATATTATTTGATTCAAGTGAGTGGTTTTTTTTTATTGGATCGAAATTTAAATTAATTACATTTCGACGAAAAAATGAAAAGGATTATTTTGGCGGAATAAGATTACGTCCCCCGAGAATGATATACATTGCAGGGTTCCCGTGAGCATGTTTCGTTACTAGGTCATCCTAATGAGTACATTTGTAAAGGTGACCTTATTCATTTCAGAAACATCCTGTATATTATACTCTATAATAAATTATATGTTATTATTTTATAATTATAAACACTGTAAACATTAAAAATAAACATTTATAAACATTAACATAATACTGATTTATATTATTTATTTATTATTACTTTTACATAAAATATTAATATATGTCTCAGAAAATTGCTTCGTAAAACATTTTTTTTTGCATACAGTACGGAGGTCAGAGGGGGACAACAAATAAATGTGTACCTAGGGCAACAAAATTCTAAATACGCCAATGATCACATCATATATGAAACTAATTATAGTTTTATCGAATTTTTCGAATTTTAATACATAATTATTATTAATTTATTTTCTCCTTCAAAAAAAATTATTAAAAAAATATTTTTTTCCCCAATTTTTTCTATTATTTAATATAAAATTACAACAGAACTACATTTTTATTTTTTATCGTTTAATAGCGAACTTATTATTAATCTAATATTTTGAATTTACCCTCTTTACAAAAAAAAAAAAAATTAGTAACTAAATAATTAATTTTGTCAAAGTTTCTAAAATAAAATTTTTGGCTTCGGCCACCTAAAAATGAGTTTCATCAGACCACCGTAAAACATAATGAGCTAAAAAACTGTCAGACATAAACCATCTGTCTCCAAATCTACCCACCTTATCGAACTTAGAGACTAAAATATTACAATCACAATTCGACGGGTTTCGTTCATATCGCATATTAATTAAGTAAAATAAATAAAATCTGAAAACAGTATCTACTTAAGAAATCTGACAAATTAAAAAAATGAAATTTAATAATTATTTGAATTTGATTTTAAGTCTAATTCACCTATTTACTTTTGAAGTAAATACTACGATAATTGCACAGCGAAACAGATAAAAAGCGGCAAATAAATAAATAACTTAAATTTAAATTTTCGTTTAATCTTAAACAGGTAGGGCAAAGGTGGGGCAAAACCAAATTTGGGTAGGGCGCTTGCCCTACCTTGCCCCCTCCCCCTAGCGTCGCCACTGCTTGAACACTAAATAGAGCTGCAACGACTGTAGGATGCGCCATATACAATTAACTAGCTACATATACCATTATCAAAAATATACAAAATGGAAAATTGTACGAATAGGTAAATGTATATTACATGAGTATAACTAATTCGACTGAGATTTGAGAAAATCTATAATCAAAAATAAACCCCTTGCGAATCGATTCATTTATACTTTACGAGTATGTGTACTCATAAAATAGATAATAAAAATTCGAACATAACCGTACGGCGAATAAAGTTATTAATATGCGAACAAATGAAAATGATTAAAGCACTTTTTATACCAAGTATTTTATTTAGGAATATAATTATTGAATATTAAACAAATTATAATAACATAAAACGTATATTTATTTGTACAAGAATAATGTTAATTTTGATGTTCGAATTTAGTTCGATGATTGTTTCTAGATTCTTATAACTACAATTTATTATGTTATCTAATATAATACAATACCTACTGTATCAGTGTATAAGTCGATAAAATATTTCCGAGTTAATTGTACAGAAAATTAAAAAATGAGCATAATTACATAATTACGATTCAACGGTGAAATTTTGAGACGACCTTGAACAATATTAGTATACAACCATATAGTTCTATTCACAGACTTTGAAAACATTTAAATTCGTTTAGTATTATTTTTTTCAATTTATTTATTTTCTTTTACTCTGTACTCCGCGTTTTTAAATAATATGAATTTTTTTTTTCTGTAAATTTAATGAATATATTTTGAACGAATATTTTTAACTCAATTAGGGCTTGAAACATTTATAATTTATTCGAGTCCGATTTTAGTTAAAAAATTTTTTTTTTTTTTTTGGATGTTCTGAAATCGGTTTGAGCGTTTTTAAAACTACAAATTGTTAGTTCTGGTTGCAACCGGTTATAAACAGTGTATTAATTGTTATTAACCGTTTTCGTACAATCTTTTTTATATAAAAATTAATTTAGGATCTTCATACCGTTAAATAATAATTATGTGATAAAAACATTAACAATCAAAAATCAATCATTACTGAATATATCATGTTTTCAAGAAATTTTTAATTTAGTCGACAAAATTCATGAAATGTAAGACCTATACAGTTGGAACTGTTTGAAAAACGAAAATACTTTACACGTTCGACATCAATTTTTATTTAAGATGCAACAAAAAGTTTAACAAATAAGTGCAAATATTAACTTCTCTCAAATTATTCTTTAGCAAACACACACCCGCATCTGTCGTTGACGCTTTAATTAAAAACGGTGTCGATGAAAATATATTCTCATAAATATTACTGATTTACAATTTTACGATTCCTTTGTCAGTATTGGCAATAGCGCAGACAATAATAAATCTAAAATTATTTTTCAATTCCTATCGATTTACAACGTATATATATTTTATTATAATGGTAAAAATAAAATTAATATCGGGAAACGTCGCAAAATAAAAACCGAAAAAATTTAACTTTTAATATAAAGTTTGGATTTTGGTTTCAATTTATAATAATTTGAAATAACGATTCCGGTTCCATAATTTACACAAGGTACCGAGTTATACATACCTGAATTATAATCAATTTATACATAAAGTTAATTACGATGTATATTATACAAGTTTCGTGTGAACGTGTATTCTCTAAACTGAAGATTTAAAAAACCAAATTTAGATCATTTATTAATCAGAATATACGTTTTGAACCACTTGTCTGTTTGTGTGTGTGTGAGAAGACTTAATACATTTAATTAGTAAAAATGAAATAATTGATAAGTTTGGATCTTCGAGTCAAAAATCAAAAAGATTAAAATTATTTTTTAATTTTTACAAGTATAATGCGACTCATGTTGATACACGAGTTTTATACGAATTAAAAAGTCGTTTTTTTAAATGTAATTTGACTTGATTAGGTAAATTAATCACTCTAATAATAAGTTAAGATGTCATTTCTCTCTCTCTCCAAGCTTATATAGTTCTATATATATATATAATATATATGTCTATGACCAATTTACAAAATAATATTACACATTGTTAAAAATTATTCACACACAAGTTTCCCATTGCAACCAGTCTAACAAATTATTTTAATATATTACCATATGAATACTGAGTCCATTGAAAATTTTTACCCGCGAGGCCCAATCAATTGGCTACACCGACACTGTATACAAGTCCTCCGTACACAGAACGAAATAATAAACTTTTTTGGCAAAGGTCATTCAAATGTGACATTGTGTAAAAAAAAAAAGTACGTGCACTGGTACGCGCGTATCATATGATTAGACATAGTACTATACACATTATTATTATAATATCGCATACAAGTATATTATACACTGTAACTCCGTCGATATAAAAACGTAAATACCAAACGATAAACGTACCTTGTTAGTTCCATTTCAACACACGTGATCATCGAGAATTAATATAATACAAATTGTTATTAACGGACTTTAATTGAAAGAAATCGTAAAAAAAAAAAAAATACATATATAAAAACGGCGACGCGCGTATAAATTGTGTGTATAATAATATAATATTAATAAAATAACTAAAGAACGAAGAATCCTATATAATATACATCGTGAGACGAAAAACTGTTGATGAAATGTCCGATAAAAGAAATGAATACCGTTTAGGTCTTTAGGATATATTCGACGAGGAAACAACACGATAATATTATATTTTATGAATTCGTACATAACCGCGACAACGAGTAATTTTATGGAGAAATCAATGAAATAGAGTGGGGGAGACCATCATCACACATCCACATACTGTTCTTGAAAATCAATTATACAAATATTAACTGTAATGAAATAAATCTCAATTATTATACGATCATATTCGTAGGCGTATTATTTTCTTTTTTTCCCCACACATATCGATATATTCGTGAACAAATAAATCGTAATTATAAACAGTAATTCGCCAATATATTATTACGTGTAAAAACGTAAAAATTACAGAGTAAAAATTGTTTATATCACAATATATTCGCAGAGACTATATGCATAATACAAAAATCGTAATTTTTTTTTCCTCGGTTTAACCGATGACGAAATACCGATCGCCTGCAGGCCGCGTTCTCACGAGCATTACACTTCCCATAAACTTATAATAGCACACATTATTCAAAACGAATTTATTACGATCGAATTACTGGAAGAATATATAATTTTTAAACGACATATATATATATACTTTTTTTCACAATTGTATTTCCCTATACTTCTGTATTTTGGACGAAAAACACGATGGTACATTCAAAATTTGACGGACGGACTCCTACGATTTAGGTTTTACGCTCAAGAAAATTTAATGACGTTTTTAAGCGTTTAAAAGATTATTATCGTGCCGTCAATTCTTATCGTTCAAAATACAAAAATAAAAAACACGTTCGTACGAAAGGACAAGCAAAATATTGTTATTTGTTCCGAGTCTAAATATGAGTGCGTCCGATACTTAAGTTACGCAAAAGTGGAAAATTTAGGCAATATTTTTAACAACTTTCACTGTTTTTTTTTTTTTGGAAAAACCACAATTTTTTGTCGAGTTAATTTAAACGTCAATATATCGACAAACGCGTACGCGTGTTATATTAATAACTGTATTCAAAATTAAAAGTTACTATTTTATTTTTTGGCAAGTTCAAAAGTTGAAAATAATTTTAATTCGATATGTATTGTCAGTGTACTTTTTTATACTTTTCACCCCTCTATGTTTAGCTATTATATAATGCGGTAGACGGGAAGACCGACTCCACACGTTGCGAAAATAATTTTTGCAATTTTTCATTCGATATTACCACCGATCGACATGATTTTACATAGGTACTTATTTCACAATCGCACTTTTCTTCACAATCTACTACATATGCATACGTACTCTTTATAAATTAATGATTTTTACCCGGTTCAAATGAACAAAACTTTTTAAAGTTTTTTTTTTAGTTTTAACAAAACTAAACCACATCGAGACTCAAGTCCGAGCCAATAAAACTACTGATTTTTTTTTTTTTATCATTTCCCCGCACATTATTTAATAATATATATTATAAGTGTATAATGCGTATATAATAATAATAATAATAATACATGTAGCACGTAGGTATACCACGTTTGGACTGTTCTTTAATACAACGGCATCATTTCAGTTTCTCCTGGACAGAGCACCGTTTGGTGAAAATTATGAAACGCCAAAAAAGAGGCTGCTCGCGCTCGCGAGAAAATACTGAAAAACTGACGGTTTACTACAGCAGCAATACGCCGCCGCAAGCGTGCGCAAAAAAAATAATAATAGGTACAGTAATTACACGTCGGACAACACGAAATACCACGCAATATGCTCCAATACAGACGATAGCAACGTGACGATCTTACGGGAGGACTAAACGAATATTTACACTGAAGAGTCGAGCACATTAATAACAGCTTTTATGAACCACCGAAAATAACGGACTCGTTGTATAAATCGTATAATTATTATGAATTTTAAATGCGCCGATTACGACGCGGTATTGCGCTATATCCGCGTCGTAATTTCCCAAATAACTCTATATAGGTAATCACTATTATGTTATATAATATTATATCGCGTTGGATCATTAAAGAGCGTACGCGTAGTAGTCTCATCCCAGACAGTTCAATAATAAGGCATCGCATTTTCAAACAACACAGTATATTATACTGTACGACATATTATGTAAAACGATAAATTAATAACACGCGTGTTTCGTCAAACAGAAGCAATTATTATACTTGCATAATTGCAAGTGTAAAAAAAATTTACGAAATATAATGACACATTACAATGGATAACCGCGCGCATTAAATACGAATAAAAGCATATTTTTGTCCTTGGCTCATAAAATACATCAATATACGGCGTATAATTTCCGAGCTTTCAAACGGAATAGAGCGAAATTATATAATTTGATAGTCGCGTTGAAATTGAAAACTCCATTACAATAACCAGCTATACATGCAGCGGTTCTTGAACTGTGGTCCGCGGCCCCCTGAGGATCCGTGAAATTCGTGCTGGAGGTCCGCGACGCTATCGATATACCTACGTACACACGTGTGCAATAATCAAATTATTCGATACAAATTTGAAAGTACTAGTATATTATACGCTCGAATTGTCGGAACTTACTATACGCTCCTGTTCGGGACACGAGTAAAAACTGAATTAGACACGATTTTCCAATACTGATGTTCATCGAATAAACGGGCGGACATCGTCGGAAAAAGACAGCCATACAGAAATGTCCAGAAAACAGTAGTGTAAAAACACAATTAAATCGGAATTCGTTAGAAAATTCCTGGTCGTACGTACGAAAAAATTATCCAGAAATATCAAGTGAAGCTCTGAAAGTTTTAATTCGAATGCTCACAACTCATATATGCGAATAAGCCTTTACCTTGCTCTTGCTTACATTAAAAACAAGTTTCGAAACCGCATAGAAAACATTGAGTCCAAACTATACAATTATTATAAAGCTTTCGAGTATTGAGCTCGACGTTCAAAAACGGACGTTTAGAATATGACACCATTCGTCGTATTAAATAAATACAAATAAAATGTGTAAAATAAATTTTAAGTATAATATAAATAATTATTAAATGTGAATGTTTTTACGTGCCTACTTATGTGATTTATGATATAAAAAAACTATTAAAATTTTAATTATAATAAAATGAGATAATTTGTAAAAGAAAAAAAAAGGTTATTCGGAAGAAAATCGATAAATGGTGGTGGTTTGAAAAAAAGTTTTCGTCAGGGGTCCGCGTACTACAAAAGTATAAGAACCGTTGATCTATACCAACGTTTACCAGACTGAAATCTGCGAACTCGTTTTCTTACGTTAAAACAATCAATACCAATGTAATATTATATAATATTACGAATTCTATTTTTAAATATCAATCCTAATAACTTCAAATGAATTACTATTATTATACAAATTATAATATGCATTTTTTTCTTATTGATATTTAATTTTATAGGGATATAAAATTTACATCAAATTACATATATTTAATTAGGAGAATAAAAAAATAAAATTATTATTATTCTTTATTGTTTACTTTAATTTTCATGTTATTTCTATTATGGGAACTGCAAAATTCTATTTATCTCCACAGGCCCGTGAATAGACTTTCAGCTGGAGCAAACCGAGTGTAATCAAGCCTTAAAAACGCGTATAACTTTTATCAATTTTAACACTTTTAATAATTTTATATTTTATTTTTCAAATCAAATATAGATAATTTTGTCCACAGCTGACAAAAAACTCGCGGTCGTTAATGAAATGGGTGCAAGAGACGAAATCATATTTTTGTAATAAATACTAAGTAACCTTTTATATTAAAATTTGAAATACTTTTTTAAAGTATCGAACATTACTCAAATATATTTCTCCGAGAAGTATTTAAGTAGTATTTGAAATACTATTAAAAATGATTTCTTACAACACTGATTATTAAATGGGTTTCAGTGTCAAATTATATTATAAATATATATTTGAAAAAATAATAATAATAATAATAATACAATGCGAATATAATATAAATAAACAGATTTTATAACTTGATTGTTTTCAAAAAAGATAAGACAGTTTAATTGCAGTTTTAGTGGTGATCCGCGTAAAATTAAATTTTATTGTTAATATAATGGCAATATGGCATTGAAGGCGACAAGGTGTTGTATACATTTTATAGAATATAGATACTATGGACAAATAAATGTTTCATATATCATAACGTCTATTGAAATCATTTTAAATATAAGATATACCTACCAGATAAAAACGTATATAATACTAATTCAAAGACGATGATTAAGACATTTTCTTTGAAACTGCAGATCGTCTATTCTTAACAGTTATATAGGTGAATATAAATTAAACGATAATTTTGTTAACACTGCGAATGTGGGCACCTACCAAATAATTTAAAATTTAAATCGAATTATTTACCGCAGAACAGGACGAGAAAAACATCAAAATACCAGTATACCGCTGCACTATTAAACACAAACAAAATTTATTTATTTATTTCCACTTTTATTGGTTTATTTTATATTGTATATTCATATGAAAGTATTTAATATAGGTACTATTTATACACGTGCTTAACTATAATTTTGCCTTTCACCTCGTATTATTCATATTAAATCTATTCTTTACTCTTGCTTTCCACCCATAAGCGTAAATTAAAGAGCTTAGCCCAATACTGACAATTTCAATTTTTCACAACATTTTGTAAAATTTTTGAAAGTAAAAATTGTTTTCCATTATTATGAAAACACTATCGGATAATCGGAGTTAAAAAATATATTTTGTTTACATATTTCATGTAGGTAATACCACGGTTATTGAAATAGCCAATAGGTATTGTTCACATGTGCGGTTATCGAATATCAGATCAATCACCCGTCATAACTACATGATCAAAATACAAAAATTAAGGAGGGGTAATGAATTCGGTAATAATACGGCCACCGGAGAGACACGAATAATAATAATCGCTCGACATGCGTGCGGACTGCCGAACACGGAATAAGCTGTTAATAACGTTAAATACATTTTTAAAAAGCGTACGTTTTATTATATTGTAATTTTCGTTTTTATAGTAATTATATATTTGTTTTTCTATATAGTACTAATTTTGGTTTGATAAATACCTTTTAAATTGGTATATAATTATTGTACTCTATGATTTTCAAAAATTAATAATTTTTAATCGCCCCCCCCCACTTTCAAAACCCACGAGCCGCCACTGATAATCGAATAAGTTAGGTACACATTTTATTAGAGTTTAAAAACTTAATACACAAACTCGTCTAAATATTAAGGGAACCGAAAGCGGGCATTTTCTCTCTTCGTCTTATACACACACGAAACATTTCAAAATAGACGTTTCCTACCGTCCAACGTACCGATCCACCTACTGATGCGATAAGGATTTTGAAAACAGATTTGAATTCCTCGTGAATTTCACTATAGAACGACTACCCCACTTTTTTCATTTTTTTATCTTAAGACCTTCAAAAATTGATTATTAGCAATTTTTTTTTTATTTTAAATTGGATCAATTGATTTTTTAAGGATTCGTGAAAAAAAATTAGAAATGTGAGAAAGTCGATCTCAAGTGGACTTCACGACGAATTCAAATCTGTTTTCAAATTTCTTATCGCACCACTAAATTAATCGGTACGTTGGAAGTAGAAAACGTATATTTTGCTGTTTCGTGTGCGTGAAACAAAGAGAGAAAATGCCCGCCTTCAATCCCCTAAATCATTATTGATCGTTAACAAGGTCTCTGGTTTAATATAAATGTAATTGTCATAAAATAGACCATCAAATCATTTTAATCATATTTACATTTACATAATTTCATTAAAAGCATCTAACTCCCAAAAATTTAAAACGAAACAAAAAGTAGGAAAAATTTTATAAATACAATTCATTGTATAATTATTTTTCATTGTTTATGGTGAAACTTTTTATTTTTCACCCAAAAACAATTTCATCATATAAAATAACGAAATACCAAGCGTGTAACTAAGAAATTTCAAAAATTTGTTCTCATAAATTTACATTAATTAACATTTAAGTGTAGTAAAAAAAAGTCACAATGTAAACCGTTTAAAATGTATATTACAAATACATAATTATATATCAATGCCATACGCATAAAAAAAAAAGAATTATTTGGCAGGTAAATTATTGAAGTCTAGAAATTAATTTATAATATTATAAATTCCCCTCTAAAACGCCAATTAAGTTACAGTTTTACAACATTTCTTCAATCTTGTAATTAAGATTAATTTAACTGGTTTAGCAGTTAGCATTATACATCATAGTGGTAAGCCACTGTATATAGGTACTAAATGAAACGTGATTTTAATGGGAAATCGTTTCCAGATTAATAAATAATATTATACAAGTCACTATTTCTTACATCACAGTTGTAGTGTATACTTTTATTTTGTTTTCATCATTGAATATTTATTTTATTTAAAAGTAAATAGGATATCTATAAAACATTTTTTTTGTCAAATTTATAATAAAAAAAATAATAATAAAATATTTATTTAGTTCTATAGATAACCAATTCACTTTTAAATTAAATAAATATTCGATGATAAAATCAGTATCTCCTTTTCTATACTTTTGCAAAATTATATTATCAATAATACTTAACATTTGAAAACCACGACTTTTCCTAAAATATAAAACTAAATGCTTATTAGTTAATTTAATTTAAAATTGTACATTTGTATCTGATCCTGTTTTAAAACATACTTTTAAATAATAATAAAATTTTTATTTTTTACCAAACATATACTTTGAACTCATTTATTCAATCACGTTATTATACATTACAAGTGTTAACTCTTAAAACTTATCTCCATTTTTCAAATATATAATTTTCAATACAACAGAATTATTTTAAATACACAGATAACAATATCTAAATAGGTGCCTAACATAATAATGATTCTACCTAATATACAACATCTGAATATTGGCAAAATATAAAATATTTACTTCCAATAATAGCATTTTAACATGTTTTTTTAATATATATAAAATCATAAATTGTACGAATATGATCTTAAATCATCAACACATATTACAATAAATACTTAAGAATAAAAAACATATTATATGTACATGAATTTAATATTCGTACAATAAATTATATAATTTAAAAAATTATTAAAATATGAAATCAACAGAGGCATTGACCAATAAACGAAGTGAAAATAAAATTATAAACAATAATTATGTTTAAGGCAGGGGAAGGTTAATTTAAAAAATAAGTTATTTATTTATCTACTTGATTGATAGAAATATTTTATGTATACTAATAAGTAAATTCTTAATTAATTAAATTTCAAATCAATTTTACCTGCTCACATTTAAATTCTAAAATAAAAATCAATTCCAAGTTTGTAGTAATTATCTAATATATAACTTTAGATTATTTTCAGTAATTTTAATTTCAACTTAATTCTGTTTTAGCCAACATAAAACATTTAAGTAAGCAATTGAAAAAGAAAAGAGTTTTTATCAGTCTTATCTACTGATGTCTATAAAATTAATTATAAAATAGTAACGAACAGAAAATCAATTTAATTGCTTCACAAATTATAATGGAAAAATACAACAGAAACAATATTATATAAGCAAGCGTTCAATACATCTATATAAAATATTAATAACAGTTAACTTACCCTTTTTTATCATCAACATCGTCCATATTGTTAGAAAAACAATTTAAATAGGAAAAAACTAAAGTAACTTTGTCCTGTAAATTAAAAATCAATGGTAACAATTATTGAACTTCTTAAGATATTTTTAAATATTATGCACCTGAATACGTTTATAAATAATGATTTCGAGAAAAGCAATCTTTCCTTTAACACTAATCACAATTAAGTGATTCACCGTATCTACATGTATAACTGTTATTTACATAATTAGGAAGTAAATCTTACTAGCTCATTTGACCTTAAATGCTGAGGCATACGGCATTGAAACTAGTGAATGTGTAATCACCAAACGTTATAATGTACTTGATAATTTATTTTTTAAATCTAACTCGAACTTAAATTTAACGGAATGGTACGTTTAACGATGAAACAAGAATGGTTTTTTTTTTATTATTATTATTATTATTATTATTATTATATTTTCAACTTACCCCAAGGTACTTTAATCATTATTATAGGGTTTGCATTTATCGCGTAAACAAGAAAATATAATTGTACGTATTAAACACACATCGATAGCCATTTGGTAATGGCTAATAATAACTTTTTGTCGATAAACACTATTTCAAATAATGTTATTTAATAAAATTAAAAATTAAAAAAAACCAACCATCGATCGTGAACATCATATCATTTCGTGTCTGCCGCTAAAATGGAACGTTGATAACGAACATCATCGTTACGTTATCAATACCATAATAACCTAACCTGTGGTATAAGATGATACGTCAGTGGTAATAATATTGATTGCATAATTACATCATTTTACCCAGCGGCCAGCAGCCAGACTTCAACCAAATATTTAAATGGATCCAGATCTTCAGTAACATATTTCCTCTTAGGAATATTATTTCTATAAAGAAGCATATTTTATGTGAAAAAAAATGTCCATTACAAGGTATATTAAAATAATATTGCAATTCTATCAAATCGATAAAAACCGCGGCAATAAATACCAAAGACATCCCAAAAAATTATCCATTGTCATCTATTATCAATTACGGGATATCAACAGTGATTTTAAGCGGGAAAATCGTTATCAATTCCGTGATAATATTTCGTTTTTGTTTTTTATTAATGCTCTACCAATATTACATTTGAGTTTAAAAAAAAAAATACAAAATCATACGATTTCGCGGAAGTTTACTATCCAATAAAATATCCATCAATGTACTCGAACAGCCGCCACGATGAACTTGAACCTCGCACCGTGCCCAAACCTTCGCAATTCCAAGTATAAATTTTACTCATCACGAAGCATTTCAAAAACGTTTATTACTTTCAAAGTTTTTAAATTCTGTTTGTTTTGTGAAATTGATTTTATCGTTCAATCGTTTGACATAGATTTACGAGTTACAACATATGTATATAATATTTATATTATTTTTAGGAAATATCGGCAAAGCCCGAAGTTCCAGAATTATCGGTAGTATTCGAAACGTCAGAAAGTGTTTCAAAGTCTTCAAGTGGAAACCCGTCGTATGCCGCTACAAGTCAGACCACTCGAGAAACGTATAACGAATGGAAAAATCGCCAAAACCACTCACCAATACGCAATAAAGAAACACATTATTATAATGAACAAACGCGTGACAAACAATATTACGGTTCTTCGTTATACAATGATTGCGATCAAAACCCGTACAACCGTTTTTCCGACAGAATGTCTTACAAATTGACCGGTAATGAGTATCATAAGTGTGCATGCCAAAACACACCTACAGTTAAAGATATTTACAACATGATGCAAGTACAAAACGATCAAATGAAATTTCTTTTAGAAACCATACAAAAATTATTAGTAACTGTATTGTCTAATCAACAAACCCAACACAAGTGTTGCTGCTCTGAAAAAAACCATTGTAAAAACGATGGTAATTTAAAAAAAACAGAATTACTTACAAAAGAAATTGTTGAAGATAGTCGACTACAAAAATATGATAACCAACCAGAAAAACCACAGACTGGTTTGAAAAATAATGAAATTCTTCAGAAGAAAAGCGAAACAAATAAAAGATCAAAAGATGTTATCAAATCAAATACTACACCTGTAACTAAGGATACACCAACAAATCTTAAGGTTACTAAATGTGATAGTGGTACTAGCGACAAAGATAATAAAATAGAAAAAGAAAGGACATATTCCGTTGCAAGGTACGTTAAATATTGATTTTGATTCTTTAAGAATTACTACTTCCAGATTTTGTAGTCTATGTCTATCTAAAACACAACATTTATAACAAAATCACATTACGTAGAACTTAAATCGTGGCCTTTAAGTGAAATGTGGAGTTTAAACACAGCTTCTACCAAATAGCATATTTGAAGAAGAGAATATTTTCTAGGGTTTGATATTTATAAAATGTTGTCGTAATAAAGAAGTCACAGTGTTTAAAGGTTTTTTTCTTTTTTTAAATATACATTATTGATTGAAATATAAATTCTACTGAGCCATATTAATAAGGATGATCAAAAATAAGATTTTTATAGAATGTGTATGCATAAACAATAAGAAATTTTAAATTATACATATATTTGCACATTTAGAAGAATAAAACAATTGAATCGGTCATTTCAAAAACAACATAAGTCAAATAAGTTTTATATTATTTTAGTGAAATATAGGCAAAGATAGACAATTTAAAACCACAAATTATGAATGTCATAAACCTTAAAAATAAATGTGTAAAGAGGTAAAAGTACAAAAAAAGTTAAATTTCTGGAGTTATGAAGTTATTTGTGGTTTGTATAAAATTTCAATTTGATGACTCATGTTGTTTTTGAAGTGACCGATTCAATTATAATAAAGAGTAAGAAAATATTTTATTGCTCTTTTACTGATGGTACAAAAATACAACTTTGAAACAAAAACAAATTAGTTTTTTAATAGGAAAATTTGCACATATTATATTGCATTAATGATTCAATAATTTAAAACAGAATGACCTTAATCACAGAAAAATAAAAATATGAATGAGAGTTTGTACTGTAAAAGTTTTTTGTGTTAACATTAAACACAGATTATTCAATGACATAATTTAATTATTATTCATGTTACTGGCCAAACCTGATTGCAGGATAACCTATTTTGTTCTAGGCTAAATTAATTCATCCGAAAAGCATTATGATCAACCAGTTTATACTAGAATAATCCAATTTATGCTAATATTAAAAATCATTCTTCAAGACAAACTAAAATGGCCTAGGCTAATAGAAAATTAAATAAAATTGTTCTGTTAACTAGTTTAGGACTTATGAAAATAAAAAATTGTCTAATATTAATGTAACATGGCTAATAGTGTTGTTTATTATATTGACTATGTTTGACTATATAAATTATTAACAAAATTAAAATTGAAAAAGGCATTATTTACCCT
This sequence comes from Slavum lentiscoides, assembly GCA_032441835.1. Taxonomy (NCBI): domain Eukaryota; kingdom Metazoa; phylum Arthropoda; class Insecta; order Hemiptera; family Aphididae; genus Slavum; species Slavum lentiscoides. The sequence goes on along the minus strand of CM063706.1, from coordinate 15,578,746 downwards.
ATTGTTTTACCATTACACTGACATATACTTACTGAATAATTTTTAGTATAGCTGAATCTCACAAAATTATTAATTGTAATTTAATTATTTGGTTTTTTGCAATAGCCATTCAAGAGGATACCACATCTGTCTGTCTTACGGATAATATAGCGAAATCACACTTTGCGGCAACATAAACCATTTAATATATATTTATATTATAGTGTCCAAATTTTTAAAGTCAATAAAGGAGAATATATCTTTTTTATTTTTTCAATAATATAAGTAGTTTTTAAAAAAATAATCTGAAAATGTATTAAATTGTTAATACATTTTCATATTAAATTTTTAATACTCTGTTCAATTATATACGAGTATACTTAATGAGATGAGCTGTCAAAAAAATAAAAACAATACATCGCAGATAATATTTTTTTCTATTGCCCCCACAAATATTGACATTATAATATAAATATATACTGATTGGTGTATGTTCCTGCAATATTACACATAAAACAAATGGAGACAACAAATGCATGTATGGTGTCCTCTTAACAGCTATTATGCCACGTGTTATTAAATATTATTATTATTAATTATATAATAATAATTTATATAATAAACATGAATATTAGCTGGTTATACTGAAATTGAATTTTCTATTATACCATATTAGTTTGTTCTGAAATGTGAATTTTTATATTAGGACAATTTAGTTTATCCTAAAATTGGTTTTATATTTATTATTATACTATTATATTCATAAAAAAAGTTTAGTAAAAATGTTAAAAATAAGTACATCATTATGATCATCATAGTTATTTCATATATAAATTGTTAAGTTGTATTATACATTATGTTTTTTTTTTCTTAGTGATGAATCATTTGAATTAAATTCAAATGATGTTCATGTAATCGAAACGCCAATATCTCCTGAACAATCGATTCATATTGAAATGGCATCATCCGAAGATAGCAGCAATAGGTAATTACTAATTATGCTCACATAATAAATCATAGCAATTATTTTATTTTGATACTTATTTATAATTCCGTAGTGAATGCGAAGAAGAAAACGACAAAAAAATCGAAGTTGGTTGGACAATGTACAAAAATATTATTGTAAGTTTTCAATGCTATTAATTCCTTTATGAATAATTATAATTTTACAGCTTATTGGTTTCTATCAGTGGCGTACTTAGACCTGATCTTTTTTTGAGGAAGTGTAAATCTACTAATTAGGTGATATAAATAGAATTTTAAAAGAATTACTTGAAATTAACAGAATTTTCTTTATTATTAAATAATCCTAATGTGTCATAATAAGTACATAATATAGTAGTATAAGATATTCAATCTTATTATTATTTTCTTTTTGTAAATGAATACTGTTTTACTGATATCTCTCCATGAATACTCAAAAGAAGCCAACCCATTAAGTCCATTTTCCCCATAGAATCCATTAAGTATGACTTCAAAGTTAGAGTTAAAAAGCTTCATTCAATATTGGCAACTGTAACAGGTAACATAACACCAATTTTAAAAAATTAATAAATATTAAGGAAAAGCTGATCACAACAATTTAACATATCAGTGAAAGTACAAAAATATTCATTCAGGAAAATTTATATTTCCTTTTTCACTATTACATTTTTATTAAAAAAGTAGATACAATAATTTACAAAATTTAGCTACTGCATTGACATCATTTTTTAAATTTCATTTACAGATAATTTATAAATTTGAAAGTGTATTCTTGTATTCTGAAAGTCTTTGCTCCAATTGTGTTATGAAGTGTTTAATAAACGGGATGAATAATAATTAAAGATAATATTATCTGGTTGGATTATACTTGTAATTTTCTCGATATCGTCAATATTTTCTTATTTCTGTTATTATTTACCACAAATTAATAAAAAATAACATTTAGAGTGTTTAGTTTTCACAACCCCTCCTACTCCTATTAGTACGCCACTAGTATTATATTTATGTATGGTGCTTATTTTTGTTTTTTTTACTTATATATAAATATGTATTCATAAAAGGGACAAGTGAACAACTTACTTGAAGATAACAAGAGTGAATTGAAATCTGAAGTTGCTAAGAAGCCAGTAGAATGTGTAAAGTCCATAAGGTCATCTGATCCAAAGTAAATGATACATTTAGTTTAGAGGCTATGATTAATTTTTAAAATTTCACTTTTGCCCTTTAGGAATTTTGAACAGCACAAACGTTTTATGTTACCAGAAAATAATAAAATTGATTCCAGTTTACAGATGCAAGCACTGGCCATGCAATATTTGTCACCAGAACAAGCCGTTAAATGCAAGTTAATACATATTCACGGTTTCATAAAATAACTACATTTATTAATTATTTAATAAAATTTTAATTATTGAAATAAATAACAATTCACATCGAAACTTACTAACATGAGTTAAAAGTAAATAAATATAAGCAATATACTGACAACATATGTTCACTACACATAAATGAAAAGGAAAATAAAATAAAAGGATTTGACTATTCATTCACTCTTTATAGTACAAATCATCTTGCTCTTTTCTTTTTCTATTCATTTAAAATCTGCAAACAAAAAATATATATATATATTAATTATGATATTTGTAATATATAACATAATTCAAAATTGAGAATATGTGTTTCAAATTACATTACATAAATATGCCCTCATTGTAGATTTTATTTTAATACACATGTAAGTTTAAATTTCAACTTTTATTTCAGTTGATATGAATAAACATTTTGTGCCAACACCACAGCCTACTATGAAATCTCCAAATAATTATTCTATTTCAACACTGCATTACATGGAAAGATATCATCTGATTGCACCAGAAAAAACCCATACTTCAGGTATTCATAAGCATTATACATAGTTTGTCCAATATATACGCAAACTAATGCAATACATTTTTTATTTAAAATAAATTATAATAAATTAATTTTATCCCCTTCAAAATACTCTCCACTTGTCTCCAATTCCATTTTTCAAAACAACCTTCAAAATCCTGTAAAGTTAGGTTCTTTAGCAGCATCGTCGTTTCGCGTTTAATTTTACCTACATCATCCCAGTGCCGCCCCTGCATGACCATTTTGGACTGTGGGAATAAAAGAAAGTCACAAGGGCTAATACCAGGGAAGTAAAAAGTAAGGGGAGTGGTAAAGTGTTGTGATAGAATTTCGGGCCAGGAACTCACTGACAATCACAGATGAATGTGCAGCTTTTGCTCTTGAGTCAAGAACTTTAGGACAATTTTGGCACACAACTTTTTCAATTCTAATTTTTCAGTCAAACTTGTGTGGACAGACAATTTTCCAATATTGAGCCATCCTCTATTATCTGAACAGTCATTTGTCAGTCGGAAAGCACAAGAGACCACACACAATCAATGTTTTTGTCATTAACTGAGATTGAAGGGCGTCCTGGCCTTGTATTACTTTTCAGTCCATAATCCACTTAGAAATAGATTTCTTCTTTAATGTGTTGTCTCCATAAACAATATTTAACTTTTCATTAATTTTCTGCGAGTTTTTTCCGAATTTTACTAAGAATTTGATGATTACTCATTGTTCTGATTGTCAATTTCCATCTTCGATAATAGGCAACAAAAAGAATAAAACAAAAACAGCTGTAACTCTATCAATATTAATGTTTCTGCTGTCAACCGGTTACAGAGTTTCTAGTAGTACGTTTAAAGAGAGGTCATGCAATGGGAGCACTCTTATTCCATTCACAGACCACTGAAAAAACCCAGTTCGCTTATTTATTGGACAAAAATCATTTATTTTTCATAATTTAAAAACATTTATGATAAATAAATAAACTTTTATTTAGTTATAAAGTAATTGTAAAAAATGTAAAAAAAAAGAAAAGGAAATAATATTTTAAAAATAATGTTTTCTAAAGTTGATTTAACAATTTTTTAATTTTTAGTCATTTAAAATGATTTACTTGTTTTTTTAACTGACTTAAAAAAAAGAAGTTATCGATTATATTAACTATATCAGACACAATATATTTTGGCATTTTTAAAAGAAATTTTATATTAAAAATATTAAGAACAGCACAAAAGGACAGAGCAGTCGACAATCGATGAACACATACACACTCACTCATACATTGCCTTCAAACATAAATTAAATAATAAAATAATTTAAAATGGAAATACAAAATAATAATAAAATATAGACAAAATTATAAATAAAAAAATTAATACTTGTGAATAATAAAAAAATCTGTATATGTATATATATATAAACAATAAATATACATGCATATAAATAAATGTATACTTAAATATACTATACTGCCAATGAGTATTACGTAAAAAATGAAAAAAAAATAAAAAAATATAGTTGTTGTATAAAGTTTATTTCGACCGGTTTCGATTAAAAGTCATCATCAGGTATAAATTACTTTTTGCAAAATACAACAACAGAATAATATTTGACAAAATAATGTCAATATAACCATTGTGATAAGAAAATAAATGAGAATCTACAGTCTACACTCTACACGGCGATTTTGTAAACAATTATCTAAATATTTAAAGATGTTTATTAATTATTTAGGTAATTAATTTCATTAATAATATTATTTTTATCAAAAAATTGAAGGACTAAAACTACAAGTTATGTTACTTTTTTGAATATTTAGTATTTATAATACATATTATAAAAAAGTCTTATTTTAAATAAGAAAATGCGAATATATAAAAAGTAGAAAAATGCACTAAATTTAATAGAAAATGACCATATTATCAAAAATTAATAAAAAAAAATGCAAACCAAAATTTGTACCATCAAATTTTATATGGCAAGTCAAATTTCTATCAAGACAAGCATCATATAAAAACATTACAAAAAAAAAAAAAACAAATGCATCAAGTTCTGGGCCCTAATTATGTGTTACATAATTATAATATATAATATATAATTATATAATATCACATTTATTAATTACTTTTTTTTTTTAGAAATTCCTCAACAGAAATCATTCACAGAAGGATCATCAAATAAAAAGAAAAAATCATCACGTAAAAATAAAACACCTTCAAAAATATTAAATATCACTGAACTTAAACAACAACCAAAATTATCGTAATTGTAAATTATTACTTTTATTTTAAAATTAATTTATTATTATTATTACCCATTATTTTAATTATTGTATTATTTTTCTTGTGAACAAAAAATAATTATACTTATATATTTTTAAACGTTTCAATATAATGCCCAATATAAGTATAAACAAAATTAGAACCTATAATAATTATAAATAAACGAAGTATTTAGATATTTTTATAATATTCATGAATATCTTGGAAATTTAAATCAACTGTGTGTTTTTTTACAATTATGACAATAATACAAACTTACATGACCAAAGAGAAAATTGGTTTTTAAAAAGTTCAGATGTTAAAACTCTCGCCACATCCACAGGTTCCTTTAATATTCGGATTATAGAATACAAATTCTGAGGATAATTTTGATTGGACAAAATCCATTTCAGTCCCGAGTAATGTCAACTGAGCTTTTCTATCGATGAACACGCGAATCCCTGTAATGATTACATAAATTAATCAATAATTAAAAACAATTGATAAAGAAAAAGGTAATTCAACACTAATTTTCTACTGCACAGCCCAGATAAAAATAACACTTTAAAATAAATTTTATTTATTAAGAGTCCCTATTCTTATCATGTAGGTAAACCAAGTTCCATCCACAAAACAGAAAACTGTAATCGAGTCCCAGTCACTCTAGCTCATTTACGTTAGCCGAGAATCGCCACACAGAAACTGGCTGGAAAATTTCCTAGACATTCATTCCTTAACTCGTGACTCGATTTGCCAGCACCCATTCTTCCAAGCGGCATTACAACTTTAACTGTCAATTATTCACTTACCGTCTTGTACGACTTCTTCATCCAGTTTATGTTTTTCATTAGCATAGTCGAGCGTATAACTTAAACCGTTACATCCTCGTTGTTTTACGCCAATTTTAAGGCCAATCTGTAAAATTTAAGACTAATGAAAAAAAAAAAATTGAATAAAATACACACGTAACTAAAAAATGTATTTTACGTTAATATCAATATAAGACAAATAGACTAACACATTCCGATTTACCGGACAGTATTTTTTTCAGTTGTTCGACGGCTGATGGCGTCTGTCAAAAAAAAAAAAATTATATATAAACACGACATAATAAACTTTCATATGCAGCATTTAAAACGCTGTAAAATTTGAACAAAACACGAACCAAGGTTAGAGCGGCTTTAATAGACTTTTTACGTCCTACAACTGCCTTTATGGAGGCAGAAGTTATACGTCCGGCCATGGTGGTATTCTACGATACGATTGATAAACTCATTTTTAAATTATTTATTAATGTTCGCGTTTTTTCTAATTTAAATGGCACAATCTAAGTACAAAAATAAATTTTGGCAAACGTACGACGAAAATGTCAATATTCGTAAAACGTCTTCGCAAAATTTCTCACATTCATTATTCAATATCAATATTGTGAAATATCAAACCAAGGAACGTCGTTATCGTAACTTTATCATTTCCGTTAAACAGTGACACCGAAACCAAGACGTTAAATATGTCACAAAATCGATTTTCTCTGCCGGATTTCCTTCCACGCCAAAAGTTTTCATCATATATATTTTTTTTTTCTCATAAAGTAAGGTTATATTTATCACGTGCATGAGCTAATAGATATGATAATGTCTGATAAGAAATTTAATTTTGAAATGTGCAACAAATTCGTACTGTTTTACTGTGCTCATTAATTTGAAAAAGTTTTGTAGATAATTTTCAAATTTGTATAATAATCCATTTTGAATATACAGAATGAAACAATTAACGGATGACCGGATGAAAGTTTTTTTCGAAAAATTATCCAAATAGTAAGTTGATGTTTACGTGCGAGTGTATCGTTATATAGTCGCCGCCGTGAATTGGTTTTACAATTTACCTATTTGAATTAATTCAATATTCGTCAGGTTCACTTAAAAGTTATTTGTATATCTTTTTTTTTTTTTTTCAAATTTATCATGGTCAGTTTATCGAAATAATTGATTTATAGCGAATATACGATAGTTTATACAGTGACTATTATTATATACCTATTTGTAAAAAAAAAAAATACCCCGAAAAGAAATAACAATATTCGGTATTTACATAATATCATCTGGTACGCTTTAATTAGAAATTTATCATATTAAAAGAAAAAAATTGATATATCATTATAATATTGCCTCTTAGAAAGAAAAAAAATTTTCTTTTTCTCAAAATAAATAATTCTAATCGAATTACATTTACTGGATTTTTACACCGCATAAATTCTTCTGTACAAGAATCCGTGTAGTGCCTATGCCCCTCTGTGTAATTCATTGCTCAATTCCTTGTTCTATAATTTCAGTATTTTGTATTTTAAAAATTGTCACGTAGTTTACAAAATATTATCGGTGCAGTTTACAGTGAAATGTTCATAAACGCATTATTTTGTATTTTAAGCTTGCCAGCAATATTTTCCTAATTAAATAATACACCATTTATACCTATAAAGTTTAATTTTTGGCAAATCGTATCATTTCTGTTTCCAACTGTGTAACTATTAATTTCTTATAAATATGCAAAACAATTTGTAGTCTGATAAGTTTTCAATGGAACCGGATAATACGTAAGAATCCAGTATTTTTATTTGTTTCATCTATGATGACGTACATATTGTTAGGCTTGTCCAATCTTTTGTAACAAAAATCCAACATTTTAGAATATATATTTATGATTTATAATGAGTAACAAATATTAATATAAATATGTATTAATTTTTTTCAATTTAGCATTGGCACAAATATAAAATTATTAATTGATCGTTCAGATGGAAAGTATTGTTTTCGTGAGAAAAAAGATCGTGTTTATTACGTGTCTGAAAAAGTATTGAACATGGGATCAATGATGATTCCTGATAACATAATTAGTATAGGAACGTGTTTCGGGAAATTTACCAAGTCCGGAAAGTTTAGATTGCATATAACTTCTTTAGATTATTTAGCTCCATACGCACAGGTAAAATAACGGTTTAAACTTATCGTGTCGGCATGTTTACTTCACTAAATTAAATTGTGTTTTAGCATAAAATGTGGCTAAAACCAGCAGCTGAACAACAATTCTTATACGGTCATAATGTATTAAAGTCTGGTCTTGGACGAATAACGGAAAGTACTACTCAATATCAAGGAGTTATAGTTTTTTCTATGAGTGATGTTCCTCTGGTAAATATAACAATAATTTATTTCATTTTCGTCCACAAACAATATAAATCCATAATCATTTACATAACCTATTCAATGAATTTAATAATTAATTATATTTTATACAAATGTATTTATTTAAAAAAAAAAAAATAGTTTAACACATTATGTTTATCGGTAAATGAAAAGATGCCAACATTACGTTAATTAATTTACTGTTTGATTTGATTTCAGGGTTTTGGTATTGCTGCCAAAAACACTACTGAATGTAAACACACGGATCCACTATCTGTAGTGTGTTTTAATCAAGCTGATATTGGCGAATTTATTCGTTGTGAAGACGATTTAATTTAGTACTTTTTTTTTACGCATAAAATATGACTTTTTGTTTCTTGTTTAATTGTACAATATTGATAAAATATTTGATTTTTCAAAACACCGAGTCGAATGTTTTAATATGACAAATGAAAACAGAATTATATCTACAGGCATACTTTGTTAGATCAAATCTTATTTCTTCAACCTTAAATTTTATATTTCCTTTTTTCCATTTTTAATTTGCAAATTAATTTTAATTTATAAAATATAAAAAATATTACTCATGTAATTTTCGTACACTATTACAAGAGAAAATATTCATTATTCAGTCTCGTCTATTAAAAAACGTTGATTTATGGTACATTAATGTTCTCTGCTATAGTGACGGCTCACCTCACCCAACGTGTAGACAGTGGTTCTCATTCTATTGTTGCGAGATCCGGAACGGCGGCGGCGGCGCAGCACGAACTATCGGCGCTATTGTTCATTTTCAAACGTTAGGCATCCCTACGGACCCACATTCCTTGTTGTACTCACCCAACGAAAAGTGGCGGCTGGCCGCCGCCGTACCCCGAACCTCACCCAACGTGTAGACAGTGGTTCTCATTCTATTGTTGCGAGATCCGGAACGGCGGCGGCGGCGCAGCACGAACTATCGGCGCTATTGTTCATTTTCAAACGTTAGGCATCCCTACGGACCCCACATTCCTTGTTTAAATGTTTTAAAACCTATATACAAAGGAACAAATGGTCATGGAGGGTGGCATGTATGATATGTTTAGTTGTATTCGCATCTGCTTGTGGCATAGTCATAGTGTTTTCTTTGCATTATAGTGTGTTCAGTGTTGCTGTGTACACGTCTGTTTACTATCCTAATACGTTAAAATATATTCGCTTTTTAAAAACCTAGTGTTTCGTATATTGATTATTTTTTTTTTTACATTAAAATGTCGTTTAAAGATAAAGATCTACACAGTCAAAGTAAAAAAATAGTGTATAGTGTTTATTTATTTTTTAAAAAACTATCGGAATCAAAAGAACTTGACGCCGATTTTTTTCGAAAAACACAAGACATTACTGCTGAGGCTTGCGGAATATCGAAACGCTCCATTCAGCGTATTTGCTCAGAAGTGAAGAAAATTGATGAATTACCTGAGACGGGCCCTTCTTTTTCATCTCCACGTAAATCATACAAGCGGGCAAAGTATGTCTCAGAGTTGGATGATTTCGACAGTGATGTGGTAAGGAGGACAGTCCATGAATTTTATGATAGGGGTGAGTATCCTACATCACAATTAATACTCAATGCCGTTAAGAGCAAAATTAATTACTCAGGAAGTCTGAGTTCAATTAAAAGACTCCTTAGGAATTTAAAATTTTCATACAAAAAATGTAGTGACGGTCGTAAATTTTTGATGGAGCGTAACGATATAGTTGCGCTCAGATGTAAATTTTTAAGACAAATTTGTACAATGCGCCAAAATAAAGATTCTCGACCCATTGTGTATACTGGAAAAGGTGGACGTCTTATAGTTGTTCATGCAGGATGTGCCAAATATGGGTTCATTCAGAATTCAAAATTGGTTTTCCGTAGTAATACTGGCAATTCTACGGATTACCACAGCCAAATGAATTCTGAAGTATTCAAATCTTGGTTCACCCAAATGTTGAACAGCCTTGAAGAACCGTCAGTGATTGTTATGGATAATGCATCCTATCATTCAACCCTCATCGATAATTTTCCCAAAAGTCATACGCGAAAAGCAGATGTGCAGGCTTGGTTGACCAAAAAAAATGTCAATTTTTCACCATTGGAAAATCTAGCGGAACTTGAATGAGAGTAAAAGCATTGATACCATTTGAAAAAATATGAATTGGATGTATTGGCATTGGAAATGGGCCACGAAGTAATTCGACTTCCACCGTACCATTGCCAATACAATCCAATTGAGCTTATATGGGCCCAGGTAAAAATCAAGTGGCGAAAAATAACAAGACGTTTAAAATGGTTGATTTAGAAAAGTTGACTCACGAAGAACTGGATTCGGTTACTCAACATGATTGGGAGAAGTGTGTGAGACATGCCGAAGCATTGCAAGACCAAGACAATGAAAAGAAATTATGAGGGACAGTATGTTGGAGCCAATCATTTTGACTTTGTTACCTGATGACAGCGATTGGGAGTCCAGTGACGATGAAGCAAATTCGGAATAATATTCAGAAATTCGCAATTATTACATATTATAATTATATTCAATTATTTAGTAATTTTTTTATTCTGCTATTATATTGTATTGTATGTGTTATTTTGTTTTGTTTATTAATATTAATTAATAAAAAATATAATACGATAAAACCTTCGAATTTTATTCGAATAGTAAATAATCAGATGGTAAAAAGCGTTGATACGAAATGTTGTGATTATAATTCACGATAAGTATTATCACTTTAATACAATTTGGAGGGAAAATAGTTCATTTTAAGGTTATTATAGGGAAAAAATTATATAATATATACAGGCGTATTTGAAAAAGCGCGGTAAATTATATTGTTGTTTGATAACCACTACAACAAATAATCCGCTTGGATCGTGGCGGTCAGCCGCCACTTTTCGTGAGCCGGACTATAGTATGAACCACGTTTCTCCATCAACAACACAATATGATAAAAAAGTATTCTTATCACAATAATAAACGTGACAAAAAATTTAATTTAAAAATATTGATAATTGGCGGTAAAATATCTATTATCAATTTATTTATTAAAACCTTCGACCATATAAACCATATATTGTTTTATTCTGTGATATAAACTTAGTTAATATGTCAATGATTAAAACAAAATAATAAAAAAAATCGTGTAGTTACAGTGTTGCACTCGTGGAGTGTTAAAGCATTTACAGTGCGCTTAAAATTCGTCAAATCGAATACGTTATTAATAGATTATGGAATCGTACGACGTTAATGTTAACTTTCAAAAAAAGGTTGATAGAAATTTCATATTAGAATGCATTCAAGTCTACCAAAAACATCCTGCTCCATGGAAAATTAAAAGTGACCAATACGCGTGGACAGAGATAGAAAAAATATGCTTATGCTATTTTATTAAAAAAATATCGGTATCTTCCACGATAGATGACGTAAAAAAGAAATTTAACTCGCTACGAATACAAACTATAGAAAAGAATTAAAGAAAAAATCTGTATGAATAATTATAAATATCGATCAATATTATTGACGTGTTAGTGGCTATAGTGTCCGACTATAGAAAATCAATGATAACATTATTGATCGTGTATGGGAGCCTTTAAATGTTGGTACCTGTATTAAAAATAGTTGCTACTCTAATTGAAATATGAAATAATTACTTTTTACGTTAAAATAATAAGTTATCATTTTTGTCTGGATACTATTATTATTAGTTTTAACAAAGCATTTAAAACACTGTATTTAAATACTTGCGAAAAAAAGTATTTCGAATTCTGTTTTCGGAACACTACACCCCAAGTCTGACACGTTTACGCTGGATCTTGACGCTAAATCGCCAACGGTACAATACGTGGTACCCATCGCGTTTTGCAAGCGGCGTCTTCCGTGTTCGCGCGCCTTTGTGCTTTCGTCATACTCGACCATAGACCTATTAACTATTAACTATTAAAAAAAAACAGATCCCCCCAGAGCCTTTTTTTTAATCGGGTATAAAAAAAAAATAACTGAAAACTATCATCATCTATTGTAGAGTCAAAATTTTTCTTATTTTTTCCTATTTTTATACTTTACTTAAAATCGCTTTTTTATTATAATGTTTAAATTATAGGCCTCGGGAATTGGATTTAATTTTATAATTTACCAGTTAAAAATAATCAGAGCCCAACTTGGGGGGCTAGGGGGGCTGCAGCCCCGGGCCCCTGTTGATAATTAATTATTAAAGTGGCACTGTGAAATGTTAAGCGCGCTACACACGCAATTTGGTCGGCCCGACAATCGGGTTGGCTGTATTATCAGGTCGTGTGTATAGATGTGTCGTATATATAGACTTACGGTACAATTTATTTATAATCTTAAAAAATTAATTGAATATAAAAAATCAATATAGCAAAAAAAAAAACTGAATTTATAATTTAAGTTAAGGGCCAGATCAAAAAATTAGACCCGGGCCCCAAAATTCCTAAGTTGGGCTCTGAAAATAATAGTAAATATACGAGTAGTAATCAAATATTTCTATTGTGTATTTTGATTTAAATACTCGAATAATATTGACTCAGTTAGATTGCAAGTAAATTTTTTTTTCTTTTTTTTACCGATTTGTAGTATAGTATGTACATAACAAGAAAATTTATAGTATGAAGTGTGTGTGTGTGTGTGAAGTTTCCCATTGCACTGTAATGAAAAACGAGGGAAAAAAGTCATCCCCCAGAACAAATTTCTAATTACGCCACTGTAACCCTATATAGTTAATAGGTCTATGTACTCGACAATCGCGCACTTCTAACCTACATGGTGGTTTTACGCGCTTTTGTGGTGAGATACGCTATATCCGTACAATCCACAGATTAGATGAATCCGTCTGTTCGTCTGATCCGTGGTATACAAACTACAAAGCAACACATTTTCTTTTCTATGCGTAGCACTGATATGGGGCGTGCCCGCGCAGTCCGCGGCTTGGTCAAACAATCGGGAAAATAAGAAATTATTATCAACGAAACAACCCCGCCGAGTGAAATGTCCGCGTTGTAATAGTATTAAATTTTTTTTTTTTTGAATCAAGACCGAAGTATACGTACCAATAACGTACAACCAGTAAGTATAATAATATATCCTGTCTCTATAATTGGCACTCGTGATTTTCTGTTCGTTTATTTCCGTTTCATTGTCGTCCGTTCGTTTTCTTTCACGACATTCGAAACGCGGTAAACGTGTTTGTTCGTTAACCTATTTCGCGTTGGAACGGATATAATTTGTTTGTGCGTCGATAACGTTTTGACTTTTTGACCCCGGTATGTGTACACGTTTTTGTAAATTATTTATAATCGGTGGCGTATTTAGGCCGAGACACTCAAAGTATGTCCAAGTTGGGGGCCACGGGTGGACTTTAATTATTACAGTAAAAAAAAAAAAAAGCGCTAAACATTATTTTTAAGATAATTTTTGCGTTGAAACTAATTCGATTTGAAATGCGAAAAAAAACGTACAACGGCGGCATTTATCACTTTATATGCGTCATTAGTTTTTCAAACGGGCAGTTAGTTGCTAAGAAAACTTTCATACCCGAAAAATATCCGCAACGTCCTTCGTACATCACGTTATTATATTAATTTTAGACATATAATATTACAGAATACAGAAGTAATACAGATCTCTCACTGTCTACTCATGGAAGATAAATTTATAATCGATGGAGACAATACTATTGAAGAAGTTAATTCGTATATACTGGATATGCCTGCGGATTATTCTCTTGGACACTGTGTAGCCCAAGACATGCGTATGAGCGCTGGTATCGCCACACACTTCAAGTTATTGAACTCTCATTATAACAATTATTACGTGTCATTTGTGTAATCAAACACTGTTAATTCACACAATATAAATTAAAAATGATTTCAGGTCAATTTTCGGAGGAGTTGGTGAATTGATGGATCAAAGACGAAATGTTGGCGATGTAGCTTATTTGCAACGAAACGATCGATTTATTTTTTATTTGATAACAAAAGACCTCAGCTACAAGAAACCTACATATGGCAGTATAACTGCAGCTATTACAAAATTACGCGATTCTATAGTAAAACACGGTATTAAAAAATTAGCGATTCCACGTATTGGTTGCGGTCTTGACAAATTGAACTGGCCAAAAGTAAAAAATATTATTAAAGATTTATTCCTAGGCCAAGGGTGTACGATCAAAGTCTGTCATTTTACACATGTACGTCCGTAATAAGTAAATTATTGTTTTTAAATAAATGAGATGGTAAAATTAATAAAAAAAAACGTTTTTTTACAGACTATGACAGAAGAAAAAGAAATAATGTCTATCGATCAACCATATGTTATAAAGTCGAGTCAACGTTTCAAAGATTTAAAAAAATGGAAATTTGAAAAACTAAATATCATATTGTATTGCTGTGGAACTACTCTACCAGTATATTGGAATCAGCATTTTGAATTGGTCAACGAAAAACACTGTTTCAGATCGCAATATTATAGAGATTACAAGATGGGACTTGAAGTTGGCGAGTGTTTGCATTACGAAATGTCAGAAGCTCACGTATATATAATCATTGTAAATAAATATGCAACAGACCATTTTTCGTACCAAAACTTAGAAAAAGGACTTTGTCAAATAAAAAGTAAGATAAAAAATAATCAGTGGCATCCGACATTCATAATACAACAAATAAACAATCCAATTTTTGAGGAATTTGTCAACCGGAAAATTGTGTCGCTCATGTGTTCTGCATTTTTAGAATTGACTCCATGTACAATTTTTGAAATATAATATTAGGTTTATTACTATATACTTTTAAATATTTTCATAGTGAGTACATTTCAATGAGACATATGTCTGTATAAATAAATGAAGAAAAACTGCATACATTTTCTCATATTTTATTTACGTTTTGCCTGACCCGCTCGTAAAACAGCACCAGGACTTGGATAAGGTCGCATTTGGAATAGTGGTCCTGAAGCTGTTGTATCTACTCCAGACTTGGCTTCAACAGTGAGTCCATCACTCCAAGAACCCCTAAACACAAATAATGCATACAAATAAAAATACGAAACTCGAAATATTTAAGTAATTATATATAATATATATATATATTTATGTACTCATATAAATTGAATACATTAAACGTACATTAATGTTATAAAAACTCTTCTCGAGTTAAACATTTACCTGGCAATATCTGAATAAGCGGCTGGATCCATAGGATCAAGGTCATTTGATTTCATCACTCGTCTTGGAGGATCTTTACGCTTTAGTTCTCTATCATATCTCACTTCTTTGGCGCGAATTTCCTGAACAGGTGGTACAGGATTTTTTTTTCTCTTTTTACGTTCATCTTCGCTATCGTCACTACTGCTCTGCATAGAATAAATTGAAAAAAAAATGATTCTTTCAATAAATAATAATACATTTGCGTACTTCCGAATAGTTAATAAATAATTACATATATTTTTTATTTGATAATTAAAAAAACAGTTTACTAGCAATATTGTGATGTGTAAAATAAATTACTTAACAAATTAATTATTTATAGAGTTTATAAAATATGAACAAAGAAGGGTACATCATTTTGTATGTGTACTTTATTTTATTCTATTTTGTACATACTTAAATAATTGTAAGTATATAAGAGCGGTGGAAGTGTGGAACACTTGTTTAAAACCATTTAAATAATATAGTCTTGGTTCATTCATTATCTTCAATAACTTTATAATTAAATTAATTACCTCGGAGTCTGAAGTCTTTTTTCCCATGTTTTGCATAATAGCATGTCGTTCAAAGCGAAACTGCGCAACAGAATCAGTAACAATTGAACGAGGATGGCTAGGTGCTAACCAGCTAACTGAATCATTTACTACATCCCAGTAATAAAATCTACCACTGTAATAGACAAAATAATTAAGCCTTTACTATGTAAGTAATTTAACCTCTGATTTTATACCAATGAAATCGGGATTAAGACAAGCTGACGTCCTATCGCCTACCCTATTTACTCTGGTATTGGGAAAGTGATATGAGAGATGGGTGCTAATTAAAAGCCGGTTTACACTTGTCAAAGTGGCTACGCCCGTGAACCACGAATTAGTGGCACGGATTCTATTTTGATAACATAATCATACCACACACACGTACGTGTGACAAACTTGTACAAGTGGTGTTGTCCGATCCATGCCGGCACGGACATGTATCAAAATTCTCGTACGCGGCGAGAACATTTTTATTTTTATATTGACTAGTTATCATCATTCACTGAATACGGATCCATTTTGGCTACTGATGAAAATGACTCGGGCAGACATTAACGTAAGTAGAGTAAACACTGTCATCAGTGTTCGAATCAAAGTTACACTGATTCGTAGTTCACGGACGTGGCTACTTTGACAAATGTAAACCGGCCTTAACAGAGCTTCACCCCCTCCCTGCCATAATGGAAATTAGTGAAAAGTAGAGAAGGAAGAAAATGCGAAGTTAAAGGCCATATTCCAAAGCATAAATATAGTAAACATAATATTATTAGAATGATTGAAGGAGCCAAAGTAAGTTAATAAAAGTCGTTTATTAGTAGAATCTACATGAAAAAAGATCAGAGAAAGGTCCGAAATGGGATGGGAAACAATGGTTTATAATTTTATTTCAACATGAAAAACTTAAATAAAAATAGTTTTGAATATATTTTCCTTACGTTCCAGGATCATATACTTCGTGCCAATTTTTGGATAATGGATACTTTTCTAGCATAGCATTCCTGGATTTCAAATATCCATTCCTTGGTCGTTTAATACCATTTTTCCAACGCTGTTCACAAAATTTGGTACACTCATGATATACATTGGATTTGTTTGGACAACCGTGATGGCCCTACATATAAAATTAGTACAAAAGCATTACGACTGATTATATTACTAATAATAATAATAATAATATGAAATGTGCAATCGATATACACATATATCATTTACTTTGAATTTATCTAAGACTTTAGGATCCGGTTTATCATTTTCTTCGTCACTGTCTTGTGAATCTGAACCAGTGTTTTCATTTGTATCATCAATATCATCATAACACTCTGCAATTACTTCTTCTTCGACTTCTTTTGCATTATTTTTCGCTAAAACAGCAATTACGTTTGGTTTAGTAATTGTGTTACAATATAAATTCAATAAATACACGCATCGGCTTTACAACAAGTCGAACGTTCCACTAGCATTAACATTATGTTCCCGAAACAAAGATTTTTAAATGTTATATTAACCGTAAATTCCAATATTATTTCTAAGGACCTTATTATTTTTGTGCAATTTTGTCTCGTATTAAATTTAAGCGTACGTCATTTATGATAACATACGTATTTCTTTTACCTTCGTTTTCAGTGAGTATTCCACGGGTCGCTAACTTTTTGGCCAAAGCTGGGGGCAAAGGCATGTTGTCGTTCGAAATCTGACACGACGAAACGTTTTACGTTTCCTTTTTTTTTAAATTTTTTACGTATCAATAACTAACAAAAGTCTGAGGTATTCCGGTATTCGACAAAATGATAAATACTGAAACGATTACGCCAGGACGTTTTCGTTCTATTGTAAATTTGTAATTGTCCACGGAATCCTATGATAACGCGTTATCAACACGTACACAAAAATATGTAAATATTTTTTTTAGAAAGAAATAAAAGGGGAGTTGTCGTTTTTTTTATAGATGAAATTCTGCGCTGGTCATAGACTTACAATTGATAAGAATCGATTCGAAAAAAGAAAATTAATTTATTGGAAAATATCGTTGGGAATTTGAAATATTATACCACTGGTCTTTCAACTCTTCAATAATTAAATATCATTTCGAATTCAATAAGATAAACTAAAAAACGTTTACTCCTGTAATCGAGTGAACTGATAATGGCTAAATCACTGAATTCACAACGTACAACAATTATTATTAAATATTATTACAATGGTCGCCGTCACGTTATAAGATACGTTTTTAATCACGATTGAATATTATAATAAATCGTTCGGAAGTACAGAGGAACAATACAAATTCGATGCCTACTTCAGTACGTGACAGAGTAATTTTTGAAATATTGTCACGGTTTATTGTTTAGTAAAATAAAAAAAATGACTCGTGTCCAATGTCCATGTATAATAGAAATTAGAAATAAAAACGTATCCGTTTCGTATTTCGTCGAATTGTAACTCCGTCACGAGTAGTGATGGGCGATCTGAAACGATCTTTTAAAAGATCGATCTTTTTCATACAAAAAAGTTTCGATTTTTTTAATCGATCTAAGGCTCGATCCTTTTAAGAATCGATCCAATTTTCCTAAGATCGAATCGAACGGGATCGGAATTTTTTTGGTTTCTTGTTCTATTTCAAACTATTGTTGCCGAGTAAAAATTTGTTATTTTTTAAACCCTAACAATTACCAATCACGACCACAGACTAATTCAAGTGAGTATTGAATAGTATTTGCACTAGTATCCATTAATATTGGATTTCTATATAAACTGTATGACTAGTCAAAAATGGTGACACAGTAGAGATTAGAGGATTTTATTCTGTATTTAGTGAAATTACTGTGTTGCATTTTATAACTGTACAGGTCTTTAACACATAAAGTATGATAAATTTAGTGATGGGCGATCTGAATGGATCTTTGAAAATAATCGATTTTTTTTTATAATTGATGTTTTAACCACAGATTAGATGAATATTCATCTAATCTGTGTTTTAACTATAGAAGCCTGGATGGGGGGTGAGGGGAATGCGGTCGATTTCCCACCTAATTTTTTGGATCGATTTTTTTCGTTTCGATTTAAATCGATTCACTACCGCGAATCGCCCGTCACTAGTTACAAGCAATAATATAACATGCCTTGGTATGGTTTACAACATGTGTCACAACATTTTACGCCGTCGCCACTAGATGTCAGCCCCTCCGTTTTCTATCGCGGTAAAACAATACGAGAGAACAGAATATAAAAAAAAAAAACCAATTATAAAAATACTTGGTTTTATTGTTTGGAAAAATATTGAAAAAAAAAACCGATAGCGCGAAAGCTCGCGTTTGGAAAATTCTTCAATCGATTAAACGTAATTTTATTTAATTTCATTTTTTTTTTCCGATTTTCGCGAACGACGACGCCCCCTCGTCACCGCCGCCCTACCCCACCGATGACGATAATATATTATACTCACCGCCACCTCCCACCAACGATAAAACTGCTTGTCATTCGACAAAACGGCGAGTCGAACATTCTAGAATATTCCGCCGATCGATTCGCGTTTGCCGGCAACTGTGCTGCACGTAACAACTACTATAACAATACCACTACTACCTACTGCTGTACGCGCGATTGAATCGCGTTTTAGTTATCTTTTCGATACCGTTCCATCGTGTAGCGCGGAGGCTATTCGTCATCACCTTGTACATTGTTGCAAACGCTTTTCGTACACGTGTTTTGTTGTATTTTTTTTTTTCGTTTTGTATTTTTTATTTTTTTCGTTTTAGTCGTTTTGTTACTGCGAAATCTCCCGTAAGCCGCACGTGTCCGCGATGTCCGTCATAGGTATTGACTTCGGTAACGAGTCGTGTTACGTAGCCGTGGCCCGCGCCGGCGGCATCGAGACCATCGCCAATGATTACAGTCTGCGGGCCACGCCGTCGTGCGTGGCGTTCAGCCCACGGAACCGGATAATCGGCGTGGCCGCCAAGAACCAAATGGTCACCAACATGAAGAACACGGTACACGGTTTCAAGCGGCTGCTGGGCCGCGCCATCGACGACCCGCACGTCAAACAGGAGCTCAAACGCTTGCCGTTCAACGTGGTCAAGTGCGACAACAACAACAAGATCGGTATCAGCGTTAACTATCTGAACGAGCAGCACACGTTCAGCGTGGAACAGATCACCGGCATGCTGCTGACCAAACTGAAAGAGATATCCGAAATATCGCTCAAGACGAAGGTAAACGATTGCGTCATTTCGGTTCCTTCTTATTTCACAAACGCCGAACGCAAGGCGCTGCTCGATTCCGCGGCGATTGCCGGCCTCAACGTTTTGCGCCTGTTCAACGAGACGACGGCCACCGCGCTGTCCTACGGTATATACAAACAAGATTTGCCCAATCCCGAAGAGAAGCCGCGCAACGTCGTGTTCGTCGATTGCGGGTACGCGTCCCTGCAAGTGTTCGCGTGCGCGTTCAACAAGGGCAAACTTAAGATGTTGGCCAGCACGTTTGACTCGCAGTTGGGCGGCAGAGATTTCGATTACATTCTGGCCGAACACTTCAGTAAAGACTTCAAGTCCCGGTACAACATCGATCCTAGGACCAATGCCAGGGCGTTCTTGCGGTTGTTGGCCGAAGTCGAAAAGATCAAGAAACAAATGTCGGCCAATTCTACAAAACTGCCGATGAACATTGAATGTTTCATGGACGACAAAGACGTCCATGCGGACATCAAGAGAAGCGAATTCGAAGAATTAGCTATGCACCTGTTCGATAGAGCCGAAGTCACGTTGGAACAGTGTCTGAAAGATTCTAAATTGAGTAGGGACGATGTTTATTCTGTTGAAATTGTCGGCGGTTCCAGTCGTATTCCGTACATTAAGAATTTAATAGAAAAAATCTTCGGCAAAACGCCTAGCACTACGTTAAATCAGGACGAAGCCGTGTCCCGCGGTTGCGCTCTGCAGTGCGCTATGTTGTCGCCGGCGGTACGAGTGAGAGATTTCAGCGTGACAGATATTCAGACCTTCCCAATTGAACTTCTCTGGGAACCGTCCGACAATTCAGATGACGGCCGTGCTGAAGTTTTCCCCAAAAACCACGCCGTTCCGTTTTCGAAAATGTTGTCGTTCTACAGATTGGCTCCGTTCACCGTAAAGGCACATTACTCTGGTCCAATTCCTTACGCAGATAGCTACATTGGTCAGTTCACAGTCCGTGATGTCAAGCCAACAGCTGATGGTGCAAGTCAAAAAGTCAAAGTCAAAGCCAGAGTTAACTTGCACGGTATATTTAGTATAAGTAGTGCCACACTTCTAGAGAAATCCGATGTTCAAGATGAACCGCTACCGCCTTCGGAACCCATGGAATCGTCTGACAAAGAACCACAGCCAGCGGAATCTGAAGAAAAGAAAGACGAAAAGAAAAAGTCCGTTACAAAGACCGTAGATTTACGTATTGAATCGGTAACTCACGGATATTCAACCATGGACTTGAACAATTGTATTGAACAGGAAGGTAAAATGGTAGCTGCCGATCGCCAGGAAAAAGAGCGAATCGATGTTCGTAACAGTCTCGAAGAGTACATTTACGATATGAGAGGTCGAATTTCTAACGATGACGATTTAGCTCCTTACATAGTGGACGCCGACAGAGAAAATATTTCTAAACAATTGGAAGATCTGGAAATATGGCTGTACGAAGAAGGTGAAGATTGTATCAAAAATATTTATACGGAAAAATTGGATATATTAAAAAGCGTCGGCGAACCTATCAAGAGACGTAAAGTTGAATACACGACTTTCCCTTCTGTGAGAGATCAAGCTGTACAATTGATTTCGAGAGCGGAGAGTGATATCGATGCATTTCGTAAAGGAAGCGAGCAGTTCAATCACTTGGATGCTGCCGAGGTGGATAAATTGTCTGAAACCCTCAGTAATGCCAAGAAGTGGTTGGAAGAAAAAGCAGCTCAGGTGACTTCTACTCCTTTATACAAAGACATTCCGATCAAGTTAGACGAATTCGTTAGAGAGAAACATAGTATCGAAGAGAATGTATGTAAAGTTTTATATAAACCAAAGCCTGCGCCTAAGGTTGAACCGCCGCCACCCAAGGAAGAAGAGAAAAAAGAAACGGAGCCAATGGAAACTGAACAACCGGTTGAAAATGGCAAAGACGCTTAAAAATCTTCACTATTAACAACACTTCTCTATTGTTTAATATATTTAATTTTTTTTTTTTTTTTTTTTCAAAACATGTCTCACCTATATATTTATATAATGATTGTATTCACAAATAAGAAGTATTTTTTGTATGCAACTTATGTATTGTAATTTTATAGGGGAAAAAAAATTACTAGAACAATAGGAATTTTATGTTTCATTATTTTCCTCGCTCCTTTGTTAACTATTAATTAATTACCTAACTTAATATTTGATGGAAGAAAAATACAAAATTGTTCTCTATATTAATAATGATAATTAAAACTGTATTAATTTTTTTAAAATTATTGCCATTGTTTAAGAATATGTCTTGGATAACATTAATATAATAATACTCGAAATATTTTTTTAATTCTACCATCTTAAAAGTTTGATTAACAAATGTCCCGTATTATTATTACTGAATGTATTTATTAAATGTAATCATTTAAAATCTGGTTGTGTATGTCTATTTAATATGCGTATATATATATATATATATATATATATCCGTATGTTATAGGTTTATAATAAGATCACATGGTGTTTGCACGTGATCCACGCTAATGCACTGTTGTTGAGTATTGAGTATAATATACTATTGAGTGTATTTTTTAATTTGCGTCTTGCAATTTTTTTTTTTTTTATTCCAATGTAATTCAGAAATGGTGATAATTTTATAGACTCGAAATAGACAACGTTCCACCATGGTAGGAATACATAATGAAACAATTATAGACTATAGTTTTAAGGTCACCATAAATCGTAAATACAAATGTTATGTTTTATAATAATTGTTTTGTGCAATACAAATATAACTACTTAATTGAATTTTTAGTTGTTTTTTTCGTACGATACTAATGAGGCAAATTTAAGCTATTTTATTACTTGAAAAAAAGTAATGAATATATTGGAAATAATACTGTGTGAAACACAAAGATCAAAATTATTCGACTCTTAATTATGAAAATTGTATCTGTGTAGTATCTATTAATTGCATATATATATATATAAGGCATATTTAACTGGATATAATCGACTTTTCACATTCGAAAATTCAAACTATAAACAAAAGATATATTCCTAAAATATTTTTAACAAAAAAGTGACATTTGAAAAAAATGTATATTTATAGCATAAATTAATGATTGATAAAACACATTACTTTACCTAGAGAATAATCTTTTTGGGTATTATGGTCGAGTATTAAACATTAATCAAATGCTTTGTAATGTAAACATTGTGTACACAAATCAAAACTAAATAGTCTCGAAGAAATGAAAAAATTCATTAATTGTTATTCAAAAGCATTATTTGTTATATAGATAGATGTAAAATGTTGTAAAACAATTAATATAATTACATCTACGAGAAACAGAATATTTCTGTTTTCTAGTCTCTAAAATTGATATTTCGAATTGAGTGACGCCGTGCGATATGTATTTTGTACATATACATTGGGTATTATAATTGATGAATCGAACTATGATTATATACCTATTTAATTTATTCCTAATTACTGTAACAGTAACATGTACCAGAACACAAGCCGTAACTATAGGTTAAATGATAATATATGACCTTCAAATTGAAGTCCATATATCACATTAAAAGTATTTGAACTATGTGAAATAATCTATAATGTTCAATCATCACATTGTATAACTTATCATAAATTACATTATTAATATTAATAAATCATTAAAAATGTATATTATAGATACCATTGAACACCAATAATGTATAAAACACTGAAGTCTTAATGTCCATTGATAATTTCTTTCGACCCAAAAATATTTTTGAAAAATAACTTAATACCAAAAAAAAAATTCTATAAATATAATCTATATCCTAAACTATTGAAATAAATGATAATCTATTTATATGTGTACACAACTAAATGTTTATCACTTAAAATATATATCGCTTATATTACCAAGTTAATGTTAATAACACAGGTTTATAATTAATTCCTAATAAGTTCACTTAATATTTATTACAGAATTATTTTGCATTAATTCATAGCAAATTGGTTATTATTGTTTTTAATAAATGAAAATGTTCAGACTTTCTTAACAAGTTTAATTTCACACATTACTGCTTTAGGAAAGTGGATAGGGAAGTCATTAACAACAATTAAATGTAATTAAAACAGTAAAAACCCAATAATTTAACATTAGCGACTCTGTTGTTTATATTTCAAAATATGTTTCAACCCACAGTTTTCATATTTTTAACAACTTCTTAAAAAGTAAAAACAATGTATATTTTATTAGAAATACTATAATATTTTTAATTATAGTGTAAATAATCTGAAGACTGATAGATTGTTTAAACACATTATTAATAACAGTTTATAAGTAATTATTATTTCTCTAGGGTTTAATTATTTTAAAAAAAAAAGGAATTTGAAAATTGTTTAGCCACTTAGAAAAAAAAAAAAAAAAATGTATATATATTAAAAGAAATGTTCAGCTCATCCGACATAATTAGTCACTTGTGAGTATTATTTGTCCAGTGCAGTGTTTGTTTTGATGGCAATCACACATTCTTCACCACAGGATTTCAATACGGTACACTGAAAATATAATGAGAATATGTTTATTTTTATCGTAAATATAAAATTACAAAATAAAAAATCATAGTCTGCAATATTCTTTTAACTTACCAAAAGCTCTTTTCCAGCATCGTATTCATTTTTTAATTGTTGACCAATTTCACCTTCAGGAATCTTTAAGTCTTCACGCAAATCACCATTGTCAGACATCAAACATAAATAACCATCATCTGATATGTCAGTCAACTAATTTGAATAGAATAAGAACATATGAGTATGTTGATACATACACACGTTATAGTATTATACAACTGTTAATAAAATAATTGAAAAGCTTAAAATAGAGCTTAAATATTTATAATTATATAACAAACTACAAGTATGTATTTATCATTTACAACTAGGTTTTTAAACTTATGAGTAGTAATAAACTTAAATTATTATTGTAACACTTTGAATAAAATGTTTTAAGTTCTAAAATCACTTTATAGTAATTAACTATCAAACTAGATATTTTAAGTGTTATAAGATAGTGAAATATTAAATATATTGGTATAATACCATGTATCCTTCAAATTTATACATAATGCCCAAAAATATTATTTTATTTTAGAGATAAAATATACAGAAAATTAATAGGTCATTTACAATATATAATTTAACCCCTTAGTATGGGGTGACCACTGACCATATGTCCCATAGTTTAACTTTGTGTCCTGCTTTTTCAAATCTTTCCCGTATTAATCCAATTATTTTCCTTACTGTTAATGTATAGCTTTTGAGATTTATTCTCAATGCAATTAGTTCAACACAAAAGTACACAAAAACAGCGGAAGAAATTTACCAACCACACCATCAAAATAAAATTATTTTTGTGTATAAATACTTTATTTGTATTAAAAACCCTTTATACAGTATACACTTGTTTTGTTTTTTTATATTATATTTATAGTTAGGTTTAATAATTATACATTATATTAGTAACACATCACGTTTAATTTTTTTTTTTTAAAGGTCCTATATCTTCATTTTATTTTTATGGTCACCCTATCTGAGTATCTAATTAACATACAGGCCAATAAAAAAACATATGTTTAATTTTAATCTACACTCTGTCTAGTAGAATACTGTAAGTAGAATACATCGGGCGGCCGACCAGTTTTCGTTTGGTGCCGCGCACCTCCTATAGTAACCGGTCGACTTTGCCGCATAGTGGGGAGAAAATTCCACTTTTTAACTGATCAAGACAGGAAATTCCTAATTTATTTAGAATCTAAAGGAACATAGAAAGATATAACATAATCTAAATGGTAAGCATTTATAAGAAAATTTAATGAACGTCGAATATTTTTTTACTATTTAAAATTTTGGTTTTTAGTGTTATTTTACGTCGATAATTAAACAAGTTCTTCATAAAAAAAAAGTGTTACGTTCCATTAAATCAATTTTAATAAAGAAAAAAATTAATCTATTTTTAAAATCTAATCAAATAAGAAATTCTAAAATCTTAAAAAGAAAAAAAAAATTCCAGAAAATTTTCACCTAATTTGTTACTTATGTGTAAAGAAAAACAAATGTTCAATACCTGATAATCTTCACGCTTAACAAATGGAACATCCATATTGTGAGTTGATGGGCAGATATCTTCATATTTCTTACCAGAAAATATGTCCAGGCCAACTAAATGTACCTTAGCGTGTCCATGCTTACCAGTCTTTGATGTTGACATGTCCACAATTTTGCATGGACGAGCCTAAAAAATAATAAATTCAATAACGTTAAATTTTCAAGTATAATAAAGATACATATATATATATATATATATTTACAAATCAGTTTACAAAAATGAAATACAATAACAATAAAAGTACATACTGTAAACATTTTAATAATTATTTACAACAATAACAATACTACTAACTCGGCAGAACCGTTAGGTAATCTTTTGGGGAGAATAAATACCTATTTCATGTAAAATTACACAAATTCGTAATGAAACTACTTACTTTTTGTCCATTTTAAACAAATGAATGATTATTAATGAAACAAATTTGGTAACGAAATGTAGACGAATCGTTTGCGTTACACGAGGCGAGTAGTTATGAAGGTAGTGAATCGGTTTATAACGCATTACTGAACATTTATAATTTAAATAATTACACCAAACTTTTTAATAATTATTGAATGGTGTGACTACAACAAGCAGATATAAGAAAGTCTAGTAAATAATATGTACGCAATATAACTGTGCAAAGCATTACTTTCAACATAACAAAACCGTTCTTTCGTAAAGCCGAACATTGCATAGGGTATGTCGTTGAAGCACCAGAGTCTCCAGTGTCGAAGTGAGTATCTTCGATGTCAGCCATTATTCAAAACAGAACTAAAATAAACAAAGGAAACACAATTAAACCAAGACGAAAACTATTCCGTCGTGAGCACTATTGATGACATCCTGTTAACAGAAATTAACCTAAAAAACCTCGTGAGTTGTTTTGTATAGGCCAACAATTTCTCAGGACGCGCATACGCGGTCGAATGTAAAATGCGATTTACTTACTTTGTTAAATGAACGCGTAACAAAATTGACTACACTACTTAAAAATACAAGTTAAAAAATGGAGAGGAAAATATGGAAATTATTTTACAATTCAAAAAAAAAAAAGTGTACCGACTACTGAGCCTTTGGGCGACACAACAGCACATACGAAAAGTGAGACAGACAGATAAGTCGACACTATTTTGGTGTGATTAC
This sequence comes from Slavum lentiscoides, assembly GCA_032441835.1. Classification (NCBI taxonomy): domain Eukaryota; kingdom Metazoa; phylum Arthropoda; class Insecta; order Hemiptera; family Aphididae; genus Slavum; species Slavum lentiscoides. Next base: position 15,551,202 of record CM063706.1, on the reverse strand, counting down.
CACCACCTAGGAATCAACGTTGTACAGTCCATGGAAGAAAAATGATGCGTTCCCGGTAAACGTTATTTAAATTCAAATAATATTCGTCAAAAAACGTATCATTTTACTTGTTCGAAAATAGTTTTTTTAAAAAAAAAAAAGACCAAATTTTAATGTACAAGAATAATATAAAAACCGGACAATACACGTAATGCACAATTATAATATAAAGGACAACCCACGAATAAGTATGCGTAATAATTTTCTCATATTCAAAATTTATAAATTACGGGTCGGGTCAAGCCCAAACAAACAAATAACTAAATAGTACATTGTAGGTTAATATTAATAATAGAAGAAGTGAAACGAGAAACTTGATTAATTTGTAGAAAAAAATGTAAGACCAATATTAGTAATACGCACAAGACGATCTAACGAGAGTTGATGTAGTAATTATTGGAAGAATATGTAAAGAAAACTGAGAAAAATTATAAAGGAAAATGAGTAGCACACTTGAGAGGACATTGAATAAAACACGAGAGAGGTCAGGGCAAACTTTACTTATAACATAAAGTATAAAAATATTTTTTTAATAAATTTTAGATTTTAAAAAACAATTTTTTTTTTTTTTTTAGTGAGAGGGGAACAAAGAACAGCGGTTTGATGTTTTTTAATTGACGGTCAAAAATAATATTAAAATAGTAATTTCATTGTCCATTTATATTAATTGTTAAAACACGTATGATACATATTTTTTATATCCCATAAAAATCCGTTATTAAAAATGTTCGATTTAAAATTTGATACTACCCACCAACATCATAATAATGCACAGTAGTATTTCATTATTTTCAAGTGATAATTAATAAAAATACACTTAAATCACTGAATTTATTACACTTTATCATTTAATACACACATACACATAATATTTCAATCAACCCAACTTTTACAAATTGACTATTACTTATTATAGTATATTGCTTTATTATGTAAATAAATAAGTACCTACACTGCACTGCACTCAATACTGTTTACATATTAATGTCCACATAAAAATTAAATTCGTATTTATTATAAATGATTAAAATAATGAGTTGCCACTACAATTAACAGTATGAAATTGAATGTTTATATTAACAATTAAGCTGAAAATGTCTTATTATTAGTACCAGTTAATCTAAATTTTAATACTTGTAATTAATCGCAACAATATTCTGTTAATTAACCATAATTTTAAAATAATTGGTGCCTTTTTATTGTAATTTAAATTTGTCTTAGATTTTAAAATAAATCTTGTCTAATTAATCTATATATGTGTATAATTAATAATTATTAATTACATTTATTTAAATATTTAAGGAAACTTCCTATCATTAACATAATTCTTATTATGATCTGATTCTTATCATCAATGGTGAATTTTTATTAAAGATTTTAATTTAAATAATCTGAAACAACAACAAAGCACCATACACGCAACATTTTACATGATTATATTATTTTACTGGATAGCTAAAAACAGCAAACAATGGTAGATGATCTGACGGAGATACTACATTTGGCATTGCTGGAATATATTGGCATTCTGTAACATTTGGAAGTCTCATAAAGCATTTCAAATCTAAATTTGAATACCTATAATAATCATTAAAAATTATAATTAATTTAACTGACAAATGTTCGAATATACAAAATAATCATTAAACTCATGTAAATAATAATAATGAAAAAAAAAAAAAAAACTTACGAGTAAAATATATAATCCACAATAGTCCAACGGTCATGATATGTAGAACAACTAATATTATTATTGTACACAGAGGAAAACTTTAGGTTGTGATACAATTTTCCAGTCTCAAATCTAAAAAAAAAAAAAAAACATTTAATACTAATCAAAATATTTTTGAAACTTGTGAAATTACATACTTCAATTCTGAAGATTCCGATGATGATACAGGTGATAGTTCATTTTTTCTTTCACTGTGATACAGCTGAAATTAACAAAAATAAATATATATTTTTTTTACAAAAAAGTATTTATCTAAACAATAAGAACTAATGAATAAATCATTTTTTAATCAATTTTATTTAGACACATAGTTAAGCCTATGAATTTAACAAATAACTATTTAGGAAAAATCACAACAGTAAGAAATTATATAATTAAACAAAAATTAACTCTTTATGTATATTTAATATATGTTTAAATCACCTTTGAATATAAACTGTCATTTGTCTGTCGTTTATGATTATTAATTTTTCTTAACTCTAAAATATTTGCATGCTGGCTATTTTCAGTGATACCTAAGATCTTTGGAATAAGTTCATTACCCATGTCTTTTCTTCCACTTTGATCATTCTGATGCCAAAGTGTAGGTTTTTGTAATTTACTGTAGTTTAAAGCACCACTGATTAAAAACTCATAAACAGCAGTGTTGGGTTCCAAGTTGAAATCGCCAGTCAATATTGTTGGGTGATATACAGGAATATTGTGATCACCAACTCTAAATTAAAATTAATTTTTAAAAATATTATACATAATACGATGAAGTAAAAATAATTTTAAAAACATTTAAATTACTTTTTCTGTCCTTTATATGATACACGTTCAATTTCAGCTAGTAACAAATGTACTTGTGCCAACTTTACATCATGTCGTTTTTTGTTGTATAGTATATGGGTAGTTGAAACAACCACATTTTTTTCTTCATTTTGCCGAGATGACAATCTCAATACAATACCAACATTATCACGATCTAATACACTTACTCCAGGTTGGTTATATTCCACAGTGACTTTTTCTTTGAGTATAAACTTGTCATTTCTATAATAAATGGCACAACCATCACAATGGGAATGAGTCCGTTTTTTATATATTCCATTATAGCCTAAATAATAATAATAATTACAATAACAATAATAAATAATACAATTTATAATAGTAGCAGTATTAAAAATACAATAGTGTTTAATGCTATTTACCTAAATTTGATAAACTGTTTAAAAACCAATCCAAATGAGATTCTTGAACTTCTTGAAAACAAATTATCTAAAACAGTAAATTTATAAAGCAATATTATTTACATGAGTATTAAGTATTAATTACATTTTAGGTAAATAAATTTCAATTACATTTTCATACAGAAATATAAATAAACAAAAATCATAACTTAGAATACAAAATAAATAATGATCAACATTTTAATATTGGTTCAAAGATTAAAAGTTTAGTCTTATAATTAGTTAGATAATTAAACATGTTTTATTTAGCAACAACAATATACAAATTAATAATTAAATTAATATTTATAAGTTATCATATCAAAAGTTAAAATAATTATATTTACACTATGGTAACTTAAAATGACAAAACAAAGGGACAGAAAAAAAAGTTATTATTTAAGTAGTCAAATTCGTTAAATATTTAGTTATTTTTAAATAATGACAAAACAATTAAAATAATAAATGTAGACCTCAAATTTGTTTTTAAATGTCATGCAAATCCAATAAATCAATTATTAAGTATACAAATGCATTAGTTTATAATCTATACATGAGTTTTAAAACCACTCTTAAAACAGCTTTAGTCAGACAAGCATATAATTTTAAAGGTTCTATTCTTAAGGGGACTGGTAACAATGTATTTCATTGATTTCAGACCTAAAAGCCTATCAAAATTAAGGCTACTTAAAACTGTCTGATTTTAAATCTGATAATATATTAACATTCTGTAGATCAGCGTCTCTCAAACTGTGGGTCGCGACCCACTGGTGGGTCAAGAGTCAATTTTTGGTGGGTCGCTAACAATTTTTTGAATTACATAGATTCCAAGAAATTTATGTTAAATTATAATACAGTTATATTATTATAGTAATATATGTGGGTCAAAAAAGATTTTCGGGAGAAAATTTGGGTAGCGGTCCTAAAAAGATTGAGAACCACTGCTGTAGATTCTTTACTAGTGAATGTTAGAAACAGAATTTTTATATTTTGCTAAAAAAATTGTAAAATAAGGAGGTTAATTTTTGAAAATGTATTAATTTACAAAAACCCCATGTCTTATGATAACAAAATAGTATAAAACAAAAAAATTATTTCCAACATTCTTTAGTGAAGAACTTGCAGAATCTTAATATTTTTTCATAATTTAAATCTGAACATTGTAACAAGTACCTATAATTTTGTCAGATTTTTTGGTGTTTATACAGACACAAAACAAATGTAAAATATTTATATCGTTGACTATCCACTGACATGTGCACGCGCGTACATGAACCACCCTATTATAACAAATGAGATTATCTACAATTCTTGGAATATTTTCTTGGTTGTTCAAGTCCAGACCAATGTCAAAATTGATTAAATCATTTATTATTATTGAATAATTGTAAATAACTCTTAGAAATATGATTTATCAATTATCATCAAATCTAACAAACGAACCTAAACTGAAACTTTAAAATGCTGTTTTACTATTAGTAAATTTCCTAGTATTTCTAATACTAATAATGATATTGTATATAGACCCAAATGAAACTCTATAAAACCTATTAGATGTAAGTTAAACACTATATTCATAATTTTAAAAAAAATGTATGTCATGTTAAAATTATATTTGATATATTCACTCAAATTTTAAAAAGTTAGTTGTCGAATTTAATGGGGAATAGTGTAGTGCCCTATTTATGTGTATCGAAGATTATGTTGTGTAATTGTATAATTTTAAGTGAAAAACCTTTAAGTTGTTTTAATACTCACTCTCTTTGTTGGTTCATTCAATAGGTCATATTATGATGTATGTGCAACCTCATTATGTAATTTTTATATTTCTTATGTATGTTAAATTCATTCCTTAATTATAATAAAAGTAATAGTGTTATAATAAATGTGAATTTATTATTTTTACTAACAGAATTACCCGGCTTCACCCGTGAACAGTTTTGTCCAGTATGAGAGATGTTAAATTGTGAAATGTAATATCATCATATTATCATAATCGTGCACGAACAGTGATGGTAGCAATGCGAAGATATGGAATGGTCGGCGACCCGTTTATAAAACATTTTATGTTTTGTATGAATTGTTGTTCACGGTATTTTTCACACGGTACAAACATGTTTCTTACAAATTCCAAACTCTTATTTAACCCCTTTAAAGGTGGAATTTTCAAAAACCTTTTCTTGTTGGATGCCTACATCATAACAGCTATCTGTATGCTAAATTTCAGCCCGATCCGACCAGTGGTTCAAGTTGGGTGTCAAGTCACCTTCTCCCTTTTATTTGTATATATATATATATATATATATATGAAAACCAAACATCACAATAATTAAGAACGTTTAGATATCAAAATTAAAAACATTTAATATGTTTTAATTGAGTCCAACATTTAATAAATAAAATAATAATTATGATATTAAAAATCTATATATATAAAAATGGAGCCAAAAATGTATAACAATTCATCAATTGAGAACAGCTGGGCCGATTTGGCTTAAATTTTTTTTAATTGTTCGTAATTGCCAGGAGGTTTTTACGAAAAATTTTTTGGAAAAACCCTTTTTTTAAAAATTTTTTTGATGATTGTTTTTTTTGGCAAAACAACGTTTGCCGGGTCAACTAGTATAACTACACTTACGTCTGCATTAAATTGTTTTATTTCATCCAACAGCAACTGCTTTCGATAATCCCAATTTAACACATCTCTATTTGACCAATCGTACAAAAAAGCATTGTGTTCTAGTAGTTCTTGAGCCAATACATTATACGATAGCAGACTAAAATCGAATGACTTACGTTTTTCTGAAAAACAAAAGTTTATAGGCAATCGTTTACCATTAGTTTTCCTTATTATAATTGATTTTCACTTTTATAACTTACTATAATCATTCTTGTGGTATACAAAAGGTCTAATTTGTTTCATATAATTTTTCAGGTTGGAACCTGAAAATGATGAATTCCTGAATAATGAGTGATGGTAGATAATTGTTATAAAATACGTGTAAAACTTACTGCATGACTGCGACGGAAGAACGGATGGTAAAATTAGCGACTGGATATACATGACTGAACAGACATATTTTATTAAACGTTTTCGTGAGATACATAAAAGAAACAAAACGTGAAACATAGATTATAAGCGTAAACAAATGAAAAATGTTACGTTCATAAATTCCGTATCGGCTTATGACTGCTTCAAATGAAGTTTAAAGGCATAATTTTTTTATAACACGAATATTATTGAAAATTAAATGGCGCAATACTGGAAAGTATAATTTGGTATTGAAAAACTATAAGGCATAATATTTATACCCGCAGGAAGTTCTAAAAATCACAACGTACCGACAGAAACCGAGAAAGTGAAAAAGAAAATAAACACGAGAACCGACAATAAATTTATCCAAATATTGGCCGCGTGATAACAAAAACAATATAATATTGATAAACGACAGATAAGAGTGAAAGACCATGTGAGCGCATTAAAAGTTAAATTTAACTTATTCTGTGATGTGAGAGGGTGAGACCACAGAATAACGATAAGGTAGGAATTTTGTAATCGTTAATTGGCCAGGGGGGAGGGCATACCACTTAATTAAGAGGCAATTAAGTAGGTAGGTAGGTGTACAAGTGCTGGGAAGTTCACGGAAGTACTTGGAAGTACGGTACATTTTAGTAAGGTTATATTTTGAGTCGTGAACAGAAAAACCACAAATCGTTATCAAATCTGAAATTGCACACGCGTCTCGGATGATTATTTTTATTTTATTACAGTGCTATACGCTATTGATTCGTGAACGATTATTTATTTGTTTTTTTCACCAATACATTATTTTGAATGTCGTGAAAACCGCAGTAAAATTGTATCAAGAGACACGGCAGTGGCTCGCGCCAAGTTATCTCTCTCTCTCTCTCGCACTCGCATGAAATTGTCTCACTCTCAGAATCGCGCAAAGTAACCGCCGTGTATCTTTACATAAAATAATTAGGATTTCGGGGTTCTTCAATTTTCGAATTTAAATTTCTCAATAAATATGTCAATTTGATTAATAAATACGTGGAATATCGTGAAAAAAAAATGGATGAATTTAATAAACCCACTTAAAATTAAAATTACTTCTGTCTATTTTCTAACGATAGGGAAAAAGTCGCGAACGCGACATCGTCCGAGCCCTGTACCCCGACGATTTCGAACCGTCGCTAAACGGTGTACTAAGATCAGTCTTAGATCCTATCTCAGTCCGTGGTACACACACACACACGGATTATGTGAATTATATTAGATTCGTCTAATCTGTGGTACACATACAACGACATTCCGTCCGCCGGACAAGGTGGCGGCAATTCTGAGAGAATACGCGATAAACCGCGTGTAATACAGTCACACCGATACGCCAATAATCTGCGGGGTACACGAGTCACGGATTAGAACAATAATATTATAGTCACGGATTTTATATATGTACATATATATATATAATATAATATTATACACGACGTCTTGAGCTATAACTGATTTTAATTCAACTGTTTATTTTAAATCTTTTTTTTTTTATGTAAAACGGACAAATAAATATAATTTTTATATTTTCAGGAGTCAATAAAATGCGATAAGGCTGGTTCATCTTCATTAATGAGGGAATGCTTTGGACGTGTCGTATCTTCTGCTGCAAACAGTAGTAATCACGTAATATGTTGTCATGGTCATGATGAATTATTGGAGCTATTCATGTTTATTGAACATATAGAAGCTTTAGAACGTTTTCATAATCGTCAGCAAAAATTTAGGAAGAAAGCGTCAAAGTAAATTATATGTTTTATACATGATACACGTTGATTATAAAGTGATTTATATGTTCTATAGACGAGGTGAAAATTATAACGAAATAACATTTTTGAATGACAAAAATCCATCATTACAAGATTTAGTAAAGCGATTACCATCCATTTTGACGGATTTTAAAATTAAGTCTGTGAATTTGGTTTTAAACGAAACACATCAAAGTACAGTAAAACGAATTTTTAACATTAAATTTTCACAAATAACTGTTGTAATATAATTTTCATATTTGTATTAGGTTGTTATCAATATGGCAAATAATTCTTTAGCTCTGTACTCTATATAACTCTGTTAACAGATAATGGTTGTGTCCTGATCATTGATATTGCGGCAGGAAATGTGAACGAAACCGTTTCCGCTCATTCAAAAGATTTGAAATCAATTTTCATGTTACCAGATAAGGTCGAAAAAAATATTCCTTTTATATTAATAGAATTTGATTTTTTTGAAATGATAATTATTAGGTGAATTGCATAACGTGTGGGACACAGTTAAGTTATGGAAATTTGAATGGGTAACAGCACCGAATTCAGATAGAAAAGTGTTGTTACTTCATTTAAAAATGTTGAAGTTAGATGAATGTGTACAGTGTGCAAGTTAATCCAGATAACAGATTGTTAGCAGTTGCATTATTGGATAACACTGAAAATATTTTTCATGGACACGTTTAAGGTACATATTAATTTTGAGTTATAAAACCAAAATGCTTCCGTTGTTATTTGTATTATACAGTAAAACCTCCCAATAACGGAAGTTTTTTGGGAATGGGGACATTTTCACTACTTTTTAATGAGGAAACCTCTGAATAGCGGACACCTATATTGATCTTAATTTTAAAATAATGTTAAAACGGGTGTTTTAACAATATTTCGTCTATTTAGTCACTGAATGATTAGTTTGTGATGTGATGAGTACAGGTTACAGCAAAAGAGGTTGTCGCTTTGCAAAAAAATTGAAATTTTCAACTTCTGACAAAATAACTGTAACGTAGGAGTTCATGTACTTGCAGAAAACTTCACCCTTAATGACCTGAAAAAAATTGCCTCCTCTGAATAGCAGACACCTCCAAATAGCAGAAGAAATTATGGTGACCGAGAGTAATCGCTATTCAGAGATTTCATTGTATTTTATAAATATTATACAATTGACATTAAAACGTGAAAATTATTTTATTTTAGCATTTTATTGAACTATACGGACACACATTGCCTATAAACGGTATGGATATAAGTTATGATTCATCAATTATTATAACTTTAGTGTTGATAAAACGATCAGAATTTGGGGACTAGATTTTGGAGATTGTCACAGACGTTTAACAACAGATTGTATTTTAACCGTATAAAGTTCATACCAAAATGTATCAGTTTTTTACTACTGCCAAAATGGAAATGTCAAACACTGGAACGCCGATGTTTATGAAAGGATTGTTACTCTTTAAGGGAATTAATAATAATTTAGTTATTTTCTTCGCTACATAAATATTTTTAAAATTTATTTATTTTAGGGTCACAGAGGTGAAAGCAATTTGTTTGTGAGTAATATCGTTAATACCACGGTAGATTATAGTCTATAATCTACCGTGGTTAATACGTTATAAGTTGTGGCCTAGATAATGTTATACGTTTATTTGAAAAACCAAGAATTACTCGTACTTGAAGATGAACGAACTAAAGATGCTGAAAATAAATTGGCCACTGGCGGTGAAACCAATTTGTATGGTAGTCCATCTGTTATTGATTTACCAACGAAAAAAACAGTTTTGTCTGAAAAATCTGTGAGAATAATATTACATTTATTGTTTCACATGATAAATGTTTTGAATAACATTTTTATTGAAATTATTACTGTTTAGGCCGAGTTATTATTGGAATGTTTGGAGGTAATTAAAGAGTACCAACACTGTCTGCCAGAAAGCAAAAACGGGTCGTAACTTGTTTCTGTTATTTAGTATTTACATACCACGTATCTATCTTACTTGGTGATAGTTAATTTTGTTCTATTTTTAATTTCCGTTATGGCATATTATCTGTATAATTCATATATAACAAATAATAATAAAAACAAAACAAGTTTTTTTAAATATTAATATAATAACTTTCTTTTGTTAGTAAATTCAGAGAGCTGTGTAAAATCCACATTACACAATGGGCATCGTTGTGCTTCTAATTGTGTTAAGCAATCTACATAAAATTTTGTGTCCACAAGGCACAAGTGCATGTGTCCTTGGAGCTGTTCTACAAATGATACAAATATTTTCTTCATCAATTTGTAATTGAAGTTCATTCAGGTTTTCAGATACCTGTAGAAATGGAATTTCAGGCTCATCTACATCTTGAAAATTTTCCCATATACCCATTTCCATATCTTCTGAATAACAAAGTCACTATCGTCATCACCAAAGTCTAGAATTAATATTTTATTTTATTAATTATATATTATTATTATTATTATATTTTCTAGGTATTACCGGATACAATAATGACTTCTGGTTCATTATTTATTTCACGGGCTGCTGTAGTAGAAATTGGTTGAATATTCACTTGTATCTCATCGTCAGAACCTAAGTGTTGTTTATTCAAATACAAATTAGCAAATTATTAATAGTAAGTAGGCCAGTCTAAATAATTGAAAAGTATCCAGTATTTTAATATATATAACAAGTATAGGTACTAATTCTTTAGATTTTAAAATAGTTTTGTATACAAACTTGTTTCATCATTCCAATTTAATTCTCTTTCCATATAGTGATCTACACTATGACTGCATTGTATAAGAAATTCTTTTACTGTGATGGCACCCGTACTCAAAAGGGCAGTGGAGTTTCACTTACTGAATTCATTAGATATTTAAACTTTATTGATCTTGCTGTCGGTAAGCCTCCAACCAATTGTCCAACAATAATATGTTGTTTCTTAACAATATTATTCAGATGTTCTATAACCAACAAATTAATTATCAAATAGGTAATTATTAACATTCAATTTAAACAATTTCATAAAATATCAGTGCCCTATAGTTACTGCCTCAAGCGAACCTAATGAGAATTATGACAAATAAAGATTTTTTATAGGGTTCACACACAGAAATTGTTAGTTAATTATTTCCAACATAATAATACCTAAATATTTATATTTGTTTATTTATTTTTATAATACTTTAACTTGTTATTTACCTGGCTAGGTATAATGTTAAAATATGTTAAAAAATTATAATTTTAAAATAAAATATAATATATGCATTTTTATTTTTGCTCACCTAGCATTTTCCATAAGTTTGGATGAATAACTTGAAACGTTTGTTTCAAGGATGAATGGAAACTTTCGATGTTATTGTTCGTACGACGAGGATGACCATGTACCGAAAAACATTCCGGTCCTTTTCTAACTATCCAGAAGCTGAAATTTAAATATTTAATGGTAGGATAATTTTTAAAGAATGTATTATTTTACCTTGAAAAATAAGTGAAGAACCTAGAGAGTTGTACATGATTAATTTGAGCATATGTCTTTATTTCTTCAAATCCTCTTTCAATCATATCATAAGGCAGTAATGCTAATGCTGCAGTCATCTTAATACACATTTTTGCTGCCATACTTTCTTGAATATAATTTTATAGCCCAACTTTTTAATATTTTTTGAAGACTCTAAAATATTTATAATACTGTTAATTGTAATTAATAAATGTATATTAAAATATTCAAAATAACACCAGGATTAATTATGTTTTAGTAAAAAATATATTAATAGTCAACTGAAGTATTATGAATTCCATACCTGTACATAATGAAACCAGCACGATGAAATGGTTGCTTCTGGGTAGACTAAAACAAATGCATTGCGGAGGCCATTTTCAAAATCAATCATGACTGAGGTAGGTCTGACATTTGGAAAATTGATTTTGAAACGTTCCAACACTTTATTGTATGAAACCTCAGTCTTGGTTTCCATTAATACGAAGCAAACAGGGATGGACTAAAGTAAAACATTTATAATTTGTTAAATTAAGGTTGTTAAAAGTTATTGTATAATGTATTAATAGTTTTTTAATTAATGTCATTGTAAATTATGAATAAATATTTTTCTCACGTGATTTTGCATTATCAGATGTATACAGAAAAGTTGTCGGCATTGTGGTGTAGATGGAACTACTTTAAAGGTACCATCGGCATGCAATTCTGTGCATCCATGATGTACAACTTCATTTATTAAATCTTTACAAGCAAACATAATATTTAAATTACCATCAGTATCCATTATCCATTCTCGATAAAGTGGCCGATTGCTGCATTGATATCTATTACCCATATTTACAAAACAAAAACAGTAAGAAATTTATATTGTCAATTAATAAATAAATAGTTTAATATTACTTGTCAGCATTTAGATCTAAATATTCTCCAAGTTCCTGCAATGTTACTGGCAGAGGTGGAATTTGAAGCCTACGAGCTTTAGCATGGACGACTCTGCAGTGGGCCATGTGTATAGTATAGATATATTCGATTCCTACAAATTTTATTTCACATCATAAGATATTCTTAATAACACATTAACACGTTGTTATTAAATATAATATACGGTTTCTATATACTTTTTAGAAATAAAGATAGTTTTTTACATGTAATATTCATAATTACAATAATTTAAATCAAATTAGGTATATAAATTTCATAAAAGTTAAAACTGAGAAATAAGGATACTAAAAAATTATGAATATTTTAACAGGAAACACTAATTTTCTCAATCAATGTTTGTGCTTATTATAACTATGTAATTATTTATAAATAATATGTAGGACAATACCTATTTGTATTAAAAAATATTAAATAAATAAAAAGTCATAAAAAATTGTTTTAAATCTTATTTATACAACATTGTGTTATATTATTTAGAGCAAAATAAATTGTTCACTCAACATTAATATAATACAACATAAATATAATTTGTTAATTTTAATTAATCCAATTTTCATCTAATTAATTTCAAAATTGTCCCGTAATTTATTTTTAGTATAATATATTAATAAAATTTTTTGATTTTGTCTTGGTACATTTGATTTTACCCCACAGTAATCTAAACTTATTTACTATAATTTAAGTAGTAATTTACAACTATTATTTACTATAAATTATTTACATATAAAAATTTTAAAAATCTTACCTAACTGCTTCTTCATCGAGATTACTTTTAATGGAATACTTTCAATTTTGGCTCTTTCTATCAAAATGGTCCTAAATTGTTTTTTTAGTAATTCATTATTAAAAGTCAAGTGATAACTGCTATGCGTATGAGCCGTTTTGGTAACAACTGTACCATTATTTAATTTAATTGCTGTGCCTTTACAATAAATATTTGATGTTGCACACATAATAACTGAAATACATTGGGAAACTAGTTAGACATTGTGGTTTTTATGAGTGCTGAAGCTCTCGGCACTCGTACATGGTGCTTACGGTTTTAACAGTACTGAATTGGGAATAATTAAGTAGAGGAGCTCAATCTAACGATTTAAAAACTACGTTCCAAGTGCAGAATTGTTTGAAATCAACCCGTGGGCAACTTCGCCCCCTCCCATATTACTATTTTTTTTAAATGCTACATTTTAACTGCATACATATCAATTCAAAATACGTATATAATCCATATTATGTATTATATAGATTTATGTTCACACAAATACACCCAATACATTTCATATATTCTGAAAAAAAACACTTAAAAAGCAATTTTTTATATAATTAAAATTCCCGTTTTACTAACAAAACCTACATGTTACAGTAGAAAACAAAAGATGTATATTTAAATAATATCTATGTGTAAGAGATGTAAATGAACGTTAGTATGTGACGTGTGTCGTGTGTTATCCGTCATCGTCATTGCGAAATCAAACTAATTTCTTATCGGTAGTCCCGTTCACAATAATAGTGTACCGTCCTCATGAGCACTTGTCTTAGTTCCGAAAATACATCTCATACACGCATGCAGAAGTTACCACCATCCACCAGCGAACAAAAGTTTTCCCGTTTTACTTGAGGACGCTACACTAACGTGAAAATAGACTAAATAGCGGGATAAAACTGTGAAACTTTGAAAAGTCGGATTTCAATTCTGAAAACTATTTTGAATTCGTCATTCTGCTTACTAACTAGGGATCGATCGAGGTGGTTTTTTTATGAAGGATACTTCCTAAAATGTTATTTTGATTTTAAAATAGAATTCATAAGCTTTTTAGTTAGGTTATGTACCTATAGTGTTTATTTCAGACCTAATTTTTCGAGGGGTATTAAAAATTTTCAGGAGGAGTTTTAAAATACGAGTGTTTGAAAATTTAATTTTGCATACAAAGATACACTATCTCGGGGGTTATGTATTTTTCTCCGGAGAGATTCCCCTCCCCCGCCGGTCACTCCCCTGAAATAAACACTGGTTATATAGGAAACCAATTTTGAAGTAAAAATAATACTACGTTTTTTTCGAAATTAAATTTTGGTTTAATGGGACTTAGATTTAGAAAAATTTTTTGGTTTTCTATAAAACCTAGAAAAGAAATTGATAATTCATTTGTCGCGGCTAAAAGAGCCAATAATAATAATTGACGATCTTTCTTGCTGACAAAGATAAAAATATAACTTAATTTATAAAATAAATAAACAATAAATATAGGACTAGAGGGATAAATAATTAATAAATTAGAAATATTTAATAGTAATAGTGGCCTGTTTTGTATAAAAAAATATAATACGCTCAACGCCCTGTTAGTGACTGCCTGCAGTATGATAGACGTGCCCGGTTGTCTCCCTTTCTTTATTTTTTTTTTGTCTATTGATTTTATATTAACATTATACAAAAAGATTATAAAATTATAATATAAAAAAAAATTATAAATATAAAATAAAAATGTATGTTTTGAATGTTTTTTCATACGGTTTAATTAGAATTCTAATAACCAGATAGGTAAAATATATTGTAGTGTTTCGATTCATTATTAATTATTGTGTAGCAATGGCGAAATGACGTTTCCAATATATTTGCAAAATACAAATTTTTATTATATAATTTTGTTTTTTTTTTTGTAGATAAATACATTTTAAATTTAATTTGCTATTTGATGGCGGGCCCCTAAATCGCTGGGACCCCAGCAAATGTCGGGAAGCCGGGTAGGCTAGACCGACACTGTTTAGATGTCATTGCCGCAAGATTTGACTCTTACTATATTTTCAAATCTGAGTTTACACGTTTCAAACAAAATTTATCTAGAACCTTATGAGTAACCACCTCCAGTTAAACTTAATTGTAATTATTGTTTTTGGAGCCAATGTATTGTTAAAAAAAGAATTTAAAAAATCATATTAATTGATATTACATTTCTAAAATAATATTCAAAAAATAATAGTTCAATAAATAACAGTTTGCACTTAGAATTCACTAAGGTTAAACAGATAAACCAATAATAAAATAGCAATACTTATTTATTATCCACTCGTAACTCGTTTATATTCAATCTTATTTATTAAAGTATTTTGTATGTAGATTGTAGATAGCAAGTATCTACATATTACCTAGGTACTCACAAAGAATAAGACCATCTCGTATAATTTTAAAATAAAATTAATTATATAAATTATTTTCAATTCGCAGAAATATTAATAGAAACTATTTGCATGGTATTAAAATAATGCTTTATACTTTAAAGTTACTGAAAAGTTAACAACTACCTATGTTAAAATGAGTACGTTATATGAAAATTAATTAAATTACTATTACAAAAGTAACAAAGTTAAAAAACGTGTAACTTAGGTATGTTACGTTTCTACCCGACACTAAGTTTACAATATAAAATATTTATTACCTATATAATTTGAGTTTCTCATTCATTTCTCAGAAATTGACATTGTATTAAAAAACATATACTGCAGAAATCAACAAATACCTATTATAAAAAAAAGTAGCAAGACACAGTGTGTTGTGGTGTTGCTTAAGTGAATTACTTAGATAAAAGATTTTACTGTTTTGTTATTACTATGAATTTGAAAGCAATGATAAATCATCGCATTCGATAAAACGCCTTTGGACGGTACTTTGGTGTACGTAATATTATTTATTATTAATAATATATAATACTAGCTATCCCCGTGCACTTCATTGCCCATGAAAAATGCCATCTCTCATATGATTCAAATTCTGTTCAATTCGTTATTCAACACTCGGTATAAGGACGTTCAAAACCTTTTAAAAAAAGAAAAGATTTAAGTTCAACTTTGACTCTTATTTTTATCTGACGCTTTTTTTCTTTCTTTTTGCTCGGCTCCTAAGGGTCGTAGCCTGATGTTAAATAGCCTCAGGGCCGTGCAAAAGGGGCAAGTGTCCTAGGGTGCCGTACATATTAGGGCGCCATTACCCCAAAACATGGTCATATCGACTGCCCCTACACCCCCCCTCGGGGACACGTTTGGAAAAGGGGCGCCAAATATAATTGCCCTAGGGCGTCAATAATGGTGAACACGGTACTGAATAGCCTATAACCTTCCCCAAGAATTGGACTATCAAATGAAAAAAAGATTTTTCAAATCCGACTGGTAATTCCAGAGATTAGCGCGTTCAAACAAACTCTTCAGCTTTATTATATTAGTATAGATTAAAATAGTGTACATAATTTACGATTAACCTTAAGTACATCATTTCAATATAATTTCTTACAGTAAACTCAGGTCACTAAAAATGTTCGATTTTAATTGTCATTTTCCATCAAAATAATATACTTTGTCGAAAAAATTGTGACTTCAAATTGTGATTTTCAAGATTTTTTGTACATAGTTAAAGTTATTTACATCCGATATTGTATTAATTTTTCACACCTTAAAATAAAAAATTATCTCTTTTATGAATTAAATACCTTGAAATTTATAATTGCTATAAACAGACTAAAATTAAAAGAAATTTTTTTCATTAATATAGTATTAAGTTACATAGGTACTTGGTGAATATTTTAAGTTTTATGACCACTGGTTTCAAAATTACGAAGAAATAATAATAATAATAATCGATTTTGATTAAATTGCGTTTACTGTTTTTATAATAGTTTTAGTATTTTTTTCTGACGCTCGGAAAAAGTATTGAGAAAATCGATAATGACTTTTTTAAAGTACCTACTAGATGCAATTTGCTACAAGAAATCAGGTATGATTGTAAATATGAAAGCACTCCTGATAGAATTTTTAGGTAGACATAAATATTATTTCAGTTTGTCTCCACTAAATTTTTCTGGTGTATAGTCTCATTAACATATTTAATTAGTAAATAATAGTGTTACCTACTTCATAGATAATTGTAAATCTTTAAATCATCTTCAAATTTTAAAATTATTATTTATGCTAAGAACTATATACAGAGTAATAATACATTTAAAGATGTAAATTGCTTAAACAATTGTTTTATTGAAAATCATAAATTCATAAAATGATAAATCATCATAATTAATAATAATTATCTGTAAGCAATATCATAAAATATGCTGCACTTTATTGCAAAAATAAAAATATTAGCAAGAGCCATTTTCTCAATAAACTAATATTATTTATTAACCATAGGCATTGATTTTATAATATAAAATCAATGCCATAGGTATTAATATGCCAGTTGTTAAATTTTATTATAATAAATATCACAAATGTTAACGTATTATATGTATTAAAATTTTTGTATTTGGATTCACATGAACCTATTCCTTCAACTTAGTATACAATTAAAGTTAATTAAGATATAATTTAAAATTTGAAATGTTAATTTCAGAAGAGGTTCAAGATATAAGTAATTGATGGGAATCCTGAATATCTTGAGAACTTGATATAGTGTTTTAGTTGTTGGTTTAATGTAATTTTATTATTTAATTTATCAATTGCAGTAACTAAGGAAATCATTGTTTTTGATGTGAAATATCTAATGCGATGGATGAGACCGGCTGTTGGCGTGGCGATGTGTCCCCACACCAGTGTTGTCAGATATAAAACAAATGTTCAAAATTAAATTTATAGTGAATGAACTTGATATAACATGCAATATACTACTAGATATGGAACAACAATAGATGCAGTATTTATAAGATACCTTAATAATGTTATGTCGAACACCTTTGTCACATACTTTAGTTATTATCGACCAATTGTCACAATAAAAGGCAGCATCGAATATTACTATTACAGAAGTAACTGATTGAAAGAATTGAGTCGTCTCAATTTTGTTTAAGAAATGTTTTATTTAAAAAATAAGCTGTCAATCAGTTACTTTTGTAATAGTAATAATATTCAATGTTGCCTCTGATGGTATTACTGTTACTTAACATTATGTAGTAGTATATTCTCTTTTAAATTTTTATTAAATTAATATGTATTTTCTTAAATAAAGAATAATCTTTCATTCATATTTTCTATACAAAATAGTCCAGGCGTTCCAGCTCATTTTTTTTTTCATATAAATAAGTCGTATCAAGTCTAAATTAATAAATTTGATATAATAAATTGTTTCTTCTTCTCCTTCACCCTTTCCCCCAACTATTTGGGGTCAGCCACCCTGGTCCTCAGCTTCGATTTGACTCTATCTCTTGCATCCTTTTCACACACACCAGCGATTTCCATATCTCTTTCAACTACCTCAAACCACCTCTTTTTCGGTCCTCCTTTCCCCCTCTTACCCTCCACATTCATGTTCTTAACTATTTTAATAAATATACAATAAATTGTTTAATTATTATTATTATACGGTGTATTAAATACAAGATTAAAATTGGTTAAAAAAAAAAAAAAAATACAAAGAAAACACAAAACATTTAAAACATAGAAAAGAAGTGGATTATTTAAGTAGTTGTCAATTTTCAAAGATGTCAATTAAAACTATTGGTATGCTTCTCCGTATATTTCAGCTAGACATTTTTCCTGAAACAGAATGACACTGTAAATTGTATTTTAATCAAATTTTTTCTCTCAATAAATGTAACATTTCTTATATATTACCACTGATTATATATATTATATAATATATATAATCAATGATATTACTTACTCATTTATCTCTTCTTGTCAGTTTCTGTTGTAAAATCTTTTTATCTTGATGTAAATCATTTAATATTTTATCCAACTTTTGATTATTTAAATTTGTCTGTGGAGAAACGTTAACAAATTAAATTTCTTGTGACTCTGATACTGATATATGATGCCTCTATTTAGAATATATGAGAACTGTTTGTTAGATTATGTTGTTTGAAACATGTTAAATGACTAATTTAGTAAAACTATAAACAATCTTACTTGAATTTCAGTTGATCGTTATAGGAGTCTTTTTTCTTGCACTTCTGATATTGAATGATTAGGGAATTGAAAAACAAATGGCATAGTAATTTTTTTAAGGACTGGTTTTCCAGTAAGAACAGGAAGGATATAATCCGATTCCAAGAAATAATTAGGTTTGAATTCATTCCGCAGACAGCATGAATCCATTCACATTATCTCTCCTTGTCATTGAGTGAAAACCTTTAACAATAAAAACAGATACATAATTAAAACTCAAACTAATAAATAAAAATCAATTTTAATGATCATCACATAAGACTTGTGAAATATCAATTTTTCTTCATGTCATTTGAATTGGAAAAATTGAATGCAGAACAGAAACTGACCATGATGCTCTAAGATTCTAAATAAAATACAATAAAACAACAATATATGTATTACATTATTTATTGTAAAATCTGTCTTGAGCAACGCAGTCGCCGCCTTTTTCATTATCAGTGCCAGTTCGTAGACCCAATATGGCGGCGTTCTCGCGTTCAACGATTGCTCTCCACTCGTAATCAATTCGGCCTATCGGTGACTGGCGGCGAACAGTGTATACCGGGAACAGCAGCAGCAGCAGCAGCAACACGGTGACGGTGCGGTGCGGTGGGGAGACCAGTGCATCATTAAAGATTATTTATGTGCCGTTCCCGTCCCGTCCGTTCTGCCGTGCGCGTGTACGTTCACACCGTCGCTGTGTCACTGTGCGCGTTTCTCTTCGACGAAAACCGCAACGACAACGTTAAACGTCGTCTGTTCACTTCGGCGTACCTCTGTCCGTCCGAGCTCGTCTATTGTTCATCGTTCCGCGCACGGATGACGGACAACCCGCCCGTGGGCACGATGGCACCGCGAAACCGAGAGAACGACGGTCGTGGTTGATTCGTGACGAATGCGTTGAATCCGGCGGCTGAGTGATAACGTTGTTTTGTGCGTGACCCGTAGTGTATTTATGCGCCGCGAACCGCACGGACGCATAATGGAAGAGACCAAAGTGATCTATCACATCGATGACGAGGACACGCCGTATTTGGTCAAGCTTCCGATCGCGGCCGACAAAGTTACGCTGGCCGATTTCAAAAACGTCCTCAATCGGCCCAACTATAAATTTTTCTTCAAGTCCATGGACGACGATTTTGGGTCAGTGATAAGAAACGAACGAATAATAATAAAATCGTGAAATCTGCACCGCTCATCGTTTCATCGCTGTTTACCGCCCGGATATACTGTAAAACCATAAATGTGCCGACACGTCTCGCATTATGTTTATTTGCATTGGATTTCAGTAGTAGGGTGTATAATATAGATACATAATCGAAGACAATTGAAAGGTCGCATCAGACGATTACTCTCTGTGTAATACCATTAATACCTACACGTCGAAAACTGTACATTTGTGCCTTTAGTCTATAGTTAATTAATATTTATCGCGAAATTCTCGTTCTTACCACCACCGATAGATCCGCCAAGCTTTGGATACAAAAGAAAAATTTTGATTATAAAACGTGTCCGTTATTTTATAATATAAATTACTACTTTTTTTTTTTTTTTGTAAATTTAATTTTTCCATTCAATTACAATTTCGTTCGCATTAACTGCGAAATAAATTTCTTGTGTACATTGCGTTTGCCGTTAAATCGCCTATCCCTTGCCACGATTATATTTATTTACACTGGGGGGGATCCCAGATTTAATTTGAAAATATAAGGAAATTTTTTTTTTTTTTTTTGTAAGCTTTTAGTAAATTTACACAAAGCATATTCATATATTGTAATTGTAACAATTACATTCTGTAAATGTCTCATTTTTTTTTTTTTTTTATTCTCATTATCTGTTTTACTATAGTATATTTTACAATGTCTTGCTGGGTAAATTTTTGTAAATAAAATAAATAAACATTTTCCTAATTTTGTTTCCAGAGTCGTTAAAGAAGAAATCGTTGAAGATGATTCTCCGTTGCCGTGTTTTAACGGCCGTGTAGTTTCGTGGGTAAGTTAAATTATTGTTGGATCTACTACTATATTATTTTTGTTAATGCCTATACCAATTTATTATTAGCGTATTGAATATTAATTTGATACCATAAATTGTTGTAATAAAAGAACCGGTTACATTTAATAATTACAATTTATTTATTATTTTATATTTGATTTCAGTTAGTTGCTGCTGAAGGAAGTAATATCTCTGATGGAACTTCTCAAGGCACAGATTCCGGTCACCATACACATAGGACGCATGGCGATAATCAGTTAGTATGATTTAAAAATTAACAAGTTATTATTATAAGTTTTAATACTATTAAAAGAAGGAAAAAATGGATTTTATCGTATATAGTTCAATTAACTATAAATATTATATCCATTATTCTAGTGCAGTGATTATTGTGCAGTGTAAAATTGTCAAATATACAAAAAAAAACTATTAAAAACCTGTTTTCCAATATTTTATTTTTCATTGACAATTTTGATAATTATTTACCCTTGTTCATATTATTACTCATACAAAAACATAAAAAGTTATTTTTGTATGTTCATATTTTTTCATAAAATTAAACTGATTAAAATAACAATTATTAGATTAACTTGCATGTTACTATATTACTAATAGAAATTTAAAAATATGTGTACATTATACACTCACACAAATATATATATATATATACATTTTTATAATTTTCAGAGTTGGAAAAGTATCATCACGAATGCATCAAGAAGAAATTGGAACATGTACTGATACAGAATCATCAATATCAAGTTCTATACGACCTGGACATCATCATATGTCTCGTGATAATCATCATCGTCTAGTAAATCAAAAGTTTCTTAAATACAATGGTTTGGGAATGAATGGCCATCCAAAACAACATAGACCTTATGGCTCATCTTCAATGTTAAGCTCAGAGTTAGAAACTACCAGCTTTTTGGAATCGGACGAAGATGATGCTTCAAGTCGTATTACTACAACAACCGGGCGAGCTACTAATGTTTCAAGTGGTGATTTCCATGTATTTATTATAGTAGTAATTATTTTTAAAATGTGCAATTTAAAAAAGTATGTATTCAATTTATTAAGCCATTTCACATTTATCTTTATTCAACATGAAAATTTATATCTGACAACAAAATAAAAACATATTTTAATTTAACACAAAACCAAACCACATTAGTAAATGATCCTTAGTAAAGGATTTTACAATTGTTATTGAGCACAATAAATTATTGGTTAAACAAAATGAATAACTTATACTTTTGCACAAATAAATAAGGGAATATGAGAATATTTATATTATCTTCTAAATATTTAAAAATGTTTAAAAAAATTATAAATAAACCATTAATAATAGAAGCTGACGTGTTTATGTTGTTTAATAAATTTTATATTGTTATTAGTTATAACTTATAATTATTAATTATTTTGTTTACAGAATGGCAACGTTTAGCTGGTAGTGGTCGTCGACGAACGCAACAGAGACGTAAAAGACACCAAAGGCCTGCTGGTCCAGGAGGAATGTGTCGTACATCTTCATTCTCATCAGTTACTGATTCCAGCATGTCATTGAATATAATTACTGTAACATTAAACATGGATTCTGTTAATTTTTTGGGAATATCTATTGTTGGACAGAGTAACAATGGCGGAGATGGTGGAATTTATGTTGGATCTATTATGAAAGGGTATAATTTTTTAATCGTTTTTTATGTAGAAATATATAAAAATAACTAAAATAAATAAAAAAAATACTCTCAAAGTAGTTATGAAAATTCCATTACATAAAGTAATACAGTAGCATGATTTAATTATCATTAATTTATTGACATTTTCGATTTTAAGCAAACTTCAGGTTATTATTGTGTTATTATTTTCTTATTATGATAATTTATTTTTGAATAGATTAGACTCAAAAGTTTTTGTAAATAAAATATTTGACATAGATAGGTAGTTCTCTAAATTATTTGTTTTCTGAGTAGAAAAACTATGGTGTAAAAACTATAAACTCAAAAACTTCTTAATTTCCATTTTAAATAAAATCAATTTTTTTTTTTTGTATATTAAAAAAATAAACATTAAAATTTAATTTAGTAAAAAAAATTTAATTAGCTTAATATAGAATTTTGAACATTTATTAGCGTTTGCTTGGTGTGTATGTATATATATTGTATGAATTTCTATATAGGTATATATATTCTTTACTGGCCATTAAGGTTTTTCGCAGATTTTACTAAGTTCTTTCATTTTTTGTAATTAGGTACTCCCCTTAGTTTGTCATACATGACGGCCCTATTTTAATCGCTTAGGTGGGTAACACACAGGGGAAATTTGTTTCATGCAATTAATCATACAAAACATATTTCAAAGTTAATACACACAGAACAAACCTATTTCATAAATATTTTTTTCGTCTACCTACCTTCAGTTTATACAGCTCATTTTAGTTAAAAATGTCGTACGATGATGACATTGTTGTTATGTAGTAGTTAAATCAAAGGAAGATGAATATAAAAAATATAAAAAAATCGATATTGAAAATTATACAGACATTTGAAGATGTTTGGTCGAAGAAAAGTATGTTTAGTTCTTCAATATACTCGTAATACTTTTCCATAATTTGTCGAATGGTAAATATATGATATTATATACTATAAATCACATTTGATTAATAATATCTATTAAGTTTTAGAATTTGATTATTAGTGAACTTCTAAAAATTTTACATGAGTATTTTAATTTTATAATAATGTAGAATTTGTAGTTTCATATGTAGCAATTTTAAATTTGAGTAAAAGTTGAATTTAACTATATTCGAAATATTTTGAGAATATTGACTTACAATATTTTTTATAACTAAGTCAAATATACAACACTTGTGTACTAGGCTTTGTTTAACGCAGCGGTTCCCAAAGTGTGCGCCCTGGTGCGCCATGATGTCTTTAAAGGGGTGCCGTGCCCCTTAAAACAATAAAATATTTATTTTATAATTATATCTTTAAATTTTAATAATAATAAATATTTTATATTTAATAATATTTTAATATATTTTCAAATCTTTGAATCAAATTAGATATAGCCACTCTCATTTCCTTTTCCACGCTTTTTGTTGTTTGCTGATATTTGCTTCTTATCACAATGGCCGTCAAAAACCCAGCTTCGCACAAATATAGGAAGTTGAAAACAGAATTAAAATATGTGAAGCCTTATCACTTAAAAAAGGGAATATTTGTGTCTTTTATTGAAATACTAAATTTACTTTTAGACCATAGATAACAGTCGGTGGCGCTGAATTTTATAACCTTTTTTAAGTGTAAACTATAATATTTATAAATCTTCATAATTATAAGAATTTATGAAATATATACTAATATAATTATAATAATATATATATTTACATTTTATATATTATCCACAGTTTTTTGTAGTTTTATTTATTTTTATTTAAAAAAATTTTTAAAAAGTCATACATTTTATCTTAAGACACCATGAGAAAACCTCAGTTTCAAAAGGGCGCCACGAGTAAAAAGTTTGAGAACCGCTGGTTTAACGTAATGATAAATCATTATTTTCAAATTCAAAATAACAAAAATGTTGGTTGAAGAGGCGAGGGAAATGGATCAAATGTTAATACTAAAATAATTTTACACTTTTTTCACAACCAATTTTTTAATAATTATATATATTTAAATAACTAATTTAATTTTAGTGGTGCAGTAGCTTTGGATGGTAGAATCGAACCTGGTGATATGATACTTCAGGTTAACGACATCAATTTTGAAAATATGTCAAATGACCAAGCTGTCCGTGTGCTAAGGGATGTAGTGCAAACACCTGGGTAAGTGTTAGGATAATAATAATTTATTTTGCTTGTAAAATGCTCGGTAATTGTAATTTTTTTTAAACGATTTCAATACAAAAGAGGTATAAATACTCACATTGTATATATATTATGTTGTAGACCAATTAAATTAGTAGTAGCAAAATGTTGGGACCCGAATCCAAAATCATATTTCACTATTCCTCGAACTGAACCAGTTCGACCTATTGATCCAGGTGCATGGGTAGCTCATACTGCTGCAATGAGAGGTAAAATTAAATTGTAATTTTTATTGTGTTGCATATAAAACATGTATTCGTTTATATTTTAGGTGAAACTTATCCCCTTCGACCACCATCAGTGTCAACAGTTACATCTACTAGTTCTTCTTTAGTGTCTACTATGGCAGAAACTGAAAGTGTGTTAATGTTTTATATTATTCATTTAAAACTATGTAATATAGTTTAATTAGAGAATATAAAAATATGTCCATCTACATTTTTTGTTTATAGTTAATGCTGCTTCGGCTAATACATTTAAAGATCTACAGCTGGATATCCGTAATACTGACATGCTTAGTATTGTTAGAGCTATGGCTAGACTTGATTCAGGTTTAGAGATCAGAGATAGAATGTGGCTCAAAATTATTATACCTAATTCTTTCATTGGTTTGTAAAATTGAAAACAGTATTACATACTTACATAAGAATAATAATGATAATAATAAATGTATGTACAAATTTAGGCGTTGATGTGGTTGAGTGGTTAGAGACGCATGTAGACGGTTTTCAAGATCGCAGGGAAGCAAGAAAATATGCATCGCATATGCTCAAAGCTGGTTATATTAAGCATACCGTTAATAAAACCACATTTTCTGAACAATGTTATTATGTATTTGGTGACCTACTTTCTGCAGGTAGGTTTTTTTTATTAAATTTTGCATAAAATCTTTTGGTATTCAATTTTATGTTCATTTGTAGGAATAGATCAGATGAAGATAGAGGGTGATCCAATTGACAATGTAAGTGTTGCCAGTCGAGGCGCCTGGGATATGCCATATTCAGGAACTTTTAATCCTAATTCTTCGCCAATGCCATTTAATTACCCTGGCGAACCTCCGCGTTATTTGTTTGATAAAGACGAAAGTGGTTCAGGTAATTTGATTGCATATAGCATACATTTTTTTTATTTTAATGAAATAAGATGCATATTTATATTATTTTATGTTGAAATAATATGATTGTGGTAGTATAATATCACATTATAAGTTGATTAGGTTATTGACATAATTTTTTAAAAGTTTATGATATAAACTCAAAAATATCATTTTTACATTTAAACAACTGGTATTGAAAACCACAAAGTATGCGTCCCATAATTTTGTTGTATTATTATTCCTTATGTAGAAAGAGAGAAAATGTGGGATATGGTGACTGATCATTTACAACATTCAAATTCAAATGCAATAATACTTTATTATTGCCTTATTTAATTTTAACAAGTAATCCTTCAATTAAAAGTCTAACCAGTAGAAAAAATACTAAATAACTTTTGCACTATCATTTTCTATTTGCCCATATCCTTCAATAATGAAAGTCACTTGTGACTGAATAAGTCGAATACCAGTTGAGCCAATGTTATGGCGGAAAAATATGGTAAGGTTATTGGAGCCATATTTGGGATTTATGGTGTTTCTGGCAAAAAAAAAAAAATGTTTTAATAGGTGAATAATCCTTGATAACTACATTTATTTGTATTCAGTTTTTTAAGTGTTAATATATACATTAATCATGAAAACACAGTTTAATAAAATTTTTATTTTCAATAGAATTTTATTACAATAATACTGTTATAAAAGAAAATTTGTCAGTGTTGTCGAATGAAATTTCTTTTACTATAACTCAATAGACAATTTTGTCCGATTGTTGACTAAGATAATATTTAGCTTTTAGCTTTAGTTTAATAAAGTTTCTTTCTGTAGTCAGTGAAATTATAACAAATAATCTAAGTGCAACCTGTAAATTAAGATATGCTTGTAAAGATTACTGATGAATATGCTTTATAATATCTAATTATGTTGCATTTTGAAATGTCATTAATAATGGAACCTGATCTTTGAAACATTTAATTTCGGTATATAACTAGCATTTAAATCACAATGATGATGATACTTCAATGCTAAGTCATTAACCCAGTTTCATTTCTTGGATGTGACGGTGGATAAAGTGTTGCCCAAATTTGGATGCAATTTGTACAAAATCGAATGCATCAAAACATTGAGCTTCAAATTCATTTTCTATTAATTGTTGTTAATATTTTTCATTGTTCCCAGTTGCTCCTTTTATTGGTTCAAAAGCTATACGTTTTATTTAAAGCTTACTTTTGTAGGTGAATTTTGATAAATAATTACAAATTTGATTGTATCCGAAAATCATTTTTTCTTGTTTCTTAAATTACTATTATTAAACTATACAACATTTTAATAGCTACATTTATAGTTTGGTTTTTGAACTGAAGAGCAAGTCAGTCTACTTAATTCAGACCAGAGTTCCATAAATTAAATAATCAAAATTTTAAAGTTATTTGATACAAAAAAAATTTGATCTCTTTTTTACAGTTGAGAGTATTAATGATATTATTATATTTCTATATTTCATATTCATTGTTCGTATGTACAGTCATAAATATAATGCGATAAAAAATTGTACACATATTTTATGAAGTGTATATCCAATACACTTTACGAATTTGAGTACATGTTTAAAATAATTAATTGACTAGTTGTACTGTGGTAACTTTTGGTCTTTTTGAGTTCTACTATTTATTTTCTTGGCCCACACCCTCTTGCCCTGCCCTGAATACGGGCTCTGTAAGTTCTACATATATATATATATATATATATATATATGTTGATGACAGTAATACATGTAACTGTTTGTTTTTAGGTGGTAGTAGGTCTGGTTCTGATATAATGAAGCAAAATATAATAGGGTTAGCTATGAGTGACCATAGTGGAGGTACGGCTCAACAGAATCCAGTTGCAGCACCATTAACCGCGGATAAATCTAGTGACTCTGAAAAATCTCAAGTGATGGCTCCACCAAATGTACCAACTGATCTGTCAGCTAGTCAGCAATCATTCCGTATGGCAATGGGAAATCCTTGTGAGTTCTTTGTAGATGTGATGTAAATTGTTTGCGAGCAACAAAACGACATAATGAGTTAAAAACAAATTATAATAAGGATTTTAAATATGTAATATACACTTGTTTCAATATCCTATTTATATTTCTTCTTGTTTTTTTCTTAATATTTCATTAGTGACTAGTGCATTTTTTTCGAGTCAGAAATGCATAAGAAATATATCGGTATTGTTTATTATTTTCATGTTTAAGTTATAATATTGTTTTTTATTTTAAGTTAGACAATTTTTAGTATGGACAAATATTTTCATCTATTTTACCATTCACTATTATAAGTATATTATTATTATTATTATTATTATTATTATTATTATTATTGTTATTAAAATAAAAATGTATTAATTTCAATCAATATTTTTTAATGATCTGTATCCAATGTATTTAATTTTTATTATGTTTATTTTTTTAACAAAACATAATCTAATTATTCATAGACATAATCTATAAATGACAATTTTGACGATATTTTTTTAATATTATAAAAGATAATCGAGTAAAATAAAATAAATAAAATATAGTCTGGATTACCTAAATACTTATTATTTTATTGTAATTAATAATTTTTTATATGTATTAATTTACAATAAACAAATTTTAACCTAAGACAATTACATACACTATCTGTACTTTTATGTATTATTGTGAATTATTTTCTTTAATGATTAAAACTTTTAATGAAAAAATCTATAATCTATTGTTTAAACATGTTTTCAATGTAAAATAATAATTTAGACAGATATTTTTATAACTTTATGTTTCAAGAAATATAGAGAAATTTGAACAAAAATTGTCATTTATGGAGTTCCATCAAATTCGTTTTTGTTTATTGTGTTAAAACAAAAATGGAATTAGTGGTAAATGCAGTTAAATTATAAAATATGAATTATTATTGTGTCAATTCCATGTATTTAATGAAAAACATTTATTCAAATACGATCAAACATTTAAAGAAATAATCATAATTTGCCATAACTTTTTATGCATAACAATACATTTTTGTTTTTATTCAAATAATTCTTTTGAAATTTCATTACTTCAATTAATATTTGTTTGATATTGTATTTTTTTTTCAGCGAGTATTGCAACATTTGCTTCTTCTCTTCTATTGCTGTTGTATAATTTTACTTAAATAAAAATAATTGCTTTACAATATTTCGAATACTAAAAATTACACTTTTACATTTAATTATTGCTATCACGGTTTTTGGACTGTACATAATATTTTCCTCTTGTCGTGATAGTATAATTAGATTTATTGTAAAAAAAAAAAAAGTCGAATAGTGGTAGATATATGACAACAATTAATGAGGCTAGTCAATTGTTTACTTTTCATGTTCGAAATTATACAATAAGAGTATCAAAATAATAATAATAATAATTATGCTGTACCTAATCTTTAGTTTAATCTTTTTAATATTGTCCAGTACATTAACAAAAATCTTCTTTGATACATGTATATATTTTTTTTTTTTAGAATTTAAGTTTTAATACATATTCTACTGTTACAACATAAGACTGTGATAAAATAATCCAAACTCAGTTTTTCAATTTGGTTAATTGCTTTATTTTTACGTTTATATTATATAAGTTTTCCAATATGCGAAGACATTTATTTTGTTTTTATTATTTTTTTTTTTTGATACAGGGTAAGAATTATCAATGTATACGTTGTGTGTTTTATGGTGGTATAACTTTATGCTTTTAATGTTTTATTATTTTCTAAGTATATATAACGTCGAAAATAAGTAATAACTGTTGCATGCCAAATTATTGTTTATATATACTGTAAGAGTGCATTTTTTTTTTTTGTAATAATTATTGTGTACGTACCTAACAAATCTTCATTCTGTAGCCAAACCAAGACTTATTGAATAAAAGTAGAATAAGCCAATACAATGAATATTATGTGGTTTTTTTTTTTAATATCCTTTTTCTGTATTTTACAATTTGGTTTTTCACATTCAGTCGTTTATTACATAATATTGATTATTATGATTTATGTTAAAACACTATTGATAACTTTCATTGTGCTTTTGTTAATCTACAAAAAACAGTAAAGTTTATGAAATTAAAAAATATATCATAAACATAAAAAAATATCGTAATATATATTTGCTGCGGAAAGTAACTAGGAAGTTGATGAATTTGATAACCACATAAAATGTTTGAGGAGGCTTTGAATGATTTTTCCAGGTGCTTAGCTCCTCTAGCCCACCTTTAACCGTGCTTCTGATTACATTTTATAGAACAAACACATGTATTTTTATATGTTACCAGCAATATGGATAATTCGGGTATTTATGCGTAGTGCCGACCAGACTTAGGCAGTGTGAATAAAACGTATAATATTATGAATCTTATTTTAAACACCATCTAGCCATTGTACATTGTTTTAGGCAAAATAAGTAATCGATTATGTCATAATGATTATCTTGTATTACAAAATACTCGCAGACAAATTGTTTTTAGAGTTGTCATAGTTACAACATTACCTGCTCAACACAAACGTCCTCATACCACCATAGCAGATACACCTATTTACCGCAGAAAATTATGCCATTTGTGAAACGATTAATGTAGTCTAATTTTCTTCATACTAGTGGAATATTAGTATTATCAGTAGGATTACCACTCAAAAATCCTTTGCCAAAAAATGAAATCGTTCTAAAAACACAAGCACTCGAGGATATCGAATTCATGTATGTGAATGTAGATCACTGGATTTATTATCTCGCATCGGATTAGAGAGCAACGAAATTGTCAGCGTAGCAACAGACGTAATAATCCGGTGGCATGGTGACAAGATATTTTAAGTTCGTGGCGAATACATTTTTTTGGTACCATCCCGTAGATTATGAGTGTACCCACCATTAATTTTTATTTGCAGGCGTGTTACGTACACCTTATACATTTATACATCAAAATAAAAAGAAATTGTTTTATTTTTATATTGTATAGTTACATATCTTTTAAATTTATATTTCCTTATTGCACTTGAATCCAGTGGCGTACATACGGGGGGTTCGGGTTCAAACCCCACAGGATCAAAAAAAAAAAAATTGTGATATTATTATAAGGCCCGTTGTGCGTTATAACATGTTTTAATTTTTACACTGTACAATGGTGCACAGGTATTGTGTGCACTATCGGCTCCTACTCATAAATTCCTTCATGCGCCGTTTAAAGGGATGGTTTTAGTGTTGGTTTTTTAACCCCCCAGAGCAAATTTGAATGTACGCCACTGCTTGAATCATTTTATTCTAGTGTGATTAATGCTTGGAACATAATGTATTTTCTAAAACATTTGTTAATTTTGTAGGGAGCGAGAGAAATGTTTCCGAAAAAAATCGTCCGTCATAAGAAGTGTCTATATTATAGACTGGAGTGTACGCCACAGGCCACAGTGCACTGAGTATTGTTTAGAAATGATTAAAGTGTTTTTTTTTTTAAATTAATCAACTCGTGATAATTTATTAAATAGCGAGATTAACCAATAATATATACATATAGACTTCGACTGACTCGCGTTTTCTTATGGAGTGGTCACTTCGCAACCCGATAGCATTTATTACAGTATATTTATGAAAATACTCATACATATATTCTCAAAAATTATTTAAATGTATTTATTATATTATAGGTAACGTAATGTTTATATTATGAAGATATGTAGGTACCTATATCTAGGTATGTTTTTTATTGAAAAAACAGCCAGTCCGATGACTTTTATTACAAACTTCATTTTTTTTATTAGGCAGGTACCTATAATATCTTATTTGATAACACGGATTTACTTGTATAAAAAAAAAACCATTCGAATGTGTCTTAAAATCATAAGATATACTCATAAAATCATACTAGTTAGGTACCTACTGCCCACATAACCAATCACACATCACACGTCTTCATAAATTGCATTAAGAACAACACTTAAATAGCTTATTTAAAAATTTAGTTTTAACCCGTCGTTGGTCGCGTCTATTTTTTGTACGTCTTTGGTAGCGTGGTGAGAAAATATCTCACTTTTTTTTATAGGTATGTCATATTTTATGTTTCAAACTACTAAAAAACATAATATATATATTACAAAATGTCAAAATTTATCTTTTATTTTACAATTTTACATTATATTTGTTATTATTGTTATTAAAACAAAAAAAAAAAGGTAACGAGCCGCGGGGTGTTGTGAATGTTGTTTAAATGAATTACTTGGGGTAAGATTTTAGTGTGTTGTTATCACTCTAAATTTGAAAGCAATGATAAATCATTGCATTCGATAAAACGATTCTGAGCGGAGTTTCGGTGTTATAGTTTTTGAGTTAAAGTTTTAGAGGGTTTTGGGAAAATCGAAAAATGACCTCTCTAAAGTACCAACTAGATGCGATTTGCTGCCGGAAACAAACTGTGACCGAAGAGATCGGAGCATTTCTTCTGGTAGAATTTTTGGGTACAGACATAAAAAAAAAACACATCATTGTAAAAACAATAGATTCATCGCTCCGCACAGAATCTAAAAAAAATTAAGAAACGAAAAGTTTTCTTTTTCTTCTATATTAAAAATACAGGAATCGCATATGTTTGTTGTATTTTTTTTGCAAATCGAACTTGTAAATGTTGCACAACTTTCCTAATAATAATTACTATATTATCTAATATAAAATAAAAATAAAAATAATAAATTATATTACCACTGTAAAACGGTTTTCCTTTTTTGGACAATAAGAACATTTTGATTTTATTGCGTATAAATCGCATTAGAGGTATACTGACGGTAGAGAGTAAGTTAGAATTCCCGTTAATGTGCATAAGACAATTATAAAAGACAGTGGTGTGTGGTGACTAAAATAATATGGTGGTAAGAGGTTAATAAATATGAATATTTTAAAATACTAACCTGTCGCGGCATACACTGAAAGTCAATGTTCCTACACAATTCGAGATTTTTTCTAATTTTTACGTAATAATTTGTAGGTTTATGTAGTCTGAATGAACTACGAGTATATATAATATGTTATATGTAATCGAACCAATAAAATATTCTTTTTTTTTTTTTTGTTAAGTACTCAAATTTTGGAAATTTTGGAAAACCCCTGTATGTATCTTTTTTTTATAAATCCACGCGCTTCGACCTATAGGTATAATTATAGCGTATAAGCCACCAGATTTTGCATGACGTGGTTGGAGAAAGATCATAATCGCGTGTTAGGACAGAAGGGAATGACGGAACATTTTAGGATTCTGTGCGTGTAGAGCAGGTTACCATTTAAATTTTTATAGAGTATAAAATAATAAAAACAATAATAATCTATGGAAATCCTTAAGGTTCAGATAATCGGCGAGAGTTATTGTACAGAAGTTTGTCGTGTTCATTCAACCCTTCGATGGCCAAGTAAACTTTTCAATTCTTCATTTCATCGCAATACCGAAGAATATTGAGAACGACTTTACGACTAAAAGCTTTACCAAAGAACCACATAACACGTAACTCAGTCTCAGTGGCGTGGTGACAAGATTTTTTAGTAGGAGCGAATATATTTTTTTGTTCCCGCCTACAGATAACGAGTATATTCACCCTTAATTTTTTTTTTTACACTACTCTCCTCAAATAAAATAATTTCTAATGTCTATCATTATAAACCGATTCTAACAATAAATAAAGATCATTATTTATTAATTATCAAATTTATTATTTATCAATATTATGCTGCAGTGTAACAATGAATTTCATAAAGGCGAATTATCATATATATTTTATTCTTAGTCTTAAATAAACTTATCTTTTAAGTAGGTAGCATTTTTAGGATTTTTAATATTAATGACTCGCGACTTCATTATATAGTCACTATTTGTTTTAATGTAAAAAAAAAAAATAGGAAATAACCGAAATTCAGATAAGTGGAAAATTGTGTAAAAAATTAATTAACTTTGTCTAAGTCTATTCTTATTTATTCCAATGTATATATTACGTTTCTTAAAAAATAAAATTAATTGTACTTATTAAAATACTTCGTAATTCGTATTATATATACATTTTTTTTTTTTTTGGTTCATACCTACTGTTGTAATATGCATTTTTATATTCTTTTGACATAACACTAAAAATTAGGTTAAGAATTTGCAACGTACAACAATAGCTGTGTTGTAATAGACATTTTTTATTACTATAACATAACACTAGAAATTAGGCTAAGAAAACATTATGTAATTTTCAAATAATAAAACTATTGTAATCAATTAGTCAGTAAGTAAACTAATAACAATTGTGTACAAAAAATTAATATAAAAGGGCAAAGACAACCCGAAAAGGGGTTCTTGAGTGATGCGCGTGTAACGCGATCACTAGAGGACAAGCTATCAATAAAATTATAAATTAAATATTCTGCGTATTTTATTGTGTGTGTGTGTGTGTGTGTGTTTGTGTGTTTTGTGTGTGTGTACGTCGAAAGTAAATCGTCGTTCACTACACTACCTATCAGTATCTATTCTTTTGTCACTGACTAAATATGCGCCAAGTCGAAACATAGGAAACTCGATGAATTCCTTTGAACTTCCACATAAAATTATTGATAATAACTTTTAAAAATAAGTTAATTTTATTACGACGTTGTCGAGTGTCCACTAGAACTTAGATCATATAATTCCCACTTTTTTTTTTTTTTGATATGCTATGGTTCACGGTTGTCTCCTTATATTATAATTGTGAAATTCCTTTAGAAAAATGCATCCGTGTGGCTATCAGCTGTTATTGCTACGAATTACAATAGTCGCAATTTCACCTTGAAAAATATGTTTTCACTTTTCCCAGTTAATTTTTCCGAATATATATATATATATATTTTTGTGATTTAAAATTTATAGTTTTACAATTATAATTTTGTAAACTCTACTGGCGTAGAAATGGACGACTTCAATGTTTACGGTAATTATATTTTATACGTTTGTGAATTTGTGTTTATTTGTATTTTTTTACATTCATGCGCTACACGCTAGTATAGGTATCTATTAATTAATTACGTGATTCAAAATGCTATCAAACCGGTTTTTTACGAGGAATTTTTTTTTTTTTTTAAATTAGTTTTCTTATAATATTATTGAACGATATAATTATTGGTAAGCGTTCCGCAGAAATAATAATTCCTCCTACTTTGGAATTTGTATTATTCTGCGGCAGGGCCGTAGACACGGGGGGAGGGGTTTAGGGGTTCAAACCCCCCCTTGAACATCGGATACTGGATGAATTATCTAAGAAACCGAGAAAAATTGATATATTGTTATAAATTAATTATAGTATATAAAAATAATATAAATCATTCACACTTTCTTGATGTTTACCTCAATATTATAACTAATGATGATCTCACATAGGCCATATTAAATTTCTATCTATAGCACTGAACCCCCCCATATAAAAATCCTATCTACGGCACTGTTCTGCGGTATAGGTAGGTGGTACCTATTATTATTCTTATTATTTCCAAAAATCTGTTTTCTATAAAACAAATTTGATAATTTTATTGGAAATGATGTGCAATTCAAAATTATAATATATTTTTGTACAATACTGTTTCAAAGTATTATTTCGTTTATGATGCAGGGACCAAGGCCGCCCACAGGGGGGGCGGGAGGGGCCATGGCCCCCCCGCTATTTTATTTGATATTTGTTTAAATTTGTGATATAATTCTTTTTAAATGTCAGATAATATAATTTTTAGTGTTTTTGTTTCTTGTACGTGTGATAAAATAATCAGTTATTATTTCTACTAATCCCGCCCGAAATAACTAAAAATACACTGTATATTAAAAAAAAATTAGGGTGTACGTTTTTGTTGCCCCCGAAATTTTTTCTGTGGGCGGCCTCGGCAGGGACTATCAAAAAAAAAAAAAAAATGGATAAATTCGAAACACATTTATTGAATGTGATAGATTATCGTAAATGTCAATAATTTCTAGTTTTTAGTTTCTAAGCGGAAACAAAGCTGTGTTTTTTTTTAGTCTGTACCAAAAAATTCTACCAAAAGAAGTGCTCCGACCTTTACGTGTAGCACTATTTTCCGGTAGCAAATTGCATCTAGTTGGTACTTTAAAGAGGTAATTTTTCTATTTTCTCAATAATTTTTTTAAACATAATTTTATTTACTTTTTTTAAGTCGCAATTTCTTTTTATAACCATTTCAATTTTTTCGACAAATTGTACTACACCGATGCTCCGCTCAGAATCGTTTTATCGAATACAATGATTTATCACTGCTTTCAAATCTATAGTGATAACAATACAATCTATAAAATCGGGTAAAATCTTTATCCTAGTAGTAATTCACTTAAGCGACATTCACCATACCTCGCGGCTTCCTACCTTTTGAATACATTTGTATAATTAAAAATTTAATACGATATCTTGAAATATGATATTCAAATAATATTAAAAAAAAAAAAAATTTTAATCTATAGTCACAATAATTTAAGCGTTTAAAATTAAAATGTAAGTCATAGTTCTTTAAATACTGCATATTCCGAAATTCATTCAAATCAATTTGGACGAACATTTTTTTTTTTTTTGTTAATTGCATAAAATGACCCAGTTATGATATTTTAATTTTGAAACTAGAATATTGCGTCGCGTATTTATATTCATATTGTAATGTACTGAGTTTCACTCGGAATCGTTTCGTTCAATGCAATGATATTTACGCGTATCGTTCCTTTTAGAATTTATGAATAATTATACGACTAGTCTCTAAAACATCCACAGCATCCACTTTATTGTCTTAAATAATTGAGAATATTGCTCTCTGTAAACAATTGGCCGAAGCCGAACGTCTAATATTCCCGAGTGGAGGATTGTCGCCATAGGCGCAATTAGAGCTCAAATTTTGGAGATGCTAAAATTATATAAGTACATCGCTCACACCTTCAACAACAATCTTATAGTTATAAAATCATATCGCAGTAGACGAACAAGTAGGTAATAAATACCGGGAAATAATAATGTAAAACCTACAGGGAAAAGCGCCCATCCTATTTTTTATATCTCTAAAATCAAATTATTAATTAATAATAATAATAATATATAATGTATATAAAAGAAAAAAATAGCGATAAAAATATGTAGGTATATGTACTTAAACAATATTAGAGAAATTCGTCTATCGTCAGCTGCAGATTTATTTTAGTAATGTTTTCACTTTTATTCGTTAAATCTCTTTCACTATTTAGTGATAGTGACAAGTTTGATTGTTTGAAAACCTTTCTTGTACCATATTGCTAGTCCGCGGAGCGTGCAATATTTTATCCGCCGAAAAAAAAAGAAGGCTCTTCACGGGTCGCCGAACTTATATATAATATATAGGTATATGGTAATTGGTAAAGGCAAGTGGCAAATTGTGCGCAATAAATTTAGATATACATTTTACATTTACATTATATAACTCGCGTGATATCATCAATGACGAAATCTTGTTTAATGTTACAAACAGATAATAATGTCCCGTAAACCGAAATGTGGCGAATTTCTTGTAGTTCATCAAATTATTCGGGGATGCTGTAAACGTATCCTATAGTCCCCATATCTGATTGCGCCTACGGACTTGTCCGTCCTGCTGTAGTCTTGCGATATGTGACCACCGTTCGTTTTGTCAATGTAACACCACAGAATAGATGAATTTCAACTATTCTGTGGTAGGCGTAACACTACTGTACATAGGCGGATATTTGGTCACATCCGTGGGGAGGCTTAACATTTTTTTTTTTATTTATATTGAAACACACAATTTTTTATTTTGACGTCTGGTGTGGTCTGATTGCGTTCTGGGACCCCAAGTCCCCACCGATATCCGCCTATGCTACTGTACTTGAACATTACCTACCTATATAGGTATTATACGTTTAAAATAAATTTAATAAATATACCGCAGTCGCGTTATTGTTTATAGGTATTTCAACGGTACGGAAATTGGCGAGAGTGAAAATTTATAATTTGCCCAATATACAATACGCGGCTCCGGTTTGGATCGATAAACATGGAAACAGAATACCATTGCCAGAGTCGAAAAAGTTACAGGCAAATACTTTTATTTCCAAAACATCCGCGCCACCGGCCGCACCGCCACTACCGCCGAGACCGGTACCGATATGTCAACAATCGCATGTCGATATAATGTCTGTAATTGAGCTCCCGGAAAAACTGTCACCTTTAAAAAAACAAGAGCCAAAAACGTTTAGCGAAAATAACTCGGATAATAATTTTCTAAACGAACTCAAAGAACGCGTGAGTAAATTTAAAACGTCATGAAAATGTCCATATAAGACGCGACTGTTATGTAAAACGTCGACCTTTATTAATGTACCTATAGTTCAATACAAAATCGATAAAATAATTGTTGAAAAAATACACGCGTTTCAAAACTATTGTAAACGTTTTGTAATAATATTGTCAAGTATATAGAATTATTAGTAAACTATGTGGGTATTGTTAAATTAGGTACTTTCGTTTGTTATACTGCAGTATATATTTTAATAAAAATTTGTTTAAATTTGAAAAAAATATTCATTCTACAATTATTTTTAGTAGAGCGAGTATAGAAGACTTTTTTTTTATACAATCACTTGCGAAATTCTCATTATTCATTTATATCAATTAAAACATACTTGTTATTGCATTATATAGATATTTTTCCCCTTCATTTTGCAACTTTTTTTTTATTATGTTTCTAATATTGAGTCGAGAGTCCTGGATATTTTGTTGAATTGTTCTGCTGGAAGATCAGCTGCAGGTGATCCAACAATTATATACTTGTCGCGGTTTTACGCGCAACGAGCGATTTAGGAACACCGCGACTATATTGTCACTCAGTGGCGTCATTTTGTGAGGGGCAGGGTGGGCATTTGCACCCCCCTCCCTTGTTATAACAGTGGGCCGACATGATTTGTGCCGAGATAATGTTGAATAACAGTTATTCCAATCAAATCTGTAGTAATGACTAACGAGTTATGAGTAATATAATAACAAATCGAGTGACAAACAGTGGATTAAAATTAAATTACCAATAAAATTTAAAAGTATGCAGGTTATAACCACGATTGTAGGTGATTAATTCGTGATTACAACTTACCGCGGTTCTGGATTTTTTTTTTTTTTATAAACACGGTTATCGTTACCTAAAGGCAGTGCGTAAATTATTAACGTTAATTCAAAGAATATATATATATACGATGTACGTTTGACGGTTGACGTACCTGTATCGCGTACGGCGTAAACGAATTTGTTTAGCCGTTCTTCAACGTTCCGAACGTGTGTTTTAAGTATATATAATTTGTGAGTGGCAAGTGTAAAAAAATAAAAACGAAAAAAGCTAAAGGTTGTGTGACCAAGACGGCGAGAAAAAAAGAAAAAAACTGAACAAGATGCTCACAACTGGTGACAAAACGTCATTTCTAACATGTTTAAATAATATCACGACAAGGGAAACTTCAAAACTTGAATCTCGTATATACAATATATAGTCATTTATGATACATTTATTATGGCTGACAAAGTAATGAATTTCCTCCTCCCCCAAAAAAAAAAATTAAAAAAAAAATATCTGGCGATTCGTTCCCATGATAACGAAAATATCAATATTATGTAAAATATGTAAAACAGAAATCGTATTGAGCTAAATACTAAATGTAAGTGGAAAATAGTTAAATGGGCCGGTTAAATCTTTTGCCTCCCCTTTTCGAAAACTGAAATGACTCCACTGTTGTCACTACATTGATTTCAGTCTTTGAACGTTTTGTCCAGTACGAATAGTGTCATAGACAGTCGTTTGAAGATGTGGTCTGCTTTTGATCTCATCCATTCACACACATTACGTGATTTACATATTACAATCGATATTGGGCGTGTAATACAATAAAATATTTTATTAATTTAAATCGTGGCGTACGTTAACATTGTTGGTGTGTTCGACCTACACTATTGACTTTTATTTATTTTTCGAATGTTTGTGAGAGTACTTAATATTATTATTTGACATATATTTCCTTTTATTTAATTATTAATTAGTTTTTTTTTTAGTATACTTCAATATTAACTAGAAATGCGTGTAGGTACAATAACAACACGTTATTTTCCATTTTTGAGGCATAAATACACGCTTAAAAGAAACACGTTGTTCGCATTACGATTAATTATTTTGTAATATAATATTGAATTAAATAATATTTATATAGTTGGTTTTTTTTGTCATAAAAATAAAAATATTTTGTAATACGTACTTTAAATAATAATAATGAAAAAAAATTATTTAATTTATTCGCGGGAGGCACGATTAATATAAGTATTAAGTTATAATACAAGTATATAAGGAGTTTCCACCCTCTATTTAGTCAGTATTAAGAATTTACGTGACTTCGCGTAAACATAATAACGGTTCGTGTAAACCAGTGGTTCTCAACCTTTTAAAAGCAGCCGCCCCCTTTAAAAGCAAACGACTATTCAACGCCCCTCCCATAGGTGGAAATCTATTCAATTTTCTGGGGTGGGGGCTAACATTTTTAACATCAGTCATAATCAGTCAAATATCCGAAATACATACAAATTATAAGATATTTTTGGGGGGGGGGCTTAGCCCTCTAAGCCCCTCAATTTCCGCCTATGGCCCCCCCAAAATGAAAAATCAATAATTATGGTTATGGGGAAAGAGGACAGAGTTAATTGTAAATCTAAAACAAAATGATGTGACCAATAAAAAAATAAAAGTGTGCTAGAAAAACGTTCTGTAAGTATTAAAAAATTATAAATTTTAAGATCAAAAACAATTAAAAATGAATAAGTAGTAAAAAGTAAAAAAGCGGACTTTTGTCAGTGAGATGGTTGTGCTTGGTGTTGCAAAGCCATTTTTTATATCAGGTTCGATATTTGTAAGGCGCAAGTCTCCTCTTTTTACAATATCGAGTCGATTTCTTTTTTTTTTGTGATGAGATCAGTCGCAGTACTAACTCTTACGGTATAATTATAGCTTACGTCCAAAATATACTTACTGCCCCCCTATTGGCCAAAATATACTTACCTCCCTCCTACTGCCCAAAAAAAGTTCATCGTCCCTCAGCAACACTCCACCGCCCACAGGGGGGCGTTATCGACCCCGTTGAGAATCACTGGTGTAAAAAGTATAACCGCCGAGGTTATTAAAATGAAATTTGCGTGTAATGTGCAGCGTAGATATAAGGGTTAATTTCATGGAGTCAGTTTGAGAAAAACTTTCTTGTGCGATCAAATCCTCGACTGTAACCATCCGTGAAATGGCAGAGGAATACAACCACTGAACTCAATACATGGAACGCGCATTCTGTGTAATTCTTCTATATGAAAAATGGACCCCTATATAGTGAGCCACCATATGCATTCCGCTTCTATTTTTCTATTTTTGTTACCAACTTCGTTATGTAAAAATAATCGATTTTTGTGCTAACATTGATCCTATAAGCACATCGTTTTGTGTCCTGTTATCTCAAAGTAAATAATAAAATATGATAACTATCATGGAAAAAACTATATTTCATCGTATTCTCCATGAATTGTATACCTTATAGAATGCATATGGCGGCCTCCTATCTGGGGTCATATTTTGATTAATATACGCGTTCCATTCCGTGTATTGAGTTCAGTGAATGCGACATTTTGTTTTGCTCATGTCAAGAAATTTCGAGAAATTTTGTGTTGCTCTGTTCTTTTGAATATTCATGACGAAATCGCCAAACGCGAAAAACACGTTTTTAATAACTTGTATTTAAAATATATATTTGTATAGTAGCATTGATTAAATATACATATATTATATGATAGTAGGTATTGTGGTATATTGTAACAACTGACAAAACATTACTTTATATTTATTACTTAGCCAACTATTATAAAGTAATTTTTATTGATAATATAAAATAATTAGGCGTACATCATTCTAATTTTAATACAAATTTTTAATCAAGTCAGTGATTAAAAAAACTTTTTGAGATTACGAGATTATTAAAGAGATATGTTTTTATAAAAAAAAAAAAAAAAAAAGAGACGACACATTATGGCCCCCTTCAACTTGCGGCCCGGGGTTACAGCACTCTAGCCCACTTTGATCCAGCCACGGTTTAGGCCAACGGGTCCTTTCCGGACTTTGGAGCTCTGGCCACTCCTGCACCACCCTCTCGCCGGCTTTGGCTTCGGCGCGGCGGACTATTTTCGATTTCCAAAACTCAAGTCCTCGTTTTTCGACGGTATTCCGGCGATTCAAAGAGCTTGTGCCGAGCAGTTTGAAAGACGATCTCACGAAATGATTTCTCCAGAGCGTTTGAAAAGCTGTACCGCGGCCCTCTGCAACGAGTGTATAACTATATAGAAAACGGACGTTCTACGCGTATAGATGACGAGGGCCGACTCGAATAAATCCGTTTTATCTTTAAATCTTATTGAATTCGATTCGGCGTGTTTTCAGACGTACTTACTGTGTATATATAGATCATCTAAATAAAAAAAAATGAAGGCTAATTGCGGGTTTTCATAGGCCGCGTTCCGTATCACCGTCGCCGTCCGTCGCTGCCAATACGAACTGCAGTTTTTCAATCACCGTGTGCAGGACGTCGATTCGCAAGTCAGCGACGGACGACGACAACACGGAGTGCGGATTTGTGCTGGACCAATAACGGTAAATTCGTGCATTAATGGTACACCCAGTTCGATGAAACCAGGCTTCATCATTGAAGAACACTTTATTCAATACCTACCTCGATACCATTAACGCGTACGAAATTGATGATCCATCTCGCAAATTTTAGGCGACGCGGCAAATCTGGCGGTTTTAGTTCCTGCACTAACGTAGCGCGATACGGGTGCAGTGCTAAATTTTTCAACCCACGGTGTGCTGTTGTCTTCGAAATTTGTGCTTGCTGAGCTAATTTACGGACAGATGTTGATGGCTATTATCAGTAATTTTCGTCGAGAGTTCCGTTAATTTTTCGGAAGTAAGAACGGATGAAGGACGGTTCTTCTTCTTGGGCATAACTGAGAATTCTGTGCGAAAATGGTCCACAATCCTCTTAATCGTGCTTTTATTAGGTACGGTTGGAACATATTATTAATCCAAATATGTCTGAAGTCAATTTTACTCATCTTGTAAGTAGTATATGAAGAAGAAGAATGCTATTTTTATTTCAATAGTTTGATTTCATTTGAAGTATGTATATTATAAAATTCTAATAAATAATTAATTGTCTATTGATGGCTTAGGACGAATTACTTTATTTTGTAACCTCCCCCACTGAAAATGATCTTAATGGCACCTATGCATATAATTGTTAGTTGTAATTGGTGCCTGGTGGTTTGTATATGTGACGCGTGTGTTACAAAAATAAAATACATTAATATTTTAGTTATAATAAAAAAAAACTAGTGTAAACCAGTGCTATTAGGATATTAAGTGTGTGTATATATGTATATATATGTGATCGATATTAATAAATTTTATTTGGGATAAAATTCGTTTAATTATTTTGTTACATATTATGAAGACGACTTTAAAAATAATAAATCTGGTGATCTGAATTACATATTCAAAGGGGTTAGCTGAGTTTTCTAATATTCAAATAAAAAAACACTATTTATGAATTTTGATTATTTACAAAATTGTATTTTATCCTAACTAAACGTGACCGATTGTAACAAATAAATACGATTATAAATTATAACATAAGAAATACCAGCGATTATTGTGTTCG
The DNA here is from genome assembly GCA_032441835.1 of Slavum lentiscoides. Classification (NCBI taxonomy): domain Eukaryota; kingdom Metazoa; phylum Arthropoda; class Insecta; order Hemiptera; family Aphididae; genus Slavum; species Slavum lentiscoides. Next base: position 15,507,306 of record CM063706.1, on the reverse strand, counting down.
GAAATCACTAATTTATCACTAAGTCGAGAAAGTGATTTAAAGACGTTAATTTTTAAAAATTTTACAGGTAAGTTTAATTTTTCAAGGACTTATATACTCTACTCTAGTTGATCTACTTTAATGAAATTGTAATCCATGCCCATATGTGTATGTGCGGCGACAATCTAGGTTGTTTTGATTGCAGATCGGAGTGGAAATAAATAGCACAGAACTTCAGTATTGTAACAGTAATCGTAGTTAAGTATCTAGTTCAGATAATTTAATCGTTCCCACATTTTTTTTTTCTATAATTTATTGGTTAAAGCCGAAGATGGCCAACGATCGCAATGCTAATATCGATGGTAATATTATTATTATTATTATTGTCACTAGTTGAGATAAAGTATATTTTTAATCTGCATTTTTGCATTTTTTTTTCATCAGCGTCGTTTTCATTAAATAATTTCAAATGCAAATACGTTCATTTTCCCGAAGGGTTTATGCTCGGAACGACTTCTTCGGCTTACCAAATCGAAGGCGCGTGGAATGATGAAGGTAAAAAAAATAATAACTAATAAGGTAGGTACTTACATTTTTAAAGCTTAAAAATAATAAATACTATTTTTATGTTACTGTACAAACTTATCATATAATACGATAATAAAAATATCTAAATAATAGTATTATATTTTATTACTCAGTATACTCTTAGTGGAGGTGTATTGATAATAAAATTTCCTAGAATACTTATAAGCAATTTTATATGTTTGATAGAGTGGGCGAAGGATAATAAAATGATTAACAAAACGATACTCATTGCCATGCAATGGCGCACCCCCGAGTCTATAGACACTTCTTATGGTAGACGAGAAGATTTTTTTCAGAAAAATTTCTCTCACTTACAAAACTAACAAATGATTTAGAAAATATTTTGTTCTTAGTATTAATCACACTAGAATAAAATGATTTAAGTACAATATCGAAATTTAAATTTAAAACATATGTAACATTATTACAATATGAAAATGAAATAATGTATTTCAATTTTAATGTATAATGTAGGTATACATAACACGCCTAAAAATAATATAAATAATGTTTAAAGTTTAAACGCATATTATATACGTGAGTCAAAAAACTTATGTTCTTAATTATGTCTTTCAATTTGGTTAGAAGTTAAACATTACAAAAATATAGTCTATAATTTTCTCTTATTCATTTTTGCAAATCTCAAAATAAGTAGCTGGTTAGTAATAGGCAAGTAGCTGGTTTATACTTACTCGCATGTTCTTACGTGCTATAATGTTAATCCATACAAGCGTTCTTGGCACATTTTTTTTTTATAATTTCAATTGACAGCATAGGGAGGTATAAATAAAATCCAACAGTATATTTAAGTATAATATAGTAGTAATGGAAATACAATATTACGTTTATAAGCCAATAGTGCAGGTAATTTGTATTTATATCGTTGGTGGATTGAATAACTTGTAAATTTGATTTATTTTTACTTAAATAATGTAAGTATATGTATATTAGATAAAAAAATAGTAAATGAAAATTAAATCGTCGAAGTATTATTAAAATGACTAAATTAAATTAGCGCAAGTTTATTTAACGTTGTAAAAATGTACTGAATTTTATTACACATATATATTAGAATACCAAATGTATTCGTGAAGCTAGAAAAATAAGTACCGGAAAATATTAGAATATATTGAAAGTGTTACCGTTATTATCATATTTTTTTATTATTTAAAATGATAAAAAAACAGTTTACAATAATATAATTGCGAAAAATTATTAAGCAGTATAGTAAAAAAAAGTAAAAACTAAATATTTTTGTTAGAAACTTACTGTTTCGAAACTTAAAATATATCCATCTCATCATAATTATTTTTATAGGATTTTTACAAACGAAATATAGGACTATAGTGATCCAGTTGCTTTTAGAATAAACTGATATCTATTTTTTATAAAAGGGGTTTTTGATATTTTAAAGAATGTAGTGTTTAAAGGACGTATAGGTATGTAATGACATCACATTTTGTTGTTACCGAGTATACGGAAATAGTGTTAGAACTTGAATTTGGTTGTATGACATATACTTTTAATTTTAAAGTAATAATACTAATAATCAAATTTTAAAAGCGATTTTAATGGGTGCGATACTGCGATAACATAATGTGAAATTTTTGTATTCGAACCAAAATAAGTTTTAATTAGAATGTATTAATTGTTAGTCTTTGTCAATGAAAATAATGATTTTTTTTTTTTAGTAATTTATAACGTATTTACAGTTTAAATTATTATGAAAAAAGTTGAGTTAATTTTTCTCAAATTTTGGATTATATAATTAAATGTACCTACTAGGTATATTAAATAGTAGGCAACACAATATGATCCTGCACTAATTTCGTGAAAACTGCTAACTATAAAATTATGATTATAAATACAAGTTTTTTACATAATTTTCAATAAAATATTTTATTTCTTTAAAAAACTAACATAAACGACAGAAACTTGCGTTTCAAAAATAAAACAATTGAATTCTATGCGACCATTATATTATGCATAATAGTCCAAAAAACACTGCTGTAATATACTCACACCGATCGATTAATTAAATAACTTTCTAAAAAAATAAGGTATTATTATCATTATGTTTTAATAATAGAAAATTAATAATGACATTATAAATTATGAAAGGAAAAACCGAAAGTACGTGGGACCGAGTCGCTCACACGAAACCGGAATTGTTTGTGGGCTATTCGGAATCAGAAGACTGTCCCGCAAATAATGATTTAAATGACGTTGAAGTCTTGACAAAACGTACTCGCATATTATATATATCGAAAGGGATTCCAGCGTACGAGATTGAACATAAACACAGTTGTGTAGATATCACTGGTGACATTGCTTGTAACAGTTATCATAAAGTGGACGAAGACGTTAATCTTCTCCGGGAACTCGGAGTGAGTATTTCATAATTACGAGTACATAATGTAGAGTTTACTAATTTAAATATTTTTATCATAATATTATAAGTGTCGGAGGCAAGCCTTGCTCGATTTACATAAAACTTAATTTTTCTATGAGACTGCAAAATTGTACTTTAAACAACTTGGAGTTTGATCAATCGTTTTTGCACGGTGACCTTGTCCATTTTTTATGATTAAAAACGCTCTCATCGAGAATACATCTTGAATGATTTTTCCCTATATCTTAAGATCTTTAGTCTTTTACTAATCTGCTTTCTCGTCCCTGAAAACATTACATTCAATCATTTTCATTGAAATCCTGCATCCCTACGTTTTTGTATTATGATACAAGAAATGTGGCATCATAATAATTAATGTTTTCACGGTTTAATTTACATAGAAACTTTTTGTCCTACTTTACCCTTTAAATCGAGAACTGTAGACTACTGACTAGATCGCTTTTTCTCATTGAAACCAATGGATTCACTATTCACCATCATCGCATCATTATCACATCTCGTGAAATCCTTGCTAATAATAATAATAATAACAACAATAACAATAATGATAATAATTGGCAAAATTAAGCAATAATTAATAATAATAATAAATTAAAAATTATATTAGTGCAATAATACCAAATCGAGACTGATTTTGAGGCATCCACTGAGTTAGTTATAAATTAAGGATTCTTACCGTATAACTCGTAATAATATTCATAAATATTATTATTATAATGGTACATAATATGGTAATGATATGTAATATTAATGTATTTTTAACTAGTCATATGAAAAATAATAAAATTAATTAACACTTTTACATTTTTATATTTATTATATTATAATAGGTTCAGTCGTATCGTTTTTCATTAAGTTGGACTCGTATTTTACCAAGAGGCGAAGACAGTTATGTTAATCCGGCGGGTGTCCAATACTACAATAAACTTATTGATGAATTGCTGAAGAATAATATAACACCTATAGTATGGATTTTATATATTTCAAATAAATGATTATTACTTATTAGTATGATAACTTATAAGTAAACATTTGTGTTAAAAATTATAATGATAATATACCTTTACAAGTAGGTAGGTAGCAGTGGCGTAATCGTAGGAGAGAGATATGGGTATCGAATCCCCCTTGGCTTTTTTTTTATTAGTGGAATGTAATTTTGAAACAAAATATAAGTTTTTCTGATTAAACTTGTACAATGAGATGATCAAAATCATCTAGCACTGTTAAAAATATAATCGAGAAACGGATCACGTGAAGGACGGGGGTTTGTGTGTGTGTTAACAAACAGCGAATACGAGAACTATAATAACGGTTTTGGAAACGATGACTTAATATTAACTAAAAGTTATGTTCATTTTAATAATCGATTTAATCTCTTAAGTCCATTCTGGCAATTCATAAAAATGTGCCGCCGCATACATCTTGAAGGTGTGCTCAACGAAATGGATCTGAAGTCAAAAATAATAGATCTGAAGTAGGAACTATAATTTTTGTATCTATTAATTGTCTTATTTAAATGAACACAAATTTACTTTAAAAAAAATTTATATTTTTGTTCTTATGAAAAAATATTGATCCCCCATGACCTAGCTCTAATTATGCCACTAGAAGTTATAGTTTATACAACTTTTATAACATAAATATTTATATACTAATATACTATATTCCTTTAAAATGCGTAAAATATTTGGTATTTACTCGTAGGTGAGCAAAAATTATTTTTATTGAAATGCTTTACTTCAAAGACAATATATAGAGCAATTATTTGTAAATTATTATTTTGAAGACGATTGTTGTTGTAAGTACAAATTTGAAAAATTACCGCGTGCGTGTTTATGAACTTTAGGTAACGATTTATCACTGGGACTTGCCTCAATCAATACAAGATTTGGGCGGGTGGTGTAACAGACACATAATAGAGTTCTTCAAGCGTTATGTTCGATTTGTGTTTAGGACGTTTGGCGATCGTGTGGGTGATGACAAATTTCGTTTACCTATAAGATTAACGTGTTAAATTTTTTTCATAATAAATATTTTATGATTTCGAAGGTAAAATACTGGATAACTATCAACGAACCATATATGGTATCGGAAAGCTATGGCAATGCAAGCGGTGCACCTGCATTGAGCAAAAGTGGATTTGGAGATTATTTGGCTATGCACAATACAATATTAGCTCACGCAACTGCTTACCATTTATATAATCGAGAATTTAGAACATTACAAAAAGGTTAATGTTCCAGTTATTAATTGCATTAATAATACGAGAATTGTGATATTCCCAAATTAAAATTAAATATTAATTAATAGTACAAAATAAAATATTAATATTAATTACTATTTAAGAATTTGATTTTAATTATCTATATACAAAATAAACATCTAAAAAGTAGTTGATATAGTTGCATAATTATAACAGGTCAAATAGGTATAAGCTTAAACGTGGAGTGGTATTATCCGAAAAATTTACATTCCTTAGAAGATCATTATGCTGCTTATCGAGCTCTTATGTGGCAATTCGGAGTGTTTGCTCATCCGTTATTTTTTGGAGATTATCCGGAAGACGTGAAACGTGGAGTTATGGTAATAAATCTCTCGAATGGAATCACAATCGACCGACTTCTCACCTTTAGTGAAAACGAAAAGAATTTCATCAAAGGCAAATATAATAATATTAATACACAACATAATAATAATTATACTGTAATCGAGGCTCGATTAATCACATATATTATGTAATTAATAATCAATAATATATTGATTATTGACATCAAAAAGTATAATTTATCTTAAAAATATATCTACATATTATATTAAGCAAATTAAGTAAATAATTAGTTAGGTATAGTTCTTTACTAGAATATACTACGAATATATTAATATATAAATTTACTATTTCGTATAAATAAAACTAGATTATTGTTATCTCTGTTCTTTATTTGAGAACGCTATGCGCGTATAACCGTATTATAGAAGGGGCAAGAGCTTTATTCTTAAAATATTTGGTTATCCGGTATTATTTTCGATATTTGACCGCGTTTGAACGTGTAAGAGAAAAGATTTTTTCAGCGATTTCTGCATACCACAAAAGTAAGTTTTAAAATAATTATTAGAATTTAGTTTATAATATAGGTACTTTGTGGGTATTAGGGTTAGTTTTACTATTTATTGTTTTATTGTTAGTCTAGAGCTGTCTATTTCACGTGTACAGTATACGCGTTCACGTATTCACGATTGTTTTATTACATAATTAATGTTATTGGCGTGTAAATAGTAATGGATTAATATTACTAACGGAATTTCTTTTTAAAAGCCTGATTTTAAAAAAACTAGGGGGACAAGGATCTTGCCCGCCCTTCGTGTGCTTATGTCCAGGACTTCGCAAAACCTAGCGCCGGCACTGTATACGACTATTCTTTTTCATATATTAAAAACCTTTTATTGCAAACCTTACACACTATTTTTCATTTATCCCGTTGTCTAGTTGTTTCCAACACCTGGAAAGCGTTTTGTCTTTTAGCTGCAAGGTTTTTTTGCCCAATACTACCCAATACTAAAACTATATTTTACAGGTTTCCCTTGCCCTATACTTAGAAGTTCTCATATACTCTTGCTGTAGATGAAGATCCGCGGTTGTTCAGTTGTTTCCGACACCCGGATAGATTTTATTTGCAAGGTTGTTCAGCCTAATACTTTTTATTATCTTCGTTGGTATTTCGATGAAATAAATTGAGAAATGTATTTGGCTTGAAGGGTTGGATGAACACGACAAACTTATATACACTAACTTTTACTGTTTTGTTGAAACTTAAAGATTTCTATAGATTATTATTTTTATTATTTTATATTCTATAAAAATTTAAGTCTTTACCATTCAGGTTAACTGTTTTACACACAGAATTCTAAAATGTTCCGTTACTCCCTCGTTCCCAAAACGATCAGAACACGACTGCGATCTTTCTCCGACCACGTCATGTAAAATTTGGTGGCTTATAGATCGAAAAGCTCATGGATTTGTTTATATATATATAATATATATATATATATATATATATATATACTCGTATATATGTAAAAAGAAATGCGTAGTATATTTTATTCATTCGATTATATTGCATATTACTTCATTCAGACTACATAAACCTACAAATCATTACGTAAAAATAAGAAGAAAAAAAATCTCGAAATTAAATTTTATAGGAACATTGGACTTTCTGGGTATCAATCATTATTTTTCTGTGTATGCCACGAAGATACAGACAGTTGAGAATCAACCATTAAAGTCTCTAGATGCTGACTTTGAATCGTCATTAATTGATGAATTTCCTAACTCAAATCCGATGTGGATAAGAGTAAGTGACGACAAATAATAATGATAACAACAATTTAAATAGGTACGCTCTTATGTTATATTCTGTTTTTTAGGAAACTCCTAAAGGTATGCGAGATTTGTTGTGTTGGATTAAAGACACTTACGGAAACCCTAAGGTCCTTATAACTGAAAATGGCGTTTCGGGTAAAGGACAAAACGAAGATGATGACGCATTTATTAAAATTAGATATCATTATGTAAATATACGAATATTTTAGCTACTAAGTCGTAGAAATTAAAATTATAATCAATGATTACAATACAATTTATTTTAGATTCATAATGTTTTTGTAATTTTTGATTTTGAAAAATTCTACAAATTAAAAACGTTTACAGTTCCTGAAGTATTTTGAAATATACATATTTACTCAAATTAAATATTTTAATATTTATATATTGTTTTCAGGGCTATTTAAGTGCTATTCTTAATGCAATTTATGAGGACAGATGTAATGTGATTGGATACGGAGTATGGTCATTTTTAGATTCATTCGAGTGGTTTTTTGGATACAAGTAATATTGTGTTATCAAATAAGATATTAATAAGAAAATAAAGTTTATAATAAAAGTTATCAGACTGGCTGCTTATTTCAGTAAAAGATATATATATATATATATATATATATATATATACACATATTCATAATATAAACATCGTATTATATAATAAATACATTATTAATAATTTTTGAGAACATAATGAATGTTTTTATAAATATCCTGTAATAAAAGCTACCGGGCTGAGAAATTACCACTCTGTATAGAAATCCACATATTATATAATATTTTAATCCCACTGTTTAATAAATATCACAAGTTGATTAATTGAAAAGAAAAAAAGACGTTAAATTGGACACGTTTTACCATCTGACTGTGTGTATATTTTATTGTAGTCATTTTTAATTTAAAATTTCCAATATTAACAATTCAATTATTATAGTTATTTCATAAAAAGTAATATTGAATACTATGGTTATTTTGGGTAATTACTGAATAAAATAACATTAAAATAAATTATGTATGTTGTTTTTATATAAATATATAATTTATTATATAAATATTTTAATGTTTCAGGCCAAAATTTGGAATATATAAAGTGGATTTTAGTGACCCGGATCGATCTAGGTATCCAAAAAAATCATTACAGTTTTTCAAACAATTATTTCAAACAAAGACGTTACCCGATGTTTTGGACGATTTGTATTATAATAAGTTTTTATAAAATCAGTTTTAACTTGAATATGCATATTATAATTAACCCATACTGAAAAGGCAACGTAATTCTGTTTATATTACATAAAATAAACTATAAAGTTATACTTAATATTGAATATACACTATGCAGTATAATATGTGCACTACTACACTAATTCAAAATTTTGATAAAAAACACAAAATTGTCTTACATAATTTAAATCACGTTCACAGTCGTTTGAAAAACTTCCGATATAATACATGTTATCCACATATATACCTATTATTCATTTCTGTATTGATCAATTGCTGATCTATACACGTTTTAATTAGCCAATATACGTCAATGTTTACAATGTTCAAATACAAAAATTAAATATCGTTTTTATTGTAATACAATAATGCTAAATACAGTGGCGTAACTATAAATTTGGGTCCCCGGGGCAGTATCAAGTGTTTTTTTTTTTAGTATTAGTATTAGTATGTCTTTTTTTTTTGCACCTATTTACGATGGTCGAGGGCCCCTTCAAGTCCAGGGCCCCGGGGCATTGCCGTGCCTTGCCATCCCGTAGTTACGCCACTGGCTAAATATAAAGGAAAACCTATAGTTTTATGATGTATATATAGTCATATATAGACATTCGCAAAAACAAAATATAGGTACTCCAAAATAAAAAAGCCCAATCATGATGTTTTTAAATCGTACAACTGTAATTAAAACCTAGAAAAAAACAAAATTAAAACTAGGTAATATTTTATTATATATATATATATATATATATATATATATATATACATGAAATCAATTAAATATTTATATTATTTTTCTCGTGCAATGAAAATAGGTAGGGATCGTTTTTTTCTTAAATGATTATAATGATTAAGTATATGTATACGTATAATGTACATGCTTATATTTGTGTATAGTTTATTCTAAAACTATTTTGAATATTGACGTAGTTATAAATGACAAAGGTTTTATTTTCTAAATTAGGTGTTATGTCTGAACATATTAATAATTAATAAGCCATTATAATCATGTCTCGTATATGTATATCTGTGGACTGTGAACTCTCATTATCCCACAGAATTATTCAGTGATTTGTGAAGAAAACCCAGTTTTAACCTAATTGAATTAGATGAGGTTCAAAGGAAAGTACAACGTATGGTATTCGAATAGGACAACATCAGTCGAAACATATTTAATTTAATTTTCCTTGTTTCATTTGTATTTAAAAAATAATAATTACTATGCAATTTTGTCTTGCCTCGAGCTTCAAAATAGACATAAACCCCTGAATAGTACTTATATAATATTAATTATAGTGTATAGCATTTATGTAAGAAGATTTCGCATTACCTATCGAACACTTGGGTCTTAGATGATACCTATACAATTTAAGATTTCAATAAGTAATAAGTAGTCCCGAACTTATATAATATTTGATTTTATCTCACACGATTTCACACTTTTTTAATATAAATCACCACTAGACATGGTGTACTGCGTACCTAACATATATTGAAAACAGTATGTGTCTAATTGTCGTACATGATCGAAATGTTGGTTCCATATGCCCTGTCATTATTTGTGGTTTATACAAAATACAGTAGGTAATGAAAACGTCCACGAAAAAATTCAAAATAATCTAAATATCTTACTGCAATAACATGCATCATTATTATTTATTATTGCGCATTTGCGCCCTACAAAGTTTTACCAATTTATAATGCTGGGCTAACTGGGTGCTTTGCTTAACTAGCTAATTATTTTAAATTACTAAAATCCATCGTTTTAGGTCCGTATAGTGCTACATAATACAATTGTAATTTAATTATTAAAAGGACTAAGGAGTAGACTATTTTTTAATAATTATTTCAGGGATGTATAATTTTATAATATTGTTATAATATAAAGAAAAAAAAATTGCTAATGTGATTAATAATCTACGTAGGTGTGATATTATATTATATATTATTTTCATTATCCCGACACCTTTTTATATATACAATATACATACTATTTAAATAAATGTCATAAAGACTGATTAACCAAAATAATTAACCAAATTTTTCAAAAACAATATATAAGTAGGTCAGGCACGTACACAAAATAAAATTTCGGGGGGAGTTTACAAAATATAGCAATACAAATTGTACAGCAACATAATAAAACAATTTCTTCCTTCTTACTCATTATTTTTTAATGTCACAAGAAATTATTTCGGGGGGGTTTGAACCCCAAAAACCCCCCTGTATACGTGCCTGAAGTAGGTGTACCTATAAGTTATAACGGCTATAACATACTATTTTTATTTTTATTTCATGTACTTCAAATTGTTATGTTAATAAATAACATTAAATGAATTACTTTACAAACATATATTTTTTTTTTTAAAGTAGGTTACACATTTGCGTGCGTTTATGTAATTATATATATATACATACATATTTTGTTTTTATATAATTTTAAATAAATAACCGAAAGGCGAAATTCGAAGTTAGATACCATAATCACAGATAAGATTAAACTTATCTGTGCCATAATATTCATCTAATCTGTGATATTATCATCTATGATATTATCATCACAAGGTGATCAATTCCGTGGTGATAACAGTAAAATTGACAAGAAAATCCAGTAATCATTACAAGTTTTCGAAAATTCGAATTACTATAGTCATTGATTAAATATACTATTGTATATTGTATATTTAATCAATGCTATAGTGATTAAAATTTAATAATTGTAACGTCGAACAGTGGCCAGTGCTCAGTGTTAGTTATTTGTAATTGTAACGCATCGCAATGTTTAATATTCGCCGTTTATGATGTAACAATGTTTTATTTACAAGTACCTGACATAAATGTGTCCATACTCGACGTAGAAGATTCCGCTTTAGTTCGTTTAAAACATTTTGCCGCTTACGCGAAATTGAGTGACAAACCAAAATATGACGAGTATTTGAAGAACTCTACGCCTTTAGACTACGCTGGATTCGTGTGCCTTAGGTTTGATAAAAAAAAAATTGTATTGTTTCCGTTTCTGTCATTTATGAAATACGTGTACCTACTGCATTAACATGCCGTTTTGTGATCAAATACGATTTGGATACATAATATAATGTTCATATTTTTACCACTTTTAAACTGTAGAAATAATTCATTTTCATAGGTTCATTAATTATTTGTATAGCCGTATAGCAATGGTGTAACCAAGATTTTTATTTGGGGGGCTGAGGCTGATAATTAATTAATTTATATGTTAATTATTAATATATATAGACGGTACCCACTAAAAAAACTGATTATTTATTCATTTCGGGGGGCTGCAGCCCCATCAGTCCCCCTGGCTACGCCACTGCCATATAGGTATTTTAAAGTTAAATCCAGGTAAGAATGGTTCGATTAGTTTTGATCGATTCCAGATGTAGACATGTAATGATATCATTGAATTAGGTACGTATCTTATGGTGATACCTTGACTAACATTTTTTCTTAATCATATTTTATCAATCTTGTATGTTACACTCGCGTACAATTTTTCAAAATTAAAACTCTAGTTGTATTTAGATTATTATGTATTTTACAAAAACAAACTTTTATTTGTGATTTGTAACTGTATCTAATTGCGCCTAATTAATTTATGAATGAAGTGATAAAAAAATTATCTTTTCACACACAGAACTAATTTTGTTTTTTGTCAAATATATAATATTCATGTTATACTTTTCGATCAGTCAAAGAATGTCAGTTATGGAAATGAAATTCCTCCTAAAAAATGTTGCTACCTACACATAAAGTCATAACATATTAATCGTATTATAAAACATTTTAAAATTCGAAACTCCTTGATCCAGATCAAGTAATTTGTTAAAAATATAATAGTATTAAAAATACCTACGTTTATATATTTTGCAGAACACATGCCAGTTTAACCAATGATTATACATTAAAGGAATTGATCATAGAAGGAGAATGTAATTTATTCGCGGAACGTTTGAGTTTGCTGAAACAAAATTACCTAAGAAAATACTTGATTAAAATAATAGAAGATATTGAACATATTAATGTTATGAATGATAACCTTGATGTTTTATTAAAAGTATGTTCAGAATATAAAGTAAAGCAACATGAACCTTGTAATGAACACTGTAGTGCAGAATCTATTGCAAGTTTGTTGATATAATTAAGTACTCCTTGTTATTGTTTTAAATTATTTGACTAATTAAATTTGATATATTTCAGTTCCTTGGCAAAAATGTCCTACACTAGTGTCAAACCGAAGTGTGCACCTAGTCGAAGGCATTGCAAATGTACCTTGCAATCAATGGAATATTGTGTTAGTTGACTTGTTTCGTTTAATCTATATCAATTCATTATATACAATTCGTCGTTCAATGTCTGCTTTAGCTGAAAATAACTTGCAAGTCGAATATCTTGGTGATAAAATAAATAATTACTACAATTCTAAAATAAGTTTTTGGAAAAATGTCAGCGAAGAGATATCTTTGGAAAAACTTGATTTGAACAAACAATTATTGCCTCCTTGCATGTTGTTATCATTAAATTCATTGTTTACAAATCATCGTCTTGCTCATGATCCACGTTATCGGTTGACATTGTTTTTAAAAGATATCGGTGTACCTTTAGAACAGACTTTAATTCTATTTAAACAGGAATATTCCAAGTGTGGAAATCCAGAAAGTGCGTGTACACACACGTGGGAAGAACATTACAAACGAATAGAGTACAATGTACGACATACGTATGGTACAGTGGGTTCAAAAAGAAATTACCAAATGACATCTTGTGTATTAATGCAAGTATGTTCAATGGGTTTTTGAAGATTTATAATACATTTTAATTATAATTTTCTTATTTATTTTAGAAGCAAAATGTTCAAGCCTCTAATGAAGGGTGTTGTCCATTTGTACATTGTAGTGAAGATAAATTGAAAAATATCTTGGAAGAATGTACACCCATTAGTGATGTAGAAATGAATATTATAAATGATTTGAAAAATAGCGATCAACCCGTCAGAGCATGTCATTGGTATGCGCATAAATTGTTTCCATTGTCAGAACCTTTGTATCATAATACGCCGACACAGTATTTTTTCTACTCAAAAAATACTAAAAGGTAGATTTGTTCCTAAGACAGATAGAACATAAAATAAAACAGATTATTACACTAAAAAAAGGCCATGTTCATTTCATAATAATAAATATTTGTTAATATAAAATATATTTATACAAAATATTTTACAATTAAAAAGTCTATATTTACAAAAAAAAAAACCTATACATATTTATTTTAATGTATTTAAGAGTACTCGTGCATAACTGAATTTGGCGGAGTCCAACGGTAAACATATTCACTCCTGGAATGATTGCCATGATGGTTTTGTGCTTTGTTTTGGGAGTTGCCATAAACTCCATAAAGATCATCCGCTGGATCTTTCGGTGGTTGCCTATACGTTTCTGACCTATTGCTTTTTGAATACACACCTGTAAATATTATAAAACAGTAACACTAATATAGACATTATTCATTGAAGTATATTTTTCAAGTTGCCCAGTACACACCGTTAAGATTACCACTAGCGTTGACTGTAGTTGAATTTCTTGTGACATATGTGGGTTCGTACTGTCTTTGCTGGTTTTGTTGGTTTTGCCTGTCGGGTCTGTCTGCCCTTTCATTGCATACCGTTGTGGCTGTTGTTGTCAGTGGGTACAATGATTGAGCTGGTAATAAGGGACCAGGTCTTGGCAAGTAATCGCGAGGTGGTAAATTATGAGTAGATTTGGAATGGTATAGTGACTGCGAACGACTTAAATTTGCTCGAGTCAGAACTGGCGAGCGCGTATATAATGATCTGCTCCCTTCGTACAAAGGTTCCGGTAGATCTAAATCGGCCGTTAATGTAGGTGGAGAAAGAGAAGGTCTAATGATTTTGTGCGGCACTTGTATTTGACATAGATTCTCATCGTCTGTTGAAACAAAACAGAAATATTAGTTTGGTTTTATTACATTGGATTGTAACATACTTACTGTGTAAGTCGTCGATTGTCGCTTTTCGTTTTTGTGGACTGAATATTAAATCATACACAATGCCAGCGATAATTCCTCCGGCTCCTGGTCCAAACCAATACACCTGAATGTTTATTAAAGCGTATTGTTAATAAAAAAAATGTGTTTATTTAATTACGTATTATCATAAAGTGTCAAATAAATGTTGTTTGTAACTGTACGGTTGATATAATATTATAATATACACTAATTCATACATATATATATATATATATATATATCATTCGTTTCTAACAATATTTTGTATTACATATATTACATAGGTATACCTTTACTTAATTCGATATATGTACATTGTGTATTAAATTATAAATATAATACAAAAAAAAAAATCGAAATTCGATTAAACAGGCAATTAAATATGGAACTACTCTGTATTATTATTATTATTATTAAAAATAATAATACATTTAATAATAATAATAATAGTAAAACGTACCCAATGATTATCCCAATGGTTCATCACTAATGCCGGTCCAAATGCGCAAGCCGGATTTATAAAAGGCATCTGGAAAAAAAATTATTCATATAGAAGGGTTTTTGGATTATAAAAATGGATCCTTGGATTTCTCCTTACCGCGACCAGACCGCATGCGAAGTACACCGCTCCAATTGCTGTCGCCGAAGTTCCTGTCCATTTGTGGAACGTGTTGTTGGTCACGTAATATGTGAACACGATGAAGAACATGAGCAACAGCCCTAAACTGAAACGTTGCCACGGGGTCGTGCTGCTGTTCGGGAGATCGTACAGGCTGGTGAAGTAGTTGCGAGCGGAAACACTGGAATATTATATGTATACGATATAATGTAATATGTACACGAACAGAGCTTGATCTAGACAATGATCCATTATTATGATCTATTATGCGTCACGTGAATGATTTACCTATAGATTATCGCAGCGCCCCCTACCGCGCCACCGCATTGTGCGGCAATGAACATAACAGCTCTTATGGGGCTTATCCTTCTCGTGATCAGCATGGCAGTAGTCAAAGCAGGATTTATGTGTCCTCCTGTAAAATACAACAAAAATATATCACTTTTAACGACGTCTTTAAAACTTAGTGTATGTGTAGTGGACAATGCGTATTATATTATCATTATTTAATTGGAATTCGTTGTAAAAGAAAAAAGTAATTTTTCGATGGATTAAAAATTTTTTTCAAAAACTGTCATATAAAAAGTTAGCATCGCGTTTGTTACGCGAAAATTCATCATTGTTGTCCGATCAACACAACTGCAATGAGTTTTTTGTCGAGTAAATACAATTACCTACACTCGTGTTGAAACAAATTAACCACAAAATTTGCTCGGGTCCACAGCAGTCTGCAGTTTACGTGGCGAAAAGCGTTTTTAAATATTATATTATGCTATAGCTAAAGACGTTTCGAACTAAAGCAGCACTTATATCATAAACAGTATTCGTGAACATAACGTCATTGTATTTTACCCGAGTCGAAAAGACGATATTCAAAGGTCGACGAAAGGAAATAAATCTGTATTTAAAATTGAATACAGTATACGTATTACTTAAAATAAAGTATAAATATCTCTTTTAAATAAGATGTCCTCGTTGTCATTTTTTCTACTATTTTAGTTGCAAGTATATAGGCAGTGCTCGAATTGGGGGGAGGGTGCGCAGGGGGACGGAGCTCTTCTTCAAATTTGTTCATATTTTGAGAGCACCCCTGTAAATTATTTTCATTAGAACGGGGATTATTTTGTTAAAATAATATTGAAATTTTGATTTTGTAAAGTTGCATTGAATAAGATAATAAAAAACTATTTAAAGGATTATTTTTTTGATAATTTATAACAAGAACAAAAGTCTTATCTATTTATAATTATTATAATTTATAATACTTACAGGTAATTTATGGCGTGTCGGCGTATGATAGTTTGTGAGTGAAACGTGAGACGTAACCAACAGTCGTGGAAAATTATTTAAAATTAATTAGATACCAAATTAGGTAGAGTACATTTTTACGTAATTAATAATTTTTTATGTTAATAAATGGTAAGTTGTAAAAAAAATGTTTATTGTAATTGGTGGTATATATTATTATTATTATTATTATTATTATTATTGTAATAATTTGATGAAAATGAATGGTTGGTGGTATGGGGGGCGAATCCCCTCACGGGTCAGGTTGATTCTAATTAACGTAAAGGACGCTACTTTTTTTTAAAGTCTTGGAGTCCTCTTTCTTTAATTTTTCCAATTCGAGCACTGAGTATAGGTATAGAGTGTTTTAAGTTTTAAATTCATTTTATATAGTTATTCGTGTGTCGAACCGTTGGAGGGTTGTTTCATAAATTATTTCACATGTGTGAAAGAAAAAATGAATGAATAACGTTCGTCGTACACTTAGAAAAAAAAAATTTAATTATTAACAGATGTTACGGTCGCATCGTAACGAAATTCAAACAGTATGTCTCTCATTTATGCGTTTATTCATTTCCTTGGCTCGATTGTGGTTAGTCAGTCGTTAATAGTACAATATATTTCGTTTCCAGTTAATTTTTTCTTTTATACATTTATTTTATTGGACGATATAGTTCAACAATTAATGATTCTATTCGAATAAACTTTTGATTTTAAATGATTAAAATCAGCGATACAGAATATAGATAACACGATGTCATAATGAATATTTGGTAAAAATAATAATAATAATGGGTAATATCTAGGTAATATAAATATAGGTATATAATAGTTGGTAAAAAAAAAAATTGAGAAATACTCCTGACGCTAAATTTAATCAACTTTCTATTTGTCGGTGTTTAATACTTGAACGGCACAACAACGATTTCGCGGAGACTGCCAAAAAAACGCGGTCGAAATTCTCAAGAATAATTAGGGTACCTATTATAATTTTTGGCATTTATATGATTTAGAATTTATTTCTACGGTTTGAACTGACAAGAACACTATTGTTTTCTCGGTTAATTTTTGTGTTTATTAATAATTTTTAATAATTATATTTAATGATAATCGATTATAATAATATGTACATTTTTACAAACAAATAAAAAAAAAACGAGTCTGCCAGTACTCGAGACAATGATGTGTCGATGAAAACGTCGCGTAAGCGGTAAAAATGGAACTGAATTGTGATTGGGATTTGTGAATGTTGGTATCTTTATTCAAAGTAATTTCGATAATGAATATTATTATTAGTTGTCATGACAACAGCTTACCAGTGGCGTCATTTCAGTTTTCGAAAGGGGGAGGCAAACGATTTAACCGGCCCCGTTTAACTATTTCCCATTTACATTTAGCTCAATACAATTTCTATTTTACATAATTTTGATATTTTTGTTATCGTAGCACGAATTGCCCGATATATATTTTTTTTGTGGGAGAAAATTCATTACCTTGTAAGCTATAATAAATGTATCATAAATAACTATATAGTACGCAAATATTATCTGTGATTCAAGTTTTGAAGTTTCTCTTGCAGTCCAAAATATTAAACACGTTAGAAATGACGTTTTGCGATCAGCTCTGAGCAGCTTGTTCAATATTTTTTCTCTCTTTCTCGCCGTCTTGAACTTTAGCTTTTTTCATTTTTATTTTTTACACTTGCCACTCACAAATGTATATATATATTCATAAAACATACGTTTGAAGGGTTAAACAACAGCTAAACAAATTCGTTTGTGCCGTACGCGATTAATAGGTTCGTCAATTGAAAACTGTCAAACGTACATCATGTTCTTCGAATTAGGGGCAACGTCAATAATTTACGCACTGCCTTTAACAATAACCGTGTTTATCGATAAAAACACAGAACCGCGGTAAGTTGTAACCACGAATCAATCACCTCTAATCGTGGTTATAATCTGCATACTTTTTTATTTTATTATTAATTTAATTTTAATCCACTGTTTGCCACGCTATTTGTTATTACCACTACCACAGATATATATACGAATATTTTTTTTAGGGGGCGGACTAAGCCCCCCTAGTTGCGCCAGTTACAATGACGTCTTTAAAATTTATTTTCTATTCGCCTCCCCCCCCCCTTAGGGGATGAAGTAAATACGCCCCTGATGTCTAGCGAAGAGAACGCGATTATTGCTATTGATACAATTACATTGACACTCTATCAATAAATACCAAAATAATTTCGATTGTTTCAATATGTTGGAACTCGTCATCAATATATTGATAGAATATATCAATATATCGTATACGATCCATACACGGTCAATATTATCGTCAGTATCGAATATTGATCAATATTATTGATCGTGTATGGGCCGCTTAATAATCGTAAAAAAATAATTAAAAATCGATAAATATATTAATATTACGCGCGTTGGAGACGGGGAATAATAATAATAATAATAATCATAGGCGTGCGCACGGGGTGGGCCGGGTGAGCCATGGCCCTCCCTGCGAGCCGAGTCGTACTTTATTAATTATAATCTCGCGTCTGTTCACGATTTCCTCAAAAATCAAATTATCTTATATAATGATTTTATATTTACATATTACGATTATCCTTATAACATAGATCAAGGAGAGTAATTGCTGTTTTTCGAGAAAGTTAAAAAGTAAGTCGAAATTTTCTTGATCTATGATGTTGAACGTGTGTGCGTTTTACGTGTAAAACGTCGTTGACGGACGGTTTTTCACATTTTCAAAATAATCGGATTTTTTTACATAACCTTAAAATTTGCCCTTAACCGCTACCGGTGTTATATATGTCACGGTAATAGTACGATTACCGGCAAAACCTAGGGTTTATCGGTAAATTCTAGGTTTCACCGGCTGCTGTCGGTAAAACTTAGGATAGACAAAATAGTTTGGTCAAACCCCGAGTGATTTTTGTAGTTCGGACTTTTACAAACGAGATTTGGTAAATCCTAGGATGAACAATCGGTGTAGGCGAGAGTTCGAAATTGTTTACCAATCGTACAATATGTATTTTTCCTTGTTTTATACTCGCATATAGTTATTAATATAAATGTGTGTATTTAATGCATTTAATATTGTAAATCATCATATAACTTTATTTGTTCACGAGAACCAAAAAAAACAATTACTCATAAAAAATGCACATAGCAAAGAAAACAAAAACGAGTGTAGTGGAAAAAAAACGAATTATATAAATTTTAGGTTATATCATGTTTTCAAGGACATTAATAATATCCAAAGACATTACACCACTCTCCCCTTACATTGCTTAGCTTAATATATAATATGTTTAAAATAATTAACAACATACATTATATCAATAAAAAAAAATTTAACACATTCATAAAATATTAGGAAAGAAAAAAAAAAAAAAAATGAGTACATGTGAAATTTGTTTATATATTTACATTTATATTTAATTAATTATGTGAACCATTCTCCATATCTATCTGGGACTTTGCGCACCCTCTTTGGTCTTTCCTGTTTATTATTACCTATGTCCTCAATCCTATCCTCTACCACCTCTTCTGTATCTTTTATTGTTCCCGTGCTATCATTTTCCTCTTCCTTTTCCTTATCGATTTTTAAATTGATTTTGTTATTTTGTGTAATATATTCATTGTTGGGCTGTTCATTATTGTGATGCTCAATTTTATCTATTATTTCTTTATAAAACTGTCCCCCCTTAATTATTTGATCTGTATGACGTTTGTATATTTCCCCTGTATTAACATTTTTGCATAAATAAATAGTATTACCGATAACTTCATCTATAATACAAGTAATCCACCCCTTTTTGTTAGGCTTAGAGTAATCCCTGGCATAGACTTTATCCCCTATTTTAAATGTTTTGTTAGTTATGTTACCCTTATAATTGATATTTTGGCTTATGTTAGCGTTCATGTTAGAATTATCTTTCAGACAATCGAACCTAGTCCTAATTTTTTTATTAAAAACCATTTTAGCAGGTGTCTCTTTGGTCGTACAATGGGGCGCGTTGCGATAGGCAAAAACATATTTATTGATGGCTTTTTTTGTTGGTAATGTAGTGTTTTCGGTTAACATTTTTTTGAAACCCTGTTTAAAAGTTTTTACCGAGTTTTCTGCAGCTCCGTTGCTGGCTGGATGATAGGGTGGAATAGTAAAATGCTTAATGTTAAAATATGAACAGAATTTACTGAATTCATCGGCTGTAAAACAAGAACCGTTATCAGACACGATTATGTTTGGAATGCCAAACCTTGCCATGGTCTCCTCTAAACATTCTAAGGTATTGTTGGTGTCAGCTGCCCTTACTTCGAAAACCTCCACCCATTTGCTATAGGCATCAGTGATGATCAGATACATTTTATTTTTTATTGGACCGGCATAATCCAAATGAATGCGTTCAAACATTTTAACTGCCATCGGCCACTTAGTTAACACTGTCCTAGCGGGTTCTGCCCTTTTGGAAATACATATTTGGCATGAATTTGCTAGTTTTTCAATGTCGTTATCTATACCTGGCCACCAGAAATAAGACCTAGCTACTCCTTTCATTTTGACTATGCCTAAATGAGTAGAATGTAATTCTGTTAATAAATTGTATCTTAATGTTTTAGGTATTACTACTCGATATCCCCATAT
Source organism: Slavum lentiscoides (assembly GCA_032441835.1). Lineage (NCBI taxonomy): Eukaryota > Metazoa > Arthropoda > Insecta > Hemiptera > Aphididae > Slavum > Slavum lentiscoides. The sequence goes on along the minus strand of CM063706.1, from coordinate 15,486,114 downwards.
TAATATCCCTTGTTCAATACTTAATTCTTCCCTTCTATTATAATAAGCTCTTAGTTCTTCACTGTTGTCTTTCCAACCATCATTAATTTGTATAAAAACTTTACACATTATTGGATCTTTTTTTATTTCAGCTCTTATTTTGTTAGCGTTAACAGGTATAAACTCCTCTACCCATTGAATAAAATCATTATTCTCCCATCCTACATAATCAATTGTTTCATCACCTGCATCTTTTTTTAATGGAAGTCTAGACAAGCTATCAGCACAAAAGTTACTAGTGCCTTTTATATATTCTATAGTATAATCAAATCCGGCTAAAAAAGTAGCCCACCTTTGTAACCGACCTGCTGCCATCTGAGGAATACCTTTATTTTCGCCCAAAATTGTTAATAATGGTTTATGATCCGTTTTTATAATAAATTGTCTTCCTTTTAAATATTGGTAAAATTTTTGAACTCCCCAAAATATCGCTAGCGCTTCTTTATGTGTAACAGCATAGTTTTTTTCAGCGGAAGATAGCGTGCGCGATGCAAAACATATAGGCTTAATTACATTATTAGCAAATTTATGAGACAACACCACCCCAAGACCATACTCTGATGAGTCGCAGTTTAATATTAAAGGATATGAAGGATTGTAATGTACCAAAACTTGGTCAGATGTTATGATTTCCTTGATTTTTTTGAAAGCTTCTATACATTGTTTATTCCAAATAAATACTGAGTTCTTTTTTAACAATTCATGTAACGGATGTAATACTGTTGAAATATTTTCCAGAAACTTAGAGTAATAATTAACCATACCCAAAAAAGCTCTGAGTTCAGTTAAATTATTAGGATCGGGTGTTTCAACTATGGCTTGTATTTTGTCTTTATCTTTATGTAACCCCTCCTTATCTATAATATACCTAAATATTTAACCTTAGGTTGAAAAAATTACACTTAGCTTTATTGAGTTTAAACCCCGATTCCCTGCAACGTAAAAGCACTTGTTTTAAATTATTTAAATGTTCAGCTTCACTATACCCTGTAATTATGGTATCATCTAAAAATGTAGCAGTTTTATCAATTCCTTGGAAAGTCTTTTCCACTTCCCTTTGCATAATAAAACTAGCTGGTTTAATACCGTAAGGTAATCTATTCACCTTAAAAATTCCTTTATGTGTACTCCATGCCAACAATTTACTGGTATGGTCATCCACTTTTAACTGATTATATGCGTTAACAAAATCCAGTTTAGAAAAATGTTGACCCCCCTCTAATGCTGTAAAAAGTTCTTCAATGCGAGGGAAAGGATATTGAATGTCCTCTATATATTTATTTACAGTCACCTTATAATCAGCACATAAACGTATATTACCGTTGGGTTTGAATACTGGTACTAACGGAGTACCCCAGTCGCTATTATCAATTTTTTCAATTACTCCCAAGTTAATTAATCTATTTAATTCCGTTTCGACTGCATTTCTATAAGCGAATGGTACTGTCCTCGGTTTACAAAATATAGGTTGTACCCTGTTTTAACTTTAAGATTAATTATGGTATTTTGTATTCACCTAGTGAAGGACTAAATACATCTTCAAATTCACTCAATAATTCTTTTAATCCCATTGCATTATTATTTAAAACTTGTTCTTCCTTAACTAGCATATTTAAATTAGCATCCCACTGTATATTTAACTTTTCCATTAAATCCCTACCTAATAATGGTCTGCTACCTTTGCTCACAATACATAAATCTGATTTTATAATTTTACCCTTATATTCTACCACAGCCTTTAAATAACCTATAGGAACAATCACACCACCATTATATGTCCTTAATACGACTTTACATGGTACTAAATTAAAGTGACTAAAATATTTTTTATAAATAGGTTCCGGTATCACAGATATACCCGCACCTGAATCTAATTCCATTTTAAAATTAATACTATTGATTTTAACTTCAACAATGTAAGGGTTCACATAATTAGTACTATTAATTGAAAACAATTCAAATTCATTATTCTGACTATCCTCAATAATAGGCTCTACTACATTGGTAGTTCTTTTACAAACAATTGCCAAATGACCTACTGTATTACAAATTTTACACTTATACGTTTTGTACTTACAATTAGAAAAATTGTGACTGGGCTTGCCGCAATGACAACAAATTGGTAGCTTAGCTTCTTTAGGTTTGCCGGTTGAACTTTTGCTTGATCCTGAACCGCCTTCTTTGCCTGACCCTTCATTGGCTTTATTCCATGAACACATTCTGTATGTTTCCTGGTTCCGATTCTTCCATCCTGGTTGAACATTGTTTCTCGTGCCTTGAGATCTTTGTACCCGATTGATATCCGTAATGACCGTGGAATTTTGTTTGATAACTGCCTCCTTGTTCGCAGCTATGTCTATCAATTGTTGTAAAGTGACACTGGGTTCCTCTTCGCATAAACGGTCTAAAATACGACCTTGTCTCATTCCTGTTACAAACTTGTTCTTCACTTGGTCGTCTAAACTCGTACCAAAACCACAATTCATTGCAACCTTCTTGATGCGTTTAAACCATACATTAACCGTTTCACCTGTTTCTTGCTTCATATCAAAGAATAGAATACGTTGACGAAAATGTGATATTTTAGGTGCAAAATGAGACCTTAACAAAATACATAAATCATCAAAGGATTTATTTTTCGGTAACTCCGGATCGCACAATTCGCGTAGCGTGGCGTATACCTCTTGGCTGATTACCGTAATCAATACAGATACTTTACGCTCGTCGTCAACTAAATTAGCGTTAAAAAACTGATCTAAACGTTCCGCATATAAATTCCAATCATCGTTAACGTTGAAAACTGGCGCCGTGCCGATTTGTACCACACTTTGAATTACAATTGACTGTCCGTCAGCCATCTCGTATAAAAAAAACTTATTTACCTCGTCGCCAATTGTAGTGTCCTACCACCATAGTAGGATATAATAAATAAATTTAATATACTATGGTAATAGCTAATATACTATTGAATAATAAAAATTATTGTTTTTATATTGTATAATTAAATACGAGTTCAAAGCGAGGAAAAATTATCACACAATTGGTATAGGTACACGATTTCGGTTTTTCACCAACATCGATTGTTCGTTCTAGGATTTATTAAATCTCATTTGTAAAAGTCCGAACTACAAAAATCGTTCGGGGTTTGACCAAACTATTTTGTCTATCCTAAGTTTTACCGAAATCATTCGGTATATGAATTTCGGACATTTACCGACAGCAGCAGGTGAAACCTAGGATTTACCGGTAAATCCAAGGTTTTGCCGGTACTCATACTTTCACCGTAACACATATATATATATTTATAATATGCATTTATTTGGAATATTAATTATAATCATTTTTTTCTCTCGACCTCCAAAATATATACCTATTGCTTATTTCAACTTTATGGTTAGGATTTATGGGAAACTAATGGTGTCCCCTCCCCCCCCCACAAACACGCCCTTGATGATCCTAATTTAACATTGGCTTGGCCCACCCCGCCACAAAGGTCTGCGCACGCCTGTGATAATAATAATAATAATAATAATAAAACTTTCAGCGTGCTGCACGCGCGTTTTAAAACACGTTTTTTCGTCCCGTTTTAGAAAACGATTTTGCCTCTCTCGTCGCGTTCGAAAATCTAGCTGGCGTCACACGCGCTTAGGTGTATGAAAAACGCGGTTTTCACATTTCGCTCGCCCGCGCATGACGGGGTGGAAACCGATTTTTTTATTTTATTTTTTATATACACTTGCAGCGCACAACAGATGCCCGGCCACTTTAGCGGCGTACAACGAACACTTTATTGTTAATATGTACGCGCGTCCGACACAATCATTATCTCATTGTCGCGCTTTATCCACCCGCCGCCGCCGCCGCCAGCCCCCGCCGACACGTATATAAATATATAATTCTCATAATTTCAGCCCTCGTGCGCCGCAGCAGCCAGCAGCGGTGTATAATAATAATATATTATATACACACCGCACACTATATTATGTATTATATAATCGGCTGCTGCGGTACACTCGAGTGCCAATTGTCAACCGATACGGTTTTTTTTTTTTATTACTATTGTATACCTATAACCGCGGACGAAAAGGAGGGCATTTTTATTGTAATTTTTTTTTTCGCTCTTTTTTTAAACGCTATTTTTTTTTTTTTTTTTATCGAGAGCAGCGAACCAGGTCCGTGGCGAACATGTGCGCCCGTGTACGTACAACACCGCGCGACGATAATAATAATCGCCGTATTGTTCCGCGTCCCTCCGGCCGGCGGCGGTCAATTAAACCCCGCGGTACAGCGGACGAGGGATTGTCGCCTGTACCAGGGTGGTTCGCTGACACGGTGCGGCGCGCGTGACTCGTCGTCGTAAACGATCTGCTGTGCGCGGATAGGCTCGGGAAAATGTACGTATAACGTCGCGCGCGGTGTGCGGTCCACGCGCTTAAATTAACCGCGGTTATATATATAGGCGCAGTGGCGTGCTCGGGGGGGGGAGGAGGTTAGGGGTTATATCCCATTGTCTTTTTTGCCGATCTACGGAAAACGACTTTTTAATTATCAGAACTGTTTTAGAGTCATTACTTGTTGTCGTATAGATGACGTCATAAATGAAATGAGTAGAAAAGCTATAAGCGGTTGAATTTCCGTTTGGAATACAATAGTAATCTAGTTTCTGAGTATTTTTTTTTTTATTTTTTTAAAAAATGCAATAAAGGCTATAGGGGGATAAGCATGGGTAGAATGCCCCCGCACGGATTGTGTTGATTTTTTTCCCGTTAGTTTATATCGATATGAGATTAAGATTTGACAAGTTTCAGCCCTTAAAAATTTACCCCTGGGGGGTGAGAATTTATTTTTAGAAAATCGAAATAAATTTATATCTTTCGAATGGCTTGACCGATTTGGCTACAATTTTGATACGTTTCAGATATCACTATAGTGCATTTTAGAAAAAATTCCCAACTTGAAAAAATTAATTTATAACCTAAAAAAAAATATTTCTTTTTTTTCATCAACTTTTATTTTTGGTACAAATACCAAACTTTTTTCTTATATTCGTCACTCTATTCGACGTAACATATAATTTTTTTCCGGGTGCGTCACAGTTAAACAAATTTAAATATATGAAAATATTTTTTTCGAGGTTCGTAATAAAATTACAAACAATTTTTTGACTCGTACTTGAGTAACATATTATAATAAGCGTAAATATAATAAAATAAAATATGAGTTCTGGTAAGTTTTAACAAGTTTTGACCATCATCATTTTCCGGGTTCGTGGTAATTTAAAAGATTTATATGTATATCGTTCGATATACGACTAATCGTTTGGGCAACCTCTTTCTTCGAATTCTCTGAACGCCAGCTATTTTATAGTTCTCAGTACATTGTTGCTACCCCACAATAACAGTAATTCAGGCGTGCTAGTGGGGATAACCCAGCAGCGCGAAAGAGGGGATACTCGGCTAGATTTCTAACATATACATATATACATATAATTAATATTTATTATCGTAAGACTCGGATTTAACACGTATAATAATGCGCTATAGAAAATGGAAATCGGAATGGAACTTTTTTTTAAACTCAAATGTGTAAAACCGTGTATAATTGCGGGTTTATTATGGACTATATCTATATACATACATAGAAGCAAAGAATGAAAATGATTAAATAATTTGTATATGATATTATATACGCGTACACGTGCAGAATATACACAATCATGCCAAAGAGTGTATTAGCCGCAGTGGCGTAACTAAGAGGGATCAGAGGGTACGGTCGCACCCGGGCCTGTGCGCTTAGGGGGCCCGAAGTAAAACAATGTGTCAATGTACTATTTATAAACAATTTAAAAAAAATTATACCATTCGATTTTTTAAAAAAATTCAAAAACCTACTTAAATTTTATGAAACTTTTGTCTACAATTATTAATTATATACGGTATGTTGTAATTGTAAGTTAAAATGAGTAAAACCTAAGAGTTAAGCACAAAAGCGCAAAAAAATTATAATGAAACAAAAATAAAAATGAAATTATCATAAATAAAACTAAAATTATAATGAAACAAAAATGAAGAGATGGCAAATTTCTAAAATTAGATAATGATTTCACAAAACCAATTGAATCCATATCAGAAAATTCTGCACTTAAATATCACGTGATAACTCCGAAAACGTTTTTCTTTTTGTTTTATTGAAAATTTTGTTCCCGGGTCCAAATTTTGAAGTTACGCCACTGTAATATTAGTTATGTAAAATAAAGAAAAATATATTATAAAGTTGTTGTAATAAATATGTTTGTTTACTATACCGGTTTCGGTAAACGGTCATCATCATCATCATCATCATCATCATTATCAGGTGTTGAGCGAAAAAGAGAAAAACAACGACTGAAATGTTATTATTATTCAAATCGCACACTTCGAACGTTGAAAATGTATTACATTGTATATATTGTATAATGTGTACACAGCCCTTTTTTTTTTACACATTATACATATTTATACCCGTATGTAATAGGTGTTGTAGAACAAAGGCGTCCGTCTATGAAAATCCAGGGGAGAACATTGTATTTTTCAATCATATATTCACTACCTTTCTGTTAACATGTTAACTGTCATACGCGTATTTTTTGTGATTATCTTAGAAATCATGTGATTTAATATTTTAGCAAAAATTATTAATTATGGTCATTATTAATGTATTCAATACAGATTATAATATTTTATGTACAATAATCACGGAGAAGCCGGGGGACATGTCCCTCTCCTGCCCCTCACACCCTAATGGACGCCCTTGCTATAGAATATGATATACCACGCGCAGTAAGTTTTAAAAATATATATATATTTTAACTTACGAGTAAATCTCAATTTCTGAAAAAAAAAAAAAAAAAAATGGTTTTTCTCTTTTATTTTCTTATAGTATTTTTTATAAACGTTTTGACGATGACCCGACTGCAGAGTCGTTCGTTTTACTACCGAATCCCTCGGATTCGGGCGTTTCACGGAAACTAGTTGTTGTACGACAACGCGCAGGTGAAACGACCCCTCCGACGAAAAAGAACGAACAAAAAACTATTAAAAACATTACCAGCACCGCTGGCATTTTCGTGTCATAACACAGTACAGACCAGGTGCGTTGAATATCATATACGTAGGTACGCATTCCCGCCGAACAACCGAATAAAATGTATATTATTATAGCTTGGAATTCGAAAAAAAAAATCGTGTATATAATATAATGACTATAATTTTTTTTTTTTCTAAACGTGATATAAAACGGAAAATGTAAGTGAAATGCCTGCAATATATTTGTATATATTAATATATATTAATTATCACAAAATATACACAGGCCCGGATTAATGGGGGGGGGAGGGGCATGGCCCCGGGTCCAACAATAACCAGTTAATTGTGGGCCCCTTCGCACGAGAAGACTTAATTTTGGATTAAACGAAAAGTGTACAAAAAAAAAAAAAAGTAAAAATTACTGAATACATCAGGTCAGTGGCGTATTTACTAACGAAGTCGTTTTTCGATTTTCTCAAAAGTACCTAAAAAAAAAACCAACTACCGAAAAATTACACAAAAACGGTAAAAACGCGATTCCGTCAAAATATTTCCTCGTTATTCCGAAAACAATTACCCCGTAGAGTCACGTAAAGAATACCTATGTAACTTTGTACTGTGGTACTAGTGTAAAAAAAATGTTAAAAAGTCGTTTTCAATTTTTGGCTATTTATACCTATAACATTTAAAGATTTTAAAGTACTTAATTCATAAAAAGGGTTAATTTTTTGGTTTTTGAGACCTGAAAACCGAATACAACGTCCAGTCGTACGCGAGTTAATTTTTTTTACGTTTTAATTCATGAGCATGTTTTAACCGCACAAGTTAAATCATATTAGATTTATTTTAATAAATAATAATATTAAAATTACACCGAAGCTCAGCTCAGAATCGTTTTTTTTTTTATCGCATCGTTTTCAAATTTCTAGTAATTATATCGCAAAAAAAACCTCTAAAATCTTTATATGGATATTATAATAGTAATTCGTAACGCTCGCGGCTCGCTAGCTTTTTTTTTTTTTTTTTTAAATTTTATATTTTTATTATTATTATTGTTATACGCGTACCACGTAGTGAAGAGCTGATGAATGATCCATTCATCATGAACGCACCACGGCGAGTGCAGCATTATTTTTGAATTAATTCTGTTACGCGCACCACACTGCGCGTCAACGACACATGTAAAAAAAAAAAAGCGGTTTAACTCGACGGAGGGGGACTCGTGTTCAAACGTATAAATATATTTTGTCGTCTCTGCGCAGTGTGCAATATACTGCGATTATACGAAGTCCTTTTCGAAATGAATGAAAACCGCGTGCTGCTGCTGCTGCTGTAATTATTATTGGACGATATCCATAGGCGCAACTAGGGGGTGCTAGGGGACTTTAGCACTCCCATACTTAATAGTAGCACCTCCAAAGTATTCAGATTTAAATTTTTAATGAAAAAAAAAACAATTCGAAACGAGGTTTTTCCTAACTTGTACAAGTAATTTCAAATTTAACGCATAACTGACGTGTTCACTTTAAATATTGAAAGGCATGTTGCAGATAATATGAAAACAGGAATACTTAATCAGTTAGATAAGTACTATAATAGAAATACAGTTTTAAAATAGTAAATTTTATAATTCATATTTTTATTATCTAATATCAAACGTATGTTTTTTGTATTTATTGTATCGGATGTAAATTGTAAAAAAATATTATATTGCAATAATAATTTACAATTGTTTACCTACTTTCTAAGTGCAATATATCAGTAAATATTCAAATCAATAATAATGTCGAAGTTGTGTTATTAACGGTTTTGAAATGTACGTGTTCGGGGTGGGGGAGGTGGTTTAGTGAGTGTTTTAGTCAGTGACGTATACATAATTTTAGCACTCTCTAAAATTTAGGTCTAGTTGCGCCAATGACGATATCCAATACGTGCATCAGGAAGGGAGGGAGGGCGTCATTTTTAAATATAGGGCTGCAAACGTTTAAAGCGGATCGATTTTTTTAAAAACCTTAAAAAAAAAATCGATCTGTTTTTGTTTCTTTTTTTCCTTATTACTTTTTTCGAATAGTCGAAAATTCGGCGTCGGTCGTTATAATTAATTTTCATAACCTACATATATATATATATATATACAATAGACTATCCGAGGGTGACGATCGAGTAGAAAAACTAGTAGTATACCGCGGGGAACAACAGTGAATACTGTACAACAATATATGGGCGGCGCGTGTAGCCAAAAGTCGTTTAAATATACATATTGTATACTTTATATATTTGTTTTTAATTATAAAATGTCGGTGGTTAGGTGGTTTTTTATGTATGTAGTGGCAGGGCAGCTGGCCGTACTAAATTTTCCGGTGTTCACCCGTTAAAAAGTACGACGTCGTATCGTTTTGCAGATAAGTAAAGTGAGTACTGATGAGTAATAATTAAAAAATTTTTTTTGGTTTTTTTTTTTTTAATAAAATAACGTGTTTTGTCGTATAATATTAAATATTTTGAGCTAGCCAATCATAATTTCCAAGTGACCGAATGCTAGAAGACTGACTGGAATAAGGCCAACCCCGACAAACATCATATTATTATAACGGATCCCTCAGATATATTACTAGTGGACAAAATCTACCCCGTAAAGAATGGACCACTCTAAACAGATTCAGAACTGGACATGAACGGTGTAATTATATGATGCACAAATGGGGACTTGCAGGATCTCCAGCACGTGACTGCGGCGCGGAATCACAGACAATCGAACACATAATTTCCGAGTGTCCAAAACGTGCGTTCCTTGGCACCATAAATGACGTATACTACAACCAACCCCCGAAGGAAGTCAGTGGATCTCTGACTTAGACGTGAATTTATAATTATAAATAAAAAATAAAATGTCATTAAATAGTATACCCCACCTTCTACAATTATTGATGAACTGTTAAATTTAAATTTATATATGTGTTTTATGTTGTCGTTAATGCTGTAATGTTACCATACGAAAAATTAAAATTAAATTAATATATATATATATATACTAAAAAAAAAATAGGGTTGCAAAAGTATAGTGTAAAAATGATGACTGACGCGCAGGATTTGGCACGATCCGACGTTTTTTGCTGCAGTAACGCGCGCTAACTGAAATTCGCGTGTACAATTCGCACCGAACGTTTTTCAATTTTTGACGGGCCGACCGATTAGCAATAATTAAATCATTTTTTAATCGCTAATAAATAACGCGGTGCGATTGCGATATTTTATTACTGCAGCGCATTTGGCGTACTATACACGTTTACGTTTTTCCTGTTCACGCGGATTTCCTCCTTCGAATCGAATAAACAGATTTTTCACAACGCAGAATCTCGCGTAGTAAGCGCGTTTTTTCAATCGTATCTGCACTACGCGTGTCGCGCGTTTATGATGTCAAAACGGATTCCCCTCCACCCTTCCCACTTCCCTGTTATTAATTTCTTTTTTTCTTTGATGACTTGTTTCCGTTGAATTTAAAACGTAATTACATTTGGTTTATAATACATAAATATATTTTATACTCATTTTACAGTGGCGTAGTAGTCAGGATTCTGCTTTGGAAGATGGGAATTCGTTTGTATAGGGGAGGCAATCGGATCACCCGCATACGTTTGGTGTACGCTGTCAATCGGCTATATACGTATGCGGTATCAATCCGCTGAATGTTGTTATATAAGAAATAACGGAAGAATTTCCATTTGTATTAATTAAAATGTAGACGAAACTCTATTTATTTATTTTTTTCAATCATATGTTGTAAACGATTGTATCGAGTCCGGTGAAAGACACGTTTAAAAACACCGTTTTTGACAGAAAAAAAGAAAAAATAAATTCGCCAAGGAGGCGTCTACAATCGAAATGTTGAAAATTACGCGCACACGAGCTCGCCAGTGCAGTGAGTCTGAAAAAACGATTTTAATACATATTATACCACGTTATGAATGTTGAAAACGGTTGTCATCATTATATAGACCGCAGGCCGACGCGTCTCTAATAGTTGTAATACGGATTTTTTTCTTTTTTTTTTTTTTTTTGCTGCACGAATCCGGAAAACGAAATATTTATTGAAATATTTGTTCATATAGCAAAATACGAAGTACAATACAAACGTCAAGTGCGCACGGGGCAGGGACAATTTGATAAGTGTCAAATTTTACGGTCTAGACGGGTTCGCATACGTATATCGTTTTCAGTGGCGTAACTATATAAAAGAGGGATCACGGGGTGCGGTTAGATTAGGCCGCGAAATAAAACAATGTATAATTACGTATTATACAATTTTTTTTTTTTAATTCAAAAACGTACTTGAATTTTACTTTTACTTTACGAACCTGTTGTCTGCAATTAATTATGTTGTACGTTAAAACGAGTAAACCTATACGAGTGGAGGCGCAAAAAATTAAAAGGTGGCAAATTACCAAAATTAAGACAGTTTCCTATCAGTTTCTGACGTCGTAGAGCCAACCAATTGAATCTACGTCAGAAAATTACTACTATAACTATATAACTACACGGTGTAGTTAAAATACCACATGACAACTCTGAAAAAAAAAACGTGTTTCTATTTCGTTGAAAATTTCGCTCCCGAGTCCTCGTATAGAGGGTGATAAATACGGTCAACAATAATTTATTATAATAATAATGGGGGGGGGATATGGGTGTCGAATCCCCCTTCCCTTGATCTTGTTTTTTTTTGTTAGTGGAACGGAATTTTAAAACAAAATACAAGTGTTTCTGATCAAATGTGTACGCAATCAGATGATCAAAATCGTCCATAGCGCTGTTAAAAAACGGACAGCTTGAAGGACGCGCGTTTTTATGTTTTGTGAACAGACGACGAATACGAGAACGAGGAACGTTTTTGGAAACGACGACGAGACTATTAGTATTAATACTAAATGTTTTATGTGTTCATTATAATCGATTAAATCTATTGAGTCTATGCTGGCAATTTATAAAAATGTGCCACCGACACATCTCGAGGCCTGTATACTCAACGAAATGGTTCTGAAGCCAAAAATAATAGATCCGATATATGAACTATAATTTTTTTTTTTTTGTATCTATTAATTGTCTTACTACAATGATCACAAATTTACTTAAAAAAAAAAAATTATATTTGTTCTTATAAAAAAATATTGATCTTCCCCGTGACTTAGCGCCACTGATACTGCCGTATAGCGCGCGCGTTTAATATTTACTGTACGCGGAAAGTCGGAAAGAACTGAATTTGAATTTCGACTCGTCGACGAAAATTATTCAAATACATAGGCGCGGAAAACGTTCGGGGGGGAAAAAAAATTTCAAGTCTGCAGTAATCGCGATTGTCGACGGTATCGAACTCGGTCTCTCTCTCTCTCTCTCTCTCTCTCAAAACGACAATGGCTTACAGGAACGGATTGGCAGAATTTTTTGGCCCGGGAATTATTTAGACCAGCCCTCTATATTATGCTATCTAATATTATAGATAAAAACAAATATTACTCGTGTTTTTTTTAATCTACGGTTCAATCCCTCCCCCCTCCAATATACAATTTTTAAAATTACAATTTTGTTTACTGACTTTTATATTTATTAAAATAAAATTTGCACATAAATAATATAGCAAAACCATTTAATATGAGAGTTCTTTATTGAGTAATGCACTTTTATTTTTTAACTTATCAATGATTCCTTCTGTATCAATATAATTTAAAATTTTTAAATTCATGATAATTTATAGCAAAATTAAAAATTGTTTGCGGCCATAGCAGCCCTTAAAGATACCGGCCCACCGGGAAGTTTCCCGGTATCCCGATGGACCAATCCGGCCCTGATGGCATAAATATAAATTCGGGACACCGGCAGTGTATCGAGTTTTAGCCCTTCGTCTTATTATATGCTACCAAAATTCATCAATTTATTTTTAAAAAAAAATTATGTTCCATTATGATATTCACATATCACATTAATAAATAAGTATATCTAGATTCTACAGAAACGAAGTTATTGGTTTTACAATTTCTTTTCTTTTCTGTGTACAAATTTATCTCTTTATGTAGAGTTGGTGTATTTTATTCGAAACGTTTTTCGACTTTCTCAGTAGTTTCGTTTTTAATCGCAATTATCATAGATGTTGAGCTGTTTAAGTCATATAAAAGAAGTAATTTTTGGTTCTAAAGGCTGAAAACTATTTTTCACAACAATTTTTACAACAAGTCACAATTTTCTTTTTTTTTTTTTTTTCATAATGCCTTTTAAAATTTTCCCGACAAAGTGTATTGCTGCACCAAACCTCCGCTCGCAATCGTTTTATTCGACGCGATGACGGATATAATAAAGGGTCATAATAACGGGACGATAAAGTGTATACTACTACTGTGTTCGCTGGTGGAAAAGACTATTGGACAACGGCGCGTACGAGAACCGAACTCAAAGTATAAGATACCTATAAGAATTGTTTCTTGTAGAGTCGTAAACACTATACACATTTTTTTAAACGTATTTTTTAACAATAATACACGCCGTAGTTTATATTGTAATAACGAAAAAAAAAAAAAAAACAACCGATAATACGTTTTAAGTGAACACATCGAGTAGAATTTTTTTTTTCTTCCTAAAACCCCGCCGATAACTCGAAAACCTCGACGAGTCGAAATATAGTATTCCATTTCCTTTGACTTATCCGAGGTATTCTATACGCTGCACTGTATATTATTATATATACGCACTTCCTGGTTAATACTATATAGTGGTACAGCAGCTGTAGATGTAGCTACACACTGGCTACAATATGGGATTCGATCATTAATGTTATTATTATTATTATTATTATTATTTTTTTTTATTATTTATTAATTTTATTATTATTTTTTTCTATATATTTATTTATTTTTTTTATTTTTTTTTATGACTATTATGTGTACATAATTTAATTTATTCACTACTTATTTATTATTTATTAACTAAAATTATGAATTATTGGCAACTCTAACCGGACACGAGAAGAAGAAGAAGAAGAAGAAGAAGCTGTAATAATATATGAATCGTCGCAGGGCGTACACTCGCATTATATCGAAATACGCGTGCGCGCGCGTAAACTTCCAGTAATATTATAAATAACATGTGGTCCGACGGAATGCGCCGAATCAGCGACGATTCGTGTATGGATTGTAAAACGTTTTTTTTTTATGTCAGTGAAAACAAAAAAAAAAAAACGCCACGTTCTTTTAATAACGGCGGACCGCGATAAGAACGCTGCTGCAGGAATCGTTCGTTTCGTACAGTGGCGCACCCAAGAAGGAGGAGGGAGGGCTCCGTAAGCGCAACTGCTGTGGCTAGCCCCCCGTTCCCACCCCAAATTTACTAATAGCCCCCTCAAAATAAATAATGCTCTATACGTTCTTGAATTCAACAAAAAATAATTTTTATTTATTTTAAGATATTATATGGGCTGTAGCCCTCTCCCCCCCCTCCCACTAGGATATCGTGCTAGTCGCGCCACTGGAGGGCTCTGAGGTTTAGTAGCCCATCTCCCTTAAAATCTATATTATATACATGTTTAGTATGTAAACGTAGTGCGAGAGACCCGATGTTTCGGCGGTATCATCCCGCGAGGATTTTTTCGGATTTCGACCGACGTCTACGCTCACTCGCGTACGTTATATAGCGCGAAGTATAATACCCGGCCCTTTTGCAGTTTTGTTTGACACGAGTACACCGCGAAAGTCTCCGTCGCGGTGTAATGCACAATAATAATAATACTAAACACCGCGTGTCGCGATTTGTTGTCATTTTTTTTTTCTTTTTCTTTTATTTCGGCCGCGTAAAGAGATTGACATTGTGCGCGCGGTAAATCGATTATTATTAAAATTGTATCGCGCCAAAGGATCTTCGAAAAAAAAAAAAAAAGACTTAAAAACTATATATTCGCGCTATACGGTATTATACAATTCATAATTATTACAATAATATTGTCGTTATGACTATACGCCGTACGTATATTATATAGTTACCCGAGACGTTTTGCAAGCACACGGTCAGGGCGAGCATGGTGAACCCGGAGGCGGCGGCCGCGCCGAGGACGGGCGACGCGTCCGAGGTGGCCGCACCGCAGACCACGGCCACGTACAGGAACGTGGCCAAACACTCGGCCATGACGGACCGCCAGAGTTCCAGGGTGCGGAGTTCGGCCTGCATGGGCATCAGCTGTGGCCTGGCGTCGTTGGACGGCCACCGTCGGCCGCCGGAGCCCGGCCACCTGTTCCGCTCCAGCCGCTCGATGGCCTCCAGCATCATGTTCAGATGGTGGTCCAGATCGGTGCCGTCGTCTTTCGGCTTCATGATCCCTGCGCGGTGCCTGGTGACTGTGGTGGCCGTGGTCGCAATACGAGTGTACGCGCGCGCGTACCGTGCGACGAACGAGTGCGACCGAGTCACGCCAAGTGTACACCACCGGGGACGGTGCAGCAGCAGCAGCAGCAGCAGCAGCAGCAGCAGCAGCAGTAGCGCGTGCAGCAGCGGCGCGTGCAGTGACGGTGGCGGCGTGTGGAGCGCGCGTCACACGGCGGACGATTGCAGACGACTGCTGCAACCGCGGGACGGTCTCGCGGGCGGCAGGTGGTCGCCGAAAAAAAAACACACACACGCACACAGAAGAGGGGCGGCGGCGAGACAGAGAAAGAGAGATATATCGTCGTGGCCACTGACGACGACGACGACGACGACGCCGCCGCCGCCACCGCACAATGGGTCGCGTTCACCCTGCACGCGTTTTCATTTTCGCTTCGCTGCCGCCCGGGGGCCGAGGGTATAGTGCGGACGAGACGGCCGCCGCGGGGGGGGGACACTCCGAATAACGTTTTTACCGCACACCTTGCATCCGCCCACCGTATACACGAAACGGGCCTCGTATAGCGATGAGGAGATTCAACAGATGAACCGGTTTTGTAATTCGTATTATTGAAAATGTCGCGTATAAATATAATATATAAAGCCCGGATTTATGTGCATTTGCGTGTTTTTTTTTTTTTTAACATACCAATAAGTAGCTCGAACAAGCCACACGTTTGCATTATATACGTATAGTCAACAGATCCGAAATGCAAAGTTTCATATCGCCATTTTTCGACCCACACAGAATTTGCCCACCCACTTGTTAACATTAGGCCGACATGATTCGTGCTGATCGATATGATGTAAATATCCTAATCAAACCTACAGTAACAAATCGCGTGGCAAACAGTGGACTAAAATTTAAAAAAAAAAAAGGTAACGAGTCGCGGGGTGTTGTGGATATCGCTTTAGTGAATTACTTGGATAAAGATTTTAGAGTTTTGTTTTTATTTTAAATTTGAAAGCAATGATGAGTCGCATTGCATTCGATAAAACGATTCTGAGCGGAGCTTACTTTTCTCGTAAATATAGTCTAAAGTTACATATTTGGTGAAAATTTCAGGTTTCTATGAATATTGGTTTCAAAATTACGAAGAAATACACAACAATCGATTAAGACGAAATTGCATTTTCAGCGTTTTTGTGTTATATTTTTAGGTGCTTTTGAGAAAATCGAAAAATGACCTCTCTAGAGTACCAGTTAGATGCGAATTGCTGCCGGAAATAAACTGTGACCGAAGAGATCGGAACACTCCTTCTGGTCGAAAATCTGTACACAGGATAGAAAAAAAAAAATAAAAAATAAACATCATTGTAAAAACAATAGATTCATCGCTCCGCTCAGAATCTATAAAAGTACACGGGTTATAACCACGACTAGAGGTGATTAATTCGTGGTAACAGCTCACTGCGGTTCTGTTTTTTTTTCGATAAACGTGGTTATCGTTAAAGGCAGTGCTTAAATTATTATTAACGTTAATTCGAAAAATATATTGTATTCGTTTGACGGTTGACATACCTATATCGCGTACGGCATAAACGAATTTGTTCAGCTGTTATTTAACGTTTAAAACGTATGTTTTATGTGTATATATATATATATATATAAAATTTGTGAGTGGCAAAAGTGTAAAAAATAATAAATGAAAAAAATCTAAAGGCGCGCCTAGGCGGTGCGGGGCCAAGACGGCGAGAAAGAGAGGGACGAAATTGAACAAGGTGCTAAATGGTCACAAAACGTCATTTCTAACACGTTTAACGACAATAAGAGGAACTTCAAAACTCGAATTTCAGGTAATATTAATTACGTATTATACAGTCGTTTGTGATACATTTATTATAGCCGACAAAGTAATGAATTTCCTAAAAAAAAAAATAAAATAATAATAAAAAATACGATGACTTTTGGAAACGGGGCGTTTACGCCGTCCCATCCTCTCTTTCAATACGAAGAAAAATCACTTGACAAAAAAAAACGTATATATAAATAAAAAACAACACGTACACGACACTCGCCGAAAATAATTATTTTTATACCGAAAGTCGAAACCTTTCTATACATATATATAGGTACGGAGTGAATATTATTATTGATATTAAAACACTGTGCATTAATCGATTCGATGATATGCACGCCCTATACGATAATATAACGATTTTAAAGTGTAGTAATAAAAATCAATAAAAACAAGTCCACTCTCGTAACTTTCACACTACGTAAGTCCGATTGCCCACCTGTCACGTTCAACAACAAAGTAATCCCATCAGCTAACGAAATAGAATACCTCGGGTTAATATTTGATAAAAGTCTTAACTGGAGCTCGCATCTAAAACAAAAACGTAAATCGGTGAACTCTAGACTGCATCTCCTGAGACCCCTTTTAAAATCAAAACTCTCCTTAACTAATAAACTTCAAATATACAAATCGACAATACGTCCGGTCTGGCTTTACGGCATCCAACTTTGGGGGTCAGCAAAGCCGTCAAACACCAAAACTCTGCAAGCATTCCAATCTATTTGCCTCCGCTTAATGACCTCTGCCCCTTGGTATGTATCCAGTAAAAATCTCCACAAAGACCCGAATCTACCAGCTCTCAACGAACTGGCCAAATCCCATTATACCAAATTCTATTCAAAGCTCCACTCACATTCCAATCCATTAGTTAAAAGACTCTCCTCTGCCTCTCTCGTCTCCAGAAGATTAAAAAGGCAATGGCCCAGGGACTTGCTAAAAGCATAGTAATATAAATTCAATCTTGCAGTCAGGTGGCACCGCTGGGAGCCTTCCCACTCAAATTCTAAATGTCATTGTCATTGTTATCACACTTACTTATTATACCATGTTTTGTTTGTATAGATTGTAAATACACCGGAATACTAATAAAAAGAAAAAAAAAAGTGTAGTAAAGGTTTTGATTTGTGGCAAAAATTAAGATTTTTTTTTTTTTGTTGGCTTTTAACTTACTATATTATACGAGTATAGGTCATTAATACACTGCCGGTTTTCGGCGCGTAACCTACAAAAATATTGTTAAAGATTTTTGATCGGTAAAGTAAAAAAAAAAAAACCCCTACAAATATTGAACGTGCCCGTTTAAAGTTATAAACATTATAATAGAGAAAATATTAATATTTTATATAATTAGATATTAGCGCATTTTTTTACACTTGCGTTGTAAGGAAATCGTTTTACAATGTACTGAAATACAATCGAAAATATATGGTAGGTATCGCAGAGGCCCCTTGATTTTTTTCTTCGTCCTAGGCCTCAAAAACTGCAAAGACCCTGCTCGGGTAATAACATACATAAATATGTATAGAAGGTGTAATACCAGTGGCGTCATTTCAGTTTTCGAAAGGGGGAGGCAAAATATTTAACCGGCCCCATTTAACTATTTCCCATAATTACATTTAGCTCAGTATAATTTCTATTCTACATAATTTTGATATTTTCGTTATCATATTCACGAATCGCCCAATATTTAAATATATATATATATATATTTTTTTTTTTGGGAGGATACTTATTACTTTGTCGGCTATAATAAATGTATCATAAATAACTATATAGTACGTAAATATTACCTGTGATTCAAGTTCTTGTCATAATATTAAACGCATTAGAAATTACGTTTTGTAATCAGCTCTGAGCGGCTTGTTCAATATTTTTTCCCTCTTTCTCGCCGTCTTGGCCACATAACATTTAGCTTTTTTCATTTTTATTTTTTACACTTGCCACTCACAAATTTATATATATACATATATTCATAAAACATACGCCTGAAGCGTTAAACAACGGTTAAACAAATTCGTGAGCGCCGTACGCGATATAGGTTCGTCAACTGACAACTGTCAAACGTACATCATATTCTTCGAATTTAGAGGGGTAACGTCAATAATTTACGCACTGCCTTTAACAATAACCATGTTTAACGAAAAAACTCCAGAACCGCGGTAAGTTGTAACCACTATTTAATCACCTTTAATCGCGGTTATAACCTGCATACTTTTTATTTTATTATTAATTTAATATTTTAATCCACTGTTTGCCACGCGATTTGTTATTACGCATTACTATAGATTTGGTTAGAATTATTTATACATATTTACATCATATGTATCGGCATGAATCATGCCGGCCCACTGATAACAAGGGGGGGCAAATGCCCACCCTGCCCCCACCAAATGACGCCACTGTGTAATACAGTATAATAAACAGTATACGGCGCGATGATACAAAATAATATATATATTAGTTTTTTGTTGTTGTTATTGTACAAGCAATAGTGTTGTAGAACGTCGTTAAGAACAGCGCAGCGAGGAGACGCTCCCCGCAGCACCGGACCGGACTACAGCCGCCGCCGTCGGCGCCGATGTCTTGTGTCGGGGGTCGGGGGTCGGGGGGGGGGGCGGCAGCTGAAACGGCGAGCAATAATAATTCCGTGGCGAATCCCCCCAGTTGTTCGCGTTTATAACGCGCGCACGAAAGCGAGTGTGTGTGTGTGTGTGTGTGTGTGTGTGTGTGTGTGTGTGTGTGTGAGAGAGAGAGAGAGAGAGAGAGAGAAATAAATAATATTTTTAATAACGGCGCGTGTGTAATAGAAAGGAACGCGAGACACGCGCTGCAGAGCGGTTCGAACGCGCACACATGTTGCGCGCGCCCGAAACGCGTTCTTTCTTCTTTCTCTCCCCCACACAACACGGATCGGCCGGCACACAGAAAATTCGGGGATTTCTTTTCTTTTTTCCCTACGCGCCTTTGTGCGGCGGTCGGCATACGCGCACACCGGCGGCGGCGCACAGTGGGCCAGAATTCAATTCCAAGCGGCCAAAAACAGGGTTTTCTAATATTCACAATAAGATATAAAACCAAAATGATTACGTTCAATATTAGTCGTAGATAACAATTCTTTATAGTTGTGTTTGTAAACTGTCAATATAACCGATTATAATCCAATTATAAGTAAAAATAGATTATATTTCATTATCTAAAATTTGGCTGTATTATTGAAAACCGAGTAGGTTTGTATTTGAACGTTTCTATGAATACGTAGCTCGATCGTGATCGTACCTATACGTAGGTATTTTAGTTTTGCCAATTGCTTTTACTTATACGAAGACTATACTAAATACTGCAGGTATATTTTAAAACTTATTTAAGAAGTATATTATACAAATAAATAATCGTAATTTTCATGACAAAATACGTTTATCATATTTTAAAATTCTATTAAAATTTTTTAGTGGTTTTTAGACCTTTGGTGTACATTCTATTTCATTATTTAACTTCTATTTTATAAAATATTGGTGGTTTTGTCCGCCCCTAATTGCCCCTTTTAAAATTATGAATATCTGTTTTTATAAAAACGAATACCGAGATATCAAGATACACAGTAACATCTGAAGATGACACAATTTCAAATTCTGATTAGTCAAGACCTACGTGTTATGTTTAAAGTATTATGTAATATGTTTTTATAATATTATATTAGATATAAATAAATTAGTAAAAATGTTTACGAACAATCACCTATATTTTATAAAATTAAAAAAAATTAATTAAAATTTACGTAATAATGAAAAAATTCTACATGAAAAATTAGTCAAATGTAAATGTGTATTACTAAAAACGAAAATGCCCTTGGTCCCATGTTTCAAAGTACTGTTATCAAGTGAGAAGGAAAAAAATTATTATTTTTGGCCGCTTAGAAAAGAATTCTGGCCCACTGTGCGGCGGCGGAGATTTTCGTACGTGCGCCCCGCGACCCGGCAATACGCGTTTTCTAAAGAGCCGGCCGTCGGCGAAAGAGAGCTAGAGAATATGGAAAAAAAAATGAAAAGAAAAAAAATGAAACAGCTGACGTTTATGAAAATGTGTAGTGCACAAGACGAGCGCGTATTATGCGATTTACACGCGCGTAATAATAAATGCAACGCCGACACGTTCGTCGTCGCTTCTCTCGCCCCCTATTATACGTGCGCGCGCGCGGCCGCAGTCCTTTTTCCGTATTCTTTTTTCTTCTTCGTATATTATGTCATTCTCTTTTCTTTTTTTTCCTCTCTTTCCACTCGAAACAACGTCCGCCACCGAAGCCACCTCCTCCCGTCCCGGACGGATTTAACGCGCGCGTGACAACCGCGGTTCCGACGATCCGTAGTACGCGGTGCCGTCGCGGACCCGCTCCAGCTGTCGCTCGAGAACGTCCCGGAAACCCGTACACCGCGTATCTGTATACGTCGGCTAGGGCCGTTCCGAAAACAATAGTTTACCGTGTTTTAAGCAAAAAAAAAAATTATTATTATTATTTTTTTTATCAAAACACGGTGATAAAAACCAGAGCACGGGATCTGTATATATATAGGGCTGCAGCAGGGGCGGATAGGCATGATCTGACCGGCCCGGGAAAAAACAGCCACATACTCGTAGCGGCCCACATGATCATATACAATATTTTTCATCGACACATTTTCGTCGATATAAGTAGCGGCCCACTGGGAAAATCCCGGTGTCCCGGTGGGCAGGGCCGTATTAGCCAATAGGCACTATAGGCACTGTGCCTAGGGCCTACGAATATTTTTGGGCCTACGATTTTTTTATTATTATTATTATTATTATTATAATCTGTATACGTTTAATTGGTCAAAATAAATTGTCTTCGTTATCGGTTCTTGCAATTGAAAACGAATTGCTTCAAAAAATCGATACCGAAGAACTAATTAAATCATTTGCAAACGAAAAATTTCGTAAAAAAAGTTTAGCAACTATAAAAATGTATTTAATATACGCTACAGAATTGTTTTTTTTTTTGTCACAGTTATTTTTTGTTTGATGTACTCGTATATACCTAAATACGAGTACCTAATAAAGAAATGTGCAAAATGGTATAAAAGAAGTGGTTTTTATGGTTTTTGGCAATTTAGTTTCATATATTTTGGAGTAAAATCAATTGTTTTTACGATTTTTTAAAATCGTTATCGCATATAAAAAGTTATAAAAGTTATTATATAAAAGTTTAGATTTGATTTTTATGTTTACATTTTTTTTGTTTTTAAAAGCTAAACACTGAAACTCATCACTTTCTCTCCAAAGAGAAAGTTTCTTAACCATTTGTGCCTAGGGCCCACGATAATGTTAATCCGGGCCTGCCGGTGGGCCTATCCGCCCCTGTGCTGCAGGGTTGTGATAGGTCCGGCCCGGGCGCACATTCTGTAATATTTTATAGACTCGTGTGTGTGTGTGTGTGTGTATATGTTACGGGCAAAGTAGGAAATCCGGGCATTGTTATACAATGCCCGGGCACTGTGCACAATGCCCGAACATTTTGGCCAATGTAAGAATGATCATTTTAATACTCAAATTTGTCATACATTGACCGGGCATTGTACTAGATTGACCGGGCATTGTGTACCCTGCCCAGATTCAAGTGGGCAAAGTGAATTAAATACAGTGCGCTGCACACTTTTATATCAAATTGCATTTATACGTATAACAATATCACTACAAAACTATAATTAGATATTTTATTCGTACGCGACAACGCGACAGCTGCGATAATACGAACCGAACCGTAATCTAAACGATAAAATGATCACACAGTATTGTAGATAATATTTCAAAATAGTTGTAATTTAATAATAAATTAATTAAATATTAAAGCTGTGCAAGTTAATGATATTTTTTGTAAGATGTTTTATTTAATTTTTTATATAATATTCAATATTTAATCTACTGTGCCCAAATCTAATTGGGCACTGTATACAAAGCCCGGGCAATGTTAACTTATTCCAACTTTGCCCTTGACAATCGGGCATTGTGCACAGTGCCCGGTCATTGTGCACAATGACCGACTTTCTACTTTTCCCGTAACATATATATAATATTGGGGCTTCGTACAGTATAATCTCGGCGACGTTTTGTCAATTATACTTTTTTATATTTGTTTTCCATACCACGAGTAAATATAGGCAGAAACTATCAAACTAATATAATATACACCCACTGATACACTCAAGTCCGGATTAAGAGGGGGAGTTGTAGCCGGGGCTCACGCGTGTACCAGGACAGCGGGGGCCCACACGAGACTAATACACTATACAGATCTGTATTATTTTTAATACGTTGTGTTGATTAAAGGTGCCCAATAATGAAGTTCAGCCCCAACGCCCAACCGCGGACTGACCGATTATGTAGAATGTATACCAGCGGTTTCCAAACGAGCACTTTCCGGGGGCACCGTGACTCATAAAAAAATTAGTCATCATTTATTGTAATTTTTTTTAACTTCAAATTGAATCTTATAAAATATAACCACGTAAATTCATATAACATTACTATTACCCTTTACCACCACTTACTAATGCGAGTCAGTCACACACATCACATCAATAATGTTATTTTACTCACGTATTTATAATAATTTTTCTCTTTTTAATATTTTTCATTATTTTTTATATTATTGTTTGTTTGTTTTTTTTATTTTTTTAATACTATTGTTGATTTTTTGTGTATATTTCTCGTGGTGTATCACGGCAGGGCACCGCGGCTGAATTCAGTCCAAAAAGGGCACAGCAGCAAAAAAAAAGTTTGGGAACCCCTGATGTATACCATACTGCAGCAACGTGTGAACGTCAGTGACGTATTTAGGAATTTTCAAAAGTGGGGATGAGATCGTTTTTCAACATTTGAGTCATGGGCAGGGGCGCATTAAGGTTCAATATTTAGGGATGGGAGAGGGGGCAAATATAATTTGCCGCCCATAAATTTACAGTACAGATTAAAATTCCAACAGAAAAAAACATAATTCCAAATGTCTATGACCGGTGTGCCGCCCCCTAAAAATTGCCGCTCGGGGCAAATGCACCCTTTGCCCCCCCCCTTAATGCGCCCCTGGTCATGGGGGCTTTAACCCCCGTCTTACCGCCGGTCATGATGTGTTTTCGTCCACCGACTCTTATTCTAAATCGATCATAGAACGAGTTCTTTATTTACGTTCCTCGCCGTCCATTGGCCTACCAGAATATTATGATTCAAAATAATTGTTATATAAATTATAAGTACCATATACTTGTATATGCGTATAGTGTATTATATAACTGGTGTCTGGAGTGTACAGACTCCGAAGGGTTATCGTACACATAATAATTAAGTACGTATATTAGTAAAGTATTAACAGTTACATTACCTATAATACTGTTTTAACCCGTTTTTTGCCTTCAAAAATTTACAATATTCGTATATTGTTTTCCTCGTGCGTTTAAATTTATTAGATTCGGCCCCGAGTAAAGCATCGCGACTATTTGGCATAAACGGTTATACTTTTATTCAAATATTTTACATTTTACAAGTAGGTACCTACTAATAAATTGTTACATATGCAGTGTGGTAAAAACTGAGTGTGAAGATTGTGTTGCACATTAGCCATAAGACTATCGGTTTTCATTATATGGCCTCGTGATCTTTTGTCAAATGTATAAAACATCATAATACGTATAAATTTAAATATATTTTATTTTCGTATTGGACATAAATGTACATTATCTACGCATATATACTTCAAATGATGTAGGACAGCACTTATCATCACGAAACCAGAGAACAGGAACTGTAAACCCTTCAGTTTTTTTTTTTTTATACATCCCCATAACACATGTACCAAAAACCAAGTCCCAAACAATAGAATGTTTATAAAAATATATTAAATCCAAGTATGGAATAATAACCCTAGGAGCAACAAATATGATAGATCACAACGATCAACTTCAAGAGAAATGACAGCAGTCAGGTAATGCGTTACAAGAAAATAATATTTTCTGAGGATCATGTGAAAACTGAAAACCACTTACATATATCGTTAAAGAAAACTTTACAGTACTTGATAATAAATATATATATATATATATAGCAACAAATAAAAGTAATTTGCATCTTATGTTGTAATATAAGGTCTATTTAATAAATTATATCTTATTATTATTAGGTAGTAATGGTAGAATGTGTAACATAACATTTTTGGTACATATAGCATACACATACAAGACGCATATAAAACATTTAAATATTTACACTACGTTTCACAATTAATTGAACATTTTTATTTAAATTCCGACACTCCATCATGATCTCTGTGTGTCGTGGCCGATTAAAATAAAACATCCCTAAATTTACCAAATGTAATATAATTGGTGTAGTTTAAACTAGAATTTTTAGTCTATCTGTTATTTTGGTAAAGTTTATAAGTATAAAATTTGGGAGCTTTTCTAGTTTGATGATCAAAATTTATTTATAGAACTCTACAGGTAAATATTGACACTGATATTACTAATACTAGATATTTTTTGCGATTAGATTTTTAGTTTTAGTATGATATTACTTTTAATAATTTTCTTGTAAATTTAAAATGCCATCACTCTACTAGAAAATTATTTTTAAGTTTCATAAAAATTCTTGTAGACAATCATGACACAAAAACTCGTTGTTTAAAAAAAAAACATATGTTATTACACTAATTGCTACCACCTGTTGATATAGGATAAGAGGACACAACTTCGGGGTAGTAATGCGGAAGCACATCCCCTACTGTTGTCAGTTCAAAATGGAAAAAAAGAGGACACAACTTACTACACAATATCGTTTACATAATATGTATTTTTTTTTTCGAAACAAACCGCTACACGTTCGCAAAAATACTTAAAATATAAAAAAAAGTCTAATGCACATTTAGTCAATAAGAGAAGGAGAGGAGGAAATGTAGGCGCATCGATAATTTATTGTAATACATTATATTGTACGAATAATCACAATACAATTAAGTAATATTTAGTAAACATATAATCATAGTCTGATTTATTCGGCATACTAGTAAATATTGCAAAACATTTCTTTCGATATACAACATTCTACTCCATTGTATACGACATCACTAATCATAAGTTTATATTAATTTATGATTTAAAGCACTTTTATAATATGTATATATATATATTGTATTGGTAATATGGATTACAATGAGAGGAAGAAAAATAGTATCAAAGTATAAAATTAAGTTCAGTTGTATATTGATTGAATATTATAACATGGATAATATATATATATTTTTTAGAAGACATTGGTTTTCAGAAATGCATTGTTTAACAGTACTGATAGTATTATATCACAAAACAATTGAATATTATTACTTTATTATTATAAACGTCCTATAAATCAGGATGTAAAACAAAAATCGAAAGAACAAAATTGAAAAAAGCAAATTAACTTTATCTTTGTTTAACAATTTGATTAAACTTTATTTTAAACATGCTAATTATTTTTACACTACACTAAACAAAATGTTATCAGATCTTTTATCGCAACAGTAGTAGATATTTGTTTGTTAGTGTCCGTGGGGTTTTCTAAGTGTTTTTGGTGATTATTATGTTGATTCTATCGCTATGCTTAAAATGATTATTAGTTTATGTTTGGTATGACCGAGAGATAGGGAACGTGTTCATTGGATACAACAGACGGTCTTGTGTCCATTCTTTATCTTCAGTTTTGATTTCGGACGGTACTTTTCTAAAAATGCCAGTTGTTTAGAATTAATAGCTCCTCTTCTTTTCCTAAAAAGTATTTTATTTTAGAAATCGACAAGGCAAATAAATAATGATTTGATATAGTATGTATAAAATACGAACTCTCTGATTAATTGAACGGCGTCTTCATACTTCAATCCAAGTTCGATTAAAGCCAGAGCGACTAAAACAGGCGCACGGCCCAAACCAGCCACACAATGCACAGCCACACAACTTCCCTCATCAGTGCGGAACTGATTACGTAATAATTCAAACCATTCTTCAATCAACTAAAAGAAATTAAATATGATAAAAATATATACCACTTTAGTGTGCGACGCAAGAACTTGGTTACAAAAGTATGTTTTTACCTCATTTGCAGGAGATGTACCATCGTCATATGCTAAATCGGTTACCATAATACCTTCCGCTTTCAATTCATCTACTTTATATGTTGGTTCACAAACACGTACAACATGTTTGACGTTATGCCTCTTTAATTCCTAAAACAAATAATAATAATAATAATAATAATAATAATAATAATAATTCAATTTATTTATATTCATCAGTTAATCAAAATATTGTGTTGTTACTTACAGCTATATAGTTATGAATGATCTGATCATTAGGCCTGTCGGTGATAAGAAATCTCATGCCCTTGTAATCAATCTCGCAGGGAGGTGGTCTTATATCTTTTTGACGCATTATAGCTTCGTTGCTCATTGAGCCAGTTTAGTATGATATAAAACGGGAGAATTTAATTTAATTTAAGGATTTAAGGACTACTGGTAATAAGTCTATAATCAAACTGAAGACAAAAAACTGATCAAATCCTTAGTTCATTAAATGACTGTAAAATTTTTGTTCTTATGACCAACAAATTATACTAAATTATCGAGGAAAACGATTCAACAATAAGAATAGATTAGGATCAATACGTGTTCAACGAGCAAGCATAATATTCGAATAAAATTATTTAATATGCATTCACATCCAATTTGTTGTGTTGTGCCTGGCAATATTCACTGCTGTCTAACGACAAATCCATGAAACCAAAGGCTGCTACAGATTTAACAACCTGCAAACATATATATTAACTAGATAAGAATAATAAATCATTGTTTTTTGTTTATGAATGCTTATCTTAAAAAAATTGTTTACGTGCATAATGACTCTGTAAAATAATTTTAATTATGCTCACAGACATTAAACGTGTAAATATTATTTTTCTAAAAACAATTTATAAACTGTGTACGTAACATTACTATTTCACAATATGGGTGGTCATTGTTGACTTAGTTGAATGCATTAGTTTGAACACATTCAAAATGTGCCCTCAATTAGATACATTTAACATGACAACAATATGCCAAGCACATTTCATTAAGTGGATAACAATCAGTAAATGCAATAATATTTAACTAGTCTATCCGCTCGAATGTCCCTTGAATTAAGTGCCTAGTTCAAAAACATTAATCTTTTATACACCTATGCTAAAACTAATAATTCAGAGATTCATAATAAGGTTATATTATAACAAATTCAAACAACTTAAAAATATGTCATCTGGTTTACTCGTAATTAACGTTGTTTTAATTGTAAATCACTTAGCTATCACTTTAACATACTTTAGAAATAACATTATCTTTTTTGTGATATTTTTTTATAATTTAT
This sequence comes from Slavum lentiscoides, assembly GCA_032441835.1. Taxonomy (NCBI): domain Eukaryota; kingdom Metazoa; phylum Arthropoda; class Insecta; order Hemiptera; family Aphididae; genus Slavum; species Slavum lentiscoides. Next base: position 15,457,389 of record CM063706.1, on the reverse strand, counting down.
GATTATACTGTATGGTGACAACTATATTACTATGAAGTCAAAGTGATCGCATTTAATTAAAGAAGAAAAACATTTCATTTAAAAATGTAGAGGTATGCATTTAATTAAAATTATAATATGGAACAAATTGAACTTAAAAGAACTTTAATTAACTACGAAAATGCAAATAAATTTACTAATATTTGAATTATATTTACAATTATTGGCTAATTAATTTAAAAAAAAACAGGACCTGGATATACACACAATGTTTTTAATGTGACAATATAATATTACGTAATAGATAACATAAATTTAATACAACTGAAAACTGAAAACATAATTGGAATATGAAAGAAACTTGATTAGTGGAATAAATATATTTTAATAAATTTAAAATAGTACAAATACAATAAGAAAAAAATTTCTGGATTATTTAGTTCGTGTGTAAAAATGACTATAGATTATTTGTTTAAATTTAAATTGAAGTTTTAGTTTTTTTCATTAGCTGCTATATTGTTAATATTATAAATATATGGAGTAATAAAAATAGTGTACATAGTAGTTTGTATTAATATTTCAAATAGTGATTTTTGAAATTTTTATAGCGATATTTCCGGTTCAAACAATGATGAAAATATGTAATGTTTACCAATTGATAAAAGATTTTTTTTTCGTATTATTTAAAAAAATATACTGAACAATGTACACACATTAAGGAATTACACACAAGTACAAAGATAAGTACTCGCAAAACTAATATTTACAAACTACTTTTTCTCTGAATTGTTTTTAATTGGTGCCTGTGTAGGTACTAGAATACTAAATAGTATTTAAAATTAAAAAGTTTTATTATTTATATGTTTTATCTCAAAAAAATATGCTTCGATACTCTCTAATTTTGATCCAGTTATGTAATTCACAGACGAAATGATGAATAAAATTTTAAGAGCAATTCATTTAGGTAGGTATTAATATTATAGATGTACATTTTTAGAAAAAACTTTATTATTACTTATACATTTCATTGCACAATTGACACAAATTAAAAATAACTGTCTTTTAGTTGCAAAACAATATGTTGTTTTCATAATATTACGACACACACTGTTTTAAATGCCTATGGCTTCCTTAGTTGTATGTCGAAAAAAAAACAATTAAAATTCATAAACATTTTCTATAGGGAAATAAAATCATTTATGCCTAATACATACTCTTGCTAATAACGTAATTTCACCCGTTCAACATAAATATTAATAATAATAATAATAATGATAAAAAAAAAAAAAAATGAACTTTTTAATAATATTATTTAATTACGGTACCTAACAATTTGTAATGTCTACAAGTATTTTAATATTAATCATACTGACCTTAAACGCTAATTTAGATCAATTTGAGATACTGGTTTTATATTTATCAAAACACAATTAATTTATTACGTACTTTATAAAAAAAAATTCAATGTGAGCGAATATTTCTTTCATGAAAAAAAAGAACATGAACCAACTTAGTGTAGGGGCTTGAAAGTTTTACAAAACGCGTAAGGAATTCTTAAGTATTGTACTGGAATCGATAAAACAGATTTCACTCATTAAACACCTAACCTAACAGCAGAGTGTAATAACAATAATTGCAATATCAACATAACACAACCTACTTTTACTGAACGTGGGTAAGTACACTCTCTTTTTATACCGTAACATAATATCAATTACTTCTCCAATAATACGACAATACAACAACACTGTCATAAGACATCTAACGTCAAACTATTTCTAAATAAGAAATTGAATTACAGTATCATTTTTTTTTTCTTATATATATATGTAATAAAATTCATTATAACCTTATCACACACAGAGTTTCCTATCATCTACCAACTTATCTATACAATATATAATTCATAATGATTAATGACTATCGAAAAGTTGTATGAATGTTACTACTACTACTGCGTGATAAAATAATCGATGCATCGCTCGAATAAATAACACCATACGAATATTACACTCTTAGGGCGTTTTAGAATAATAAATTACAAACGAGAGTTCTCGTTGGGCACTTATTTGTTTGTCTTTTACGTACACACGATTGTAAACGGTGGGTAGCCGCCGATAGGTAAAGTTTCGAACGATCAGTTTTATATTCCACTATCGACATGCATTAGATTACCTATGTCGTATCGCTGTGGACAGACACGTGTGTCGGAACGCGACTACTTTGGAAAAGAACTGTTGAATTTTCTCGCAGCGAGCGTGGCGTAACAAACGGACCGTTTCGTCGAATGATCGCGGAAGAACGTCATACGAAAAATAACTAATCCTCACGAGAATCGTGTGTCAACAGCTTCGAGTCGGCAACGAATAACGATGCAAACGGGTCGTCGCAGGATACACTTGCCGGCGAGATTACGAGACACTATCGGTGATCGGTGATGTAAGTACGAAAATCGAATGTCTCATTATAATTGGTGGCAGCTCTTGTCATCATCAACACCGAGACGACTGACGACGACGGACCATCGCAACAATTGGTAGGGGCCACCTAGTATGCCCCCCCTCCCCTACGCACTATAATTAATATCCGAAAACCCGCCCCTCGCTCGACCACCGTCTACAGCTGTCCTCCGCGTCCCTTTTTTTTTCTTTTTTTTTTTTTTTTGGCCGACTGCCGCCGTCGAATCGCCGCGTCATTGGGTACACTACGCGACCGTGACGCGGCCGCGCAACGACAAAAAAAAAACGACACGACGACCCGCGCGCAAAACAATTTCCCGTCACAACCGCTGTACCCCCGGGGAACGGTTTACGCCGCACACGACTGTCCCCGAACACCTATTTTACCGTGACGACACACGCGGACGCGGGTACGATTTATTTTATTACCGACACACACGGCGGCCGACGTCTGTGAACGATCTGTTGTGTAAACCTAACCGCGACGAGAGTGAATAATAATAAAAAAAAAAAAAAAAAAAATAGCAATGCTTTTCCACACAACGGCTACGCGCTTACCTGCAGTGCTCGATGAATGACCATGGAAGTATACGTCGTTAAATCAACGGAAAAACTGCGAAAAACTGTACACATACCAGAACGGACGAATTTCCCGTTAGCAGCCCGGGGTTTCGAATAACATCACCGCACGAACAGAATGACTGGCGGTGCCGCCGCCGCCGCCGCCGCCGCCGCTAGCGCTGTTGGTCGGACGGCGAAGGCCAACACTACAGCGCGCGGTGGGTGTCGGTCGGCGGCCGGCGTCCGCGGCGACGGGTGGAAGAGGGCGTGCGCGTTGTTCGGCGACGCTTCCCCACCTTAACGATTTTACGGTCTCCGCAATCGCCGTCGTGCTGCGCTTTGCCGCCGCCGCCGATGCTGTCCGCCCGCTGACGTCACGGCGTAGCGCCTCCGCGCACGTACGGCGGACAGTCGGCTGGCCGTTGCGAGGGTCGAGGAGGGCCCGACGGTGCGTGTAAACGTAACTGTTTATTCCGTCGATTATTTCTATTTTTGTTTTTTTTTTTTAAAAAGTACAAACGCAAATAATTTTTAAAAATATTGTCTCGCACGAGAAACGGGTAACCGCGATCGAGTTTCCGCCGCGGCCCAGTGAATGAAAAAAAAAAGCGGAACGCCGAATACAACGACGTAACAATATATATTCGTCGTCTTTGTGTATTCCGTTTCTCCAGTGCCGCCAACGAAGCCCCACCCCCACCTCTCCACAGCCCGACGATATAATCGCTGCACCTTTCCCGTCGACGGACGCGTTGCCCGCGGACAACGGTTCGGAAACCGTCGCGCGCGCGCGCGTCCCCTCTTCCGGCGGCCGAGTGGTGTCCGGGGGTGAAAACGTCTGTGAAGGACGATCCGGTGCTAATAATCCCCGGTCCGCGCACCCACGAGTCTAACGCCCGTCGAGACGACACCGGGTCGTCTATATACGCGCCGTAACGGACGGGCGGGCGCAGCGAGAACAATGCCCCTGACCAGGGGCGCATTGAGAATCAATATTTAGGGATGGGAGGGGGGCAAATATAATTTGCCGCCCCTAAATTTACAGTACAGATTAAAATTCCAACAGACTAAAACATATAATTCCAAATGTCCATGATCAGTGTGCACCCCTCTAAAAATTGCCACCCGGGGCGAACGCACCATTTGCCCCCCACTTAATGCGCCCCTGCGGCCCTGACCGCCTATACCTATACTGCCAAAAGTCGCGTATACTATAATATATCCTGCAAGACTCCCTCGTTTATGTAATAGTCGCGCGCAAGACCGGAGCCGGCAAATACCTTTTTTTTTTTCGCGGGTGGGGGGAGGGGCTGAGAGTACATAAGGGGCTGAAATAAAATACAAATAATAAACTAATAATAGAATATATAAATCATTAAATTTTATTTCAAGAAAAAATTTCGGGGGGGAGGGTTCTGAACCCTAACCCCCCGGCTACGGCCTTGATCGTTCGATTGATTGAAATCGTAACCAGGGGCGCATCAAATTGGTTCAACGTGTATGGGTGGGGGGGAGGGCAAATGTAATTTACGCTACAGACTAAAATTCAAATTTAATGGACACACGCGCAAAGAAAATTACTGGGAGAGACCCCCACCACCACCACCACAACAAAATATTCTATTTTTTTATTACGACTAGTGTTTCTTTGAGGACGTGGGAAGTGCAAAGAGGACACCTTTAGAAAAAAAAAAAAAAAAAAACATACCCTATATAATATTATTGGGAATGGTTAACATACCCTATATAATATTATATAGGTTTCCAAACTGGGCGGTCGTGACCTAAAAGTGGTTCGCGAAAAATGTTCACACAAAGAACACGAGCTGAAAAAGAATTATTATTGATCTATTTGAAACGTTTGAAGACAATTCAATAAAAATGAGTTTTCAACCGTAAACATTTTAATAACATGAAGTTTTGGTTTTCTATCCAAAATACCTAAAACACTTTCTGCTACATCGCTATAAACGTTGCTACCCGTCCAGTTCTTCGTATAATCTTGTGAAGTTGGATTTTTTCCGGTTATTTTTTTTTTTTTACGTTTGTTTACCATATAAATCTACACTATTACCTACTATATATATTATATATTATAAATTATTGAGAAAAGTAATCGAGAAAATCGAAAAATGATCTCTCTAAAGTATCAACTAGCGATGCAATTTTCTATACCGGAAAAAATATAGGTACGACTGTAAAAATCGGAGCACTCCTTCTAGTAGAATTTTTTGGTACAGACATTAGAAGAAAAAAAAACACGTTTCGTTGTAAAACCAATTTAAATTCCTCGTTCCGCTCAAAATCTAAAAAAAAAAACAAATTCCGAAGCGTAATTTAAATCGTCATTTTATATTCTTCTTCTTCTTTGGTGTCGTTCAGATCTCGGTCATCCAAAAAGTCACGACCGCTGCCGCTTTGTCATTTGCCAGGTCTAAGTCATTTTTATTTATCACAAGTGGTTCCTATTAGGGGGCATTGTAGTAGGTGGCCCATTGTCTGTGTTTCACCACATTTGCAGTTGGTAGAGTCTTCTTCTCCTAATATGTTCCATTTTTTAAGTGTGGTTTTGCATCGTCCGACTCCTGTTCTTAAGCGATTTAATGCCTCCCATTTCTCCCATTTCCAGTTTTTTCCTTCAGGTAGCTCTTCTTTTAATTCACTCGTGGTGTTTCGTTCTCTCTCTTTCCATCTGTTGATTCTTTCTTTTTCTAGTGGGTTCTTAATTGGTTGAATCGTACTAAGGAAACTTTTTCTGGATTTAAGTCGTGATAGCGGTGGGTTCTTTCCGTAAAGTGGGTGTCGGGGGTCGTTCTGTCTCTGACGTAATCTCTCTCCTAATATCTCTGGTGGGGCTATTCATGATAGTGCTTGTATTTCCTCGACCGGTGTTGGTTTAAGGCATCCTGAAATTATCCTGTAGGTCTCGTTCAGTGCAATGTCGACCTTTCTCGCATGACATGATCTGGCCCATACAGGGGCAGCATATTCGGCTGTTGAGTAGCATAATGCTAGTGCTGATGTTCTTACAGTATTTGCTTCCGCTCCTCACGATATTCCTGCGAGCTTCCTAATCAGGTGGTTTCTCGCGTGTTTTTTGTCTTATGTTTCCGCAGTGATGTTTGAATGATAAAATTCGGTCTAGTGTGACGCCAAGCGGGTATTTTGGGTATTCAGTATTTTCAATCTTGACACCTTCCCAGATTACTGTTATTGTTCGTTTTGCTTCTTTGTTTCTTAGATGGAAAGTGCATGCTTGAGTTTTGTGTCTGGTTTTAACCAGTTATCTTTGAAATAATTTGACATTTCCTCTAGTGCGTTGCTAAGGGTAGTTTCTATGTTTTCAAACGAATGATTCTGAGCAGTAAGCGCTAAATTGTCAGCGTATATGAAACGCTGGGTTCCTAATGGTGTAGGTTGGTCGTTGGTATATTTGTTAAACTGCAAAGGTATTTTATATATTAGTAGTAGGTCTTTATTGACTCGATTGCAATTTCGTTGCTTACATCAAAAATAACGATTTCGGTGAACGCGATGCGACCAAACTATAAATACATACATATATATGTACTCGTATAACATTATTATTTATAGGTATACGCGCGCACGGTATAACGGTTTTGAGGTGGTTGTTCGCGGTTATTCAGCCGCGGTCTTATATGTTACCGGAAAAGATGATCACTTAGGAATTGTCATCATTCCTTAGTCATTGTTGACAATTACTATAATGATGTTAGGCATTGTTGAATATTTCGTAGTTGTATCTATACATTTCCGTATTATTTTAGGCAATGTTGAAAGTTGACACGGCTGATCGAACGCGTACTGTAGATAATAATCTCAACTCGGTTTTGTGTTATCGACTTCTCGATATTTATTTTTATTGCCCATAATAATTGATTATTGTATATCGAACTCTGCAATGTATCGTATCGCATCGTAGCAGTCTGTAACGACTGTAACAAAAACAGATGCAACTGTAAAACACAATGTAAAACTACTAATATAGACGTGCTTGTCGTGCCTCTACAAAATTATGTAACTCCAAATGCCATAGTATAGTTTACCCTGCTGTAATAAATAATTATTAATTTATTTAAAATTTTAATATTATTGCAATATTTAACATCATTGCCTTCTTTTTTTTAAGAACTAACGTCAATTACCTACTAGTCATTTATGGCAATTCCTTGCTAAATCGGGCATTGTCGTTGTTGCCTAGTCACTGTCGACATTAACTGATTATCATCTTTTCCGGTAACATATGACATACAGGTATACCGTTGAAACGGAGTGACTTCCATATAATATTATTATTATAGAGTCGGTTCGCTGTACGCGAGGTTCTAGGTCAAACCGGTGTATTGAAAAACAAAACGTATATAAGTATAAACAACAAAGATCAATAGAACCGCAATATATATATATATATATATATATATATATATATAAATATATAAATATCGTGTTTTGTGTGCGTATATTTTTTCACCACCGTCGCCGCCGCCGGTATACGTCACGCACGCAAACAGTCGATTCGTTGCCAAAAGTAAAAAAAATAAATAAATAAATAATGTGTTTTCCGTATACAAGAATAACGTTTTATACAGTCGCGGCGAACGACGCACACAATTCTCATATAAATACGCGCGCGCGCGCACGCGTCTGCACGTCGCGTCGCACCGCCAGAATATATCAGTTCCGCGCGCGTCTTGTCGAATTCAGTTTTTTTGTTTTTTTTTTTTGGTTTCATTGAAAAACGATTGAATATATACGCGATTTTATTATACATTCGAGTATAACGTAATATGTATATATAAAAAAAAAAAAAAAAAATGAGCTCAGTGCGGGTGTAAAATTAATTTTACATTTATAATTTATATCTCCGCATGGTTGCTATTGTATTATCAGCTTCTTGCGAAAGAAGTTTTTCAGCAACGTGCCGAATTAAAACTTGGACAAAATGTACAATGGAACAGGCACTATAGATTTACTAATCTATCCATATTACATATAGAACGGGATATCATTGTTGATGGTGAAAAAGTTCTTAATATTTTTTCACAAAAAAGATAGAATGTTATCATTAAGCTAAACAATTGTTTTATTATTGTTGAATATTTTTATTTAAATATTTAGGGAATAATATAGATATAATATGCTTATAAACACCGTTAAAATTTTGTGTTAAATTTTAAGATTACTTACAATAATCGTCAAATCATCATGGACACGAAAGAATAAGACGTATAGGGTAGTATATGTACATTGTACATTGTACTTATACGTGGCTTAAAATGAGTATCTACAGGTGAGTGAAGTTTTTCACCTCGCGGGTTTTGTTCAATGTATAAATAGTCAGGGCTTAAGCCTCCTCCCCACTAAATTGAACCAATTTGCGCCTATGGTTATGCCGCGCATATTTAAAATATCCAAGTCCGTTATTATTATTATATATTAAAAGTAATCAGTGGCGTAGCCAAGGAGGGCTGCAGCCCCCCTGAAATGAATAAATACTATTTTTTTTTTGTAGGTACCGTCTGTACATATTAATTATAAAGATATAAATTAATTGATTATCAGCCTCAGCCTCCCCCCCCCCCAAAAAAAAATAATAAAAATCCTGGCTACGCCACTGAAAGTAATATATTATACATGTATAGGATTATTTTCTAAAACGCGTGTTTCGCAAAATTTGGATTTGGATTAGCTATTTTTAATTGTATTTCAGAGGTGCGCGTGTTCTTTGTATAATGTCTTGTATTAAATAATTATTTGTCCATTCGTTTTAAGGCCAATATTTATATATTTACAAAAATTCATTACAATTACAATAATTACATTTAAATGATTACAATTCCAGGATAATTAAATTTGTTGAAATTATTAATTGGAAATCGTTTTTTTCGTCTTATTTTGTTTCTTTATTTTACATAATACTATTTGACTTAATCGTATATATTATCACATATTCGTACAAATTTATTAGTATTATATATTTTCATAAATAATAAACGTAACTCTAAAAATAATAAAAAGAAGAAAAAACGGTTTAATATTTGATTCATTTACTTCGTCATGGGCAAAATGTATTGTGCAAATAACTTTTAACAAACATTAAATTAATTTGTTGCACGCGCATTAATATTTATTATTTTAATAAGCTACAGTTTGTGTATATAATCTTTAACACGTCATTATATTATTTGCAGTGATGTTCTCATTAATTTTTTTTTTTTTTTTTGAGAGTACGAGAAATATAAAAGAGATTTAAGTGTACATAAGCTGGCGAGTGCCTATAAATATGCGTATGATTTTTTTTTTTTTTGATTAAAAAAAAAAGCGTTTATATAATGATAACAAATTAAATTAAAATTTATTTTTTTTTTGTAAATTTCTTTCGAAAATTATTATAAAAGTTAATCACTTCAGCGCAGTGTTTGACGCTGTTTAAGCGCAATCCGAAGGAGTTTCTGCGTCGTTTCGTGACCGTCGACGAACCGTGGATCCACTGGTGGCACACACCAGAGACCAAGGAACAGTCGAAACAGTGGACTTTACCCGGCGAACGTGCTCCGAAGAAGGCAAAGACTGTCCTATCGGCCGGAAAGGTGATGGCCACCGTTTTCTGGGATTCACAAGGTGTGATCTACATATCGACTACCTGGAGAAGGGCAAAACGATCACAGGGCTCTACTACGCCGAATTCTTGGGCCGATTCGACGCCGAATTGCAGAAAAAACGGCCCCATTTGGCGAAGAAAAAAAGTGCTCGATTCCACCATGACAACGTACCGGCTCACACCTCCGCCATCGCCACGGCCAAATTGGTCGAATTAGGCTACGAACTGCTGCCCCATCCAGCCTATTCTCCAGATTTGGGCCCGTGCGACATCATTTTGTTTCCAAACTTGAAAAAAATCACTCGCCGGGCAGAAATCTGAATCGAATGAGGAGGTTATCGCCGCCACGGAGGTCTACTTTGCAGACCTCCCGAAAACGTATTTTTCAGACGGGTTAAAGAAGTTGGAGAATCGCTGGGTCAAGTGTATCGAGCTAAAAGGAGATTATGCTGAGAAATAAATCGCCGCACTTTTCCAAAAATTTTCGTTTTTCTTTTCTAGGCTAAGTACTTATCGGACCGCCCTCGTATAAGTTGACAAAAAAAATTGTTTTCGTAATTTATCTTCTTTATCGTTTTCTATATATCTTTACGGTCTTTACGCTCATTAATGATGTCATTGTAAAACAACAGTCTTCTGCAGGGGAAAAAATAAACATTCATCCCGAAAATAGTTATATATTTTATCTTTCTTCGCGAATTCCTTGAGAATGTACGCAGTGTACCTACTTGATTTTTTTCAATAAAACATTGAGAGTCGGCGTATATTATGCGTAGTATACCATATACATATGGGAACACAACTGATCATAATGTATAAAGCTCAAATTGATTTATAAATAATTTTTTAAAATTATATTTATACATTATATAGTAATAAAAAGTTAAAAAATTAATTTTCAAATAAAGTCCGGAAAAACGCGGCAATGCGCTGTATGGTATAGGCCAGGGGTGGCCAACCCGCGGCCCGCCTTGGAAAGTTTTGCGGCCCGCGAGATTTGTCAAATATTTAAAATATATTCATCTCCTTTTCATACTGATGTCGAGTCGGCCCCCGAATATCTTCAAATGGAACTCATTGACTTACAATGCAATAATGAATTAAAACTAATTTTTGAAACGTCAAAATCTAAAATAGATTTTTATAACCATTAATATAACAAGAGAAAAATTTTCCAATTTGAGAAATCTGGCACAAAAATTTGTGAGTGCTTTTGGATCAACTTACACCTGTGAATCATTTTTTTCGAAAATGAAATTCGCCAAAGATAAATCACGCTCAAACCTAACAGATGAAAACCTGCAACATCAATTACGATGTGCAAATACAAGCATTGATATAGATTTGCAAAAGCTTAGTGAACGAGTTGAGAAACAAATATCCCACTAAATTAAAATTATTATATTATTATATCTATGTTTGTAAATTATGAGTCATAATAAAAACAATAATAATTCATTCTGTTTATTTTAATTAATTAATACATCAAAACTTTTTTTTGTTTTGCTCAAATCTAAAATATGTAATTTAGTATGTGGCCCGTGAGCTTATAATGTATTTCCAAAGTGGCCCACGAGATCATTTGGGTTGGCTACCCCTGGTATAGGCTCGTAATCTTATATAAGTACCCATGTACCCGTATTTCTATTACCGCGGTCGCAGCGTTTAGTTAAAAAAAAAAAAAAAAAAAACTGGTAAAAATATGTATTTACGCGCGCCGAAGATTTAACATATTTTAAAAGCATTATTAAAACACAACCGCCGTTTTCAAAGGTAAAACTATAGCTCAAGTAAGTTCGAAACTTATAAAATGAAATTTTTTTTTTACAGTTCATTTTATATGTATATTTGTTGATGTGTAGCCGTGTAGGTATAGGTGTACTTATATTAACATTAGTCACTATATTATCATGTACGATATCATAGCTGTAAAGCTTTTTTTCTTCTCATTTCTCAGTATAAAGTTGAATAATTTTTGGCCATGTGCCGAATGAGCGTTTTGTTCGCGAAGAACGCAAATGTAAAATGTCAAAACTGCACCATTATATATATTACAATTTAAACACTTGTTTTTGATAAGATATTAAGATGACATTATATTTATAGGATTGTAGCATCTTGATTACAGTAATCAAGTTATTTAACAGTAATCAGATTACTGTTAAATGACTTCGATGGATTATTTTTTTCGGACCTACATATAATATTTGTATGTATCGTATAATAATTCATTAGTGTATTGCACTCTGGCACTATTGAGCAATTCGAAATTGATAGGTACACGTATATGAGAATTTCATTCTGAGATTGTAAATAAAATATATCTGGACATTTATGGAAGTGTGAAACAAGTATATACCTACCGATCTATTTACTATGGATGAACCTTATAGTCGAACACCGATAAAGTTTAAATTCCATTTCATATACTAATACTGTATAATGCTATAAGTAGGTATATACCAAATATTGCCGAGTACCAACTAATGCGGCCAATTATTATGTTTACCTTTATATTTAAAATAATAATAGATAATATTGTGTTAAGATTTTTATGTTTTTATACAGGTACGTAATTAGTGTCTAATGATTAATGCCAATATAATACTCTATAATGAGCAATATGTCAATAATCTATATGACTGTGTGGCGTGTACTTATATTTTTATGACATTATGGCGTGTAGGTCGTGTAGGCCTTACTGTGTTCTTATATTTTAAGATTATTTTGAGTATTAAAATGTGTTATTTGTGAGTTCCAGGCTATTTAAGTGCTTATAAATAATTATTATATAATGACACTAATCTACACGACAACAGTCTACACTGCAACCGTACGGATATGTAATTTTGCTTTCTATATAATATTCATACATACTATACTTACTATACTTACTTAATAATACTTTTTTTTTAATTCGTCGAAATATAAATCAATAGTTCAGTTTTATATAGTATAGTAAAAAAAAAAAAAAGTTTGTAGACGAGTACTGCAGTGAAATGTATTGATAAATATAAAAATGCTAAACTATTAAGTTTTATTTATAGTTGTATGTGTGCCTAACTTAATTATAATAATACGATAAATAATTATTTTATACGTAGCCATATATATAGTTGGTAACCAATAAAATTATTGAATTTTCAATGACATTTAAAATATATAGGGCACCACTATTATAATAAACTTTTTGTGAGCGACAAGGTTAACATTTTAAAAGTGATTTTCTTATTAAGTGTTTTTTGTAAATTTTATTTTGTTACAGATATGGAGTATATGACGATATGATATACTAAAATATTGTATAGTAAAATTTTGTTTATCTTACTCCAAAAATTACGGCGATCATTAAATAAATATGATTAGATCGTATATGCCATATGGTATATTATATATAGTATACACCAATATACATTATTTTTTTTACAACAAAGAAAACATTACTAATACTTATCTATGACACGTGTTGTTATATTAGATATATAAAATTAATTAATAATTTATAGCATGAAAGCAAAAAATGTATGGTATTGAACACAAATAAATATAATGATCATCTAAATCGGGAACAACTTTTGTAGACTATATATGTAAATTTTATGTAACAGTAGTGTTAATGTGTTACGTTTTATTAATAGCTCATAATATGTTGCAGGTACTTGCTTAGTGTATATGATTGTACATATACCAAATAAGTATACCATGTATAAATATAATCATTATTGCATAAATATATTTTATTATCTATTGTGTATTATTATTATACATCTAATTAATTTTTACAAGCATTGTATAATGGCGTGTAAATTCCCATAATTTTTATACGTCTTATGAAATTTTCGTAACAAAATATTGATATATTCGCAGAGGATATTTTATAACTCAAAATGTCTGAAGCACCTCTGGTGTTCTACGAGTAGTATTTGTTCGTGTGTCCAAAATGTAAGTACTAAATTATTGAGTGCAGATAAGTATGTATAATAAGATAACTGTATGAGCTTTAATGTATATATATATATATATACGAGTATATCTAGTGTAAGTATAGTAAGTATAATATGAATTTAATCTTCTAATTATGCACCATAAATATTAAGTATAGATTTAAGAGTTGTATTTTTAAATCATTTATTACATATGTGTTATGGCCACTTAGGCTTTTTATACATATTTGCAAAAGCCACACTTTTTGGTACTGAGCGCAGCACAGCTGATAAACACTTCATATTTATATTATAATATATAGGTAGGTACGTAATACTAAAACACAAAAATCACGAAAATTGAAATTGACTACTTAACTCGCTGCTTTTTGCAGTATATAATATACGTATGTCGGTAGCATGCCAAATAACAATTATTTATTATGTTTATACGTGTTACGGCTACACTTAATTACAAATGTAATTAAATGAATTGCGTGTTACAACAAAGTTTGTTTCTAAAACTATTGTGGCTACTTTATTACATAATATTCAATCATTCTCATATTAGCTGATTAAAAATTGGAGTATAATTTTTCACATAATAAATGCATTATACACACGACTATATTAAACGCAAAGCATTTACGTATAATTATTACTCATTAATATTGTATTCGTCGGTTAAGTCGTTAATCATTATATAAACATTATAATAAATATTAATAGATTATACTCATGGAGTATACTAAAATAACAAACAAAAAAGTTTTATTTATAAAATATTGGACTCATATATATATATATATATATAATAAAATATTATAGGTCAGTATATTAAATTATATAATATAACATACAACTAAAAATAACTTACGGAAATATTCTATTCTGCTCTATATGAGTATATATTATATAATACAGCTGGCCACATCCTAATAATTTTCAGCGATTAAACATTTCGGGTTAAAATATTGGAAATAGAAAATTATATATTATATTTTACTATAAATTATTATATTACATTTACATAACATACTAAATAAATATTTAAATACCTATTTAAAAAATAACAATTATAAAATAATTTTTTTGTTTTATAATAAATATACAAAACGAATAAAGAATAAAAAAAAAAATATATATATATATACTGTATGCAATAGGAACGGATAAATTAATATTTTGAATCAATTTATACCGAAAATTGAGAGGGTAACCTGAGGGTAAGTTTTCAAATAAAGAAAAAACGTTAAGTGAAATTTAACAAATGCAATATGTGTTAAAAAAAAAAAGTGATTCATTCTATTAGCAAATATTAAATATGAATTATAATATGACCTACGCAACAGTTATATTTACTACAAAATATCAAACCAAATTTGTAGAACGTCGGAAAAGCAAATATTATTTTAGTTATTGCAACCATTTTGAATTAATTTATCAACAATAATTCATAGCTAAAACAACTATATGAATTGTAGTAAACTTTTATTATATATAAGTATAGTTAAATTTAATAAATACTTTTGTTAAAAAGTAGTGTGATCAAAATAATTAAAATATAATAATAAATCTGAAATGATTTAGTATTTTAACCATAGTAAAACATTGTTACTGAATATAGAACCATAAATTATAGTTAATACTAACTTTAATATACTATTATTTAACGTTAAAAATACTTTTAAATGAACTATTTACTTCTTTTAGTGTTCATATATAATTTCTAATCTACCAATTGTCGTTCCTTTCCGAAAAATATTATACAACGAATGAAAAAAAAAAAAATGAAAGAACAATACAATATATTACAAATTATTCTGTATATATATACACACACACACACAGAGAATACGATATATAGGCGGAGGAATATATTATATGATGGTCACTGGACGGTAATAGATTAATAACAAATTAGCCAGCTGTAATAACTGCAACAGGTTTTTTTTTTTTTATATATAAGTATGTCAGTATATGTGACACTAATACGTATATAGCGTAGACGCGTGTAGTTTAAAATTAAAGGATTATAAATGTGACCATATTGCGCGTTTGTGCGCACAGTGGAAAACACGAGAAACGTGCCCAATGTCCAACACGTGATGATAAAACGTGCAATTTATATAATTTTATATACGCATAACTATTTATACATGACGTCATAATATATAGCTATATGTATACATAATATATGCATAATAAAATAAGAAATAAATATTATAAAAAGATATTCGTAATTGATAAACTGTTCATGTATATGAATTTTAAGCCAACAAGTATTATTGAAAAAAAAGAAAATATATAAAATTGTATTAAATTTGTTTATTATACTCGTGTTATATACTACGGCGACTTCTTCCCTAAAATTAAATTTTGTGTTAATAAATTATGGCATAATTCTTGGGTTAACTTACCGCCTTATTTTGCTACTCGGTATAGGAATTTAAACACCTCTATCCCTTCTCACCCCTGGTTCAATAAACTAAAATTATCTCGCAAAGCAATCACCTCTTTTTCCCGTACTACTTTTTTTCCCCTACTTTCTTCTCATTCTTTTAAATTGTCCCTTAATGACTCTCCTCTGTGTACTTTTCATAATTTCCCTGCCATCTGCGACATTAGTCACATCCTTCTCAATTGTCCCCATTTATCCTTAGACCGTTCACGTTTCCATTCTTTACTTAATTCCTTCAAAATTCCTTTTGATACACACCACATAGTCTCTTCACAATCTCCCATTGTCATCCTCGCCACCTTATCCTTTTTTCACAACTCCGGGTTGCTTATATAAATTTTCATAATTTATGTATGTATTATTTATTTATTTTTTGTATGTAAATCGTTAATTTAAGATTAATTGCTTTTGTTACCTGCAGTTTCAATAAAAAAATATATATACTACAGCGGTTTCGACTAAAATTCATATGTCTTCGCAGGTAATAAATGAAAAAGAAAATTTAACGACCAATGTATATATTAATAATAATAATAATAATAATAATAATAATAATAATAATAATAATAAATATTAAAATAGTATTTATATTTATAAATGCGACATGTAAATATAATAATAGAACTTAAGTTTGTAAAAAAAAAAAAAATTGATGAGTTTCGGTAGCGTAAATGGAGGAGGAGCTTATACTCGATACTGGCCAGGGGCCTGAAATTCATATAATTACGCCACTGCCGCGAAATGTAATATGTATTGTATTTCGGCCGCGGGCGAGTAAATATGTATCTGTGATTTCACACACTGCAGCAATTTGGTCTTGAAAGAGGATCAACGTACTTGTGCGGGCATTGTACTACGAATGAAATGTATTTAAGTAGGTGTATTTTAACGTTTATATATATATATATATATATATATATATATATATACTAATATGTTTATATGTATATATATAGTAGGTTAGGTCGAAACGACGATGAACCGCGGTAATGAATTTAATAAAATTCACGGACACGAGGTCGGTGGACGGTCAATCGTAATGACGTTTAAACCGTCAGTGTATTATGTACTGCGCACGTTGTGTGTACGCTGCACAGTGGCGTATTCACTGGGGTGGATTATGGGGATTTCTAATAATACTTCTCCAATTTGCTTTTTTAACATATACCTACATTATACGTTTATGGTTACGATTGTGCTTCCTTTTATCAATTATAATAATCAGTAGGTAAACAATAATATTATTTCTGTTTGGAAAACGTTAATATTGCTATAGGACGTTTGTAATCTTCTGGACGCACGTTTTCGTGTTTCGAAAGATTGAAAACACATTCAAGCAGCTCTACGAAGGAAGTATAATATTGCATTATTCGAAATGTTTTTTTTTGTATTTAATAATCCATTTAAATTGTAAATATTGTTTTAATTTTAGAGTAGGCCGAACGAGTTTGCAATGCTATCCATCCGTAATAACGTTAGAGGAAATAATAATTATAATCGACGGAATCGCCAAAAAAATAAAACTTATTGGACACTAGAATTTGTTCTGTAAGCGATTTGTTGTAAATGCGCGTATGAAAATTATATAGGTAATTATGTACACCGTACATATTATGTATGTGTATACAGTGGCGTACTTTCAACTTTTTTCTGGGGGTCCAAATTTTTTTTTTGAAAATTTCAACAGAATATATTTGATATAAGGTATTTAATAAAAAATACCTTTGGATAATCTTTTTTTTTTGGTTCTGGGGGGGTCCAGTACCCCTGGACCCCCCCCCGTAAATACGCCACTGTGTATAGTTATTAAAAATTGATAGTACGTACTATACTTGCGTATTTCGAGTGTACTTTCAACAGGGGCGCATTAAGGGGGGGCAAAGGGTGCATTTGCCCCGGGCGGCAATTTTTAGATGGCGGCACACCGGTCATGGACATTTGGAATTATGTTTTTGTCTGTTGGAATTTTAATCTGTACTGTAAATTTATGGGCGGCAAATTATATTTGCCCCCTCCCATCCCTAAATATTGAACCTTAATGCGCCCCTGACTTTCAAAGAAATCTTAAATACGCCACTGCAGACGCTGCATTTGTAGAAAACAGTGTAAAGTTTCGAATACGTTTTAAAAATACGTGCGTATTTCCGAATTCGGTACATTATACTTACCTCCTGTATGATAATCATTTCAATTCGAGGTCACTCGGTTGAAATATAATATATACTTTACCTTGGAGTGTTAATACGCACCATAGCTGTATATATAATAATTTACGTCGTTATAATGTAATACGGTTCCGAGTTTAAAATAATTTCTCGTTTCTTTACTTGCAATAAACTGCCAGTATCTTCAGAACGTTTTGTATTCGGTTATTAATGTTTACGAAAGACGGAAAAAAAATCAACAAATATCTCATTATTAAGTCGTTCTTCTGCAGTGAACTTGGGCAATTGTCGATTTTTCTTATTAAATATAAATATTATTCGGCGTTCGCAGTAAATACATATATTTACGCGATTCGTGCTCAGTTTTGTTTGGATAACAGATTATTCAAAACGTTGGCTCTCTATTTATATACCTCAGGAGTAAGGAACAAATTTTTATTTTACTCGTATTTTGATAACATAATATTACAATAGTATTCCCGTTGAGTCGTTCGTACCTATCAACTTATTTCGCATCGAATTAAACTAATATATATTGCATATTTTTTTTTTAATTAATTAGAAAAAAATGTATTATTTTATAATACTACAAAAATATATACATTTTGATTATTGTGATTTGTAATAAAAACTCGAAACGCCGATATTTGATTTGAATAGCAACAAGTGGGTGAAAACCAAAAATTCGGATGGGGAAGTTTCCACGTTAATTTCGTTCTAGCCTTGGTATATGAAAGGATGTATATAACAAAATACGGAACATTGTAAAGGAAAAAAAAAATGCGTATTTATATAATATTATTATTTCACTAAATCCTTTTGAGAATTTTTTCTTATACCGCGGGTATAGGAATACGCATACCTATTTTCAAAAACTATTCGGTTCCAGACGGATAGCGCACAAAACGACACTCGTAATTATTTTAAATTTACCTATTAACATAACTATATTGCCTATAACATTAATATTAATTACGTAGAAATATACTCGTAGAATATTTCGTATACACTCGTCAAGTGTTTTTAATTGTTATCTTACAATCGACAACAGCGTGTATGTCCGTCGCAATGCGAATTTTAAATTTACCTTTATTTAATATATATGTATATTATATACACGCCAATATATCTGTACAATTTGCAGGAATAAGATTGTAATACACGGTAGGTACGTATGAAACGACATTTCAATCTAATGACTCGTGTGTACATACACGATTCGCTTAATGTGCGTGCATATTCAGAACATTCAAGTCAGGAGGCGTATGGAAATAAAAAACTAAACGCATAATTATTATTATTATATATGTATAAATGTATATATATATATATATATATATATATATATATATAATAATAATATCTATATATTACGTACAAAACGTTTATTAATATTGATATGCCCACCGTCCACGTATAGGTAATATTATAATAATTGTATGTTATATATTAGCGCTAAATACCAGTGGCGGCGTGAAGGGATAAATTTCAATCACGTGATTCAAGAAAAAATATATATGGGTAGTTTAGGTACGTTTATAATTTGGGTATATAATATTACAAAATTAATTTTATTTACAAAATAAATCTCATTTATTTAAAGATATTATGTATTATTTTTCTACATTCATGAATAGTCCTATAAAATAGTACTTGCGAATATAACATTGATATGGAAAGATTAAATGGGGTAGGTAAGTGGGTTACATGTATGATTTGTGATTCAAGGGAAAAAAATTTCGCGCCGCCACTGCTAAATACTATACTATATTATGCAAAAACGCGCGGTTGTCCGAGAACAAAACGAAAACCAAACACACAAACTATCGACCTTTTTTTAGTAGTGAAAAAACAAAACGCGAACAAAACCAGTGGCGTAGACGTAACAGGAAGAGTGCTTCATATACACAGGCGGATCTACGGCGTGTGCCAAGGCACACCTTAAGGTAAAATAATAATAATTAATAACAATTCAGAGGCGGATTGGAGAGAGATTTTGGCCCGGGAAAATAAAAATTAGCGGCCCACATATTGAATATTTGCAAAAAATACTTTTAATATTTGATATAGAACATCTTTATAGATACAAACATAACAAAATCCGCGATATGCAAAAATCCCAAAAAACTTTTTTCTATGCAAGAAATATTATACGTGATTAAATTACCGTACTTCGATAATAAACTTTGTTTCAGAATCCATAATTTGATAATCACCAGCTTTTTTTCTCTCCATATCTAATATAATTTTACGCCTCCGAGATCTTAAAGCGGGAAATTCAATTTCAATCTCATGTAACATTTGTTAAAATAAAATTGTTATAATTTTTCGAATATAATATCTAAAAATTTTTAAAAATTATTTTAACTCCATTAAAATCCCATCATCGAATTTATTTTAAATCCCAAATTAATCCACTAACCATTTCTCGACACTCAAGTGAGTCAATTACCTTTTTTTTTTTAAGATATTTCGAACGTATTATATAAAATGCAGTTAATATTGTTGAATAACATAAAAATGTTTTTTTTTTTTAATATTATTTTAATAATTAAAATTAAAATTTTGCTTCGGATGCACAAATCGATCCAAATTTGTTACAGTATTCAATGCTGAAATAACCTCAAAGTACATAAATCTTCATCTTTTTACGTTTATTTTTATATTTTACTCTGATACGGTACAAAATTTACTGCATAGTATCATGATATTACGGGAGTTCATATAATAATATTAATAATATTTTTAAAGAGTACTGCATACATTTTTTACGGAAACATGGCATCCCAAAACGCGTGAGCACCAGTCACGTCATGCGAATTCTGACAATTCGACATTTTAAGGCAAGGAATCAAATCGGAGGCAAATTTTTAAACCACCAAGTTTTTATTTTTTAATCCTCTGTAAACGTTATAAAAAAAAAAAAAAAAAAAATGATTTTTTTCGTTGTTGTATATAGCAGACCGGCCCACCGGGAAAACTCCCGAATTCCCGGCGGCGGCCCAATCCGCTCCTGTAACAATTAATAATATACGTACGCACATAAATTGAATTTCAGTTCTTTTGTAAGTAAAACAGCAAGTGTTCAGAATAAGTCTCTGAAATAATAATTACATGTATATGTATTATACCAATCGTTATTTTCCACTATTAACGAAGTCTGGTCAGTAAACAAGTATTGGACAATAAAAATATTTTAACTTAAGTGTATTTTATATACCGCGTCTTATGGAAAAAAATTAAGTGCTAAAAAAAAAAATGCATAAAGCGGGTGAATTTGTTTATAAATAAAAACTGTCTAATCTGCTGAGTGTTCACCAAAACAACAACACCGACACCTTTCGGGTCACAACTTTTTTTTCTTAAAGATTCGAGTAATCTGTTGGGGGGTGGGGAATCACAATTGTTTTAAAAATATTTTGATTTTGTCGAAAAACACGCAGAGTTTCCGTTTTGTTTTAATGTTGTTGTCTCTGCAGTGTGGACCCGGCGTATTATAGTCTATAGATGGCATGCGCGTTATCTGCAGGGGCGCGCATAGACATTTTTTCCTTTTCGGAGGCGTTGAATAATTGTTATATTTATGTATTTTTAAACGTATTGGTTTATTTAACTATGAATTCTGATTATAAATTAAAATTTCTGGATGGTTTGAACGCACTTGCACATGTTACAACTCGTGTCTCAATGCCGGGTCCACACAGAGTTGACACAAAAACAAAACACAAACAAAACATGTGTCCAACGCAATGAGTTGAGTAAAAATTAAACAAAAAATGAAAAAATTCAAACATTTTGTTTGTGTTTTGTTTTTGTTTTTAATTGTCCATACAGGAAAAAAAACCCGTCATTTTATTTCATCCTTTCGCGGTCATTCAGTCTGTTTTCCGAGTTCGAGCAGTTTGAACAGTCCGAGTTCAGTATTCGGAATTTTGGTTGTTTAATTTCTAAAATTTTCTTTGTTGTAAACACAAATTAAAATGTAAAATATTGAAGACGATGAAGATTTTTTAATACTAGGTGCTGCATATATTTATTTACAACAAAAAACAAATTAAATAATAAAAGACTTTATTGGGTAAGGCCAACGTTACAAAAAAGAAATGTACTAAGAGTAGATAAACTATTTAATGAACCTACAAGACGATAATAATTAATAACAAACGATGTAATAATAATAATAATAATAATGTATCGGTTTATCGCACTACTCACGAAATCCCGAAAACACTACTTTCTGTTGGATATTTCTAGAACATTGTCCACACACGTTCGACAATGTTCACCAAAACAACAACAAAACAAAAACCTTTTGGTGTTTACCGGCAGCGCTCGGCACACGATATTGTTTTTAAAAACGCGAACAATTTGTTGGAAAAAACATAATTGTTTTAAAAATGTTTTGATTTTGTCGAAAAACAGAGTTTCTGTTTTGTTTTCTCTGTGTGGATCCGGCATCAAATACCTATTCCTATATTATAATATGTAGGACAATATTGCAATAATATTTAGCTGGTTTTTAACGCGCAATTGTGCGAATTATGTGCAAATCCATATGGTACGTACTATTAACTTTACTATTTAATCTATGAAGTCTAGAAAAATACGTTTATCTATTTAATGAATTCCATATATTTCCATACCCGGCAGAGATAAATAGTCACAAACATTAAATAAATTATTATGGTAAGGCACATGTTGAGTTATATTAAACGCGCGTTTAATAATTAATATTTAATAATATATTATAAAGTACATATACAGTGTGTAAACGCTAACTGAAAACACTCAATATCTTTGCGCAGAGTTATGATATTTGAATTTTTTTTTTTTTAGTTAATTGTTATACTTAATTATACATATTTTTATGCTGTTTGAACTTTTTTCTGTTTATTAGATATGCGCATGCGCGATGCAACTTCTTTTTTTTTAAATGGCAACCCCCCACCCTTTTGACCACCGATTATTTTTACCCGTATTTTTTTAAGAATTTTAGTGGTAAAACCAACTTTTTAAGCCTATAATTAGCGGAGCTACGGATATTTTAATTTATTTGATATTTTTCGCAATATTTTGGAACATTTCTATCGTTACATGGACATTTTTTAATTACAAGCGTTGGTTCTGCCACTTTACCGTTTATTTTATGTTTCACAGTTGTTTTTTAACTTATTAATGAATAATGCAACTCCGAAATGTCGATGTCATATTATTTTCTTGCAATTATACTATTTAAAATTGGAACAAAAACATGAATAATTTGTTTCATTATTAAGTGACCACCAAGATTACCTGACTTTACTCCATTAGATTTCTTTTTATGGGGCCACTTAAAAACTGTTGTGTATGCCGATTCTCCTATAAATCTTCAATATTTAAAAGATAAAATAACAGAAGCATGTAAAGAAACTGGCCGAAATACAAATTACAGCTGTTACTATAATAAAGAGTTTATACGGCGCCGCGGCGTGCAGAAGCATGTATTGAGCACAATGGACAACGATTTAAGCAGTTTTTAAGATGAATTTATTACTATTATTATTATTATTATTATTATTATTATATAATCAAATAGAATTGTTATTAGACTTTAGTTTATTATTAATTAAACTTTTTAATTAACTACCTGTTAAAAGTAGTAAAATACATAAATAACATACCTAATTTTTTTCATTCCTAATCCTATTTATTCAAATAAAACTATGACAAATCGACATTTCAGAGTAGCATTATTCATTAATAAGTTAAAAACAACTGTGAAACATAAAATAAACATTAAAGTGGCAGAACCAACGTCTGTAATTAAAAAATGTCCATGTAACGATAGAAATGTTCCAAAATATTGCGAAAAATATCAAATAAATTAAAATATCCGTAGCTCCGCTAATTATAGGCCTAAAAAGTTGGTTTTTCACTAAGATTCTTAAAAAAAAATACGGGTAAAAATAATCAATGGTCAAAAGGGGGAAGGGGGTTGCTATTTAAAAAAAAAGAAGTTGCATCGCGCATGCGCATATCTAATAAACAGAAAAAAGTTCAAACAGCATAAAAATATGTACAATTAAGTATAACAATTAACTAAAAAAAAAAAAATTCAAATATCATAACTATCTGCGCAAAGATATTGAGTGTTTTCAATTAGCGTTTACACACTGTATACATTATATAATATATATAATAATCGTATTATTTGCATATTATTTATATATATATATATATATATATATACATACATACGAGTATAATCATAGCTCGAAAATACACAAAAATACCATATTATTTTAACCTATTTATATGTATGTAGGTAATAAATACCTATGTCCTATACGCTATTTAGGTATTATGTAATACGCTATTATATAGCCAATATATAGGTAGGTGTTACTTAAAATATATGTTATATATGTATATAGATAAAATATCGAGACCTACACTGAACACGCGATATGTATACGTGTATATGAGAATAACACATTTCAACACGGTAATGTATCGATTATTATCGAGTAATATTAAGAACAAAATTAAATATAGTCCATATAATAATTGTATATATCTATATATATATATATATATATATATATATACGTATTGTGGCCGGTATTCGCGTAGTCGCACACGTCTGATTTCATCACAACCGAAACATTAAAATAACATAGTATAAAATCATAGCAATATTACATTACCTATATGCGTATTGATATGTGCATATTTATTATGCTGGTAATATTATATACATGTTTTCTCATTGCAAAAGCGCCTTACGATTTTTTTTCTACCATCGGACTCTGTAAAAATATACCTTGCACTGAGGCATTGAACTATAATCCTCTTTCTCGGTTGACCGGTATTCGCTTACAGAATTACATTGGGAAGAATTGTTTCCCGAAATGTTCACTAGTTAATCCAAGTTAATTAATGAAATTATACCTATATAAATACAGCGCGCAGACGTACTGTTATTTATGACTCATTGTAATATGACGCATAATAATTATCATCAGATCGGCGGAATCGTTTCGGTTCGCTATCGGATCGTGCGAAAAATTCAGGGAGACCTGCTAGCGCCTATGCTACACACCAGAACAACCGAAAAGAAAAAAAAAAAAGTTCCACTTTTATACATATAATATAATGTTTGAATTTTGGAGGGACGTGTGAGGACAAAGTACCTATTCGTTTAAAAAAAAAAAAAATATTCCATCGTCTCTCTTCTAATTTTTCTAAATGGAACGCTTGTCAGACACTAATTAATATTTGAAATACATGGAAAATGCTATATTATTATGGCGTTTTCTGCATAGACCTTATGCTATAAGTATACTATACTATGGTTTTCTGATAATATTAATATATAATCAAATTAAATGGTTTATTCTGTCGCGTTTTATCTGAACGAGGGCATATAAGAAAAAATACTACGATAATTGCACAGCGAAACAGATGAAAAGCGGCAAGTAAATAAATGACTTAAATTTTCGTTTGATCTTAAAGAGGTAGGGCAAATAGGTATGGCAAAACCAAATTTGGGTAGGGCGCTTGCTCTACCTTGCCCCCCTAGCGCCGCCACTGGTTACACGCAAGGCCCAAGGGCCCAAAATATTTTGGGGCCTTTGAATACTTGTAAATTATGATATATTCATATATATATATATATATATTCTTTTTTTAACACATAATTATATATATTATATTAGATATTAAAAATTATACTTTACTGATAAAATCTAGAATTGTCAATTTTCATTAGAATCTCTGTTACTATATTAATTGTTTATTACGATAATTTCAAAATGTTAATGTGCTAAAATTTAAATATATTTTTTTTATCACTGAACATTTTTTTTTTTTTTTTAGATATATCTAAGTAAAAAAAAATTTAATATGTTATTTTGTAAATAAATTGGGGGCTCCGGGCCCGGGCTCTCCAGGCCCACGCCTTAAGACGGCACTATGATATAATGTCTCTGTTTAATAAAAACGATATACCCGCTGTTTTTATTTAAACGATAAATAATACACATTTTTATTCGCCATTTCGTCGAAATATTTTGTATTTTTATGTACAAGTCATTACAAGACGACTAATAAACGCGAGGCAAACGAGGCCGCAGCCGTGCAACGCTTGTAGCACGCTTGCGGGTATATACCGCGCGCGAAAATACCAGAAAAATTGACAACAACCGAAACGGTATACGACGGCGGAGGGGGGGGGAAGAACTCTGCAGAATAGGCGCCCCGCTGCAGTTGCGGTGCTTAAGACACCGAAAATTACAATATTATACGCGTGCGTATAACAGAGCTGTTTAGTATTTTTTTTTTCTTTCTAATATGAGATTTATAAAAAAAAAAAAAAATGGTAAAAATTGTATTTTTAAAACGCTATTATTTAACGGCCAGCTCGAACTACGCGAGACATTGCTCCGCGATTTGTGGACGGAATATATTCTTGTTTTTTTTTTTTTTTTAATATTTCAACGTCCCTCTTCTCTAATACGCTTTTCTTAAACGGAACGCCGGTCAGAAATAATAATATTTATATCACGCGTTATGATAAGCCGAGGGGGAAACGCGAATAATTAATAATAAATGTGTTGCTTCTTTTAATCGAACTGCAGACCGAGAATCAATATTGTATTATTGTTATGTATGTAATAAAATTTATATTGTATAATATGTACGGTATTTGTGTTCCAATTTAAATTCCATTCGTTCTAGTTAGTCATTAGAATTTAAACTATTATAAGTATAGATTAAATACTTGAATGTATATATAATCAATGTTTATATTATGTATTCGATAATATCTATTACTAATTTATTATTGTTTAAATTTGTAATAGCAGTCACAGGCCTTGTACTAATAAAATACTTAATTACATCTGAATGTGATTTAATACACATGAGAAATTACAAAATTGGGATAAAATCACTTTATTTATTTATTATTATTTTTTTTTTAGAGGAATAAAATAATCCTCAAATACTTCCTTTTTAATATTTATAACCAGGTATTGGTGTTCTATCAGTAAGAAACTCGCGATTACAATAGTTGGTATCACATTTTTTATGCGATACATTTCATAATAAAATCACAACAAAATCAAGTCCTTTTCATTAGTGTACTTAAATTTTATTATCTATGTTTCGATTGGTGTATACTAGTAGTAATTATGGTTTTAGAACAAATAAAGAAAAAAAATACAAAAACAAAAAAAAAAATACAAAAAATACAAAAAAAAAAAACAATGCTACGTATTATAAGAAATTTGCTCAATAAATCTGGTACACGTTCAGGCGTTTTTGTCATTTTTCATCTGACATAATTGCGATTCTAAATCGTTCATTCTTCTATATTTAGCAGATATCACTGCACCCATGTGTTCAATCTAAATAAATAATAAAATAAATGCTCAAAACTAACAGTGTAAAGGAAGAATTGTATGGAATTTGTATGAAAATTAAAATTGTAATATTAAAAAAATATATATATATATATATTAATATTAGTTTGATAATTATTGTCATTAACATTTTGTCGGTTACTGTGGATCAAAATATTAACGTCTTTTAGGTTTTTATAT
Source organism: Slavum lentiscoides (assembly GCA_032441835.1). Taxonomy (NCBI): domain Eukaryota; kingdom Metazoa; phylum Arthropoda; class Insecta; order Hemiptera; family Aphididae; genus Slavum; species Slavum lentiscoides. The sequence continues at coordinate 15,429,635 of CM063706.1, read as the reverse complement.
TGAATTGTTTATGAATAATTCACACTACAGCATTACCTTTTGTTCCAAGCCAACAATTTTATGTTTAAGATTACTAATAAATCGTACCGCGTCATTGTTAACCCATTTTTCAGGGTGATAATCACTACCTGAAAAGAAAAAATAATTATGCACTCTAATATTTTGAAGGAAATGTGTTAGTCATTTTTATACTTACCGATTTATTTATGTAAATATAATTTTTTTTTTTTATAAATAGCAATGTTTACCTAAAACTTGTTTCATATCGCCATTAACCATCACATTAACGAGAAGATGTTGATTTTTTCCTAATTTCCGTTGGTTTTTACATTCACGTTCATCAACTGCACATTTTAAAGATGTTAAAAACTGAAAAACAGTACTTGTATCGGCAGTCGATAGTTTTTCTATAGTTTCCTTAGACAGTGATGGCAGCTTAATTTTTTTTAACACCTTTTACCGACAAATGTTATTACTTAATAGTTAATACCCAAAATATGCCCGTATTATTCATTGTTTAAATTTACTTTTCTATCTAACGTTTCCCAATTACGCATCTTATCCGACAGTGAGCTAGCTGGTGCATAATGATGAAGGTGAATTCGTTTTGGCCAATAACATTTTATTATTTCAGCGACCATGGCTAGTTAAACAAATTTAAACACTCAACTATAATAATTAATACAACAGTACAACAAGCACACCGTATATGTGGTCTATTTTTACTTGCGTCAGAAAAATCTCTGGATACGGGTTTTTTCGGCCGAGTAAATTGAATAGAGTTAATCCAACGAAATACATTAGTCACGTTCATGTGATTGTCATCGATCACAGGATCGTGTACAGAAGACGAAGGAAAACTAAATGACTGATCGCCACAATTTGAATTATCACTTCTAGTTGTCATTTTTTAATATATATGTACTGCACAATAGTCAATTAACAACAAAGATTTATAGAAAGAAAGTAACAAATTAAATTCATAAACTAGACTGTAAACAAAAATAAAACTAGTTACTAGGCAACATATTTTTAGTTGGAAGAATAAAAAATTTTTTTTAAATCGGAAACAAATAAATATTATATAATGAGACCTTAGGGAAGGTCTTGGCAAAATAACTAAAAAAAAAAAAAACAATTTTATTCATCGACATAGGTATCATTGCTGGTCAGATTCATCGGAGTACGTCCTTTTTCTCACTACGAATTCTATTCTTTTAAGTTTTTTATAGCCTGCAGCTGCTGCCCGCCGATTGTGATTTTCTTTACCATCGGCAATTTGTCCTACTGCACTTCTCTTCAAATTCTTTTTAATTTTATAGGTACAATTCCAACATTTGAAGAATTGTAATTCTCGACAAAGCTAATATTATTTTCGATCGTGTTCTTCTTTAAAAGATCTTTACAAATTACATGGTTTTTATCCGTATACGTGCGGTGTCCATCCATTAATCGCACATCCTTCTGTTCGATTATTTGCGCCGGGTTATTTATCGCGGGGAAACAAAGGCGAAACGAAAACGATTTATAAAACAAGATTTATACGCTGCAGCAGCGATCATTCGTCGTGTATCGATCATTTATTATATTATAATGTGGACAAATTTAAATATGTGTGGATGAAAATTATATGGCTCGGGGCAAAACGTTCAACGCGTGCAGTTAAACCAAGACGTTTCGGACTGTTGGAAACGCAATTTTTTTTTTATATATATATATATATATATATATGTATATTACACTTCCTCTCTCTCCCTAGTAATTTTTTCGCGATTCGAGCACTGAGTATATTCGAGGGCTGCAGCGAGGTGCTCGATTACAATAGGCAAGGGTGACGAATCCGTTTATAGATAACCGTATCGGTTTTTTTCAAATCGATTTCCGAAATATTTTATACTCTTCCGTGCAGAAAAACCGGTAAAGTCTTTGGGGTTAATAGGCGAATGTGCGGTATAATAATGTAATAATAACGATTGGCATCCAAAGACGTCCGAACGAAGTATATAAAAAACGTGCAAAAACCGTGTTAAATAATAAGTCGTATTTAATTAATAAAACAATTTTGTATTAAACGCTGCGGAGCTTGATGCAATATTTCATTGGCTAGGTATATATATATATAAATATAGTCTAAAACGAGATAAACTACTGCAGTGGCGCACACAGGATTTTTTTTCGGTGGGGGGGGGGGCTTATACTTATGATAATTATTAATTTCCTAAAGAAAATTTTTGTCGAAAACGCGGAACAATATAATATCAAAACTGGCGGGTATACAAGCTGGGGCTGTAAAGCAAATACTTTACATATCTCAGCCTCAGAGCCGTCCCCTATACCTACAGTTTGCCGCGGGGCCCGGGGCATAACATTTTTCGCGGAGCCTTAAAAACAATCGTAGCTCTGCTTAGTATTGTCGTAAAAATTTAATAATTCGATATTATATGTACCCTTTTTTTTTTGTTTGTTTTACGCATCAATATTACAGTACAATTTATATTTTAGTCCATTTTTTAATTAAGATGATAAATAAATATACAGTCATATAGATGTACATTTCTTTAGTTTTGGTTAATAATCCATATATTATTATATATATATATATATAGGTTTTGTATATTTTCACTACTTTACTATATATATATATATATATATATATAAACTAACTACCCAGTTATTATTACAATATATAAAATAGAATATTACTTACTCTCTATACCTTTATATTTTTATAAACAAAAAATAAATACCTAATGTGTTTTCATGTTTAATAAATAATAGGTCTATTATTGTTTTTCGATTATATACATGTTCTTTAGTTGTTTTTTGACATAACCAATTGCAGCTTGCAAATTCAATCTTTATAGAGATATCATAGTCATTATCACATTGTTACAGTGGCGCACAGAGGTTTTACAACAGCACATGCAGTTAGGTAAAATTATACCCACCCACCAAATTTTACTACCTAATTAGTACCTAATACCTAAATATGCATAATGTTTATTGCATTGTATTTTATTGTACATACTATTTCCTACAATACTTTTATAGACACTAGATGACAGTATAACAATATATGATAGGTATGACATACTATCCCCCACGGCCACACCCACCCACTACTGAGTGGCAGTGCTTGAATTGGAAAAAAATTAGAAGGGGGATGCAAAAGTACAAAAATAATGTGCGTTCCAGCAGATTGTAATGTCTTATAAATTCGTGGGGGCTTCGCCCCCCACACCCCCCACTATATTTTTCATTATACAATAATAAATAAGCATCATTTTTTTTTTAACTGTAAAAATTCGCGCCACATAGTAAAGGAGCATTTATTATTATTATTATTATTATTATTATTTTATTAATTTACGATTAATTTTATTTACTTGTTTAATTAAGCAAATACTATGATTATTATTATTGGTATTGATATTTAAATTTGTTGTTGTGTCATTGCCAAAATTATAATATTTCGTCATTATTTTTACAAAAATATTATTTGTGTTTTGCGCAAGAAAACTTTATCATTCGAGTATCCTTTAGTTTAGGATGAAACTCAATGAAAAGCTCATTGAGTTTCATCCATTCGAGGATCAGGTTTTTTACTTTCTTTTGGTGTATTTATCGTTTTATAATAATTAATAAGTATATTATCCAGTAACTTTGTATGGAACTTATGTAAACATTACATTTAATATTCCTTTATTTTAAGATCAATTATTGTTTGTTATATTGAATTTTATTAATAATTTGTTAAATACAGTCTGCTTTTTCTTTTACTGAACTTTGAAGTGTTATATTTTTTTGTTAACTTTAGTTTCGCACTGGTTAATTTTTCATAAATCGTTTGTATTTTATTTTGACGAGAAAACTGTGTATCGAACAGTAATGTTCTTATGAAAATAAAACAAAACATATTTTATAAAATACAACATATATAATAAAGTAGATTACATTTTGTGTTCATAATAACAAAATAATACCGAGAAAATTGGCAATCGACGATTGTCATTTCAAGAAATATATTGTTTGTATATTGTGACAACTACCGACCACTCCTTATAAATAAAATTTTTAATTTTCATTAGTTCAATACAATTTTAGTCTTGACCGTCCCGTTCTCTGCGTCCCGGTATGAAAAATTAGAAGGGGTACGCTATAATATTTTGAAAAAAGAAAGGGGACTCCGTCCCCCCGCGTCCCCCCTCAATTCAAGCACTGCTGAGTGGACATGCAGTTGCATTACATGGTTAGCTCAATGGGCGCCACTGCATTGTTATATGTATATAATAAGCGGAATAGAAGTATTTTATGTATACTTATACTTAGCTTTCTTTCGGGGGGAAAAAAATATACTGTACATTCACTCGTTCACAACTCGCAGCAGTGTGAAAATAAACATATCTCTGAAGACATCCGAACATCAATAAAAAAAATGAAGACATGGCACATGGATAAATTTAAAATGATAAGAAATTTAATCTTGGATTTTCTTCCAAAATAAATTATTTTGTGTAGAAGTATTGGCGATTATTTTGTAATTTTAAAATATATCTAAAATGGAATATTCGGACGGTGAAATAATATTTTTGCCACATTCAAGTGGAAAAACAGTCGCTGTTGCACCATAATAGTCCCGTTACAAATTCAAAACTATAATAAAATATAGTGATAACAAATAAATAAAATACTTTTTTTTTTTTATGAAAACCTAAAGGTATAGTTTAAAATTTTAAAAACGCGGGGCCTGAAATTATGATCTAAGTGGGGGGCCCGGGGCATGGATCCCGCTCCACCCGCCCTGTAGGGACGGCCCTGCTCAGCCTTGGCATTAGTTTATAGTGCAGCAGAGTACTGTGCACCGGCTTGGTAAAGAAACACTCATAGTAAAAAAGTCGATACACATTTAAATCAGACTATGAGAATTATTTCAGGAACTGTAAAAAGTACCTACGCAAACACAATGGCTCAGAAAGGAAAAAATAAGTTGCCTATCAATTAAAAAAATTTTTTTTTACAGTGTCTTTCGGACGGCGTCTAATCGGCATGGTTGGCTACACCGTTAAAAGAGTGTTAAGAAGATTACGGATGTGACAGCATTACTAAATAACAAAAACAATGAAATAGTTTTAATTTTTTTTTTTAACGTTCGCGATTAGTATTTTCTCACGCCTTTTTTAAAAAAAATTATTTCGGCCGATTTACCGCTACAATGGGTTATTGCGCAAAACCGTTATGCTCATAATATTCCAGTCGGTTTGTTGCATTTCAGACGATCGTTTAATGGTGTAGTGTTTTGTTTGTTTTTACTGGTGATTTCTGAAAGCTGTTATGTTATTTGCTCAGCGTCACGCCCTGTCCGCCGTCCTAATATTGTTAATTGTCGCGTTTGCCGATGGCCAGGATTTCAGGTATCAAACGTACGGCAACAACTATCCTCCTTCTCAGACGGCGTATGATCGTAATCTGCAACAGTCGTCCAATGCTTATAATCCGCAACTAAACCAATATGGTCAACAAAATCACTACCCGAATCGGCCCGTTTACAATCAGCCTCCTGGCCGACCGGGGACTCCGTCATACCGACCTAACGTCGGATACAATTCTCCGGCAAGTGCTTGATTGTTGTGGTTTTGAGATGTTGTTTTCGCCACGACTTTAACGCAGACATTTCTCAACCGATTTATTATTGATTTGTTTATTTCAGGGTGACAATACATTATTATTTCCTGGGATACTGGGCGGGTGGCGACCGGATTTACAAGGAAAAGAAAGACCGGATTCAAAACAACTCGAAAGAGACATATTTGTGTCCACAAAATATGGCCAGGTACAAGGTTTCAAAGTACATCTTTATGATGATCCTCTGCCCGAACATGGTTATAGACCTTTTCAAACACCCGTCGAAAGAGAACAAGCTGAAGTTGCCGTGTTCTTAGGCATACCGTACGCAGCGCCACCGACTAATGAAGGCCGATTTCGAGTATGGGTTATAACTTATAGACCACAATTGAGCGGTTCTTACCAACGCGTGTTGTACTTAAATGTATATGTTATCATTGTTTAGCCACCTCGACCTCATAAAGGTTGGCAATTACATCAAGCAGTTGATTTTGGACCTGCATGCCCACAGCCAGCTGTTTTCACCGGTATTACCAAAGGCGTGCCAAAAGTGGATGAAGACTGTTTGTATTTAAATATTTTCATGCCATCGGTATATTAGCCCAACATAACATTTTACATTGTTTAATATATATATAGAGAAAAAAATGTATTGATGTTTTATAATTCTGTGATCATACAGACAGGCATTTCTCCAGCTAAACCGTATCCAGTCATGTTTTACATACATGGCGGTGACTTTGAGCATGGCTCGTCCAATTCTTTTCACGGACACATGATGGCAGCGTTTTATAATGTTGTTGTTGTAGCTATTAATTATCGTTTAGGAGCTTTAGGTAATAAAACATCTAAATGTATGAATTTAACTCTTACCTAATAATATTTTAATTTCACAGGATTTTTGAGTACTTGTGATGACAATTCTCCTGGTAATTATGGACTTATGGATCAAGCAATGGCTCTGCGTTGGGTATACGACAATATTGAATTTTTTAATGGTGATCGTAAATCTATTACTTTGTTTGGGCCGGACGCTGGTGCTGCTTCAGCGGGTCTGTTAATGGTTAATCCAAAAACTAGTTTCATGGTGTCCAAAGTTATTGCTCAGGTAATTGAAAATTATTATTTTATTGAAAATATTTTCCAATTAAAGTTTAACAAACGTCTATGAGTAAATGTGTATTGGTTACAAAAAGTGGTCGCTGGGAAATGTGTTATGACTTATGGCGAAAATCAGTAATTCTTCGTTTAGTTATGCTGCGGTTGGTCGGTAACCAGATCATGACCGCTTAATAATAAAAAACTTATTATTTTATAATATCGAGAAGTACTTGTAAAAATGTATCGCTAGGTGTGTTTGCTTAACTTTTTGTCTCGATACTACAGTTTAATTAATACATATAAATTACGGCATTCGTTTAGCTTGTGACCTATCAGGCGAAAATACAATTTCTTTAGGTAAACAAATAAAAGCGTTGTATTGAATTACATTATATTATAATGTTATATTGAACTAAAAAAAATATATTAAACTTTTATTACTTTCACATGAAACAAGCTTTTTTATATCTAACAAAAAAAGGTATGAACAATTGTTATTTGTTGACATTTGTTATTAAACAATGTCAGCACTCAGTTAAATGACGTGATAATAGATTTTCATTAATCCCATATATTTATTTTAAGAGGATGTCATATATTCAAAGTAAGAGACTAAAAACTTGTTTTACATAAAACGTCGGGGCTACAATCAAAATGAAATCACCAAATTTTTATATCACACAGAGAAGAATGTATTTTCTGATGTAATTATTTTTTTTTTTTATATAAAATTATTTTAAACGAAATAATTGACTATTAAATTTCTATGATTTTGTTTTTTTTTTGTAAACATTTGTAATACAAAATTGAGATAAGTTATGAAAAAAAAAACACCACTTCATATATCAGGTTCTATGTAGTTACAAAATTTGGTTTTCTTATTTTTAATAAAACATTTCCAAGAAGTTATAAGTTCATAAAGTTGTAAACACGTGTATTATTATATTTCGTTTGCTTGTGTAGTGTTCTTTTAATTCCTTGAATTTTAATATTGACCATAAATATGGATGTCACACACATAATATATACTATACAGTAAATACAACTATACGTCTATACATACAGAGTTAAGGTAGATCATGGCAAATCCAGTAGGTCACACGCTAAACAATTGCCTAAATTATATACGTGCAATATACTGTATTCATCAAATGGTGATTAATACTTAGTCATGAATCATAAATTGTGAAATACTATTATTTAGTCATGCAGTATTTATTTTTAACACTACAGTTTTAATATTGTGTGATTTAGAGTGGTTCAGCTCTTGCAGATTGGGCACTAATAAAAGATAGATGGAGAGCTTTGAATACAACTAAAGTGTATGCTGCACACATTGGTTGCAGTACTGAATCTACATTGAAAATTGTTGATTGTTTAAAACGAGGTAGAAGTTTCTTGGAACTTGGAGCAGATTTTAAAGTAATTTTTTATGTGAATAATGAATACAAGTAGTAATGCGTTATAAAATAAAATTTGTTTATCAGCCTCAAGTTGGTATTAATGCATGGGGACCAATAATTGATAATGATTTCTTGGTACCTAAAAGTGATTGGTACGATGGTTGGCAAACATCAGATTGGCATTTTATCAATGAAACTGTAGAGAATGCCATAAAGTCTGGTCATTTCAACAAAGATCTTAGATACATGAGCGGTGTCACCACTCAAGAAGCAGCATATATATTATGTAAGATTTTAAATTATGTTATTTATATATTTTTGTTTTAATGAGTCATCATTATTTTATCAGTTATTATACCATTTCCTTTGACAGATAACAATAAAACTTATACAGTAACTGAAGAGTTGTTCAATAACAAAGTTAAAGAATTAGTTCGTCAATATAATTATACACTAAATCCATCTGGAGTTTATCAAGCTATAAAATACTTGTATACATATTGGCCTGATCCACTGAATCCAGATTCAATTAGGACTCAGTATATAAATGTAAGTTAGCTGAACTCTACATTGAAATTATATTAAAAATATTTGTATTTTTTTTTTTTTTTTTATAAAAGATGTTGTCAGATTTTTTATTTGTTGCTCCTCATGATCAAATGTCTAAAGTTCTTGTAGCAGAAAATGTTCCAGTCTATATGTATGTTTTAAATACCACTGTAACAAGTATTCCATTACCAGAATGGAGGTTATATTCACACGATACAGAGTATTACTTTTTGACTGGTGCTCCTTTTATGGATAGTGGTATATATGCCTTCTTTTTATTTGTTAAAAATCTAGATTATTTATAATAATTGTAAATGAATATAATTAATAGTAATATATACCTATATATTTTAGAATTTTTCCCTCGTTTACCAATTATGGATAAAAGAAAATGGTCTGATAATGACCGTAATATGAGCCATTTTTTTATGAAAGCTTATACTAATTTTGCAATTCATGGGTAAGTTATAAATTAATATGTTTAAATAATAAATGATTAAACTTTAATTACTTTAAAGTATACAGATTATTTTTATTTCCTCTAAATAACTGTTTTTTTCTGTGATTTATTGAATTAGTACAAAATTATGGTTTATTTAAATTCTGTTTTGTTAAAAATTTTAACATTTATTATTTTATTTTAGAAATCCAAGTCATTCTCAGATTTTGGGTATACACTTTGATATGGCATTGAAAGGTGATCTTAAATATCTGAACATCAACACAACGTACAATACATCTATTAAACAAAATTATAGACAAATGGAATCTGCGTTTTGGTCAGAGTATTTGCCTACTGTTATTGGCATCGTTGTACCAACATATCCTCCTACAACAGAAGTAAATTATTTTAAATGCATAGTATTTTTATGTTAGTACAGTGTTTTTCAAACTATGGGTCACGACCCACTGGTGGGTCCCAAGTCAAATTTTGGTGGGTCGCGAGAAGTATTATTTAATAAAAAATTTATTTTAAAATAATAATTTAATATAAAATATTCTATTATTATATAATAGAAGAAAATATCTTTATACTTTATAGTATGTATCAACTATATAAAGTACTATAAATCCCAAAAATTATATGAATGTAAAATGATGTGGGTCGCGATAGATTTTTGGTGAAGAATTTCGGTCGTGGTACTAGAAAGATTGAAAACCACTGTATTAGTATATTAGATTGTCAATTCATCCGCATTTATTGGATCAAGAGATGAGAGAGAGGGGGGTTGTAGGTAGTCAAAGGTTATACATTTGTTACATATTATATAGAATTTATACATTTTATTTGTAAGTGTATATGTTACTGTTAAAGTGTTAAATTGATTAGTATGTATAATATCTATTACTCTATTAATGATAAATGATGGTCTAAATAACTAACTTAAACAACTTGACTAGAAAAATTACACATTTAATTAAAAATTAAAATACGACCCTGGAGGCGCAAACAATCATTCTATTTCAGTAGCGTACGGTGGTTTAACATTATGGACAAGCACTAGACAAAATTCTAGTATACCTACAATTCAATAAAAAATGTAATCACTTTAGTATTTTTTTTTTTGATAATTCATTTATTAAGAACCAAGTTTTGAATTTAAAAAAATTAAAATAATAAGATAGTACAAAAAAATAGTATATTATTATCATACTGCTATTTCTATTATAATACTGGTATTTCAATAAGAACTGCAGGGTATCACTGGCTATCAATAAAACAGCCAATAAAGTGCATGCTGTGACTGCGGCAACCGCTCATCAAATTGTGTCAGTAACATTATGCTGAGCGCTTTCGATGACTATGTATAATCATGGTCATCCCTCCTCTTTCTGGTCCATCCTGACATTCCAATATCTAATAATTTTTTTCACAGATTGTATTTTTGTTTTGTAAATTTGTCTAATTTAAATAAGAACAATGAAATTTTATATTATTATGTATAAGCCAATGTGTACTCTTTTTCCCCTTTTTCTTTTTAGTCGGCTAAGCCGCTTATCTCGCTTGCCTTGACTGCATGTCACTGTTCTGTTTATCATATTGACAGGCATTTTATATAAAATAATTGGTCATTATACATATTAACTGGATTTATCATATAAACAGTAACATATATAGTATACATAAATAAATATTATTATGGATAGTATTTTAATAAAAAAAATTATAGGTATTTGTTTTAAATAAGTATTGATTTTTATTTGTACTGTCATTAAATTATACTTTTTTTTATTACTGGATCTTTTATTCATGTTAACAGTAAGAGGTTTTAAAGAAAAAGAAATTCATGAGTTAGATAAATAACGCTTTAAATTAAAAGATGATTATTCATTGAATATTGTATATTTATTTTTGAAATATAGTATTGGTGGGAACCTAAAACTCCAATTCAAGTGGCATTTTGGGGTCTGTCTGGTCTCAATATGATTTTAATTGCCACAACAGGAATACTTTGCATTTTATGGTGTAATGCTAAAAAGTAAGTTTACAATAAGACAGACTCAAGAATAATTAAGAAGACGTTATCTTTGTGCATCATACATGTAGTATAGAGAAATACTGTTTTGGTTAGTCGAATTTAAAATCCTGTATTTTTACTCCAGACATAAAAAAACTGTCGCAGCATTTTATTTATTTTGATTTTTTGATAACAAGTACATTTAATGAAATTATGTTTTTAAATAAATAAATTGGCTATTTTGTTCAATGTTATAATAAATATGTAAATGTGTAATTGTTATCAGCAAATAAGTTAAAACACAGTTTAAGACTGTTTAATACTTGTTTATTTTTGAAGTAAATATATCGATTTCAACATAGACCATAATTAGAAAAGTTTTCATTACAATAAATAGTATTTCTTTATATGTGTGATAGGGGTGAAAAATCAAATACTGATGTGATGTGATAACTTAAAATAAAACTCATATATTGATTTGATTACAGAACTAAAGATCATTATTACAATGGTGACGTTTTAGTTGTTAGAGAAGAACCAATGGCAATGAGCCGACAAGGTATTGATAATCGTAGTGTAACCAGTAATATTTATGAATATCATGATGCACCTATTAAGACATTACATGCTTCACCGAAGAAGACTGCATCTGCCAGTACTTTAAGAACAAACAGTGCAGCTTCAATGAGAGATCATCCAATGGCCATAAGTGAAAAACCTGTACCACAAACTCAGGTTTGATGTATTAATAATTAATAATAATAATAATAATAATAGTATAATTATTTTTATTATTGTATTTTATGAACCTGACATTCATGCCTAATCACAAGCTAATGTTTACTATTTTTTCTATCAAATATTTTTAGAAATAAAATTTTTTATTGTGTTTTATATCGTTTTAACTATTCTACATTTCGAATAAGAAGGAATCTCGACGGCAATTAGTTTAACAAAATATTTTGGTCATGGCTTGCGCAGCATACGAAAATACTAAATGCATATGACACACGGGTATTATAATATTATATAATGTACAATGCATTTTAAATTAAGTGAATATGGTGGCAGTAGAAGTAATAATGATGAACTACTCCCATCGATGGTGATATCGTAATTTGTTGGGCAGAGTCATGCTTGTCGACTGTCACCGTGTGCAGTAGGCAAGTCGCCGAGGTTCCTTCTCATTCTGAATGAAGTGTAAGTTTTATGCATTTTTGTTTTTTTTTTATAGAGTGAATGTTTCATATTTTTTTTTTACATAGAGTATATTTTGTTCTAATGATCAAAACATAACTTAATGTACTTGATACGTATCATTTTTATATGTATATCTGTGCCGTCCAGTACTCATTCAGTACTTATATTTTATCATCATTATTATTAGTAAATTGTCCGTCCAGGAAAAGTGCACATAATTTATATTTAATTTAAATCCGTCCGTATTAAGTTTAAATATTGTCTATAGATTATTTATAATAATAATTTTGTATTTAAAAAAAAAAAAAATTCATATTTTTATGAAATGAATGTAGTATTTTCATTCAAACTATTGATATCATCTTAAAATATTGCATCACTTACGTTACCAAAAATACAACTATAGTAGTTAACACATCACTTTTTGTTTTACCATTGTTTATACTGTATACGATGCTAAATTTATTGTTAAATTCAGTTATTGTTAGGGCCCGGATTTATATGCAAATGCATATTCTTCTACAATTCACCTAGAATAATTTTGATTATAAATGTCGACGTTTCGTAATGTGTATATTCTATGGTTAATTTTTTTTTTTTTTGTATATTTGAATGAAAATGCATATTAATTGCATATTTCTGGATAGTTGCATAAATATTGCATATTCTACAATTATAATAATAATCATTATTATTCATCAATTACGTCTTTACAAATACCTACTGTTGATCGTAAATAATCCATTATAATGTACATCGATAAGTTATCGACGAATGACGAAAAATATTGGATTTTCTAGTGGTAAATTAGATAACAGTATGTGTACACATACTGTACAATATGTATTGGAAATATAGAACTTAATTTTAGTTTGATCTGTCCATTTTTCGTGTGTAGTGCACAGTGTACGGTATATTTTGTTTAAAAATCTAACTTGCGCCTTATATTTTTATATAATGCCTAAAGTAATTAATGCTTCTCGGTATGTAAATGAATGTCCAAACATATTTAAAACAGACGGAAATATTTTATATTGCAATTCGAAAATTTGAAATCGATTTTTATTACTTCATGCTGGTACTCGTCCTATAATAACAATTGAGTATAAATACATAGTGTAATAATTTTAAACACAATTTCATAAAAGTAATGTTATTCTGAATTTTAAAATAATAATTTTATATATAATACTTTAATTAATTTATAACACTTTTATACTTACACAATGTCATTAAATTTTGAATTTTTTTTAATAAACTTTTTTATACATACGTGTATATAGATTGTGTTATATTTTTGTAAAAAAAATCATTTTGCATATTTATGATATGAATTTGCATATTTCATAGATTTTTATTGCATATAAATCCGGGCCATAGTTATTATATATATTTTTTCATGATAAATTAATTGAGTTTGTGCAGTTATAAAAATGTGTTAATATTTATTTAGAAATTATTTTATTATCCCTACACAATTGAATTTCATGTATTTCTTGTAAAATAAATAATATTTCTTGTTTAAGTGATGTAATTAAGGGTTGTCAACTTGCAGCTTTTGAGACCTATCAATTGGTCCTCCAAATACATTTATTAAAAAAAATTAAAATTTTTATATCAGATGAATGTTTTTTGTATTTTTAAGTTGTTATTTTGATACCCTTGAGTTATAATGATATTTTTGTTTTGAAGTAGTAAACTGGTTGCTTATTTTCATAATACACATTGTAAACTGTTTGTAGTAGACCTAGATTAATTGAATTATGTATTTAAAAGAAAATACATTATATTATATCTAAAGGTATGTCCACCAAAACGAATGTTAAAAATGTATTGGAACATTTTGAAGTTGTCTAAAAGATTGACCACAATAACGTTCCTAAAACACACATTACACACTTTTTATGTTTAATTATTGAATTACTCCTTTAAAAAAAAAAGTTCATCATGAAAAAGACTGCGTTATAAAATTTTTCTTTGTGGACATCCCTCTTAATTAAACTAGGTAAACATAAAACAGTATTTTAATCCTACTGATTGTATAGATAAAATATAGATTATATTGTTATTTTACATATATATGATATTATTGAGTTCATTATTAATAGTTGAACAAATAGTTTAGTTATATTTTAAAAAGGATTAGTCGATAATTAATTTGTATACTATTTACGTATTAATTACTTATTATTTGTTACCAGAATAATTTATTAAAGAAGAAAACAGATTTTACTTTTATTTAATGCATTATTAACAAAGTATAGTTGATAATAAGATCTCATATGGAATTGTAATATATGTCTTTATAAAAAAAATGTATTTTTTAATATGAAATAATAATATGTAATTCACGCAAAATTCCATTCGATATTATTATGTTGTTACAGAGATGTTTTTAGTATGTTAAGAGCAATTGATTTTAATTAATGTGACAATTTTTATTAAATTTATATTCGTACGAATATTATAATGTATTCAATATCAATTTTTGGAAAAATTGATACAATTAATAATTCTCGTATCACACCGATTTTATTACCGTACGAGCTATTTTTAATATTTGTCGTCGATTTCAATATGTACTAATTAAATTTTAGTTTTATTTCTGCAAACATCAATAAAACTTGATTTAATTGTGTATAACCTGTACAATTCTTCTTGGTCGACTGTGACGTCACTACTAGTAATTGGTCCCAAAAATGTATTGACATATATTTTTTATTTAAATATACTTTCGGGCCCCTGATTTATTGAAATAATAACAATCACTGCCGGCCAAGGTGAACTGCACGGTTTTATAGTGTCTAAAGTGTTCAATATTTAATATGGTTTATTTATTATTCATAAAAACTATGGTGTACCACAATAGTGTCGATTATAATAAGTAATAACTATATCACTTCAGACACTTTGGATGAAGGTTTAATTTAAATAAAATAGAAAATAGATTTTTAAGTTTTCAATTTACATTGTATAATGTAAATTTAATGATCTGAATTATTATTGTTTTTACATCATTATAATATTTATTTATTTTATAAAATTTTATTACAAAATTTATTTCTTTCATAATATTGTATTGTATTATTTTCATACTTTGTAAAAATGATATATTTATATTTTAAATAAGTCTCAAACATTAACATAAATTATATTTTAATGAGATATTTTTCGTGCTTTTTGGAACAAATAATGTGTTCAGTTATTTAAGAGTATTTTAGGTTTAATTGTAAAATATTTAAAAGAAAATAAAAGACGTTGTTTTTGTATTTCATTTTAAAATTTTGTTGAACTTTTTATGATTTGAATAAAATTACAGTTATTTTTATATTTTAATCGAGTTTATCACATTTTTTTTTTTTTGTTCACATGTTCATTAAATGTACCATTAATGTGTCATTTTGTAGATTTGTATACATTTATATGGGTTGTTAATGAGATTTATATAATAGAAGACATTGATTATTTAGGATAATTTTTGAATACTAATGTTAGTTTTATAAAAATAATTTTAAATTCCATAGTTTATTATGGTAAAATTTAAAGACCTATTAACGCATATAAGTTTTGTGTTGACGTATGTTCCTTATTCGTCTCTTTTTATTACGTTGTTGAATTGAAATTTAGCAATTTTTCTTTTTAATTTGAAGTTTCAGTAAACGTAAAAATTAAATTTCTTTTGAAATTATAAATAATATTTCTTTTTTCCTTTTAATGTTACGTAAACATCACTTATTCTATAATTTTTATGATAGCAATTTAAAGTGAGTTATGTCTATGGAATGATTGACAACTTGAAGCAGTAACCTTAAATACATGTTTAATTACCATACTTGTAGGTATTTTAAATTCTTAATGAAGTGAAGATCGTATTGTTTTTACAAATAATATTATTTCTTACATTGTCAGAACACAAGTTTTTCATATAGAAGGAGTGTTGACTGTTGAGGTGATCTCGGCATGCGTTACAGTCCACTAAAAAATTGTATCTATTTTGTACTTTATTTGTAACGTATTTCTAAACACAATGATCGATCATTGATTTCAAATTCAAAATAATAACACGATTGAAATCTCTGTCTGAGCAACTCGTTTATATAGCACGTTTTATTCCAGTTTTAAAGTAATTTCGGTATTAGTTTAGTTATCATTGTCTAAGTATTGTAATTTCAAATTTGAATTTGTGATTAGAGAGGCTGTCACAGTGACGTGCCCCCAGTGGGTAGGAAGTTCATTGAACTTCACAGAGACAATTGACGTTTTTATAGTAAAAAGTAAAATAAAAATATATATAGGTATATTAATTCGTTTTAATAGATAAAAATTTTCTAAAAAAAAAAAAAAAAATACTAGAACTGAAGTGTGAAATATATTTTATTGTGAATTGTTAAGTTTTCACGGTGGGATGTACACGACAAGTGTTAACTATATAGGGTAGGTATAGACAATTATTAGTCAGCTTAGCTGTATTTAATGGACTTATAGTGATGGGCGATTCGCGGTAGTGAATCGATTTAAATCGAAACGAAAAAATCGATCTTTTGGAAGATCGATTTAAAAAATTGAGCGGGAAACCGACCGTATTCCCCCCCACCCCCCACCATCCAGGCTTCTATGGTTAAAATATTTTGAGAACAATGATGACATTGCTAAGATAGAGATTTGAGGTTTAACAACGGCATAAGTACTAAGTAGTGCATACGTTAAATCGGTTGTGTTTAAAAACATAAGGTCTTTAAACTAAAACGTTGAGTAGACGCGAAGCAAGGCACAAGCACAAGATATAGCACGTAGCACATACGGCGGTCAGGCAGCGAAAGCGGAAAGTGTCCGAGTCGGACCAACGGTGAGACCAGACAGCTAGAGCCTAGAACAGGGGTCGGGAACCTGCGGCTCCGGAGCCGCATGTGGCTCCTTAACATGCAATCTGCGGCTCTTTGGAGTATGCATCAATTTAAGACTTATTACTGTTTTTAATGCCTACCAATTCCCGATGAAATTGTTTAGTGAAATACATACATTAGACGTTATTATTGTACTATGACGTGTTTTTTTTTTATCAGTGCGGCTCTTTGAAAATCACGATTTCGCAAATTTTTTGAAAAAATGGCTCATTTACACTAAAAGGTTCCCGACCCCTGGCTTAGAACGTGCGCGACCGAGTCATCGGTAGGAAAGAGAATTGATACGTTTCACCGTAAATGGAGGAAAATTCAGAGTTACCGTGTCTGTATATAGTGAGTATACTTTCGCAGCACGGATTTCTATAATATATAGTATCGTATATTATAGAAATCTGTGTTTTGCAGTTCCGTGGCCATAGAGTCATTTTCGAAAGAAAAATAATTAATCACGTCGACGATTCGATCTTTACAAAAATGGATTGATTCACAAAAAAATCGAGCCATACAGATCGATTTAGTTCGGCCATCACTAAGTGGACTGTATATGTGTTCGTGTGTGTGCAGTGGCGGCGCCAGGGGTGGGCCTGGGCCCACCCCAAAAATTCTTGGCTCCCCTCCCCCCTATGGCCCACCCTAAAATTTATATAAATTATGTAAAGACTCATATAATTATACGTAATTTGTATGGGATTCAAATTAATCCTAATCGGTCATTAAAAATTATCTTAGAATATTAAAAAGTTGTATAGGTATTTCAATTGTAATATATGTTAACAGAAGTTTAAACGTATCAAAAAGTATTCAAGTATCACAAATAGACGAGTAAAAATATTGGCCCCCTCTAAAATTGGTTGGCCTCAGCCTGGCCCACCTTCTGCAAAAGTTCTGGCGCCGCCACTGTGTGTGTGTTAAACTAATAAAAAAAAAAAATGGTAACAAGTTGAATAATTTAATATGCTGCTGTTATAATTTGTAATAAATGTAAAGTGTAAATATAATTCACAGCAAAATATAAATATTAAATAATTATACAAGGAAATATATAAACAAAAAAAGGTAAATAATTAAACAGATAAAATGTAACGGCCCTTCTGGCCCATCAAATATACAATACAATTATGACCTGTTGGCTGTTTGGTCCAACAATAATAATAAATAAAATACCAATATAATAATAACAACAATTACAATAGTATAATAAAAATACTGAAAACACAATTTCACAGACTGCAGGTCAGCCACGTACCTAAACCTATAAAAATTCTGTGAACGTACGCAAAATCAAATGCTAATAATAAAAATAAAAGTAAACATGTAAATCGTTGGCTATTGGATCCTATATTAGTGTATTATGGCGCCTATTAGAGACGCTAAAATATAATACAAGAATGTTAACAATTTGACAATTAGTGTCAGGGACGGAGTGGCTCTAAAATTCTTGCCGGGCAAAGAAGTAAAAACCAAGCCACTTATAATATTTTAGGCCACTAATTTTCAACTGGGTAGATACTAGTACTAAATACTTGTAACGTAACATTATATTATTATTTACGTTATATTTCACTATTAAAGACGCCATTTCGGGTATTGTCCCGGTTGCCCGGTGGGCCACTCCGCTCTTGATTAGTGTCACTATAATATACCAACGTGCATTAGACAACGACAAATTATTACGAAAATATACGCGACTACAAAATATTACTCCAAAATATACGCGAGGACAATTATTACTTAAAAAAATATAGGCGACGACAAATTATTACTACGACCAATGATTATAAATACTAATATATAATCATAGGCCTGCGCAGACTTCCGAGTCAGGTATGGCTAAATTTAATCTGACCACCCCTCCCCCTGTCACGGTCACACAAGAAAAAAATGATAGAAATTTTCACTACAAACTTCGAAGTGACCATTTTGTTGGTGACTGGAAAATGTAAACAATCATTTTTCATTATTTCACACATACGAGTATAATTCATCAATATTGATTTAAAATTTTAACCAAATATAATCTAATAAAACAATTCAAAAATGTTCAAAACATGTAATATTAACAATTGTCAATTAACATTAATATTTATTTATTATTATAAATTATTCATTATGTAATTTGTATGTATATACGTTACATACAATTATTATGCTATCAAATCAAAAAATGTAATTATTATACTTTATAAGATAATTCTACGATTTCCTTCAATTAAATGTTTAAATTCTTCAGTGACCTCATCATAGTTGTTGTTCCCCGTTTCTTCTTGTTCGATAAACATATATAAAAGAGCATCCAATCTTTCTTGGTTCATTGTGGATCGAAGCTTGGTTTTAATAACACTGAGTTTAGAAAAAGCCCGTTCACAGCCACAGCTTGTTACACGAACAGTAACGAATGATTAAAAACAATCTGAACAATCGTGGTTAATGGTAACTAACTAACTGGTATAAACACACATAAAGATAAAACAATATTATTTTGATCATAGATATTAAACATGTTTAATATCTACGATTCAAGACACGGACTAAGATATATCTTAGTCCGTGATTCAAGATAATAATATACTGGTTAGGTTAGCCAATTGATTGGTCAGTTCAATAGTCAACTTATCAGTTATCACATCTCGATGGGCAAGGGCAACCAGTATATCTTTAATCTGTGTAACGTACAATATTATGCGTAACAATTAATTGCTTATTTAAATACCTAACGCACGATTGCGTAGGTATTACACAATAACTGAATAACCTTATGGTTGGGTATTTAATTCATTTATACTCCCAAGTATTTATCCACGACACGGTCTCGTAAGGAATTTCTTCGTGATAGCGTAGCATGCACTTAGTTTTATCTTTGTTCATCATCAATTATTCCTCACTTTCCTTTACTAGAGCTTGGTTCATTGTTCGAACATTTTCCTCTGTTCCAACTACTATAAATACGCTAATAACTTAATTGTCTTTTGCTCTCGCAATTTAATTCCTTCTCCAGTAGGCAGTATATTTTTCCCACCACTGTAGCATGTCAGCAGTGTCGTCCTAACCACCAATAACGCCCTAGGGCAATAATATTTGACGCCCTCCCCTAAAAAAATGTTTTACAACTAACGTAATATCTAATTATATAATTTTATATATTTTAATAGTAAATAAACTCATCCTCGAAATTATCATATAATATAGATAAAAGGAAAATTAATATCTAAAATAAAACAACAAATTTTTTTCTTTTTGTCATTCATTTTTTTAACGCCCCATGTATTCATAATACTTTGGACGCCCTAGGGCACTTGCCCCATTTGCCCCTCCCTTTGGACGGTTATGCATGTCAGTGTTATGAAGAGCGTAGGGCGTCGTCTTCACTTCTTAGTCCAGAATACATTTGATAATTATAATATCCATTGAACTTGATTACACATTTTGATTTTATACGCAAAATTGTATAATTCCAACTAGTTTAACTGATACTCGTAAGTATTCCATAAACGTCATCGTACAATTATATTGATTAAAATGGTTGTTAATAGTCGATAAACAGCATAAATTGGTTACATTCGTAAAGTGATGTTTCTATGATCTGTTTAATAATAATACGCTGTCGAGTGTCGATCTTCTAGCTTTAAAACCGGCAGTCTGGCATTTTCTTACTATTTCATTCCCGTACGGTCTTAGTCCTTAGGGTCCTCATATAATAAAAAGGCTATTTGACATGGATTTGTATGATAGGCCAAGTCAAATCTTTTCAGTTTTTACTGCCTATTATTTCTCCTTTCTTATACTCAGGTCATAATACACTCAACGACATGTCCCATGCTTTTCGTGACTTTTCTTCTTTCCATGCTATTTTTATTATTCGTCATAATATTAGATACTGTTTTTTTTTGTTATATTTCGGAAGTATTGATGTTATATTATTTTCCTTCGAGGCTTTTCCACTTTTTAACACTTCGATGGCTCTCTCCACTTCAACGGTCAGTGGCGGATCTACGATTTTTTTTTCGATGGGAGGGGGTCCACATTTTTAATTTTATAAGCACAATATTTAGGACTTGATGTTAGGCCTTCAAATAAAGTATTACTTAAATTTTTTTAACATAAAAAATTTAAAAGTATATTTAATTTTTGACGACTTATAATTATTATTAACTCATATTATAACAAATACGGATATATAACTGCCAAGGGGGGGAAGGGAGTCTAGGCCTCCCTTGAATCCGTGACTGTCAACGATTTTTGGCTATAAGTCTATGTGGCTTTATAATCATACACCAGCTAACAAATTATACTAGATAAATAAAATATTCTTGTGTAAGGTTTTTAAATATGACTGAAATAGTATTTATAATATTTTAAATATGACTAATTTGAAATTCTATTATTTGTGTTTCGTGTTCTCAGCATGACAGAAACAATATTGTAGCACGTCATGATCACCTGAAAGTAAATAAATAAATAAATAATAAAAATATTTATCTGTTTAAACTATAAATGTGTACGTTAGAAAAAAATTTTAGATTGATTAATTTTGTTGGTGTAGTTCTGATTGATAATTTGTTGGCATCATTCATCCGCATCGTTAATAACAACAACTTTTTAAATTTCAAATCCATCATCACCCAGTTACACGAATACATTCCAAAAATCACAGATTGCTTCTAAATAAAATATAAAATGAACGAAACCGGGAATGTTGTATACATATTCAAATTACTTTAATGTTAATATTCTCAAATAAATAACAGTATAGAAATAATTCTATGGTGAGATACAGACACGCACTCGAGAGCTTGATTATATTGAGAACTGTTAAAGATTCCGGTGCCGTAAAAGTCTATTAACAGAATAATGTATTATACAAATATATGTATAATAATAATATAGGTAATAGCTAATAGGTGTACTAGTACTACAATTAAATTTGTAATTTACCACAATGAACGTGTATGATAATATTATTATTGATACAGATGATACAGCTACAGTCACTATAGTCATTAACCATATAATGGAATAAAATGATTTCAGTTTTCTGGAAATACAAAAATAATTTATTATTTGAATTTTATAAATTATTTAAATCATTGAAAACATTTGAGGGTACAGGGTATTTATGTGCTACGTGGGAACACGTAATTTCAACAGATTCATTCGTTAATAAATCTGTTTAGTTTATTCTTAATTTTTAATAATAATATAAATCGGCATGCAGCTTCAATTTGTTTATGTAAATTAGTTTTTAGTACCTAATCAAAATGGATTTTTTAAAATCGTAATTACTAATTTCGATCAATAATTTATTTTCTTCGTGTTATATTTATGCATTTTTAGTAGTATATATATATATATATATATATATATATATATATATATTTAAGGGTGATATGTATAATATTAAGTTCATGATTGTATAATCCATTTAGTAAAGCTTATTTCAGATATGTAGACGACATTACTATTTTATTCAGAGGTACAAATGGACAAGAAGAAATTTTGAGGTTAATAGCTTAATTAAATTTAATAAACTTGTTCAATTAACATTCGAAACACAATTAAATAATAAAATCTGCAATTTCTTGGATCTTATAGTTACTTTAGTTAATACAAAAAATTTAAAATTAAATATTTACAGGAATCTTATACAAACTGATTTAATTACTCCTTATGATTCCAATCATCCTTTTACATAAACAAAATTTTAAATAAATAAAATTACAATCACGAATTTAATATATTATCCATAATGATGTTGTTCTTAAACATAAAATACAATTTAAACACAACCAATAGAGTACATAGACAAATTAAAGAAACTATTTAAAAGCTGAACTATAATTAACGTAATTAATTATTGTAGTATGAAATATCAAAATATATTACAAGAAAAATTCGCCAAAGTGTTTAATAATAGCGTAAATAATATTAAAATCGAATTTATTACACCAACCCTTATATATTTTTCTTTTATAATTTAATAATGATACTCATAGGATTTAATCTATTACTATTACATAAAATTGTAAGGGTTTTTCTACGACCGCGCTAACCGAGAAAACTACTGAACCGATTTGGTTGAAATTTTTTACTGTTATTCCTGGCAGTCTGCTGAAGGTTTTAGTACCACTTTTGTTAATAAAAAACAAGTCTGGAGGGGGTGGGGAGGTGGTGTATTGTATTTAAATGTTACAATTTTCTGACGACACTATTTAACATTTTTCCAATTTTTTTCCACAGGGTAGTTCCAAATACCCTCCTGAGTGTCACCGTGTCACCCGACTTTTCATTTTTTTTTTGTCTGAGGTGAGGGAGAGGGGAGGGATTGTATATTTATGTTCCGATTTTGTTACGACACCATTTAACTTTTTCCCGATTTTTTTTCACAGAGTGGTTCCAAATACTTTTCCGACAGTCCCCACGTCACTGTTTTTTCATTTTTTGTCTGCGGAGGGGAGGGGAAGGGAAGTGTTGTATTATAAGGTTATACCAAATACTCCTACAGGTCATCTATTATTCACAGTTTAATTTTATTCGTTATTACAGTTATAATCGTTTACGCACTCTGTCGTAAATAAACACTTGCCGAAATTATAAACTATAGTCGGGGCAACGAAAAATGAGCGCTGGCCCCCGCGACCCGTTGTTTATACCCGCCGTTACGGCCAAGATTCGTGCGCATCGTGTTATAATAGTTGTTTTTAAATATCTCAGTATGTTTGTTTTAAAACTTAAAAATGTTTAAAAAATTTAATAAATTAATTAATAAAATATTAAATAAATTCATTTTTAATAAAAATATATTTATATATTTATATTTTAAAATATATTTATTTATATATGCGTTTTCATTAACCGGTTTTTATATTTACTTGCCGATCACAATAAACGATAAAATTTGAATAAAATTACTACATATCATCGTCCGAAGGTAAAAAAACCAACCAATCACGGGCGAAGCCGTGACGGGTCGGCTAATATATATAATATAATATATTGTATATTATATAATGTATGTTTTCATTCATTTCACGGGTAAATTTCAATTGATATAACTCGATCACTTTTTAACATAAAAAGTTGGTTTCACCATTAATACTCATAAATAAAATAGAAAAAAAACGATCTTCGGCAAAAATCGAGAGTTTATGCTTTTTAAACCGATGAACATGTACACAATTGATATGCAGTTTAAATTTATTTTAATTAACCTAACTAATAAAATAAACGGAATTCAAATTGATTTTATCAATGCAAATTATTGAGTAGAAACACGTAGCGTATTTTTTAGAATAAACACCAAAGCCGAGTGTTCACGGTATAATGTACCTAACAATTATTCGTATTTATGATTCTAGGAAATTGTTTCTACGATTTACGAATTACGTGGTAGTGAAATTTATATAGTCACTTTAATAATTGTAAATTTTAAAATGACCCTATGTTCAATTTATATGTAAAATATCCATATGATCCAGATGTTCAATTACATATTATATATATAAATTCAGATGTGAATATTACTATTTTTTTATCACTATTATTTCGTTATATTTTTATCTAGATTAAAGTCTTCCCATTTGTAATTCTTAGATTCACGTCTGCGCATACAGAACAAGGAATAGCAGGGAATATAATATTATATTATATATATTTTTTTAGATTTAGTAATAAGTAGCGAAGTTATTATTATAGGTATTAAATAACGTTTTAAGTTTACATTGACATATTAATTAACAAATTTGTAATATTAATTAAAATTAATTGATTATTAGTATAATAGATTTGGTTACAGCAAATGTGCGATTCGATTAAATATTAGTACCTAATAATAAAAAGTAAAAAAAAAAAAAATACTTACAAATGAACTTTTTGTTGATCGAAAATGATTGATTTTAATTTCTTATAACATTTAGAATACCGTTTTTGATTATCTAAAAATATAATTAATAATTTTCTTTAGTAATGCAACAGCGGGTACTAGGTAGTAGGTACCTTATACTGGTGAAATATATTCTTTATTGTCTGCACTAATACATTAATTATTATAAACACTTAAAAATTATTAAATACTATTGCTCAAATATTTATGCTTTAGGTTAAATTGGGTTATGTTAAAATATGATGTTTAAAATATATGTATTATTACGTTACCTACTGTTGCGCAGATATATTATATAGCCTTTATAAATTTTGTCAGAAAACTATATACATATATACAGTGGCGTCATTTCAGTTTTCGAAAGGGGGGCAAAAGATTTAACCGGCCCCATTTAACTATTTCCCATTTACATTTAGTTCAATACAATTTCTATTTTACATAATTTTGATATTTTCGTTATCATATAGGCACGAATCGCCCGATATATATATTTTTTTTTTGTTGGAGAAAATTCATTACCTTGTCAGCTATAATAAATGTATCATAAATAACTATATAGTTCGCAAATATTATCTGTGATTCATCAAGTTTTGAAGTTTCTCTTGTCATAATATTAAACACGTTAGAAATGACGTTTTGCGATCAGCTCTGAGCAGCTTGTTCAGTATTTTTTCTCTCCTCCTCGCCGTCTTGACCTTTAGCTTTTTTCATTTTTATTTTTTGTACTTGCCACTCACAAATTTATATATATTCATAAAACATACGTCTGAAGCGTTAAACGACGGCTAAACAAATTCGTTTGTGCCGTACGCGATTAATATAGGTTCGTCAACTGACAACTGTCAAACGTACATCATATTCTTCGAATTAGGGGTAACGTACTAACGTCAATAATTTACGCACTGCCTTTAACAATAACCATGTTTATCGTAAAAACCCCAGAACCGCGGTAAGTTGTAACCACGAATCAATTACCTCTAATCATCGTGGTTATAACCTGCATACTTTTTTATTTTATTATTAATTAAATTTTAATCCACTGTTTGCCACGCGATTTGTTATGTACTACAGATTTGGTTAGAATAATTTATATTCACATCATAGGTAGGTATCAGCATGAATCATGTCGGCCCACTGTTAACAAGGGGGAGGGGCAAATTACCACCCTGCCCCCAGACAAATGACGCCACTGTAATATATATATATATATATATATATATATATAATTAGTATTAGTGTTTTATATATAATTAATAGATTTATATGTTTATTGCGTACTAGCTACCACATAATTATACTTAAAAATAGATTATTAACAATTTAATAATCTTAATAAATATAAATAAAAATAAATATAAAACACCAATACCTACTAATTTTATCACGTGACACATTTTTAGATTCTAAACAATGGTGTTATTCAGCGATAAATATTTAAGTAAGTATATATCTTAAAAAAATAAATTGTGACGATTCTTTTTGTCATACGCTTGCTTACCATGTTGGAGTTCTTGCTCATAGCCGATATTTTCGAATGCTCGTGCGTGTATTTCATACTGTGCGGTGAAAACATAGCCAATAGAAATCAACAGAATATCAATAATTAGAATTGAATATCCCAAATACAATGTAACTATGAATTCAATAACGTAAAAAAACGTGTAATAATAATTGTACGCTTGTATAGTCAATGGAAATCGAAAATTCAAAATATTTTCATAACGTTGCTTTCCCCCATCAATTGCCATTATGTTTAATAATAAAGGAAACGTTAACCAAACGAAAACTGTCATTGTGATAAATACGTACAAGAAATTTGTGGTTTTTATTGATATACCACGACTTTCGTGGAGTATTTTAATATGTTTTAAGCACTGAGTACTATTTATGAAATTTATACGCGTAACATCGAGTACGTCCCAAATTTTGTCCGCGTTGTACGTGCACACGCCTATTTTGAAAACAGTTTGCACACAATTCAGGTGAGAATAGAATGTTTGAACAAATCCGATGTCGTCCAGAGTGTCTTCCATTTTTAAAATAAATCCCAATAATCCATACACGTTTACACATAATATGTAAGTGATTAATACAACGCAAACGACTCGGTATGCGTTGTAATTGAAAATCTTCGTGCCATTCGGTTCGAGTACATAATAAAAACGGAGTGTTTTGAATAGAGCCAAGTTAAAAGCCACTTCGTTGATTTCAAGTGAACTCATTTTATCTTCTTACACACGTTCAATCTAGAAAAATATTAACAATAATATTTGATATATAATATGTATATGCCTATAGTATACAAGCTGATGAATATAATCACTCGGATACTCTCGAGTTGATGGTTTAATCCATTTCTATACTTCTGATATATTAGAATCGATGATTGCAGAAACGTCACGAGTCAAATATTTTATGAAATTGAGATATTAGTAAAAACGTATACTAGTCATGTGTTTCTATCCGTTGAGTGTAAAAATGTCTTAAGTTATACTTTTTATCTATAAAATTACAACCGAAAAATCTGGTTGAGAGCGAAAACGTCTTTAGTCAATGAATTGTGTCGTTCCAAAAGCTCCTATCAAAAAGTTTTAAATAATTGACTCATGACGTTTTTGCCATCATCGATTCATTAATATATTTTGTATCGACATATTTATAGATTTTTTTAAAAAAATTTAATTTAATTTAATTCATTTAATAAATTCATTCACCGTTTTACCGTTTAATTATACTTAATTTTTTAAGTATATATTTACCTGTAAATATCATGACACGTATGTTGTATAGAAGAGGTAAGAAAATTTGATATCGGCTCGATTGTATTTGTTGTTTTACGAAATGGAATGGCAAAAGCGAGCGCTAAGTCTTATTAGACAAAATGTGGACTATAATATTATTATATAAGTTAATCGTAAACGTCATATTGTTTTAAGCTTTTATACATACTCGTATATAAGCAGTGGCGCAACTTGATCATAAGGAGCCCGTGTGAAAATATTTTTATAATGGGGCCCCTACTTGCTAATACAAGTAATAATAGTCATATTTTATTATTTAGGTACAAAAAGAAATGTATATATATATATATATATATATTTTAGAAGTCCAAAATTATCCGTATTAGTGGGATGAATTCCGTTGAATATAGCAATAGGTAAAAAGAATAAAAAAAAAATATATATACATACTAGTACAAAGTGACAGAAAATTTATATACAACTGAAGAATGGTCCAGTTTAGAAAAAGAATACTCAATAACACTAT
Source organism: Slavum lentiscoides (assembly GCA_032441835.1). Classification (NCBI taxonomy): domain Eukaryota; kingdom Metazoa; phylum Arthropoda; class Insecta; order Hemiptera; family Aphididae; genus Slavum; species Slavum lentiscoides. Next base: position 15,401,254 of record CM063706.1, on the reverse strand, counting down.
CGGTACTCGTATATATTATATATGTTATGGTCAAAGTGATTATTTAGCGATTATGAATAATATCTAGCCATTATTCATAATATCTACCGATTTTGGTCAAAGTGATTAATACGGCTGTATTGATCACTTTATCTAGCCATTATACATAATATCTACGGCTTTCGGTTAGTGATTAATAAGGCTAAAAAAAAATATGACAAACAAATATGGGTATATCGTATATATTTAACAAAATGTTAGCATTACATTTCGAATTACAAATGACATAAAAAAAATAATAATTTGTATTTTTTCCGAGTTATGTCTTCCGAGTTATAATTAAATTTTATATACAAGTTTTAATGTACTATTATTATTTTTTTTTATGTCGTCATTGCTTATCTACATTATTACTAATTATCTACATGCCGCGACGGCGACAAATAAATGATGATATACTATTGTAAAGTATATAAATAATAATATAATAAATAACAGCAAGAAAAGTGAAAATTTTTTTTTTTATGTCATTTGTAATTCGAAATGTAATTCTAAAATTTTGTTAAATATATACGATATACCCATATTTGTTTGTCATATTTTTTTAGCCTTATTAATCACTTTAACCGAAAGATAATATAAGAGGTAGTATAGGAGTGGCTTCAATAGTGGAAAAACTGCGAAAGAATAGATTGAGATGGTTAGGGCATGTTTTAAGAAGAGAGGGGGGTGAGGCAGTTAAAATAGTTAAGAACATGAATGTGTAGGGTAAGAGGGGGGAAGGATGACCGGAAAAGAGGTGGTTTGAGGTGTTTGAGAGAGATATGGAAATCTCTGGTGTGTGTGAAAAGGATGCAAAAGATAGAATCAAATGGAAGTTGAGGACCAGGGAGGCCGATCCCAAATAGTTGGGAGAAAGGGCGAAGGAGAAGGAGAAGAAGAAGATTAATCACTTTAACCGAAAGCGGTAGATATTATGTATAATGGCTAGATATTCATAATCGCTAAATAATCACTTTGACCGTAATATATATATATTCCATGACCATTAAAATAAAAAATTGCACATTATTGTTGCATACTATAACGTAGTAAGGAGAATAAATAACATGTCAAGTACTGTACGATAATAAAACACGTAAATACACTTAAAATAATAATAATAATATTATTATTATTATTATTATTATTGTTAGTGCGTATACTGTATTAAATGTTAATTACAAAACACAAGTTTTTACTTACGATGACGTATTTTTTTCCAATGTAATTTTTCAAATAATAAAATTGTCTAATCATGAATTATACGAATTAACGATATGAACAATTTATGATCTGTAGTATTATTATAATAAGAAATAATTATAATTATTGTACTGTAAAAATATTGACTTGACGCTTACTGTGGACTGGCTAAAATTGTCTCTCTTTTATGATAAAAAGACGGTGGGTTAATACCTATATAATCTGTATAATTACTGGTCGACTCGAAGGGCCAGGAAAAGGGGTGATATAGTTTCGCGTGTCTTCCTACGTAAAGTTCCTGTATTAAAAATGTATAATTAAAACATTTTAATATAAAGTTTTCAAAAAGAAAATATTGGACTATACTTTGTTTGACAAACGATTAAAATATTCGAAAACGCATGTGTGTAGTATTTAATAATTCATCCGTAATTTATATAATATGTTTACGTTAATAAAATATGTACACAATCACGAATACTAGTCAAAATCCATTTTTAAATTTACTCGGTTAAAGACAAATATATTACGTAAATGCTCTTATTTTATACTCTTATGTATGTATATTGTGCGTACGTATCATAATCGTTGTAAAATTGGTCATGCGTAGTTTACGTTTATATGTATAGTAACGTTAAAATACTGTAAATGTTTGTACATTAATTGACATATAGTATTATGTAAATAATTTTTTTTTTTGTGAGTATTTAAAATGTGATCGGTAGTTTGTAGCAACAAGTGGTATTTAAAACACTGTAATTTATACGTATTTAATTTGGAATTATATTTTTTTATTCCTTATTCTCAGAATGACAAAAAACTATGTTTTAGCACGTTTTCATCGATTAAAATATTTAATCGATTATTTTTAATTATATTGTATTCGAAAGGAGAAAATGTCAGTTTCGAGCACGTTTAAAACGTAGTTATTATTATTATTATTATTATTGTATAGGTATATGCTATGTTACAGTATCTAAATTTCCGAAATAAGTCGGATTGAACGTTTCTCGCGGGCTACAACACGTGATAAAAGTACATTTTATGTAAATAAATGCAATTAATATATTAAATATAATAATATTATTTAATTGAAAAATATATGTATATATTATGTACTTCAAAATGACGTTTCAGATAATAATATTATTATTTATTTAACATTTATTTACCATTTATTACAGGCATAGCCCACGTTACAGATATAAACTTAACATTAATTAACAATAGATTATAATAAAATGATTATGTAACAATATTTAATAATTAAATGAAAAGATGTTTGCTAAGTGCATCATTCTATGAATTGGTTGGTTACGTCCGTAATTAGTATGATGAAAAGGGGTATAGAAAGTAGTAGTTGAACGGGAATATTTACAAGGAATCCTAAAATTAACTTCTGATAATAAATCCGGTGCATCTATAGTGTTATTTATAAGTTTAAGTTGGCTGAAACTCTTCGATCAGCTAGACTAACAAGTTGCAGATGACGAAAAACAGGAAAATAGTCGTGAGGTTGATGGTCAATTTTAAGGGAGTGGGTTATATAGTTTAGAAACTTGCGCTGGACTCTTTCAAGTTGAGGTGAGTCTATAGGCGTGCGCACGGGTCAAGTTAGGTTAGATTAGGTTAGACCCGGGCTGAGCGAAAATCAATTCGGCTTTAGGAAGGGACTTTCAACAGTCGACGCCATGGAAGCCTTAACGGCCGAAGTCAATAGGGCCGGAACCGGGCCCTTGAGAAAAAGAGTACTGTGCGTGGCAGTCTGGCTCGACGTTGCAAACGCTTTCAACTCAGCCTCTTGGACCAAAATAAACGAGGCATTAATTATAAAAAACATGCCTACGTACCTTATAAATATTCTCCGAAGCTACTTAAACGACAGGAAAATAATATTCGGGAACGGCGAACAGAGGAAGATTACCAGCGGGGTGCCCCAAGGATCAGTCCTGGGGCCGACCCTATGGAATGTGATTTACGATGGTCTTCTGGCACTCAAGCCACCCAAACACGCGCCGGGACAAAAAACGAGGCTAGTGGCTTTCGCGGACGACGTGATCGTTATCGCCACAGGGCGCACAACAAAGGAACTAGAAGAAGCAATGAATCCGATGCTACCTATTAGGTACCTAATATATAATAATGTTGTTAATTTAACGTTTTAAGTAGAAACTTTTAAAATTAAAGAATTGCATTTAAAATTTTTTGTAAAATTATTATAGTGTCTTTAACTGTGCTAACTCAAGTGACGTTAGGAAAGACTTGTCATTTCACAAGTTAGTATAAATGTTTATTGCAATAATTATTATATTGTTTTATTGATTTCACACATTGATCATTGCAAAAACATTTTTAGTAATAATTATTCTTCATTATATACTTTTATTTCAATATGTACTTTTTAATGTATAGGTACTGTTTGTTTATGCCCCATTTTTTTATAAACTTTAAAACTAATATATTGTTAATTAATAGTTTGTGATGTATGCTTTTATTTTTATATGCGTATAAGTGTGCTTACAAATATGCTTATATAGTAAAATATTTTTCTAGTTTATTTTAAATGAAATATTTTTTTTATTTAATGTTTTATTATTGTTACAGGAAAAAAATATCTAGCTGAAGTCAACTCAACTTAAGTCACTTTGTTACAAATCATATAATTTTAAGGATATGACTATAGTTTAAGTATTTACAAATTCTTATAGTATTTTTAAACAATTATTTATTTTAGGAAATTTCGGACGTAATGTATAACAAACAGGTACAGAATATTTTGTTCACTAGAATTTTCCAGTATTAAGTTAAGTTAAAAAGGTAGTAGGTAAAGCTTCGGGTAAATAGTAAGTACAGTTTTAGATAAATTGTATCAATTACAGTCAATAGTTTTAAGTAAGTGCAGTGTATGAATTAAATCTTCCTAACTTATAATTTACAACTTAATTTATTCCCAACCAACTTACAACATATATTTTACATATACTTATATTTTTAACTTTCTTCATATTTAGGTACATAAAATATGTAGAAGTCCACAAAAAAAATCATGTTTCAATACTTGTAATATTATATTTATCTAACAAAATAAACTACCTATTTATTTGTATTTTGTATAAAGAATTATTTAATTCTATAAAATGAATCAAAAAATATTTTGTGGAAGTTAAAAATATACTGAATTTTAACAATCAAACTAAAATAATATCGCAGTAAATTAATACGAGACATTAGCGCCATGCAGGGCCGTAGACACGGGGGGTTTAGGGGTTCAACCCCCCTGAACATCAGATACTGGATGAATTATCTAAGAAACTGAGAAAAATTGATATATTGTTATAAATTAATTATAGTATATAAAAATAATATAAATAATTTACACTTTCTTGATGTTTACCTCAATATTATAACTAATGATAACCTCACATGGGCCATATTAAATTTCTATCTATAGCACTGACCGCCCCCCATATAAAAATCCTATCTACGGCACTGGCGCCATGTGTAAAACGAAGATAGTTATACCATTCGTATGTGCCATCTCTGTCTAACATTCTCTTTCGGTCGACACTGTTTGGTGAGCATTCCAGTTATATAGAGTTCAATGGTAAAAATTTAACGCATATTAAGCACCGATTGCTTTTCAACTGTGTGCATGAAACGAGTATATTATATGACACGAACGCCAAACCAGAATTTACTATGTAAATAACACAAATAGATTACCTCACAAAAGTAATGTTTAAATTTTAGGTAAATATATTGTACTATCATGCGGTAACACTGATATGGGGGTTCTTCGAATGACGTAATTTTTTTTGTTCACATCTGTATTCATCTAATCTGTGGTAGTAGTGGGTAATAAGTAATAACTAATAATTAATAACAATAATTGAGGTAAAATATTTTATTGTGAAATAAAATACAAAATAACAACGTTTTACTATCAATCATTCTATAAATATAAAGTCTAAATGGTTAAATCTATATTGATAGTATGACAGTATGTTATTAAACTCAAAACGAACTATATGAAATTACAAAGCAATAAAATATAAAATAAACATTTTGAAAATGACAAATGTAATTATATATTGAAACAAAAGCGTTCGTCTATGCAACAAACTACACTGTGCGTATAATAAGAGCTTATTTAATTAACACATAATTGTGTAAGAACACAAATAAAATTTATAAGTATAGTGTAAATATTTAAAAAAAATAACTAATCTAATATATTCTATTATTTGCATTCCGTGTTTTCAGAATGACAGAAACGATATTGTAACATGTCATAATCACCTGAAAATAAATAGGTATGTAATATAAAAAAATATTTTAAAATTATATATAATATATACAACGCGTGACAAAACACCCTCCATACTTTTGAAAGCGAAAAAAGAAGCTATTGGAATTATAAACATTTTATTTGTATTTATTAAATTAAAAACATGGGAAGATTTGATTTATTTAGTTTTAAATAAAATATCGGTTAAAAAAATCAAACATTGTTCCAAGCGAAACGAATAGTTTATATATGTGAATATGTACTTGTGAAAATTGCTTTCTATAGAGCATATGGAGTCCTTGGACGATGTTTATAAACCTCGGATTTGAGATTACTCCATAGAAAAAAGTTGCACACCATCATAATCTAAAGAGCATACTAGCCTTGGAATAACACTTCTCATGGAAGTTAAGCGCTCGGAGAACAATTCCCTCAATACCTGCATTGATTATGAAACTGTGGGTCCGTCTTGTTGAAACCAGTTATTCTTCAGATCAAATCTTATCAAGCTTATCTTATCAATTGATACAAAAATATTTCTGGAGCATGCTCATATCAGATTAGAATTGATGGAAATTACCTGAATTCTTTCTTCAAACAAATAAGGTGCAATGATCTTCTTTCGTAAAACTGCGCACCAAATTGTGACAATATCACTATGTATAGGCATCTTGTGAATTTCCCCTGGGCTGCTTTTACTCCAATATTGAATGTTTTGCCTATTTACATAGCCAGAAAAATGGAAAAATGGAAAATAATCATATCATGCGGTAAATTTTCAATCATTTTTCCATATACCACAAACTGACTATGCCAATTGCGTTCTGACAATTCTTGAACAATGGTCATCATTAGGGCTAGTATTTATATGCATTGGCATATTTTTTTTGGAACTTCTGATTACTGCGTTCGTTTGAAATGTCCACGAATTATGTCATGAAGAAGCAAATGGTGGTGTTTTTATTTTGCATATTTTGAATAAAATGCATATTATTGCATATTTCAAAAATAAACACCTATAATGCATGTTTTATGGTATATTTTAGCCGTGGTGGTTGGTAAAAGAAGTAAAATAAAATATTATAAGTATAAAAAAAATATAAAAAGTATAAAAACATACTAAGATCTAACAGAAGAACTTTTATTTTTAAAAGTTTTAAACACCACATAATTGTTTTATGTGATACTTTTGAATAAAACTAATAGTTTATAATAATATTTTTAATATTTTAGAATTTAAACATTTTGTCTTTGTATTTTTTCACATTTTTTGTTGCATATTTTGTGTCATAAATGTTCACATTTTTTGTTGCATATTTGTAATAAATCGAATGCATATTTTACCATTTTTTATTGCATATAAATCCTAGCCCTAGTCATCATACACAGATGGAGACGAAAGTAGGTATTGATGAAGAATTTATCGTACAGTGCGATGTGCCGATATGAGAGCCGAAGTGCGATCGCATGTTTGCGAACGAAACATTTAGTTTAAGGTGACCGCAAAATTAAAGCGCCTGACTGCATCGAGTTTTTCAGATGTTCGAGTATTCCGAGATCGTCCTCCTCTCTTTTTTGATAACAAATCCTGTGTCCCTGACATTTTTTACTCAAAAAGTAAACAATTTCTGGTCCGGAAATGATAGGTGGTGAGGAATTTGAATGAAACGCGCCCAAGGCGGCGGCTGCAGACCCGTTTGTATGATTATAGACTTCCACAATTCCTCGGCAAAAGCACACTGCTGGTTTGTCTATGACATGGTTATGAGTTACGACTCATGACTGAAACTTGGTGTAACTCTACAATGTATTACTGAATCTAGGGAGGGAGTTTGGCCGCAACCGTCGTATATTTACGTATAATTTGAAAGAACACATACGTTTGCAAAACAATTTAGGTTGATAATATTTTTCGGTGTTACTTTTAGTTTGAATTTATTGGCATCATTCATTTGCATTGTACGTAACAGCAACTTTTTAAATTTCAAATCCATCATCGTCCAGTTACAGCAATACATTCCATGAGTGACAGATTCTTTCTAAATAAAATTTAAGATTAACGAATATGAAATTTTGTATTGACAATCATATTACTTTTATGTATATATTTTCAAGTAAATTGCAATACACAAATAATTCTGTTGAAAGCAAAAGAAATGAACTTAGAAGTTTCATTATACTGAGAATTGTTAAAGATTCCGCTGACGTAAAAATCTATTAACAGAATATTTTACAATAATAAATAATTATGTTTTATTTAAGATAAAATTCTAGAATTGATTTTACCACAATGAACAAGTATGATAATGATATTATGGACCCGGACGCTACAGCTACAGTTGACATAACAATTAACCACACAATGGAATAATATGATTTCAGTTTCCTAGAAATAAAAGAATGAAAACCAGTAAACAAGCATATGTTACGTATTAAATTGTTTCGTACTTTTTATTTTGAATTCAAGTCAGTTAAAAAAGTAAGTTTACCTTAATGTCGTTATTAAATATACATGTATAACTACATAAGTAAATAAATACTTTGAACAATTTTATATTATATTTTATGTTATATGTACATAGATCAATAATTAGTAGACAAAAATATAAAAACATAAACTCAAAATAACTGTACTAAGGCCTAACCTAACCTAACCTAATCTAACAAAATGATTCTAAAAAATGCGTCAACTCCATTATTTATATACTTTATAATTTGACATCGATCGTCCATATAGAATTAAAAATAACTACCTACTTACCTAAAAGGATTACCAGAAATCAGGAAATTTAAGAACACTCTTACCCATTTTACAGTTATTAAATTATAAAACTTATAGGGATATGATGTATTATAAACAAATAAATAAATGTAACAAGCTTCTGCAAGATTACGTTTTAAAAAGCCTGTCTCATTTATTGTTTTAAAATTTCCACCATATCCTATTGGCTATTCAGCACAATGTAAAGGTGGATAAAACTCAGACCTTACACTTATAATCTTAACACTATTACGTTATTTTTTAAATCACTCATACTGTTAGTAAAAATAAAATACTTACAAATAAACGTTTTGTTGATCGAAAATTATTGGTTTAAAATCTTCATAAGCTTTAAGGCAATGCGTTTTGTTGTCTAAAAGTATATTAAACATGTTATTTATAATATAATTATGTTATAACATAAATTAATATATTTACTAGGTACGTTATTAATAAGGCACGGAACTTGATACATTTGCATTTTGTATAGTATTTCGATAAAAATTTTATATAATAGCCAAATATCAAGTTATAGTAGTCAGTAGGTTAAGTTTATTATATATATATACGAGAGTTATAAATGGTTTAAATATTAATTAATTTAAAATACATAAATCATACCAAATCTTAAACATTTATCTTTTTTATAAGACTTCAATTATTAACGAATCACTAAACATGAAAAATAGGTTGGTTAAAAAGAATTTTTCAAATTGGTAGGTATTATTAAATCAACATAAATCCATTTTTATTCCTATGCATTTAATTATTACGGAATAATAATATATACAGAATAATTTTAGCCTATAAACAAAATAAAAATATTTGAATATATATGTATGTAAATCAGTGGCGTGCGGAACATTTTCCAAACCTGAGGCAAACTAGATAATTTGACTACCTACCCACATATATAATATAAATAATGTACAAAAATTATGTATAATATATATGTATTTAACCATTGAACCTACCTACCCACCCACCCACCCAAAAAATTACCGTGAGGCAACTGCCTCAAAAAATGTCTCTTCGGCACGCCACTGATGTAAATTAAATGACGTTGATTTATTATGATATTAATATTTTTCCACATCCTTACCATGTTGGAGTCTCTGCTCGTGTCCTATATATTTGAACGCAAGTGCTAGTATTTCATATTGCGCGATTAAAACATAGACAATTGAAATTAACAAAGTATCTGTAAGTAGTAACGAATATGCTAAAACGAGTAATACTGTTGTTTCGATTATATAAAAAAAAGAAAAATAATAATTGTATACGTTTATCGTCACGGGAAATCGAAAATTTAAAACGTTGTCGTAGCGCTGAATACCTTCTCGAGATGTTTTCATTAACGAACGAATGTTAAATAATAAAGGAAATACCATCCATAATAAAATGGTAATTTTAAGAAGAACATATAAGAAATTGGTGATTTTTATTGATGATTTTTGATATTCATGAAGTACTTTTATGTGTTTTAAACACTCTATACTTTTCATGAAATTTGTACGTGTAACATCAAGCAAATCCCAAATTTTATCCGCATTATATATGCACACGCCCATTTTTATGAAAGATAGAAAGCAATGCATATGAACAAATAATATTTGAATTAATTTGATTTCTTCAACAGTGTCTTCCATCTTTATAATAAATCCTAATAAGCCATACAAATTAATACCAATTACAAAAATAGTTAATGCAACGTGAATGAGCCTGTAAATATTGTGATTATAAAACTTTGCACTATTTGGATCAAATATATGATAAAAACGAAGTCTCTTGAATAATGCCAAGTTAAAGGCTACTTCATGGATTGCAAATGAGCTCATTTTGTCTTCACAATGCTGTCATCTATAAAAGTATAAAAAAATATAATTAATATAGTTAGGTATTTAAAAATAATTCATGGCGTCGATTTGAAATGCAACAAACTAGTTTGTTCACGACAATATACGAATATACGATACATGTAAATATTATTAAATATATCTTATATCAGATGCTAACTTTATTGGTTATATCGATAAAAAGTTTCCAACTGAAAACTGTTATATGTTATGTATCCTAAATATTATACATAATATCAGATACTTGCTGCTTATTTTTATTATTGTTGATAATATATTCGTCATTTTCATTTCATAATAGTTGTAACTTGTATGTTTTAAGTATTATAAACCTTTGGAATGCGGTATACATTTGTAATTATCTTAATATTCCACAGTATATTTTTCTTTTTCTGTTATCAGAGACAACCAGGCACGTAGCCAGGATTTTTTTCATAAAGGGGCCAACATTTTTTGACCCCCTTTTCACTACTCACTAGGTATATCATACAAAAATTTAGGTCCCAAAACAATTTCTTTTTAATGTTGCTTAAATTGTCATATTATCTAAGGTATCTTTGTCAAGAGTGAAGAGAATGATTGAGTACAGACCTGTATTAGTCGATAATATAATATGCCCCCCACTTGGTTGTCAACTGTCATCAGGGGTAATTTTATTTTTGTCTTTCATAATAATCTGACACCAAAGTCTAAATGAGACGACAAAGACCGATGTCATTATTTTTTTTCATAATATTATTGTGGTATATAAAAATGCTGGTGCGCATTCATCATACTGTCATATTTAACAATTTTATTATTTTTATACAATTTGTTGTATTTAATAACGAATAGTATATTGTATATTTTTCTCTTTGGAATCAATATAATTTATTACGATATTATTACTAGTTGAATTATCCGGTTTCGCCCATGCGCAATTTTGAACGAAAATGTAATTATGTATTTATATTTCTTTAAATAATTATTATTTAAAAATGATTCTACTTGCATATTATGATATAATTATGACACAAATATTAACAGTATCTACGAATATTTATTTTAATATTCGAAAAACTCACGCATGATTTTGGATGACATTGTCGATACTGTTAATTTTTTTACAATCGTGATGTATCCATCCTTATCATTTTAAGATCCACTACCAATTTGTAGGAATAATTTAGCATAGGACTCGTATATTTATGGTAAAACCGTAACATCCAAATATAACACATCCCCTCTCTTCCCATTCTCAGACAAAAAATAAAAAATGGGCAACGTGGGGATACTCAAAGAAGTATTTAAAACAAATCTGTGAAAAAAAAATCTAAAACTTTTTCAAGTTCAATAGTGTCGTCAGAAACTTGGTACATTAAAAATTACTTGGAAATGTGATTTAAATTTTAAATCTCAATGGGCCGTTTTCACAAACTATTGTTAAATACACTCTAACACCGTGTTAGTTAATAATTTGTTTCAATTTGACATCTGGTTAAATTATATAAGTTTCACCATTACATTATTATTGTTGAATTCTATTTGTTAAGTAACAAAATGTTAGTTGGGTTACCAAAACGGTCACCTTGATTTTAACGCTCTCATTGGTTACCACGAAATGTGGTAACTGATAATATAATATTAAAAATAGGCGATTATAATCTAATTTATTATAACGGATCTATGGCATTTTAAAATGCCGATTAAATTTTAACAAGCCGATTTTGGGTGGTTAATTTAACCACGTGTCAAAGTTAACAAATCTCGGTGAAACCTAATTTTCACTAACTAATTGTTAAATAAAATTAACAGCATGTTAAATCGTTAACAAATGTTGGTGAAACCGGCCCATTATGTTTTATTTACATTTCTATTCCGATGTTCAAGTAAACAATTAGAACAATAAGCTAATTTTCCGGCTTCGCTAGCTTAATTACCCGACTTCGCCCGTTCACAGTTTTGAACGAAAAAAATGTTTAAAAAATATTTAGGAAAAAGAAATTATAAAATGATTGAAATGCCTCGCCGAAAAACCGTAACATTTAAATACAATATATCCTCTCCCTTCCTCAGACAAAAAATGAAAAAATGGGTGATGTGGAATACACTCAGGGAAGTATTTGGAACAATTCTGTGAAAAAAATAGTAAAATTATTGAAATTGAATAGATATATAGATACTTATATAGTTTTTTTATATACATATATGATTATATTTTTAACTCAATTTAAACGGTCACCATGGTAACTGTTAAACGTCTAGAATCCTAAAATTTCCCGTATTAGCTACTACTCTCGTTGGACCTACTGGGTTTAATTATGAATCTAAACCATCCATGAACCCATTCAAACGCACACAAAAAATTTCATCATTATCGGTCCAGCCGTTTAGGAGGAGTTCAGTGACATACACACGGACAGTCGAAATGTATATATAAAGATATATATATATATATATAAAGTAATCAAATTGTGGACTGACAAATATTGTCCTTATTAATAGTCATTTACAGATAGAATAAAATCCGTCATAATATACCTACTCCATAATATTCAATAGGATACGATAAATAAAAACAGGTCCAACTCAGGGCTACTGAATTTTCTTGGGGGGCCCGGCCTTCTCAGGCCCGCCCTTGGTTACGTGTTTGGAGACAACATGACATAATATTAGGTACATAATTAATATTTATTTGTCTTTCAATAATTTTAAGGAGTTTTATTTCTAAGTTTGACTTAAAGATCATTTGAGTTATATTTTCAAATATTGTTTTAAAATGGAAGTTTACATTAACTAATTTATTTTCATGTAATATTCTAAAGTTTTTGGATATTATCACTTTTTCGTAATTCTCATAATAAATAAATAAAATATATTCGAGATATTTTATTTTGATTATAAAATATTGACATTACTTCGTGAACATAACACGTTAACAATTTTAACGAATTTATTCTTCAAATCTAATTATCGATAACAATAATTATAAGTGCTAGGAAACATATGACACTGATGAAGTTACAGTGTATTTCTTGAAGTACCAATATATGATATATAATGTACTTAAATATAAAGTTTAACAAATTTATAAAACAATTTTCAAGAATAAACGTGCTAAACGTGTTTTTTTTTGTTTTTGTATCATAAAAAAAAAAAAAAAATGAATAAAATTGTCTACGTTAAGTATTCCATAAAAATAACGCATATATTAATATTATAACACAATAATAAAGCAATAAATATAAATAAATAAATCATTGCAATTACTAATTGTTTAATGTATATTATATAATTTAAAAATGTTATTAATATTTTCCAAAATAATACTAATTAAATATTAACTACAAGTTCTTACTTATGATGATGTTTTTGCACAAAAATTTATTTTAATTAAATACATATATATATATATATATATATATATATATATATATATCGTGTAAATCGTAAGTAGTTTTAAAAATTGTACAAATTTTAATGACACAAAAAAAAAAGAATATTTTAATAAGCAATGTAAAATTAAGTGTAAAAGAATAAGACTAATTTTTTAATTTTCAATGTTAGTAAAAAAACGCGGTGTTGAAGACTGACCACCAATGGTCATCAATTTTTTTCTTTTAGGATAAAAGCATATTGTTTGCCATCACATTCATACTTCGCGTGTCTTCATACATAAAATTAAATACTATTTTTCCTCTAATTCATTAAAAATGTGTAGTAAATAGTAGTTCAACTTAAATATTAGCTATACGTTTATGAAATAATATACAAATACATATATGCATAATATATTGTTTAACAAATGTTTATAATTTTCAACTAACCTATGTTTACAGCATTCAATATTTTAGTTCATAATTCACCTATAATTTGAATGTAAACAAATAAGTATTTAAAGGTATAACTAGATAGTCGAACGCTATTGAGTTGACTTGAATAATAATAATATTGTTGTATTTACATAAATTAATTCTCTGTCAATACATATTTTAGATACGCCCAAGTATAATATTGTGCATATCTTCCTGTACGCATAGTTCAAGGTAAACAATGGTATATGGCGCAGAATTAGCAACGAAAAAAACGAAAACATTAGAAGACAAACCACGATAAAATATATAGTGCGACTTTGTTGATTTATTCGTGTTTTATGTGTAAAACACAATATTCAATGAGAATGATTTAACAGTAAATCTTTGAATAACTAAACCAATTTGCATATTACGTTCAAGACAATAACGTATGAGTATAAAAAAATTACTAGTTGCCCCCGTGCCATTCGTTGCCCGTAAAAAATGCCATCTCTTACATCGTTCAAATTTTGTTCAATTCGTTATTCAATACATTTCCTATTTTCAATTCCTACCATTTTAGCTCAGCTGACGTCGATCTATGACTGACGAATAAAACTTCACCAACTTTTTAAAACTTATTTCATCATTAAATAACTTAAATTGTGAACGTTGTCGGGCCCCAACCCACCGCGTCACATTGCCCGCCCGCGCTATTACTATTCGTTTTCGTTTAGCGTTCTTTCCGACTCTTTTTTTCTTCTTCTGTTGCTCCGTTCCTGATAAGGATCGTAGCGTGATGTTAACAAAACCTTCCTCAAGAATTGGACTATCGAATACAAAAAGAATTTTTCAAATCGGACTGGTAGTTCCACTTTTCAGATATTCAAACAAAAAAACAAAAAAAAAAAAAATAAATAAAACAAAAAAACTCTTCAGATTTATTATATTAGTGTAGATTATAATTATTACCTATATTAAGTATCGATATAGCGGCGGTGGCGATGCGGAGTGGGGACACCTGACAGTGGGGAGAGTACACGTTTGTGTTTTTTTTTTGCCGCACTGCGCCGTGGGGTATTGACAAATAAACAATTATAAATAAATTAAAACAATTAACTTGTAGAATTTAAATCCGGCCTAAAACCTGCTCCGCGATGCACTCTTTCATTAAAAGAAAAAAAAAAATCAAGATAATCGAATGAGTAGTTACAGAGGACATGCGTGACAATGATTTCCATTTCACATTTATATATAATGTAAAAAAATATAATAAAAATATAATGCGTTTTATAAAGTTGTCAATATTGCAGTTGTTGATAGAAGCCACTGATCTTCCTCATTGCCATCACCGTGTCACTGCAACGGTCAACAGCCAAATATTATCTATCAATATTAAACTATTTACACATACCCCTTTACGCGTATTTTATAAGTCATAAATTACGTACATGAAGTAAATTACGTACGTTCATAAATTTATTTTTATTATTTAAAAACGGTAACGCCTGTGTTATTTGTTCGTATACCGATATTGGCTAAGATATAAGCTAAGATAATAGCTAAGATCTTATGTGTTATATCTGCAGTGGCGGATCCAGGACAAAATAACGGGGGAGGCAATTTTAAAATACATTAGTTTATTTAATTATATTTTAAGTAACACTAAAACTTGATTCTATTAATCATTTCTTAATTATAACATCACTATTTTAGACCATTCGCGTAGACTTAATCTAATCAAAATACTTGACGTTCAGTAATATTAAAATTAATAATTATTATAAATCAAAACACGATTTGAAAAAATTTATTTATAGACGAACATTCGTAATCATGATTATCTACATACGTTCAATGGAGAGTTTCTACACTTACCTGGTTTGTACACAATGGTTACCTAAAGTTTATGGCGGTAAGACCACAGAACAAGATCGTGGTTATATGAAAGAATAAAGAAAATAAGACATTTTTTTATGATTTTTATTCTTTCTACGGGTCTAGCGGGGAATCCAATAATTTAAACTGCACTAAAGTAAACGCAGGTTAGTAATTTTCCAACCGGAATTTGACAAGATTATACAAACATATAAATTTAGACATGGACTCCAGATACAACCAGACATCAAGTGGTTCTTTTTAGCGAACCACTAAGGCCCTAAGGGTACCCTTTAGAGTCCCGATTACCCCCTCTGAATCCGCCACTGTATATCTGTCTATTCGAATCGAATCGTCTTTATGTTACGTACTTGTATTACATTGATTCTAATTACGTGGCTCAAATAGAAAAATTATAGTAAATTCTTGTAACCATTTTATTTTATATATTATTTTCATATTTGTGCGTGTAGATATTTTTTTATATTAAATATAAGTAGCGGCTGGCCAGTCTGTAACGTATCGTACGTTTATTGTTGCAAGTACCGATTTTTTTTTTTTTGATATAATTTCTATTATTGTCGAGCCAAATAGGACTAATTATTATATATTTACATTATTATTGAGACAAAATGGCTAATTTTTACATATTTATATTATTATTTTTATACGTGGATTGATTCAAATTGTTATTATTTTTATATTTATTCATATTACTGAAATTGTAAATAATATTTTTTTGTTCAATTATTCAATATTTCAATAAACATTGAAAACCAGTAATACACATAATTAGTTACCGGATTATAATTTTATTTTATACATATAATTCAAGTACCTACACGGCTACACATACACATATATTTTTTGAGGTTTGGTGTCCGGGCTCACGTAATGTAGCTTTACGCTCCCGGTCCATATATTATGCATTTTTAACTTCATATTGTATAGTACCTAAATTGTGTGAAAAATCTCCTCTAAAAAACTAATAACAATGAAAAAATAATAATTATTTAAAACATTTTATTGTAATAGATATCTGATAGGTATACCAATTTATTTTAGGATTCGTCAAAGATTTCATTTTCAGAATATTACGAATTTACCGTTACAAGAAACATTTTAACTATTTAACCCAAATCGAAATTGAACTTCTTTCTTTTTATGAACGCTGTTCATATTGTTATCGCCGTGCAATGGTTCACGTGCAATATTACTTTTAAATCAAATAGTTTGACCGTGAGGTAAATCGCAGAATTCAAATTGTATTATATACGAGTATGAACGTCAAAACGAGAATTGAATTTTTCAGGGAAAAAATAATTTGTTCATCAGTACATATATATATATATTTTTTTTTTTAGTATACACTTAGATAGTTAGATCTCGAAAATGTAACTAAATCATAAACTATGACTTACGTTACGTCTATGAGACTTTATAATAATTATGGCAATAAACGATTATACTTGGTGAAAAAAATTTTTGTGCAAGACACTTAAATATGATTGCACTAACGTTTAATGTAACTAATCCGAAAGTCCATTATTTGTATTTCGTGTCCTCAACATGACGGAAACAATATTGTAGGACGTCATAATCACCTGAAAATAAACAATAGTTATTAATTAAATTTTTAAAATTATATTTATGTATTTAGACTACGAATGAATACGTTAGAAAAGAATTTAAGATTGATCAATTTTGTTGGTGTAATTTTAATCTTTAATTTGTTGGCATCATTCATCTGCATCGTAAATAACAATAACTTTTTAAATTTTAAATCCATCATCATCCAGTTACACGAATACATTCCGAAAGTCACATCTTCTTTCAAAACAAAATATAAAATGAACGAAATTGTGAATGTTATATAAAAATGTGATATTACTTTAACGTATATAAATTCTTCTTTCTCTTCTGATTATTTAAGATTGACCACCGTTGTCCGTAACATCCGTTTAACTCGAACTCTCACATTGTCTTTACTCGCATAGTCACACCATTCTTCTTCATATCACATTCAACCACCTCTTTTCCGTCCTTCCTCTTCCCTTCTTTCCTTCTCCTTACAAAATTAAGTCTATTGTATAAAAAGTATAAGAATGTTTACTATTCTTCATAACTAGAGTAGGTTGACCATACGTTCCGTTAAAAATGGGATTGTCCCGTTTTTAGGCATTACGTCTCGATGTCCCGATAAACATCAAACGAGACGAATTATATCCCTTTTTTTTGGATAGGTCCTGTTTATTTTTCTTTTTACATTTGTATATAATTGGAAAAATAGTGAACCAATATTATGACGCATCTCTAGGTAGCATGAAAATATGAGATTAAATTTAAAACGAATATTATTATTGTTTGTAAAAAATTGGGTTCTCTCACCCCAGTGGCGTATTCTTTATTTAGAGAATTAAGTATACTTATTCTGTTTGCGTGTATATCATATTTTAAATTAATTCATATAAAAAATTTAATTGAATCTTTCGTTTTTTTTTTCGTAATTTTGAAACCAATTGATGGAATTCACGTAATTATCACTTTTTTTTTATTCATTTCATGAGCCCTCGTATTGTAAAATTTTTTCTCCATTAATAAGTGCAAAAATAGAGAAGGCCGATGAAATTGTGATTTTCCCTGGCTAATTTTCCTCTATAGTCCACCGCAGGGTCCAATGATCTTTCGTACAAGTGCGTACCAAATTGTGCAGAGGCATCTAGTAAATCTCCCTAGCCTCTAGGGTAAATACATTATTGATTAGAGATAACAATATATATATATATATATATATTCATATTTATAATTTTATATAGCATACTCGTATTCATTATTCGCGTGTTTTCGTAGACAAAATTAAATACTACTTTTTGTTTTTAAATTCATTAAAAATGTATAGTAAATAAACTTAAACATTAGGTTCATGTTTATGAAATAATATACGAAAATATCTTCTTCAAAAACATATTTATAATATTCAGCTTGCCCATGTTTACAGAATTTAATATTTTAGTTTACCATAATTCACCTATAATTTGAACGTAAATAAATAATAAATATTAATAATATTAAAATATAAATAATACGTATTTAAAGACATATCTAGCCGAAATCTATTGCAAGGTTGATTTGAATAATATTGTCATATTTACTTAAATTAAGTCTCTTTTAGTACTTATTTTAGATTCGCCTATATTTTGAGTATAATTGTACGTATCTTCCTGTATGTATAGTTCAAGGTAAAAAATGTAATTTTTTATAACAAAAAAAAAAAAAAAAAAAACAGAAAAAAACCATGTTAAAATGTAGTGCTACTTTATTGATTTATTCTTATGTTATATGTAAAACACGAATAACTGTAAATCTTAGAATAGATAGGTGACTAAAGTAATTTGTTTATTACACTCAAGTCATTAATGTCTTTACAAATTTATATAAGAATAAATTGAACAGTAGTGTATAAAATTACAATTCGAATACATTTTTTTTCCTTAGTATAGACTTAGATTTCAAAATGTAATTACATCATAAATTATGACTTACGCATAGGAGTGCGCAGACGTTTTGTTCAGAGGGTACACTATAAGAAATTAAGATTCAACGCCCCTTCCCTTCCATCATCACAATCACATAATTTTTAGACTCAACAATATTTCTACAATTATTGTACCTACTTGTTACTTTTCCATATTTTTAATAATAGATCACGAGTCACGACTATCTTGATATCGTGATAATCGGATATCACTCTGGGAAATATGTGATACTCGTAAGTATTAAGTATAGTACTTGAATGTCATGACGGCCATTTAATTTAAATACCTATTCAATAATAAAATATAGATAGAAAATATTATTATTCCTTATTAGATATGTAATTTGATTACCTAGGTGCCTGGGCATCACCGAAACCCCATGTGCGCTCGTCTATGGACATACTTCTACGTGACATTAAAAGATATAACTATGGTAATCACTATACTTGGGGAATAACATTTTTGGACACGGTTTTAAAATGCGATTAGTATTTCTAAGTAATATTTACAATATTTAAAATAACTAATTTGAAATTCCATTATCTGTATTTCGTGTTCTTAGCATGACAGAAACAATATTGTAGCACGTCATAATTACCTGAAAGTAAATAATAGTTATTAATTAAATTTTAAAATCCTATTTATGTATTTAGACTATGAATGAATACGTTAGAAAAGAGTTTAAGATTGATCAATTTTGTTGGTGTAGCTTTGATCGTTAATTTGTTGGCATCATTCATCCGCATTGTTAATAACAATAATTTTTTAAATTTTAAGTCCATCATCATCCAGTTACATGAATACATTCCGAAAGTCACAGCTTCTTTCTAAATAAAATATAAAATGAACGAAATTGTGGATGTTATATAAAAATTCACATTACTTTAACGTTTATATTCTCAAGTAAATAACAATATAGAAATAATTCTATGGTAAGATACAGACATGCACTTGAAAGCTTAATAATACTGAGAATTGTTAAAGATTCCGCTACCGTAAAAATCTGTTAACAGAATAATTTATCATAACAAATATATGTATAATGTATGCAGATAATAGACATATTAGTACTATATTAAAATTAAAATTATAAAATTAATATTACCACAATGAATGAGTATGATAATAATATTATAGATACATATGTTACAGCTACACTCATCATAGTCATTAACCATACAATAGAATAATATGATTTCAATTTTCTGGAAATACAAAAATAATTAGTTATATTGTTACACTATTTAAGCAGGTACTTGAATTTTATGAATTTTTAAATCACTGAAAATATTTGGAGTTTGTCTTAATGTTATGATACAGGATATCTGTGCTTTTATTAATTTTAGCGAATTCGATCGATAATATATATATAACTTTTTTTATTCTTCATTCCTAATAACATAAATTGGTGTAAAGCTTAAATTTGTTTTTATAAATTAGTTTCGAGAAATTAGGTGATAATTTTTTTAATTGAAATCCCTTATGTCGACCAATAATTAACTTTCATCATGTTATAATAATACATTTTTGTGCAAGGACTAATTTTTTGAGTTAAAAAAATTATCGAGTTCAAGAAATTTGAAATTTGTATGCGTTGTATATTTTATTTAAACTTTACCCAAAGAACATATAAAAATAATTTCATTGTTATTTTTCGGTTGATATAATAAATAAACAAATTAATTGTTTATGTGTATTTAATATCTTTATACATTTTACGAGTAAATTCAAACTTCTACGATTTAGTCACTTTTGAACATAGAAAGTTGGTTTCTAAAACTCTTAAATTAAATAGAAAAACAAAAATAAAATTTCGTTAAAATCCTGAGTTATACTTCAAAAAAAAAAAATAGTAAATATCGAAGCTATTAGGTGTTATAGATATTAAATGACTTTTATAACACATATTTATAAATCAATTTTGATTGATTGTTAGTATCATACGTATTTGGTTTCTTATCAGATCGCATATATTTGTGATTTTATTAAATATTAGTACATAATAATAATAATAAAACAATAAAGTACTTACAAATGAACTCTTTGTTGATCAAAATGATTGACTTTAAATCTTCATAACATTTAGAATATCGTTTTGATTATCTAAACAAATAATTAATATCTTTTTTAAGTAGTCCAATGATAAGTACTATAGGTGCTTTATGCTGGTAAAATGTGTATTTTATTATCTTTACTAATACATCTATTATAAATACTTAGAAAAATTATTAGGCTTTAGGTTAAATTTGGTTATGTTAAAATATATTATTTTATGTACGCATTGCCTTTATAAAAAAAAAAATGTTTATTACGCCAAAATTCTCGAAAAAACTAATAATAAATACATACATTTAATTAATTTAGATTAAATTTGTATTCATTTTGTTTTGAACTTAGTGTAGTATAATTATTTAGTTAGTAACCGGTATGTCATAAAATCTAAAAATCTAAATTAATTATAAATTAAATTTAAATAAAATTGCTTTTTCATAAGTTTACCATGTTGAAGTTCTTGTTCGTAGCCGATATTTTCGAATGCTCGTGCGTGTATTTCATATTGCGCGGTGAAAACATAGACAACAGAAATTAATAGAATATCTATATTTATAAACGCACATCCAATATATAATGTTACTATTACTTCAATTACATAAAAGAATGTGTAATAATAATTGTATGTGTGTATAGTCACTGGAAACCGAAAATTTAAAATATTTTCGTAACGTTGTTTTTCTCCATCAATTGTCATCATATTTATTAGTAAAGGAAACATCAGCCATACCAAAATCGTCATTACTAGGAGAGTGTATAAGAAATTGGTGGTTTTTATTAATAAATCGCGTTTTTCATGGATTATTTTAATATGTTTAAGGCACTGAGTACTAGTTATGAAATTTACACGCGTCACATCAAGTACGTCCCAAATTTTATCTGCGTTATATGTACATACGCCTATTTTAAATACAGTTTGCAAACAATGCAGATGAGTTAAGACTTTTTGAATATATCCGATTTCGTCGAGGTTGTCTTCCATCTTTAAAACAAATCCCAATAATCCGTAAAGATTTACTCCTAATATGTAAGCAATTAGTATAATGTTAATGACTCGATATACGTTGCAGTTGAAAATCTTTGTGCCATTCGGCTCGAGTGAATGATAAAAACGAAGTCTCTTGAATAAGACCAAGTTTACAGCTACTTCGTTGATTTCAAGTGCACTCATTCTACCTTTTTGATGATTTAATCTAAAAAAAAAAAATTAACAATAATATTTGATAGACGTATTATATGCCGGCACTTTGTCTAGAATTAAAATAATGATTATTTTTCTTGTTTTTAAATTTCCTCAGTTAGTTCCATATTTATTTGTTTTTAAATATTTTTTTTACTTATATACTCGTGGTTTTTAATTAAATACTTATCATGTTGACTTTCATATCAGGGGCGTAATTACGGGGGGATATGGGGATGGATCCCCTCCCATGGGCTTTCTTTTTTTACATAACATATCGTCTAATGTACAAAAAAATGTAATAATTAAAAATAATACTTTTTTTGCGTTAACAAAATTTGTTAGTATTTATCATAATTCATAGGATCCTCAGTTTATTGACTAGTTACTGGTATGATACGGTTAGGTTAAGTCACTGAAGAAAGGTCTATCCTCCATATTCAGATTTTTAAGTAAAATTGGATGAAATACTCAATAAATTAGCTAAGAAAAAAAAAAAAAAACGAAGAAAATTAGAAATTTTATTATAAAATATGTCATTTTTATTAAAGAAAATAATAAAAATACGAGTATCGCAATTACTTTATTAATTTCGATTGATTAACGTTTAAAGGGTCGTTAGTCGTTACAGTTATTATGGATTATCCAATAATGCTAAATTGTCTATCCCCTCCCATATAACATTCGTAATTACGCCACTGTTTCATATTACACCAAGAAATATTTGAAATATTTGCGAAAATTTTACCGTAATCCCTACACGGTACACTCCCAAATTTATCTATTTTAGATAAATCAAAATGTTGATAAAATCAAAATTTGTGGATAATTAAAAAATTTCTTAATTATTGAAAATAGAAGTCTACGTAAATGTGGGTGCTTAAAACTATTCCTAATTAGCAATTATATCTTTTGATATTTGGAAATATTAAAAATAAAGTTTTTTTAAAAATTCTAAACGTATTGATTTAGAGAAATTATGTTTAATTCAATCTTTTTCATATGTATAAAAGGGGGATTATGGGTCATGGCTCCTCCCGTGTATTTGCTGAGGAACTATATCTACAGCACGGCCACCGTAATTCGGTTATATTATAACAATAACACAGCCGCCCGGAAGAGCTACACAGGGTGCTATACAACAGCTGTGAGATATACAGGGTGCTATACAACAACCGTGAACTATACAGGGTGCTATTCAAATTCATTACCGCGTAATATTTACCCCTCTCGCGTGTATAAAAATATTAAATTTCTATACGAATAAACGTGCTATAGCGATTGTCGGTATGGTCGGTATGGAAAATTATAATTGTTTACAGTAATAAGCGTTTTTACCACTTTTTGTTAATCATATTTAACAATTTGTTAGTAAAAATTGTGTTTGACCGAGATTCGTTAGCCTTAACACGTTGTTAAAATGTTTGTTGAGTTAATCACCCGAAATAAGCTTGTTAAAATTCAGTCGGCATTTTAAAATGCCATAGATAATTGTTGCATAGTAATTTGTGCTATATTTATATAGCAATTAATATTTTGTATAGGGTTTGTGTACTAGAAATATATACATATGTATACGATATATATTATATATATAGTAGTATATTTGGCCGACCTCAAATAGCTGGGATAAAGGCAAGGGAGAAGAAGAAGAAGATATATATATATATATATATATATATATATATATATATATACACACACACACATTTGATGAAAAACTTCTTTTTATTGAGTATTTAGAGAATTATAGAAATGACAACTTCGATAAACCTGTATTAGGTAAACAGAAGCTATTATAGGTTAATATAATAAACAGTGTTCGGAAGAGTATATTAAAGTATTATATTATATTATATTATACTCAAGACTTGTATTATAGATTTAAATAATCATAATTTAGATAAAATTATTAAGACTGCCTAGTCTTGAGTATATGACATTTATAATTTAAAATGTACTTTTTTTAGAAATAGAACAAATTATTTTGATGACCTTTATGATAAATTATTTTTAGAAAGGTATAGACTATCCAAACAGTGTGTTAAAAAATTGTTGGAACTGATTGATTCTGAATTAGAATATATTGATGATCGCAGTCATCCATTGACTTCAATCTAACAACTTTTAATTACATTAAGTTTTTATGCCACATGCTCATACCATTTGGCTATTGCAGACTTGCATAGTGTATCAAGTACAACAGTATGTCAATATATTAAATAAGTTTCTACTGCAATAGCGAGATTGAGCAGTAAATTTATTAAATGGCGTGGACAAAGTGATGCTATTAGTGAAAAAACTAAATTTTATGAAATAACTAGTTTTCAATGTGTAACAGGAGCAATAGACACTGCACCCATATTCCTATCCGATCTCCTAGTGGTGAACAATCTGTGCCTTATCGTAACCGAAAAGGTTTCATGTTTATAAGCTATAAATAAATATTTGTGATGGTAACCTCCTGCTAACAAATTTGGTTGTTCGATGGTCTGGTTCTGTTCATGATAGTACAATATTTACATACTGTCGGGCTCAATTCGAAAGCGGTATATTATCAGAGTCAAATATTTTATTGGGAGATGGTGATTATGCATTGAATCCTTATTTAACGCATCCACTTCTAAATCCGATTACACAAGGAGAGGTTGCATTTACATATAATACTGCTCATATTAAGTCAAGAAATGTAATTGAGAGAATTTTTGATGTTTGGAAAAGACGATTTCCTATTTTTAAATTAGGCCTAGGAATCAATTTACAAACTTCACTTATTGCAATTGTCGCTACAAGTATATTTCACAATATTGCTATTTTAACAAGAGACGAAGTACCTCAAATTGATTTGGAACTTCATAATAGTCTTGATCATAGGCGCAAATAGCGGGGGGCTAAGGGGGCCAAGCCCCTACTAAATTCTGTATAGCCCCCCCAAAATTTTTTTGAGAATTTTGAATTGATATAAAAATCTAAAGAGTGTTTGGGATGGATTTAGACTTCAGCCCCCCAAACAACAAACACTATTTGCGCCTATGGTCTTGACATAAAACGACGTGAACTATTTGACGTAAAACAATGATATCGAAGCAGTAAATATTCAAAATATACATTTAAATGGTCATACTGAAATGGTTAGAAGAAATATTATTTTAAATAGTTTTACTACAATGTAATTTGTGTCTAATATTTTAATATAATAGTACACAAATATTTCTTTACATTAAAAACATAGGACAAAACCTTAAAACATACATGTTTTAATGTTGTATACACATATATTTATAAATATAAACCAAACATATTTAGTTATTTTATAAAACATTTAGTTAATATATATTAACATATACTTGCTTAGTTAGTTTATAAATAAATACAGTATAATAACTAAAAAGAACGGCTGGACCAATTTGGCTAATTTTTTTTTAAAAATGTTTTTAATAGTATAAATAATGGGAAAAAATTGGGAAAGTTTCCCGGAAAATTGGAAAATTCGGGGAAGTTTTATTGGCGACGGGTAATCTCTGGAAAAAAAGGATAAAAGGACTGTATTATACAATATATGTGTATAATATTGCCCTGATATTAATTTAGAACCGACAGTTACTAATGTAATAATATACAGGCCAGTGCCGCGGCATACCGTAGCCAGGATTTTTTTGGGGGCCTTAAGTTTTGATAGCCAATAAGGACAACAAATTAAGTTCGCACTGTATTGCTGACAATATTATTATGATCGTAATATAAATACAATGAAGGATAATTCCTATCCTCCAAATTCGCTTTACCCTAATCCAATATTTAGAAATAATAATAATTTTGAAAATTCAGATGTACGCGATTACGTGAATAACGAATACCGAACAAATTATAACAACACAAAATTATGTAACAATTATTATACTAATACTTACAGTTCAAATTACAAACAACCAATTAATAACAGCAATAACAATACAAATAATCAAAAATCAAATCATTCCCGTAATGACAATAATACAATAAACGTTTAAGTCAGGAGGAGGTTGTTAGGACGCCTGTTGACGGAAATAAACTAACATTTTAGAAAATAAAGACAATTCGTTAAATAAACATATTTCGAGTTGCAATGCAAATTGTATTAAAATACCTACACCAGATATTAGATTAGAGATATTAGGACAAGTAAATAATGTAGAAACTACTTTTATTTTAGATTCTGGTGAAACAATTTCAGTAATTGACAGTGAACAAGTACAATTAACTAATTCTTTAATTCGAACAGAAGATGTTAGGGTACATACGGCAAATGGTTCATTTCTTAACGTAAAAGGTAGAATGAAAATTAATATAGTCTTCCACAAAATTCAACGTTCATAAATCATAGTTGATTTTATTTTAGTATCAAATCTTGCCGGTCCAGCATTACTCGGTACAGATGTTTTAAGTGAATATCGCGTACAGTTAGATTTTTTCAATAAGTCAATAATCAAGTACAAAAATATAAATGATAAAATTGTTTTCAAACACATTAATAAAAAAATAACCGAAAATTGTGAACAAAATAAATGCAATTCAGGGAATTTCGATAATAACAAAAATGAAACCGACTATAAAAAATAAAGTAAAGAATATAGATATTGAAAAGAAAAATATTACTTTGTTAGCACAATTGTATCGAGGAAATAATAATTCTAAAACCACAAAATTAGACTATAAAAAACAGCATGAAATAAATAAATTTTAAATGAATAACTTATCACATTTAAATACGAAACAAATACAGATAATATAATTGAAAAATAAAATTATGAGCAAATAAATAAATCAATAATGTCTTTAGCTACAAAAATTATCAAATCTACAAATGTACCGAAAGACGGTTATGGTAGAATTCATATTTTAGTAACAATTTTGCGTAACGAAAAAATAAACGTAAATTTCAAAGATTTCAAACGCATTTTAAAAATAACAGATTTTAAAACGCGAATATGGTTGGAAACCGAGTCGCAGTGGTAAATCATTTCAGTTTTAACTTAATAATATTACAAAAACCGAATAAAAAAAACGAGTAACTGCGCAGCATTAACTTACTATAAACCGGCCAGACAATTTTTGAGTGTTTGGCATAATTTAAATCATTGGACACCAGGCGTCTTTTCGGACCGAGGTCATAATATTATTTCACACGGTGTTGTTATCTACGATTTAAATTTACAATAGCATTTTCTAAAAATGTCTAAATTATATCTTCTATACTTCATATTCTAATCTTTGATAGCGTGTACAGTAATAGTATAATATATTAATGTTGTCTTCCCAGTAGTTGGACATATTTCCAACATTCGTTTCTCACACAATTTATCTTTAACATACATGGAATATTTGTCAAGTAAATGTGGCGGCAAAACACTGAACATTTCATCTACAGATGATACAACACCTATAATAAACACGTGTTACAAATTAATTAACAAAATAATTAGTAACAAAAAAAAGAAAAGCAAACACAGTCAAATTACAGTAAAACTTGGTTAATACACATTTCATTCAAGGAATTAGAATGAAAACACATGTTAAGCATTTATTATAAAAATTAATTTGATATTTATAAGAAGTACATTTATCAAGAAAAAAAAAAAAAAATAAAATACAATTTACTATACTACACTGAAGAGTAACTATACAAAAAGGTAAATACTGTTCAATATTAATGATAAAGAAATATAAAGATAAAATATTGTGTTGCAGAGTATTAAACTCTAAAAGAATGAGTTCTTTTATAAAACTGTATATTATACAAAATCAAATATGAAATGCAATACCTATGTTTAATAATTATTTTATATAGAAAATGTCTAGGGTAACTAAGGTAATAGTTTAGAAAAACTGGTTTATTTGAAAGGAATAACATAAAAATAAGTTTCACTATATGTAATACCCACATGACATTAAACTGAAATAAAAATAAATAAAGGTAATAAAATGCCGTTCGCTATTTTATTGTTTTGTTAATATATCGTAAAACATTTATTATTTATTTAATTTATAGTTTAATTGTAGAAACAATTACTACCCTAAAGTGTTTTGAAATTAATTTATTAAAATTAAAATTTTTTTACTGAAAATGCATGTTCAATCAATAGATAGATCATTTTAAAATACCTACTGGATCATTTATACTGTTACAAAAAATGAAAAGAAAAGATACTTATATGAAACCGATTTATACCTTCATTTGATTAAAATGTTAAATACCTATGTACATTCAAAAGTAAGCTAATAATTAAAAAAATTAAAATATTTTGTAACTTATTTTCATAACTACTAATAAAATGTATGTACGTTCAAAAGTAAGCTAATAATTAAAAAAAAAAAATTAAAATATTTTGTAACTTAATTTCACACCTACTAATAAAATAACAATGAATAATTACTTATGAACGATGATAAATCTGGATATATTTGATTCTTTGTGTTTGATTCCACACTGATTATTCGAAATCCAGCCGCAATGAATTTAGCTATTATTTCATCTTTTGAATATATATAATTTATTATATTATGTGACTTCAGTTTATTTACCTGAAATAAAAGGAAAAAATGAAAAGTATTTAATATATTATTATACCTACATTATTATAGCCTAATATCACTGAAACTTCCTAATAAAGAGTTAATAATTTAAACGCTTACATCAATATATTTTTTCCATTCTGCATCCAAGGATTTATGTATATCAATTATTAGATTATATACCAAAAAATTAATCAAAATTTCCCCACCACGCTTCAACATTAAATGCATATTATTGAAACCATCAAGTAAATTATTGACCCAATGAAAGCAGAAAAATGAAAATATTTTATCAAAGCCACTCGAATAAGAATTGCAATCATTAGTATTTTCAATATCGAGAACTTTGAAATTTATCTTAGGGCATCCATACGTTTTATTGGCAAATTCTACCATTATTGTTGATTTGTCAACACCAACCTGTAGGCAATATGTATATTAAACAGAAGCAGTTCACAAAATAATTTTATCACATAACTAACCAACTGTTTGATTTTATTTTGTAAAAAACGATAAAGAATATCAGTTGTGATATCTCCTGGACCACATCCGACATCTAAAATTACTTCATCCGGCTTCCATATCATTTTCTCTGTAAATTGACTTAAGATATCATTAACATTATTTCGCTGCAAGGAATTATTATCAGCGAATAACTTTGGTCGATCCATTTCAACGTACTAAATATTTTGTTACAAAGCATAATATCCTTTTATACATACTTGAAATAAGACGATTTGGAATTTATGTGTCGAATCTGACCTCCACCTAACGCAATGATATATCTATTTTTGTAAAGCAAATTAGTATGTACATAATCAGTATTGAAAAAAATTGATGTAAATGAATCCTCTTTTTTTATAATCTGATTAAAATGTATACATGAAAGACATTTTCATAAAACACATGCAAGATTATTTAGATGATACTTTCTGTTGGGTGTAAATTATTTATGTGTATATATATTTTTCTTTTATTGCGTTTATTTTTTCAAGCGTATAAATGGTTTTTTATGTAGCCTTCTATTGTTATGCTAAAAGAATTACGATATATTCAAATAGTTAGGTTAAAAGATTCTTAGAATAAAAATTAAGTACTTAATTCAACACATATAATATTCAATATATAGTCAGGGAAGTGCCAACACCATTTAACCACATAGGAAAATGTTCGTACAACGAAAAATATTTAGTAAATTGTGCCCTTCGACCCTCCTTACTAATCTAGTGTGTATATATATAAAATATATATATATATAATATATATATATTTATATGTATACATACACCTATCATATAAATAAGCTACATAATGATTATTAAACAATAGGTATTAATAACATTTCATAAGTCATATGGTTGTTTGAATAATACATTTATTATACATAATACATACATACGCAAAGAATTTTCGTGACACATAATGACGGTTTTAAGAGAACGGTGGCAACGTTCAGCAAATTCGTTAGACTGGGATGATAACTAGTTGTTCTAGATAAATGAATATCGAAATATTTGGCTAGTAATTGGGAAAGTTGAGATTCAAATGGACGTCCCCTGTCAGTAGTGATAGGCTTCACCCCTTGCCTTTTTCAAGCACACCGACTATGTCACTTAACATGGGTATACGCATATTTTAACAGGGTATATGCATATTTTCTAATGCATACCCGCTGTTTTAATTTTTATTTCTTTGGTATACGCACTTCTTAAAATTTGGGAAGTGTGTATGCCGCATGGATACCCGCGCATACCCTCCACAACATCACTGGTTCAACACTTGCTCGGGTTTAGAAAACATTCTTTCGAAAAGTGGTAGGTGGCCGCCGCCGTCGTACCCTAGACCTCGCTCAGCTATTAGAGTATAACTTATTTAATCTTCAAAATTATGAAGAAATAAAAATGATCGATTTCGGCGAAATCGCGTTTTTGATCGTTTTTACGTAATTTTTCTGTAGTTTTTTCTGACGTTTGAAAAAAGTACTGAGAAAGTCGAAAAATGACCTCTCTAAAGTACTAACTAGATGCAATTTGTTACCGAAAACAAACTATGACTGTAAAGATCGGAGCACTCCTTCTGGTAGAATTTTTGGGTACAGACGTAAAAAAAACCACAGCTTTGTAAAACCAATAGATTCCTCGCTCCGCTCAGAAACTAAAATTACCAATAATCTAAATCAGAATCTAATAGCGCTTCCTTTTACATTGTCGAGCAGTATAATACACACCGAATTAAACGTTATGCAATATTATTGCAGAAATACATATATAATAAAAATAATATAATATATAATTTATTACCATCGAATTGTTCCAGTTTCTTTCATAGATGTTTTTTTCACAGTTTGGAAAAAAATATATATAATCGGACAATTTTCAGTAGCCAATTTCAAAGGGGTGTGAAGTTAGCAGTACATTGTTAGCATGTTAAAATGTAGGTACTGCTAACTTCACGCCCTTCAATTTCGATATATTAATATCTTAGTAACGAATTATGAGATAAATAATATTGATGCACCTATATGTACCTACATAACTTTTCATCATATTATTGAATAAACCTATTTTGTCAAAAAAAAAAAAAAGAAATGGAGTTGTCTGAAGTTGACCTAAACCCTTCAATTGCCATCTTTAACCAGCACTAATTATTTATTATTTCTTGCTTGATTACTTAACGAAAAAAAATGTTGTACTGAAAATTTGTGTACCTAGTGAATGAAGCACACTTCATATGTAATTTTTTTTTGCATATATTTGTGTGGTCAGAGTAGGGCAACAAATAAATGTGTATCCAGGGCAACGAAATTCAAAATACACCACTGATAATAAGCATATAATTGTTATCAACGTTACCAGTTATAATCACCGACGTCGATAAAGCTTTTTCAAGCTAGACTAGATTTAGGAGCAATGCAAACGTAGGTTCTGTGTGGTACTTTCACTTAAATATCAGTTTTGATTAGTTCTTTACCGTGGGCTTTAAGGACATACGAGTAAGTGCTATGAATAAAGAAAAAACATTAAGGCCTCTTTCACACGAGACACTTTGTGGCTCGCCACGCGTGTCTCAAAAAAATTCCGCGGCTATCAATATACTGTTGTAAATAGAAACGTTCACACGAGACACGGACACGGACTTCGTGTCCCGCCACCGAATCGGCGTGTCCCGTATCATCGAGTGTCTGTACACAATAGGCGTGTTTTCGCGATTAACCAAATGTAACCAATTTACTGTTGTTTATAAACAAGTCGTTTTCGCGATTTTGGTTGTAACTTTGGTAATACATTTTGGTTATAGGTTACTGATATTTTATAACCGATCAAATTTAATGTTTACGTTGTTTGGTTATTGATAACGGAAATGTGATAATAGGAGGGAAATTTAAAATGGGAATCCATAAATATAATATAATAATAATATATTGTTTTTATATATTTTTGATTTGTATTTAAAACTGTATAAGTGTGAATCAGTGTGCGTATAATATCGGCATCGGGCCCCTTATCATTTTGTATTATCTCTAATAACTGTCTATAACCATAAACACATCGTTTTCGCGGATCTTCAACCAATAACCAAAATGTCTAAACACGACTGATAATAAATGTAACCAGGTTAATCGCGAAAACACGCCTAGTGTTTGTGTCTCGGCCACAGATAATATATTAATATCAGTTAGTACGTTCAGACGAGACACACGTGTCTACATTATTATTATTATATATTTTTTATTTTATTATAATATTATTACTATGGGATATTTTAAAAGGTCAGGGAATAAATTTTGAAAATGTCCTTTTTCATTTCTGTGACTGACTATCGGATGAACCCACAAAAGTCTTTGTTTTTTAATTTTTTTCTTGCGTTTTTTAATTATTAAAGCGTAAAGCATAATTGCTGTATCTACGTCCATTTTGAAAATGTATTTATTTAAAAATGGATACGTATTTAAGTATAGACCAAAAGCTTGCACCGTACTTGAATAAGCGTCGAAAAAAAACGTATATTATATATTTTTACGTTGTGAATCGAACACGAGTGTATGGTTAGTGTCTCGTGTGAAGCAATGTTTCCAATGAGACACTTTTTGTGTACGGTGGCCCGATTCCTGTGTCTGGCCACAAAGTGTCCCGTGTGAAAAGAGGCCTAAAAGTCGTTTTATTGATTAAAAGTCTATAAGGTATGGCGTAAAAACCTTATTCTTTTTTGTTTTCTCTTTTCGAATATAATTTTAAGAAAAAAATTTATATATATTTACTTACCTCTTCATGCCGTAACCGGCGGCGAACGCGCTGCCTTTGGTCAGCGGGAACGCGTGTTTGGTGAGTTTAGCAAAAACTTCAAAACGTTGACGTCGTCAAACACTTTCTTCAATGGACTGAGCATAACGATTTCAACACTGGTGTATAAAACGATAAATAACGAGTCGTGCATTACGCGTGCTGGCGCAATCGATAATTTTATTAGTGAAATCACACTGATATTGCATTATAGGCACAACATTAACGATCGAATATATTTCATGTACACCCGTTAAACAGTTTCCAATTTTATATACACACATAATTGAAGTGTCGTCTATATATTTGAGTTTATTAACCAGCGATCATATGTTATTTATTTTATTAACCGACTTCAAAAAAAGGAGGTGATTCTCAATTCGGTTGTATATACATATATATATTTAAATGTTTTTTACCCCATAACTCCATCATTTACGAACCGATTTGGATAAATCTTTTTTTATATGAAAGAGTATTGCCTCGTGGTAGTCTCATACCAATTTTGTAAATATTGGCCAAGTATTCGGCCAGTAATTGAGTTTTTTTTAATAAGGATTTCATAAGGATTAGCCTGGTATCCTACCTAACCACCCAGTCAAATGTAGGAACAGGAATGACGATATGATTACTGAAATTACTATGACTAAAAAGGATGAAATAAAAATGTTTTTTAGAAAAAAAAAAGAAACCGACTTAAAAAAAACGCTAAGACTTAAAACTAAAAAACATAAAATAATCAATAACTTTTTTAAAATCGGCGCCAAATTTCAAACAACATTACATTGCAGAAACGCATTTTATTAATATATTAATTTATTGCAATATCTATATTAGATTAATAAAATGCGTTTTTGCAATGTAATGTTGTTTGTAAATTTGGCGCCGATTTCAAAAAGGTTATTGATTATTTCATACTTTTTAGTATATTTTTTTTTTTGAAGTCTGTTTCTTTTTTTTCTAAAAATAATTTTATTTAGATTATTTTTCGCGTATACATACGAGTATTATCAATGGCGTTCGACTGAAAAAAAATATACGAGATACATCCAGTTCGATTCTCACCCAGAATTTTAGCTTATATACTAGGGCTGACGGTATTGAATATGAATACCGAAAGTACGGTATAGATTTCAATACCAATACGAACCGGTATACCGAAATACCGATAATTACTGGTATACCGTTATACCGGTATACTGGTACACCGAAATACCGATATTTACCGGTATACCAAAATTTAATTAATGCACTATACTGTCCGAGGACCGAAGGAACAGTGGACAAAATTCCATCAGTTCCATCATCTGTATCTGGACAGATTTTTATTGCCAATTATTGTATTTAAAGACATTCTGCGGAATTATGGAGTACCTATTATCAAACAATGTTATGATTAGTATAAATGAAATCCAAACTTTCCAATCAATTACTATAGTCCAAGAAGATTAAATATGAATTGGTGCATTTGATTTATTTAAAAAAATATACTGACCTTTTTAATAATTAAAAATTTGGGTTGCAAAAACTAAAAATTAATCTACATTACTGAGGATGAATGATTTATTAATTATAATAGTAAGTAATGAATAATAATAAAATAACTAATAATAATCACTATGTATTATAAATGACTATATACAAAGTATATTTATGAATCTTAATGTACCGATAGTGAAAACCCGATTTTATAAATAGAAATATTTCACAAAACATTAAGGGGATTGGAAGTGGGTATTTTCTCTCTTTGTCTTACACACATGAAACATAGCAAAATAGACGTTTCGTACTTCCAACGTACCGATCGATCTATTGGTGCGATAAGAAATTTGAAAACAGATTTGAATTCCTCTTGAATTTTACTACAAAACCCCTTTCAGCTCTAACCCACACTTATGTGTAGATATATAATCAACAACCAAGTACCTGCAGTTTTATAAATATTAATTTAATTACGGTACTGACCTACACAATTGTGTGTGTTATTCGTTATTGTCCTGTAAGACCTGAATCAAGTCGAGTACTACAAACGTGCTCAAATTTTACATATACTTTTTACGTATAGCGATGATTTCTAAAAAAATTGTTAGATAAATTATTTGACTTTTATTTCGCTACAGATAATCTTAGAATTTAATTCAGAGCGACGCATTGTAAATAATTAACAAAATATAATAAAAAAAAGATTGTTTCATAAGTTATTATTATATAAAAGTACACAAAGACCGAACACACACAAATGTGTACGACAATAAAATCGTCGTTACAGCAAAATGTTAGACACTATTCAAACTCGTAGCCGTTAAAATCGGTATAGGTACAGTTATTATAATATAAGCTGATAAATTACACAAAAATAGCACGGAAACTATGATATAATATAATATATTAAATAATGTAGAACTATACAAAATGTTATGGACTGACAAGACAAAACAAAGTCGTAAAAGGTATGTTAAAAAATAGATAATTTCAAGAATATTTTCTTTGGTCGAAATAAACATAGACAATCGAGTGATTGAGGTCGCAACACGTTACCTTTTTCCGAAAAATTAAAATAATTTTTTTAAACGCGCCTACACATTTGTGTGGGATGGTACACAATGCAACCAAAAATTAATTTAACTCCGGGTTAACAATCAAATCGATATCGACTCACATACAAAAGTGTAAGATAGGTGAATACAATTAAATAGACGATTGTTGCTTAGGGCGCTTAGCCGACGCGTTAGGGAAAATGTTGTATAGTTTCGCGTGACTTCGTACGTAAAATTACTGTATTAAAAATGTATAGCTAATACATGTATTTTCATATAAAATGTTTTATAAAAAAAATATTGGACTATAACTGACTAAAATATTTAAAACGAGTATTTGTTGTATTTAATAATTCGCCCATATTTTATACTTAAATAAAATATTTATATAAAATCGTAAATATTAAATATTAGACAAAATTCATATTGTTAAATTTATTCAATTTAAGTAGGTATCTTTTGAAATTAAAAATGTATTTATGCTTCTGTATGTATTAAAAATGCAAATATAATAAATGTATATGTGTACATTATACTATTTAATTTGGTTCTAGAAAAAGTTGTGAGAGAATTATAGTGCCTGAGAAGCAGTCAAGTAACAAACAGCGACAGTGGCCTGCGTATACTCGGTTTCGCGGATGACCTGGATATTATAGGAAACTCACTTACAGAAATAGAAAATGCTTCAAGGGAATTGGAGAAAGCTGCGGAAAAAGTCGGTCTAACAATAAACATAAATAAGACAAAGCTAATGGATCTAATAGATAGTGATATAGACTCACAACAAAGGGAAGGTCTAACTTTTGAAAAAGTAGAAGAATTCAAGTATCTAGAAGCAACTCTGAGCGTAAAGAACGATTAGTCTAAAGAAATAAATATTCGCATAAACAAAGCGGAAAAAACCTTCTACGCATTACTGAAATTTCTTAATTCCAAAACGCTCTCGAGAAGAACCAAAACGAGATTGTATGTGTCAATTATAAGACCCACACTGACGTACGGATGTGAAGCCTGGACTACAACGACGACAACGAAAAGGAGGTTAAGAACCTTCGAGAACAAGATATGGCGAAGAATATGCGGCCCTGTGTTTGACGCGAATGTGGGAAGTTGGCGAAGAAGATTCAATAGAGAGCTGCAGGAAATGATGAATCTGGCTCCAGTAACTAACTTCATCAAAGGTCAAAGGATCCAATGGCTAGGACATATCCTAAGAAGAGAAGAAAACGGCCCGGTACAGGTTGCTTTCGTTGGAAACCTACGGGAAAACGACAAAGGGGACGTCCCAGGAAGAGGTGGATTGATGGAGTGACGGAAGACCTAAAGACAATGAGCATAGAAGATTGGCCTAAAGTTGCTCAGGACAGAGAAAAGTGGCGGGATATTGTAGTGACGGCTAAAACTCTTAGAGAGTAGAATAGCCAGGAGAAGAAGAAGAAGAAGATATGTGTACATTATACATAAAGCTTAAATATAGGGTATTGATCTGCGCGCTTTATGTTTTTCTCACAGACAACTTAATGTTACATTCTTCAGAGTGAGCAATAATAATCGTTATCTCGTCGTTTTTGCAAAGAAGCATTAAGTTGAATGTGCATAACTAAATTGTAAGGAACTGTTTTTATTAATATACGATGTGCAATAATTATTTAACACGTCTTCAATTTTTAAACTGATTACATAAAAAATGTCGTCAATACAATCTATATATTGTCGTTTTGAGACAATATTTTGTTATCGGTATTATTATATCGGTATATTATTTTATTTTCTTACAATCGCAGAACATAATAGTTATTATATTATTATATTATCATCCGTTTATGTATATAATTTCGTATTGGGTTTCTGTGTTTTTATAGTCTCGAAATGGCCACTGAATATCAGCAACAATGCAGAAATCCATGTACTCATATTATACACTCGTAAATTATGTACCTTTCAAAATCCAAATTCCAATTCCGGTTTCACATTTGTGAATATAATAATAATAATAATATTCGTGTAATATTTGTTATGTTAATATTTCATAATAATATTAAATCTACATTCAAAAATGATTCTGTGAAGTTATTAAATTACTCTGATCGTAAATTGATGAGTATACCTATACTAATATAATTACATATTTCATAATATTAGATTGTTGGTAATTTTTAATATACGTTAAATCTATTTTTCTTAATTTAAACATATTTACCTTTTAATTTGTATAAATTAAATTCTTCTTTCTCTTCTGATTATTTAAGATTGACCACCGTTGTCCGTAACATCCGTTTAACTCGAACTCTCACATTGTCTTTACTCGCATAGTCACACCATTCTTCTTCATATCACATTCAACCACCTCTTTTCCGTCCTTCCTCTTCCCTTCTTTCCTTCTCCTTACAAAATTAAGTCTATTGTATAAAAAGTATAAGAATGTTTACTATTCTTCATAACTAGAGTAGGTTGAACATACGTTCCGTTAAAAATGGGATTGTCCCGTTTTTAGGCATTACGTCTCGATGTCCCGATAAACATCAAACGAGACGAATTATATCCCTTTTTTTTGGATAGGTCCTGTTTATTTTTCTTTTTACATTTGTATATAATTGGAAAAATAGTGAACCAATATTATGACGCATCTCTAGGTAGCATGAAAATATGAGATTAAATTTAAAACGAATATTATTATTGTTTGTAAAAAATTGGGTTCTCTCACCCCAGTGGCGTATTCTTTATTTAGAGAATTAAGTATACTTATTCTGTTTGCGTGTATATCATATTTTAAATTAATTCATATAAAAAATTTAATTGAATCTTTCGTTTTTTTTTTCGTAATTTTGAAACCAATTGATGGAATTCACGTAATTATCACTTTTTTTTTATTCATTTCATGAGCCCTCGTATTGTAAAATTTTTTCTCCATTAATAAGTGCAAAAATAGAGAAGGCCGATGAAATTGTGATTTTCCCTGGCTAATTTTCCTCTATAGTCCACCGCAGGGTCCAATGATCT
The DNA here is from genome assembly GCA_032441835.1 of Slavum lentiscoides. Classification (NCBI taxonomy): domain Eukaryota; kingdom Metazoa; phylum Arthropoda; class Insecta; order Hemiptera; family Aphididae; genus Slavum; species Slavum lentiscoides. The sequence goes on along the minus strand of CM063706.1, from coordinate 15,362,337 downwards.
TTCGTACAAGTGCGTACCAAATTGTGCAGAGGCATCTAGTAAATCTCCCTAGCCTCTAGGGTAAATACATTATTGATTAGAGATAACAATATATATATATATATATATATATATTCATATTTATAATTTTATATAGCATACTCGTATTCATTATTCGCGTGTTTTCGTAGACAAAATTAAATACTACTTTTGTTTTTAAATTCATTAAAATGTATAGTAAATAAACTTAAACATTAGGTTCATGTTTATGAAATAATATACGAAAATATCTTCTTCAAAAACATATTTATAATATTCAGCTTGCCCATGTTTACAGAATTTAATATTTTAGTTTACCATAATTCACCTATAATTTGAACGTAAATAAATAATAAATATTAATAATATTAAAATATAAATAATACGTATTTAAAGACATATCTAGCCGAAATCTATTGCAATGTTGATTTGAATAATATTGTCATATTTACTTAAATTAAGTCTCTTTTAATACTTATTTTAGATTCGCCTATATTTTGAGTATAATTGTACGTATCTTCCTGTATGTATAGTTCAAGGTAAAAAATGTAATTTTTTATAACAAAAAAAAAAAAAACGAAAACAGAAAAAAACCATGTTAAAATGTAGTGCTACTTTATTGATTTATTCTTATGTTATATGTAAAACACGAATAACTGTAAATCTTAGAATAGATAGGTGACTAAAGTAATTTGTTTATTACACTCAAGTCATTAATGTCTTTACAAATTTATATAAGAATAAATTGAATAGTAGTGTATAAAATTACAATTCGAATACATTTTTTTTCCTTAGTATAGACTTAGATTTCAAAAATGTAATTACATCATAAATTATGACTTACGCATAGGAGTGCGCAGACGTTTTGTTCAGAGGGTACACTATAAGAAATTAAGATTCAACGCCCCTTCCCTTCCATCATCACAATCACATAATTTTTAGACTCAACAATATTTCTACAATTATTGTACCTACTTGTTACTTTTCCATATTTTTAATAATAGATCACGAGTCACGACTATCTTGATATCGTGATAATCGGATATCACTCTGGGAAATATGTGATACTCGTAAGTATTAAGTATAGTACTTGAATGTAATGACGGCCATTTAATTTAAATACCTATTCAATAATAAAATATAGATAGAAAATATTATTATTCCTTATTAGATATGTAATTTGATTACCTAGGTGCCTGGGCATCACCGAAACCCCATGTGCGCTCTTCTATGGACATACTTCTACGTGATATTAAAAGATATAACTATGGTAATCACTATACTTGGGGAATAACATTTTTGGACACGGTTTTAAAATGCGATTAGTATTTCTAAGTAATATTTACAATATTTAAAATAACTAATTTGAAATTCCATTATCTGTATTTCGTGTTCTTAGCATGACAGAAACAATATTGTAGCACGTCATAATTACCTGAAAGTAAATAATAGTTATTAATTAAATTTTAAAATCCTATTTATGTATTTAGACTATGAATGAATACGTTAGAAAAGAATTTAAGATTGATCAATTTTGTTGGTGTAGTTTTGATCGTTAATTTGTTGGCATTATTCATCCGCATTGTTAATAACAATAATTTTTTAAATTTTAAGTCCATCATCATCCAGTTACATGAATACATTCCGAAAGTCACAGCTTCTTTCTAAATAAAATATAAAATGAACGAAATTGTGGATGTTATATAAAAATTCACATTACTTTAACGTTTATATTCTCAAGTAAATAACAATATAGAAATAATTCTATGGTAAGATACAGACATGCACTTGAAAGCTTAATAATACTGAGAATTGTTAAAGATTCCGCTGCCGTAAAAATCTGTTAACAGAATAATTTATCATAACAAACTACACTACTATATATACTAGTACTAAACTTAAATTTAAATTTAAAATTAATGTTACCACAATGAATGAGTATGATAATATTATTATGGATACAGATGATACAGCTACAGTCACCATTGTCATAAACCATACAATAGAATAATATGATTTCAATTTTCTGGAATTACAAAATAATTAGTTATATTGTTACACTATTTAAGAATGATTTTTTAAAAGAAATTAGTAAATATTGGAACTATTATTATATGTATTGAATTAATTTAATATCTTATATTCATATTCATAAATTAAAATTAATTGATTGTTATTTGTTAACATGATAGATATTTTAATTCTAATTAAATCGCATATGTGTGATTCTATTAAACATTAGTACCTAATAATAAAATTTAATACTTACAAATGAACTCTTTGTTGATCAAAATGATTGACTTTAAATCTTCATAACATTTAGCATATCGTTTTGATTATCTAAACAAATAATTAATATATGGTTTTAGTATTCCAAAAATAGGTTCTAGATACTTTTACTGGTAAAATATATATTTTATTGCCTTCACTTATACATTTAATATAAATACTTGAAAATTATTTAATATTAGTATTTAAATATTTAGACTTTAGGATAAATCGGGTTATGTTAAAATTTGATATTTTATATATGTATATATATATATATATATATATATATACGAGTATATATTTATGTAGACATAGCGTTTACGAAAAAAGCTAATTTATATATACGAGTATTTTACTGTAATAATTCCGGAATAACTTTAAAAATGATCTGACGTTATATATTTTTTTTTTTCGTTTTATTATATATTTTATTTATATCGATAAGTAGGTATTAAGAAAATAATCATAACACTGCTAAATTCATTATCATTATCATTAATATAAATTAAATAATCATTAGTATCAATGGAGTTTAGACATCTTTTCCATCATCCAATGTACGAAAATTTAAAATACATTCATTTGTAAGGAAGGTCATGCTTTCTGTATTTTGAAACGCCAAAGGACTTGTGTACATTCAGTTTATGTAAAAATGCACTGACGTTAATTCTGCAGAGTTTTTGTGACATTCTCCAGAAACCAAAAACACATATTCGACTATTCGTGCCACCTTCCTTCTGCACCACAATACCGTGAGATTTCACTGCAGCAAAAAAAAAACCACTCGAAAAATTAATTGACTGAAATTCGCATTTGTGCCGCACCCGTCTACAGTCCGTATTTAACTCCAAATGACATCCATATTTTTCCTAAATTGTAAGAAAGAATTTGAGGAACTAAATTCGACTGCAGTGTATAAGTTGAATTCGTAGTTTTGACTTGGTTGCTAATTGCTATATAAGTAAAGAGTTCTGTATCAACGGTTTCCACAAATGGATTCATCAATTGGCAAAAACAAAAAAAAAATATATATATATATATATTTGTTTTATAAAATCGCAAAATAACAGTGTAACAACGAATACGTTTTTTTTGTTAAAACGGAGCTAGATATAGCTTTTTTTTAAATATAATTATTCTATAATTTTATTTTCATTTTAAACTTTTTGCTTTATATTTCTTCATTTTGTATACCTATTTACATGTTTTATAAATTAAATAATAATATGTAGTGCCATTACAGGTTTAGTTAGATTTGACGGATATATTAGTTGTTTACCACCACAGAAATAGAACTGGGCAAATATTATATTTGAACGATATTCTGTGACAGGGCCGACCACAGTGTATCCAGTCGATTAAATTTTTGTTCTGCTCGATGATAAATCGCGGGTACGATATTAATTATTTTGGAGTAAAAATCTATGTATTTTTATGTTCTAGTATCTACTTAACAAGAATATTCTAAATAATGTATTATCAAGTACAATTATTTAGTGTCATTTATTTTATTTTTAATGTCAATTGATTTCTTCAATAGGCATATAATATGTATATATATTTTTAGATTCTGAACGGAGCGATAAATCTATTGTTTTTAAAATGATGTTTATTTTTTAATTTTTTTTCTATCCTGTGTGTACAGATTTTCGACCAGAAGGAGTGCTCCGATCTCTTCGGTCACAGTTTGTTTCCGGCAGCAATTCGCATCTATAGTTGGTACTTTAGAGAGGTCATTTTTCGATTTTCTCAAAAGCACCTAAAAATATAACTCAAAAACGCTAAAAATGCAATTTCGTCTTAATCGAATGTTGTGTATTTCTTCGTAATTTTCAAACTAATAGTCATAGAAAACTGAAAATTTCACCAAATATGTAACTTTAGACTATATTTACGAGAAACGTTAGCTCCGCTCAGAATCGTTTTATCGAATGCAATGCGACTCATCATTGCTTTCAAATTTAAAATAAAAACAAAACTCTAAAATCTTTATCCAAGTAATTCACTTAAGCGATATCCACAACACCCAGCGGCTCGTTACCTTTTTTTTTTTTTTAATTGCACGTAAATTACCTGGACATTTTAAAATGCATATTTAGTGTTTTTTTTTTTTAAGCTACAATAGTCCTCTGCCCTGATAATTACTCAAAACATAAATATTATTTTTGTCATATGATACATTTTCAGATCTTAAACAAAGGTAATATTCAGTGATAAATATTTCAGTAGGTATATTTTATTGAAATAAATAGCGACAATTTCTTTTTCATAGGCTTACCATGTTGGACTTCTTGCTCGTAGCCGATATTTTCGAATGCCCGTGCGTGTATTTCATATTGAGCGGTGAAAACATAGACAATAGAAATTAATAGAATATCTATAATTAGAATTGAATATCCCATATACAATATAACTATTACTTCAGTTACATAAAAAAATATGTAATAATAATTGTACGCATGTATAGTCACTGGAAATCGAAAATTAAATATATTTTCGTAACGTTGTTTTTCCACGTCGATTGTCATTATATTTATTAGTAAAGGAAACGTCAGCCACACGAAAATCGTCATTGTAATAAATATGTACAAGAAATTGGTGGTTTTATTGATATATCGCGTCTGTCTTGGATTATTTTATTATGTTTTGAGCACTGAGTGCTCTTTATGAAATTTATTCGCGTAACATCAAGTACGTCCCAAATTTTGTCCGCGTTATATATGCATACGCCAATTTTGAATACGGTTTGCAAACAATGCATATGAGAGTAGATCAATTGTATAAAACCGATTTCGTCGAGGTTGTCTTCCATCTTTAAAACAAATCCCAATAATCCGCAAAGATTTACTCCTAATATGTAAACAATTAATGTAATGCAAATGACTCGATACGCGTTGTAATTGAAAATCTTTGTGCCGTTCGGTTCGAGTACATAATAAAAAAGAAGCTTCTTGAATAAAGCCAAATTAAAAGCTACTTCATTGATTTCAAGTGAACTCATTTTGTCTTCTTACTAATTCAATCTGTACATATATATATATATATATATATATAAAAAAAATTAACAAAATATTATAATACAATTACGGTATAATACATTATAGACAATGTAGAGTACGTGTACTGTCTAACCGGCTTTGCTAAGATTTAATATAATAATGATTTTTATTGTCTTGTCTTTCAATTTCCTAGGTTAATTCTATATGTATTTATTTATTTTAAAATATTTTATTACACATATATTTTTTAATTAAATTCTTATCGCGTTCATTTTTATATTACACCAGAAAATATTGGTTTTTCGTGAAAATATCACTGCGGTCCCTACACGGTACACTCATTGCAAATACCAGACTAACAGAATACAAAAAATGTTAATAAAATCCGAAATTCTGGATATAATAATCCATGCGATTGAATATTTGGAAATATCGAAAATAACCTTCTTCTTAAAATTCTTTGCATATTGATTTAGAGAAACAAGGATCAACTCTTTCTTTATCACACAAATATATTTAAATTTTAAATATACACACTTTTAAAAAAGTATAATTATACGAACCAAATTATTAATTTTGTGTAATAGATATGACACATAGAATAAGAAAATATGATTAGGCGTGAAGAAATTTCAATATTTACATTATTCTCATATTAAAGTGGGCTCGAATGCCGAAAGGCGTAAACAAATGTATTTAAAGCAATTTCAATTCTCAGAAAAATATTCTCTATCTAAAATTTGACATTTAATAGATATTGGAAAAAAATTATTTTCACGAAAAATATTCAAAATATGTATTACAGAGTTTTCCTGTCCATTAAAAAAATTGTAAATTATGTATTTACAATAATAACACATTATCAAACGGAAAATAAATAAAATGCCAAGTACTGTGTTAATAACATTTATAAAAATACAGGTAAAGTACTTATATTACTTATTGAATATCGAACAATAAAATATTTTTATTGTTAGTTTATACAATATAGGTATTAAATATTATTTACAAGTCCTTACTTACGATGACGGGTTTTTTCAATGTGTTTTCTCCTAATGGAATTAAATAATATAATTGTATGGTCATCAATAAAGCAAATTAATTCTATGAATTATTTTTATCTGAAATATTATTATAATAATAAATAATTATGATTATACAAGTAAAAAAAAAAAAAAAAAAATTAAAAAATTAAACTTAACATATTGTGGACTGGCAATAAGTGTTTCTGTTTTATTATAAAATTACTGCAGGTTGTCGACACGTTACGAAAAGGTTAGATAGTTTCGCGTGTTTTCTTATGTAAACTTATGTATTAATAATGTATAGCTAATAAATTTCAATGTAAATTGTTTTATAAAAAAGTATCGGACTATACTTCTTTTGAAAAGTGATTAAAATATTTAAAAACTCGTGTTTGTGGTATTTAATAATTCTCCCATATTTTAGATGTAAATAAATAAAATATAATATGTACACAATTATAAATGTATATAATAAATTGTTAAATTTATTCAAGCCTTTTTGAAATTAAAAATATAGGTATTATATAAATGCACCTATATGTATTTTATATGTATCATAAATTTAAATATTTATTGTATAACTTACGTTTATATTCAATGTATTCACATTAAAATTACATAATATTCTATTAACTGATTATTTATTGTACTATGTAAATATTATTTTAAATTTTTTTTGTATGAACTTAAAGTGTGATGTATAGTATCAAGTATTATTTTATAATATCCTAATTTTTATATCTAATTAAATGTAACATTTTGTTATTTTTTTTTTTTGTATTTCGAATACATAAAGAATTTAGAATTCATAAATTCCGTGTATTATTACATTGATATCAGTGACGTAGCCAGAAATTAGTCAACGAAGGAGGAGGATTATTAAATAAATGTGATATAATTTACTAGTATATCAAACTCAAAACACGTTACATTGACAAGATGAGAAGTAATGAATATACTTTCGATTTATAGCAGACCAAACTAGAAATCCGGTCTATAAATAAAGTTCAAAAACGAATATTTAAACTGCATATTTTGTCAATTTTAGAAAAAATTTGCATATTTCTTAATTTTTATGTATTTTTGTGCACATTTTATATATATATATATTTTTTTTTTGTTGTTGAAAAAAATGACGTTTTTTCTTATTTTTACTACTATATTAAAAAAAGTCAAAGAGGAGGTTGGACTCTTAAAACCCCCTGGCTGCGCCACTGGATATTATAATACGTTTTCTTTATGTAATTTAAACTAGAAAATTGTAATCATTTATACTGTAAATCATCATATGTGTAGATATGGGGCATTAAAATCAAATTGCCACGTGGTGTCAGAAATTCAGTAGAATTTTCAAATACAAACATTGGCGGATCTAGATTTTTTTTTGGGGGGTTTATAGACAATTTTTCTCTTAATATATTTTTACAATATTGTAGTTATTTTTAATTCAAATTATTTACCGCATTCTCAGCGAACTCTTTGATTCGATCCGTCATTTACTCCGGGACTGCTTTACCCATCATTTTCTAACCTTACACCTTCTTGTAATATGTGATAGCACATCATGATAGACACCATAGAGTAATGTAAAGATGGTGTTCCCTACCTTTTTTTTTTTTTTGAATCGCGGACGGCCGGTGATGCCGGTGAGCAGAGGCGAACGCAGGTAGGGGTTTTGGGGTTCGAACCCCCCGAAACATCTGAGAAAATGTAAAAGTTAAGACGAATATATATATATATATATATATTTATATATATTATATAAAATATATTATTATAACAAGAATTTACGTTGCGTTGATATGATGGCAAAGCTCACCATTTATCAGATAAATTATCACAATCTCCAAGTACGAAATATCGTATGGTCTAAAAATATTTTAAGAAAACGGAATTTTTCCAACGTACAGTATATAATCGACGCTCGTGATATAATTCAGTATAACGTGTAATAATGTGTATTATGTTATCTACATAATGTTCGTACTTTCACCGCGATTTTCGGATAACGACAACGATAAGTGACAACGACGAAAGCCGCGCAGACGTTTCTGTTTTCCACGTTTTTTTTTCATAAACACTAAGACTCGCTGGTGTACGTACGTAATACGTATATAATATATAATATTATATAATAATATAATATAATATAACATAATATAACATACATCATGTCAGAAAAACGAAAAACGGATTTATTTTCAATTTTCAATTTTAAGAAGAAAAAATCGGTAAGTTCAATATTTTATAATCTATTAGATTGTAAATTTCAATTGTTATAGCATAATCTGCTTATTTCGTGCGCATAACGGTCATTCGGCGACTGTGGTGCGTCCGTTTATTATTGTTGCGTTTCATTCCGGCGTATATCGTTTTCGTCGTGTAAATCGGTCGACGTAAACGCATATACTTATACGCAGCAGTAGCCGTATAAAACGCTAAACTTCGCGGCATCTGTGACGTGGTAAAAACCATTCTACGCGACAGCGGGTCGTGTATTTCCCGTCACTTATTTCGGTCGGTCGTCGGTGTAAAAACGTCATCTCGCTTTTCATGTGCTTTTGGTCTGAACATTTGGGTCCGGAGACGTGGCAGCACTGCATTCGTGACCGCATCAGTTACCAGGTCAGCGTATTGGGCATTATCACCATTTTTTTGTGTATACATTTTTAATACTCGTATTTGATCGAGTCGCGACAATATTGTAATAGTTTCTCGTTATAAATAATAATTGTATGTTAGGTAGGTACTAACATAATTATAAGATACGCTACTTTATACCATATAATTAATATAAAAATAAAACAATCCAGTAATTATTAAACATACAGTCCACTCTTAAAGTTATTTCAGTCGGCACGACTCTTAGACACCCGTAACATCGGACCTCGGGAATAAGCGTCCAAATAAATATAATGAAATATTAATCATATTAGAATATAAAATTATTATAAAATTTTACAATTTGTTAAAGAGAACCTAATACCTATGTTACTGAAAGTTTTAAGCCATTTTTTAAAAAACTATAAAACAAATTTTTTTTTTCATTGTATATTTAATTCAGAGTATTGTAATCTAAAATGAATTTGTATCATGAATCTTTAAATACAAACTAACTTTGAGCAATATAGTTTTTTGTGTCCCCTGAAAAGTTGTTAAAAATTTACGTATGTCCTTTTAACAAATGCTTATTCAAATAAAAAAAATATTATATTTTTAATTTTATTTTCCTATATGTTGAATTTTTATTATAAACATAAAATTGTAAATTTAAATTGCTATATGATATTATTGCAAAAAATGGCTGTAAGTTGTAATTTGGTATTTTTAACTACTATTATAAAATATAGACCATATAAATTAAAATGTATACTTATTGGTACGTTCAATTTGTTTGATTATAGGACGATCCTTCTACCACAGATTAGATGAATACAGATGGATCACTCGCGATGTAAACAAAAAAAATGACGTCATTCGAATCCCCCCCATATCAGTGTTACCGCATGATAGCACAATACATTTACCTAAAATTTAAACATTACTCCCGTGAGGTAATCTATTTGTGTTGTTTACATAATGATTCTGGTTTTTGGCGATCGTGTCATATAATGTCTCGTGTTAAATATGCTCGTTTCATACTCACAGTTGAAAAAAGTCGTTGCTTAATCTGCGTTAAATTTTTACTGGCACGTGATAACTATTATTATGATAACATTATTTGAGATAATAAAGAAGTACTATAATATTGTAAAATACCAACACAATAATTTATATCGTCGTGTGCGCCTACACTGATATGCGGGGGACCAATCAGAAGAGCGTATTTGCAATTCTTTTGTTCTCGGGCCGAGTGATCCATCTGTATTCATCTAATCTGTGCTTCTACTACTAACTCGCCACCTACAAAAGACAACTCTTCCTCTTTGAGTGTAGTAAGTAAAAAAATATTTTATACATTTAATATAATGAAATATTGTAATATAAATTATGTTTGAATTTTGTAAAGAAAAAAAATTTTTTGACTTATATTTTGATACAATTTGTGGAAATTCATTAAAAAAAAATAGGTAGATACCTACGTAAATAACAAAATTGATGTTGATTATTGATTATTTGTAGAGTCCACCTAATGATGTTGAAAAGTTCTGTAGAAGACAACTAACTGACAACGAAAAGTACGAGCTTCTCGTGCACGCATGGAAACCAGATGTTCTTTTTAAATTTCCAGCATCGGGAAAGAGGAATCTGAAATTTCAACTGTCGTGGCTACGAACATTTCCTTGGTTGGTATATTCAGCTGTTGAAGATGGAGCTTATTGCCGAATTTGCATTTTATTTGCGCAAAACAATGTTGGAAAAGGGAAGCATGAAAACCTTGACGTGTTAATTCAGAGTGCTTTTCGAGATTGGAAAAAAGCTTTAGCGAGATTCAGAAACCATCAATTGAAAATATATCATAAAGATGCTTTTGAAGACGCTCAGAACTTTAAAATGATACGTGAAAATCAGAAAAAGGATATCAAAAGCGCGATCGACGAGGGACGAAAACAACTACAACATGATAACCGACAGAAGCTGGTTCCTATAATTCGTACCGTTTTACTATGTGGCAGACAAGGACTTGCACTTCGAGGACATCGAGATGATGGACCATTATCAATGGTCATGCCAGTAGATAACGATGGAAATTTCAGAGCACTTCTTCGTTTCGCTGTGGAAAGTGGAGACCCTGTTTTGCAACAACATTTGAAAACAGCCAGCGCTAACGCAACATATCAGAGCTTTCGCATTCAAAACGAAATCATACAGGCTGCAGGGGATGTAATTACTAAAGATATAGTGAAACGCGTCAATGACTCAAAGTGTTTTACACTCACTGCCGATGAAACTACGGATGTCAGTGGAATTGAACAATTGACCGTAGGTGTTCGATATGTTCAAACAATTGGGGAAATAACGAAGAAACACAAAATCCGAGAAGACTTTTTGCGTTTTGTCCCTGTATTGGATGTGACTGGAGCGGGCCTTGCAAAGACGTTACTAACTACATTAGAGGAACTTGGAGTAAACATACTTTTCATGAAAGGACAAGGTAGATTTGCAGCGCTATTACGTAAATAAGCTGACAATTTATAATATGTAATACTGTATTTTTTAAGGTTATGATGGAGCTGCAACTATGAGTGGAGAATTCAAAGGCTGTGCAGCTATTGTGAGAAAGACATGTTCAGAGGCTCTCTACGTTCATTGTGCCAATCACAACTTGAATTTAGCTATTACACATGCGTGCGATATTCCATCAATCCGTGACTGCATAGGAACAGTGAAGACTGTGGTGAATTTTTTTCGTCAATCCAAAAAAGCTGGTGATTTATTAGGGAAACATATCCTCTCAGCAAACTCTGGTGCTAAGCAGATTCGTCTTCTCAAATTCTGTGAAACACGTTGGGTAGAGCATTTGGCGTCCCTTAATTTGTTCCACGAGACACTGGAATTCATTTGTTCAGCACTGGAGGAAATGGATGAAAAGAATGTAAAATCTGATGGTTTACAGCCAAATGCGTTACTCACTTCTATTCGTACAGCTCGATTCATCATAGCATTAACAGTGCTGAAGCCAATCTTTAGCTTGACAAAAAATCTGAGCTTGTTCCTTCAGAAGGAAGACTGTGATTTAAGCCGATGCGTCAGTTACGCAAACGATGTGCACGAACAAATTACGGAGATGCGTACAAAAGCTGATGAGACATTCAACGAAATATTCGTCTCAGCAAATGACATTGCAGAAGCAATCGGTGCAGAGATGACTGTTCCTCGACGAGTAGGACGCCAAAATAATCGGGATAATTATAAAGGGAATGCTGAAGATTTTTACCGTCGATCAATTTTCATCCCTTTCTTGGACAAATATTTGGAAGAGCTGGAGTCAAAATTTCTGGAACACCGAGAACTTCTGTCAAGAATACAAAATATAATTCCAGCAAAGTGTGCGGAAATCGATAAATCTGCATTACACAAAACCGTTCATACATTCGAAGAACAATGGCCAAACGACATCCTTGAATTCACTGAAGAATCCAAAGCCGAAATCGAAATGTGGCAAAGGTAATTATCTCCATTCGGAAAAATTTGCAAACTTATTAATTAAAAAATTTGCTTCTAATTACAGGCACTGTTTGAATATTCCTAATGAGAAGCGACCAAAAACATTTATTGAAGCTCTAGATGTTTGTGATGAACCATTCTATCCAATGATACACCGATTTCTTCAGATCAGCGCAACACTGCCAGTAACAGTAGCTTCGAGCGAACGGTCATTTTCCTCACTACGAAGAGTAAAAACCTACATGCGCAATAAGACTGGAGAACAACGCTTAAATGGATTAGCCCTTCTTAATATCCACAGAGATATTGAAGTCACCAGTGACCAAATATTGGATATCATGGCTAAAAAACCGAGAAGAAAAGATATTACACTGTAACTGCGACTTATGAGTATATACATAATAAATTATACTACCTAATAAAGTATGATATTTATAAACATTTTACATTTTTTCAAAAAACCCCCCCCGAAATTTTTTCCTGCGTCCGCCCCTGCCGGTGAGGCAATTCGTCAACTCGCCCGCATCGTTTATTTAAGAAAAAACATGACAGTAATAACTAATTGCAGGATGCAATTTACAAGAGGCAGGATGCCCTACACCTCCTAAAACAATTGGGACCTTCGGCCAACAATAAAGCTGAGCTTAACTAATATTACAAGACGTCTGCCGGAACAACAGGGACTTCTCCTCTTCGTATGCGTTCAGCGTCTTCCTTGGCGCCCATCACACGCCGGCGAAAACCATCCAGCGCCCTCCAACAGCTAACATCCGAGAGAGCCCGACTCACGACGTTACGGTCCGTTAGCGGGCATCCGAACATTGCAGAGAGAAAGGCTCTCTCATGATTCCACGCTGCATACACCAAGAGGGTATGCCTGGCGTCATCGGGGTCTCCACCCGTGCAATGATGGCAAGCATCCGTGGCCTCCTTCCCAATCTTGTTCAGTTATTTGCCGAAGCAACCATGACCGGACAGGAGCTGGGTCATGTGGAAGCTGAGCTGACCGAAAGGACGACTACACCATGCATCAATGTCACCCACTATGTCCAGCGTTCATTCTCCCAAGCTAGCGTTCTCTAGTCTCCTCTTCCATCTGGCAAGCGTCACTTCGCGCGTGCCGGGCAGCTGGATGGGGGCGCCGCTCAGCTGTGACTGACGCCGCCTGTCGAAGGCAGATTCAGTAATAATATAAAATAAACCTAAAAATACATCTTGTAGTCCATGCTCTATACTTTGTCTTGTATGTTATTTACTACGAAAGATTTTTTTTTAAATAATAAGTTTTCAAATTTTTTTATCGCATTACGGTAATATGCAATAATATAAGTAATATGTTTCTCATTGTTTCTCGTATGTGACTATTCTGGTTTAGGAAGCATTTGTCGAAATAATATTCTGTGATGCCACCTCTATATTACCTTATAATGGACACTAGTAAATGTGCAAATGTTTAAATGATTTATTTGGTATTTAAGTCACAAAAATTATTTTTATCATGAAAAGAAACTTGTTGTTCTATTTTGGCCCACACATTTCTAAGCAAGATAATGCAAATTTTTCTAAAAAATTGTTCTCTAATCATATGTTATTATTAATGATTGCATCCTTTCTCCATGATTGCATTTTTGGGGAGGGGATTTAACCCTCAACCCCCCACTCTTCGTGGATCCACCACTGAATACAAATTTAAATATTCAATACCTAGTAATTAATAAGTAAAGTCGCAAATGAACAATATTATTTAACAACATTATTACAATATTAACGCATGTGAATACTGGCCAGCTTCTGCTCTTCGGAGTCCACCGCAGAGATAAACCTACGTCCGTGTTAGGAATGTCTGCAGACGCATCCTGCAGTATCATCATATCATATATATCATAGATATATTTGATATCCTGTGATATCATCCATGACGTAATCGTAGGTTTCCAATCGATCGAGACTTCCTTAACTTCGGTCTCTTACTGTGATTTTCTACGCCTGATACGATAACGGCGGGGGTGTTCGATTATTGGGACTGCCCGATCCTCGAACACCGCTAGCACTGAGTCGTCGTCCGACACTTAGACGTTTCATCGATGTCGTATTCGGAAACCAATTCTCCTTGATTATTATCAGCTGTTGCCGTGTTATCATTATTATTTTCATAGACCAAAAGATCAGGGTAATCTTCGACGGGATGAAGACAATTTAACATGTAAATATTCAGTTTTCTGTTGCTATGCGCCTATTTTGTCCAGGAACCTAATAAATGTATTGCAACGTGCACATGTGAAATTATAATTTCTCCCAAAATGAATTTATTCTTTCTTATTATACAAAATTTAATGCCAAGCAAGAGAAATGCTAAATGAGGGGGATGCCACGGAAATTCACGAAAAACACCCTTGAATACCATATTGGCAGTCAAGTGTCAACGTTCATTAACAATCAGAAAATACGAGCATACGACACCCTCTAACAACAATAATAATAATAATAATAATAATAATAATAATAATAATAATAATAATAATAATATTAACAATAACGATAATAATAAATGAGAATTTAAGATTTTTTCAGTATTTTGCGAGTGAACACAAAACGCGTGTTTATATGGAAACACTAAAATAGTGCCGTCAGTATTATTTTTAAATTGATATTTTCGCAATATTATAATTTAAGATATTTTAATAAATTTAATAGTTAGTTAATCAATATTAATCAACAAAAAATTCATGTAGTTCAAAATACTAAGAGTTAATCATGGGGTTGACATATTATTACCTATTTTTAATTTCCAGTAACAAAATAGTAGTAGTAGTAGTAGTAGTAGTAGTAGTAGTAGTAGTATTAGTAGTAGTAATAGTATATAATTATGAACAATTACGGTAATATATACATTATACACGTTGGAATTTTCAAACATTATTGATTTTAAAATATATAAACAATACCAACTAAAATTAACTCGTTAGTAGGTCGACGGCACTACCACCATCCACTCGATAACTCAAATAATACATATACATGCTTTGCAGTTTGCTTATGATAACAGTACCATAATTACTGATCATATTTACACATAAGTGCAGTAGTCATTTATCATATTGATATTCATTATTATAATGAGCTCAGAATCGTCTATCAAATTACAATGATTCATCGTTGGTTTCAAATTCGATATGATAACACAGTTCTAACACTTCCGTTCAAATTAAATAGTAGCAGAAAAAAGGAAAAAATAAATGAAACGAATGCAAACAAAAAGGGCGAGTAATTTTTTAAGTTTCTCTAACGGTAATATTATGAAACTAAAGTAGATAGTAAGATTGCAAGTAAAAAAATATAACTGATGAGGTTTTTATCAGTCGCATACTCCCGTGGCGCCACGGTTTGCTGTGAACTTCTATTCAAACTTCTGAAAAATTTAATAAAAAAAATTAAAATTAAACAAATGCTATTAATATATTTTAACGAAATCGATAATTTGTCTTCAATGAAATCAACTTAAGAATAAAATAATTATGTAAAAAATAAAATCAAACTCGAGTGCCTATCTCATAAAATAATTTTTTCATTTTTTATTTTCCTTATTATTTATACGTCAAGAAATTATATTTTAAATATAACTATAAAAGCTAAAACACGTAAGATTAGTACACCGAGATGTAATTTTGTACATATGAATCTATATTTTTAAGATATATTACTTTAATTTAAATTATAATTTATAATTTGAAAGATTCTTTAGCTGAAAATTAAAAAAATATATATAGGTATATATTCAAGGGTATCACGTTTCAACAAAAGATTTAGAGCCACAGGCATAATTGAATAAATACGAGTTATACGTATTTTAATACATTTTATTTTTCTACTTGCGTTCTTTTGTTTTTTTTTTTTTTGTATTTTATTCGAAAATTTAATTCAAAATGAAAAAACCAGCTATTATTGAACTTTTTGTAACATTTAATTTTATGAGTATATTTGTATTTATTTATTCTAAACGTTAAACGGTTATATACAATAAACGCAATTCATACGAAAAATTTTAAATAATATTATTAACAATAAAAATGTATAATTCATCACAATATTACCCATAAATATAATACAAGTGTATTTATATAATTATAATGTCAACGTTTAAAACTCAAATTTATTAATTACAGTGTTACAAGTCATTAAAAATAATAAGTAGGTATACCTACATTGAAATTATGGTGAAGAAGTGAAAGGGATGTCGAACTGACAATCGTGATTTTTAGGAATACAAATTCAATTAACATATAAAATATAAATATAATATCATCAAGGATCAATAATTGTCTATAATAATTTCTATAACATTTTATATATAATGTCGATCATCATCCGTATAAATACTCTATACCTAAGTTTACATCACGAAATATACGAGCAGTGAGCACAAATCACAATTGACCATGAACTATTTTTTAATAAGTATAATTGTGCCACAATGTTTGATATAATAAAGATACTAGTATATATTACTGTATTGCAAATTGAAAAAAAAACTATTTTTATACAAATATATATTATTATTGTAATTCAAAATCCGCTCAAGAAAACTGACCGTTTACGTCTGAATTTTTTTCTATGATAAACGATATCAATTAATCACGTTTCACAAAATTCCTGTATTTTAACATTTTATATAATTTATAAAACAATTCTAATTTTTCTTATTATTTCTATATATATATATATATATATATATATATAATATAATATAAAGTTACATATTTGATCAATTTGATGAATATTTCAAGTCTCTATAACCATTAGATTCGAAATAACGATAATCGATTTCGACGAAATCGCGTTTTTACCATTTTTTGGCCGTTTTTTCGTACGCTTGAAAAGAAGTATTGAGAAAATCGAAAAATGACATCCATAAAGTACCAACTAGATGCAATTCGCTACCGGGAATAAGGTTTGACCTTAAAGATCGGAGCACTCTTTCTGGTAGAATTTTTGGGTACAGACATAAAAAAAAACACATCATTGTAAAACCAATACATTCCTCGCTCCCCTCAGAATCTAAAATGTTAAATAATATTAATAACAAGCCATAGTGTTTTTAAACATCATAATTCACTACGTGTGTACACCGTTTTTTTATTTTTCTATTTTTGTCTTTTAAACTCCATGTCTTTTTATTGCAATATTCATCATTTTCTCGTGATTTTAATGTACGAGAAGTTTAATTAATTTTATTAATTTTTTTTTTTATTCTGTTGTATTTTTCTTCTTGTTTAAATATATGATGATGATTTTTTTTTTGTGTCGGAACCGGTAGTAAATAAATACATTTAATAAAATAACTCTAATATATTTTTTTACTTTTAAATCATTTCATTTAGTTTCACAGCTGCTTGTCTGACAATCATATCTTATTGTAGTGGAATTTTAATTCGTTTCCGATTATCCGATCGAGCTGAAATTTGGTATACGATATAAACGCGATGACAATGCAGTGTATAATGCATACTATATATGTGTATTATAGTATACAATTTTTTTTAATTATTAAAAAAATTTTTTTAAGCGTTCTAACTAAAAAAGTTTATAAATAAGTAAACAATTTTTTTTTTTAACTAAAACGATTTTAATTTCATGAAATTCGTGCACTAAACGGAGTATAAAATAACTTTTCAGCTATTTCGTTCTGCATTACCATACTATAATGAGCTGTAAAAGTCAAAGTCATAGTGCATTATGTTGACCAGCCTAAAACTATAAAATATATGTATTATGTATGTATATATATATATATAAAAGAACTAACGAAAAAGTGGTATATAACGTGGATTCAAAGTTTAGATTACGAGTTCGATAATAAATTTATTTTCGTTACAAAATCGTGCGGGCGCTGTAATTTAACGAACGAAATGATTGAAATGTGAATAAAAATGTAATTCTAAAATATTCTTACGTAGTGTTAAAATGCAGTTAACAATATTTAAATAGCGCGGTTTGAGTCGTACAATGCTATTATTATTTATTTAATTATTTGGTTATTATAAACTATACGCGCAAATAGTTCGAACGTTGGATAGTCGGTGTGGTTCAGTGCAGGGGCGTCTTCAGGTCAGTTTTATGGGGGGTCGATTTTCTAGATGAAAGAATACGTGTATATACTATATATGTCGTTTTGATACTATGAGTGTTAGAAAAACTAGTATATTTTAATAGTATTTTTCCTCATAGTGATCGGTAAGCTCATGGGGGGCGATCGCCCCCATCGCCCCCCCCCTCAAGGACGCGCCTGGTTCAGTGAAGACAATAACAGTAAGTGTGCGTGACATTATTGAAATTTCTCACGGACGGATTATAATATAGCTCGGAAACGCGCAATACAATAGAGTACCTACATGTACACGATGATATCGCAGTCACGCGAGTTGGTCATCACAATCAATGTTAATGTACAGGACAGTAAGGATAGTTTAAATGCGGGGGCGTCTCGCGTAGAGCACAAACGCGTATAACGTCTCTCGGTCCGTTCTCTTTGCACGAGTTCGAGACGATTTAATAATCACCTTGACATCGGACGCACTTCTCTCGCTTTTCGATTTTTAATAGTACCGAATGCGTATGATTTTCTACGAGCCCGACACTGACTTAGTAAAGCGAAATCATTCGGACCGAAACGTCTTGTCGGCGTCTTCGTAGTTTCTCTGTAACAACTTAACGTAGTTGTCCGGCCGCCGGGATTCCACGAAAATGAAAATCGTCCTGCAGGTAATACCAGCTATACACTATACAGTATATTATAATATAAATGTATGATTTTACGCTCAAAACTATCACGACTACGAAACCGATAAATAATAAATTGTTTGATACATTTCAATAAGGAAATAATTTTTTTTCCAAACATATTATAATAGGTTATAGTTACCTATACACATATATATATATATACAATAGATGTATACTATATCTGTAATTCATAAATCATGTTAAATTAATATTATTTTCTAAACGTGATTTTCTCTATAGTTTAATAAAATATATTAAATTATTTTCGTACAACTAAAATAACATTGAATACAATAATATCTAGAAAAGCGTATCTATATTGTTAAAAGATTAAGTCACGCGTTATTTTATATTATAAAAAAAAAAATCATCCGTTACCTGCCTCTTTCGAGTCTATAATAAATTATTGATATGTGTTCACAATGAATATTTTAGTATAATATTCGATGTCGATTTTCGTTTTTGTTCTAGCTCGTAGTGTCGTTTGCTGTACTGTGGTCGAAAACTCTCTCACAAAATTTTTACGTGCCAATTGAAGAAAATGAGGTACTGAATTATGAATATTTACGTTCATATAAAATTTTTATTGTGCTTATTATATTTAATGTTCATAGTTAAGACATTAGACAATACAGTAATATTATATGGTAACAATGAAAATGTGTACAATCTTTTGTTTGTAGTTAACTTACGAGTTTCAATACAATATAAATGATTTGCTGTCGGGCGTTGTGTCACATCGTTGGGAATCGAGGTACGGCGACTACGTAAAAGGATCATACAGCTTTCTGGAGCCCAGTGGTATGATAAGAAATGTATACTACGAGGTTGATGGCAATCACGGCTACAGAGCAATAACAAAGTTATTACATCCGAAACAACTACGTAAGTATCCCTAAGATACTGTTTTATACGTTTAATTTCAAATATTAAAAATTAACAATAAACTGTATAATAATTGACAGTAGGTATATAATAATAAATATTTACAATTCTCGAATTTAACATTGATAATTAGTTAATTACATACGTACTCATATAATAATAATAATAATAATAAAAATATAGATTAATATAGATTTCATAGAAGTTGATAATTATAAATTTGAAAAAGTGGATAATTTTAAGTACTTGGGCGTGAACATCAACAACAAAAATGACATGCATATAGAAATAAACGAACGGATCACTAGTGGAAATAGATGTTATTTCAGTATTATCAAACTTCTGAGATCTAAGTTGTTATCCAGAGAATCTAAGATACAACTATACCATAGCTACCTTCGACCTGTGATAACATACGCCTGTGAAACCTGTTCGTTGACTAAAGGTGATAGCAGAAGACTTATCACGTTCGAAAGGAAAGTGTTACGAACCATATATGGACCAATCTTTAACACAGAAACACAGACATACGAAAGAAGAAGTAACAAAAATGTAAAAATTCTTTATAGTAGGCCAAACATACTATCTTTTAGTAGGAAAAAACGATTAGAATGGTTTGGACATGCATGGAGAGCAGATGGACAGTTAATTAAAAATGTACTAATCAATAAAATAAATAAAACGAGACCCCTAGGACGACCCAGAACCTGATGGATTGACGTAGTTGCCAGAGATATAGTAATGATAGACCAGAACGCAACTTTAGAAACAGCATATCAGAGAGACAGACGGAGAGAGATTTTGATGGCAGCGATGGTCCTAAATAGACCGCTAAGCTGAAGAAGAAGAAGAAGAATAATAATAATAATAATAATAATAATAATAATAATAATAATAATAATAATAATAATAAAAATAATAATAATAATATCAATATTATTGAATGATTGATTTAAAATACATATAATACGAGTAATATAGTAGACATTATAAAACAAAATAAAATTTATTTTTATTGTAAATTTTATTTATGACTATGAATACGACACACCGACACATTAGTTGTTAAAAAAATATATATACATGTATCATAGGTACTATAATAGAATAATATGTTATTTATGCAGTGAATAATATTGTAAATTTAAAACATGTCAATAAATCTACCTTTAAATCGTATACAAGTTGCCTTAACCAAGAATTATAAATCTTTAAAATATTTATTACACAGCTACGAAATATTTCTTAAGTGCTTATAGTTATATTATAAGACGTATAATGTATTATTATAATTTATAATACATTGTTATTGTGTTTTTTCAGTGACTAAATTCGATATATTACAATCTTCGCAAGATCAGATTAATTGAAAATATATTAAGGAAAAGTAATAAATTTAAGTATATTATGTTTATACAATGAAGTACGTGTAAGTACTATATGTTTCATAACTCAGTATGGTAAATAAAAATGTCAATGTCATGACGTAATATCTTCTAAGTTGTATTTATTGTAAATTGTAAGTAAATTAGACACGTTATAAAATAAAATACGTTACACGTTATGAAAATGTATTTTCTTTTTTTCGATGTATTTTATTACCTACTGTTTGACAAAATCAGAATAATACATTTTTTTTTTTATTCCGGAATAAAATGCGTTATTTCTTGATTTTCTAATTTGCATTCTACATGTTTGTGAGTATTATTAAACCGTTAACGTAACGTTTAGTCATTACTTATTTATTACATAGAAAAACAATAAAATAATACGCATAATGAGTAGCCAAAACATATTATTTGTACCTATTTGTAATATGCAGTACGCACGCTTTGAAAAATTATACTACAACTGCATACGAATAATACAATTTAGATTGAATGAAAGGATTTAAAAATAACAATTTAACTGCAAAAAAATTAGCTGAGAAAAAGTACGACTATAATAATAGTTCCGTGCAAATTTACGGATATATAATTTATTCGTACCTAATTATTATTTTAATCGTAATATTAATAATTCTAATAATGTTCTTAATTTTAAATAACTACAAAAATCCAATGAAATTTTTTTTACAAATCTGATTTTAAAAACCCGTATTTAATTTTTTTATTGTAATTAAAAGTAATATAAAATTATTTCAAATTTCCACCACAGCAATGTACATCTATATGATCTATAATTTCTTAAATTTGAGTGCGAATTTATTATTCAAATATTAAAAGAAGAATTATTATAATCCCTGTAATAAAATGTAAAATCGAACCAGTTACAAGTAATACAATTATTTATTATTATTTATTTATTCAACGTGATAAATACAACCAGTAGTTAGGAGTCAGTAGGACAGTCCACTGCTGGCTTGCCTTTACACAATAATAAGATTTTAATTTGCCTTCAGCACACTATATTTCTTTAACCAAGGTACTACTAAAGTATTATGAAGGTTTAGGAACATGTTTGCTTCGACGCCTTAGCTTTAACACCTCTGCGACGATCCGGTTCGACTTGTGTCCACGAAGCAAACTTTTCTGACCACCTTCTGTCCTTCTCGGCAGTAGCGTAGCCAGCGGGTAGGCCTGGTAGGCCCGGGCCTACCCACTTTTTTCAATCAATTTCATGAAACACGTCTGTCAAATCATTCATTTCTTATCACTAGGGAACGAACTTTATTGTAATAAAAAAATCAAAATATGTAAATATCGAAAAATGTATAAGTATTGAAAATAACAAACAAAAATATTTTATAAATAAAAGTAATACAAATAATGTAGGTATATAAAACTATGAGTATTATTCCGGAACAAAGCAATGAAAAACAACATATTGTTGAAGGTTTACAAATGAAAAATTTCGACGGTTTGGTCGGAGAATACTCTTGTTTTGACTAAAAGACCGTTCTACGTCAACAGATGTGATAGGGACGTACCTAATTCATGTTTGCTATATCAGAAGGAGTGAATACAATGTCCAGAGATCCTTGTTGATTTTTACCAGTTAAAATTTACCAATATGGACAATAATTGAACTAGTTCTAATCTATATAGTGGCATGCTGCATGCCGGAAATAAGTACGTAAATACCAATTAGATAACATATACTATTTGGTGGTCGTCAAAAATTACTAATCTTGAACGAATCTTGCTAGACGAAGCAGATAATGTTTATAGTTGTCGAAAATCAATGAAAAAATCAAAAATTACTAAAATATGTACAACATATGTACTTTTAACCAAATATGTAAAATATGTATTTATACCAAAATATGTAAAATAAATTTGGGTTTATTTCATTTAGAATGATCTAAATCGTACACTCCTACTTATCACTTAACTTGCAATCAACTACTTTAGATATAAAACAATGCACATTGTTAGTTGATGCAACAAAGCAACAAATTTTAGAACTACGTAATGATGAGAAGGTTTTTGATCTATATGAACAATCATTGGTTATTGCTCAAAATTCTAAAATACCTACGCCGTCAAGCGAGAATTTTTCATCGTCAAATAGATCAAGACAAAATGCAAGTACTATGACGGATTATTATGTTACTATTACTACTGGTAAAAGAAGAGTTTATTCATCTGAAGAAATAAAAAGAGAACAAAAAATAATATTTTATAATATTTTAGACGCAATATGTTCCGAAATGAACCGGCGTTTTAATAAAAATGATAATATATACACAACTCTAGAAGCTTTAGACCAAACTCCAACAACATTTTTAGATGATGAAATAATTCGCCATTATGCTGAAACATTTCCAACTTATCGATCCAATGAATTTATTACCAAATTAAAATTCCAATGTCAATTGGGTAAAACCTTATTTTCTTCTGGATCTGATCTTTTTGAATTGTACCAAGAAGTAAAAAAATTTTAAGTTGTATTTGAAGAATTAACAAAAATAATTGAACATGTTTTGGTAGTTCCAGTATCCAGTACCTCAGCAGAAAAGAGTTTTTCTACAATGAAACGAGTGAAAACGTATCTTAGATCAACGATGACTAGCCGCAGACTTAATAACTTAACATTGCTGTCAATCGAGAGAGAAATAAGTGGAACATTCATGGATAATCCATCTGATGTAATTGAAGAGTTCACTTCAATAAAAAAAAGAAAATTATAATTTTCTCTATAAAAATATTTTAATTTCCAAAGTTATCTTTTTATTTATAAAATGTTTTGTAGTTTTGTTATTAATATTATTTTATATTATGATGTAAGTTTTAAAAGTTACGTTTTTATTTTAGAATTAAATTAAATTACATTTTAATGGATATTATTTTGTACAGTTCAAAGTATTAAATACATACATAATAATATGATATTCTGTTTATTTTTTATTTAATAACAATATTTTAATATTAAAAATATTTATTGGTATTTGGTGACCTTTTTCATAAAAATATCAGGCCTACCCAGAAAAAAATGTCTAGCTACGCCACTGTCCGACGGGGGAGTATCTGCTAGTATCAGAGCCGCCGTATTGGAGACAGTTCGATAACATCTTCTTGTTCTTAACAACTTGAGTGCCATGAGATCCAAATTTGGATCTCAGGAGTCTTCCATAGAATGCCATGGTATTTTTTCTGAACTTCATGAAATTACCAAGGTACTAAATTTCATTAAAAACGTCTAAAAATTTTCACAGTTCTTATATAATTACTAATTAAAATATATTTTGTATTATTTCATTATTTAGTGATGAGATCCAAAATTGAATCTCGTGGCATTTGAGAATGGGTTTTCATACATTTTGATAAGTACCTAAATTTTGAGACCCAAAATAAAATCTCAATATTTTAATGATTAATATTATTAATAACAAAAAAACTTAATAAATTTTACTGTATGTTAAAAAGAACAACAAATATAGGTTTCAACTTATTATGAACATATTTTAATTTCTTACAAAACAAATGGAAAATTTAATAAGTATATTATAAGAACATATTATATATTATAAATAAAACAATCAGAAATATTATTATTATTATTATTAAACTTATTATGAACATACTCGTATTTTAATTGTATACAAAAGGAATGAAAAATATAATGAGTAAATTATAATTATATATTATATATTATAGGTACATCATATAAATAAAACAAAAAGAAATAAAGTTGGCACATGTTAGGAATTTAATTTGTAATTCGGTGTGAATTAAAAAAACATTTTTGACACAAACATTTGTCACACATAATACATTTAGTTTGTACCTTAAGTGAATGTGACTGAGCATAAGTCCTTCCTTTTAGTTCTTTCATTTTTTGATAACACATACAACATCTGCTTCGCCCACATTTCTCTAGTCTATGTTTTGCTGCAGATAGAGATTTTACAATTGTTGTTTTCTTAACTAAAGATTCAACTAATGATGTTCTAAAACATGTAATGGACATTGTGCTTTTTGTAGTAAGGTTGAACAAGCATGCAGCATTTACCACACCAGTGTTTAGTAATAAGTCAATTAAAACTTTTCTGTACCACTTCATTGACCTACGCAAAGGATTTGAAAAAGATGCCTTTTGATCAGACAAGTCAATGCAGCCTTTTCCTTTGTTGTACATCAATATAGTTTCTGGTTTTTGATAAGTTTTATGCCTTTTTACTATTTCCACCATTTTATTAGTTGATTTTGTACTGCACATGTATATGTCCCTTTTATCCTTCCACTTCATAACCATTACATTTGAATCACTTCTTAATGAAAAATGTTCACCTTTTTGCAATTTATAATTAATTACTTCTTTTGGATTTGATTTGCGATTAGACCTCAATGTTCCAATACAATACGTTTTTCTATCACCCAATTTTTCTGCCAATTCCACGCTAGTATACCAGTTGTCCATTATTAACGTTCTACCAAAGTCCAAATAAGGGTCAATTAATTCCATCACAATCTTCGTTGAAACATTTGTTTCGGAACAGCTTCTTTCCCAGCATAAACTTTCATACTCACTGTATAATTAGGTGGCATGCATAGTTTAAACAATTTTATTCCATATTTATGACGTTTGTTTTTTAAATACTGTTTAAAAAATAGTCTACCATTAAAAGGAATCATAGATTCATCAATACATAAAATGTCTTTTGGTCTCATACAATTATTAGAATTTTCCATAATATCATCAACTATTGTTCCTAATTTGTACAATCTATTACTTTTATCACTTGTTTCATTGTTAGAATAATGAACCATAGTTGACAAAATTTGAAATCTATTTCTACTCATAATTTTTCCAAAATTGGTAGAAAATATAGGAGAATTACTCCAATACAATCCAATTTTAGGTAGCTGAACCAATCCCATCCACAATACTAATCCCAACCAATTATGCATTTCTTCTAAATCTGTATTTGTCCATTTATTAATTCTGCTGTTATTTGAATAGGTTGAAGAACTTAATTTTTGATGTGCGTATAAATTTGTCTCTTCAACCATTTTAGAATAATTTTGTCATCCACTATCAACTTAAAAAATCAAATGGGGTACCTTCTAACAAAACGTCGATCAAGTCTGTATTTATTCCAACATCTTCAGAATCAGGATTGAATGTGTATTTATTTATTTTACCATCATCAGATCGCCATACCCTAGAAGTTGTAGGTAAAGGTACAGCTGAAGTTTGTATTGGACGTCCTTTAGGCTGACGTACAGGTGTTTGAACTATTATATTATTATCAACTGATGACAGTTCTGAATCTGAATGTAAAAAAAATTATAAACATTAAAATTTAAAAAATAATATCTTCAAATAAAATAAACATTTATTACACAAGCACGATGTATGGTTATAATTTATATTTAAATAATTTTATCTAATATAAATTATATATTAACGAATTATAATTAACGAGTATGTTAAATTGTAATCATTACCTGACACATTTGTAGTATTCAAATTAACATAATCGGGATCAGCGTCTGAATCGTCTATTTCAGAATCCGAGAACTCAAAATCGGATTCTACTAAAATATTATCAATATCTTCTTCAGATAGTGCCATTTTAAAAACAAAATAATAAATAAACTACTATATTAAAAGTTAGATATATTAATAATGTACTGCATAGTGAAGAAATAAATATATAGAACGTGGTCAAATTATAGTAACAAGTGACGACAAAATAATGAAATATTTATTAGCCACGTATTACATAATAGTATAATATCATAATACCTATTTATAAATAAACCAAGGTGATAAACAAAATGTAGACGTAAATATAAAATGCAATAACTTGGCCGGAAAAAATATTTTACGCGTGCTAGTGACATCGACAGATAGTGGCTACACTGTAGAATACGATTCCGATATAAAATGTTTTGAAAAATGAGATCCAGTACGGGATATCAAATAAAATAAAATGTAACGTCTGAGATCCAGAAATGAATCTCATGGCACTCAGTGGAAGTTTAGTGAGGTTCCGAATTGGGTCTCGTGGCAAGATTGGCAAGTTTATGAAAAACAGCGTGGCACTCAAGTTGTTAAAGCTGCATGTCGCTAAGCTCGATTGTAAATAGTGATTCAGCCCAAACTAAAGAACTGTAGAGTAACCTGCTATTAGTGACTACCATAAAAAAATTCCCTTTTCGCCTCGATGGGTCCGCTGACTTTGGGTATAAGTCTGCCTAGAGCACTGATCATCTTCGTCTTGGTCGCAGTTATTTCATTGTGCGTCTTGAGTTCATTATGAATACGCAGTATCGCAACTGTCTGACAACAGATATGACATGACTGTCTATCACCAGATTCGGAATCATGTAGACCCATTTTCTATTAAATATGATCACCTCTGACTTGTGTGCAACATTGAGTCCACGAATTTTACATGTGATAGGGACGTACCTAATTCATGTTTGCTATATCAGAAGGAGTGAATACAATGTCCAGAGATCCTTGTTGATTTTTACCAGTTAAAATTTACCAATATGGACAATAATTGAACTAGTTCTAATCTATATAGTGGCATGCTGCATGCCGGAAATAAGTACGTAAATACCAATTAGATAACATATACTATTTGGTGGTCGTCAAAAATTACTAATCTTGAACGAATCTTGCTAGACGAAGCAGATAATGTTTATAGTTGTCGAAAATCAATGAAAAAATCAAAAATTACTAAAATATGTACAACATATGTACTTTTAACCAAATATGTAAAAATATGTATTTATACCAAAATATGTAAAATAAATTTGGGTTTATTTCATTTAGAATGATCTAAATCGTACACTCCCTACTTATCACTTAACTTGCAATCAACTACTTTAGATATAAAACAATGCACATTGTTAGTTGATGCAACAAAGCAACAAATTTTAGAACTACGTAATGATGAGAAGGTTTTTGATCTATATGAACAATCATTGGTTATTGCTCAAAATTCTAAAATACCTACGCCGTCAAGCGAGAATTTTTCATCGTCAAATAGATCAAGACAAAATGCAAGTACTATGACGGATTATTATGTTACTATTACTACTGGTAAAAGAAGAGTTTATTCATCTGAAGAAATAAAAAGAGAACAAAAAATAATATTTTATAATATTTTAGACGCAATATGTTCCGAAATGAACCGGCGTTTTAATAAAAATGATAATATATACACAACTCTAGAAGCTTTAGACCAAACTCCAACAACATTTTTAGATGATGAAATAATTCGCCATTATGCTGAAACATTTCCAACTTATCGATCCAATGAATTTATTACCAAATTAAAATTCCAATGTCAATTGGGTAAAACCTTATTTTCTTCTGGATCTGATCTTTTTGAATTGTACCAAGAAGTAAAAAAATTTTAAGTTGTATTTGAAGAATTAACAAATAATAATTGAACATGTTTTGGTAGTTCCAGTATCCAGTACCTCAGCAGAAAAGAGTTTTTCTACAATGAAACGAGTGAAAACGTATCTTAGATCAACGATGACTAGCCGCAGACTTAATAACTTAACATTGCTGTCAATCGAGAGAGAAATAAGTGGAACATTCATGGATAATCCATCTGATGTAATTGAAGAGTTCACTTCAATAAAAAAAAGAAAATTAGAATTTTCTCTATAAAAATATTTTAATTTCCAAAGTTATCTTTTTATTTATAAAATGTTTTGTAGTTTTGTTATTAATATTATTTTATATTATGATGTAAGTTTTAAAAGTTACGTTTTTTATTTTAGAATTAAATTAAATTACATTTTAATGGATATTATTTTGTACAGTTCAAAGTATTAAATACATACATAATAATATGATATTCTGTTTATTTTTTATTTAATAACAATATTTTAATATTAAAAATATTTATTGGTATTTGGTGACCTTTTTCATAAAAATATCAGGCCTACCCAGAAAAAAATGTCTAGCTACGCCACTGTCCGACGGGGGAGTATCTGCTAGTATCAGAGCCGCCGTATTGGAGACAGTTCGATAACATCTTCTTGTTCTTAAAGCTGCATGTCGCTAAGCTCGATTGTAAATAGTGATTCAGCCCAAACTAAAGAACTGTAGAGTAACCTGCTATTAGTGACTACCATAAAAAAATTCCCTTTTCGCCTCGATGGGTCCGCTGACTTTGGGTATAAGTCTGCCTAGAGCACTGATCATCTTCGTCTTGGTCGCAGTTATTTCATTGTGCGTCTTGAGTTCATTATGAATACGCAGTATCGCAACTGTCTGACAACAGATATGACATGACTGTCTATCACCAGATTCGGAATCATGTAGACCCATTTTCTATTAAATATGATCACCTCTGACTTGTGTGCAACACTGAGTCCACGAATTTTTAATCATTCATTGACCGCTACTACAACGGCGTTGACTAGATTCTCCATCTGCTCTTGTTTGCGGGCTTTCACGACGACGGAGATATAAATCATCGACGAACTCCATTAGCTGAACTACCTGCGGTATTGGAGTCTTTAGAAAATCGTCCACAGTATAAACGTAATCTCGAGGGTGCAAAAGGGTGCACTTACATTTCCTGAAATTTTTTTGGGCTGCAATACTATCATTTTGTACCCCCTAAATTTTCCATATTTACAATAAATAAATAGCGCAAAACTATTAAATATTTACAAAATAATGATAACAACGATAATAGACGTCACGTTCTCATAAATCAAGATACCCATAATTTCTCAGTTCTTAATTTTATACATGTAATAGTAAACCGTTATTTTTTAAACCTATGTTTTCATCATTTTTCCTAATGTTTTATGGCACAAAATGCAGTCCCTAATTCGTATCTCAGTTGTAATCATGATATGTATCTTTAATGGGGATTGTGATAGTGTGATACCACGGTATCGCGAAAATTGTTATATAACATATAATTTATTATAATAAAAAATTGTATTGAGGAAATGGGATTGAGTTGAAAGTGGTAAATAAACTTGCGAGCGAAGCTAGAAATTTTGCAAAGAGTAGGCAACTTTACTGATTCGTTTTGCATCCTCTGAATTTTAGCAAAATTATACCTATGGTTCACAGAGTTGAACCCAAGACCGATCCTCAAGGGACGGTTAAATCGCCAATCAGAATGTAACTGCCAAATAATAAACAAAAAAACTAAAAGTTATTAAAAATAAATATGCTTAATCAATTATCATAAATAATAAATATTCAAAATAATCATCAATAATAATTTTCTAAAATATCATTACTGTTTATAAACTCTCAATATCACCATCAACAATGTTCTTTACTTATTAAAGTAACAATGTAAAATAACAATGTTTGTTTTAGTTGTTTAATTAAACATCTAATTCTAATGAGATATAATATTATACATTTGAAATTACATAGAAATTTAATTTGACTATACTAGACGTTTAAAAATATCATCTATTTAACATTATAATTATGTCTACTAACAATATGTTAATCAATATTTTTGTGTATAACTATTTCAAATGTGATTGATATTCAGTATTCTAATCTGAAATTCTTTTATTTGTATTTCGTGTTTTCACTATGACAGAAACAATATTGTAGCACCTCATAATCACCTATAAATAATAGTAAATATTATAAATATAAATATACATATATTTCATTTTTTTCGACTATACTTAAATGATGGTTAATTTAGATTATAAATACATTAATAAAAAAATGAAGATTGATGATTTTTTTCGGCGTGATTTTCAATATCAATTTGTTGGCATCATTCATTTGCATCGCTAGTAATAACAACTTTTTATATTTTAAATCCATTATCGTCCAGTTACAAGAATACATTCCAAAATTGACAAATTCTTTCTAAAAAAAAAAAAAAATACTAAATAACTGAAAATGTAAACACGTGTTAGATTAGCGTTCACATATTACTTTAGTGTGTAAATTTTCAATTAAACTGCAATATAAAAACAATTCTATGGTAAGTAAAATTAATGAACTTATGAGTTTCATTATGCTGAGAATTCTTAAAGATTCCATTGACGTAAAAATCTATTAACAAAATATTTTAAATTAATAGGTACTTATGTTTTATTCAAAACAAAATTATAAAATCAATTTTACCACAATGAACAAGTATGATAATACTATTATGGACACAGATGTTACAGTTACAGTTGGCATGATAATTAACCTCACAATGAAATAAAATGATTTCAATTTTCTAAAAATAAAATAATGAAAATCACTTAGTAAATATTTCTTTTATAATATGTTTCGATTGAATTAAATATTTAAAAATTTAATGTCAATAAAAATGTTTAAAGTTTATATAAATGTTATGCTTACTATAAATAATGCAAATACATAAGCTAAATGCCTAAATTTTACTTATTGGCAAGAAACGAATTAATAAAAACTTACATCAAATAGCGTACTTTTCAGTTATAAAATATATTATGGCCTATGGGTATTATATAAAGTGATATATCATAGCTTAGAGCAGAATAAAACCGTTGTAATGAAATAGTATAATACTGCAAGAGGAATAGATTAATAAATAAATAATGAATAGAAAGGTCAAACAATATGATATGAAAAACCATTTGGATAAAACTTAAAATTTCTTCCGAAACAAATGTTTTCAAAATACAAATTTTTTTAAAAATTATAATTGAATTCTTCATTCATTATTTATTTAAAATAAAAATGATAGTATTTAACCTAATACAATAAACTTATGTTTGAATTTACTCAATGCTTCAGAAAAAAATTCTAAAATTAAACCCTATTATATATATTTCAAAAAATGTTTAACTTTAGAGTTTAGATAATATAAATTTTATCGTTTCACATCCTATATCAGTGGCGTAACTACGGGATGGCAAGGCACGGCAATGCCCCGGGGCCCTGGACTTGAAGGGGCCCTTGACCATCGTAAATAGGTGCATAAAAAAAAAAATTACATACTAATACTAATACTAAAAAAAAACACTTGATACTGCCCCGGGGACCCAAATTTATAGTTACGCCACTGTCCTATATATTACAAAATATTCCACGACTAAATATTTTACATTAGAGTTTAGGTGTATTATCTCAGATTTAAGACTCCTCCATAACACTATTTTAAATAATACGATTTGAATTTAATTACATCTGGTTGACGAAGTAAATTATTACTATTATGTAATGTGTTATTATATATTATTATTAGAAGAGTATGATTATGAGATTGTGATTTGTGACAGTAAAACGTTTTATTAAATTTTTCGTATCAAATATTTTGAATTCCTATTTTATATTTATTAGTTTTGAAAAATTAATTACTATTGTAATAATATCTTGATTATAAATAATAATAATAGTAAGATAGTTAGTTTTAATATTGGTTTTCAATCGTAACAAACGTTGAATTCTAGTAAAGTATTGATAAAAATAGAGAGGAAACGTACTTACAAATAAAGATTTTGTTGATCGAATAATATACATTTCAAACCCTTTGCGTCTTCAGAATGTCGTTTTTGATTATATGAAAGTTAAATAAATACATTTTTATATATTAGCATTTTAAAATGTGTGTTATTCTTGTAACATACCGCATATTTTAATATTTACTATGTAAACTCTAAAAAAAAAAAAATTATCAAAAATCAAATACTTATGCGTTAGCCGTTTGGTAAATATAGATTGAGATAAATGATGATTATTATCAAATATATGCTATACCATACCTAGAGAAAAATAATATATCTTCTTTATTTTTAAAATAATTCAAAAGCCTTAAAGTTGGTAAAAATTATTTAAGGTTTGACTAATCTGAAAAAGTCGGCTCTATGTTAGTCGTGTAAAAAGAAACGACTGAATATTCGGTTTCCGATTTGACTAGCTAATAAAAAAATTTTTTAAATATTTACATAATGAAAAATAAAATAATAGTATTCAATCACATATTAAAGTAATCTGACGTATCTGTTTTTTTTTTTCTTAAAAAAAGGCAACATAATTTGATAATTTCACTCTTAGAATGAAGGACGGGCAAGTTCACAGTTTTTTTAAACTCTTTAAGTTAATTTAAAATAATTAAGTTAAAAGTTAACCAATATTTTTTTTTGGTTTACTTTATAAGTCAATAATTAACTTTGAAAAAAAGTAACTTAACTTAGTTAAAAGTTAAAAAATTTCTCATTATCAACAAAAAATGAGAAAGCTGCCAAGATAGGTATTTACAGAGCCTAAAATGTATTATACTCGTATAATCCTATTTCTACCAAATAAATACACTAATATATTTATAGATGCATATTATAATTTATAATATAGCTTAAATTTTACATAGATAAAATTTAATTTAACCTGAATATTTTGTAAAAAGTTAAGGTACATTTAACACGTTAAGCTTTTTAAAAAGGTAACTTTTCTAGTTGAAAGAAATTTTTAAAAAAATAACGCATTAATTAACCTAATTTAAACTTTTAACTCGTTAATATCTTACGGCCTTGCTTAGAACTATATAAAATACAAATTTTAAAGCATATATAAAATTGTTGTAGTTTATAAACGAAATGATATCGATTGTGACGTTTGTTTCGTATCATATACTTACCACATTGAAGTTCCTCTTCGCGGCCGATCGTTTCGAAAACCTTTGCGTATATTTCATATTGGGCGGTGAAAACATAAAATATAGAAATTAATAAAATATTTACAATCAACCACGAGCATGATAGAACGAACAAAACTTCTATTTCGAATATATAAATAACGAATAAATAACTATTGTACAATTGTATTGCCACGGGAAATCGAAAATTCAATATACTCTCATAGCGTTGTTTTCCTCTGTCAGTTTTCATAATGTTTAATAACAAAGGAAACAGCCCCCACACTAACAACGTAATTTTTAAAAAATCGTATAGAAAATTGGTGATTTTTATTGACGTTTCTCGATATTTATAGAGTATCTCTATATGTTTTGTACGCTGTGTACTTTTTAGGAAATTAACACGTGTAACATCAAGTAAATCCCAAATTTTATCCGCATTATATACGCATACGGCTATTTTGATAACACTTAGAAAACTGTGCATATGAATATATAATATTCGAATTGATTCGATTTCGTCAACACTGTCTTCCGTCTTTATAATAAATCCGAACAAGCCATACAAGTTAATGGGAATTACAAAAATAGTCAATGCGACGCAAACGAGTCTGTAAATATTGTAATTATAAATCTTAGCGCTGTGTGGATCAAATATATGATAAAAACGAAGTTTCTTGAATAATGCCAAATTAAAAGCTACTTCGTGAGTTTCAAATGAGTTCATTTTATCAAATTAATTTTGATAACTATAAAAATAAAAATAAAAATTAGGTATATAAAATTATTTTAAAATAATTGATTGTATATTACGAAAAAGTACTCAACATTGTTATACGATATTATAATATGACTTGGGTACAAAACGAAAAGGACACTTTTCGACCATACGATAGTATTATTAAAATAAAAATAGTATTATTTCTCTAGCATTTGCGGAATTAAAACGAAATGCTGCGTGTTTGTTTTAAGCTTTTGCCTATACAGCCAATTATAAAGCGAACGTAAATATTGACATCACGTATTTCAGGGAAAAATATGTTTTTAATAGTGGGTTTTGTGGCACAACTCGTTAATTCGTTATAATATTTGACCAACCCTTTATTTACATACTTGTATTTAATATTTTATATCTACAACTTTCTTTATATATGATATACCTATTCTGTTTATTGACTAGATATAGGTAAGTTATAGGCTCAGTGGCGTAAAAATCGGATGGGCAAGGTGGCGAATGCCACGAACCCCCGCATGTAGAGTGTCCCTAAAAAAAGTATTTTTAAAAATGTTTTAATGTGTTACCAATATACTATGATGTAACAGTATAATACGAGTATTATGTGATATAATACATTATATAAATGTATTAACGCGTATTTTAGTCACATAACTTCAATTTACTTGTCTCTGATTCAACAAAAAGTACTAGCAAAGTTCAGATATTATTTTGATACAATTCAGGATGTGTATAATTTTTCCAGCGTAAGCGCACCAACGTGGGCATTATTCGTTTCAGGTAATGGATTTGGATCAGAAGTATAGGGAAAAAATTCTAAAAAAAAGTCTACCCAACACAGTGGCGGCGCGAAGTTCACAATAATAATATTTAGCCACCCACCTACCATTATTCATACTTACACTTTCACTTTTATTTTTCAGATTTCAGACTAATTACTCAATCGTACATCGTCATGTAATGCAATATAATTTAATTTACCATAAAATATACTCACAAAACTACCCACCCACCAAACTAAACTGTGAGACAATTGTCTAACAAAATCATATTCGTGCCGCCACTGAACGAAAGTGAGTAAAAAAGTATTAGGATTTTTTTAAAACTATGTTATCTATGTTGTTATCGCTAAGAACCTATTTATTCATAGACGGATGACTATGATTTAATCTTACATACTACCGAGTTAACGAAACCAGTTGTTTTCGAATTTAAAACGGTGACTATGTAAATTTAGTGTTTTAGTTTAATAATTATATATCTGTGTTCACGCCATACCGATTTGCTCCATAAAGGAACGATAATCAATTATACGTTTTCTATGGCCCATAAACACCAAGATTTGTACGCAGTCAAAAAACATCACACATCGAAAGGGATTTGATATGTAAAAGATGTTTTACTACATCCGGCGATCGAAAAAAAAATCTAATAAAATAATAAAGGGGCACTTATAATTAATAATTAATAATAAAGGGGATACACATAATTAGCACTTGACGAACATAAACTTATTTGTGATG
Source organism: Slavum lentiscoides (assembly GCA_032441835.1). Taxonomy (NCBI): domain Eukaryota; kingdom Metazoa; phylum Arthropoda; class Insecta; order Hemiptera; family Aphididae; genus Slavum; species Slavum lentiscoides. The sequence goes on along the minus strand of CM063706.1, from coordinate 15,325,972 downwards.
GAGGCTATAAACCAATTCTACCAGTTATACCGGAAGATGGATCAATACTACAGTTTGAATCATGGAATAATGCTCAAAGATATCCAAATCATCCAACTGTGATATAGATCCGCGGATTTTGAAGCATTATTTGTAAAAAATATCGGAATATAATTGTTATCCAATCTCATCATCCATTTTTAGTTAAAACCTCAGATGACGTACCATTGAAGTTGCTTGAAAAGTTTAATTTGCCACAATCACTGGATCTGAGACCTCTGACGAAGTGGCGAAACAATTTGTTTAGCCATTGTTGAAATAGCAAGACGAGTTGAAAAATTATTAAAAACTAATGTTCCAGTTATTATAATTGAAGAAGAACAACGATTACATTTAACAAACACATTGTGTAATTTATGGAATTCCGGTTTTACATCCAAAAACCAGAAGGCTGCTGATCATCACCATATTTCAGATTTATTTAGACAAACATTATGTAAAAATTGTAATCTGAAGCTACAAACTCCCAAATTCGTACCGTGTTTCTTGCATAATTTATCCAACTACGACGCACATTTTGTCGAACATGATTTGGGATACGATTCATAAACCATTTCGGTAATAGCAAACAGCGAAGAGAAATATATTTTATTTCCGAATATTAATTCATTTTCATATATTAGTAGTAATTTCATTATTAGGTCTACTGATACGTGTAGGTTCGTGGCTTTTAGCCTTTCAACATTAGCTTCGAATCTTGTAACTTAAACAATGTTCCGAGAGATCGCTAAAACGTTTACACCTGAAAATATGAATCTCGTAACAGGTAAATGTGTTTTCCAATAGGAGTACGGGGTGGAGGGGGAATGTAAGGAAACGAGACACGAGTTTACTACGGAACGAAAGTACCTTAACAAATCACAAATAACCAATGGAGAATACGAATACGCTGTTGAAGTCTGGAATCACTTTAAATGCCAAACAATAGGCCAATATTCTGATCTTTATTTACGTGTTGATGTTGTCCTGCTAGCAGACGTTTTTGAAAATTTTCGCGATATGTGCATTTCAGCATATAATTTAGATCCTGTGTATTATTATTTTTTTGTTTTTTTTCTGTACTGAGTGATATTTCCTTTTTACTGAGTTACTAACCTACTATGTAATATAATACAAGTCCCGAGAGAACGCGCTCTTATAGAAAATACAGTAAATTTTCAAAAATTGAAATGTTTACAAAAAAGAAACTTTTTACAGGGGAAAAAGCCGTGAAGGCCACAGATCTACTTAATACACTAAATAAATTACAATATTATCAGCTATACAAGAACGGAAGCATTTTTTTAATATCTTTAATATCTAAAAAGTAATAAGATTGTAAACAAATTCAAGATATTTAAAAAAAGGCTATGTTATTATATTGGTAACATTGTTATATATATATACTTTTTTTAAGGCTTCAAATATATAATTCATTAGCCTACTGTTGCTTTAATCTATGTACAGGGTTGTCATATGTATAGAGGTGAAATGCTTATTTGTGAGGTGGTTCTCAATTCGGTTGTATATATATTTTTTAATGTTTGTTACCTCATAACTCCGTCATTTATGAACCGATTTGGATGAATCTCTTTTATATGAAAGAGTATCGCTTTCCGTTGGTCTCATAACAATTTTGTATATATTGGCCTAGTATTCTGGCAGTAATTTAGTTTTTTGTATTTTCTTTTTTTCATATTTTCCTATTTCATAAGGATTGAATTAATATATTAATTTGTTGCAATATTTATATTAGATTAATAAAATTCGATTCTGCAATGTAATGTTGTTTGAATTTCATCGCCGATTTCAAAAAGATTATTTCATACTTTTTAGTGCATTTTTTTGAAGTCCGTTTCTTTTTTTAAATATTTTTATTTAATTTTTTTGGGGGGAAGGAAATCACCAGGTAAATTAATGTCAATCGGCTATTTAGTCGATAGACTTTTTAGGTTTGTCGGCAAAATACGGAAATAGTCTATGACCTTTTTTTGTCTTATTATTTTTTTTCTAATTTTATTTTTTTTGGGGAGGGGGGAAATGTCCCCTATTCCGGCCACATAGATCCATCCTGCACTATGTTTTGTCTATTAAGGTAAAAATTTGATGTTGAAAACTTTTTTATTGCCCCCCCCCCTTTGAAAAATCCTGGCTACGCCACTGACGAGATTTTTCAAAACACAATGGCATAGAGAAAAAATAATAATACGAAAATTAAACCTGACGCATATTTCATCGCGCTATAAAGATTATGTGCTACACGATGGGTGCAGCGGTATTATGCAGTAACAGATTTTATTGAATTATTTGCATTTGTAGTAGAATCATTAAGAAATATAACTAATTGGAATGATTCCACAGCGACTGAAGCTAATATACTATTAAAAGCTATTGATTCAGAATTTCTTATATCCTTACAAGTCATACAAGTAATTAATAAAACTTAATTTTATTTGACTGAATTTGATATTAAAATATTTTTCCAGTTAATTTTTTCTTTTGGATTACCATTGTGCAAATTGCTTCAAAAAGAAAAAATTGATTTAAAAGCAGCAGTATGTCTTGCTGAAGACATTATAATCGTATTAAAAAAAATCCGATTAAATTGTGATAATGAATTTCACAAATTGTTTTTGCTAGCAAAAGTAAGCATAATATTCATTTATTTATATTTAAAATTGATAGTTTATGTATTTAATTTAATAGGAAATGTCAGTAATTACAGGCATTGACTTACATACCAAAAGAATAATTAAAAAACAAGTAAATCGATAAATCCAGATTCCACTTTAAGTGTGGAAGAACACTATAAAATATCAGTATTTATACCTTACTTAGACTACTTCATAAATCAATTAGAAGAAAGATTTTCAGTCCATTCTGAAATTTTTGAAGGTGGTTGAATTATTATTATATTATTTTTAATTGTAATTTGTAAAATTGTAATAACATGAAATTTAAAAAAATGTATCTATTTACTATCAAATTTCAAATTTAAATTTAAATGTTCATATTTAATTTTATATAGGATTTCAAAGTTTATTTTCCACTACATTATCTTCTAACGAAGAAGCGTCGTTTAGAAAATTACTTGAATTTTATTCAACTACTTTGGATGTTAACAACTCAATAGCAGAATTAAAATTGTGGAAGACAAAACTTGAACGAATGAATACGATTCCCAAAACTGGAATTGAAGCATTAAATATGTGTAACATGGATATTTATCCAAACATACATTTTATTTTAAAAATACTTTGTACACTTCCGGTTTCTACTAGCACACCTGAAAGAATGTTTTCTAGCCTAAAAAGAATAAAAACTTATCTCCGAAACAGCATGTCAGAGGTAAAAAGCTAATATTTGTGCTTAAAAGTAATAATTCTTTTCATACATATTTAATATTTAATAAGTTAATCATTTATTTATTTTGTTTATAGAAACGACTTAATGGTTTGGCAATGGTTAGCTGAAGAATTGCTCAAATCTCTGAATGAGAACAGAAAACGTATCTGGAGGGATAAAACTGAAGCAATTAATTTCACTCATTCTAGTCGTAAAGCTTGGAGTCTGATTAAACGCCTTGGTGATGGTAGTATGCCACCTACCTCAGTGTCCTCAATTACACCCAATTGTGTAGCCAGTCGGCTATTACAAGTATCCAAGATTAAGCAGGACAAAATAGTGGTTAAATCAGTTAAAAAGGAATTAAGAGACGTCAAGAAGACTTTACCACTTGAAAGTACGTATGCAGCACCTTTTACGATGGTTGAATTAGATTACTCTCTGAAATTAGTTAAGAAGAATAAATCTCCTGGGTATGATGGTATACTCCCGGAGTTCCTTATTAATAGTGGTATTACAACGAAGCAGTTTTTACTGAAGTTTTTCAATCATATCTTAAGTTCTGGAGTGGTTCCTAAAGAGTTTCTTAAGTGTAAAGTAATTGCGATAAAAAAAACCTGGTAAAGAAGGTACGGACGCCAGCCACTTTAGACCTATATCCCTAATGAATCAAGTGTTCAAATTACTTGAGCGACTTATTCTAAATAGGATATCTCCCAGGATAGAGGAAGTTCTCCCTGCTTCGCAAGCGGGCTTCCGTGCTGGTCGCTCTTGTTGTGAGCAAGTTATGGCCCTCACTATGTTTGCTAAAAGTGGTTTTCAGAAAAAACTAAAGACTGCAGCAGTATTTATTGACCTTACAGCCGCATATGATACGGTCTGGCGTGAAGGCTTAATGCTCAAATTCGCAAAAATAGTCCCTTGCAATAGACTTTTCCAACTTTTGAACAACTGCTTGACAAATAGAATGTTTAGAGTGCACATAGGAGACCAACAAAGCCGATGGCGGAAAGTCAGTAATGGTCTTCCTCAAGGTTCGGTCCTTGCACCAATCCTTTTTAACCTCTACGTTCATGACTTGCCAGATACCGTTGCCAGAAAATTTCAGTATGCCGATGATACAGCTCTAGTTTTCCAACACAAGGACATCAGTATGTGCGAAGATGTGCTAGAAAAAGACCTAAGTACACTCAGCGACTATTTCTACAAGTGGAGGTTGCAACCGAACCCATCCAAAACAGAAGCCATAATTTTTCATCTTAATAATAAACAAGCAGCTGCTGAACTGAAAATTAAATTTGATGGACATTATATATCTCATAATAAAAATCCGAAATACTTAGGTATTACCTTAGACCGTACCCTCACATTTAAACAGCACCTAGAATCATTAGGTAAGAAACTAAATACAAAAAATAATATTATATCAAAACTTGCAGGGTATGGTTGGGGGGCTGACTCTAACTCCCTTAGGATTGCCTCACTAGGATTGGTGTATGCTGCAGCAGAGTATTGCGCTCCAGCTTGGATCAACAGTAAACACGTATCAAAAATCGATGTCCAATTAAATAGGGCAATGAGAACTATATCAGGTACACTGAAGACGACTCCCCTTCCTTGGCTTCCTGTCATGGCTAATATTCCGCCCCCTTATCTGAGACGAGTAGAGGCATTAAGGAGAGAGTGGGAAAAATACTTAAAGTCTCCTGGTCTGCCAATTTATGAGGATATAATGAATTTACCTAGTATGAGACTGAAATCACGTAATCCTAGTTGGAAGATTATGAACGATCCCAGCTGTGGTATAGTGGATCGCTGGAAAGAAGCATGGACTACTAGTAAACCTTCAAATTATGACCTCGTATCTCAGCCAGAACAGAGATTACCGGGTTTCCATTTGCCAAGGAAAGAATGGAGTACCTTAAATCGCTTTAGGTGTGGTCAAGGAAGATGTGGTGACCTCATGTCGAAGTGGAATCTGGCTCAGAATGCTCGGTGTGAGTGTGGATTCCGAACCAAACAATGAGTCACATAATTAATGACTGTCCAATTTTTCATTCAGTGGAGGGCTTCACGGTCTTCACAGATTGGAGGAGGTGCTGTTGAGTGGTTAACTGGCCTAGCTGTTGAAATTTGATGGTGCCGGGTCTGAGCTAAGAGTTAACCTCTTTCATTTATCATATTAACCCCATATTATTTATATTTTATATTTTTTATTTTATTTTTATTTTTATTTTTATTTTTATTATTATTTATTGATTTTTAAAAATTGAGTTGTTGTTTTTGTTATTATGTGACTATGGTGTGTTTTGTTTAGTTGTTGTGCCTAGGTTGTATTTTGGAACTTGATAGTTTTTTTGCCATACGAATATATAATGGTTTGGCAATGTTGGCCATTCACAATGATATCGAATTTTCAAATGATGATGTCATCAATACACTTGCCAAGAAGCCCAGAAATTTAGAAATATTATTGTAATCTGTAACTCATTATTTTTATATAACAAGTAGTAAGTACTATATGATGTTATAACATTTTTTTAAAGGGGTATGGGGAGAAAAATCCCTATGGGTTGGTCTTGAAATTTTATTTTTTATCCCCCATAAAACATTCTGAATTACGCCACTGGCCTGAAGTTGGTAACTTTACGAATATAAGTGATAATTTATGATATTAAGTGTATCTTTTAAAACTGACAAACATATTTTTACTAGATCTGTGATATTTAATCCATGGGTCTTGAAAAAGTTTCTCAGGAGGCAAGATGCGGTACCGCGGGCGCTAAACCATAAACCAACGACATCTCAGTTGTTAATCCCGTATTGGTTCTTCAGTGTCAGACACACGGCTAGTAAATTTATATTAGAAATTTAAAATATCAATATTTACTATATTTGCCTAGGTATTTGATAAAATGTCTGATTTGATTATCTGTCTACAACATATATAATTATTTATTATGTATTTTACAAAAAACCAAAATATGCAAAAAAAAAAAATTATTTATTATACACAACTAGAAAGAAGAAAAATCGTCATTTTTATAAAAGAATATTACTTCTTCTTCTGCTGGCATTCATTACTCTTTAAGAGTTTTCGCCGCCACCACGACCTTCCTCCACTCTTCCTTGTTATGAACTATCGTCTTCCACTCTCGTACTCCTATTTTCTTTAGATCTTCTTCCACTGTATTCAACAATCTTTTTCTAGGCCACCCGCAAGGTCTCTTCCCCGCAGATTTCCATTTCAGTACCACTCTAACCATCTCCTCCTCATTTCTACGCATTATGTGACAAAGCCACTGTATTCGCTGGCCACTTATTGTATTCGCTGACCACCACTGACTGATGCCAATCCCAACTCTTCCTGTAGTTCCCGATTAAATTTTCTTTTCCTCGCACCTGTTCTGTTATCAAAAATAGGACCGCAAGTTCTTCTCCATATTCTATTCTCCACCGTTCTTAGTCTCCTTACTGTGTTGCTAGTGGTCGTCCAGGATTCGCATCCATAGGTTAATGTGGGTCTTATTATCGTCGTATACATTCTTGTCTTTGTTTTCTTTGAAAAACATTTTGATTTCAGAAACTTACTAAGGGCGAATGCTGTTTTTTTAGCCTTTGTTATTCGTATTCCGATCTCTCTTGCCCAATCATTCTTGATTCTCAGCATAGCTCCTAGGTATTGAAACTCATTTACTTTTTCAAAAATTACGTCTTCATCGTCATCGTGAATAAACTTCCCAAAATGTTTAAATCGTCTACGAATCCAAGCACATGAATTTTTCGCTTCTCTATTGTTATACCTGATAGCTCTTTCTGCATTTCTCTAATTGTTTTTTCCAACGCTATATTAAATAACATTGGAGACAATGCATTTCCCTACTTCAGATTCTACTCCAACTTAATATTTGGTATTCTCCATATACATTTTGGTTAATCCTATCAACTTCTTTGGGGTCCCAACTTCATCCATTATATTGCAAAGACTCTCTCGATGTATACTCTCATAAGCTTTCTTGAAATCAACAAATAACTGCCAAGTGTTTTGACTGTATTCGTACTTTTTCTCTATTATTTGGCCAATTACTAACAACTGCTCTATTGTTGATCTCCCTTTTCGAAAACCGCACTGGCACTCTCCTAGATTTCCTAGGTATGGCACTAATCGGTTTACCAATATCTTCGAGAATATTTTGTAAGCTGAGTTTAATAATGAGATACCTCTATAATTTTCGCACACCATTTTGTCTCTTTTTTTATGTAATGGTACAATTATCGCTTCATTCCAACTCGTTGGCACACGTACCTCCTTTCAAATCTTCTGGCATAATTTGAACACGACACAATGTAATTATTTGCCCCCGTATTTGATTAACTCTGATGGTATGCTGTCTGACTCAGATGCCTTCCAGTTTTTTTTACGCTATCTATCGCTTTATCAGTTTCTTCTCGCGTTACTTCATTTAACATTGGTTCAGATCTTTGAAAGGTTATACCTAATGTTGGACTCAATGGTACCTTCGCATTCAATAATTCCTTAAAGTACTCTTTCCACCTTTTAGCTTTTAACTCTGGTTCCATAATTATTTCCCCATCACGATCTATTTTTAATAGATTTCAAGCGTAGGTTGAATGATTTATATTGCCTGATGGTTCTGAAGAACTTCCTTATACTACCTTGCGAACAGTCTTTTTCGGCTTTCTATAGTATTTCGTTTAAGAAGTTCCTTTTTTCTCTTTGTATAATTCCCTTGCACTTTTTTTTCTCTATTCTATATATTATTTTCGTGTTTGCGTTATTAAATTTTACGTAACTTTCCCGAGCCATACGTCATTTCTCTACTGCTTCCCGGCATTTCTCGTTATACTATTTTTTCTTCCCACTTTTTAGTCTACTAATTACTTGTTCTGCAACTTGTTTTATGGTTTTACTTATCTTACTCCATTCTCCCTCTATATCCTCTTCTTCAATATTCTCAACATATTTGCACATCCTTAATGTATATTTTTGTTGAAATTTGTCGTCCTTCAAGAACTCCAAGTTATAAGGTGTATTCTTTCTGTTCTCCAACCGTTTCTGACTTTGCTATTTTAGTTTCAATTTCGCTACTATTATAAAATGGTCCGTGTCACAGTCCGCTCCCCTATAACTACGTACGTCTATGATGCATGAGCGGAATCTCTTTTGGATGAGAATGTGATCAATCTGATTAATTGTTAGACCATCTGGTGACTTCCATGTACCTTTATACATTTTTTTGTGTGGAAACGTTGTACTACTTACTATCATATTTTTTCCTATTGCAAATGATATTAGTCTGAATCCATTCCCGTTATTCGTCTCATGTAGACTTTCTTTTCCTAACGTAGGGAAGAACTGCATTTCTTTTTCACATTTAGCGTTTAAGTCACCCAACACTATCTTAATTGCATTTCCTGGTAATTTGTCATATGCTAATGCTTGGACCAGGTCCTCATAGAAAGCATGTTCACTATCCTCGTCAGCTGATTCCGTTGGTGTATACGTGCATATTAAGGCAATATTTATAGGTTCAGTGTCAATTATTAGTACTGCTAATCTTTTGAATATATTATATTATATTTTACAGGTAAAAAGCCCAAATTAACATAACATATAGGTTTGAATTATTTTATATACGGTTCTATGGTCTCATGTATGGTAAACCCACACCCAAACTGGCCGGTGTCACTCTTCTATTCCTGAGAAGTATATAATATAATTTCCTACTTTTACCTGTCTTTTCCCCGTCCATCTTACTTCTTGTATACCTACTACTTTGATTTCATACACGTCCAATACCTCTACTAAGTTTTGGCATGCTCCAGTTCTAAAAATGCTCATTATATTCCAGGTCGCTATTTTAAACTCCATTGTCCGTTTTCCGTGTCCAATCTATAATCCGTTTCTCTGTGTCCAAGGCTAATTTAGTGATGGTATCTTAACAATACATTTTTGACGAGGCAGGGTTGTTAGCCCTGCGCCCAACCCCCAACCTGGAGGACCAGACTACCCCGATGACCTAGGGTTATGGTAAGGCTACTGCAGTGAATCGATATGTGTGCACTGGATGATGAGAGCGCAACTTTCCCTACGCGGCTACGCCTAAGGGCTAAGAGAATATTGCTATTAGAATATATTATTATATTGAATTATTGAAATATTATATTATTGCACAGTGTCCATTTTTCTAACAAAATAATATATCAGTATATTTAAATTCATAAAACTAAAAATAAAAGGCCCAGCAATCCAAAATTTTTTTTCTTCAAATTACAGGCGTATATGAAAATATAAATTTTTTTGTGAAAACAAGAAAATTGTTTTCTGTGCTAGGGGAGAGGGGAGCACAATAATAATACGTGTTTTTCTGTTATTGGATTTCTATACAAAAGTTTACAACTTCGTAAAAATCGTAACCTATATAACTAAACGTAAAGCTCGAAATTTATTATATTTGCACTGTCGTTACCAGAACACAATACCCGTATTTATTGTCTCCGTCTATCTAACGGCCAATAAATCAAAAACCACACTACGTAGTTTTTCAAATATTACACGTTTGGTAGAATTGAATTTCAACAAAAAAAATTCTAAGGCTTTTTTTCAATATTTTAGTTTTTCAAATGTAATATATATAGGTATAAAAAAAATTCTATTAAATGGCTTATTTTATTTATATTTTCTGTTAATTTGTGTGATGTTAACAACTGAATTTTTCGAATAAAATATTAATTATGAATAATTATCATTTTATTACGATGTATGTATAAAATAATTACATATCGGATAATAATATGGTGATGATGGAGCCATATATTAATTAAATAAACTCCCACAAATCCTGTATAGCAAATCACCGTGAAGCAGAACATTTCATAAAATATATCCAATGAAAATAACACAATAATAAAAATATGTAATACATAATAATTAATAATAATTACAAATAGTTTTATCTACAATCAACCATCTACTTACGAAAAATTTTAGACAATTATTTCGAATTCTTTTTTTTTTTTTTCTAGATAAAACGGAAATTCAGTATACTTTTCTATAGGTACTTTTCCATATTAATTCTATAAACTCGTACTTTACATACGTACTAATGTCTACCTATTTATGTTAATTTAATATACCTAAGTGGCTACGTATTTTTGTTGTAAAGTTTTATTATTATGCGGATACAATGTGCATCATCAACATTATATATATATATATATATATATGTAAATATCATAAATTTCGAGCTTTACGTTTAGTTTTATAGAAAACGATTTTTGCAGTTGTAAACTATTTGTATCGAAACACGTATTAATATTGTAACCCCCACCCCCCCCCCCTTCCCACATTTAGCACAGAAAACAATTTTCTTGTTTTTACAAATATTTTTATACATACGCCTGTAATATGAATAAGGAAAAAAAAGCTTTGGATTTTAGTTTTTGTATTATGAATTTAAATATACTGATAAATTATTTCATTAGAAAAATCGACACTGTGCAATATTATAATATTTAAATAATTCAATATAAAAATATATAATATATAAATATAAATAATTTTTTTTTTTGCATATTTTGGTTTTTTGTAAAATACATAATAAAATAATTATATATGTTATAGACAGATAATCAAATCATAGTCATTTTATCAAATACCTATAGGCAAATATAGTAAATATTGATGTTTTAATACAAATTTACTAGGTATACCTATGCTTCGTCATTAACTAAATGCTTAAACGTTACCTGAACTGGGGAAAAAATTATACAATATTTATGCAATATACATTTCATGTCATTTCTGAAGTATTTTTTAAAATTCTTTGTTTGAATTGTTTTATGAATTTCTATGTTTATTTAATGGTATATTAAAATTTAACAGAGCTTTACCTACATAAATCTTTTTTTGCGAGTGATTTTTTTTTTAAGAACATTGGGATATTAATTTTTGCGATTGTTGTGCTCCGTGTTAGTATAGATGTAGTATAATTTTATACTTATATAATATAATATAATATAGTTTGTAAACTGCTCGGGCTACGTGACTGTGACAGCCATAAGGCTCGAGGAATCCGCCTGATCAGCGGATTCCAACGGCTATACCAAGTACCAACGGACTGGCCCCACGGCGACGGCCGAGCAGTAGTCATGTAGTGACCGTGTACAGAACCTCATTTTGATTGTTTTACAGAACCTCACAGAAACTCTTTCACCTTTATCATTGTTTTAATTATTTTACTTGGTGTATTAATTATAAGTAATTTAGTCATAAAATCTATATTCGTGTTCATTTATTTCAACCATATACCTCTAAATACAGTTGAGGTCACATCATTTTGGTGGCAGCGGTGCCAGTGATTTTATTTTGATATTTGGTCACTGACGAACCTACTACGTGCTTTTACTGTAATTTTGGTATAATCAATACGGAAAATCAATACAGAAAATCAATACGGAAAATCAATACAGAAAATCAATACGGAAAATCAATACGGAAAATCAATACGGAAAATCAATACAGAAAATTAATACAGAAAATCGATACGGAAAATCCATACAGAGCATCCATTACATCGCATCAATATAAAAAATTAATATAGAGTATCGAAACGGTAATATTATTTTATTTTGTATTAATAAAATTTTTTTTTGCTTTATATATTTCGCCATTGTCGGCGTTGCCGTCGGGTGTTGTCCGAGTAAATATATACGAGTACATGTGAAAAAAAAAACGCAACGTTCGTCCTGTGCTACGTTGCTGAACGCCGCCCATCGTTGTCGTGACACGAGCCGCCGTCGACGTCACATCATCGCCGCCGCAGAAAGCCGCCGTTGACGTCACACCATCGCCGCCGCAGAGAGCCGCCGTCGACGTCACACCATCGCCGCCGCCGAGAGCGCCGTCGACGTCGAGTCATATGGTCGCCGCCTTCGCGTCGCACTGATATCGCACAATCGCCGCCGAAATTCATCACGGAAATATACAAATAAAATATTTCAAACGCGAGACACTATGATCAAGCGTTTGAGTATTTTGATTTTGTAAGTTTGTACTAGTTGATATATATTATACTTAATTTGGGACGTTTATCGTTAAGTCATTAGAATTGTAAAAAAAAAAAAAAACGGAATATTGTAATTTAATTTAATTTTGTGTCACTGGATGTTTGTATGAGTACATGATAATTTAACAAACGTGGAATCTTCTATTCAAATAATTTTGTAAATTTCAGTAATACTTATTTGAGCGTAGTGCATGTCGAACTCAGATCATAACGGGGATAGTGATAATTCGGATCTAATCGACTTTTCTAGTTCTACTAGTGGAGAATTATACGAACCTTCCGCAGAATTCGATTCCGATGACAGTAGGTTAAATTTATTTAGGGCAGAAGAAACTTTAGCTAGGGTAAATACCA